>OW026519.1:2366489-4766489 GCA_932274085.1 Protocalliphora azurea
ATAATATAATATAATATAATATAATATAATATAATATAATATAATATAATATAATATAATATAACATAATATAATATAATATAATATAATATAATATAATATAATATAATATAATATAATATAATATAATATAATATAATATAATATAATATAATATAATATAATATAATATAATATAATATATTATAATATAATATAATATAATATAATATAATATAATATAATATAATATAATATAATATAATATAATATAATATAATATAATATAATATAATATAATATAATATAATATAATATAATATAATATAATATAATATAATATAACATAATATAATATAATATAATATAATATAATATAATATAATATAATATAATATAATATAATATAATATAACATAATATAATATAATATAATATAATATAACATAATATAATATAATATAATATAATATAATATAATATAATATAATATAATATAATATAATATAATATAATATAATATAACATAATATAATATAATATAATATAATATAATATAATATAATATAATATAATATAATATAATATAATATAATATAATATAATATAATATAACATAATATAATATAATATAATATAATATAATATAATATAATATAATATAATATAATATAATATAATATAATATAATATAATATAATATAATATAATATAACATAATATAATATAATATAATATAATTTTTTACCAAAATTGGCTATTTTATTTTCCAATAACGAGATGACTTTTTCCATTTTGGTTATTTTCTTGTTAAATCAAAATTTATTATTTTTTTTTTTTTTTTTTTTTGTTTTAAAAATGCATTAACAGAGTAATAATGTTGCCAACAATAAAAAGAGAGTGTGCTAAAAATTCACCATACATTTACAAACTAGAGGTTCCTATAACTTCTCATTTCAATAGAAAATGTAAAGATTTTCTAATATTTAACCAAAATCTGAAATGGATTGGTAGATTTTTGTAAGAAAATTCTAACGATGTAAAAAACAAATTAAATACTTATAATTACAAAATAAATTACTATTAAAAAGTAATGTTGGTGAAGACCGATTATATGATATCCTTCACAATATTGTGTATTGCGTATGTGCATATATGTATACTAATTTTGGCATAAAACAAGATTACCAGCACTGTTTTTTAAATAATTTTGATAATGATTCAGTAGAATTTTTATTCGTGATTAAAGTAATGTAAAAAATTGTTCCAGCCCGCACTTAGTTTAGTTTATGGGTACTTGAAGTTATAATATAAGAATGCAATTTTCTCCTTACTCCTTCAATGATAATGAATATGGGTATCATTAAATCAAATATTCTGGCAAATAAAAATTTATTTAACAATTTATAATTTAATTTCTAACTTTATCATTTAAACGATTTTGTTGAATATTAAATAAAAATTAAACACTTTTTACTCTTGTTTTAATTTTTTATATTTTTAATTCAAATAAAAATGTGAATTAAATAATATTACTAAGTATTTTTTATTTTTTTTATTTTTAAGATTTATACATTTCCAATAATATCTATATTACATATATAGTCATAAATTTTGATTTAACAAATATTACAAGTAAAAATCAAACAGTTTTTCTAAATATTAATTTTTAAAGTGATATATTTTTATTATTTAATAGACTAAGGGTGTGATATGGGGATAATATGAAAGCTTAAAATGTTCCCTAAATGATATTATATACGAGAGTACCATTATATCGATATATTTTTGATATAACGGTACTTTTGTAAAAAAAAAAATTCAAAATAAAAAATAATAAAATATCATTTTGTCTCACCATGGGTTAATGATTTGGCACAATTTATATATTGTTACGAAATTGTACCTGAATTCAAATATAGCGGTTTTAACGGCTCCTTTAAATTTAAATAATGCTTCTCAACCTTTCTCAATGTTTCGCAATGCTTCTCGACCTTTCTGTTTATGTTAACAGCAGTTAACATATCTATAGGAATTATTAACATAGGTGTAAACATACAACATTGACTGAAAAGCTTTCATCATTGGCAACACTGAATGTTTAAGCTGCTAACAATAACATCGAAAGCTCTAGAATTCGAATATACTAGTTTGTCCGTTGAGAACATTGTAGAAATAGAGCTTTCGAGAATCATCTAAATGGTAGTGCAGTGTATATAAATTCGCAGTGAGAACACCATTGAGTCAGTGTAATTAGAAGCATCGTTAGGTAAAGACAATTTAACTGCATTGGATGTATATCATTGTGTGTAATCTAAGTGTGTGCGTATATTAGAACACATAGTGACTATTTAAACTGTTATTGTTGTACATTTTTAAATAAAATAAAGATTTGTTAAAATTTTGAAACTACTAAATTAATTTTATTTGCAATCAAAGTATCCGACTTATTTAAAAGGAAATAAACCACAGTTTTTAAAAGGTAAAAACATAACAACATCAATCGCCTTTTCAAGACCTTTCCATTGATACACATATTGTTCATATTCATTAAAGGAGGAAGGAGAAAATTGCATTCTTATATCATAACTTTAAGTACCTATGACTCGAAAACTAACAGAAAGCGAAGAAAAATTTGTATGTAACTTTTTTTAACCAAAAATAGTGCTTTTGCTGAAAAAAATTGTTAAAAACTCAACAGTTCCGGCAATCTTGATTTATTCTTTAATTTTAAAGCAATTCTTTTGAAAATGAATGCAATATTTTATGTAGATACATACAAATTTTGTATAGAATGTTATGGGATTATTATATGTATTGAAGATATTTGAGCTTCAAAATATTACTCCAAGAGAACATTTATTTGAGGACTAGGTGAAAAAATGAACCAATTTCGACCAATTAAGGAGATTCTGAGTCGATTTGTATACTTTAGGGGATTCTGCAATATGGTACTGTTGTATGGAATAAAAAAATGTACCTTGTTTAGTTATTAAAACTGTGCAACATATCATAATTAAATAATAATACAAATTTAAAAAGGACACCACATTATTATTATAAATAACTGCTAAAAATTGAACAACAATTTTTAAATTAACTTATTAAAATTTAATATATTTTTGAGTGAGTACTTGGACTAAGTCCCTATAAAAGATAACTCTCGTGTACATTCTTTTTCTGTAAACACATTATTGTAAAAGTCAACCTTATTTTCTATTGCTGCTCGACCCAGCTGTTTTGCAATTCTAAATTTATTACAATCTGGTTTGCTTTCGATATCATATGATAAGAAGGTGAGAATAATTATTATTATTATTTTTTTTTTTTTTTTTTACTAAATTTTATATCCGACCCCCTACAAAATTGGATCTGGGACAACATTTTGATAAACATTATTCTAAACAGTTAAACTTTAAATACTTTTTCTCCTAAAGACTAACTGAAGTTTATGATTAATATGCAAAGTATTTAAATCCTGAATACATATATAAAGATTATATTAATTTTTATATAACTTTGAATATTTAAAATTTGGTTATTTTTTTCCAAAATTTAATTCATTTAATTTCTCCTCATATAGAAACATTTGTATATGAAGAAAAATATGTTTTGAAAAAATTTATGGCCTGATTCAGTACAACAATCAAATTGTTTGAAGATAAAATTTGTATGAAAATTACTCATTTTTTCAAATGTTTTTTGAGTAGTTTTCATACAAATTTTATTTTCAAACAATTTGATTGTCATACTGAATCAGGCCCTTAATGAAATTCAAACAAGGTCGAATTTTAAAAAGAAGAAAAAACACTTTCGGTATAACTGCTAGAGGCTTATATTGTACTGTTTTGGGCTTATTTTTTTAAATATCTGTGTGTTAAAAAAAATTCAAATATCCAAATTTTTTGTGAAAAATTTCGGACTCATTTGTACCTGGTCCAAAACTTTTGTTAATGTCATTAGATAAGCGTCTTAAAGGCCTTTCTTACAATACAAAATTTTCATATTGTTCCTTTGGCAGAAATATGAAAAAAAAAATCCGAAAAACTCTAAAAAGGATAATGTCGGGACGAAAATTTTAAGTAACGGTGTCTTAGAATAAAGTATATTTTTAATTGAGGTGGGAACATCGATATCATATTTTTTTTTTTCTCCATACAAACGTATGTACGTATGCATGTATTTAGATATATACAAACCTAAGTATTTAGTGCTTAACAAAATTTTCTATTTTAAAATAAACAAACATGTATTTATTTGTAGATTTAATTTAAACGCAAATGACGATTATACACGCCACTAACTTATATTGCTGTTTTTCTTGCCTTCTTAACGTGAACTACTGAAAAAAAATCTACATTTCATTCATAACAATTTTAAATATCAGAAACCATTATTGTGCTCATACCACTGTCATTTCAATTTTAAAAACTCCAAAAAAATTAAATACATATTTTGGAATTAAAAAAACAAAGAACAATACATCGTTTCTATATAATATTTTTCCAACAATATAGCACATAAACACCACTTTCAAGAATAATATTTCATATTAAAGTTGCAAAGCCGATGAATATTTATTAAAATATCATAAATTTCAGAAGAAATCAATAAAAATAATCTCGGTTTTTTACTTTGTGGCCTCCGATTTTCTTGAAATTAAGCAGACATTTAACTAGGGAATAAAATTAATATATATCCATTTTTATTTTTCAAAATTTCGAACAACTCGCAATTTTATTTGCGAAGTTTGAAGTTGAAATTCGATTTCACTGAAATAAAAGCGAGCAAAATGGCAATTATGTCCTCTTTAAATCTAATAATCAAAAATTAATATTATTTAAAAAAGTGCATTTATAATGCAACTACATTTTTCAGATGCATTTTGAAAAACGTTCTCCCTCTTCGTTTTTTAATTTTTACATTTTATCTTGAAAAGTGATTAATTTGTTCAATAATTCAATTTAGGTTTTTTATGACAAATATATTTAATATTTGTAAAAATTGTTTAATTTTTTTAATTTCCATATTTTTAAGTGCATTTTTTAGAATTATAATTTCTTCGTCAAACTATTTTAAAGAAGATATGATATTAAAATAGGAAAATTTTTCTAATTCCTCATGTATGTATATTGTCGTTTCGCCATTTTTTAGAATTAAACCAAAAAATAACCTATACAAAAATGTTATATCCCAGCAAAAACTTTGCTTTCCTGGTAAGCTAGCAGGTATAATTGGAAACAAAAATAAACTACTTATTTTTTGCCTGAATAACTAGTTATTTTTGTTCCACTTATCCACAAATTCATGTAGTTATTTTTTGACTCTAGGGGTACTCAAAAATATGTACCTAAACGAAAACAAAATTAAAAAAAAAAACAAAAAAATTTTGCCGTCAGTGAGACTCGAACTTGGACACAAACTAACCATTCGTTTTTACTGAATAACGTATTACTCAGTACACCATCTCGTACATAGCATCCTAAGCGACAAAAACTCTATTTAGTTTAAAATATCTTTTTAGACATTTTGTTATAAAAAACTAACAGCTTCAGAACGGGGTTGAACCAACAACCTTCTGGTTGTTAATCCGGCGCTCTAGCCAACTCATCCACGTGATTGCAGTAATACTGCGCTATTATACTATTGAGTACTTATTAATGTAATATACAGTAGGCAAATAATAATTACGCCTCATTACCTAGAAACTACTTTAATAAGTAGATAAGTAGTTGTTATTACCGAAAACCAAAAAGTTTTTGCTGGGATTTTAAGTCATAAAACAAAATTTCTTAAAATAAATGAGTTTTTGTATGGAAAATTTTATTGGAGTTTTTTTATAAAAAAAATTATTAAAACTGCTGGGACTTTCCGTCATATAAAAACTTGAACTAAATTATTTAGTCAATTTGCCAATTTTTAAGTTTATTTGAAAAAGGAGAGAAAGCTTTCAAAAATGCATCTGATTTGGAAATGCATTTTTTCTAAAAAAATAATTTTTATTTTATTGTGATATTTAAAAAGGACTACGTTTCCTTTCTAATGCCATAAAAACATCGGATTTCAGCTTCAAAGGATATGGATAATTAAAAATACAACTTTGTCAAATGTTTTGATATTTTATACAATTAGAATCGTGAATAAAACTGCGAATTTTCTGTCGTTTAAATTTTAAATTAAAAGAAACAATTAAAACAAGAAATTAAAAATTTTTTGTTGATGGTATAAAGTGTGTATATGCCAAATATGAATCAAATCGGAAGATCTGTGTTCATTTATTATTTAATGGAATTCTTATTTTTTTTTATTATTTTCTTTTATATGAAAAAATTGCAATTCAAGAAAATAGCAGGTTTAAATTTACTTAATTTTAGTTGTAAGATAAAGATCGTTGATAGTTAGAATCGAAGATAAACCCACAGATATAAAACTCTGTACCCAAAAAATAACAATATGGGTATATTTATTATATATCATTAATATAATGATTTGATGTATATATCATTAACAGGGCAAGTTTAAATATGCACGAAAAAAATGAAAATATGCTCTTCAAAAAGCACGAAAGAATGGGATAATATGCAGAGAAATATGCATAGAAAAATAGACAAGTTAATGTGTTTTCTTATATAAATATACATAAATATAAATTGTTTGTCTTTAAAATTCTGATAGTTTTTGATTTTTTATAAAAATATACATATTAAAAATATTCACAAATAGCATTTGATAGCCATATTTGATATTTATGAATTTTTTTCTTTACAATTATGTGCGAAGTGTTAAAAAAATTACAAAATTATTTATACAGATAAGTTAATAAAACTCAAAAAAAATCAATAAAAAATATCGTTTTTGTTAGGAAAATTAATTTTGGTATTCATTGTATGCAAATTTATACAAATACTTCAAAAATATTTCTTTTTAGTAAAATACTTGTAAAATATGCAAAAGCTTACTTTTCAAGAAAAGATTGCAAAACTTGCTATGATCATTAATATTGGTGGGAAAAAACATTTTAAGATTTATTCTGGGATCATCAGCATAAATGTACACGGCCTGTTCCAATTATAGTAACAAGTTGAAATTTAGCCAAGATGATGTTCGCTTTCGTTATTTTAGGTACGTTTAAATGTAGCTCTCAAAAAAGAATTTTAAACCACCCTAATGACACATTCTATTTTTCTTCATGTTTATGGACTTCAATTGAATGAAGTTTTTTTGGAAACTACCAAATTATATCGCTCA
Source organism: Protocalliphora azurea (assembly GCA_932274085.1). Classification (NCBI taxonomy): domain Eukaryota; kingdom Metazoa; phylum Arthropoda; class Insecta; order Diptera; family Calliphoridae; genus Protocalliphora; species Protocalliphora azurea. The sequence goes on from OW026519.1 coordinate 2,373,717, forward strand.
TTTGCTGCAACAACGTCATAACTCAAAAAATAAATATTTCAGGAGATACATTTTTAATGTTTAAGTTGATAAATATTTTAAAAAAATTTTCGTTAAATCACTTTTTTTGATAATTTACGATGTTAGCTACACAATAGCCGACGCACAAAAAAACGAATACGTTGTTACAAGTAATACGCAATAGATTATGTAATTCGGACAAAATGCTTTTATCGCGATCCAGCGTTAAATATAAAAAACTCGTACACAAAACTTTTTGAGTTATGACATTGTTGCAGCAAATGAGTGATATGTAAACTTATTTTAATAAATTTTTTACTTAATATTTTAATAAGTATTTATAATAAATAATAATAAATATTTATAAATAATAAATGGTTTTTAAGCTGGTTTAGGATGCTAAAATCGATTCTTCTCTCTTTTTTCAAAATAATATTTTTTTTTTTTTTTCATATTTAAGATCTAATAACCAATCACCCTTATCGCGAAAGAAAAAGACAAACATTTTGTTCCCCCAGAATTTTTCTTTCCTCTAATCAAATATTTGTTATCGTAGATGTTCTAGGAATTATTTACTTCAAAACAGATGATTTCGTTTAAAATTGAAACATTCGTCCAGTTATGGGCGTATTTTCCATAATTGTAGAATACGCGATTACGATTTTGGGAAGAGGGAACACATTCCGAGGAAGATTTTATTGGCGATAAGGGTAAATAAAAAGTGAATAAGAGTCCAACGTACAGATCATAACCTTGGCGACAGGGATATTCGGATTTGTGTTTCGATTTTCGACATCGTTTTGCAATGCTAAAGCATCATTTCAGACATAAAAAATTGCCTTTCAATGTATCTTGGCTTTAGAGTTCATGGCACCCAATTTCCATGCTAGTTGATCCAAGTGCTTCTAAACATTTGGAAATTGTTGATTGATCTACTCAATACGATTTTGATAATAGCAAAGCTTTTAATTCTTCATCTTCAAACTTTTTCAGTTGGAGGAATGCTCCTTAACATACACATCAAAATCGCTACTTTTAAATCGTCTAAACCACTCACCGCAAATTGCCTCATCAAAAGCATAATCTCCAAAATTTTTTCACCAAAATATGATGGCTTTTCGCAGCGGTTTCCTTCAAAAATTATAATGAAATGAAACTTCTCGCAAATGCTCTTTTTTTGCTCTGAAACTTTCCATACTTAAATTTTGTAAAATCAGTGTATTTTATGTTTTAATAGAATGAAACATACCCATAAAGAAAGCCAAATGATAATTCTTTTAAGTGGTGTAGTTGTAAAAATAGACCGCTTGGAAAAAAACTATTACCCCAATCTTATGTAAAATAAATAAATTTGATATAATTGTAATTGTAAATTTTTAACGCATTTTGATTCTGTTGTTAGTTGGGTACAATTTAGTTCCCCAGATTTAGAAGATAAAACTTTGTAATAGTAAAAACGCTTACTTTTCCAAGTATGGATATTTTTTGTGGGAAAAAAGTATCTGACAGTCTTGTTTTTTAATGTACGATGAGACGTACATACATATAAGATATTTTGCCAAATTTTTTTAAACTATTGGCTCCATTCCATTCGAAAAATATTATTTTGAATTGTCATCGTACAAGGATAAAACTAAAAAATTAAAATGTTCTACATTCTCACAGAAATCCATGAAAATAAAAAAATTGTACAACTTATGTGATTTATGAATTTGCTGTTATTTTAAATTATATATTATATTATAATATTTCTCAGTAATTGTTAATAATTATTTCAGAGAGTGCTTAATCATTCAAACAAGAAAAAGTGAATTAAGTTATGCGATGGAATTTTTGATTTACAACATGATTTGTGCTTAATTATTTGAAATTAAAAGATGAAAAGGAATTTGTTTTAAACTTACTACCACACACTACCAAAAAAATTAAATAATTATATTGTGATTGGACTGATTATGGAATTATGCTTATATATATTATGAAAACGGCTAAACCGATTTTCACGAAATTTGACACACAGATAGTACCAGTTCCGGAAGTGGTTATAGGTTATGGTAGATCTCGATTGGATGTCACGCACACATTTTACAGCTACTTTAATTTTATCAATTTTGAACGTTATCAATAAAGCTATTTACATGAAATTTCACACACAGATAGCGCTTGTACTGGAAATTGTTAGCGGATATGTTGAATCTTGACGGCTGAACAGATTTCCTTAAAACTTTCACAGCATCATCCTGTGTGTCCCTAAATTCAAATATCATATTTTTTCGATCGGAGCAAAAGGAGTGGTAGTCCTATACAAAGCAAATATTCATTATGGTATATTTAAGAAACTATTAAAGCGGAAGCCCTCAAACTTCGTGTGAACCTCTAGCTTATCATATTGTATTGATAAAATGAAATTGGGAAAGATAGGTCCAGGAGAAGAGGTAATTTTCACATATCTAAAGGCGTATTACAGTGAATGTCTCAAAAAGTTTTAGGAAAAATAGAAAAATATTTTCCTTTAACATTGTCAAAAAATTGTACAAAAGTCATAAGTTTTGGTGGTGGGAATACTATTAACTATTAATGTTTTCGACATTCAAAATTTTGTTTTAAACTTTTTATAAACTCATTTAATTTCATACACACTTGCACACATACTTAATAATAAACAATTTAACACAAAAAACAGGATTTAAAAATTGTTAACAATACATATTGTTTGTGTACTCGTATTAAACATTGAAACATTTTCTACCATACATACACCTGTGTTAACAATTATTACATATTATTATTATTTCTTTTTTTTTTAATGCACACACAATAAAACTACGCAATCGATACGAATATTATTGTCATAATTATAATATTGATTAATTAATATTGATTCACAAAATACATTCGATGATATTTACGTTATGAAATTTCACTACTCTTGAATTAATACAACAAATTGATCATTACGCATTTACATTTGTTTTTATGCATACAAACATCTACATATACATGTATATGTATGTATACATGCATTTGTAACAAATGTAAAAATTAATTAAATGTTTATGATTATTATCTGTTGTGTTAATTTATAATAAAAAATTAATAAAATAAAAAATAAATCCTTAGATAAAATTGAATATGAGGAGAGAAAAAAATCAATCGTAGCAAAATAAATTAAAATAAAATCGTTTTAGCTTCAGATTTTTAGTAACTTAACATGCAAACATTAAAATAAATTAGCTATTTTTATACATAGATATATGTATGTATGTATGTATGTATGTAAATATACATATATATATATATATATATATATATATATATATATATATATATGTATGTATATAAATATATGTATATATGCATGTATTTAGTTATGTAGATATGTAGATACTACACTTTTCCAACAATTCAGTATAAATTTATACCCGATCTTAACTGATCTATAAGTAAGCCAACAACAAAATTAACAGTCAACACAAACAAAAATAAAAAAAACAAAACAGAACAAAACAAAACGGAACGCCAATAAACATATATAGAGACTGAGCGGAAATTCACGTAAATCTCACCTTTTCACCGGAATCACTTGGCAAATAAAATACCAACACCGTTAAGAATGTCAATGCCACACAGGGAATTATCAAATTGACCGTATAAAATAAGGTTTTCCTACGCATTGTCAACTTAAATGTTATATCTGTACGGGACAAAGATGAGAATAGCAATAGTAATATAAAAAAAAGAAAAAAATATGTTATGATTTCACCTGAAAAAGGCTCTAAAGTATCAGGATAATATTCTTCATTTTTGGTTGCAGGAACTTCTAAAATGTCCCACTCGACAGATAAGTAAAATTCACTTAAATCAATTCCAATTTGCACGAGATTACTACCAGGAACCTTAAAGTATAGATAATTGTTAATAGGTCATTATTTAAAATTCGCTTTATATTCCTATTAAATATATAGTATAATGTAATCATTTTATTTATTTATTTTTATTTTCAAGTAAAACTAATATTATTGTATTTGCTGTTATTTGTAACACACAAATATATTGGTTCAAGATCCATTTTAATTTATGCCAATCATTTGCTAAGTCAATTAACTATGTCCGTCTATATGTCTGGCCCCTAATTTAAATCATATTACGTGCCACAATTTTGAAGATAATCCAATGAAATTTAGTATGTTCCAAAGAAACTGTCGTAAATAGTTCAATTATTTTACACAATTCCCATACAAATGTTCCTAAAAAATTATATGTTTGTAAGTCTAAAGAAGTTTATCGAATTTCAAAGAAATCGTTTTATAATACACCATGACTCCCATATAAAATCCCCTTCCAAATATCACTTCAGCGTTAAATCCCAAACAAAGAATGTTATACAGCTCGCGCATACGGACCTCCCCTGAAAATCAGTTAAATACCTTCTAAATTCAATATAGATGTTGGTAAGTGTTAGAATTTGGCACAAATAAATTTAAATCACACTATGAAATTTCAGACATATAGGATTGTTTTCCTTTTTTCCCCTTTTTAATTTCTTACATACCTGATCTAAATGTTTCAAATCCACTTGTGCTCCATTGTATGTCCATGAACCAAATTTCATGAAACATATTTGTTCATCGTATGGAAAATATTCGACATTCATTTCACACGATGACTTGTAAATTGCTGGTGGCTCCCAAAAGACTTCGCCAGTATATTTCAAAGTCGCCTTTGTCATTAAGGTCACCTAAATTATTTAAATTAACTTTGTTAATTAAAGAAAATTATTATTTTTTATTTTTATTTTATTATTTTTTATTTTATTATTTTTTATTAAATAAAGAAAATTAAAAATATACATTAAAAAAAAAAAAAAAAATATTTCAATATGAAATTCAAAGGCTCTTTTCCAGTACTTATCAGATTTGCAGGTAAACATATTAAATAAATTTGTCAAAATACTTATATCAAATACTAAATAAGTTTTGACTAATATTTAATAATTTTGTAAGTAAAGTATATAAATTAATAATATGAACAATTAGATGCTTTAGACCTATTTTATACCTCATTATTAGTTTCAAAAAAAAAAAAAAAAATACAAATTTAGTTAAATCACGTTTTATAATTGTCAAAAGTCTGTATTATTTGTTGTTGTAAAAAACAAATATTTTATAGCATGTGGCATGATTGATGATTTTGATAGCATCAGAACTTATACAGATGTTTAAAAATAAGTAATTTGTAAGCAAATAGAAGATCATTAAAACCATAGAAAACAACTTATTCCAACTTGTTCTTAAAAACCTAACTCAGCTGTCGAAAAAAGCTAACTCTTTGTATGTTAGTTTGTATGTGTTAGTAGAATTATCTACAAAACGAATTTATACGTGTGAAAAGAGTATTTTTTTTTTTTTTTTGCCAAGCGTATTAAAAGAGTTGGACTTCTAGTAGGTTTCTATGATTAAACATTAAATTGCTTAAGGAATTAAAAAAAATCACACCGTTGATATACATAAATTTTAATATGTTTTACTTAATAATTGCATAAATCTTTTGTTTTAAATACGCTTATTTTGCATTTTTAGAGCATATTTATAGATTAGATTTTTTAATGCATTTTTAGTGCATATTTACGGTTTCCCTAATAATCACCATATTTTTTTTAAGAAACAATCTAATTAAAAATATTTTTTCCTAATTAAATGTTAATCAAAAAGAAAATTGAATGAATAAATAAATTTAAATATAGAATTGTTACGCATACATATGTATATTTATTTTATTTATACATACCTCATAGTTACCGTCCCAATTGTTATATAAAACAATATCCGGCACCCAAATATGCTCTGAGGGTACATAAAGTTGTTCAACACCACCGTATTCCTCAGGATCCCAACGTAATTTATAATCGAACCAGCGCTGTAAAAAAATACAAAATTAACACAAGAATTAAAGAGAACAGATGTTATGTCGAAATACCTGCTTAACCCACAAATTAGTTGTCATAACTTGATTCCTTAGATTGACCTCTATTAGTTGAGATAATTTTAAACCCAGCCATACGGTTAATGTCTCCGTATTATTGACTACTGGACGAATAAGGCGATTATAATTGCTTAAAAGATCATCGTACAAACGTTTAGTATCTGGATTTGCTTCAAAACTCAAAGGAGCTAAAAACCGGATATAATAAAAAATAAATAAACATTTGACCAAAACAAACTGTTGCTTTCTGATTTTTTGTAAACAACAAATAATTATTTCTTTTGCACTCTTCCTGTTTCTTTTTTTAAGCATGCGTACTAGAGGGGTGGTTCCGCAAAGGATACACATAACGATAATTGTTTATTTTCTTATATAAATATATTATTAACTTAAATTTTAACTATATTTTATACAAAAAAATTAACTTACCCATTGAATATGTATGTGAAACTAAAAGAAAAACTAATAAAAACGATATTTTCGACATATTTTACAAAACTATATTCGAAGGAAATTTTTTACATAATTTTTTTATGCAATTCTATTGGTTGCTACGATGCGATAATGATGTTATGCCTTTTAGAAAATTATTACTACTGACTGAATCAATAAGAGCAGGATGCTGAGCAGTGAGGTTAACCTTGTGATTTTCTGCCAAATCCTGCCATTATGAACAGTTTTGAGTAAAAAAGATTTTTTAACTATAATAATATTCGAAGGAAAAAGATCTGCTTAGTATTTAGATTCGAAATTTACTGTATGCTGTAAAACAAAAAAATATATATATATATTTCCAATGATTTTATCAATTGTCATTTTTTTTTTTCTTAATATTTACTAAAAATTTAAAATAAAAGTTAAAAAATAATAAAAATTGTATTTCAGAAAAATTTCAAAATGCGCGAAATTATACACATATTCGAATATGAGAAGGAAGTACATGTTCCACCCTGTTATAAAAGTTTTGAAAGCACTGTAACAGAAACTACGAAAATATGTTACTAAGCAACCGTTATTTTTTGTAGAAACACAAAAATTAAAATTAAATAACACGTTCACATTTATATAATAAGAAAGATAATAACATTTTGTAAAAAATGTCTTTTAATTTTACTTATCATTATCCTCAGGTGGCAAGAGACTCTGGATTTAAGTTACGCAATTACAAAGATGGACCTTTAGACTGGCGTTTAATAGGTACGAATGAATAACTTAATTCTTAATGTTACATTGTGTGTATTTTATTACAGGTTCATTGGAGGTAGAACGCATTTTAAGAGATCAAAGTTTAGAACAAATAGATGCTATTTTAAATCATCTATCCGAAGCACCTCTGGGATCGATCTTAGAATCAAATATTTTGGATAGCGGTATTGCAAAATATTTTATTCTTTCTCAATTTTCCGTGCAGTATCTGCTGTTTTGTCGGAAGTTTTTGGAAGAAACTGTAGCAGACTTGAGAGAGTCACATGGAGTTTCTCAAATGGAACTGGCAACTTTAAAAAGATCTTTATCCGAAGCCAATAATGAAATATTGCAATTAAACAAGAAAATAACTCAAATGGAAGCCATACATGAAGTTATATATCCATGTCATTTATGCACCAAAAATTTTGTTAGCAATGATGCCCTTAATCTTCATATTTCCCGAAAACACAACGGTATTTTTGCAAAATCAGAAAAAAAATTCGAAGCACAACAACCTCTAATTAAAGATCGTGATAATGATTTGACTCTAATAAATACTATTAAACTTGAATTGGAAATTAAACAGCTTAAAGAGAGATTAAATAACGCGGAAAGAGAAATCAAGGAGAAAACTATAGAGTCGAACATTAAAAACGCACCGCAAAATGTAAGAGAGACATTTGAAAAATTGGAACAAATTTCTGTACACAGTATTGGCATTCAAAGTAATTTATCAGAAAAAAAAGAACGAGATGATAATAGCGAAGACGACCTTAGTACCTCTTCACAAGGTCGGCATCAATTGTACATGTTACAAGAGAAATTACAAGAGTTTGAAAAGTGGAAAGAAGGCCAAAAAAATCAAAACTCTGAATATTTAACTGAAATCAATAACAAGTTACAAGAACTCAGTAAAGCAATGGAATTAACAAAAAATCAACGTGAACTGGAATTAAACAATGAAAAACAAAAATCAACAACAACTGTTGAAAATTTGGAAATCGTACTCAATAAGAAGGTGGAAGACATTTGTAAAGCAAGTGCTGATAAATTGGAAATAGTCGTTAATAAAATGGAACTTGATTATAAAGACAAACTTGAGCAGTTAAGAAAGGAGTTGATTAAACTAAATGAAAAGTCTATATCGCAAAAGAATTTAAAAACCAACGAATACTCGATAAAAAGACAACATCGTGAACAACACTATGACACAAAAAAATCCAATAACGAAACATTTGTAGTAGACGGTCAAGCGTTGGATAAACACAATCTTATCGACAACAAAACCGAAGTACAAATATCAATTACACCCTCCATGTACAAACATTTACTTAAAGAATCGTCCGTATCTGAAAGTAATCGTACTTTCGTTAAGGACAGCAGTGTAACGCTCCCAGAAAAACGTAAGTATCTTAAACATTATGTTTATAAATCAGTTTATAACATTACAATTATTATCAATATTAAACAATTAATAGCTCCTGAAATTGACAATAAATCTATGTCCAGTTGTGTATCGGATGAAGACTATACCGATATTTCTGAAAATCTTCTGGATGAAGAAAATGTAGACAGAATAAATAACCAATCACAAAAAAATGAGACAATCAAAACAAATGGGATCTCAAAGGATAAAAGCCAAAGTCTAAAGTAAAAACATAAGATATTTATATTTTATTTCATTTTACCAAGAATATATCTCTCATTTTTATAGACAACTACATGTTAAACCAAAAATTGTGACGAAAAAGAATGCAAACAAACTTGTTAGTCAGCGTCTCCTAACATTGGGTGTCGATATGAGAACAAAATATATACCAACAACATTGAAAAAAAGAATCTCTAACGGACTTAGTGAAAAGCGAAATAAATTAAATCAGGTAAATATTGTAACTATTTGAATACAACATTATTGCAATAAGTATAATTAAAAGTTACTATTCAGAAACATCCTCAATTTTATGCGACTAGAAATAAAATTAAGAAATTTGTAGACAAATTGTGTTCAACGAAAATGCCAGCAAATGCCGAAACCCTACTAAAAGCTACGAAACCATCTAATATGAATCAAGAACAGCAACAATCCTATGATGAATATTCATTAACTGCCGATGATGAGTCATTAAAGGTCTCTACTCCATTAAACGTAAACACTTCAATTAGTGACAGCAGAAATTTCAAACAAAGGCTGGATCTCATCTTAGCCTCGCCCATAAGAGAACCCGAAGAACATATTACTAAGGCAATAGTACATCAAGAAAATATAACACAAAAACCAGTACCGATGCCACGTAAACGAGTTATGTTCAATCAACCCGAAAAACAAGAAAAACATTCTATAACTCTAACTGAAAGTGATGAATCACAATCATTTGAACAAACAAAATTTAAATAAAATATCAGCATAAAGTTGCTTAGTTAACAAATAAAAAATTAATATATTTTTTTATCTAATTAAATGCTTTATTTTTAAATGTTTGTATTGAACATTTAAACATGCTTTTGATTATAATCTTTACAAATATTTAATTAATATATTGGTACAAAATTTAAATTAATTAAATTAATTAAACGAATTTAAATATAAAATTACAATTATAGTGTAATATTTTATTATATTAGTTGAACCTGATTTTTTTGAATTAAATCAGCAATTAATTGATATGGAATAATATGTTGAGAGCCTACTGCCAAATCCACTTCTTCATCATCCACTCCAACGACAACAGCCGGAACTAAAAAAAAAATTTTTTACAAAAATTAATATATATACATATATACATTTCGTGCTTTTGCTGAAACACATCCAAATTTGTAAAAAGTATATATATATATATATATATATATATATATATATATATATCACATTTCTACATTTTCGTAGCCATTTTGTAGCCATTAATATTAAAAAACACACGAAAATATGTATCCAGTTAGTAGGATAAATGCAAAAAAAGAGTTAAGTTTTTTCATCAAAAACAAAGAAATTTAAACCGTTTAATTATACAGATAAAATCAATCGTATTTAACTGAAATCTTTTTCAAATATCCCAAATTTCTAAAAATACTATACGTTATACTCGTTTGAAAGTAGTTTTATAAGACATGTTATGTAAATTTCTTCTACACCTGACTTCGTAATCGTAAATTTTTCAAGCGGAGTCCAAATTTAAGTTTCATGGGTTAGATTTACTCATGAAAGCTAAATTAAGACTCAGTGTCGAAGTACATGTGCGTTACTGAAAAGGATGGTAGTTATTCTGTATTACTTCGGGGTGTATGGAGGAATCTGTAGTTGGAAAGACTGTCTTAATTGATGGAACTATGGATATATATATCATTATTTGACTATTCTGAAAAATATTAAAAGAGAAATTTCATACTTCAGAAGTTGAATGATCCGAAGCGTTTCCTGCATTAAAAAAAAAGCAATGATAATTATGAAATTCGAAAAAGCAGTTTAAAGCTGCTCCACAAACGCCAGTTGTGATTCCAATAAATATTTTTGAGGCTATTTAGATCCAGTGATAAAAAATGGAAAAAAGGTTTAAAAAAGTTTTATGAAAAAATTGCGACTTACGTGACCAAAAGTTGTTAAAATTCATAAAATAGCATCTTTAAAAAGTTATATTAAATAATATACAATATTGCACTATATTTATGAAATAGACAAAAAATTTTAACCAATTTCGTTTGTACATACTTTTGTGATATCTTTTTGTGACCTAGTCAATTAAAATTCGTAAAAAATATTTTTCTTAAAAATACAGTACCCCAGCAAAAATTCATTCAACCCTAGTTTTGGTATTGCAATATTTGACTTTAAATCGATTATACTTGTAAATTATTGAAGATTACTAATTTTTATTGATAAAATCTGTAGTTTAATTCATATTCAAATAATCTTCTGGTTTATAAACGTGCATGTATACACTCAACAATGAAAAAACGCAGTCGAATCATCGAACTTTTATTGGTTTTAAACACTTATTTTAATTATGAGTTGTTTCTTTATAGTAAACCCTTGCACTCTAATGACACGCTAATGTAAAAATCATGCGTTTCACTTAAAAAGTAAACCTGTACATTATCACGTGAACTCTAGCATTTACTACTTCTTTTGCATGTCTCTTTTGCTGGGATATTCTTTTAATTATTGGGATATTCTTTTATAATTATGAACATTTTTGGCCATTTTATTTAATGTCACCTCAAATGTGTAAGGGTGGATAAATATTTTGGCGACTGAGAGTATATTTAAACTTACCGGAGACGTTTGCCTTTATGAAAACATGACTCATAAGATTTGGTTTCACTACTCGTTGATCAGCCTCAGACCTTTGCATGTTAGGCATGTATTGTAAAGCAACTTGCTGGAAATATTGTTCAACATTTTCGTAGTATTCCTGAGCAAATTTTGTTTCTTCGGGTGATAAACGTTTTTCATCTGCTTCTCGTGCCGATTCTTCATTCAAAATATGTTTGCTATATATTTCAATTTTTTGTAAACGACACCTTAAATAACTGGCTATAATATAACGAATACGCTCCAATTCCATTTGATGGACTACATAACGAAAATCATTTTTATCTAAATCTTTCATATTCTCTTCCATGTGGGCCACTTGTCCCATCATCAGCTCCAACATATCGCTTTGATGAGGCAGGATCTCGGGAGCACACATCTCGTTAGTCCATGCTGTTTCTAAAAATTCTAATACTTTTTGAGCTGTTATCTCTTCACCCTCGATATCTTCATCGTAGTCGTGGGTATTGGATGCATCATTAGATGGGTTCAAATCATCATCACTTATATTTCTGGACTTTGTCGGTAAATCTTCTTCAGACATTAGACAATACAAATAAGATACGAAATTGCTTAAATATCCCAGGAATATTTTATCACAGAAAAGAAATATTATTGCAGAGACCTACGCCGAACTATTTGAACAGCGGCAGCTTTTGTAAAACTTGTCGGCGGCGGCACAAAATCAGCCGGCTGAAAGGTAAACATAAGAACTTTTTATTACCTGTGCCAAGATAGCAATGAAAGTTAGGAACGATTTTGTAAATTGCACAACGGCAACACCTTTTTGCATATATTTTGACAATTTTGCATTCCATAATATCTCGCGATCTAGTCAGTTCGCGAGACTATATATAGCGAAAAGGAAGAATACTCTCTAGAAATTATAAAAACGTTTCCGAGCAAAAAATTCTTCAATTGGATCTCTTGTCACTGACTGTGTTCCAAGTTACAGTGGAATCTATATTTTGTATAGGGCAAAATGGAGAATCTTCGATTTCTCGGAAATAGATCGAACAATTTTTTGCACGATTAACTTTTTGTAGTCTCTAGTTGGTATACTTCCGCTTCCTATATATCTGATCTCTTGGCGCTGATTGTGTTCCAAATTACAGTAGATTCTATATTTTGCATAGGGCAAAATGGAGGAGCTTGGATTTCTCGAAAATGAATCCAACAATTTTTTGCACGGTTGAATTTTTATAGTTCCTAGTTGATATATTTCCATCTCCTATATATCTGATCTCTTAGCACTAGCTGTGTCCCAAGATATGATTTAATCTATGGTGGATGAAGTAAGATTTCTTAAAAAGCAATTGAAAATTTTTTTGCTCGGAAACGTTTTTATAATCTCTAGTGTATTATTCCTTTTCGGTATATATATTCTCGTGAAACTGACCAGATCGCGAGATATAATGGAATGCAAAATTGTCATAAAATATGCAAAAAGGTATTGCCATTGTGCAACTTTCAAAATCATTTATAACTTTCGTTGCTTTCTTGGCCCACGTTTTTATTTTTGCTTGAAAATCCAGAAAACAACATGTTTGCGAATAGTAAGCAAAACAAAAAGTAGACAATTAAAAGAAAATGGTCGAAAAATTAAAAAAATTGTATTTTTGTATTCAAATTTTACTAAAGTACATTAAAAAACAATAAATATATTCATAACAAAATTAAGAATTAAGGCTAGGTTAAAAAGGGCGGCGTCTTCACGCCTCCATCCAGAACATCCGGTCCATTGTGATACCAGAGAAAAGTAATAAAACCAAGAAAGAGAATATCCCTAGTAGAATAAGGCACAAGACTAGAAAGAAAGGAAACGAAATATAAAAAAATAAAAGTGAGGAACCCAAGACCCATCAATCAACCCCGATTACCTCTGAGTCACTTTATCCCCATTACGATCCCTATAAAGTTGTCGAGTTTATTACCCGCAACCTCCTCAAGTTTGTGTAGTATATGACTTCCAAACCACTTCAGTCTACTATGCTGAAGCCCTATACTATGACAGAGTATGTGTTCCAATGTCTCTAGCTCCTCGGCATCATCGCACGTCCTACAAAAGTCTGACGTGCCAGTGTCCTACTTGCTTGTCATATTAACTATTGCGGGTTGACAGGTAATCATACCAACAATGACCCTTAGATTCCCACGACTCATACCCAAAAGATGCATCGAATCTGCTGGTTTAAGACTAGGTTATAACGCTCTGTTCGATTATCGAACTTGAGTTCATTACGTATGCTAACATGCCCCGCTATGAAGCTCCCTATTAATCCCAATTCCTTCAGTCTAAATAAGCTCCGCACAGCCATTACTCCCACGAACTCCTCAATTGGAAGAAGATGGAGAATGATGTCCAGTGCTGCCTGAGGTGTACTTATCATGATACCCGTAATGCTAATTGAAGCATATTTCTGAACTTTAGAAAGAAGGTTCATATACAATTAACGGTTTTAGACCCCAGTTCTTCCCTATAGAGTTCCTACATGCGTAGTAGGCATTAAGCCCCTTCCTCAATATTTCTCCTCTAAGACAATTTGCTGTCCTAGTAACTGCCCAGGTACTTTTCAACCCTTGACAATCTGAGTTCCGTCATGAGTCCCATTCAAAACTGATAGACTAAATGTCTCAACGTTATATCTTCTGATAAACAGAATTAGTTCAGTCTTTTCAAGGTTGGCTTCCAATCCATTACTATTTGCTCACTGGGAAAGTTCTCGCAGTACAGATTGCATGACCTCACTGATCGTGGGTAGAAATTCACCCGAGACCAACAATACATCGTCAGCGTAGGCTACGATTTTCCTTCCCATGGCATCGAACTGTCTCAGTATGACGTTCATTTCCAAAAGCCACAATAATGGAGAAAGAACTCCCCCTTGCGGTGTGCCCCTTGTCACAAGCTTCCTTTTGCGAGTGTCTCCCATGCTCGAGTTGATAACCCTGCTGTATCAGGGTGATCCACTCGATTAGGAATATACGAGTACTAATAGCCAACGAAGCTAGTGATTCTTCAATGGAGAAACGCTGCCAAGGTGAATTCTTTATGCAGCAGACCCCGTTCAATAAAACTCACTACATCATGCAGAGCACTCTCAACAGACTTAGCCTTAAGATTTTCTTGAGTAGAAAAGACGATAGGCTGATCGGTCTATAGTAATTGGGCTTCAAGTCCTACCCGCTTTGGGTATGAGAATGACCCCTACCTCTCTCCACCCCATGGGAATATATCTCATTTTAAGACATTCCCTAAATAACTTCACGAGTAGTGAGATGACTCTATCATTGACATTCTATAACATGGCCGGAAAAATTACATCTGGGCCCTGTGACTTATATGGCCCAAATGAGTTTACCGCCCATCTTACCTTGTCTCCACTCCATTAGATTCTATATCCTTACAGCCTGGGAAGTGAGTCTCCATCAGCAAGCTGAGGGACTCCGTCTACGAGTTGTCCGACCGTTGTATATATCCAGGTGCCACCGGGTCCTTGAATAATACTCGTCTAAATCTAGACAATTCGTTATCCGAGTCCACGGATTCATATGTCCTTCTTATACTTAGTGAAGCTATCCCAATCAGTCTGGCTCCTCGTCAGCTTGGCTCTATTAAACAGCCTTCTAACTGTAGACCGTTGGACCCACAGTTCCCTCGTCCATCATGTCGGCTGCTTTACTGGATTTTACAAGTTTTTTTGAGAGTAAAATTTTTAATTTACTCAGTAAATACTTAGTTTACTGGATTTTACTGGAAAAATTATAAAACTATAAACTCACAAATGTGATTTTTGTTTTATTTTAGAAAAGTAATGTATGGTTTCGCAAATCAAACTAAATTATATTCCCTAAACACTTATTTTTTACGATATTTTAGTGAGTCTGTTGAATTTTATACATTCACGCATTTTCATGCTTTCGCAAAGTAGCTCTGGGTTGGAGAAGAAGTCTCGCGTCAACGTAATTATTTTTTAAGTACAGTCAGGCGGGTTTTTTGTTGTTTGACCTTCGGGAATTTTGCGTCTCACTCTCGCATTAACTAAGTGTTTGTTGTCTAACTGTATCATGTTACGGTTTTTCGGGGCTTACATTTGTTACATACAATCGATTTTGTTACTTTGGATTTGGTGCAGTACCACACAAAACTGGAATTTGATATTGGTGGAGACCATTAAACTCAGGAAGCTGAACTCGGGAACTCTAGCTTTCTACACGAAGATGTAGATCGAGTGGATGTGCACCCTGGCAATATGTTTAGCGGAAAGCTACGCCATTTAAATTTTTAAAATTCAAAAAAAAACTTTTTCATGGAAATAGGAGAGGTAATGACTAAGTATATCCAGCTCCTGGCGTAGTGAGAAACTTTATAACTCATCGAAAGAACAGATCATGTTTCTAAAACAAGAGAGGCCGCCTATTGATAGATAGATATGATTGTTTAAAATATTTCATAACATTATTTTAAATACAATATTTTCGTTCACTATTTCTTTATTTAAGATAATTAAAATCGTTTTTAATATTATCCTAATAAATTATTTTACTTATGCACCCATATCATGCTTAATACTTTCCACGATAGATAAGTTGCTAGCAAGATTTTAAAATCTAGCATTTGCCACTGCCTCAAGACTTTCTCCCCTATGTATGTCGTGCCCCGGCTTTGCTGAATAAACTTTATTTTGGAAATCAAAAAAAAATATATTCAGAAAAATGCATCAACACTTTAGAGGCTCATAACTTGTAAACTACAAGCGAGCGGGCGAAACAAATAAAAGCACTACAAAATCATTGCCAACATTATTTAAAAATCTAGTGTGCTGTGGTGACTGGTAAATCGATTTCGATTATGGTCTAAATCGATTCTCTTTGTCAAAAAACGATTATTTTGTAAAATCCTGCAGTGCCGGAGAGTCACATAAAAAATGTTGCAAATCCTAAATAAAACAACTTCGCCAGTAATCCCTTTCTCAAGCCCCTAGCAACATGATCATTCGCCTGTGTTTCCGTTATATCCGTAAACTATGAATTTCTTGCGCACTCATTCTCCAGTTCAATCCCATGAATACTATGTTACCCAGACAAGTCTAAGAAGTATTAAGTAGACATTACGACTTCAGTACAAACGAATTCTACTCCTTAATTGTCGCATGACCGTTCAAATAAAAATCGATGATCTATCTTCCGAAACAAGTGCTCATATAGCAGAAAATATTACGGACTTGGTTCTAGTGTCAGTTTTATATGTAATATATTATGTAATTGAATATTTGGTGAAATGATTAATTAACTTCATATGTTTTTACAAAATACATGTATTTGAATTCTATGGTGCTAAATTTAAGACATTTATTTAGTTAAAAATAAATAGATCAATTCTTTTTATTATAGGTCCGTTCTTTTACTTTTCCAGTAAAATCCAGTAAACTGGATAAATTAAAAATTTTACTCTCAAAAAACTTGTAAAAAAAGTACGCGAACGGAAATTTTGTAAAATCCAGTAAAGTAACACTAAACAAAAAACAACAGAGTTTTTTATCGAAATTTTTGTGCACTTTAAGTTTTGTTAATTTCTTCATTTTGTTATAAATATATTTATTGTTTCTAATGTACTTTTAGTAAAACCCGTGAAATTTGTAAATACTCAGTTATTAACTGTTATTTTTTTCTCTCAATTTTTTCTCTTTACTGGATCTTGGGTACGCGAACGGAAATCCAATAAAAGTTTTTACTGTACAGTACAGTAGAAACTTTTGGGTAAACGAACGCACTTTATCTTTTGATCTTCTTCGAACAGTCGTACGACCATTTTATTCACCGCCAAAATGTTTATTTCAAACAGTATACTCTCTGGTTTTGTTGTCTAACATATCGACAGATGTACTTATTTTAACGTCGAATGGTGGTTTAAAACATAGTTTAATTTAATTATTTTTTATAAATTTTAAAAATAATAATCCATTAAAAAATCGATTATGGGGTTCAATTAGTGGTCCATAATAGTGGAAATTAAAATGGTTGATCGAAAAATCGATTATTAACTTTTCATACCATTCTCTAGTGTTCTGGTAATCTTGATTTATACCCCGGATTAATTTAATAAATTTACAGAGAATAAATTAAACAAAAGAAACAATATGGTAACTCTATGCACTACATAAATACACGTGAAATACATCTGGTGCTCAAGAGATATTCAGTCCAGATTTAAACAAAACATTTCAGACATGAGTTCAGAAGAATTTAAAAAAAACTATCGTATTATTGTGGAGAAAATCTTCAATAATTGGCAAAACCTACGCTTAGCTGTGGAACATGGAATGGGAGGCAGAAATGGGCAAAAGGTAAGTTTTAACGAAACTATGTTTTAGTATAGCTCAATTATTTTTACTTTTTGTAGGTGGCTATAGAAATTATGAACTATACTTATGAGTATTGTATTGGTAATGAAAACATAACCCAAGTTGAGCTCCAGGATGTTATTGAAGATTTGATGGATCAAGAATTTGACACGATATGCGAAGACGGTTCAGTGCCTGAAATATGCGGACATTTGTTGCGTTACAAACAAATGAGTTTGCAAGGAAAATATGCTGAGATTGAACAAGAGTTGAGTAAATTACCACAAGGGAAAGAATGGCTGAGACCTGATGTTAAGGTTACATACACTCCTATTGCTGGTGACTCTTCGTCAGAAGACGGTAGTGATTTAGAAGATGATGACATGATGGATGTTGAACAGCCATCAGGCAGTAGAGTTGTTAGATCTCAAGCCCGCAAAGAAAATGATATTTTTGTGGAACCAGAAGAAGGCTGGACTACAGTACGAAGCAGAAGAAAATGAATAATGTTCAATTTGTAGATTTAAAATCATAAAATAAAATTTTTAATCAAAATCTTTTATTTACTTCTGCCAAGTCAATAAATCGTAAGGTGTCAATCTGATCCGCCATTTTAGGTATTTGATGATTTCCTAAACAGTATTTGCAATCTTCTATGGAATTGTGCTCGTTTATGCCAACTTTTATATTTGGTGTTATTTCTTGCTGCAATTCACTCCAAGATTGAATAGATTTCCTTGATCTTCCTTTTAATATCAAAGAAACGTCAGCAACTGATGCCATCTCATCAATGTCAGCAGTAAGTGACATGTTAATGGCAGGGTAGATAAAGAATGCAAAGAAAGACAACCCAACCAGTACCAACATTGGCAGGAGTACTGCAAAGTATTTGTCGGGCAAATAGGTTAAACCCCATTCTTTGGTCGGCAGCAAGGCCCACGAGAAATAAAATACAAAGAGTGTTATAACTAACAAGTAAAATGCATGTCCGTATATGGCTCTATGCGGAGTTGGTGCTGGAGTGTGTTCCGGCATTTTCTGTATCTTCTAAATCAAACGATTTAATCGTGTCTTTACACAGGAGGAAATTCTCGAAAAACGATGTTATTGCTGTCCTTAAATTTTTTACTTGATCCGCAGTAAAATGAACTTCTACGCAGTCTTCCACCAAACCCAACTTTTTACTTACAAAGTTACGTCTAGGTTCTTGATCAACAGACAGGACACGATATACAATTTCAGCGTGCCGCGTTGACTCAAAGGGTATTTTTAAACTTCTACAAATGAAATAATATTAAATAAAAAAGAATTACCTACATAGACTAAATAAACTTACGCCTTGTTATTTTGTATGGGATTATTACCTTCTAAAGGCATTTTGTGTTTATCTCAAAATTCTTACAATAAAAAATTTTATAATTCTTCTTTTTTGCTTTTCAACTCACTGTGAAATAATAGCTGTTATAGTTGCCAGATGAATTCGGTTTAAAATCGGCAAATCAAAAATTATCAAAATATTTTTCAAAGTAATAAAATTATTTGTTTGTGGAAATTTTGTAATTGTTTGTACCCTATATATGTATCTAAGCTACTGTTAGTGGAACAAACGGAACTGTTGATTTTTTTAAATATTTTTTTTTTGCAAAAGCACAATTTTTTGTTAAAGAAAGTTAAATAAAAGTTTGTCTCCACTCTCTATTAGTTTTGAAGTTATTGGTACTTTAAGTTACGATAAAAGAATGCAATTTTCTTTTTTTCTTTAAATTTTTCTTTAATTCATAAAATTATAAAGATATAAAACTTATTATTCATTTTTAAATTATAATATTAACAAATATTACGAGTAAAAATCTATTAATTTTTCTAAATATTAATTTTTAACATGGTAAATTGTTGTTAAAGGGCTAAGAGTGCGACATGGAGATCATATAAAAGCTTGAAATGTTTTCTAAATGATTTGATGTATACGAGAGTACCGGCAAATCGTCAAAAGCGCTTTTTTACTTATTTATTTTTTTTGCATCCCTCTATCTTACAAAAAAAATGTTTTATTTTTTAGTGCTAACCCCTCTATCTCTCTAAGTAATTATTTAATTTTTTGACAATTTAAATATAACATACCAATTCTGACTAATTTATACATGTTGAATATGAATCTGTCCAAAAAAAATTAATTCGGTTATAATTCAGTAAATATTATTCACTTTCGATGGCTGCTACCACCCCTTGGAAAACTACCCTACCTATTTTCATATCAATTGTGGAACTTGACAAGAAAGTATGTAACAGTTCCATAGACATACGATAATTAAGATTTTTCTTGTATGAGGGCTAACATTTCCCCTATAGCTGCCCGCCCTATTTTTATATCATTATGTTTCTTGATAAGGAAATTATTTCCACACAATTTTAAAACCTTTGCGATAAGTAATTTTTACTCCAATTATTATTATTATAATTATTATTATTTTGTTTTATGGGCGCTACCATTCCCTCTGCTCCGATCCCAAAATAAAGTAACCTATTTGAATTATGTTAAATAGTATAAAAACTTTCAAAATCATATATTATTTTTTTACAAAACATCTGGCATATATATCTACCACAAGATAATTTTAATTTTTGCTAGAAAAAATAATTCAATTTTTTAATTAAAGAGTGTAAAAAAACTATTTAAATTTACTTTAAATTTCTTTTGTTTAGCAATGTTTGCTCAAAAAGAAGAAAGCAGTGGGGCAATAGCCCTAAATCAAGGTACCAAAAACTTTAGACGGTCCCAGCACTAGTGCCAACAGGATTCAACTTCTATCTGCAGACGAAGAAGAAGAATCAGTTGCAGTCAAAGAAAAGATTACACCAATAATTTTGGACTCTACCCACAGTTTTTTCAAATGTGATCGGATTAATTGGGGAGAAATATACTTATAAACGAATGTTTATTGGTACGAAAAATATATCAAACTCGTTATCGCTGTATAATGAAGCTTTGAGTGTTCTCAAAGACAAAAAAAAGCAGTATTATAAGCATGAGTTAAAGGATGCAAAAACTTTTAAATTGGTTTTATTTGGCCTTCCAAAACTGGAAACAAAGAGAATTGGCGAAAATTTTGTTACCACACTCAATATAAACCCGGTAAGCATTAATGAACTAGTAACAATGAGAACCAGTGTAAATTACGCAATTTATCTTATCGAGTTTGATCAACATGTTTCAAAAAGAGAGGTTATGAAAGTAAGATATTTTTGTAATATATCTGTATATTGGAGAAAACCTCTAAAGGGCAATAAAGGTCCCACACAATGCTCCAAGTACGCTATGTATGGACATGGTGCTAAAAATTGTAGCCGTATCATAGTGTGTTCAGCCTGCGTCGGAAACCATGAGTATGCAGTTTGTTCACTCAATAAAGGTAATAGTGATGGTAGTATAATTTATAAGTGCTGCAACTGCATAAAGAAGAACTTAAAAAACGTTAACCATAGAGCTGCTGACCCAAAGTGCCCATAGAGTAACATATAAATCTAGGGCGACCAGCAGAAGAACTAACGTAACATATTTTAAAGAAGACGATCATGATTTTCCTCAATTGCCAAGGCAAGAACCCCATAATAATATACGTAATTCCCGCGATGTTGGTAATTTGTATTCTGAGGTAGCTAAAGGCAAGAGCTACGACAATAATAATAATGATGACATTTCCAATGAAAGACTTCTGGAAATATTTTTTGATGCTGTCGATACTTTGCAAGGATGTCAAAATAAGTACGACAAGCTACGAGTTTTGGGTATGATGCTTAAACATGCCATATAATTCAACCGGTAGACACAATGTTCATGTTATGCATTGGAATGCCCAAGGCATAACAACTGAGTCAGCAGCTGCCCAGTTGGAATGCTTTTTACACAAAAGGAAAATCGATATTCTCCTTTTAAATGAGACTTTTTTGAAACCGTACCACTTCAGCGTATAATCCAGTTTATACTACCAATTTTAAAGCTAATTTGGATAAATTAACTTCGTTTTCAAAAGACTATTTTATTTTCGGTGATCTGAATGCCCAACTTACACATTGGAACTGTATGTCCAATGCTGGTAATGATCTCTACTGCCACTGTCTTCAATCCAGCTACTTCATTTATTACCCAAATGGACACACTCGCTTTGGGCAAAATATCAACCCCGTTCAACCGTCCACAGTAGACATTCTTTTATCTAACTCGTGTCTCCATTTTTCAAACCTTGAGACACACTTACCATGTCCGACTGTAAAACATTTGGATTTTTTGTGTTATTTATGGCCAAGTTCAAGACATGACATATTCAGTTCCCTTGTATTATCGCTCAGACTGGTCAGCAATCAGAAACTGGGTTAAAAATGAAATTAGGTGTCAGAACATTGATCAACCCGTTACTAATTCAGGTAATCTAGATTTTAATTTTAACAAATTAATATTTATAGTTAAAGAAGCGTTCAATAAAATACCTGTCGGTCATAAAAATTCGTAATTAGTCAGAGAAATAAATACAAACGTAAATTTCAAAGATGTAGCGATTTTAATTATAAAAATCAATTGAAAAGCATTTTGAAGCTATTAAATAAACTTATTGATTTTCACCTTAATAAAGACCGCAATGAATCCTGGTCAAAATTTATTTCGAATTTGCCCTCGGGCTCTAAAAAGTTTTGGAATGTAAAAAAAAAGCACTTAAGGAAACAAAATGCCTTTTACTGATCTTCATGTAAACGGTGAAGTTTTAAAAACTGGCAATGAAAAGGCTAATTCAATAGCAGACGTATTTGGTAATTCACACACCATTACTTTAAATAATTATTCACCTATGGACGCAGCCATCTATAGATTCATTCATAATCTTAACGACACAATTCTTGACAGATCTAACATAGAGCTTACCAATTTAGATGAAGTTAAATCATTTATACTTTTATTGGAGTTATTTTTCTTGACATTGAAAAAGCCTTCGATTCAATATGGCATGAAGGCCTGGTTTTTAAACTAAATTCCTTCAATTATCGAACGTACTTGCAAAAAATAATAGAGAGCTTTTTAGATCAGCGCTCATTTGCTGTATCTATAGATAACACGCTATCTGGTGATAGACAAATTCCTGCGGGTATATATATATTTCCGATTTTACTGTTCGAATGAATCAATAAGTAGCTTTTTACCCTGACGACAGTGCTTTTATTTGCTGCGGTAAGGTGTCAAACGCAATAATCAAAAAAATGGAAGATAGTTTAAAATCTACCAATAAATACTTTGATAAATGGAAGATAAAAGTTAATGTTAGTAAAACACAAGCTATTATATTTCCATATAATAGATCACAGAAACGTATTCCTACAAAACATTTATATTCTAGGGGAGTTTTTATTCCTCTGCAGGATAGTATCAAATATCTAGGTATTATCTTAGATAAAAAAAAACTATCATTTAAACAATACATACAGTATATTTGTGATAAAGCAATCAAATGCGACCCTTTACTTAACAGAAGATCTAAACTTAATTTAAAAAACAAGATCCTTATTTACAAAATGTGTATTCGACCAATTATGACCTACGGATGCCAAGTCTGGTTTAATAAAGCTGCTAAAACTTACACAAGAAAATTACAGATAATACAAAATAAAAATCTGAAAATAATTCATAACCTACACCCCAGACATTCTACTGATCTACAGCATAGAAACTTTAACCATAAAATGTTTAATTCATTTGCAAGGGAACTGACTCTGTCATTTAATGAAAAATGCAGAACGTCTACATATAAATTAATAATAAATATGCTAAACAATCACTAAGACTCTTTTTTACTTAAAGAGTTAAAATTGATGGTTGTTTTTTAAATTTCTTATAACGTTTAAGTATGTACAAGGTTTTTTTTGACAACTTTTCCTTAATACTGTGATATTAGTAGTTTCTTTATTTAATTATTTAGATGTTAATTGTTGTAATACTTTTAAGTAAATTCTCATAACAATGTAATTAATTATTTGTTAAAGGTTTCAATAAAGTCAATAATAAAAAAAAGTTTTTTGAACTTTTACTTACAATTTAAATATAATTACTGTTAAATTTGTATACTACAAAATTAATGATTATTGAGAGCCCGATTATAGGGACAGTGCATTTTTTCTTTTTTAGTTTTAATATATTTACTATTTGTTTATTTATAGTAAATATTATAAATGGTTTCGAAATCATTTATAATTAAAAATTTTGTTAGATATCGATTATATATATATCAAAATCAAACTTTGCAACTAAACACTATTTTATATATTAAACGCCATTTCTTTAAATTGAGGTTTTCATGTGTGCTTCGGCTGGCATCTCTTAAGAGTAACTGTATTTTGATTCTATTTTATAGTAATTTCAATTTCAAGTGTTAAAAAATGTAGGTTTTGATATTAATATTTAAGAAAATACAAGCAAACTTTCTTTGTCGTTTTTCTCAAAAGTATGTTTTCCCTGCAAACATTTTCTATCGAAAGCGTAACTATATCGACACACCGGGAAGTTCATATGCGTCGCTTTTACTATCGAATTCTGATCTACTTAGTAAGAGTGGAAGGACTGTGCCACTAAGCGATAGTTCCTTTTGAGTAACCCTTTAGTCAGTATTGAATGTCACGTAAAACGCGTATAATGAAAGGTGCTAATTCGAATCTTCAAATCCCCACTAAAGCGTTACTCAAAAGGAACCATCTCTTGGAGGCGCATTTCTTCCCGAACGATGTTACTAAGTAGATCAGAATTCGTAACGCTTTAGTGAATTTTATACGTCACGTATTAAGATCTACTATAACGCAGTAAAAAGTGTCTAATAAAAAATTCTAATTAGAATCTTCCAATCCCCACTAAAGCGTTACTCAAAAGATACTATCTCTAACTATATCAGAATTCGATAGTAAAAGCAATACATATCAACTTCCCGGTGTGCCGATGTAGATACACTTTCGATAGAAAATATTTGCAGAATTTTAAAACTTTTTTTAAAATAATAATGCCAGTAATACTTACATTTTAAAATCAAGGATTAGGAATGAACAAAATTATCAAAAGTAAAAATATTAAAATTTTTAAATCGCAAAATTAACTCTTTCTGATATTTATTATGGAAAGTAATGAAATTAATTGCACAACAATATTTTCAATTTAAATTAACATAAAAAATTAAATTAAAAAAATAAATAAAATTTCTAAAATCGCTAGTTTAGCTACAGAAGAACAATTAAAGAATAAATGTATTACACGTTTTACAAGGCGAACACCATATAGTTTCTTAAAATCATACTTTCTCCCTGAACAAATAGCTCACTACTAAGAATTTAGGAAATATTTGAAACAATATTTATAAGAAATTTTCTCTAATTTCTCTTTCAAATGTTTCCATTTTTATAAAGGGAATTCCCTTTATTAAAGATTGCATAGTGTTTTAACCATTTCCATACTCTATTACAAATTTTAATGATGATGTATCATTTTAAATCATTATTTAAATTTCATCTTCGCCATGAAAGCTTTTTCAATCATTTTTGCCAATTTTTAAGATTTTTGAAACTCAGAAATAAATACCGCTACTTAACCAGAAATTAGCCAATATACTCACACATTTCAAGCATTACAACAACAAAACAATTTCTTCAAAATATTTAATAACAACAACAATGTTGAATTCTTTTCAAAATTTAAAAAAATTAATTTAAAATTTTGAAAATCCCTTTTCAAGTTTAAAATGCAAAAATTCAGCTCTGCTAAAATATTTTTCGAATACTCTAATGCGATGCATTCCCAAAATTTTGATTGCTGTATATACAAATTTTAATCATCCACAGAATAGACTTGTAAAATCGAATTTTAAATATATTCTTAATTTTTTTTCTATAGAAAATTATTTTGAGAATTAGCGACTTTTGCTGGGGGCATGTTATACATAAGTCAAACTCCCACACTTTTAAAAAATGTTGTTTTAGTTATTAAGAATTTTATATAAAACTAAATTTTCTGGCCCTCAAATTGTTAACAACATATTTTTTTATTTTTATAGAAAATGAAAATGTTTTCCTAAATTTATTCGCTTGCCCAGAACTAGTTGAAATATTAATAATATCTTTTAAATTATGATAAACGCTTACCTTATTTTCTTTTAAAACTTATGAATTTTTTGTTTCACAGCAGTTTACATAAGTAATTTTGGTTAATGTCAATATTTTTTCATTCTAATCACTTCAAAATGTATATTTTTAATAAGCAAAATTATATTGTTTCTGCCAAATTAGACAGGTTATGTGAATTGATAAAAAACCAAATGCAAGAAAAGGTGTTGAAAAATAGTGTTTTCGTTTTTGGATAATTAAGAGAAATCTTCTATTGCACTTCTAAGAGTGGCGAAGAGGAGTGCTATTTCGTTAGTTAGTTTCTTTACTTGTTAGTTATCCTATGGTACAAAATGTTTCACGCTATTATTCTTCATTCTACATTGCGTTACAAAGTCTACTGTACATTTAGTCTGAAATTGACAGAAAAAAACGGCACAAATGCAGATAACCGGAACAATAGATTTTCAAGATTTCGTTTCCATAATATGAAAGTTCGATATATAATATTGTCTCACCTTGGGTTACTGATTTTGCACGTTTTATAAATCAATCGAAAGGATTTTCCAAGACCATTCCAATGATATCCACATTTCATATATATAGTCATAAATTGTGATATTAACAAATATTACTAGAAAAATTGATTAATTTTTCTATACATTAATTTTTAAAGTGCTATACTTTTCTTATGTAAAGGGTTAAGGGTGTGATATGGAGTTCATATGAAAACTTAAATCGTTCTCTAAATGATTTGATGTATACGAGATTACCGTTATAACAATATACTTTTAAGATAACGGTACTTTTGTAAAAGAAGTCAAAATAAATTTTATATATCAAGACCTTTCCAATGATACCCATATTATTCATAATCATTAAAGGAGGAAGGAGAAAATTGAACTTCCTATATATCATAACTTCAAGTACCTATAAAAAAAAAACAAACAGTGAGCGGACAAAAAATTTTATGATCTTTTTTTAAATAAAATAGTGCTTTTACCGAAAAAAAATTGTTAAAAAATCAACAGTTTCGGCAACCTTGATTTGTTGCAAACGACACGCGAAAAAGTACCACAGAAATACATGTCTTTAAATAAATGCATAGTTTTAGTATAACAAAATATGTATATTTTTTATTTCTTCAGGAAACTAAAGCCAACACTTTGAAATTTGGTTGCGCAAAAAATTATTTTTTCTGAAGTTTAGTTTAGGAGATATACTTAATTAAAGTTAAAAAAATGTGATTCCTTATTCAAGTGGCAGGCAGTGTACATATTTAAAAATTTAACAATAAAGTTGTATTTTTTCTATTTATTTTTTTCAAAAATGGAGTGTACGAAGATGAATTTTCCACTAAAGTTTTATTAAACATTTTTTATTTATTTAATTATGTACATTTTCATTTCACATTATTTTGCAGTTAAATAAAAAATGCTGTATGATGGAAATTCCGCATATATTTTTTATAGTTGTTTTGTGCATCTCATCTTTACTCTTCGTCTTCTTTGCGGTGAGATTTTTTCTTGTCACTGCGGCTAGAGGATGAGGATGATGTACCAGTTTTACTAGAACGCTCACGATCTTTATCACGAGATTTTGATCGTCGACGAGACTTTTCACGACTTCTAGATCTTTCACGCCTAGAACTATAAAATAAAATAAAATAATTAATTCTTTTAACAATATTAAAATATATATATTAAATATTACCGTTCGCGATCCCTATCTCGATCACGCTCTCGATCCCGATCTCTTCTTCTACGTTCGCGCTCATCATCCGAACGTTCACTGTCCTAATTAGTGGAAATAAATACATTTTTCTAATTCAGATTTTCATGATTTGTTTGCCTTTGTAAAAAACTTACTTCAACTTTTTCACTTCTGTCTCTATCTCTCTCGCGATCTCTTTCTCTATCGCGCTCTCGATCTCTTTCCTTATCACGATCTTTGTCCCTATCCTTATCTCGCTCTTTTTCACGAGATTTTGATCTTCGTCGTGATTTTTCGCGACTTCTTGAACGTTCTCGTCTCATTCTAATTGAAGTGTGAAAAATATATTAGTATATCTTTTTAGACAATCAAATTTTTTTACATACCTTTCCCGATCTCTATCCCTCTCTCTTTCACGATCCCAATCTCTTTCTCTGCGTCTTCTTTCGCGATCGTCTTCTGGACGCTCTGGGGGACCATTTGGACCCATCATTCGTGGTGGTCCCATTGGCATGTGCATAGGTGGTACACCAGGTCCACCTGGACCCATCATCATTCCTAAAGGAGGTGGACCCATACCCATATTTGGAGGCGGCATGCCGCCCATCATTGGAGGTTGTGGATGCGGGTGACGCATTTGCGGTGGCGGTCCACTCATCTGAGGGGGTGGCACTCCCATTGGAGTAGGTAAAATCCCCGGTGGACCAGATATTTGTTGAGGTGGTCCTGTATTTGGTCCTGGTGTAAGTTCTTTTATACCACTAGGTACCCAATTTGGATTATCGCCACCCCATTGCGAATCCTGAGTTGGTTCATATCCATAATCGAATGGTTCTGGTTCATGAAAGAATGCTTCTTCCCCTGTACCTTGACCACCGAAATTCGGAGGCATTTGTCCGGGTCGGGAATATTCGCGACATTCAGCTGTCATGACTTGAATAGCATTTTCTTTTGTTCCAGGTTGACTGACTGGCCGAGGACCTCGTGTCATTGATGCAAATCTAGGAGGAATGCCTTGATGTGGTGGTCCCTGATGTACACCGGCTGGTGGCACCATACCTGGAGGAGGCATTTGTATTTGTTCTCCTATTGGTCCCATAGGCATTGGACCAGATGGCAATATGCCGGGAGGCGGACCTATTGGTAAATTACCTTCTACTTGTCTTTCTGGTTGTGGGTTTAGGTTTTGTGTTAAGCTAGCCAAGCCGACACCACTCTCAGCCACACGAAATCTTTTTTGACGTTCACAATACGATCTCCAGGTTTCCTCATTAAATCCATAATTAAAATAATCAGTTATATCTGCACCTGGCTTGCGCCATGGTTTATCTTCTAACGAATCAATACTGAACTCATGCGCGGCGACTCCGTTAATAGTACCTACGCCTTCAAAATCTTCGATAGAAAATTTCCCTACCTGAGTAGATTTGGATTTTTCTTGACTACTAGCACCGGCCAATAAATTGGAACGTTTATTTATATTATAAGTGCTAGGCGCAGCTTTAATGTCGCCTATTACAACATTAATATCGTCATCAGAATCATCGTCATCGTCGTCTTCTTCCGCCTCATCTTCCCCTCCAGAACCTTCATCCTTTTTTTTAACTTCTTCCTTTTCATCACCATCGGTGGTATCAGCTATCGTAGCGGCGGCAGTGGCTTCTTCGTCCTCTTCCATTTCGTGGGCCGGATCTTCAAAATCCCCTAACTCTTCACCAGGCGGGCCTTCATCTTTGTTTTGCAAATTATTTATGCCATCACCTTGCGTTACAGCTGCCAACGCTTCATTTTCTGCTTTCAACAATTCTTGCGAGTTTGTTTTTTCAATGCCGGCTTCACTGCCAGCATTTTCAACACCCAGACGCTCTTCCTCATTTGTGGTGGAGTCAGGGTTAGAAGTACCATACAACCAACTATCTTCATTTGTATCATCTGCCATTTTTTCACCACAATTTCAACTAGTAATAATTAAATTTTATTATAATTTTATGAACAATTACCATGCCTAATTCTTCCACAGAGTTATAAATTGTCAAAATGTGTAGTTTGCTTGCAATCAGTAGATGGGCATGCTAACATTTTCATGTGAATTATTAAAATGTACAACTATTTACACTGAGAAAATTATATAGAGTAGTGAATGGATTGAAAAGTTAATAATCGATTTTCGATTTTTCGATCAACCATTTTAATTTTGACTATTATGGCCGATTAATTGAACCCCATAATAAATTTTTTAATCGGTTATTATTTTTAAAAATAATAAAAAAAAAAAATAATTAAAATTAAATTATATTTTAAAACATATCTGTCGATATGTTAGACAACAAAACCATAATTTTTGAAATAAACATTTTGCGGTGAATAAAATAGTCGTACGACTATTCGAAGAAGATCAAAAGATAAAGTGCGTTCGTTTACCCAAAAGTTTTTACTGTACTGTACAATAAAAACTTTTATTGAATTTCCGTTCGCGTACCCAAGATCCAGTAAAGAGAAAAAAATTGAGAGAAAAAAAATCACAGTTAATAAACTGAGTATTTACAAATTTTACGGGTTTTACTAAAAGTACATTAAAAGCAATAAATATATTTATAACAAAATGAAGAAATTAACAAAACTTAAAGTTCACAAAAATTTCGATAAAAAAAACTCTGTTGTTTATAGTTTAGTGGTTACTTTACTGGATTTTACAAAATTTCCGTTCGCGTCCTTTTTTTACAAGTTTTTTGAAAGTAAAATTTTTAATTTATCCAGTTTACTGGATTTTTCTGGAAAAGATAAAGAACGGACCTATAATAAAATGAATTGATCTATTTATTTTTAACTAAATAAATGTATTAAATTTAGCACCATAGAATTCAAATACATGTATTTTGTAAAAACATATGAAGTTAATTAATAATTTCACCAAATATTCAATTACATAAAATATTACATATAAAACTGACACTAGAACCAAGTCCGTGGGTTAAACACAGTCAGGTATTGATGATAACTTACGGATATGATTGTGGACGGATATGATCTGTGCGCTGTTTCCAAAAAACATAAAATCACCCTGAGAGTATTGTCTTGAATAAAAAAAATAAAAAATAAATAATTTACATTATTCGTTAACAAATAAAACAAAGTGAGATTAATTTAAATTGTTTACTCTTCAAATTAATTTCTGCCTATAAAAACTTCATTATTTTCGGGAAATATTCCGGCGGGTTATAAAAACACTTTTACGATCAATCCTGGTTTTTGTATTCAGAACAATTTTTGAAAACCTCATATTTGAGGCCAATAACGCATTCCTGGGTCCTGTTTTATCTACATAAATATAAAGAAAATAAATATTTTGAAAATGTATAAAACGAGAAATATTATTAAACTTATGTTTTATGAAATCCAGCAAATGTTCCAAATTTCCATTTTCAAGTAATTCATTTAATGCGGTGTATTAAATGGTGTCTGATTTCTCCTGTCTGAATATGTATATTTTTCAATAATTCTGTATTTCCCTAAATGTTTCAGTTTCACAATTTTTGGTTGTTACAATCACAATATCTAAGTTTTCTGACATATTTACGTCTTAGTTACTGACTTATTATTTTTGTTTTTATTATTTACACAACACTCTAAAATAGTGTTACGAAATTGTACTTGAATTCAAATATAATGGTTTCAAAGGCTTATTTAAAATTAAATAATGCTTCTCAACCTTTCTCAATCTTTATCAATACTTCTCGACCTTATTATAGAAATTATTAACATATCTGTAAACATACAACCATTTCACCATTATTTGTAAGTATGGCAACACTAAATGTTGAAGCTGCTAACATAAAAATCGAAAGCTCCTCTGACATAAAAAATTTTCAATCGATTGAAAAATTTTTGTTTCTAGTCCGATTTCAAATATATTGTTGTAGGCCCTGATAAGACCTATAAAAAACATTCTTACGTGTCCTATTTATCTTATAGTTTTCGAGTTATTTGCGTTTGAATTTTTAAGCACCATAATTTTGCATGTTTTTGTTCTAGTTTTTTTATATACATATATCCTAATATTTCCGACCAATTTTATTAGCTTTTTTCTTAATTAGTTAAATAACAAAATTATCTATTGAATAAAAAAATTTGAAGTCGATATCTTTACCGAGTCCAAAAATAAACGATTTGGAATTTGAAAATTGCAAAAAAGACGACTTTTTGTGTTTTTTAGCCGAAAAAGTATCTACACTAATTTTTATCTAAAATAAAATTTTCTTTAGCAACATATAATAATTTTGCACTTTTCTGAAAGGTAACTTCACAGAGATGACTTTAAGATAAAAAAAGCTTAATAACTCAATTGGTCATGGTACATACCCTCCAGAATTCGACCCATTTTATATGAAAGTTTTGATTTTAGACCATATTTTCTCAAATCCTAAAGCAGGAATCGACAAGCGGAATATATTTTAAGAATCTTCCATATGTTGTTAAAAGTTTTAAATCAAAATCTACGAGACTTCGGAAAAATGTGGATTCTATAGCCAAAAATGTAAAAAATCCCATTTTTGGGAATTTTTATTGGTTTATTTGGGAAATTGAGAAAACCCTACCCCTGATTGAAATTTGGTTAACAAGCTTTTATTTATATTAATAAGATCGACATTTCCTGCAAATTTCATTAAGATATCTTTATAAACAAATATGTTATTACAATTAAAAAAATTTTTATTTTCTCCAAAAACCCCAAATTATGCCTTTTGTTTGGTTTATTTCTAAATAGGGAAGAAATTTTAAAAATATGTATTCCAAATTAAGCTTATCCTTTAACATATATAATTTCCGATCTTTTGCAAAAAGACTCAAGTCAATATCATGTCTCATTTCAGAAATATGCGCCTTTAAACTTTTATATTTCGTGAATAATTACTTAGAAAATTATGAATATTTCTGTATACTTTTAATAATATCTATACACAAAATATTTTTATAAAAATAATTAAATATTTTTTATTTTTAATAGGGTTGCCACATTTCCCAAATTTAAGTAATCAAATATT
The DNA here is from genome assembly GCA_932274085.1 of Protocalliphora azurea. Lineage (NCBI taxonomy): Eukaryota > Metazoa > Arthropoda > Insecta > Diptera > Calliphoridae > Protocalliphora > Protocalliphora azurea. The sequence continues at coordinate 2,406,416 of OW026519.1, forward strand.
ATTATTTTTGGTATTTTTAATCTTCCTTAATAAATATTCTATTTCTAATACGATTTTTTATTACTTATTTACATTAAATTTATGTAGACAATTTTTCTAATATTTTAAACTCATACTACTTATTTTCTATAAAATAATCTGTTGTATCTGTGTACATATCTAAAAGATAATAAAGGTCCTTCAAGTCTTCAGTATTTTGAGTTGATAAAGGCTCATAATAAATCCAACGTTTTTTCATTGATGATAGTACAGGTTCTGATGATAACAATAGGCTATTAAAATTATCCTCGTTTTGTAACGTTCTGGAGCATTTCCTGGAGCTGAATAATTGAACGTACTTAAAATCTCTGTTTCTTGCTTCTTGAGCCTCTTCTGTAAGCTCTCCAAGTGGAAGAATATTTCGTTCAATTATAATTTCGCCATGGCACAATACTTTATGTACTGTTGGTGTCATTTATTTCCATGGATATAGAGAAACAAGTAGTTTAGATATTTCTGTTGCATATTCTCCAAATTTGTTGCATATTCTTCAAATTCACATACGCCATGTCTTATCACAACGTTAGTTGTGATAAGATATGGCGTAATAAATATGTGCGAGTATACCTTTTAAAGCTACTATGTATGTTGATAACTGCTTATTTCTTATTTATGTATAAAATTTTGTTTGTTTTTTTATATCACTTAATTTAATAGCCACAATTAAAACAGTAAAAGGAAAAGCCGTTTGTTAACGTATAGGATGGACACACAATATGATCAGATAAAGCCATATCAAATTAGCTAATAATTATTTATCACCGTGTGAGTAAGAATTTTTTAATAAAGAACTAATCAAACTATTTACGGTAATTAATTGCTAAGCACTTAGCTGTCAATTAGTTTAAAAATTTACACCCGTATTCACAAATACGTTTAAAATTTAAAATACATTTTGGAGACAAAATTTGTATGAAAAATTTGTTTTAAAAGGCATTTTAAATTTAGAAGTTGTTTGTGAATACGGCTATTATTTTTAAACTAAAACCTTATATATATATATATATGTATTTCTCAATTTGTGCAAAACATTTTACATATGTATTTGTAATTGTACGGACATACTATGTAAGGCCGAATATTAAATAATTTTTCTTCGTACCGTCCAAAAAATCGACTTCTTTTCGAAAACCGGTTTTGGGTTAAAACGAAAAATATAAATTTAGAAAAAACCAGGACCGGTTCTGAACTCTTGAAAAAACTGTTTTTGTTCATTAAAATTATTTAACAAGAAATTTTTTTTTTTTTAATTTTTTAAAACAAAAGCCTAAATTTATACGTGCTTATAAGTTTACCTATGAAAAATTAATAAATTTTAGTAAACATTTGGTATGCAATTAAATTAAAATTTTATTTCATTTTATAATTTTTGCACATTTTTTCAATTTTAAATGGACATTTTTTTTATTAATTTTATTTAATTTCCTTTCTTTAATATTTTATTCCTAATCCTGGTATTTGGAAATATGTCTTTCTGAAATAAAATAAAATTTATTTTGTGATTAAAATCTAACAGCCATATTAAAAAAAAAAACTTGATACAGCTTTACTAACCATTGTTAAGCAATATTCCTTGAAGTGTATTCAAAAACGATGATTCGCTTAATGTACCTTTAGTAAGCCATTTTAAAGTACGTTAGACCCTACTTCAAATCTACCATAAGACTATTTCCATTACATACATATTTCCATAAAAAAGATTTTTGTGTATTCATGTGTAAATTTTTGACAAAAAGGTAACATTTTTTTAATTTCCGGATGTTAAGATTCGTCCCGATATTAAAAAATACGCCAATATAGCTATTTAAGAACGTATAGACTGAATTCCGGGACAACATATTTTCCTCATGCATGTTCAATTTGAGCTATTTCGTAATAAAATCATAAACATAAACAGGAAAGACTATTTTTCCTGTTTTGGATTAAAACACCAATATTCCGTCCGCCCGCATGTCAACTAAATGTTCGCTATAATCACATATGTGCGAATTTTTTGTTGATATGTACAAGTCTTAGATTAAGGTGCTATTAATCTAATGCGTCAACTCCGGGTTAGAAATTACGCATTTTGACAGAAAAAATGATTAAAATAGTTAAATTTTAATAAAATTTCAACAAAAATAATGCAAACAAAAGCAAAAATGAAATTGTGATGTTGATTTTATGATAAAATATTCGTTATTCGGATACCTATAATTACAACAAACAAAAATTAAATAAAAGTATTTAAAATATACATAATTATATTTACATAAGCTAAATAATATTTTATTTTTAAATCAAAAATGTACTATAACATCAAAAATAATAATGGAATAAAACAGTTAACGAATAATTTATTCTAAGTTTTCAAAACACTGAGAATATAAATGAGAGAGAAACTGAGAAGGATTGCCTGCATAAACAAAAAAAAGAAAACAGTTTATTAGTTAATATAGACTGCAAACAGATTTTTTAATACGATTTTCTTAATAAAGACTTGAAGGGATAAATTGTGATTTATATATAAATTAAAAAATTTTTTCTGAATACGGCTGTAAGAAGTGAATATGAAAAAACTAGTAAATAAAATTCTGGTTATAAAAATTATAACAATAGGTGGTTTATGGTTTTTATGAAAGAAAGTTTTAAATTTAAAATAATAATTTATTTCTTTTTGAGTTTTCATGCAAACTTTTATAGTTGCCCAATACTTTGAGGCTAGCAAAACTGTGTTAAGAAAACGTCTGCAAAAACACAGCTTTACCATAGAAAGTTTTTGAATATTGAAAACGGCAACACTTGTACCTTATTTTTCTCTTTATAGTTAACCTAGTGTCTACATTAGGCAAATTTAAATTTAAAAAAAAGTCGAAATCAGTGCGAATATATACAAGGTAACCTTAGTTAAACAGTTGATTATTATTTTGGTTGTTACAGTTGTCAAACTGCTTATAAAAAAAACAATAAGGAATACGCCATATTGTTGTTTTTGTGCAACTGTTGCCACCTTCCATAAATTCGCGTTAAGTTTGACGTTTGTCTTGATAAAAAATTTTCTAATGTAAACACTATGTAACAGCCCGTCTAGACGAAACATAATATGTGAGATTTTTGTGTCAGAGAGTGTTAAATTCGCTCTCTGAGAGAATTATTTCATGTGTAGATTCAAATATTAGTATTATGAGATGTATTATAAGAAGTGTGACCATTTCAGCATTTTTGCAGCTAAATTTAGCATTTTTTATTCAGATTTAGCCGCAAATTTTTCATTTAGCATTTGGCATATTATTTAGCATTCTTTAATAATTTATGAAGAATTTTCTAGCATTTTAAGGAGGAAATTCAAATATTACAACTTAATTTTTATATTAGATAAACTTCAAAAATATTAAATAAACGTTTCCGAAGTTTTGAAACAGACATGGACGTATTAAAATAATATATCTGTTCTACCATTACAAATACATGGTGTCAAAGGTTTTGTGTCCCGTTTATGAAATGATAATGTTAGGATGAAACGCAAGAAGTTTAAGTATTACAATGGTTATTATGACGGGAAACTGTCCGATCAAATCGAAATTAAGTATGTGGGACACACCGAATAATGTGAGGATGTTGAGAAAACGTAATTGGTAGAACACATAATTTGCCATTGCCCACGGTTGCAACATCATTAATTTAGATGGTCAGGGACGCAATGCCACAACAAACTGGCTATTTTCCAACTATTTTTAAGAAGGCAAAAGTTATCCCAATTCTTAAGGCAGGAAAGGATCCTAAATTACTGTATAGCTATAGACCAATCAGCATTCTAAGCCTATTGGATAAAGTATTTGAAAAAATAATTAATAAGAGAACAGTTTGGATTTCGCAAGGAATACTCAACAGTTTGGATTTCTCAAGGAATACTCCACAGTACATCAACTAATAAGAGTCCTTAATTTTATTGAATCAAACAAAAGAAATCGTAAGAGCACTGGAGTTATTTTTCTTGTCATTAAAAAAGCCTTCGATTCAATATGGCATGAAGGCCTGGTTCTTAAGCTAAATTTCTTCAATTATCCAACGTACTTGCAAAAGATAATAAAGAGTTTTTTAGATCAGCGCTCATTTGCTGTATCTATAGATAACACGATATCTAGTGATAGACAAATCCCTGTGGGTCTGCCGCAAGAATCGGTATTATCACCTACTCTTTGTTCAATATATATTTCCGATTTTACCATTCGCAAGAATCAAGAAGTAGCTTTTTACGGTAAGGTGTCAAACGCAATAATCAAAAAAATGGAAAATAGTTTAAAATCTACCAATAAATACTTTGATAAATGGAAGATAAAAGTTAATGTTAGTAAAACACAAGCTATTATATTTCCATATAATAGATCACAGAAACGTATTCCTACAAAACATTTATATTCTAGGGGAGTTTTTATTCCTCTGCAGGATAGTATCAAATATCTAGGTATTATCTTAGATAAAAAAACTATCATTTAAACAACACATACAGTATATTTGTGATAAAGCAATCAAATACGGCCATGCACTTTACCCCTTACTTAATAGAAGATCTAAACTTAATTTAAAAAACAAGATCCTTATTTACAAAATGTGTATTCGACTAATTATGACCAATGGATGCTAAGTCTGGCTTAATTAAACTTAATTATAATTGATGGTTGTTTTTAAAATTTCTTATAACGTTTAAGTAACACTGTGATATTGGTAGTTTCCTTATTTAATTATTTATATGTTAATTGTTGTAATAATTTTAAGTAAATTCTCATAACAATGTAATTATTTTATAAAGGTTTAAATAAAGTCAATAAAAAAAATAATAATAATAAAAAAAAATAATTTTTTAGCATTTTTTAGCTTTATTTTAAACACGATTTATCTGGTCACACTGATTAAGAGACTGTTTGATGAGATTTCTCTTCACAACCATCTTATAAGATGAACTGTCAAAAATTTCACATATGCGAAAGTTTTTTTTGTGTGTGAGCATGTGTATTTTGAAAATTACTGAAAAACAATGTTTTTTTTTGTAAAATTGTTTCCTTTTAGAAAAAAAAAAAATATTTACAAATAAATGGTTAAGCAGAATGGCACATTTGGTATAGATTAGTAATACAACTCCTGTGACAGAGATTAGTCTCATAATACTTATTAATGAAAAATAAAAATAATTTTTATTGAACGTTAAGTTATCTTATCCTGAAGAAAACATTTTAGTTCGGTAGGGTTTCAGTAAAATAATGGTCCAAAATTATACCCAAAACCGATGAATGATTAGTTTCAAAGTAATTAAATTTTTTTTGTTGGCCAATTTGACCACCGGATTGGAACCATTATAGAACCTTTCGGAAAGATCTAAAAAATTCAAAATTCCTGGTACAATACATCTGGAGAAGATTTCCGAACTATGGTTCATAAAATATAAAAGATATCTAGAAAGGGTAGAGTAGATGGGAAACTATGTAATTATAATAACCAAAGCACAAATTTTATTTTTTTTTTTTTAAGATAATTAATGGTATACCACGTTGTAATTGTTTCGTACCTATTTTAATGGCCAGATGAATTTTAATTTTTGGTCGATATTAGTAGATACTTTCTTCTGTCTAATTAAATAATTTTGTAAATAGTTCCTTAGATATATTAAATAATCAAAAACAAATAAATTTTAATAAAAATTATTAAAAAAATGTCGATTTTTATAAAAAAGTGCCTATTTTTTTGACCACATGTGTATCTACGCATGTGATGCCTATTAATCATCAAATTGTTGCAATACAAGCTTTTTTTCTATTGCTTTACTGAAATAAATATAACCGTTAACAAAAAAAAAAACAAAGTTCAATTAGAAAATAATAAAATTATAAACATTTGCACTTTTATATTCATATATACATGAACATTTCATTATAAGTCAAAAATATATTTATGTATATTTACATACATTTTTATGTAGATATGTAAAATGTACATACTTTATTATATTTATGTATTTATCCATGTATTGCATTAAATTATTTATAAGGGCGATTTTTGGGAATTTGTATTATGATTTAATTAATTGAGCTTAATACATAATTCTTCCATATGTACATACACAGTTAAGTACATTTGTATACTTTTATTCTATAATAAGTTTGCATTCTACTTTTCATCTTTTCAAATAGCGTTTATATAAGAATATTATAAATTATATATTTATATTATCTAAAAACAGCAAAATTAATAAATTAAAAATTAATATGTTTTAACAAAAAATTTAACGTAAAATTAAAAAAATATATATGACGTTGGTAACTCTTAAATGAAATGTAATATATTCTCAGTGTAATGTAAATTGTTATACCACATAATTACAATTAAAGCGACATCCGTTCGTATTCCTGTAATGTACGTTACACTGAAATAAGTACAATAAATAATAAATAAATAATAGTTTTATTTGAAGCTTTTATACGGTTAAATAAATATGTATTTTAAATACATATTTTTATTGTGGTCATTGGTTCAAATAATTAACAAATATAATAAATATGGTTTTATTAAAAATATTTGGTTTTTGATAACGTTTTCCGATATTCATGCTGTTTTATACAGTTACATAATGTCAATTTACGAAAGACCGTTATAATTTAAAATCATTATGGCATTCCCTTAATAAGCGTATTTGGAAAATAAAAATAAAAAATATACAATATCTACATATGTATATAATATAAAAAAATATTAATAAAAATATTAATATAAAGCTCATTATTACCTATGAAATATTTATACTACACATCTCATGTTTGATTCTTGAACTAGCCATACTTAAATTATTTAAACTAATAAATGAATCTACTAAGTACGTTTGGGAAATTTAAATTAGTTTTAAGCTGAAACATAAATATGTAAACGTATGAAATAAATAATACAGTCAGATTTAACACGCTAACTTAACAGTAATTTGAGTTTGTATCGTTAGAAAGGATTGAGGATACGTTAAAATACATTTTTGTAAATTAATATTTTGATCATGAAAGTGTGGAAAAATGTATACATTTGTTATTGGCTTTTTATATTACTTTGCTATTAAATAAATAAATAAATAAATCGAAATTATTTCTCCATAAAATATCACAAAAAGTCTTTAGTTCGTATTAATAGTTAATACTAATGAGTATTTGGCAATTAATTAAAATAATTATCTTTTTATAGAAAAAGTTTGGTTCAAATTTAGTTTGCTTTGTTATCGCTTAACGTCACTATTGCGATTACGTTTGTGTGTGCTTTATATGTATGGGAATATTTTTTGAAAGAAAGAGAGCAAGAAATTCTCATATAAAAGCGCGTCATTTTATTTCCATATTCACTCCTTATTCGTACACGCCGAGAGGTGCAGTTTATTTTGTTGGTTGTTTTCCACACGTTCACGTTAAACAAAAAATCAATTTCTAAAATGGCCTGCTGGGAAGGAAAGAAATACAAATTGGACAAGAGCGAGAACTTTGATGAATACATGAAGGAGTTGGGTAAGTTTAATTGTCTCCAGTATTTCCGCTTGCAACCATATAAAATGCTCAGAAATTAAAGAAAAGTAGTTTTTACATAAATAGAAATTAACAAACGAATATGTGAACGTAATTAATTCTTTTTATTGAATGTTATAATAAATCCATATTATACACAGAAAATTTATGTATGTATTTACCACACATCAAATGTACATTAAAAGACCCCGGCCGGCTTTTTTTTAATCATATGAATAACCGGTTTTTGCTGTTTCATCAAATGTTATATTTTTTTTTTTTTTTGTTTGTGAAGATTCATTTTTGTATTCATTCAGACTATGGTACAGCTCAATAACATTCTTTAATTACAATGTTCATTATCGTTTTAAGAAATTTTCGTGGACCGTTAATTGTCCAGTTAATAGATCACTGTTTAGCGTGTTTTAGTTGCATGAAGTTGTGGGGAATTATACTAGAAAATATAAAAAATTAACCATGTGATAAATTACTTCTGGTTCATTGCCAAAAAATAAAGTAAAGAAACGCTAAAATATAATTTTATAATACCCACAAATAAGAACCAAAATGGACATTTGGACTCGAGTTTAAACTTTACATAAACAAAAATGTTATACATATACATAACTTTTATGCTGGTTTACATTATTTACAAGTGAATGTAAATAATGTAAAGTATTTTGAAATTGATTTCTTGTATGTATGTAATTTTATATTTACATAAAGATGCAATTAAATAATTTAATTGTATTTTTTATTTACATATTTTGTTAAACTACAAAAGCATACATACGTATTAATAGTATTCAACTTTTTATTTGTGCAAACTTTTCTATAAAAATTTTTGATACCTTTTGCTGTTTTTTTTTTTTTTTTTTTTTTTTTTATTTATTTTGGACTTTGAAACAAAGACTGATATTTTCGAATTTCTCTTCACTGTTTTGTTTTTATTTTTATATACCTATTTGTTTTAATCTTGTACAATTAGTCTGTGATGTTATTTTTAAGGTGAAAAAAACAAAGTAGGTTTTTAAAATAAAATGTTAATTATAATATATTTTAGAAAAATGTTTAAGAGTTACATAAAATGAAACTTGAAAGAGACTCATGTACATTTTCATTTGAATTTAATGTATACATTCAATGTGTAATGTGTATTATGTTGATATCTAATATTATTTTTAAAGTATCAACTTTCAATTTCATGAGTTGTGTGTAAATCAATAAGTAAACAAAAATTCCATATATTTTATTTTTTAGTATGATTAAAAAGCCTATTATATTAATAAGATATTTCCTTGAATATTGTATGTTTATATTTTGTAGAAAATTCTTAATAATTTACTTATAACAAAATGGAACAACTTTCTTCAGTCTTAAGTATAAAATATTTCACATGCTCCATATACGAATTTCGTTTAATGACTGCAAGTGCATTATATACAAATTTATAATATTGTTTGTTTCTTCGGTTGATTATTTTATATAAAAATTAAGTTTACGCTATACCTATGTATTTAATATTTTTGTACAGTATATGTATATACCCCGCAAAACACGTTGCTTACTTGGATGCAATAACAACTGATGGAAGCAATAGATTGCTTACTTAATTATATATTACTTAATTATATATAGCTTCCAAGGATACAATGTAATGCTTATACATATTATAGTTACCTTTTGCAATTTTTTAAGTAGGTTTTATATGCATTACTGAAGCACATTTATAATACATGATTTTTGTTCGAGATGAGCTGCCTGGAAGCAATAGAAATGGATTTTAGTAGGGAAGAGTGTCTTTTGCACTCAGTCAATAACTTTGTTGTTATTGCTACTTTAATGCGATAACTTTTTTTTGCTGGGTATTTACATATTATATGCAATATATACATTTATAAATATATATGTATATATATAAATAGTACACGTATAGCAGCGAGAGTCATTGTTGCTGTTTGGTTTCTTATCAAATTTTAAGCAAACTTTTGACTTTGTGGCCTGTTTTGGTTCATAATAAAATAATTGTTGCAGAATATAAAAAAATAAAAGACATAAAAAAATTGCGATAACAATTTTAGTCATAAAATCATGTCTGGTCATAAAATACACATTAAGAAGTAATTTTCACCATTTGATAAGTTTTTTTATACTAAATTGTCCGATTATTCATTTACTTTTAAAGGTGAATTTAGACTATATAGACAAGTTCGGAAGGTTTTATTTTATTGAATTTGAACTTTTCTAAAGTTATACCCACATCAATAAATACATATCGTCACCCAAAATGCAAAAGACCGCAACCACACTAATTTTTTACAGTAACCGCAATTTTTTAATATTTTGCTTCAAAATAAGGAATTAAATAAAAATTTTTAATCGTTCACTTAAAGCAAATATAGATAAAGCATTAAACTAATGTTTTCTTAATTGCAACAAATTTACGACTGTTTCGTTTATAAAGTTGATGTTACGGCTTTTGAATTTTGTTAATATTGGTGTCATTTTTGAAGATATGAATATGAAAATTTTTGTGTAGATGTAGTTTGGATCAGTACATTATAACGCAGTAAAATACCAACATTTTGATTTTTCAATGGTTACGGCTTTTTTGCATTTTTGGTGGCAATATGTACATTAGGGTGGCAAAAAATTATTTTTTGCGAGCTACATTTTAAAGTACTTAAAATTATGGAATGGGACATCATTTAGAACATCCTGACAAAATTTCAACTTCCTACGATGTTTGGAACAGTCAACCAACAGTCTCACCAATTTTATTTATATATACATCAAACGATAGCTAAAGAAAAATAAATATACTACCCATATTTTGTAATTTTTTTAAAAAGTTAATATGAAGGTTAAAAACGTAATTTAATAAAAAGAACTCATATAAAAAAATACGAAGAAATAAAAATAAAACTACTAGCAAATTTTTAATAAAATGTTCTTTTTTTTCGGTCCCATTAACTTTTTTGGAAAAATTACGAAATATTGATATAATAATTTTCTATTAGCTATAGTTTGATATATCATATCATTAATTTGGGTGAGAACAAATTTTTGGCGATTCATCAGGATTCATCAACTTAAATTGCCTTTTCATCGTAGGAAGTTGAAATTTGGCAGGGATGTTCTGAAAGATATTCCCTTTCAAAATTTGAGATACGTTTAAATGTGCGATACTCTGATTTTCTCCATACGATGTTGGACCATCCTAATGCCCATGTATATACACAATCGAATACGTGTAATAAGTACATACTTATGTATATATTTTTTGAATCAATTATTGCCAATTGAATACCATTTATAAATACAATACAAACATTTGTATGAATGAATGTATGTACATCTATGTATATCTATGAAGTTTTAATTAAATTAGGTTTCAAATATTTTCCCACCTTTATGGGGGTCGTGTATAATTTTATAAATATGTATGTATAATAAATTGTGCATTTATACAATAGTACGAAACAAGATCATTCGATATGTTCCGTTATGATTTTTTGTATTTTATAGATGACTATTATGATGGGCAAGATCACAAGCTTAATTTATTTAATAAATTGATGACAGACCAACCATTATTCCATTCATTAATTCATCTCCACTTTATACAAGTACATCACATATACATCACCACATTCACATACAACTAAAAAGGCATTCATTCGTGTATTTTAAGTAGTTTCAATTATTGTAGTAATAAAAATGTATAAAGAATTTCCATGCAACTTCTTTAGGTTAATGTGTAGCCATATAAGTTGTACTGTACCCTCCTATTCAAAAACCAACAAACAAACATTGTGTTAATGTTCCTTGTACGAATGTATATATTTCTAAAACACATTTTAAGATTAAGAGATTTTAATACTATGTGTACATTTTTTTTATTATTACGATTTATTAATGTGCAACTTCTAGCAAAGTTTGTTTTTACAAATTTTTTGTTTTATATTCCTCATACAGTTCTTATAATTTGTACATATTTATGTAAATATACACGTACTATCGACTGTCTGGTCTCATATTTTACAATATACATAATGCCAATTATTATAAAAATTAAATTTGATTTATTTATTAAATTACGACGTTGAACTTTAAAATTCATTTGAACTTTGTATGCATTGACTTAAAAAGTACTATGAAAGAAAAACTTTTTTTTTTTGTACATTGAATGAAGGATACATGAATATTGTACGACTGTATGTTTGAATAAAATGTAAGATGTAAAAATTTTAGCTTTTAGCATTTCCTATGAAACCAAGTTTTTTTAAATTATGAAATTTAAACCTATTTGCGGTTTTATTATATTGAAGTTTACTTTGAAAATATTATAAATAATTTTTTATTTTTCTTAATACATTAAAATAGGTGTTGGCATGGTTCTCCGCAAGATGGGAAACTCTGTAACCCCAACTGTTGAATTGAAGAAAGAAGGTGATGTATATACTTTCACCACCTCCTCTACTTTCAAGACATCTAGCATTACCTTCAAATTGGGTGAAGAATTCGATGAAGAAACATTGGACGGCCGTAAAGTTAAATCTGTCTGTACCATGGAAGGTAACAAATTGGTACAGGAACAAAAAGGTGACAAACCATCGACTATTGTACGTGAATTCACAGATTCCGAATTGATTACCGTAAGTTAAGTAAAAATACATAACATTATTCCAACAATTAATTTTTTATTTTTTTTAATTTTAGACCCTTACAATTGGTGAAGTTAAATCAGTTCGTGTTTACAAGGCCATCTAAATTCCTTATATTTATTTAAACTAAATTTAACTCTATTAAGAAAATATTCACTATACTTTCTGCATTGCCTAAAGATGATTGACTGAGTTTTCTTTTTTTTTATCTACTACTCCGTTATTTTTTTAATTAGATCTTTAGTATTTATATTGTGGCACATACAAATTGTTATTAAATAACAATATTTTCTTTTTTAATATTTACGTTTAGCACGTATGTATTTAAGGTCTTTGTGAGCCAAAAGCTTTTGAAAAAAGTAATAAAATAATATTGACATTAAAATATTGCATTTAATAACATTAAAGCAATCTTAGTTTTATTTAGCAAAGGCTAATAAAGTATACAGAATACAATCAATAAGAGTAAAAAATATTTAATATTAACTGCGTCTTTTGAAAGAAGCATAAACTATAATTCCTAAATTGATGACGAAATCTTAAAAAAAAAAGTATATTTTTGATATTTTTTTCAGTAACACTAGTGAAGTATGTATATCTTACCTGGATATCGTATGATGTCCTTTATGTATAATCAATTTCATATCACCCCTCAAATATCGTAAATGACATCATATTGTATACATTGTATAGTGTGTTATTAAATATAGTCAAAATCAGACTGTAAACTACATATCGTCACTTAAAAGGCAAAGGGCAAATTTTTGTTTTTTACAGGATTATAATGTAATGACCCAAACTACAAAGTATACAAAAAATTTCATATTCATGTCTTAAAAAATGACATCAATATTGACAAAAGTGAAAAGGCCATAACATCAAATTCATTTAAGAAAACTTTTGGCTTGAAGAGTGTATTATGCTTTATGTATTTTTGCTTTAAGTGAATGATTCAAAAATTTTACTTAATTGCTTCCCTACAATTCGTATTGCTTAGAAGAAGATACATCTAAGCAATAAGAAATCAATACGCCTGGAAGAAAAATAGGTAATATTGCTAGATAATCTAGTTAAAAAAAAGAAGATAATGTTCTGGAAGATGTAATATATAGAAAAATTGTTACTAAATAAATCTTGAAATAATATAATAAAGAAATATTTTACATCTTGTAAAGCATGAATGCACATAAATCTTAACATCATAAAGCACGAAAACTGAAACGCTCACATAAAATATCCATTTTTTGCTAAAAGACAAACATGTGTTTTAATGATTTTCGTCCAAATAATAAAAATAAGATATTGCGTAAATTTCTTCCAGGAAGATATCTTCCAAATGTTTATAGGGGTTAAACTTAAAGCAAAAAATTAAAAATTTGGTTACGGCCTTTTGGAATTTCATGTTTTTTGTACTTCTGCTGTAAAAAATAGTGTTGTTACGGCTTTTGCATTTTAGGTGACGATATTTTCATTTTGAAGGGTTGGTGTATCGTTGTAAATACTATTATATCTTAATATGCGCAATACAGAAATTGTGTTTTGGTTTTAGCAAAAAAATCGGAAAAGCTCTGCCAATAAAAGCTTTCCTATCATATGTAAAAATACCGGCAAAGTAAAATAGCACAATACAGGTGACTAAGTGACTATTTTGCTATTTCTTCGATTTTTAGTAATTAAAATTACAGCAAAGTAATAAATAAATTTTTGTTATAAATTTGTTAACGCTATTGTACCTAATTGAGATTTAGTAAATATATATTGAAGCGCTGTAGTCAACATTTATTTGACAGCATAAAAGTATGCTATTGATTTTTCCTGTATTTAAAAATACGAGAAAAGTGCAAAATGTTATATACTATACTAAAGAGTTTTAACAATTGAAAAAAATATATATATAAAAAAGTGAAGTAAAAAAAAGTAATGAAAAGAAAATAAAATAAAATTGTTGTTTCCGTTGCCGTCAAAGTTTTTATTTAATTAACAATGCGGGCCATGTAAAGGAATCCGGACTTGTTGTGTTTATACATTTATAAACCAGAACTTTAAAATAATTAATTTATGTTGAAAAAAAAAATAATAATATATATTAACAAGTTAGAGTGGTATTTTCGATTGTGTCAAATATTATAGATATACCCTCTTACATCTTAAGCTATATTCACTTTTGGTAAATATTGAATCAAAAATACGTGACCATATATGCAATTAGTATTAGTGAAAATATATTAAATAATGTTAATATTAAACGAAATTTTGGTATGATATAGATAAATTTTTCAATAAAATCCGGGAATTAAAAAACTACCACTTGTTTGTACCAAAATACCTAAAATCCTAATCCGAGCCAAATTTGTTTAAAAAAATTTAACTTTTTCATTAAGTTATCAGAGGCAAGGCTTATAAAATATTTTTTTGTATGTAGCGAACGTACATACATACAAATAAACTAAAAATGAAAATTGACGAAATTCGGATAGGGTTAGTGGGTAGACCGTTGCCCCTAATGTCTCCGAATTAATTTTACAGGCATATATGTTCAGTTTTCTTTTGGAAATATTGAAAAAAATTTATAGAACGGAACAAGGAAATTAACTTTAAAGTGAAAAATATCCCTTTTTGGAAAAAATGGGATTTTTTAAAGTTTCAATTTCTGAATTATATAACTTTTTATCGGAATTATATATTTATATGTATATATTTATATCTTTGCTGCAATATTGTTTAGAATTTTGTAGGGAATCAACCGAATATTTTTAACAAATTTTAGAATCCAAATTGATCCCGTAAGTTAAAAAAAATATGCTCAAAATGAGTCAAAATTTTCTTTCGGCCTAAATATCTTTTAAACTAAAAGAGATATCTCACACAATTTTTTGGTATTTTGTGTAGAGATTTATACGGACAACCTATCTATTTTTTAAAAAATAAATCATAAATGAAATTCTGATGATTAAAAAAAATAGATACCCGAGGTGACCAATTTTGGAGGGCAACTCACTAATCACTGATCCGCTTTGGATCAACTCCAAAACACCTCAGCACTAACAAAATTTCATACCTTATAATATCTTTAACGGTGTAGAAGTTACATAATTATAAAAAAAGAATAGTTTTGAAACCACTGTTCGTTATTTGATCTTATTATTTTATTTTTGAAATTATTCACCTTTTTCCTACAAAAAATACATTTATTTACACTTTTTTGAAAATTATTATTAATAAATTCCAAAATAGGTCAAAATATGCACTTAGTTCTACTACTAAAGTGGTGTTTTTTTTTTTTTTTTTTTTTTTTTTTTTTTGAAGCACTAGATCGTTTTTTGCTGGTGTTAAACAAAATTCAATAAAATGTCAGCTATAATTTATAACAAATTAAAAATAATTTCCTAATTAAAAAAAAAATTAAGTTATTTTATTTAGTGGTTACGTTTTTTTCCTCTAAAACGTAAAATTTTAAGTTTTCATTGAGAAAGTAAAAAACACTTTCGTTCAAAATAAAATATTTTTCTTATCTGTTTAAAAATAAAATTATAAACAAAATTAAATAGAAACATTTTAAGTGAAATTAAAAATAATTTTGTACTTAAAAAAATTGTTAGAAAAAAGTTTTTTATGTCCCTACAGGTAAAATAATATGTGTAAATGTGATTCGAATTCGTATTGCTTAGAAGAAAAATTATGTTCGTATTGCGGAAGTTTCCACTATTGGAAGAGATTGTACATCATAGGCGATACATCTAAGCAATAAGAAATCAATACGCCTGGAAGAAAGAAAGAAGATACCGCAAATTATCACAAAATAAATATTAAAATAATATAATAAAGAAAACTTTTACATCTTGTAAAGCATGCATGCACATAAATCTTAACATCATAAAGTACGAAAACTAAAACGCTCACATATCCATTTTTTGCTATCCTTTTTTGCTAAAAGATAAACAAATTTCTTCAATATTTTTTTCATTTTTGAAAAATTTTTCCACAACTGAAAAAATTGTAACTGAACTTAATTTTTTCCAAATGATCTCAATGGGATATCATCAATTTATTGCGGAGGTGATAATCAGCTTATTGAAAAAAGGGCGATATTTTTAGGATAAAAATAATAAAAAAAAAATTTTAATTTCACATATTTTTTGCTGTTTGTTGCCTAATTTTCTTTAAACTGATAAAAATACAATATTAGAAAAATAATGCTTTGATGATTTTTGTCTAAATAATAAAAGGAAGACATTGCGTAAATTTTTTTCTAGGAAGATATCTTCCAAATGTTTGTAGGGGTACGAAAAAAACATTTTTTATACATTGTAGAAATATCAAACTAGTAATAAATTCGCTATAATAGTTGGAAATTTATGAGTTGCTTGGACGCTAGTAAGAGCATTAACATAAGAAGTAAACATATTGGACTGCGGACACAATAAATACACACTCATTGTTTTTGTTGTTGTTATAACAACAAAACAATGGATGTTGCTGAAACATGTCGCCTAGTGTGGAGCTGGACACATTTTCTCTGTGGGTCATCACAAGCATAGATGTTTCTCTACGTCTACACGAAGACATTTTTATTTCTTAACATTAGAAATAACGTCGGCAGAATAACGGGAAAACAATTTTGTTTCCAACTTTCTATTAAAGGGTGGAGAAAACGTATATGAGAAATTTATATGTAAAATTGTCTTTTCAATTTATTTCGCATTTTATTCTTTATTTGTCTTTTCAAAACAAAATTAATTATTTTGCACTTTTCTTTTTGTTAAAAAGGTAAAAATTTTAAAAGAGAACAATAAATTTGACTGCTTATCTTAAACATTATTGCTCAGGTTTTCGTTTAAACATTTATTGCGAAATAGATTGCGCAATATATTTCTTATTGGTCCACATGTTACATTATATTAGATATGTGGACCATTTTGGAACGATACTTTTACTAAGTGTAAAATAAAATATACGAATACAGAATATTACGTTAATACTAACATTTATATGAATTTATGCACTTTATGATGATTCCCGAAAGTGGGCTTATATGGGAACTATGGTAAATTATGGAGTGATCCTCATAAAATTTGTTACTATGATTTCTACTTATTGTGTCGAATATACCCCTGATACTAACATGTGTATGTGATTTATGCACGTTAAAGTGATTTTCGGAAGAGGGATTTATATGGGAGCTATGGTCAATTATAGACTAATCTCCATGAAATTCGGCACAAAGATTGATACTTATACAAAACTTTCTTATAGCGAATTTCATTATTCCGGGAGGGCATTTGTATCATAACCAATTTCAATAGGTTTCGTCCTTGTGCCATGAAAGTCCTACGTGTCAAATTTCATTGAATTATCTTCTTTTCTGTGCGTTACAAACATCAGCACAAACGCTGATGGTGTGGGGTATTAAATGTCTACGTGTAAACATGTACATTTATAAGATGTTTTTTTTTTTTTTTTTTTTTTTTTTTTTTGTTTGAAATGAAAACTTTAGATTACGATCAGAATCATCATTTAGAAATAAGAAATTTTCCATTTTTTGTTTTTCAATTTACATTTTATTATATAATTATTTTATTTTCAATTTCATAAACCTTCATAAATATTTGACTTTTAGCTCTGTTCCCAATATTACCGAAAAGCGTTCCCATCATTGAATACAACTAGAAGTTTATGTGAGAGGCACTTCGAACTAAATTTTTAAAAGTTACATATTTTTTTCAAAACACAAAAACAAAATATATGTGACTACATGTATTTTGTTGTTGCATGAATTAGGTTTTTGACAATTGAATCAAGTTTTTTCCTCTCACATAAATATCTAGTTATTAATCTATGGTTCCCGTACTCGAAAATTGGGAAAATGAGAGCTATTTTGAGAGAACAAGGTTCTTCTTCATCTTGCACGAAACAGCCCAGAATAGGTTTGTCTCCCTACCTTTTGGTTAAAGTTTAATGTTTTATTTTCTTTACCCAGAAATAAAACATCAAACGGTTTTAAAAACTCATATGTGAATGTAATGTTATTTTTCAGCATATTTGAATGTTCTTAATTTTTTTAATAAAATTTTCCTCTTAGTAACAGAAACAAATCATATTTCATTCATATTCGTTCAAATTTTTTATTGTATATCTTTATTTTTTTTATTGTTTGACAATTTACATAATCCAGCCGGAGAAATCTTCTGAACAGTTTTGTGTAAGAAGAAGAAGAACATTATTCTCTCAAAATAGCTCTCAATTACCCAATTTTTGAGTACATAAACGCTTTTCGGTAAAATTATTATCTCGCGTGCTCCTAGTTTAGAGTACGGGAATAAAACTAATATAATTATGATATTGTCAAATAATTAAAAAATAAAAAATTTGAACGAAAATGAATAAAAAATGATTTGTCTTTGTTACTAACAGAAAATTTCATTTATAAAAATAAAGAACATTAAAATATGCTGAAAAATAAAATTGTATTCATATACATACATACGAATTTTTTAAACAGTTTGATGTTTTTATTTGTTTGCTTTTTCTCATTTTGCCGCACTTTACCCGAAAAATACGGACACAAACCTATTATTGTACAAAAAAAAAAAACAAAAGGTTTTTTTGTGTTTTGTTTTCTTTGAAGACTTTTCTGAGAATCACTATTTTGTACTTGAGGAAAATTATTATTTTTTTATTTTTTGTTTTCGTATATTTCCAATAAACCAAAGAACGATATGAAAGCGAAAACGATATCTGCTTAGCTGCCGATTATGATATTATATCATATTGCTGAAAACTGTATTGTCATAGTATTAATGTTTCGAATATTTTGTTTCCAATAAAATAAAAATACAAATATTTGAAAGAAACTTCAAAATAAAAAATATTAAAATTAATAATTCAAGAATGATCCAACCAAATCTATATGTAATAAATAATAAATTGTATGTTTTATATTTACTTAGGGTTTTATCTTATTTCAGCTAATTATTTTACATATCCTTATGATATTTTCATTCTGAATAAAAACTAGATTACACCGATTTTACTATCGCTATTTTTGCAAATTAACGATATCGAAAATGATATCATAATTTTATGGAAAACGATATAATAATGAAAGGTAGACTTTAGTTCGTAAAAACTATCGTTTTAGATTCGTAAACGATTATCACCTATGATAATTTTTATCACTTATATGATACCATTTCGATATTGTTATAATATCGTTTGTTTTATTTTGTTATAAAAAATTTTTTAAACTTCAATAAGAATATTTTTTGTTAAAAAAAACAAACTAAAAAACATTTTCCGATCCTTGCTTTAAAACGATTTTCCAATAGTGGTACATACACTTCTTTCTCAAAAACGTACCATTTTATAATATTTCTTTTTTTACAGAAATTTTGATATTTACATATTAGTTTTGAGATTTTAAAGACAATTTAAAAACATCTGTGTGCTTTCGAGAAAACATCTTAAGTCGAGGTAAGACCATTTTAAGTTTTTATACCCTACACCACCATAGGTTGTTGGGGTATTATGCGTTTATGCTAATGTTTGTAAAAAATCATCCAACACCCACCTTAAAGTATACCAATCGACTCAGAATCACTTTTTGAGCCACAATTGTCCACACGGCTAATATAAAAGTCCTCCACGAATTTTGATGGACATACACAATGGTGTGGGGTATCATATGGTATGAGCTTGACCGACTTTATCTTTTGCTTGTATTTTATATTTAAATAATACAACTTAGAGATTATTTAAATAAGAGCTTGATTTCATAAAACGAAACAACAATTTTTTTCGTTTATTTAAATTGAAAACAACAGATGAATTTGAAAATAGAAAATTACGAAACGAATTTTCGTTTTGTTTTACAAAATGAGCCCCTAATATTTTATCTAAATATGTATGTTTCATTTTATATCCTAGTTCACTGACGTCTTGGAGTCAAAGATATGGATAAAAGATACACTTGTCGTCATCCATTTATCCAAAGACCATGGATAAACAACAATGGGGCTGCAGCAGTAGCTGGTGGTGGAGGAAAAGGTCTCAAAGGTATTGTTGCTGGGGGTATAACCGGAGGTATTGAGATTTGTATAACATATCCCACTGAATATATCAAAACTCAATTACAATTAGATGAAAAAGGTAAACAAGCAATTAATAATAATAATAATAATAATAATAATAATAATAATAATAAAGATGATAATGTTTTAGAACGTTGTTTTTTTTAATAAATATCTTTTACGACTCCCAACATTT
This sequence comes from Protocalliphora azurea, assembly GCA_932274085.1. NCBI lineage: Eukaryota > Metazoa > Arthropoda > Insecta > Diptera > Calliphoridae > Protocalliphora > Protocalliphora azurea. Next base: position 2,426,892 of record OW026519.1, read on the forward strand.
AGGTGATCGGAAAAAGTATAGCGGCATATTTGATTGTGCAAAAAAAACTGTGCAACAAAGAGGTTTCTTTGGACTATATAGGGGTCTTAGTGTTTTAGTTTATGGAAGTATTCCAAAGTCAGCCACAAGGTAAATGAAGTAATTAACAAAGATTTTCTGTATACACATGTACATTGCATATTGCGTTTCAATTTCACTACAGATTTGGAGCTTTCGAAACTCTTAAAGGGTTTATGATGGATGCTAATGGTCAGCTCAGTGTTGGTGGAAAGTTATTATCGGGCTTGGGTGCTGGAGTTTGTGAAGCTGTTGTCGCTGTTACGCCAATGGAAACCATAAAAGTCAAATTTGTTGATGATCAACGAAGTACCAACCCAAAATTTAAAGGATTTTTTCATGGCGTTCATACAATAATTCAAACTGAAGGTACAAATGTGCAAATATAATAATAATTCATATATTTGTGTTATTACTTTTTTTTAGGAATCGGAGGTATTTATAAAGGGTTAACTGCTACTATTCTTAAACAGGGCTCAAATCAAGCAATACGTTTTTACGTTATGGAGACCTTAAAAGATCTTTATAAGGGAAATGATCATGAAAAGAAAGTTCCTAAGCTTGTTGTAGGAGCTTTTGGTGCTGTTGCTGGAGCTGCATCTGTATTTGGCAATACTCCATTGGATGTTGTAAAAACCCGTATGCAAGGCTTAGGAGCTTCCAAATACAGAAGTACAGCTGATTGTGCCATGCAGATATTGCGAAATGAGGGTATCTTTGCATTTTACAAGGGCACTGTTCCGCGATTGGGTCGCGTATGTTTAGATGTTGGAATAACATTTATGATCTATGATTCATTTATGGCGCTCTTCATGGGTACAAAATAATTTGATAATGATGTTCTATTAAATATAACATAGTTATAGATGATAATCATACAACTAAAACATATAAATGTTAGTTGCTTTAACATTAAAAAAGTATACTATTTTTTGTTTTTATATTTCTTTAATTTTGATGATAAAAAATTCTTTAATAATTGCAAGAATATAAAAAAATACATTTTGGTACTTAATGTCTTGAAATAGTCTCCAGAAATTATTTCACATATAATCGAGACGTTAAATGTAGAAAGAACCTAAATTATCTAAAATATCCCAGCCAAAAAAATAGATTTACACAAATATCTATCTAGTCATTAATCAATGTATTCTATTGTCTCATACATAAAAACATTGAGAATTAAATTGACAAAATTTTGACAAAACAAAAAATTTTATATTTTTCTAGCATTTATTTTTTTAAAGTACTTTCCAGATTTTCTGATGGGATGTCAAAAACTTAAAGTTCTCTAACATTCACTTTGATGTTTTTTTCTGTATAGACTGTATAATTTTAACAAAATGTTTAAAAATCGGTGTATTAAAAATGTTTTAATACACCGATTTGTCTTTCTTATTAAGTGCGCTTAATTTATCAAAGTTTAACCCCAAAAATAATAGAATTTTTTGTTTTATTAACTAGATTTAAGAATGGTCAATATAGACTTACTTTTTTATTTTTAATTAAAAAAAATAGTTTTTAATGAAGTTTAAGACTTTGTTTATTGTATGTAACTCATTTTTGAAATGTTTACACCGATAATGTTAATTGTTTGATAAATAAAAAATAAATGTTTATATACATATACTATGAAAAATAATAGTTTTAAACAGTAAAATATAATGAATTTATTAATATAAAACATGTATGTATGTATGTATACAAACGTACATACGTATATAGATTATAATATATTATTTATTTCTTCAGTTCTTATCATATCCATTATATAGCTGATAAATCAATGAAATTAAAAAAATAAATATAATATTAGTAACTTAAACACTGTCGGCTTGTAGTCAAATTATTGGCAATTTTAGAATAAATGAAAACCATTTGATTGTAAAAATAACTATTCAAGTGGTAGCGATACATAAAGTTATTGTTTAATGGTTACAATTTAGCTTTGCTTTTGAATAGGTGTGAAAGTTACCGTATAATACCAGCAAAGAAGTAGGTTTGATCTGAAATTGGTAATAATTTGAAATCAATCTAATTTTGAAATGTGAAGAATAATTTCGAAAACGTTTAAGAAAAGTAGCTTAGTGAACAAAACTAAATTTTTGACAAAATTTTTTTAGGATTTTTTTTCGTTGGCACATTAACAGCGCTTTGAATGAATGACTTTCGCGATAAGAGCCTAAAAGTTATCACGGAATAAAGTTGAAATTTTAAAAAAATTCTCAAAATTTCAAACTTCACTTATTTATATAAATCATAAATATTAAAATCATAAATGTTATGAAAAACTATCAACACATACAAAAAGACTCACAATTCACAATATATATATATATATATATATATATATATATATATATAGATTTAAGCTGATTTTTATTAACAAAATCTAGGTAAGAAGTAAATTTTAGTTTCATCATTTATCGCAAGAATAAGGTGAATTTCCATAAATAGGTACATAGATGGAGTTGAATCGGAATAAACATTATCAGAATTTTGTTCAAAAAATAGAAAATTTGAGCATTATCCTTTAGTTGCAGATAAGAGATATGATTTTTTATTTTTATATTACTTGTCATTACAAATTACATGTATTAAGGCTTTTTATTTTGCTTTTAGTCTAAAAATTTTCGTTTTAGCTTCAAGCTTTTTTTCTAGCCTTTTTTGTTCTTAAAATTGCCTTAAAAAGGCTAAAATGTTAGTATTTCAACAAAGAAGTAAATAATTTATTATTTGCTATTATTAATTTTATTTTAACAGGATTATCTGTTTAAGCATTTTTGTGTATTTATTCGCAAAAAAAATCGAGAGTATTTACATTTAATAAAAACATTTCGTCTGCGGTGCTTCATTCTCCAAATTAAATGAGCCATAACTCATTTTGTGGAGTTACTAAGTCAATTATTCAGATATGTGATAGAAATCGATCGTTTTCAAATCGAACGGTTTGAAAAATGATAAATTTCAATCGATTTTAAAAATAATTTTGGAAACAATGCTTTATTTTTCCTTTATAAGATACAGCACTATTGAAAACCAAGGAAATAATTTTCGTGGAACACTTAAAATTTTATAATAAAATCTGATAAAAAGTAAGTTTACTGTTATTTTCATCAATAAAGGAAACGAAAAAATAAATACATCATACATTTTTTCGATTTCAATTCGTTTCGTTTTCGAAATTGTTTTCCACCAATACCCGATTATAATTACTTTTTAATATACTTTATCAACCATAGAAACTATTTATGAAAATAATTAAACATATCTTGTTAATGCGAAAAATTACCTAACAATTTGAAAATGCTTAATCAAATAGGAATTATAATTCAAAAATGACGAAAAACCACTTCAAAACATTGAGTAATTTTTCACATGAAATATAACCCAAATTTGAATAGACATTTTTTGGGCGATTTTTCATTGACTCACTTTGGTGAGTGTTATTTATAAATTCATTACAATTTCTTTAGAAAAATATCAAAAACTAATGAGAACGAAAAAAATAAGTTTCTAAAAAAAAAAAATAAATAACTGGCCTTATTTTTTTTTTTTGGGTAGAGTATTCGAACCTGTTTTTTTAATGCTATTTGTCGAATAACTCGAAGACCGGTTTTCTGAAAATTTCGGTTTTTTTAATACACTACTACCAATGTTCTTTACATAATCCTAATACATTTTTTGGCAATCAAAAATACTGAAGAAAAATCTGAAAATTTTGCTATATTTTCAAGTAGTCTTTAAAATTTTTGCAATTAAATATTGTGATAGACCCCTCCGGTCATATGATGATAAAAAAAATATAAAGAATAGCGATAGAGTCATAACATGTGAAGTAATTTTGTTCCTCTATGTCTGGAGAGCTGTTATCTTAACACCAAAAATTTGAACTTGTGGGGAAAAAAATCAAAAGTATTAAAAACTGGTTTCTTTCAATCACATTTTTCTAATTTTTCAAATTTGAAGAACTGTACCTAATAACAGTAGACTCTGGACCACAAAACTTTGCAAATACAAAACGTTCATAATTTTATATAACATTAACATTAACCCGGTTTCATTGATTTTAAAATTTTGCGTTTTTGTCCATATATGCATATTTCACACACATTTAAACCTTTATATCTAAGAAAAATTTTTACCTGCCCTAATGTACATACATAGGTAATATTAGCAAACCCCAACATCACCTAAATCACTAGTTTAATGATAATAAAAAAATCCATTAAAAAATATTCTCAATTTAAATTGTAAATAAATATTCCCTCATGGTGCTCTCTTAAATATTTGTGACGTCATAAAAAAAGCTTTTACAGTGATGTTCAGATATTACGCATAAAACTATAATGTAGAAAATTAGTCTGGCTTAAAATTATAAAACAAAAATGAATAATGAAAATCTAGCAAAAGTGATCAACGATTATATGTCAATATTTTAACGATGTTCTAACGATATGAGTTCTGAAAAAAAAAAAAAAATACAAGAAAATCTATAAATGTTACATACATTTATAGATTTGTTACATGAGTAGAAAATTATTTTGTAATTTAAAATTTTTGCAAACACGTCTATTTTATTGTCCAAAGAAAAATATGGGTTTTCTTCGTAAAAACTCCTTCCGATCTGCAAACTCCCATGTAGGTAAATTCTAAGAGTATTTTTTATTCCTTAAATAGTTTAAACATTTTTTCATTTGAAGAAATTCACACCAATTTTATTGTCCTTTACAAATATCATCCAATATTGGGCCATTTGCATTGTTATTGAGTTAATTATAAATACATATATAGATTCGGAAGTGCATAATTGAAATCCACTGTATTCCAAACTGTTGGTAAATTGGTTGACTGGCCGACTGTTTAGTTTTTTATAATGGTTTCGTTGCTGTCGATGTTTGGTTTAGTTGAAGAGAGTAACGTATGGTACGATATGCTAGAGCTAAAATGCACGTAGTATATTTGTATGTTTGTAATTATAAGCTTTATACATATGAATATATACATATATACGTTTAAAATATACAAAATTAATGTTTTGTTGGTTGTGCTTGTCTCGTCGACTCTCCAAAGAAGAGTAAAAAAACAATATAGGTTGGAAATTGGAATTAGTTTTCTGATCACAATAGTTGCTTGATTGGCACCGTATCGTACGATTGTTTTTTTCTGGACAACTATTAAGTTGACTGCCTGGAACCATAACAAACTCTAATGAACGAACGTGTTTATATAAAAACCTAACATCAAGCTGTGCCCGAAGAAGAAACAAATTCGTGTAATAAAATATTTAAATTTATTAACTATTTAGCGATATTTAAAACAATTTTTTTTATGGTAAAACGCATTTTAGTTGAAAAATAAAAATAATAATTCTTATAAAATCTCTCAAACAAAATAGAAAACGATGACGTTGTACGGGAAAGTTTTTGGAAGATCGTAAGAGAAGTTTCTTTAAAAAACAAATACTCTTTTTCAATCAAACACTGTCTCAATAAACTAACGTTATGATATATATATATATATATATATATATATATATATATATATATATATATATATATATATATATATATATATATATATATTTACAAAACTGTAAACGAAGAAATTTATTCAATTATACAAAATAATGTGCAATATTATATAACAAATCTATAATTGGTTCCTTATATATATATATATATATATATATATTTATATTTTTATATATATATATTTTATATATTATATATATATATATATATTTTTTTTTTTTTTTTCATAAATTTATGACATAACTACTAAATACACAAAGATTGCAAAATATTAGTCTAAATAGTATCTGCATATATACATGTGTACATATTTTTCTTTAAAAACACTATCAGTACAAATTTATTATTTTAAAGTGAAGAACATTTTAAATATCGTATGCTTTCGCATATTAAGTGATGTGAATTACATTATAAATCAAATTATGAATATTATTAAAAAAAAAAAAATCTAAAGAAATGATTTCATTTGTCACCTTTGTTTCTGCATACGCAGATTTAGAAGTTTTAGTCAAGAAATTATTATAATTATTAAATCAATTTTGACTATAGAAAGTACATAATGGAACAAAACTATCATTTAAAAGTTTAAATTTCATTACGAAACATAATAATTTTATCTAAATTACACACTTCATTACAACAAACTGAATATAAATTTTGAGTACAAAAGTTTTTTGATGTCTGCTATACTGATCAGCTAATAAGTATTTTTAATATTTATGTAAGTTGTGTTTTATTTTTGTCCCTTATTTTTGTTTTCGATTTATTAGATCAAACCATAAAAAACGAATACATACAGATGCAGATAAACAATTTAAAATGATTATATATTAATATTTTATGTTTTTACTGAATCCTATAGATAACTATCTCAAATGTCAGATTATAATAGATTTAATTATGCATATCATATATATATATATATATATATATATATATATATATATATATATATATATATATATACATATATATATATATATAACGTGAATTTTGTTTATTTTTTGATTAGCGAAGTTATATACATTACGATGGCTTAATATATTTAGAAAAGGCGAATCTCTAATTTTAAAATGAATTAGTTATTTACACTCATACGCTTATAAGATCTAAAGAAGACATTAAAAAATGTATGTAGTGTCCTAAAACTTTTATAAATGTTATTATTACCATCATAGCTCTCATTTTTTTAAGGGAGCTATGATTGAGTAAAACTACTATACTAAGCCAACGTTTAGTATGTATGTCAATCAATAAGATATTACACTAAAAAAAAAAATAAAAAACCAATGTTGTCATGAAGAGTGACACCACAATACTAGTCAAAGTAACACCTGCATATATATACATATTTTTGCTTTTTTAAAATACTTGAATTAAAAGATTTTATCTCCAAACAGATTAATAACGCTTTAAACAGATTAATTACGTTAAATAAAAATAATTTACATTCCATTTTAACTTGTATGTACTAACAGCTTACACTGCATACGCCTGTGTGCATAAGAAACTAAATACTGTTGTAAATTATTAAATATATCAAAATAAAAGTGATAATGGATCGTCCTATTGGAGCTTTCGTTAATCCTTTTGGTCAGCGTCCTTGGATGGTGCAGAATGGTGCTGCTGCTCCTAGTGGTGGTGGCAAAGGTTTAAAAGGTATTATTGCTGGCGGTATTACAGGTGGTATTGAAATTTGCATCACTTATCCTACGGAATATGTCAAGACACAATTGCAATTGGACGAGAAAGGTGCCAATAAACAATACAACGGAATCGCCGATTGTGTGAAAAAGACTATCAAACAAAGAGGTTTCTTTGGCTTATACAGAGGTTTGAGTGTGTTGTTATACGGAAGTATACCAAAATCAGCAGCCAGGTAAAACGATTTAAAACTGTAGAGAAAAATCTGTGTGATCGATTGTATTTATTCAATAGGTTTGGTGCATTCGAAACATTACGTGGCCATATGGTTGATGCTAATGGCCAACTGAGCAATTCTGGAAAATTGTTGGCTGGTTTGGGAGCTGGTGTTTGTGAAGCTGTGTTGGCTGTAACTCCCATGGAGACCATTAAAGTTAAATTCATTAACGATCAGCGTAGTGTTAAACCTCAATACAAAGGTTTCGCTCATGGTGTAGGATGTATTATTAAAGCAGAAGGTTCGTTTGTACTTAATTTTTGCACTTAAAGATCCATAATTAAAAATTGTTTTTCAGGTATTAGCGGCATTTATAAGGGTTTAACACCCACCATCTTGAAACAAGGTTCCAATCAAGCAATTAGATTCTTTGTTATGGAATCTCTTAAGGACCTATACAAAGGAGACGATAAAAATAAGCATGTTCCTAAATTATTGGTTGGTGCATTCGGTGCTGTTGCCGGTGCTGCTTCTGTGTTTGGTAATACTCCATTGGATGTGGTGAAAACACGTATGCAAGGTTTAGAAGCCTCCAAATATAAAAATACCGCCGATTGTGTCATGAAAATTTGGAAGAATGAAGGCGTAACCGCCTTCTATAAGGGTACAGTACCTCGTCTTGGTCGTGTTTGCTTAGACGTAGCCATAACATTCATGATTTATGACTCATTTATGGATCTATTCAACAAAGTGTGGAAAGACTAATCGATATACCAACTTAAATGATGTACTTTTTTAAATTTATTTTTATACGTATTGTAATTCTTTAGACTGGTTATTTCGTACTTGACTATATTAAATAGTTAATACCCAGTTAGTTACTTATTATTAACATCTTAATGTTTACATTTTAGTTAAAATAATTACATTATTATAATGTATTTGCATGTAGAATTCAAACATACCATAACGTTTGTGATATACAAAAATCTTGTTGAGACGAAAAACATTCTTTAAAAAATTGCATTTAAATAAATATTACGTATACAAGTATGAAAGTGTATCTATATATTTTTTTACTTAAAGCTTGTTTATTACATTTGCAAACATAAACAATTTTTCAATAATAAAAATAGTTTCAAACAGTCATGTTTTATATAAACATTAGAATAATAAATATAAATTTATGTATATATTGTTGTTTTTGTTTTAATTAAAGCTTTTTTTTAATTAACTGCTTAAGCCAATTCACAATTCAATGTGCATAAAACTCATTTGCGAAAAAAGTGTCATATCTTAAAAGACATAGTTTTGAGGACTTGAAATATGTCAACTTGATTAAATTGGTATTTTTAGTGTATTTATTAGAGACGAATTTTCACTTTTACATTATAGTCCAATTATAAATTAAAATATTTAATCTAAAATTAATCTAATCTAACTTTTGTGTTTTTGAGTTCAAGTTTTATAGTATTGCTACACTGCTTGGCAAATATTTTTAAATGTAAATAATTTGTTTTTAGTTTATATATTTTCATCATATATGTACAGCGACTTCCAAAACCGTTACAAAAAAATATAAAATTTTAGACTTTGCTTTATAAAACCTATATGTAACAACTCAACGTTTTTATTCAACGTTTAATGATAAATTTAATAAGCAAAATAGAACTAATTTTTTTTTAGAATAAAAATGGAGTAAATTTTTTGTGAAACCTTTTTCTGTAAAGTTATTTCAGTATTAATTGTGACAATTGTCACAATCTTGAACTTGTCGTCAGAGCTAAGACAAGTTCAAGATTTCTCTGCATACTATAATTTAGTTTTAGTAAAATGGAGTCATCAATATTGGACAATTCCTCATTAAGAACAAATCAAAGCCTCAATAGATTTTGTGGAACTGGATTTCCCGTTATGATTAGTTTTTTGTAATGTATTCCAATTTTTTATGATTGAATTGAAGTCCGGCAATTGTGCTGTCCAATCTAAATATTTAGGTTTATTAACCTCTAGCTACTTTGTGGTGTCCTTGTCCTTCGTTTTATTATTTTATATAAACGGAGTACTACCTGGTTTACAACCAAATATTTCCAAACTATACGAATAATAATATTATAATATATAAATGTAATTATCGGCTTACATTTTGCGTCCATTACTCAGAATTCCTAACATTCTCAAAATCTGAACGTATTTTATATAAAAAAGAAATTAAAGTATTTAGGATCGATGGCCACATTTGGTCGCATTTAGCAGTATACAAAATATGGATGACGTCCTTGGATAATATTGCTTTGTTTTCAAGAAGAAATGTTAGGAAAAATTTAAGCGATAATGAAAGTATAACGTAATCTGATCACTATATTGAAATATTATAATATTATTGGTATAATTTGGAAATATTTGGGTATAAACCAGGTAATACCCGGTTTATACAACAACAAGGCCAAGGATACCACAAAGTAGCTAGAGTCAACAAAAACAAATATGTGCTTCGATTGAACAACCCAACGAAATCGTAAAAATTTGCAAATCCAGTTCAGCAAATTCTGGAGGATATTTGGGTTATTCTTAATAAAGAATTAACCAAAATTTATAACTCCACTTTAAATTATTGATTTCTTACAAAAAATTTAATTTTTAATTCAAAATTTACAATCATTTTGGTGAAAAAATTAAAATATTCGCCAACAATCCAAATCACCAAAAATCCAAATCTTAACCAAAAATCCGATTTTTTACTATAAATTAAAATTTTTACTAAAATTCCAAATTTTCAATAAAAATCCAAACTTTTATTAAAATACCAAATTTTCACAAAAAAGTAGATTTTTGACTAAAAATCTAAATTTTCACTCAAAATTCGAGTATTCACTAAAAATTGGATTTCGATTTTTCACTAATAATTCGAATTTTTACTAAAAATTCTACCTTTCTCTAAAAATTCGATTTTCACTAAAAATTCGATTTTTCACAAAATTCGATTTTTCACCAAAAAATAAACTTTTCATTAAAAATTATTTTTTTATATAATATATATATATTTATATTTTGAAATTTATTGTATCACAATAAAAGTTTTTAAAATGCGATCAAAAGAAAATTGTATTGTTTGAGAAGTTTTGAAACCTTTGCAATATTTTTGTGGTAATAACACAAAAAACAGCTTTTTCATCGAAGAAAAAAATGCAGATACCTATTTCGATATAAAACAGAATTTACAATTTGTAAATTTTTCATTCTTGCTATTTCTCGCAAATGAGCTTTATGCAAAATATAATATAGTATTTAATATTAAGAACAAAGAAATTTCTAAAATTATTTATACAATGTCTATTTTAAATTATAAATGTCTGTTATGGATCTATCGTATAACATTTAGGGGAATTGTTGAATGTTTACTAGATAAAATACGTCCAAGTTTTTCTTCTAGAGTTTTACTCAATTCGTGCCATGTGCATTTTCCAATTAGGGAAACTTCTTCCAATGGTGGCCTAAATACTACCAAAACGTTTAAGCAAATACCATCGGTAGTATGAGGTGGTGGCGATGGGCAGTGTTCTACACTTAAAACGCCATGAGGACGGTGTTGAGGCAGTTCAGCACCAAACAATTCAATCATAAATTTACGTAATGTAGAGTGTAAACTTCTCTGTGGGTGAACTTCAACTGTTGGGAAATGATGTACGTTCTTTTCACTTACCAAGACATTTAATGCATTTGTTGTTCTTTTACGTATCACGGCTATCACGCGTAAATAATTCTTATGATGAGAATATTTGGTAGGAATGACTTCATTATGCCATAAAGCAGGTTGAGATGAATGATTGCGACTCAGATAAGCTTTTCCAATATCAATAATATTTAAAATGTCATTTGCTCTTAGCGGTAGTTCTTTAATATCTGGCACCCATCTAGCTTGTAGCGATTCACTATCAGCTTGAGCAGGTGTTTTTAAGGATCCTCCAGTTATTCGACCCGTTAACACAAATCGAAACCATGAACCACCCGCTGCTTCAATAGCTAAAAGTGTAGTTATTTCGCAATTGAGACCCGTTTCTTCATAGACCTCTCTAATCGCAGCTTCACAAATTGTTTCATTTTTTTCCATACGACCTGCCGGAAGATACCATTTTCCTAAAATACAATTTATTTACTTGACAAAAATTAAAACTTCAACAATTTTTAGTTTGCATTCAGTGTTTCAACGTCCAATTTTTTTTTGCATATTAATAATAAAATTTAGTTAGTCTTTAGAATAAAAAGTATTTAAAATTTAATTATTTAAAACAATGTTTATCAAAATTTGGTCCCTGATCCAATTTTGTGGGGGATCGGAATATAAAATTTAATAATAAAAATTTAATTATTCTCACGTCCTTTGGCGAAAAGATTCAATATCAATCGTTCATGTACCAAAGCACTCACATACATTAAATTTTAATAAGTTAATTTAAAAATTGTGTACAAAATTGAGGTCCAATTGAAAATACTTCGGGACTGATAGAATACTTTTGTTGCAGTTATTTGTAAAATAATGTGGTCCCTTTTTAAATTTTTATTATTATTATTACAGTTTTAACAACTAAAGAAGGTACATTTTTTATTCCCTACAACACCATTTTGAGGAACCCCGTAAAGTATACCAGTCGACTTAGAAATATTTATATGGAGTAATATTTTAAATCTGAAATTTATTAAATACATATAAGCGTACTTCTACACAATTCTGCACAAATAAAATATTTTTAATCCTAAAACATTAAATAAAAAATTTTTATATACTAACATAAAATATGGCATTTTGTTTCAAAAGGATAGCTTTAAAATTAATTGTAGCTTCTATATAGAGTCCTTAAATCCTACAAAAATGTTAGTATGTTAATAAAATTTGACTCAAATAAGATTAACCATAGCACCCATATAATGCTCTCTCTCTCAACTATGTATTACTTTAAGGCACATACGCAATAATGTAGGATATTATATATTCGGTCTTCACTGAATATACATTTCTTTTTTAATAGTACTTTATTTTGTAATTACAAGTTGTTTATTACATCTATAGAACTTTCTCACAGAAATATCCCAATCCCAATTTCACTTTTTGTTTAAATATTAGGAAATCTTTATATTTTCCATGTATTTAAATTGTTTTCTTCACTGTTAGTTAAAATTTTAATGCGAAGTTTTAAGAACTTTTATTTTTTAAATGTATGATGAATTTTTATTGTTTTTTTTATCGTTGGCAAGATTAAAAATCTTCAAGTTCATTTAAAAATAATAAAAAAAAAAATAACAAAAAATAACCAAAATGGAAAAAAGTCATCTCCACATTGGAAAGTAAAGTAAACAATTTTGGTTAAAAATAACCAAAACGGCAACACTGTTTGCATTTTATTTATAATTTTTCTATAAAATATTATTTTACGTAAATACCTGCACATGACTGCTTTGCTTCTTGTATGGCCAATACCTCACTGTTTTCATTAAATAAAACACAGGCCACTATGTAAGTTACAGTTTTCCCTAGTACGGGTATAAAATCAGAGGCAGCGCTTGGTTGTATACCCTGGGCTTCAGCCGTGGCATTTTGCTCTTCCAATGAAAAATCACATAATTCCTGCGTTATGTCGCCCAAGTCCTGTCCAGCTATAACGTTGAGTAGTTTTTGTTCAATCGAAGGCAGAGAGTTTGTTTGAGGCATTTTCTTATAAAGTAAATAAATAAAAGTTTTATTAGAAATATTCGTTAGCTGAAGTATAATAAAAAAAAAACACAAATACTATGAATACTCAGTGTGCATATCATTAATAAATGAATTAATAAGGTAAGCAAAGTGATTTCTTAATTTGTAAGTGTGAGAGAATGAGAACATAATCTCATAATTCTCGCATGTGTAATTGTGTATAGGTATTTGTATATGTACCTATTTATCTTTTAAAGTTTGTTAGCAATAAAAACTCCAACCATTTTCTCCGTTAAAAATCTTCAAGTTTGTTTAATCAAAACCTACCTAACAAAACGAATAAGGTAAAGGGAAGAGTAGCTTAACTTTTTTTAATTTTTGACAGACGTGGAGCTTTCCCAAAAACACGTACTAATTTTTTCCATAATCTATTGAATACACAAAATGTTTAGTTTGAATGTAGCATTTTATATGTATGTACATTAGAGTAATAACTTTTTCAATTTTTGCAAATATCAAGAATACCATAGAAAGATATTGAAGAGTTTAGATTATTATAAAGGAATATGATATTATTTTTTCGCGATAGTTAAAAAATTTATTGCACCAAATACGATGAATATTTTGTATAAATAATATTGTTTTGGTATCAAAAGATTTACATTTTCCGCCAAATTGCTTAAGTTTTCAACACTTTTCTTCTTTGATATCAAATAATTTTATAAAAATTTTCTTGGCTTATGGCTTATGTACAAAATTTATATATTTATTTATTTATTGAACAATTACAATACAATTACAAATTTTATTATAATTCTAACAGAGAGGAATAACAAATACTATTGCTCGTTGTTGTGAAACAGACCAGTGTCTCCGGTGGGAATTGAACCCACAACCCCCAGACTGACAGACTAGCTCACTACCAACTAGGTCACCCAAAATTTATATATTTTTCTTTATATACTTTTCTTAAATTGTTAAATTTCTTAACATTTTATGACGCAAATTTAAATGCAAAACCATTTCCTACTAAATTTGGCAAAAATATGTGCAAAAATGTGTTAAATTTATTTCTAGTAAGATTTTCATATTTTATTCGATAGCCGATAAGTCCTGAGTAATTTTCTTCTGAATAATACTTGACCATGTCACATTTTGCATATTTAGGTGAAAGAGGAATATAATATAAAGTGATTTTGATCCAAATCTAATAACTTATACCATTTAAATACTTAGAGCTTTATATAAACATTTTTTAATTAAAAATATTGAAAAAATGTACAAACGCATTTTAGAAATCGCGTTCGGTGCGTGAAGCTTTTTGTACAAATTGATTAAAAAGTTTGGATTTTATTATCAGTACAATATTGGCTATAAAGTGGTGCTATGGTATTTTGAGGCGCAAAAAAGTTATGACCCTAATATATGTTTACTTATTTTGAACAAGAGAATAAATATTAACAAACTTTATTACAAAGCTGAGCTAGAGAGAATACCTTTAAATTTGCATATGCAAATTAAAAATGCTTGGAATGCTGCTAAAAGTTTTATGACGTCGTTGCTTAGGAATGTTATTTTTTATTATTTATTTTTTTATGTAGAAATTATTAATTCTCCACTTTATGCGCGTAATACATATACATATACAACGTATATTATAATATTTGTACTGTTTTAAGTTTTTTTTTTTATTTTTTAAATTATTAATTTTATATTTTTTAATAATATTGCAATGTTAAATATCTTAAGAGTTCAGAGTTTTGAGCGACACGATTGAATGTTGAAATAAAACTGTTTCGTATTTAACTGTGTTTATTAATTCATAGTCTACGATCATAGACCAGTTGGAGCATGATTGGCGACGGTTGTATTGACTGCGGGAGCGACTTTAATACTGGATGTTTTCAGATTTTTTTTGTTCCGATGCAAGAAAATTGTAATGGTAATTGTAATAGTAGTTGTGGAGTACAAAACCTAATATGTATGTATGTATGTATGTATGTATATATGTATATGTGTTGTATGTGATCTAGCAGTTAGATAGACGAGTCTCTAGTGAATACAATATACAGGTTTGTGTGCCATATATCCAGTATTTAGTAGCAAATAATAACAATAACAAAGATTTAGACAACAGGTACACATATAGAATTAGATAGCTAGCTAACCACTGGTTTGACTTGTTTACTTTTACCGTTTACAACATTTATGTATGTGATCTTTTTTATTGAGTTACACATTTTGAATGAAAAGAAAAAATAACAAAATAATGACACTAAAATACAATGGATTCACTTATACCATCTTTGCAAAGCTACATAGTTCCATTGTTTATTTGTTTTGATAACATGTTTTTCTAAATATTAAAAACTAAAGTAAAATTTTTCTTTATCGTCTATTCGAAATTCTAGTCTACTAACTAAAAGCTACCATTTAATTCTTATCAAGAGAGAAAGTTTAAAATATTAAATTGTTCCCTATTATTTACTACGTCTTTTAGCTTATTATGATTTTAGTGTATATTATTGTGCACGTTTTTTGTCTTCATTGTGAAATTTTGTTTTGTTTATACCAAACGGTCAAGGTCGTTCGTTCATTCATTAATAATGTTTTAGTAAATAAGGATGGTATCAAATTTTGCTTGTAGGTAATTTTAATTTAATTTTATATATCCATTATCTAATGGTCAATTATCCACAGATCCTTATGAAATTTGTTTATGAATAATTTTATACATACATATAATATAATTTATGGACATTTTCTATAATTATAAAAATTACAAATTAATTAATTTTTTCTGTCATTAAATGAGACAATAGGGATACAATATTCTTTTATAAATTATTAAATAAGATTTGAAATATATATATTATAAGTTATTAAATAACATTTGGAATGTTATTAAATAAAAACCAAACAAATAAGAATATAAACATTTTCAAATCCAATCATTTGTATTTGATCATTTAAAAAATTCACAAAAATGTGTGTATCGATCTCTACTTTTTTTCAAATTTCAAAATACAATTAAAAAATATATAGTATCTTATTTTATTGTCTAGGTTAAGTATCTTTTAAATATTAATGATTACGCGGAGTTACAAGGAAAAAACACTTGGAATGTAACATGGTGCATTTTGTAGGTACTCTATTTTTAGAATTTTCAATATACCCCCGAAATCGAGAGTTATTTCCAAAAACAATAAAAAAAACTATTTTTCGTACTTCGCAAAATTAAAATTTTTATTTGTTATTCAAATTAAGCTCTTTAGACGGCATAAAAAAGAAAAGATCTCACTCTTTTTAAAAGTATATCGAGGGCTTCTGTTAAGAAAAAGCTATCTGCAAAACCCCAAATGTTCAGGAGAGCATAAAAACAGTTTCTTTCACACATTTTTCAACAATTCGGAATTCGGTCTTCTACGATTTATTAATTATACTAAAACTCACAAATAAAAATAAAGCTTTTAAGTCCATTATTAGCGAAGGTAGGGTCTATAGCCCTTTTTTCTTAATATATTATCAATGTTTGTTATAAAATGTTCAGAATGTCCTTTTGCAGAACCATCTTCAAAGGTAATGTGTTCATAATTAAAATTAAAAATAAATATTGGAAAAAAAAAGAACGCGTGCGAAAAAAATTGCAATATTTTTTTCAATTTTAATCTGGTTAAAATTGAATTAAATTTCTTATCCACAACTCAATTGACTAAAATATTCAAAAACGCTGTTTTTAGATTTTCAACATTACAAACATTTGAAAATCAAATAAAAATATGCAGACAGCAAAAATGCAAAAAAATTGTTACAATCAATTTTTCTTTTAAAAATTGACACAAAAATCATAGTGTTTATCATAAAAAATAATAATAATAATTTTGGCAATCTGCGATAGCCCTTTTTGAATATAAGCCTTCGATATACACATTTGATTTAAAAACAAAAATATGTAAGATATTAAGGATACAAAGTCAATTTTTTTATTTTATTTATTTATTTTTTGTATTTTTTGCAATTACAGCCATTTTCGACCCAAACTTATAAGAAAACATATCGAAGGCCTATATTCAAAACTCTCTATTTCAGGATTATTTTCCCTATAATAACTCTCATCTATTATATAAATTTTAAACGTTTTTGTATCCCTCTATTTTACAAAATAAATATTTTATTTTTATTTTTAGTGCAAAACCCTCTATGTCTCTGAGTAATTATTTTATTTTTTGACAAATTAAATATTATATCAATTCTGACTAATTTATACATGATGAATATGAATCGGTTGAATAGTTCCCTCTGCTCTGATTTCAAAAAAAAAGTAGCCTATTTGAATTATGTTGGTTTTTTAATTACTAATTTAAAAACTTTAAAAATCATACATTAAATGTATTTTTTACAATGCAAAAACCTCTATCGTTATTCTATTTATACACAATGAATATTTTAAAAGTGCAAATCCCTCTATCTAATTTTAAAATTGCCAATATTATAAAACATAAAAACAAATTATAGTAAGATTTAGTCGTTGTTTTAAATAAATATTGTAAAAGAAATTATTTTGAATACCTGCAAAATAAGTGAAATAAACATTTTTTGCTCTCCTAAAAAGTTGTGTTTTTCGAGATAGTGTGTTTTGCATTTCGAGGACCTATACCCGATATTCTTTTCTTATCTTTTCCTAATACTATATTTTATTATTTATTATCAGGGAAACCACAAATGTGTAATTTTCCAAGATGTCAAATTAATAAAATATATATCCATTTCAGAATGACATCGATTTATAAAGTGCATATTTTAACCTTAACGGTATATTTTTATTATTAGAACATATTTAACCCTTTTAGAGCATATTTTGACATTTTGAGGATATTTTTTTTACCTCATGGGATGTTTTAGAAATTTAATTTAATAAAAAATAAGAAACCAAAAAATTTAGTAATTAAAATGAAATTTAATGGATACCACTTTATCGCTGAGATGCTTGAATTGTAGCAACAAGATTAAAGAATTAGAAACAGATTAATTGATTTTTTTTAAACCAATTTTAATTGATCTTCATTAAAGCTATCTTTGAAATGTAGTATAGAGGACGTATAAGATTTTAAACAATATATTTTAATTAATTTTTAATAAAAGCATATGATAATTTCTGATCTAATCATAACGTCTAGAATTAGATGGGTTAGCAAACGGATGATCAATAACGTTTTTATGTGGTATAACAAATAATGAGTAATCAAATTTCGGCAGAGTTGATAAATTTCAGTTTTGTTTTATTTTATAACATTAATATATTAATAAAACACTTTATTTTAATGAAAACCATAATTTTTGTTAACAACATTTTTGGTTTTTTAAGTACATATTTTCGAATTTTTGTAGCATATTTGTCGTTTTTACTGCATATTTAATGCAATAAAAAACTTTTTTTTAGAGTATATTTGCAATTTTTCTGTTTATTATTATTTGAAAAATTGGGAAAACTTATGCCTCTATTGTACATATATGTATGTAAGTACCGATAATAAAAACAACATTTTTAGTCGATTTGAACAAAAAAACCATAGTGAGTGATTAAAATTACTTTCTTTTGTATTATTTAGAAGAAAATTACTTAGCACTTATTGGTTTTCGAATAAAATAAAAAAGTATGACTAGAAACTAATTTAATGTATTTTTACACATATTTTGTATGGAACAGATAGGATATGATTCCACATTTTAATTTATATCACAAAAATGGACAAAAAAAGTTTTCACCGCGATTGGTGCGAGATGTTTTTGAAAGATCGTGAAAAATTAATGTCATATTCTTTCAATTCTTTCCATGCCCTTGCTATGGTATTTTGGTTATTTGCAAAAAATGCAATAACTTATGCGACTAATGCACCTAAATTGGGGATGTCAAAATGTAGGTGTGTTAGTGAACGTGAAAAAAAATGCACTCAAAGAAAAATTGGGTTTAGCAAGTTACAAATAAAAAAAATGTTTCTTTCATGTGATTTTTTTCTATCATAAATTGACGCGTATTTTTTAAATACGACAACAATTTTTCCCTAACAGCTTTTGTTTTGACTTATAACTAACTACCCTCATTTACTATTTTTACTTATATTTTCGTATTTTATTGGACACTAAAATATATTTTGTTATTGTTTTTGGTCAAGAAGATGTTGTGTGCTAAACCCATATTGTTTTTGTAATATTTGTAGTGAATACATATTTTTTTAAAATATCGGACTATATCGGAATTTGTGAAAACTGCGTATCATTAATACTTTAAAATAAAATTGTGTAATCAAGAAAAGCCATTGGGTTTCTCATATTGTATGCCAGAAATGTGTGGTATGTCTACGGTTATGGTCCAGTGGAAAAAGAGATGCTATGTTCGTACCACTCATGATTTGGCAAGAACCTCGAAACCATCATGACAACTGCTACTTCTGCGTTGTGAAAATAAACGGAATTAACCCTGGAAATCGAAGTAAATGGTTATATCCTAACTTATCTTCTGCTCAACGACCTCAATTAAAATCCCGAGAGGTACAACCCAGCACATCTAAATCTCTGTGACCCCAAACGAAATACATCAGGTGAAGACTCTGATCCAGACTTCAAATTTAGCCTTTCAAAACTAAAGTAAGAGATCTGAGAAAAAAATTTACTTACTCCGGAAACCAACATCACATTTTGTCGTACCCGAGAAAAAAACCTGTTGCGGTATTTTTCTCAAGAGAAGAATTTAGTTTTTTGTAACAATGTTGGTGGTATTTTGCTACAGAAAGATCCTAATTTTGACAAATCAATGATTGCAGTCGAATGCAAAGTTTGGAATTCACTTGCAAAATCTAGGGTGCAACATGTGCATAAAAATCCATTCTCTGCACTCGCATTTAGACCGATTTCCACAAAATCTGTGTGATTTTAGTGAGGAGCATGGTGAAAGATTTCATCAGGATCCTCGGACGATGGCAGAGCGTTATCAAGGAAGGTAGGACTCACATATGATGGCAAATGAGATCTACCTAAAGTCGTTCATTCAAGGAAATCTTATAAAAAATCATTTGATAGTGTTCGATAGAAATTTTGTTGACATATTATAATGTTTTTACCTTTTAAAAACTGTGGTTTATTCCCTTTTAAATAAACCGGTACTTTGATTGCAAATAAAAGTAGTTTAGTAGTTTAAACGTTGTAACGAATCTTTATTTTATTTAAAATGTACAACAACAACAGTTTAAATAGTCACTTGTGTTCTAATATACACACACACCTAAATTACACACTTTATACAGCACACTTTAATAATGTACAAGAATATACAGCTAAGGCTGTTAATTTATCTTTACTTAACGTTGCTTCCAATTATACTAACTCCAAGTGTTCTCACGGTGAATTTGTATACACTGTATTACCTTCTAGATGTTTCTTGAAAGCTCTTTCTCTACAATGTTGTACATTATTCTGAACACAGTGTCTACATTAGAAAATTTTTTATCAAGACAAACGTCAAACTTAACGCGAATTTATGGATGGTGGCAACAGTTGCACAAAAACAACAATATGGCGTATTCCTTATTGTTTTTCATATATGCAGTTTGAAAACTGTAACAACCAAAATAGTAATCAGCTGTTTAATTAAGTTTACCTTGTATATATTCGCACTGATTTCGACTAGAGTTGGGTTGTTCATGAACGAACATATTCAATTGAACAATTCAATTATATGAACAATGTGAAGTTGTTCAGTATTCTTGTTCCTTTTTGTTCACTTTGTTCTTTTTACTCGTTTAGTACACTTAGGTCAATTACTAAAATTTAAGTGACTAATATATTATATTGATCTTTTTGGAAATGTAAGTTTTTTATTCAAAATATATAATTCGTTACAAAATATATCAAAATTACTTTAGTTTTGTAATAAAAATTTATCGAAATTTCGAAATTATTACTTGTAATTTTTTGCTAACAACAGAGATACAAAAAAATGGCAAAATGAAAAAAGTCATCTTATTTTTGCAGATTGTTCATTGACTGAATAAACGGACACAGTTCGAACTAATAAAAACAGTTCGTTCAGTTCAGAATAAAAATGAACAACTGAACAAAAACAACGAATTTGTTCACTTATTTGTTCAGAACAAAAAAGAACTATCAATAAAATGAACGATTAAGCCCAAGATTAATTTCGACGTTTGTTTTGATAAAAATTTGCCTAATGTAGACACTAGGTAAGATGAATTGACATAAAGAAAAAATATACATATACGAAAGTTTGTTTGTGTGTGTGCAAGGTTTTTTGTAACATTGTTTCCTTTTAATGATTGTTTTACATTTTAAAAAAAACATTTTTATAAAAATTGTGCTAAGAAAGTGCGATATAATATGTGAGAACGTCGGCAGAGGAGAATAATCATTTTGTTTATATTATGTTAAATCTTAAATAAGAGTACACGTATTCTAATAAATCTTATATCATTATTTTCAATCAGTCACAGAGTAAACATGTGCTTTTTTTTAAGCAATTCGCACTTTTTTATAAAAATGTTTTTTAACATGTAAAACAAACACTAAAAAGAAACAAATTTACAAAAAACAATGTTTTTTAGTAATTTCCAAAATCACATGCACACACACAAACAAACTTATATGTGTATTTTTTTTTTTACAAAAAAATACATACGAATACAAAAACAATTAAAAAGTTTCGCACGGTATGTACATGAAAAAATTGTAAATCAGCTGGTTGTACGAAGTCACTTTCTTATTATGTAGTGTCTATATTAGACAAGACAAACATCAAAATCAGTGCGAATCTATACAAACAGCTAAATATAATTTTTGGTTGTTGCTGGTGTCAAACTGAATATATAAAAAACATGAATGAATTCGCCTTATTGTTTTTGTGCAACTATTGCAATCTTTTATAAATTCGCGTTAATTTGACAAAAAAATAATTGTCTAATATAGACACTACATTACACTATGGCCAGAAATATAAAAAATCCGAAAAACAGAAGTTTTGTTCATTTTGATCCAGCTCACGAAAGGAAAATATCGGGACGAAAATTTTGAGAAACTGTATCTTAGAATAAATAAATTTTCATTTGAGTTGTGAACACCGATACTTTTAATTTTGTGTCCGCCCTAATGTACATAAATATGCTTGCATATGCTGTACATTCTATGTGTTTAATATACTTATTCAAGTTTATGTAGATTATTCTTACCAATAATTGTTTAAAAATTTCTAGCTTAACTTTCAAAAACCTTTTTCTTGTAGGATTTCCACTTACGAGCAATGTAAAATAAAAATACCATTTGCTTGTAAACTTATTGATTCCAAAAAAACAAAACAATTCGGAGACCTGCGCCAAACAATTATAGTGGCGGCGGCGGCATAAAATTGGCTGTTAGCCGGCATTGATATTGATCTGGCTTGGTAAGGACAATTCTACATTTACATGATGAGTGTTACCTAGTGTCTTCATACGGTGCGGCCCCTTGGGGAGTTTCGTGGTAGCTGTGGTTTAGACCCAAATCGCGGGTAGAGCGTGAGCCCAGTGTGGAGTTGCATTTCTGTTTAACCTTAGTTAAACAGCTAATTATTTTGGTTATTACAGTTGTCAATCTGCATATTTAAAAACAATAATAAATACGCCATATTGTTGTTTTTGTGCAACTGTTGCCACCTTACATAAATTCGTGTTAAGTTTGACGTTTGTCTTGATAAAAAATTGTCTAATGTAGACACTATGTTATTCAGTCTTGATAATTGGAATTAGTTGGCAAAAGGTGTAGAGAAGCAGCGCCATAGCCAAACAGGCTCGAAACGTAATTTAAGGGATGTTTTTAATGCTAATTTTTTCCATCATTCCCTTTTTCTCTTGTTGCTTTATTTATATTCTTCATTATGTTAAGCATTAGTATTGCCGTATGTAAAAAATGTAGAAAAGGTATTCATTTAAAGGCTTACTTCGAGTTTATACTAGAGAAATTTTTATCAAGACAAATGTTTAATTTTTGCTGAATTGCATATAACTTTTTATCTCTATCTTATAATAACGTGTACGTATATCATAATAAACAATTTAAAAAGTACCAACAAAAATGAAAATGGTATCTTTCTCAAGCAACATCAAGCCAAAGTTGTCAGTGCTGCAATAATACTGACAAATTCAGACTACATTAGGCAAATTTTTATCATGATAAAAAAATTTAAGTTTGTCTTGATAAAAATTTCTCTAATATAGACTCGACGTTAAGTTTTCCCAAGGCATACTCATAAGGAATACTAATCCCGGAGCGAGGTGTAAAATTGTTAATTTTTTATGTATGAAGTTTGACAGTTCCAGTATACCATAGTTCATATATAAAAAAATAATCGGCTGGGTGGATGAGTATACCTATTCAGTCTGTCTTGAGTTTGCCTTTTGTGCAATTATGCATATTTGCGCGACATGTTTCTAAAACCACGTTTTCAAATGTCGTGCAATATTAACATAGTGTCTACATTAGACAATTTTTTATCAAGACAAACGTCAAACTTAACGCGAATTTGTGGAAGGTGGCAATAGTTGCACAAAAACAACAATATGGCATCTCCATTATTATTTTTTATATATGCAGTTTGGCAACTGTAACAACCAAAATAATAATTAGATGTTTAACAAACGTTGTCTTGTATATATTCATACTGACTTTAACGTTTGTTTTGATTAAAATATGCCTAATGTAGACACTAGGTAAGGATAAGAAAATAATCACTGTAAATATTTGAAAAATTTTTTTGAAATCAAAGACGTGCATTGATTTTATTTTAATTAACGTACCTATAATTTTTTACATCGTAGTTATTAATAATTTTTAAATATAAGCAAAAGGTTTGTAAATGCACTATTAAACAGTGAAAGTTTGCGATACAAAATAGTCGCGCAAACTTATAATTTTTGACAGCTCATTTGCGAGTGTGCACAATTTGCGAAGGTTTTGTGCGTTTTCTTGAGAACCCTTAGAATATTTCTTAATTGTGCATAAACGTCTGAAGCTAGAAAGATGAAATTTGGAACGTAGGTTGGCCTCCCGTCATGTTTATTGAGTAAAAAAGGGGCAAAACGGGTAAAATCGGTAACCTTTACCTCCTAAACTAATACACATAGATGCAAAGAAATTTTTGCATTAGGGATTAAGTACATTAAATAATTATAGAAGAATACATTATAAAAGTTTTATTGGACACTCGGTATAATGGAATGCATTTTCTAGTCACCTACTACTGTCATCAGTTCTCTGTAAACCCAGAAACAAGCATATGTGGTAATTGGGAGTTCTCAAGTGGGAAATTTGTGGTACTTTTTCGTTCTTCTAATGGTATTTTTAAATTTTGTGTAATAATTAACCTTGAAGCATGAAATTAAACATATATGGTCTTATGTGGGTTAGAATTCACAAGGCAATTTTGTTCTTCTAATTGTACTTTTTGAATTTTTTATAATATTGAACCTAAAAACATGAAGAGGGGACTTTGTAAAACTTTTTCCTTCTTCTGATGGTACTTTATGAATTTTATATAGTATTGAACCTAGAAACATGAAATTAAAGTTATATGGTCTTAAGTTAATGAGAATCCATTATAGGGCGTGCTTTGTTTGTTTTCTGATGGTACTTTTTGAATTTTTTTATAATATTAGACCTATGTGGGTAAGAATTCTGTGGCACTAAAGAAAAAAACTATTGTAAAAACTATCGCTGTTAACGTCTCTTTGTATAAATCGTTTTATAATACATACATATATAGTAGCTTTTATTTCAACGATCTGTTAAGCTCATTATTTTAGTTAGGTTCTGTTGTAGATCTTGGCTACTTTGTTGTTTAGTACTGGAGTATTCTATATGTTTACAACACTACCGGCGTGAACTTAACAAAATAAAAGTGTTTAAAAAGAGTGATTTTTTGCTTTGCAGATTTAAATTTTAGTCTAAAAAATGAGTTTTTTACGCTATTTAGCGTAAAATCCATTGCTGTAAAGTTTAAAATTGACTGTTATAAATTTTGCAGCATTAAATTTAAGTACTCCCAAGTTTTAAATTCACAAAGTTATGAAAATAGTGTGGCAACACCGCAACTAAGTTAACGAACTACTAAAATAAGATAATAATCTACTATATCCGGTAGAAAAATATTTTAAAATTTATTAAAAAACTCGTAAAAAATTGAAAATGCTTTATTTGAGAAGAAACAATGCATGAATGTCGATATTACTATAATTAAATTAAAAAGAAATATGAAATACCGATTTTTTTACTTAAAGCTTATTTTGCAACCTGGATTATATTAAGTAAATTGTTTCTAGATCTTGGAGGTGATAAAGCAACATCTGAGCTTTATTATGATGTACAACTATATACACCGTTATAGTTTTCAAAAATAATTTTTTTCAAATTTACTCAAGGGTCATTTTAGGCCCTAGCTCGAACTGAGTGATTTTTTCCTGGACTGTGCCACTTGTAGGTGATAGAGGAAAATCTGAGCTTCATTAAAAAATATTTGTACATGAAAAAATTGTAAATCTTGTATTTTAATGCATCAAACTAAGAACAAGTAAAAAAAAGGGACAGAAAAATTTAGTTCGTTATATCCGTAAAATAAAAAAAAATATTTATCGACAAAATATACTACCCTAACCACTAAAAGTTAGTACACCCCTACGAAAGATTCATATTTGAATTTTAAATGATTGTATTTTTTACAAAAATTTTCCGATTTAACAATTGACCTCTTAGCTGAAAGATAATTTAGCAATATTTAAACATGATAAAAATTTCGTTAATTATTTTCTAAATTTTTATGTAAAAAGGGAACTACCTAAAATTAACTATTTTTAAATTTGAACACTTAAAGTTCGTACAGCATACCAAAAATTTGCTAACATGAAGTTACCTGACATTACCTTAGCATAAATTGTTTATAAAATCTAATTTAATAAGAATTGGTACTCAATATACTTCATAAAATCGGATGTTTATCGTATTTTTTGTCGGAAATCGTTTATGAAAAGTAGTTCGGTATCCACGATTTAACTTATGTCACTACAGTATTGGTTGGAATTAGATCCGCATTGAATGTTAAGAATATTAAGATACTAGAATGATCACTTTTAGACTTTTTTGTTATTTTTGTTGATTTTTTAGGCAGTAAAGTTAATGTATTTTGCAAAAAATGCTATGAATGATGTTGACACAATTACATTTTGCCTCTGTTTTTAGGATATATAATTAACATATCTTTATGCTTACAGAAACCAAATTATAATTTTTGTTTGTTTGCTTTCAGATATCTCATTTACCATGAACTTACTTATTAATAAGCACCACTTAATCGCAATTTTTTTTACAATAGTTGGTCAGTTCCTTTGCTTTCGAAGTTTACATACCTTCTTCCGGCAAGAAATATATATCTAATATATTGAAAATTGCAAACTGCTGATTCCTAATTAAGATATAAATTTAATATAGACTGGAGGGACAATAACTGCGCATATTATGAAAAAACGGCACCCAAAGATCATATAACCGTTTTCACACAAAAATGCTCATTAAGATCGTTTAAAAAATAAAGTTTTTATAAAAATAACTATAAACCAATTAAAATATTAAACAACACTTTGTACGGAGTACGAATTTTTAATGCTCAAAATTAGAAGTATATATAAATTTGGGTTGGTAAACAATTTTCACTTTATACGTGAAAGTTTTAAAAATAATTTACTATTTTTTTTATTGAATTTAAAGACAACAAAATTGTCTTCAAAATAAATGATTAATTGTTAAAATAGTATATTGTTTGCTAGAAATACAGCTTTAAAAATTTCAAATATGAATATTTTATAAGGGTGTACAAACTTTTAGTTGTTAGGGTAGTACATACGTAATTTATTACGATACTAATATTTGTAATTAAAGCATATTTCTTTCCTTTAAAAATGGGCTGTATTTATGACTTTTAAATATGTATTAATGATTTAATATATCAGGAAGAATATTATTTTTTTGCATTCAATATTCATTTGACAAGTGACAAATTTGATATTATGTAATTATATTTTTTATAATTATACAATTTTTTCATATATTGCCGAGGTTTTTGAATTAGTAAATTTTGAGATATTTATTCTTTTATTCTCTTACAATATACTTTCAGTTTTATTTTTAGCTATTTTCGATAAATGTGTTTGTGTTACATATGTTAAAAGGATCAATAACTAGGGTATTCGCCCGAATAAAGTTCGATCGTTTAATCGACAAATAAAAATCACATAATTGTCCGATTTAAAAAAACTTATTTTTTTCAAAACAAAAACAAAACATATGTGATAACATGTATTTTGTTGTTGCATGAAGAAGGTTTTTAACAATTGAATCAGTTTTTTCTCTCACATAAATATCTACTTATTAATCTATGGTGTAAAATTTAAATCAATTGTTATATCTAATTTGAGTTTGGAAGAGATGAAAAAAAAAAGATTCAAATATATTAAAATTGGAAGATTTTAGAACTTGATTTTGATTCTCTAAATCGACCTTCGAATAATCGAAAAATCAACTTTTTTTTGAAAAAATAGAAATAGTAAGTGGTTTTGAACTTAAAATTTAATTAAGCAGTTAACTCATACTTTATGTTAAGAATTGCAGAACTAGAGAATAATATAGGTTTTATAAAAATAAAAGATGAAAATAGAATCAAATTTTAATTAATATTTCATAAGGCAATTTAAGCCTTCTTGTAAATTATCAATCTCAGTTAATGTAGACATAATTTTGATGTTTTAAACCATTATTATGCTTTATTAAAATTATTTTCAAAATTTCTTGTTTTCTTTTTTTAATAAAACACTAAGACAACACAGAATGCTTGTTTTATTTTTTAATAAACATTAAAAAATTAGCAAAATTTTGAGGTAAAATTTACTCGAATAACCCGAGTAATTTAAAATGTTTACCCAATTATTCGATTAATTTAAAAACAGTATTTTTGAGTTATTTGATTATTCGAACAATGAAAAAGTCGAGTAAAATTAATACGCTATCAATAACTATAAATTTAAAAGTCCTCTTTTATTTGTCCGATAATTTAAATTGAAACATTTTGAAATATATATATATATATATATATATATATATATATATATATATATATATATATATATATATATACATATATATATATATATATATATATATATATATATATATATATATACATATATTTATTTATTTAAACAAAAACTTTGACGGCAAATAAACAACAATTTTATTTATTATCTTTTCATTTCTCTTTTTACCTCACTTTTTTCAATTTTGTTTACGAAATTTAATTTTTAAAAAATATGGCAATGTTTTTGTGAGAAAGTTTAATCTGAGTGAACACGCGAAAATTATTACAATGAAATAAATTATTAATAAGTGCTAAATAATTTTCGCTTGCTTTCAAACATTTTACTATCATTTATTTCAATGTTTTTTTTTTGTTTAATTTTGATGGTATCAAATATTTTAACTTTTATTTTTGATCGATTTCTAAGGAATGTTAACTTTCTGTGGCTTCTAATTTGGTTTAATTCCATAAAAACTATACTTGGTACTTTTTGGCACATTTTTGTTTCCAATCATTACTGATGGACGTCATGATGGTTTGCATTTTTTAATCAAACCATTCTATAACGATATACGTGGTTTTTGTATGTCACTGTTTGGGGCAAACCAAAATGGTTTGACACAAACCGTGTGGACGTATGTTCTATGCAATATAGTTGCCAGATCGCTCTTTGAATACCTAACTGTGAATATATTAAAAATAATCATATCAATTGCTTCAACACTAATTTACATTCTCTGTTTCCACTTGTATTCGTGTCGTGCTGTTTTCCAATTTAATCAGAGTTTTTGTATAAATATTTTAAATAAATGCACGAAAAGTGCAAAAGTTTTGAATTAAATACGCACAATTAATTGAAAACCATACAGATATAGTATATGTAAAAGTAAAGTGAATATTTGGGAACCACAATTACCGACAATTTTCTTGCCTATCGCGATAGAACCACCTAAAAGCTCTTCCTTTTCGTTCCCCCTGTCCATTCATAGTCAATTTGTGCGTAGTAAGTATACCAAAAAGTAAGGTGAACAAAATTGTGAAATAAGAAAATTAAAGGAAAAACAGGAAACAAATTTAACGTGAAAAAAATAATAAAATCATCTAGAATTACAGTAATAAATTTTTTAAAGACAGCATCAATATCCATCCATTGTTAGCAATTGAAAACGTACAACTTACGTACGTACATACATAAACACTACGGATTAAAAAAGGTGGAAAAAGACATTGAAAAATACACATCATAGGAAAGACATGTCCGACATGAATATTGACAGCATTATATCAAGATTATTGGAGGGTATGTATGTTTAATTAATTTTTTAATTATTGCTTTTTTTTGACTACAAATATTTATGTTTATATTTTTAGTACGTGGTGCCAGGCCAGGAAAAAATGTACAACTATCTGAAAGTGAAATACGTGGATTATGTTTAAAATCAAGAGAAATTTTCCTTTCACAGCCGATACTTTTAGAATTAGAAGCTCCACTTAAAATATGTGGTAAGATATACTGACAATATTTTTTAAACAAATAACAGAAATGTCCATATATATGCATTGTTTATAAATAGTATATATGCATCTATATAAAGACCATTCATATTACACGTAATTCAGAGAAAATTATTAATTATTATAATTATTTCTTAAATTGTGAACGAAAATGTGTTGAATTAGAATTACTTGCAGTTCCTTGGTCTCTGAATGTATTATTTGCATTTTAAATTTAAATAAAATTTTAATTTAATATTTAAGGTTTATTTTACTGCCGTCAAGAAAACTATTTCCATTTTCAATATGCTTATTGAATTAAAAAAATCAATTAATAAAACGCATAATTGAATCCAAGTAAGCTTAAAAAACTATTATTCCTAATTATAATACAGTTGTAATTAAAATAATATCCATTTGCGTTACACAAGTACTTTAATACCAATAGCTCAACTCTAAATTATGTTAATATTGCTTGCTTGCATCGAAATGTTTGTGTTGAAATTATGCATTTTCAATAAGATTTGGTAATTAATTTTTGTGTTCTGGCGCTGAATATAAGCTGTGCTGTTACTATTTTGATCGTAATTATATATTGTTACTTCAAATGCAATCGGTCCTAACTAATATTCAGAAATTTTCGGCATTAACTATTAAAATATAGAATATATATTCGTAATTTTCTTCTAAAAATGTTGATTACATAAACCTTTGTTTTTCATTTTTTGTTGCTAAATACTATTCTTAATTGATAGTAAAAAGATTATTGGTAATTTATTTTTTTTTTTTCTGATAATGACAATATGTTACAATAAATTTATTTTTCTCAAACTTAAAATTAGCCAAAATATTAAAAAAAAAAAAATCAAAATTTTTTATTTTAGTTAAAAAAATTATATATATATATATATATATATATATATATATATATATATATATGTATATGTATATATATGTATATGTATATATAAAGTTTGTAAAAATAATTTGTATAATTAGACAATGAGTATGAAACTGGAAACCGATTACAAGTACATATCGAGCTTATATTCAAAAAGGGCCATATGCAAAAACCCCAATTGTTCAGGAGAGCATAAAACAATTTCTTTTACTCATTTTTCAATATTTTGCAATCCGACCTTCTACGATTTATTAATATTACGTGTACTAAACGTAACACTTAAAATATTTTAACCCCATTTTTTTCTTAACATTTTTAATGTGGGTTTTTAAATGTTTGAAATGTGTGTTGAAATATTTGTTTATCGAAAATTAAGGCGTAAAATATAAAATTTTTGGCAATAATTTGACAATATATTAAATTTATGATATCTTACCAATAAAGAGTTAGGTTAGCAGGACCATCTTCAAACCTTACAACTGTCAAATAACAAGTATGGTTACTCCAAAATAACGAAATGTGTTCATAATTAAAATATTAAATTAATATTGGAAAAAATTGCATGCAAAAAAATTTACATTAATTAAAATTGTATTAAATTTCATATCAACAACTCAATTGTGTTTAAAACTTTCAAAGACGCGGTTTAAAATGATTTAAAATTTTTTACTATATCTGTGATTTTAAAAAATCTAGTTGTGAACTTTTTATGAGAGTTAAAAAATAGAAGAATCGTTATAAAATGAAGTTAAGACGACACAGAAATTAATTCTGATTCGGACGGTATACTTAAAGATGGATGTTGAACAATTTGTTATAAGTTTTTATACCACATTATTTTGTTCCTTTATACTTAGCCTCATAAAATGTTGATGGGTACACACACGTGTGGTCTACACTTCTAAAAGAGGTTACAAATCTAACTTTAATGACCTTTTTTCTGTATTAAGATAATATAATTTTGTATTGAGATAATATATTTTGTATTAAGATAATATAATTTTGATGAAACATTTTATGATTCCAATTCGAAATATGTAAAAAAAGTTTAAATTTCAAGAAAGTTCTCATTATTTACCAATTTTTGGTTTTACACCACATACTTTGAAAATCAAACAAAGACTTGTAGATAGCTAGTTTTTTGTTAAAATGTTGTTTATAGATAAGCCAAAAACAAAAATTGAAAAACATAGTGTTTGAATTAACTTTTGGTTTCAAAATTAATACCATAGCTAAAAAACACAAAACTAAAGAATTTGACACATAAAAAAATAATAATAAAAATAAAATGGAAATCTGCATATAGCATAACCCTGCATATAGATTGTTAAATTAACATTCTTATACTGACTGAAAATTTACTTTATTTAAAAGCCATTCGGCATGTTAAATATTATCTAAGAAATATTAATTAAAATTTTTAAAACTTTTATAGATTTATAGTAATCGTAAAAAATTATGGTAAAATTCTGTTATATGCCGTCAACACTTAACATTAACTGGCTGTTTCTATAAATGCGAACGAAAGCTTCGTTTGGGGTAAATGTATTTGAAACAACAAATAATTTTCAAATTTATTTGTTGTTTTCAATACATTTAGTCGAACGAAACATTGGTTCGCATTTAGAGAAACATTCTGTAAGATCATGTTAAAAGTAAAAGGATACGTCTTAATGTTTAAATAGATTGTCCGAACAAATGTACAGAAAATGATTTTTTACATGATGTTTAAACAACAATCCATGGCAAATCGAGAGGGTATTTTAAATAAAAAATCAAATGTTAATTTTAACACTAATGTAATGTAATAATGCTTGTGTTGTTCTTAATTAATTATGAGAATTTAACCATTACCTAGAGTTTCAATTTACATACATATAAAGAGTTGTTACAAAAAGGCTGATTTAAGTGTAAAAAGAAAAAAAAAACAATTTTTAATTGTTAGAAATCTAAAATTTCATATATAACAAAAATAAATCTATTACTTTCCTTTATAGGTGACATTCACGGTCAATATTATGATTTGTTGCGTCTCTTTGAATATGGTGGATTTCCTCCAGAATCAAATTATTTATTTTTGGGTGACTATGTAGATCGTGGCAAACAATCTCTAGAAACAATTTGTTTATTGTTGGCGTACAAAATAAAATATTCTGAAAACTTCTTTTTACTACGCGGAAATCATGAGTGTGCCAGCATTAATCGAATTTATGGGTAAACGATTTTTGGAATATTATTTAAACAAAAATATGATAAATTTTTAATTTTTAGTTTTTATGACGAGTGTAAAAGACGTTATACTATTAAATTATGGAAAACTTTTACAGATTGTTTTAATTGCTTACCTGTGGCTGCAATAGGTAAAAATAATTTAAAAAAATTAAATGATTTTTTCAATCATGTACATAACTACCAATTACAGTGGATGAGAAAATATTTTGCTGCCATGGTGGTCTTAGTCCGGATCTTACAACAATGGAACAAATAAGACGTATTATGCGACCTACTGATGTACCAGATCAAGGCCTTTTATGTGATCTCCTATGGTCGGATCCTGATAAGGATACAATGGGCTGGGGTGAAAATGATCGCGGAGTTAGTTTTACTTTTGGTGCAGAGGTATGTTAATTATAAAAAATATTCTCTTATGAATTAAATCTATAGTTGCCTAAATTTTGTGTTCAATAAAAGGTTGTGGGTAAATTTTTACAAAAACACGAATTTGATTTAATTTGTCGTGCTCATCAAGTTGTCGAAGATGGTTATGAATTTTTTGCTAAACGCCAACTTGTCACATTATTCTCAGCACCAAATTATTGTGGAGAATTTGATAATGCGGGTATGTGTTAAATGTACCCTATATCTATATTATATTCATTGACAAGTGAATTATGTTTAATGTGTCTATATTTATTTCGTCAATAACTTGTACTCAACTAATAGGTGCCATGATGTCTGTGGATGACACTCTAATGTGCTCTTTCCAAATATTAAAACCTGCTGATAAAAGGCGTTTTGTTTATCCTAATTTCGGAAGTTCAGGGCGACCTCTAACTCCTCCACGAGGAGCCAATAATAAAAACAAAAAGAAATAAGTTCAAAGTTCAAATAGCATGTTCAAAAATTTTTATAAACCCAAATGTGTGGTTAACTAATAAGCATACAAACCAACAAACAAAAAACACCATATAATTAAAACAAACATATGAATCAACAAAATGTTAACTCATACACACATTCATACACTCACATACAGATACGTTTTGTACAAAAGTATATGTATGTATATTTTTTTTAAACTATCGACGTTTTTAGAATTTTGTTCACCAAATTGAATTTTTTCCTCTTATAAAAATATCTTTATTATTTATGCTTTCTTTTGCTTTCTACATATAATGTATTTTTGTTAAAAATAAATAAAAAAATATTTTTAAGATAACTTATTGTTTTTATTTTTATATTTTATTTTTCATCTTAAGCCACAATACTTTTTAAGTTGTTAGTTACATATGTATTTGTATTTCGTTATTCTCTCTTTACAATTCAAATTGAAAATTTTTACTATTTAAATTAATTACTTATACACCAAATACAACTCAAAATCAAATTTATTAAGAAAATAATCATTTAAACACAAATTAATAAAACACACATACTCAAAATGAATATTTTTAAAAAATAAAGAAAAAAAACGAAATTTGTTTCAATCGAGTACTAAAACATTAAGAAATAATTATTTGTTATGCTTTAATATACATAATAAAAATGGTTTAATTCCAAAAAAAAAAAAAAAAATTCAAACTATAATATTTACACACTCATATACACGCTCACACAAATACATAATTCCCCTAAACAAAGAAATGTAATAATTATAAAATAAAGTAATAAAATAAATGTATTGTAATTGTATATTAAATATAAGCGTTAAAAATACTACATACTTCGAAATGGAAAAAAAATCTTAAAAATGAACTTACAAATTACAAGCAACAAAAAAGAGGCACTTTATAAATAAAAAATAAACTTTTAAATGTACGTATTATGTACGTACATATGTATGTATGCAACATATCCTTTAAACAACCAGCACCAAATGTGTACAATCGATATATGTAAATATGCATACATATGTACGTACGTATGTTCATTAGAGCACCTCAATTTATGCGAACCTAATAAATGTTGCAAATGTATGAACATATTTCGGCTTAATTTTCCTGTTTTTGTAACTTCTTGTGAGGCGATCTAATGTACATACATTAAATAATATTAAATAAAAAATATAAATTCTAATTATTAAATTTATTACTCTTATGTATCACATTAAATTATAGAACAACAACCAACAATTTTGGAAAACAAAAAAAAAATTAATAATGAAAAACAACAAACAAAAGCTATATGAATAAAATTTTTAATAAATTTTAAACAGAAAAGTAAAATTTGCATTTGTTTTTTTTTGCAAAATTAAACATGCTTGTTGTAATTCTGATAATCAGGTATGTCACAGAAAAAAATTCGTTCGAAAGTGAAAATTAAATCGAATTTAGCTTCTATAGAAAACGATAAAAATATTTTTCATTTTTCAATTCTTTTAAATATTTTTCCTTCGTTAATCAATTGGTTCTAATGAAGAGAGCTGAAAATGCAAAACGAAAACATTACGATTTCGACTATACGAAAATTTTCACTTCCAAAAATTGTCTGTGACACGCTTGAATATGTATTACATTACATACAT
This sequence comes from Protocalliphora azurea, assembly GCA_932274085.1. Taxonomy (NCBI): domain Eukaryota; kingdom Metazoa; phylum Arthropoda; class Insecta; order Diptera; family Calliphoridae; genus Protocalliphora; species Protocalliphora azurea. Next base: position 2,462,332 of record OW026519.1, read on the forward strand.
ATATAAATACCTCCAAATTTAAATACATTTATAAAAATATATTAGTTCATATATGTATGTATATTGTAAGTACAAACATTATTAAAATAATGATCAGTGTTTTACAATATATTAATATATTAATCAGTTGTCTTAATAAGCCGCACCCAGAACCTCAAATGCACTAGTAATAAATAAATAGTAACTAGAAATATTTAACATAAATATATAATATTTAGTATATTTTTTATATCAATTTCCTTTTAAACAATACTAATTGTCGTAGCTAATATTTTGATTGATAATTTAAAGCTATACTTTTATTTATGCTCGATAGTATAGAATTTCGATAAGGCAACTGCTCTGCTAATTGATCCCGTAATGTTCTTTGACGAGCAGCATATGGCATATTAGTATGTGAAGCAGCTAATGATAACGTGGACGTCTGTGATTTTGATATGTTTTCATTATTTTTTAACAGCTTACTACGGTTGTTATTATCAATGTCATATCGTTGCGTTTCGTTAAAGTCAACTGTCGTGGTAAGAGCCGTCTCGGATGTCATTGTAATGTTATCATGAGGTGTTTGTACTCGCGAATGTATTAAACGGTAATGGCGATCAGAAAAACAATCTTTACTATTTTGCATACGAAACTCGCTTAAAGCTAAGAATTCTGCATTTATTACATTACAAAACTCTGTAGTAGTGTTGAAATTATGTTGATTTTGATTCTGATCAGCCAAACAAGTTGGAATCCTTGAATTTGAAATATTACATCGTATGACTTGTTCTGATGACCATGATCGTTGCTGTTGTTGTGTCATACGTTCATAGTTGCAACGTCGCTCGACAAACTCGTAATTGTTTCTTTTTTTCTTTTTGTTAACACAACAACTAACATCGCTGTTGTTTTTTAAATGTGGCATTGACCATGATTGTTTTGAATGAATGAGACTGTGATTATAACATTTATTTATTATTGTGTTGTTTGTCATTACTGTTGGATTTGATATTTTTACTATTGATTTCGAAGTATTGGTAGAAGATCCCACAGAATCTATAGTGTCTACAGAGTTGCGACGACTAAAATTATTTTTTATCATTTCAGAATGACCAAAACCCTTTTGATTGTTATTTTTTGGATTTTTATTCGTTTTTACAAATTGAGTTTTAAATTTATTTGATTGGCTTGTATTGATCTTTTCATAAATGATCCTTTGAAGTTTTAATTGCGATTCTAAAGACATTTTTAATTTGTTTTTAAATGCGTTTCTACAAAAAACAAATTTTATTATTTTTTTGTTTTCTTTTTTTTGTTATTACTTTTGTTGTTCGGGTTTAATTTGCCATGGTAACTTAAATCGTAAAGAACATTTTATTGGTTAACGTTGTTAAAAGTTACTCTTAGATTTAGATTTAGTACTATTAAAAAAATCTTTTAAAAACTAATTATGTATTTTAATGGTTTAATGGATGAATTGTAGGTAACTGGCAAATAATTTTTGATATTTTGATTAAGACATAGAATACAACTAGAAGTTTATGAGAGAGACAAAAACCTAATACAACAAAATACATGTCACATATATTTTGTTTTTGTGTTTTGAAAAAAATGAGTAAATATTTTAAAAATCTTGTTTGAACTGCCTCTCACACAAACTTCTAGTTGTATTCTATGTATTAAGAAATTTAATTAACAGCATAAAAACAGGGTTTGTTTCAATTAACAAAAAATATATCTTAATATTTTCTTGTGGACTTTAGCTGTTAGAATGAATCATTTTATTGTAATATACTCTGCCATGAACATCATCATCATCATACAAAATACTTCCGGTTCCCAGACTATATAGTGCAATTGCACGACTGTGTGGATATGTTCAGTTTACAAACAAAACTTTAAACAAGTTCAATAAACTCGAAAACAAAACAAAGCCCAGCCAGAAGGGCACTCAGATAGTTAGTCATTTAGCAAAGTGGACGGATATATACAACAAAAAATTTGTATCCGTTTCATATGCATGAACATATGTAACTATTTACCTATACTAGTCACATTAATGACTTCAATACAGTCATAAATTGAACAATAAAGCAACTGTAAAACGTGATTTAAAATTACGGCTAAATGACATGGCATTTTTTCCAATTATTATATTCAATTAGTACATTTTACATTCAATCAGTACATTTTTTTTAGAATAGTACTTGCACGTGAATACCAAACATATTAAGATTGACAAACTATTTACCTCTTTTTGTGCAGATATAAACATACATGATGTGATGAAAAACCAAAAACCAGTCACTGTGACGAAACATTTACAACCAAAGCTTCTTGTGCAGTTTAATGAATGAAATTAAAAAGTAAGAGTAAATTCAAGTTTTAACAATTTCAAATATGTAAGTGCATTAGGTGAAATAAAAAAAAAAAAAAAATCCAGACACAATTGGCCTAAATCCTTTGAAACACTTCAATATCATAACAAAAATAAAAAACCTGCTTATAAATTCCTCTCTCCGTATCTAAAATACATAAATATGTATCTTTTGATCTGTAGACAGAAAACAAAGCCAAATTGTCTCCCTATTATGATGTATTTTTTACACAAAAGTGTAGTATAGCTTGTATTATACTCGTAAACTATAATATTTACTTGTATTATAAACTATACATGCATACGTATATGGATGGACATATATACTTATGAATGTTTAAAGTATTGTAAACATGTATATTTATAAATATGTACTTATGTTTATAGGTAAGTAAGCATTTTGTATAAAAGCTTCCAACAAGAGAGCATCCCGTTCATTGTATTGTTAGCTTTTAAGTGATAATAACTTCAGAAATCAAACCGGGTCCATATATTGTCATTGTCTTACGAAATTCGGTTAACTAATAAACAATTTTTTACAGTGAAGTGGTTAAAATTAAATTAAAAAATTATACATACATATACTACATATATACATATTTAAGATCAAAAATAGTTTAAATCATTGAAACACCAATTGGATATTAATAATTTTCTTTTAGTGATTAAATATCTACATACATATGCATATAAATTACCAATAAAATGAATCTAAATATGTGCAACAAAATATACTATTGCATTACACTGTTACTATTGATAACTGTAACATTTTGTGCTGCCAAAGATTTACGTAAGTTTTAAATGGGTATATATATATATATATATATATATATATATATATATATATATATATGTATAAATTTATAACTCAACCAGTCTTAAAATTATTTCATAATAATTTGATATAAAATATTTATTCTCAAAATAAAGTATTTTTTAACATTAACGTACTTATGTCAGCAAAAAATATATACTTTTTTATATCGTACAAAAAATGACAGAGCTTTAAATTTTTACTTTCAAGTTATGCTAAAAAAAAAACAACATAAAATTTTAAAATTTTTGTTAATGTCAAAAAAATACATATGTGATGAATTTCGATCGATTTTTAAAATAAAATTTTTCTCTACCATATACAGCCTATATGGAAATAAAAAATATTGCAATTAAAAATATTGCGATATGAAAATTTTGCTGTATAAACGGTGAGGTAATATTTTATTTGCAAGTTAGTTACTCACGAGAACTAATCGTGATTAGTGAAACTAATTGCAAATAAAGCGTACGGGGCTGCCACTTCCTTTTACGTTCGTAGAATTTTCTATGACAATAGTTGTATTTTTCCCATATGGCAAAAAAACAAAAAGGAAAATATATTTCTTTATGGAATTTGCGTATAAACAGTGAGTTATTTATTTGCAATAATCGTGCGTATAAACGTAATAATAATTACATTATAAACGGAGTGGTTGGCAGAAAAAAATCGTACATATGTATGCATTATAACGTTTCGGAAAAATCTTTGATGTATTTATTATTTTCAGTTTCCTTTGTTCAAAATTAAAAATGAATCTGTTTTCAATAAATTTTATCAAATTTAGTTGGTTATTTCCTCTTATTAAGAAAAGGTGCATATAAATGTAATATATAATGTCCTAAAGTTGACAGTAAGAAGTTAATTATTTGTTTAGAATATTCAAATAATTAGAACCAATATACATGATTTTCAGGATAGAACTTTATATGGAGCGATCTTTGCGAGATTTCATGATTTGATTTATACTTCCAATAAAAAAAATTTAGACTTTTAAAGCATATATATAGGTCATATTCCGAGAAAAAAATTTGACATTAGACCGATTTTAACCAATTTGTGCCAAAAGATTTTATGCCAAATTTAATAAAAAGTATTTATTTATTTGTTTATTTATTTATTAATTTATTTATTTATTTTTGAAAATTTAAAAAAATACTTTACTATTTCACAATTATTTCAATAAATAAACATACATACATACTACACAGAGTAAAAATCATAAATTTAGGCCCGGTTTTATACTGTTCCCTTAATTGCAAAATTATTTAAGAAACATTTAAGTTAAAGCTCACACTTATGTTGCGTTTTACAGTTTAAAACTTAAGTTGACAAGAAAATAAACAAAGGGCTTTAACTTTTTATGTATGTACAATAGGGTGGTCCCAACTTTCCAAACATTTTTTTGAACGTGTTAATATTTTATTTAATATCTTTTAATTTAGATTACTATTTGCATATGATAATGCTAAAAATCATTATAAATATCAAACTTACTTTTTTGGGTAAACAATTTTTTTAAGCCACCGTAATGTGGTACCAATTAAATAAAATTAAATAAAATACCATCAATTTTAAACAATTTAAAATAATTTGAAAGATGTAAAGAAATCTTAAGCTTATGGCATGTAAAACTAAAAAGGTGTTGGTGCAAAATAGATAATTACAAAGAAAATATAAATTTAGAGCGTATTTTGAAATCTTTTTAAAATTTAAAATAATTTTATTAGATTTTGTATTTTTATTTACTTTTAAACAATATTTATACTTAGGAAAAACTTACGGGTTGGAAAGAGAATACTTAAGTTTTTAATCATAAAACAATTTTAAGAACTTAAGTACGATTTTGCCACTAAGTGAATAGTATAATACCGGACTTTTTTAAATTTTTTCAAATGAATCATTTTAGTATAAATAAAATATATCTATGTTTTAGTTAAAAAAAATAATTTGAAAGTTGGGAACACACTATTGTAAATAAAATATTTTTTTAAATATTTTTAATAAAAAAAGGAGTAACAAACAAAATAATATATATATATATATATATATATATATATATATATATATATATATATATATATATATATATATATATATATATATATATATATATAAAAGCTTACTATTCTGAAATCAACCGAACGGACTCTATCATAAATAGTTATTTGAGTAGTTTTTATTTGGTTCTCAATAAAAACCACACAGAAATGGTTTTTGATTAGCATGGAAAAACTAAAGAAATTTATGTAGTTTTCAATCAAAAACCAAATGAACTACTTGTTTTTGTTTGGTGTAAACGTAGTATTACAAATAAAATTATTTGTAAATACTGAACTCACAGTTTATACGCAGATAGTATATTATAAATAAAAGAAGCTGGATGGCTGTCCATGTAAACCTTGTGTATTTGAAATTGGTTGTGATCGGTCCATTTTTTCGCCTAGCCCCCATACAAAATTCAAAAATGCCTTAAACATAAGATTATTTTAATGAAATTCGGTGCAAAGAAGTTATCAATCAATCTTTGTTCCAAATTTTATGAAGATCGGTCCACAATTGACCATAGCTCCCATATAAACCCTTCTTCCGAAAATCACGGGCATAAATCCCATAAAAATGTTAGTATCAAGTTAATATTCGATACAAATAACTCTTATGTAGGTAGGTAGAGAAGGGTTGCACAGTACTCAGAAGAGTGCTTGTGCATCTACTCGGAGACCTAGAGGTCCATTGTGAGTCCCTTCGTAGATAATATAGAGAGAAATTGTAGAAATTATAGAGAAGACCAGGAAAGGAAAATAATAGAGAAAAGCTGAAGAAAAGTATAGAAAATAATAGAAAAAACCCGAAAAGGAAAAGTACTACCGCCCTATATCGTTCGCTCTAAGCCAACGACCCCCTTTTAGCCAGCCTATCCTCATGACGAATCCTATTAATCTATCGAGATCTATCCTCGATATACTGTCCAATTCGTCAACGAATCGTTTGCCTAACCATTTCTGCCTACTTAGTTGTAGACATGGACAGTAACATATGATATGTTCCACCGTCTCTAGGTCCTCATTATCTTCGCACATTCCGTAAAGTCTGGAGGAACCTCTATCCCGATTCTCTATCATTCCCCCTATGGGACAATGACCTGTCAGAATACTTATCATAGTCTTCAGGTTTTCTCTTTTCATGCTTAAAAGTAGATTTGCTTTATCAAGTTTGGGTCATAGGACCCTTGATAATCTGCAGTCCGTTCTACGTTTCCATGAATGATTGGTTCTATCCCGAATCCATTCCCTAATTAACCTGAAGCAAAAGCCTAGAGGTGGTCTCACACCACTTTCACTTGCAGTCCTATCCAAAGCTGAGCCGTTCCTAGCTAATTCGTCAGCTACCTCATTGCCATTTATCTCGCAATGTCCCGGTACCCAGCACAGTCTGATATGATAATTTCCCATCAATCTCCTAAGAGCATTCTTTCAGTCGCTAACTAGCCTAGACTTCACAAAATGTCCTTTCAATGTTCCCTGAAACTTTTATGTAAGTAGAAACAATATTATGTAAGTAGAAACAATATTGCCAAATTACCATAGCTCCCATATAAACACACTTCCAGGAATCGTTTAAAGTACATAAAATCATCTATATGTTAGTATCAACGCATTATTCTATATTTGTATATTTTATTTTACATTTAGTAAAATGTGTAATATAAGTCCCCTCTCAAATTTTTATGCTCGTGTAGGTTATAATATAGTCGGTCTTGACCGACTATGTCTTTCTTTCTCTTTTATTTTTTATTTTTCTTTTTTCCACAATATTTTTCAATATTTGTCACATTTTTGAAAACACAAAAAAAATATATATGTCCACATTTTACACCTTATTTAAATAGTTTCGTTAATCAGGAATTGTTTTCGTGAGTTAGTAAGTTACAATAAAAAAAATGATAAGGTAATGCGTTACACTTTTATTTGCAACTTTGTATAAGCATAATATGTAAAACGAAACATTACTTAAATGTGAATTTGAACTTAAATGTTTCTTAACTAAGTTTGCACGCAAATAAAAGTTTATGTGAGAGGCACTTCGAACTAAATTTTCGAAAAAATTACTAATTTTTTTAAAAACACAAAAACAAAATATATGTGTTCACATGAATTAGGTTTTTGACAATTGAATTAGGGTTTTTTTCTCTCACATAAAAATCTACTAATTAATCTATGCTGAAATCAATCAAAGTAAGTTTTTATATTTATGTATACATTTTTTTCTGTGTACATAGATAGATTTTTAAACTATTGAAAATTTCCTTAAAAAAAATTAAAAACTTATTTTTTTGGCACGGTTCTATTTAATTATGCAGGTAAATTGAATATAAATAATTGACTGAAATAATTGATAATTCTTAACACGATTTAGCACGTGATATTAAAAAATGAATTTAAGGACTGCACAGAACAAAATTAACACATAGTTGCTGAGAATAACGACAAATGTAAGTAATGACCTTTTTACGTGTAATAAAACTTATAAACCTTAAAGTGTGCAATTATTTTTTCGTGCTCAGTCCTTAGTTTTTTTCCATGTCAGAGAACAACAAAATTTAAAATAAAAAATTATCTATTTAATACATACACACTTTTATACCAACAAAGTTTTTCTAATAAATTTAGAATTTAAAATTATCATAATTTACGTAATGAAAACGAAAAATTGCAGATTGCTTAAAATCAGGGAACGAAAATAACATATAAATGAACATTAATAATTAAATGTTAGGAAAAAATACATACTTATTTATGCATGTATTATATTTTATTGTTTTGAATTAAAATAAAAGAACTAAATTTCCTTGCATTAATGCACAAGTTATCAGCTTTAATAATTAAAAAAATTCCATTTTTTCTTAAATATGTATAAAGTAATTTAAAATTAATATATAAAACTTGTTTAATAAAATAAATGTAAACTAATAAACAATTCAAATACGAAATATTGTTCAATGTCAAGTTGAAAAGACTAACGAAAAAAATCAAAAACGTTATTTGTTAATAAAATAATAACAAAAACATACATAAATAATTTTAAACCAAAATTAACAAAATTAATTATAGCCTTAAAGCAAAATTATAATGATGATGATGCTGTTGCTGATCGAAAAAGCCCACTATGTTAAGCATACTTATAAATATGTATGTAGCTACATGTATGTATGTATATATATATGTATGTATGTATGTATGTATGTATGTATGCATGAATGTATGCATGTATGTATGGATGTACATATGTATACGTAAACCATACATAAATTAATTTAGTTTAAAACTGACCTAGGCTAACAGAAATTATATTGTGTTTATTGTTGCCAATTTATTTGATTGTCTACCGGCAAAATCATATTCCAACGGTAGGAAGGAAATGACTTCAAACAAAGAAGATAATTTAAATCTGGTTATAACTTTTGTCTGCATAAGTTATGCCCTTCTATACATATTTATGAATATACGTACATATATGTATATAAATATACCTATAAATGTATATTTATACATATTTACTTGTAAGTAAAATTTGTTTATAAGTAGATGTTTTTGTCTCTTGACGTACATACATATTTATTAGCCATCAATCAATAATATTAACCTGCTTAAAATATTGCATAAATAATTTGCGAATTGATTTTTGATTTTCTTTTAATATGTAAAAGAATTAACATAACGATTTAAATGTTAATGAGTTTAACCTGAATGTTATTGCAAGAAGTCGTATTTGAAAAGTGCTTAAAACTAATTAATGTAAAATTTGAGAACAATTGGACAATGGGAACCTGTGCCGGAAATCGGAAAGAATACATCTTCTTGTGTACACACAATTATGTTGCTTTCTAACAAGATATAGAACATATCGAAAAATGTTATGTGCTTTTCCTCTGATTGTATATTTAGCCAAAAAAACATAATTTTTTAATTGTTTACCTAAGTATGTATGTATGTATATATATGGTGTGTATAAAAGTGTATATCTTTGGTAATACATACTTGTTATTAATGCTATATCTTGTTAGAAAGATAATTTCGTGTAAAATATAAGGATATTTAAACCCATCTGAGTTTAAAAGTGTAATTTTAAACATTTTTACATAACTATAGATATTTGTCCTGATTTTTCTATCACTACAGTACTGTTCATAACATGGTATCCTATAAATATTTTGGTGAAAAAAAAAAATAAACGTACATATTGACTATTCAAAATTTCTAAAATTAAAATAAAAAATTTCTAAATTAGAAGATCTAACTATATATAAATTATACCATTTTTTAAACAACATTTAAATGAATACAAATACTCAAGAATCATGAATTAGTTAAAAACTTGTTAAAGAAGACCTATTAATTTTCCATTTACTATATACTGACAACATTATTAGCAAGAAACAATTTGCATTTATTGTTGAAATTAAAAAAATGCGTTGTGAATTTTAATTTTTGAGATATGTATGTAGCATATTGTACATAAAATTTTCTGAGGTATTTAAAACTTAACAATTCTTCTCCTGTGTACGCAATATCTAATTTTAATTTACCTTAATTTAAAATATGTAGTAGTAAACATGTACGTATACAAACGTACGTAAACACGTTCACATTTCATTAGATATAGTGAATGGCGGTGAATGGAGGAATATTGTTTCAAAATTTTAAAATACAAATAAAAATTAATAAAAAAATATTGAAATACATACTTTATTTATTGATAAATTAAAAACGTCTTCAAATTTAAACAGTTCAGAGAAATCAATTTCTGAAGATTAACCCCCGTATTCAAAAATAAATTTTAAACTTAATATACATTTTAGAAACCGAATTTGTATGAAAATTTTGTTTTAAAAGGCATTTATTTAAATGCTGTTTGTGAATATGGATGTAAATAATTAAATAATTATTTATTTAACTTGAAAATTATTAGTTTTTTTTTTTTTATTTACAGCTGAAGCTTTCGATAAATGTAAACGAGATTCAAATTTTGATAAATGTCTGGTTGATGCAGTAAACAAAGCAATACAAGTATTAAAACCCGGTAATAAATAAAAAAATAAACTAAAATATGTAATATAAAGTGAGAAATAAATAATGTTGTTAAATCACTTCCATTTTAGGAAATAAAGAATTTGGTATTCCACCTCTGGAACCTCTAGCTGTAAAATCGCTTGTTATAGATGCTGGCACAGCACCAATCAATCTAAGACAAACATTGAAAAATGTTTTAGTTAATGATATGATATCTACCAGTAAAATAAAGAGATACAGGTTTGATGTAGAAAAAATAAATAAAGCAAAAATCTATGTACTAAAATTTCTCATTGAAACAGGACGGATTTGGATAAACATCTTATTATATGCGACAGTGTAACAGATCGTATTGAAATGTTGGGTGATTATGAAATGTCAGGTCGTATACTATTACTGCCAATTACAGGTAATGGACGTGCAAATATTACACTTGTAAACTCAAAAATTGAACATCGTCTGATTGGTGAGCCCTTTGAAAAGGATGGCGTAAAGTACATGCGTTTAAAGGAGTATCGTGTATCGTTTGATCCAAAACGTGTGTACATGCATTTTGAAAATCTCTTTAATGATGCCACTCTCTCACAAACAATGAATCGTTTCCTAAATGATAATTGGGACACAGTATTTAATGAATTAAAAACTGGCTATGCTAAGAGTTTTGGTAAAATATTTCGCGAAATCTCAAATCGTTTGTTCGAAAAAGTACCAATGGATTTAATTTTTTTAAGATAAATATAGATTACTAGAATAGATGTGTACATGTTCGTATAATATCGTTAAAGTAGTATCATTAAGTAGATATACGTATGTATGGGTGTACATTAAACCTGCAATTCATTTTAGGGGAAATTGTTAAGATAACTTTTTTAACTTGGAATTTTTGTTCTTTAATATCTGTTAAGTAAAAATTACTATTTTTCTATAAAATCTGCAATAATTTTGAAATAAAAATTGCCTGCATGTTTGTAAATTAAATGTTTTCTTCTGCATAAATTTTATCTTTGTAATATATATATATATATATAGAAAGTTAAACCACTGGACTGATTTTTTTGAAATTTTCACAGTATTATTCGGTGATACCCAAAAGTAAAACAAGCTACTTTAGTTTTCGATAAGAAAAAAGAATTACTACATATCTAAAGAACTACTGTAGAGAAATTCTTAAGATTTGGAGAGAATAATTTTCTCATTAAGATTCGCAACTGAGATGAAAATCGGGCGGACAAGTCTAGGGGGAGTGGTAGACCCCTTACAAATCAAATATTAATTATCGCATATTTCAAAAACTATAACAGCGAAAGTCTTAAGATTTTGTGGAAATAATTTCTTATGAATTTTCACAGTTGTGATGAAAATGGTGCAGTTAGATTAAGGGGGAGTGATAAGGCGGACATATTTAAGGGAAGTGGTAGCCCCCATACGAAGTAAATCTTAATTAGTGCATATGTAAAGGACTACTGCAGTTGAATTCTTAAGATTTGGTGAGAACAATTTTCTTTTGAAGTAACATAGTTGAAATGAAGATAGGGGGAGTGGTAGCTCCATATAAAGCAAATATTAATTATAGCATAGCTTAAGAACTATTGCAGAAAAATTTTTAAGATTTGGTGGGAATAATTCTCTCAATAATATTCACAATTTTGTTAAAAATAGGACGAGTAGGTTTTGGAATAGTAGTTGTGCTTTATAGAAAGCTAAACCGCTGTACCGATTTTCTTTAAATTTTCACAGCAGCAGTCTGTAATCCCCAAAAGTAAAATAGGATACTTTATTATAACTTAAATAAATGCATATGTATTTTCTAATTATTTTATTTTTTATTTTACTACAATGAGGGCAGCAAAGCGCACCGGGTTAAGCTAGTAAGATATAAAATACATAACTACTTAAAAATTATACAATTATGCAGAATATATATATAATAAAAAAAGATATTTACAATTTTAACATAACTTTCAGAGTTTTTTATTGATAATTTTTTTTTTTTTTTTTTTCAATAATCAAAAAGTGTTATTTTTTATCTAATTTTGGCCTTAAATTGTGTGACGGTATTTTGAATTAAAAGAAGAATATTATAGATTTTTAGCAGCTTTCCTTTAGTAATACTGATATTAATTTAGAAGTGTAAATTAATTTTTTATACATACATACATATATACATATGAATGTCATTAAATACATATAACAAATTATACATTAAAAGTATTCTTAAACACTTACTCTGTTAATATAAATACTATGTACATAAATTAAGTTTCTTATACATACAGTCAATCGAATAAATATGTATACGACCCGTATGTATTTCGAAAAATTTTTTTGTACTTATTTTTAAAAATATTTGTAAAAATGTTGGTCTTATAGTTAATGGTATATCTCTACACCAAGGCATATTAAACAATGTAATGTAAGTTCTGAGAAGATTTTTTGCTCAAATTTTTTATATATGGAGTTTGACGTTATTAGCAATTGTTAATTTATTTTTTTTTATATATAGAGTTTGACAGTTTTAACCAACAAAAAAATAATCAGCTGTTTATTTAACACATAATTATGCCATATCTCTACACTAAGAAAACAAAAAAAAAAAATTCCTGAGATATTCCTATTATGTATAAAAGAACTATTGAAATTTGCATCGCAGAAGTATGTATACGAGTCATGAGAGTCATTGTTATAATCGGATGTAACTATTGTGTAAAATAATATAATGGATCCAAATTAGAATGAATTAAAAGACAGCATGTCAGATTATTAAGTTACTAGCATTTAACCCGCTACTGCGTTAGGGGGACCCCTACATAGACCAGATATAAACTTGGTAGTTATTAGGTGAATGGTATAAAAATAATATTTGTGTTTGCATACCTGATATTTTGTGATAATTATCACAAAATGTTGTTGGAAGTTGCTAAATCGCGTTCGGTCACTTTGTAAATGTTGCAAGGGAGAGCATGAGAGAGACAAAATTTGACAGTTCATTTTATGAAATTTAATGAATTCTATATATAAGAAAAATGGAAGAATACTCTCTAGAGATTATAAAAAGGTTGTCGAGCAACAAATTCTTTCATCAGTTTTGGAGAAATCTTAGTTCATCCACCTTGGCCATAGATTCTGTTATATGTTGGGATAGAGTCAGTGTCAAGAGATCAGACGTATAGGAAATGGAAGTATACCACCTAGAGACTGTAAAAAGTCAACCCTGCAAAAGATCATTCGATCCATTTCCAAGACAACTATGCTCCTCTATTTTGCCCAACAGTAATTATACATTCTATTGTAAGTTGGAACACAGTCAGTTCCAAAAGATCAGACATGTTTGGAAATGGAATCTATGTTCCTCCATTTTGTCCAATAGAAATTATAGATTCTACAGTAACTACTAGTGCAACTTTATGTTAAGGGGTGGAGAAAACGTACATGAGAAATTTATATTTTAAATTGACTTTCTTATTAAAAACTTCAATTTATTTCGCATTTTTATTTCTATTTGTCTTTTCAAAACAAAATTAATTATTTTGCACTTTTCTTTTTGTTAAAAAGGGCAAAATTTTAAATGAGAACAGTAAATTTGGCAGCTTACGTTAAACATTATTGCTCAGTTTTGTGTTTAACATAGTGTCTACATTAGACAATTTGTTATCAAGACAAACATCAAACTTAACGCGAATTTGTGGAAGGTAGCAACAGTTGTACATAAACAACAATATGGCGTATCCATTATTGTTTTTTTGCCTAATGTAGACACTAAGTTAGTAACTCACGAAAATTAATCGTGATTACTGAAACTAATTGTAAATAATGCTTACGGCATTGCCAATCCCTTTTACATTCATAGACTTTCCTAGTTTTCCCGTCTGGCACAACAAAAGGAAAATATATTTCTTTATGCAATTTGCGTATAAACAGTGAATTTTTTGAAAATTATTTTTATTTGCAATAATCGTGCGTATAAACGTAATAATAAATTGCGCAGTAGATTTCTTATTAGTCCACATGTAACAGCCCGTCTAGACGCAACATAATTTTTAATCAGTCGCAGAGTAAACATGTCCTTTTTATTTAAGTAATTCGCGCTTTTTTAGCACAATTTTTATAAAAATTTTTTTAACATGTAAAATAAACACTAAAAAGAAACAATTTTACAAAAAAACATTGTTTTTCTGTAATTTCCAAAATACATATGCACACACACAAACAAACTTTCTTATATGTGTATTTTTTTGACAGTTTATTTTATAAGATGGTTGTGTGGAGAAATCTCATCACAACAGTCTCATAATACATTTTATAATACTAATATTTGAATTTACACGTGAAATAATTCTCTCAGAGAGCGAATTTGACACTCTCTGACACAAAAATCTTACATATTATGTTACGTCTAGACGGGCTGTTATTTAAGATTTAACATAATATAAACAAAATGGTTACTCTCTTCTGCCTGCGTTATCTCACATATTATATCATCGTTAATCTAACATAGTGTCTACATTACACAATTTTTTATCAAGACAAACGTCAAACTTAACGCGAATTTGTGGGAGGTGGCAACAGTTGCTCAAAAACAATAATATGGCGTTTTCATTATTGTTTTTTATATAAGCAGTTTGGCAACTGTAACAACCAAAATAATAATCAGCTGTTTAACTAAGGTTACCTTGTATTTATTCGCACTGACTTTGACGTTTGTTTTGATAAAAATTTGCCTAATGTAGACACTAGGTTAGTTGTAGACCTGGGCTTAATACGAGTATTTAACGCAATATATACACAATATAAACAAATATACATATTATGTCAGCGCTAATCTCAGTTGTAGACCTGGGATAACATTAACATCGCGTTAATAGTAAATGTAGACGACTTATGTTTAATGTTTAAACATGATTGTCCATACAAATGTTTCATAAACATGCAAATGTTTGCAAAATATTGTTCGCGAAGAAATTGGTTTTTACTCTCACAAAAAAAAAAAAAAAAAAAAAAAAAACTGCTGAATAAATCTTGATGAAAAGTACGCGGCACAGTTATTATTTTATTTATTAAAAATAAATCAAATCCATTTACATTTTACATAAACATGTTTTCTTTATTTTAAAACAAAAGCAAAATTTTTTAAAACAAAAAAAATTATGTTTTTGGGTTTATATAAGTATATTTGATTTGTATATATTATTATATATATATATATATATATATATATATATATATATATATATATATATATATTATATATTATTATTATTATTATTATTAGGATTATTTCTTTGTAATATAAGTTTTTGGCCTTAGGAGGCTTATTATATTACTGTAAAAAAATAAATAAAGTTGTTTTTTGTCTTCAATAGTAATAAGGGGGAAAACGGCCACTAATTTAGTATTATTTACTACGTTAGTACTTTTTTTTTGCAACCGTGGCATTTAGACATCAGTTCGCAGCTAAAGTTAGTTCCGCATATTTTGTATTTTTTAATTGATTTTACAAGTAAATAAAGTAGAAGAAAAGTAATTTTTTAAGGTGAATAATTTGTACTATATGTATATATATAAATACAAAATAATTATAGATAAAATGCGTAAAATTAATTAATTAATGTGTTGCAGGCATAAAAAAAGGTCAAACTTGTTTTTGTTATTGTTTTTTAAGAAAATCTTGTGCTAAAAAATCAATATAAAAAGAAATGGGTGAAATCACCTAATGTTCTATGTTGAAATTTGTTAACAACGATTTAACAATAGAAAATAATGAATAATAAGAATAAGTTAAATACATACTTACGTATTTATGGAAGTGGAAAAAGTGTTTGACGGTAAAATAAAATTAGCAAAAAATCTTTTTTGTGCAATACTGGTTATTAGTTGGTATTTGTTTGCATTGATTTTTCTCCTTTTGTTGTTGGAATATGGTATGTACATTTGTGTTTGTGAGTATAAATTAGGGTAATCGATTACTAGACTTTTTGGAGAAACCGGGTTTCGAATAGTTAGAGTTTTGAAAAAACCGGTTGCTGTTTTTAATATTCTGAAAAAACCGGTAAAGCGGTAAATAAATATTGATTGATATATATTGATAGGTTAAAATATTTTATATGAACTATGTATTTTAAGAAACACATTTTAATTAAGGTAGGAAAATAATCATCATAAATGAGATTAAGTTTTATATAATATGCACAGAAACTATGCAGTGTGAGTTTTGATGATTTAGCCGGTCAAAAGTCAATTATTATTATCTTTAAAACGTCAAATCATTCTTTGAAACGTTAAATTATTTTATTGGAATCGAATTTTATAATAATTCTTTTTCTGGGATGTGACAATAATTTGTAAATTTTTTTTCTGATACTTAAAATTTTTTTCTTTGAGTTTAATGTCGAAACCATTCAAGAATTTAGAAGCTTTGAAGTGATTCTGATGTTTAAATATATTTTAGAACAAATTCTAACTCAGTAAAGTAAAAATTAAGATTTTGGCCATCTAATTTTGTAAACTCTCACACTGTATGTCTTTATATGGAAAAATGGTGTCTCAATTTTTTCGAAATCGATTTTGCAGGTAGACTCTTTTAAAAACTCAATTATTTCAAATATTTTGAATTAATAAAACCCATAAAATATTTAAATTGTTTTTAAGAATGTTACAGGTGTTACAAGAGAAAAACCTAATTTCATATTATTATGCGAATTTCATCCAAGATATTAATGCTTTAATATTTCTTTAAACTTATAGTATTAATTTAAATTTAACCTTAAGCTATATTAATAAAACAACAAGATTATTAAATTAACTTTATGAATATCAATCAGTTAATAAATTTTTCGTAAATTTCCATTCAAATATTAGGATTAAGTATATGTTTTTCTAAATAAAATGTTATTTTTGTGTTAAAAAGCCGGTTAATTCGACATTCGAAAAATTAACATTTTGAAAAAACAGACAGTACATAAACCAGAAAAACCGGTTTTAAAAATAACAAAAACCGCTTCGATCACCCTGGTATAAAAAGACTATTTACGTGGATTACAGTGATGTTGAAAATAAAAACAATGAATCGTTTATAAAAGTAAATAACAAAAATTCAGAATACGTTCATAACAAAGAACGAACTATACATTGATTAATAAAAATTTATCTTAAGTTCTTTTCGAAGTCTGAAAATATCAATGAATTTTTATTAATTATTCTAATAATTATATGTTGTATTACATAAATGAAAATATTTATTTAAAGAATATAAAATTACAAAAATCTAAATTTGATGAGTATAAAAATATAATCGAATAATTTGTTTTATTTAATACTCTACAACCCTAAAGCATTAGTGTTGTATTATGTATTTGGTTTCGTTAATATTGCTATTTTGCACACCAAATATGTAAATTGTATATTTATTGGATTTTTAATAATAATTTGTTACCTTAAAGAAATAAAAAAGAAAGTTAAATAGCAATCCCAGCGGTAAAAATTTCAAGGCCTCCATTGTGCAGGCCTTCTATAAGGTCTATTTACACCTTCTTTAAGATGCAGTTGCTTACCAGCCTTATATAGTAAGGTCTTCAAGAATGCCTCATCTTTGTCTTCTAAAATATCCGATAGAACTTTCGACTTCTCTTATCTTGGAAGGAAAGTAAGAAACTGTATTTTTTTAATATATTTCATTTTAAATGTACATTCATTTTAAGCAACAACAATTCTATGCATACAAAATACAGCTTCTTAATTCCCTTCTCTTAGAAGGGAAGAAAGAATATTTTTTTGCTTTAAGAATAAATAAAACCATTCAGAAACCGTTACAAAAACAATATCAAAATTCAAAGCAGAAATTAGAAAAAACAGAAATTTAAAACATAATAAGAATTCATTTCATTTTGTTTAATGCTTTGAGTAGGTTGTGTTTTAATAACTTCAATTTTTTTCAGGAAAGTTAAACAATTTAAAAAAATCAACAATTACTATCAAAATGAAATTTTTTGGGTAAATTGATTAATAACGACTTAAGATGTTTTGTCAAAAGTTCAGATATGTTTTTTAATACTGACTGTCACACAATGTCGAACAAAAAATTCTTTTCGGCAATTTAATTGGAAAACAACAAATAAATTTCAAAATTTTTTGTTCGATAAAAAAAACTTAATTTTTTACAATAATTTAGGACAAATAATAATATAGAATAATATTTTATTAGTGTTTAAGACCTGCTGATAGCTTTTCTTCAAAAGGTCTGTTGGTAGCAATTTTTCAAAAGGCCGCTGGCAGTTTTTATTCAAGAATTTTTTAGAAGGGCCACATAGGGTCGCGAATGTGTAAGGCCTTGTTCTCAATGACATCGCGTATAAAATATACATGAACATGGAATGCAGGGAGAAGCTCTTCTGGTTATAAAAGCGGCCTTCTAGAAGGGCTCTTTAGCTCTTCTTTTTACCACTGGAAATGATTTATATACTATCACACGTACACATATATGAAATAGCAAATAAGAAAATACAATTAACGTAAAACCTCAAAAAAAAAGTAAAATAAAATATAGAAATGTATGATGAAGTAGGTACATATTTGAGTAGGTACATATTTTGATAACACAAAATTGAAAAATAAATTAAAATAAATTCTGAAAGAAATGTGAATATAAGAATTTTATAAATTTCTAAATTCTATCGGAAAAAATTGTAACATACACTGAATGAAACCAGTGATACCAGATGTATATTACATCATTTATATGAATTTATTGAAATAACTGTAATACAACTAAGGTTTGTAACATAGTGTAATAGAGAATGACCTCGTAAGCCCAGCTGATTTACATTTTTTTCATGTACGTACCGCGCGAAGCTGTCAAATTGTTTTTATATTTCTATGATTTTTTTTCGCGTTCATTTATTCTTCTTCATTTACTCATTATTTTTCATAGCATTTTGACATTTTGTATGGTGGATTTACACTAACAAAATACAAGCAATTGTTGTTTTTATAAATGTGCGGTCTCTTTATAATTACATTATGGTTTGTAATGATGTTTAGAGCACAGGTTACATATACGATTTATTTATGTAGTTATCTGCCAGTTTGTTACTTGTTATTAACAAATAAGATATGTTAGGCTTCTAAAAAAAGCCTTTTATGTTCGAATCATGTAAATTGCAACGATATTCATTAACTATTCTATATGTTTACATTCAGTTATATTTCAAATCAAATTATATGAAAATTAAATGAAATACAATGTATTCACATAAAATAATTGTAACACAACAATGAACCACAAAAGTTAATATTTTCCAGTTGTAACAAAAATAAGTACATAGTACAAACTAATAAAAAATACTATGCATTAAATTTTGCATAATTTATATATATACAAATATTATTACGGGTAGAAGTGATTTGGTATGTGTCTTAGACAAAAAGTGAAAACTATGTGTTTTAAAACAACCCGCGAATAAACAAGCCTAAAAATCTAAAACTATTATTAAGTGAGACACAACGAAACGCATAAAAGAAAAAGAATAAGCCGTTAGATATTGATAGCCAGGCTGCAAACCAGACAACAAACGCATTTACACATGTAAACAAACAAAATACCCACGAAGAAACAGAAATAACGATTTTCTTTAAAATAGTAACCACACCCACAAATATAGATTGTGCTAATGAACAAATCAAACTACATATTAACAAATAAACTAAAATTATAGATATATGTATATGCTGTATGTAAATATGTAATTGTTCTATGTTTAAATAAAATATATATTACCATTTTTTTAATTTCAGTTTAAGGACATTTAGTGCATTTAAGTAAACTTACGTATATTGTATGTACATGTATGTACATGTATGTATTAATGTGTTTTAAACACGTTATGTAAATTCATTGCGGAATACATATTAGGATAAACTTTTCCACACATTATAAGAAAGTAGCTGATGCAAGATCAGTTTAAAAATATAGATTGTTTTGAAAATGTTCAATTTTATGAAGAAAGGAGTGTCAGTAGCGTCAGGAAGTGCTAGCGATAGGGAGAAGGCCGATAGAGAAGAAAAAGAGAAACGGAAGCGTGAAAAGAAACAACGCAAAGAGGGTAAAAATGCATCGGGAGTACCAGGCAGTATGAGCACCGAGGAATTGTTGCGTTTGGATGAGGCAATACATGTAAGAAATCCAGAAAATCTGAGACTATTTAAAGAGTTTTCTTTTCCGAAACAGGTTCGACGGTCCCTTAAAATACGAGGGCGCCGAAAGGAGAAGGAAAAATTACCTAGCGGAATAACTGCTGATTATAGTGCAGAATTTTTTGCGGCATTGAATGCAGATGCTTCTGCTGGTACTGAATTAGATCGGGGAAATGAGGAAATTGTAGCATCTGTAAATACGACTATAGAAAGTCGCTATAATGGCAGTGGTAATACGAGTATACATTCCATTTCAGAATCAAATACTTATATGGGTACAGTTGGAGACCTCTCCAAGGTAGTTTTTTTTCATATATATATATATATATATATATATATATATATATATATATATATATATATATAGTCATTTTATTCGTACACATATATTATTCTTTGCAGAGTCGTTTTATGCTTCCTGTTCCACCAAAACCTCCTAAACGTGGAATACTCAAAGGATCGCGTAGTAACATTAGCAATATACACGAAGAAATAACGGTTGCCTCCCCAGATGCACTGATACGCAATACAATACAAAATGAAATGATTTTTGATGGCAATCGAAGCATGGGCGGTGCTGGATCCATTGGTTCGAGTTCAAGTCAGCATGGAACCTCTTTTACGTCAGTGGAAAGTTTACGCAGTGATGAAGGTGGTATTCAACGTGCTATGACTTTGCCAACAAGTGCACGTTATACAACACATGTCCCGCATACAAATCTCAGAGTTATGACATCGCCTTCACCAAGCGCCGATAGTCTTACAGATACTACGAATTCCTCATTTGCCACTCCGCCATTCTCCCTGAGTCCCATTGGAGAATCTCAAGGTATAGAGCGCTGGTCAAGGGTACAAGCATTTGAAGATGCTGATTTACCCCTACCTCCAATCAAATTAGTTAAATTACCCCCACCAAGATCATTAACTATTCGACGCAAAAAGTCTCCCAGACAAGATTTTGGTTTTAGTTTACGTAAAGCCATTTGCTTAGATCGTTCCGAGGCGTTAGAAAATCCAGTTTTTAAACCGGTTATTTTTGCTGAACCCGGCGCTGGCGGCAGTTCGACTGGCTTATTGCCCGGAGATCGTTTGCTAAAAGTAAATGGAACTCCTGTTTGCGATTTATCACGAGAACTTATAATCGAAATGATTAGAAACAGTGGAGAATCGGTTACTGTTGAAGTAAGTCAAATATCAGATTCTTTTGTATAATTATTTATAAATTATTTCTAAACCCTTTTAGGTACAACCCGTTTCGGAACTAGTAGAACTTAGTCGACGTTGTGTGCCCCAAATTAATATAAATGATGTCGAGGAAACTGATCGTGCTCATCTGAATGTTAATAATTGTAATACTCTAAAACGAAGTGCTAGTAAACGAATAAAAGTAAGTATCTTATTTCTAAAAAACTGAATAAGATCCTTTTTATATTTGCCAAAAAAAAAAAAAAATCAATATGATCGAAGAACTTTAGGAACATTTTGTGGAACAGTTTTATTATTTTAACATCTTTTCCAAATATACAAAAAACTTTTATCGCTATTTTAAATATCTTCAGATTCCTTAGAAAAATTTGTATTTCTAGCATTATTATTTTTTTGTTCTTGAATATCTAACTCACCCAAGATGGCGAATCTATTTTGAGAACTTTGTATGTTATTGAGCAATTGGGATTGATTTTGTATATTAAATAATAGGGATTGATTTTGGTTATTGCTGCTACGCTTTCGCTTTTGCATATGTTGAAATTGTTCAAATTCCGAAGAAAAAGACAGAATTGAATTATCACATTAAATTGATTTGCCAAATGGATCATTATATTGATTTAGGAATTGTACCATTACTATTGTTCAATACTGATGATCTGTCCAATTTAATATTTGATGAAATTTTTCCACTATTAGAATTAGTTTTTTTAAATTTTGATATTTATCAGGAGGTAAATTAACTTCCCACGAAGTTGGCGAATAATCCATTCTCAAAGGATAATAAACTTTAAAATCGTATTTTTCCTTTAGTAAAAGTTATATTTTTATATGTATATTTACATATTTTTCAACAAAAAATTAAATTTTTTGAAATTATTTTCTATGAAAATTTAGTTTGTCCACCTATATTTCTTTTTAATGTAAAGATTGATGATCTATTGCATCAACTTAACTCTAGGAAAATTGATTTTAAAATTATTAACAAAAAATGACATAAAAGTAAGTTATTTTTAAAAGACACATTAGTGCATACTGAGAGAATGCAACTGCTTAGGAATAAAAATATAGAATCATACTCAAATACTCCGATCAAGCATAAACGTACAAGTACAGTATTAAGAGGTTTATATTATAAAACCGATACACAAACAATTAAAAATGAAATTGATTTTCTGATTCCAAATATAGTAGATACGGTTACAAAATTCTCTACAACTTTTTCAAGAAAAAACGTCTTTGACACTGGATTGTTTTTAGTTACGTTATTACCAGGAAAATCTTTTAGCGAATTAACTGGTATAAAATTTATATTGAATCAAAAAATTACTTGGGAATCTCCTAAGAAAAATTCGAGGGAAATTCAGTGTTGGCGTGGGGACACATGTCAAGAAATTGTAACAGACAGTTTGCGTTTATAAAATGTGATGAAAATCATGCACCAGGTAAATGTAAATTTATTTCAGATAAGGAAAATTTACCATTTTGCAATAATTGTAAACAACATGGTCATCCTTCTAATTTCAAAGGATGTTCTGCATATAAGCAATATATTGTAATAAAAAAGAAAATGTTACTTGAGACTGAGGAAAGTAATCGAAGATTTTCTAATAAGGCATATCTCTCTGCAGTCTTTTTTAATTTTCGAATTCAAATCATCCAAGATACGATTCAGCCTTAATTAACGAATTTCTAAAATTGCCAAAATTCTTTGTGAACCAAAAGCATTATCGTTAGAGGAAAAATAAAAACTATAAATCACTATCATTGGAGGAGGCGAAGCATCAATATCGCAGCCTTCTAGTTGAAGTACGACAATCTTATGAGCCATAATGTATTTACTTTCTTTTAATGTTAGATCTCTCATTGAGGTTAATGTTTTAAAGTCTAACAACATAGATATTGCTTTTGGGCAAAAAACACATTTGAGTGATAGACGTAGAGTCGCTCTTGATAACTATTTATTTTTTAGAAATCATAGTTCTCACAGAGTAGCTACTATTTTAAGGAAAACTTAAAAATACTCAAAAGTAAATATCACAAGCTTAGAGTTTTCCAACATATTTTTATCTATTGAAATTTTACATAATGGAACAATTAAGAACTTTTTATTCGGTTCAATTTATATTCCATGTAATTTCAATTCATCGCAATTTTTAGCACAATTTTTATAAAAATGTTTTTTAAAATGCATAACAATCGTTAAAAGGAAACAATTTTACAAAAAACATTGTTTTTTTTTGATAATTTTCCAAAATACACATACACAAACAAACTTTCATATACGTGTATTGGTTCGACAATTCATCTTATGATAGTTGTGCAGAGAAATCTCATCACAATAGTATAATACCTCTTATAATACTAATATTTGAATATACATGTGAGATAATTCTCTCAGAGAGCGAATTTAACGCTCACTGACAGAAAAATTTTAACTATTCTGTTACGTGTATTTTTGTCAAGTGAAGGCTAAGAGTCCCTACAATATAACAATACTTTTTATTTAAATGCTGCAGCACAAAAACTTAAGAAAATATCCTTTTAAAAATGTTACCTTTCACTATTTTCACATGTATGTCGGCCTGCAACAATCATTCTTACACATGAAAAAATCGTTATATGGATAAAACTGGAGACCATCCACGAAAAAATGTTTTTCTCCGGGATATCAAATTTCCTCACAAAAGGATTTCAAAGTTTCGAAAGATTATTAATTTTTAAAAATATTATAAAAAATTCATATATATCAATCTAGTGTGGACATCAAATGAAAGCTACGAATCATTGTAACAAAACAATTTTATTTAAATAACAAAAAGTTAAGAAAATATATTTAGAAAATTTAAGTCTTTAATATTATATTTATTAGTTTATTATATACTTTATATAAAGGATCTTTTCTTTTTGTTCAGCTTCATTTAAATAAATTTGCAGCGATTCTTAGCTGTGACATCCATATTAGGTTGATATAATTTTGGAAAATACTTTATAATTTTTTTAAAAGTATTTTTGAGAGAAAATTTGACGTCCTGTCGAAAAACAAAGATATGCAAAAGAAGTAGTAAATCCATGAGTTTACGTGATAATGAAATGGTTCATTTTTAGCTGAAACATGCATGATTTTAACGTTGGCGGGTCATTGGATGCATGGGTTCACTTTAGAGGAACAATTCTTCATTAAAATAAGTGCTTAAAACCAATGAAAAGTTGGTGGTTCGACTACGTTTTTTCGTTGGTGAGGATATTAATATATGCACATTTATATACCAAATGATTATTTCGGACATAAATTAAACTGCGGATTTTATCAAAATATTTATAAACAAATAAATAGCAGTAATTTTTAAAGTCTATTTTTAATATAAGTATAAAAAATCCATAAACTTAAGTAATTTACAAGTACAATCCAGTTAATGTCAAATACTGCAATTCCA
The DNA here is from genome assembly GCA_932274085.1 of Protocalliphora azurea. Lineage (NCBI taxonomy): Eukaryota > Metazoa > Arthropoda > Insecta > Diptera > Calliphoridae > Protocalliphora > Protocalliphora azurea. The sequence goes on from OW026519.1 coordinate 2,487,406, forward strand.
AGACTAGAGTTGAATGCATGCATTGAACCAAATGCTTCAAACACGATGCTTTAACATGATGTTTAAACATTCATGTCAATTTCATAGCACAATTGTGCTGGCTGAGTCAGTGTTGTCAGATTAGGGGAATTTTCCCAAAATTGGGGATTTATTTTGGGAAATGGGGATGAAAAATTTAGTTTGGGAGTTAGGGGATTTGTTGAGGATGAATTTCATTTATATACATTTAAATATTAAAACAAACATTTTCTTTTACAAGTTTTTAAAAGAATATAAAAATTTTAATTTCATGTTTTTTTAAATTAGAATTTTTATTAAATAGGTTGTTTTTGTTTTTTCACCACACTATCCCTAGCGTGCAAAAAATGTAGCTGTGTCATTTTATTTATTTTGAATGCTGAAGCATTTTTAAATTTTAAATGACAGATATCTATATTTAAGAAAGGATATTTAGAAAATTGTTAGTTATTTTATTTGTTGCTATATGAATTATCCAACCTTTTATTGAATACTAGGCTTAGTGGCTGTTCAGCTCCAAGTTATATCTATTGCTAGATCATCGCTAATGGCAGTTTTTATAGTAAGCTTTAAAAAGGATTTCAAATCGCTCCCTCCAATTCTTTGAATTAAATATTTCTTGAAATTAAAAATACATCAAAATCGTTGAAACATAAAAAAATTACTTAAATTTTAATACAAATTGATTTCTCATAGAATCATCAAAAGCTTTTCATCAAACTGTTTTAAATCCGAAAAAGAATAAAAAGGTAGATTCGGGAGAAGGTTCAATTCGCCTTCATTATTGCTTATAGACTTTAGTTGTCTTACTTCATTTCGTAGCGCTATAACCTCTTCTGTTAATATTTTAATCAATTTTTGCGAATTTTCATCCCTTTGTTTTATTTCTTCTCTTAGAGAACGTATTTCGTTTAAGACATTTGATGAATTATTAACTTCAATACCTAAATTAAAATGCTGTTTATTATTAAAGTAAATTAATTTGTATAGTTATAAATGTTAAAATCATATCTATTCGATTTAAATGAAAAATGAAGTTTTATGGAAATATATAAAAATCAAATTTTCGGTAAAAGAAAAAAGATTTTAGTTCGTCAAAATGTTAACCTATATGTTATTTGGAATACGTATAACACTATAATTCAGATAACACATACTAGGATAAATTACGATAAAATTTGAATTTTGAAAAATCCACTCATAAATTTTGTTTAATTTCTAAAGAATAAACTTCAGAATCAATTTTTACTATTTTTTATTTATTACTATTTTAATGTTCTTCTCCTTTTTTACAAACACAAACAGTTTTTGTTTTTAGCACTTCTTTATTTTTAGCACTTTCTACCATTTTTCTTTGTAAATTCTAGCACTTTTTCCCACTTCGGTTTTGGCAACACTGGCTTGTTTATACAAAAAAACAACAACACTGAAAGTCATTGCAATGATTTTTATATATGTTTGTTTGTGTGTATTTTAATAATTTTTTCAGATTTTTACCTATAACGGGTGTTTATGGTCCGATATGGTTAATTCACAAAGTCCAAAAATGCTTTTTGACCGATATCTCAGATACTATTTAACAGATTTTGTTCATTTCTTCCGCAAATACATTCTAAAAAAAGATTTTCTGTACAAAAACGAAGTCGCTACACAAAAAAAAAAATAAGTTTTTCTGTTTTTCATGTTTTACAGTTTTTAGTAATTGATTTAATCATTTTTGTGAGAGGTGCAAATTAAAAAAAGTTTTTAATTGAATGAATTATTTACTAATATATTTAGTGATTGGTGACTTTTTTCTGTGTAGCTTATATAGGGGCTTAGAAAAGTCGAAAAACAAATACGTTTTTAGAGGCCTTTTCGGTTTTTTTTTGGCGATATTTCGGGCATTAATGGACCGATTTTGTTGATTTTGTTTTTACTAGTGTCATTCTAAGAAATATTCCCTATAACTTGATGTATAAAACATATATATCCGATAACTGGGGCTTTCTAAAAAGTGATATCAACAGACAGACGGACATCGTTATATCTACTTCCCTATCAATAAGGATCAAGAAGACTTTTTGGGGTCTTAGATGAATATTTTAGAAATTACAAACGGAATGACAAACTTATATACACCCTTTACACCTGTGGTGAAGGTTTCAAAATCTAAAATATTAGCTTTTTATACTTGTTTTTGAAGTTTTCATTCTATAAAGAATCACAAAAATATAACAATATTTTTAAAATTCAAATGTTTTTCCTTTTCTTTTTAGTGATATTTTTAGGTGTTTATTAAAAAAAAATGATAATAACAAATAAATAAAAACTCAAGACTCACGTAAGGATTTCCCCCTACTTCTCACAAAACTGATTCGACGTTAATAAAGGTTCTATAGTTGGTACAAAAAGTAGACTTTTCGACTTTTTCAATTTTTTAATAGTCGATTTTTCGATTTTTTTTCAATTTTGGAATAATTGACTTTTTTCGACCAATCGCCTTTTGGAATTTTTATGAGTACTTTCGACTTTTCGATTTTATACGATATTGGCAATATTTTTGACTTTTTTGACTATATTTTATTATTATTTGCCTTATAAAAACTTAAAAAATATGAAATAAGTACTGCGCACGAAATGATCCGTGCATGTAAATCTGGTTATAAAAACTAAACCAATAGGAAAATTTTTTAAACTATATTTTTATTAATGACTGTTACCTTCAAGTTCTAAATATAAAAGAATAAATTCTTTCTTATTGGTATTTAATAAAATAGCTAATATTTTTCGGAATTCCTTCCATTAGAGCTTTTATTGTGTTTTCTGTTATTTCTTTTGCTGGAAAAAAAATCATTTTTTTAAACACCGTTTTATTTTTTCTGAGTTTCTAGTTCCCTTTAAATGCTACTTGCTAGGGCCCAAAAAAATTTGACATTCTGGTGGATTAGCCTCTTTCGGTACAAAAGCAACAACATTTGTTTGATAGCACTTCATCGCTTTGTTACTATAATGAGAAGTAGAGAGATTAGGACAAGAAAAGGGGATACATTATGTTTTCTGAGGAAAGGAAGAAATCTTTGATGAGAATGAAGTGTTTCATTCTCCGCACGTACAAATGTCTTGCCAAAACCAGAAACTGTATTGAAAATTTTGATTTTTTTTTTTTTTTTTTTTGTATAAAACATTTTTCTGCCACGTTCACTGTGCCATCTGTAACATAGAATTTCTGGCTAGGAAGTTTCAAAAAGTCTGCAAGTACGTACCTTTTATCGTATATTATGCTGCAATCATAATGTTGAAAAAAATCGTCTAAAGTATTTTCGCCTCTCTCTTTTGCTTCCAAATTCTTTCTTGCGTTCCTACCACGAACTTTTTGTAACTTTTACGTCTTCAGGTCAGATTTCTTTTTAAATTTCCTAACAAAAGATTCAGAGAAAATTATTTTTTCTGATAATTTTCTTCCAGAGATTCAGGGATTTTCTCTTCAAATTCTTTTTATTTTGCCTGCGGTCCTACAGTCTGAAATTCCAATTTTTCTTCCATTACCAGGTTTTCTCTCAATGGCCATGACCAAACTGTATTTCGTGACGCACCTGCCTTCCTAATAATTGTTTTATATGACCAACGTGGATTTTTATTATAAATTCCAATTATGTATATGTTTCCGAGTTTTTTGTTCAATTTCCATTTTGCTATTACAATCAAATTTAGCATATGGCTACTGAGCATTATTACAAATATAGACAAGTTAAGTGAATTAATATTTTTTCACTACATCAAAAGTTATAAGCCTAAAAATATGCACAGATTTTCATGCGCAGTCCTTATATACAATGCAATCAAGTATATTAATAAATTAAAAGACATCTATGCAATGAAAGTGCTGTGGTTACACACAAAAATATGTTTTTACGGTTTTTTCGACTTTTTTCGACTATTTTCGATTTTTTCCGACTATTTTCGACTTTCTGTGATTATTTTCGACATTTTCCGACAATTTTCATCTCTTTTTACTGTTTTTTTTTTTTTTTACTTTATTCAACTTTTCTACTATCTGGCAACATGAAAGTCTATTTCTCGACAATTTTCAAACCAAAAAGTGGATTTCTCTATTATTCGAAAGTAGATTTAGAGAAACCCCAATAAAAAACATATAAAAACACCGGTATTTTTGAAAAACCGCGTTCTTAAAACAATGAGAAATTATTGTATAATCCAATTTTTTAAATAATGATTTGTACTAATGTAATAACATCTGTAATTTAATTATAAACATAATTTAAAAATCTGTATATTTTTTAAAGTGGTTTAAAATATTTTGTGTCCCATTTTATTATATATTTTATTTTAAACACAGTTGTTGCTTTAATTATAAATTAATTGCTGCAGCCATCTTTGAATGCTTTTTATAGTAGACCACTAAGATCACACAATGTAACCACGCAGGATAATTTGCTCTATGATCGAGATTCGATGAAATGTTTTTCCCACTTTATATAAATTTTACAAAATCCATATATAAGTATGATTACACATGGATTTTTATATACACACCTCTTTGAACCTACGTAAATTATTAAACAACCTAATATTATATATGTATATTGTAAATGAATAGCACCATAAAAAGATCATTGAATTGATACAGTGGTTCTGATTTACTCAATTTATACTTACATGAAGTAAAGTAGTAGCGAGCGAGTATGTGGAGATAAAAGAAAACAAATATTTAAAAGACAAAAAAAAAAAAAACTAAAACTAAACAATATTTTGTGTGTTTACTTTGCAATCTTAAAAACAACTTCAAAAAAAAAAAGTAATAAAAACAATAAGAAAAAGTCCGCCAGCAGTAATACATTAATGTGTGTGTATGAATGAATGTTCACACGAAATATTCTTCCCTACATCAGAGCCAACTTAACCTACTGCAAACTCAAATGGGCGAACGAACAAATCTTTTCTAAAATCCCCCATATAATATTTGTTGTTACTTCTGTTATTTTTTTTCTCTTGTTTAGGTATAAAGTTTTTGTTTTTTACGTTTTGTTGTTGTGTTTCTGTTTATTGCAACTAAATTCATTTGGTCGTTTGTGGGGAATATATTTGTTTAGACATCAGTATGTTTTAAACCGCTTCAATGTACGAACGACAGATAGGTATTTCGTCGCTGTAATTGCAGACATAAACTTTAAATATTAACCGTTCATTAGATCAGTCAATAGTTGATCATATGTATATATTTATGTATGTATACATAGTATATACCTAGCGGTGACCAAAAGTATTTTGAAGTAAAAATTTCTTAAATTACTAAGTTTTCATTCGCGAAGTTAAATCAATTGTGATATTAATGTAATAAAATACCCAACATATCTATTCGTGTATTTACTGTGTGAAAATATGTGCATACCAAAACAATTAAATATTGAAATATTTGTTTTATAAAATTTAAATAGTTACTAATTTTAAATTATTATATAAACTTGTATTCTTTACAAATATTTACTCTAAGATGTTACTGGAAAATATGTACATATGTATGTATATCGTAAAGCTTCACACCTATTTATATTGTATAACGTGTCAATTAAATATTTGTTATTTAGCTAATTAATTTTTCTTCAACTTTAAATAACAACGTGATGCGTTCTTTAATGCATACAAAATTGACATACAATAGTATGTATGTATGAAGATGCCATAAAATTTGTTTTCTAGATGTTGTTAATCTTATTTTTAATATAAATTCATGGCTTTTCTATTAATATTTTATAAATATTAGAAGCTACATCCGTACAGCAATATCATTTACAGAAAAAAAAAAAAAAAATAACAGCATTTGAGCTTTATTTATATGTATATATTTATATGTGAAATTATTTCATCAAATTCTTTCTTCTGTTACCAGTATTTATAGATCAATGATACAATAAACAGCGATTTATATATGTTTTTTCGTAAACGCTTTTAAAATTTAATTTTTATCCTAAAATACTGTGGACACATGGACATATTGAAGACAAGAGCATTTACAAACATATGTGCATTATACATATTTTTATATTTTGTGACCAACAGTTAAGTTAAAAAGTAATATTTAAATGAAATGTGATATTATTACATACATAGGTATATTTATATATGTATATATATACATTTATATATATACATTTATATTCGTATGTAGATCTAAACGTATTAACAACAACCCACCAACCAACCAGCCAGCCAGTCAGTCAACAAACAATCGGCATCTAAAACTAAGTAGGTTTGATTGAAAGTCTTACAGTTGTTGTTTCTATTATACAGTTGTTTAACTGTTTAACTCAAATATACTCAAGGTTACGATCATTGCAAAGTTGTACTTAACGTTATTTACTTTTTTGAATCCATATTAAACGGAAATATAGTGTTCTATAAATATTCTGCACTAATATAAAATACTCGATTATTTTTTTTTGTTGAATTTTAATAAGGGCATGTCGAGTTGAAATAATAGATCCTAGACTTAACTGATAATATTAAAACTCAACTAAGCGTTTTGTACGTATAAAGAGAAATTTTAAATACTTTAAAAGATTATTACTTACTAATTCTCAATTTTATATAGTCTTGAACAAACGGATTTATTAAAGATTATTTCCATAATAAAATATTGGCCTTAGTACCACGCGATGGCCAACTGTTCTTTTTAGGAAAACATCTCTTTCCGCTCATCTTGATACAAAAACTTCACTAAATCAATTTTGTATAATTACCCAATAAAATATTTTAATAAATAATTTTGTTTAATTACTATTCATAATGTCTAAGTATTAAAGTAGTAGGTAAAAAGTTTTAATTCAATGATAGAGGACATAATAATTAAATGATTTACATTGTTCGTACAATGATTAAAAGCCCTATGCTAATTTAATGCCATTACCAGTTCATAAATATTCGTATTCCTAGACTATATATAAAGATGAAATGGTTCTACAATATCTAAAAATAGACCCTTTAATAAGAAGCTAGATACAGATGTGAATAAAATGCAAATATATATATATATATATATATATATATATATATATATATATATATTTTTATTTTTTTTTATAAAATTTTTATTACAAAAAATTATCCTGTATTTTTTTTTTTTTTAATATAGGGATACCTTTCTTCAAAATTAATTTTTAATACATGGTTGTCACGTGAATTTCTTTAATGTTTTCCTTATCTTTCGAAATTAAAAAAATAAAAATATGTGCATTCGAAACTTCATTGCGTTTCACGCGTTTTTAACAATCACAAAAATACTGTTATAATTTTTCTCAGAGTTTTCGAAGACCTTTTCGGTTATGTTAGGGTCATTTTGCTACTTGCAAAAATTTGTTGAGTAGAATGCAGGAAAAATATTACTGTTAAAAATGAATCTAGTATCTAGTAAATTTTGTAAAAAAAATTTCGAGTTTTGTATCAAAATGGATATCAAAAAATTGTTATGAAAAAATATTAAAAAATGTATTCCCCAAAATAAAAAAAAAAAAATTAAAAAAAGGAAAATATAAAAAAAATAATTTTTTGTTATCGAATTTTTTGTGAAAAGTATAATTTTTGGTGAAAAATCGAGGTTATAGTGAAAATTCGGATTTTTGTTGAAAAATCGAGTTTATAGTGAAAATTCGGATTTTTGTTGAAAAATCGAATTTTTGGTGAAACATGGAATTTTCCATGAAAAGTCGTATATTTTGGTGAAAAATTGAATTTTTAGTGAAAAATAAATTTTTACTGAAAAATCGGATTTTTGGTTGAAAAATGAGTTTTTTAGTTTAAGGCAAGAATGTTATATTCTTCTTGTCCAAATCTATAATACCCAACGTCTTCAACTTTTTTGTGCTATAATAATTTATGTGAGGTGGTCAGTAAAGTTGACGGATCACGCCCACGAGTTTAAATCGATCCTTTAACTATTTGTCGGAAATTTTCTTTTCGTATATGCTTTTTTTAAGAGATATTGGTGTTAAGACGGACTCCAATTTTTTCTGGTTTTTGGCTGTAATTTCTTTTGTTTATGAACCGATTTTGCCCATTTTCAATACTAAATAAATGAACGGTCCGCCCTGAGCCCTATCGACTTTTCAACAGACAGATAGACGAACAGACAGCTAGATCGTTTTAGAATTACATGAGGGCTCAGATAATTTATATTTTATGGGGTTTTAGATGAACATTTAGATATGTTACAAATGAAATGACAAATTCTATATACCACCATATTTCTAAATGATGATCAAAATAATTTTTAACAGAATTCATAAACATAGGTTTCAAATGTTGTTTTAAATTTTCAAAATAGTGTTAAATAATGTATCATTTCAAATAACATATAACACAAATAATGTACTTTGTAAATTGGGTAAATATTTTAAGAGTTTTAAAGATTTTTTTTAAAGAATAATTAATCGAATAATCAAATACATTGAATATCTCCATGAGTTGATACGCTTCGTGAACTATGTTGCCGTACTTCTCATGCAGAGGTAAATGGTTGTTGTTGGCGTTTAATATGATCTTGGGTCTTTTACTTAATATACTGAGTTTAGGACGTAAAAATATGTATGTATATGTGTAAGCTCAAATGTTGTATAAAAAATAATGATATATTTGTAAATAAATTAACAATCAGTTTGTTAAATCAACAATTGGTGGTAATTAGATTATATATCTATCTGAATCGAGAAAAATAATAATCAATAGTATTGAAATGAAAATCATAAAAGTGAATTAAATCGAAAGTTTAAATATCTAAGATATTGGCTTAAAACGTACAATTTAAACGATTGTTTAAGATGTTTATATTGCCAAAAAGTTTCGAACACACTCTACGAACGCCTATTATTCCGGCCACGCCATCTCAGCCAGGTTCGGGACTCAATCCGGCGTTTCACAAAGGCTGTACTGGAAAAGCGCATGCATGTGGCACAATCAAATCAAAAATTAACAAACCAGCTCCTCCTCCTCGAGGGGATAAATCTCAACGAAAAAGCAGTATTAGTTCGGAGAATATAAGCGACAGTGGATCTGAACATCAAAACTCGATCGTATGGAATGCTGTTGATACAACTGCAGTTAATGCTGACGATAAATACGTTTTAAGAAAAGTCTCTAAGGAAATAATGGTCCAAGGCATTAAAAATTGTCCAGATAATAGATCTCCATTACCTCCTAGAAGGACAAGCAAAACGTCTCCATCGCCTGTTCTGAAAAGATCATCTAGTATTTCCAGTACTAGGATACGCTTATATAGTGAAGGAGAACAAAATTCAGAGTGTGACCGTCATTCTCCTATTCCTTCAAATTTGTCCACCTTTGAACGCACACAAAAATATCGCAGCTTTCGAACAAGTAGCAAATCATATACAAATTGTAAAAACAATCCTGCTTCAACTGCAAATATCAGACCTCCTTGGAATAGTGCAGCTGCTGGAGTTAAAACATTGACGAATTCAACAAACTCCCAGTTAACTAATCATGTTTTCCGTTCATCATTGCGACGTCGAAACGACACAGTTTCATGGCAAACAATATGGGAGCGTTCACTACAAATGCGGGGTTCTGGCTCGTCTATGAATAGTGGATATTTTAAAAATTTCGATGAAATTATTAAGAAAAAGGTTTGATTTAAATTTTTATAATAGTAATAGTAATAATAATAATAATAATTAATAATAATAATAATAATAATAATAATAATATTAATATTAATATTAATATTAATATTAATATTAATATTAATATTAATATTAATATTAATATTAATATTAATATTAATATTAATATTAATATTAATATTAATATTAATATTAATATTAATATTAATATTAATATTAATATTAATATTAATAATAATAATAATAATAATAATAATAACTAATTTTAGTGATTTTTGTTTTTATTATATTCAATGTATTTGATCAGTTAAATAAGTTATTTAACATTTGAATACAATTATGAGATATGTTTTGAAGATAAAGAACGATTTAATATTTTTGTACTCTACACTATTATTTGAAAGTTGGCTGTGAATTGATTATTGTGTTTACACTTTCATTAACGAGCAATGAAGTAGAATCGATATGATTTTGTTTTGATACATTTTTTTTTTTCTTAAATCAGAAAACGTTTTCGTATTCGTGCAAGTCCATACAATGCTAGAACATATGTATGGATGTGAGCTTAATAGGGGGAAAACGTAGTACATATTAGTGTGATCGATTTGGTTTTCCAACCGGTTTGGAAACCGTTTTTTCTCTTTAAGTACTGTCGGTTTTTTTAAAATGTTCACTTTTCGAATGTCGAATACACCAGTTTTTTTTTTTAAAACAAAAATTCGGGTTTGAAAATAACGTTTTATTTCAAAAATATTAATATTTGAACTGAACTTTAGGAAGAACTTTGTTAACTGATTAATATTCATAAATATAATTAATGTTATGTTTATAAATATAGTTAAGGGTTAAATAAAAAATTTATTTTATAACTTTAAAGAAATGCTCATATACATAAGTAATAGTTATCTTGAATGGAATACACATATCAATGGAGTTAGTTTTTTTCTCTTGTAACACCGGTTGTCCGGTTTTTTTTCGGAATTTCAAAAAATACAACGTGTTTTTTTCAAAATTCCAACTATTCGAAAATCAGTTTCTCAAAAAAGTCTAATAATTGATTCATATTCAATATTCATATGCATATTCAAAAATTATGAAAAAATTTTGATTTTTGGAGTTAAAAAAATTCGAGATTTTTTTAATGGCTCACTAAAATCTGTTTGCACAAATATAAAGGGACTCAAATGTTTCCAGAATCTGTTCGAGTTAATCATTTCGCGAAAGTATAAAAAATTTTACACACTTAAAGTCTATGTAAATTCTGGTAAAAATTACACGCAATATCAAAACCTACTGAGTTATTGAAATCAAACTTATGATATTTTCAATGTTTGGTGATATCAGTGCAGCACATTTTAGGGTTTCCAAGTAAAATGTTAAAAAAATTTCTTTGTAATAAAAATTTGCAGATTTTATAAAAATGATGTTCGCAATTAAGTCATTTCTGCCTACATTATACGAAAATATGTTTTATTCAAGTTAGTTACAAAGAAATGCTATTTAATATTGTTATGCTTTCTTAATCCAAATAAATTTTTGTTGGTCCGTAAAATTTTTATCTTTTGAAATTGTTTGATGCGCCTTTACATTTCCGTTAAGCATCACAAACACCTACTAATTATGTCCATATGATGTGCCTGCGCAAAATGTGTTTTGACAAAAGTGTCCCGTTTTCAGCTATCGTCGACACTTAACTTAAATGTGTGATATGTATAGTGTATCAGTTATATTTATTGCCGTTGTAATATCTATATATTAGCCAATTTGCCAAGTTGTATAGTTCATGACCACTCAACTGAGCGTAGCGAATTATTCATTTTTATTCGCGCTTTTAGCTCAATAATAAGCTGTTATTGCAAAACGTACGAGTAACTTTCTTTTGCGCTCATTGACATCCTGCTAATACTTTTGAAACTTATATAAAAAGATCCGTTCAAAAATTAATTTTGTTATTATCAGTGTCTACTTTTAGGCTATTAATTTGTGTATGTTTGTAGAAAAAAGAAACAGTTTAAGTGTTTATTTTTTTTTAGTAAACAGACATGTTGAACTAGGTCGCTCTTTTTGCTCATTCGCTCAGTTGACTCTTAATGAAATGTTTAATAAAATCATTCGGATAACGAGCTGTTTCTTTTAAAGTCAACTGAACGAATTAACTAAAAGAGCGAACTAGTTCGATTGAGTGTGCTGAGTTAAAAAGAGCGGTCAATTCATTGAGCTAATAAACCCAACTCTACTATATATCCAAGATTTGTATAAATTGTAATTTGCTATATAAAAATATAAAAACAGAAAGTGCAACTTTTGCGTAATTTTCGAAAAGTCCATGATTCTTTTTTTTTAATTTATTTTTAATGCGCCCTCAATATTATTGTGTAAAATAACAAAAAAACTATGTTCACGTAGTAATAATATGCAAAATTATATTTTTTCTGGATCTCAAATGAACCACTGTTAGTTATTTATCCGTTGCAGACAATTTTAAGAATTTTGGCATCGACTTGTAATATCATATTGTTGATCTTAACGGCATATTTTTGCATATTTTGGAAGAAAATTCTTATTTTTGAAAATATTTTAGCAATTTAAATAACATTTTTTTCATATTTTATATTTAATACCATAATTTTGCATACGCTTTACATCCACTTAAGAGAAAAATTTTGGATGCATGCAAATAGAATTTTTTACATAATTTACCATTAGTAAAATGTTATTGTCACATAAGTTTTTCAAATCAGAATCCCTATAAATTTTCATCTTATAAATTGATAAAGATTTTGTAATTTCCTAATTCAGTATATTATATTTGAATGTTTTTAAGTGCAAAAAGAAAAAAATTAGCAATTATTAATTGATATCTCCTAAAATACTTGTTAGATTTTCAAAGAATTAAAAAATGGAAAAGCATGATTTTTTTCATATCATGAGATATTATATGCATATATAATATATACTTATAAAATATCATAGCTAAGAACATACAAAAAGCTAGACACAAAGAGATAGGATATTGTTGTATTTTATTTCTAATGTTGTGTTAGTTCTTAATATTTGATAATGAAATTGAAATCATGTTATGAAAAATTTAGCAAAAACAGATTTTTTAAATTTCACCACACATCAACGAGATGTAGCGCAAAATATACATAATTACGATAAGTGTAAATCCCTTTTTCAAAATTTGTATTCCTTTGAGGGGCGCAGAGACCCCGTCCAAAAAACAAAAAAATAAATATTTAAAAATTTTGACAATAAAATTCGACTACTCTGTATTTAATTGTTGAAAGTGTGCACAGCAACAAAGAATAAAGTATAATTTATCCATAAAGTCCGATTAGTTTATATAAATTCGAATGAGATCAAAAATTATAAACGCGTGAACAAAAAGTGTAGAAGGATGGGAAAAATTTAAGTAATTTCAAGCTCTTTTTCTAAGTTTTTGAACTTTAAACAATAATCATGATTATAAAATGAAACTTATGATGAAAAAATTTTGCACTTTGTTAGTTTCAAGTTTTGTGATTTCAGATCTGTAACACGTTTGTTTAAAATAGTATTACCATAAAACTTATTATCAGTTTCAGCCAGGGTAAAAATTTTTGATAATGGCCCATATATTGATGCTAAAACAATATTTGAAAACTTAAAAAAACATCATAACTCTAAGTCGATGCTTTGCATTCAAATTAAGTCAACTTAAAACAAATTATAAGAAGTTAAATTCTCTAAAACACAAAATGAAACTTAATTTTACCGCCTTTCGTTCAAATATTTAAATATTCGTCATTTAAATTTAAATGCATATGTATTTGTATTATTTGAAAATGTGACCTTAATGCATACTCACTTGCAATCATAACCGATCGAAAGTCATCGCAAAACAAAATAATTTTCTAAATAAAGAAATATGTAAATAAATTTCTATGCATATGAATGCACCCGTATCTGGGGTAAAACATATGAAGTCAATAAAAAAATATGTGTTTCAATGAATGGTTTATCGATAATTTATTATTATCAGCCTTCTCTAAAAAGAAAACTGGTTTGAAATAAAAACAATTGGAGAAATGTTTAAGTATCTTATTACATTTAAATGGGTTAAAAATGCGTTGGCGCTTTGCCCAGTGGTAATTTAGTTATGTACATATGTTGTTGCTGCAATGGCCCAACCTAAGTTACATATAGATTTGTATGGTTCTATTTGAAAATCTATGTTTACATATCATAAAACTATATTTAACTTCTTTTTATTCGTTAAATAAATTTACAAAATATTTGTGCGGAAGTTATTATATACACATACATACATACACACATACATACATACATACATACATACATGTACATTAAACTTGCCAAACATTATATAAAAAATTTTCAACAACATTTTTCAAAGTGGATTGATCTAAATTTTGAACTAACTAACTAATACAATATTTGCAATTAATAGCAAAAATATGTTTTTGTTGAAAAATTTTCTAAATAAATAATGTCGTACCAGCTAAAAGGTTTTATTTTTATTACTCAATAGATTCTCTTAAAATTTTGCAACAGTTTGTTTTGGGATACTAAAGAAAAAAATTCGACAAAATTTATTTTTGAGCAGGTCTAATATACTACGCACATGCAGAACTCAGCCCGTCTTTTCATTTACAGATTATTATTTAATTATTTATAATGCTTAATATTTTTCCATAATAAACAAGGGTTCATGCAAAATTTGTAATTTCCTACTCGGGGATAATGGAAGTGAAGATAAAATCCAGGATGAACGTTTATGTGAACTAAATAATGGACCAATTTTATTTAGTTTTTGCAATACCAAACACAAAAACAGGGTTTACGCAAAAAGTTTGATTGTATTAACATTACAAATGAAAATGTTATTTTTCATTATATGGGAAAGTGGGTTCCACTTTTTACCATAATTTGATTGTACCGTTTTTAGCTCATTTACGTTTATAGTATGTACGTCTACTAATTGTACATTAGGGTCGCTCAAAATGAAGGTCCTTTTTCATATTTCAAATTATATCCGAATATGTTAGAAATTTATATATATATATATATATATATATATATATATATATATATAAAATGTAGTCAGTTAAACGATTTGTCGAAAATTTAATTTGTTTCAATAACTTTTTTAATTGTATCAATTATTCGAGTGATCAAATTTTAAATTTTCTTATATTTTTGTTAAAAAATAAAGTCTGCTTTCAACTATTTTTTAAATTGTGTTAACTAATTGATTAATCAAAAATAAATCAAAATTAACTGATCATCTGATTAATTGAATACTATTTTAAATAGGTTGAATTTCAATTAATGAAATAATTGAATATGTAAAATATCATTCGTAATTGAAATTGGATTTTTTATTTTTATATGTAAAAAATTTGTTAAAATACTTCGATTTTGATATTAAATTATAAAAATATTTGAAAATGTTCTAGAAATTGAAATGAAGTGGATTTAACATCGAAAAAAGTTCATAAAAATATTCCTTTTTATATATTTCATTCTTTGAGTATTAGCTATTTCTACAAGAACAACTCCTAAAACCAGGAAAAACTATAGCCAATTTGTGAAAATTTTTTTTCATACAGAAAAATTAATATACGAATGAAAGTATATTCAAAAAACCCAAATAAACGGAATTGTATAATTTTTGTTTTACTTCACCATATATTTCTATAAAAAAAATCCAATAATGTATTTTTTTACAAAACCTTAAAAAAAATAGAAAAAATTTAAATATAGTACGAAAATTCAATTATGGCGTTACATGCTCACCTTAAAGAAGCTCCAGCACGAATATTTTTACTAACGGTATATTAAAATGAAGCAATTTTTCATTTGAGTCCACCCTAATGTGCATACCACATGCACATGCTTATCATTTCGTTTTGTTTTATAGCTTCGTTTGTGTTTGTCTTCTTTGTCATACTATGCTATATTTGATTTACTCCTGGTCAATGAACTCTTCTCTTTCCCACCACCACTATAATATTTAGTTTGATGATCGTACGCCCCTATAATGGTGGTATTTGTTATATTGATTTTACTTCTTTCTATTCACATCATAAACGGACTGATAATATTTGATCTGAATAAGCAATTAAATTTACGGTAAAATTAAACTATTAAACCTATTCAGTAAAAACGTTTAAATAATTTTGCAAACAAATTTTAAAAGACACAACTAAGAATATTTAATGGATTTTTTTTTTCAAAATTTGTTTAAAATATTTTTTTAAGTACATAATATGTTAAGTACATTTGTATGTTAGGTTAGGTATTTTATTTAAGATTGGAATTAATGGATTGTATATTGTGTGTGGATGCACAAATTAAAAATCTTCTATTAGTACAGATTCCAAATAGAAACATTGATTTAAATTGTTTGTAGGAAATATGGACATAGACCTATAAATAGTAAAAACTTACATGGATATGGACCGTAATTTTATTTATTGTGAAAACATTAAAATCCAATATGTAAAGTTCTTTTTGCTATTTCCAGAATGCAATAATTCAGAAACAAATAGGTATATTTTCATAATTTTTTCACAACCTAACTGATGTAAGTCCAAATAATATGCATGTAAAATATTATACTAGTCGGATTCGTATTTATTAAGTTATTACAAAAATGGGAAGAAGGAAGAAAAAAAAATTTGTACATTTTGGATAAAAATTATGGTTTAATATAAAATACATATATATTTTGGATAAATAATTATATATTTTAAACTTGTAGCAAATTTGTCTATTAAATGAAAACTCCAAATAAATAAGAGTTTAATAGATCTCCGAAGCTCAAAAATATTGTGCAAAAAATTTGAGTTTATCTGAAAACACCTGTGTAGTAAATACATTAGTATGTGTCCAAATTAAAATGTGAGGTTATGAGACATATTCAAATTATTCAAAAGTGGATAAAAACTCACCTTCACCTTCATTAAAATAATGAGTTAAATCTCGCAAGAGGTATTTTTAAAATGTTATACAAAAATGATAACACTTAGCTGTAACATTTTGAGAATCATATAAAAACATTCCTATCTTTATGTTAAAATTTTTTTCGTGAACCGATTTAATAAACGTTTTATACTTTTATTTTTGATTTTTATTACTTTAATTCAGATATACTCGTATTATTAAAAAGTAATGTTTATTTGCAGACATTTGTTTGTCTGCGTATTTTATTTTATAATATCCCAGCAAACACAAAGATTTAATATCAAATAGAGAATGATTTGAAATAAAGTCATTTCTCAAATCTCAAACGTTTGAAAATAATAGCTTTCTCATTAAAAAGGGGAATTAATTGTCAAATTGAGAATTGCTATTATTATGTCATTGTTAAATGTAATTCTCAAACTTTTTTTAAATGTGGGTTGTGACCATATGTGGAACATAAATAAAAGTATTATACATTTTTAATTTTATTTGTAAATTAATTTGTTTGTATTTATTTATTTGTATACAATTTTTAATTTTCTATTAATTTGTTTCAAGGCTTAATATAAAATTGGAATAATACAATTTTTCAAATATCTTTAAACTTGCTTTAATGTATAAACAATCCTCGTTCGGAAATTTTCATATAAATTTCTATGAAAAATGCGCAATGAGGCCCGGTCAAAAAAATAAACTTTATTTTAAATTCTTTCCGGATTTTTTGTTAGTTTAATTTTCTGACATAAAATATTACCATATTTTTTTTTAAATTTATATAAATTTCGTAAACAAAATTGAAAAATGTTTGAAGTAAAAAATGAAATGAAAAGAAAATAAATAAAATTGTTGTTGTAGTCGTCTAAGTTTTGTTTAATTTAACAATCCGGGCCATAGAATACAACTAGAAGTTTATGCGATGTAAATTCAGTTTTGACAATTGAATTAGGTTTTTGTCTCTCACATAAACTTCTAGTTCTAGTTCTATGATGCGGGCTATGTAAAGCAATCCGGACTTATTGTGTTTATGCATTTAGATTTAAGAATGAAATAAAATTTAATTTAATTTTTTTTTTTATTTTTTATTTTTTTAATTTTAAGTTGTTTTAAGGTTTAAGAATAATTTGAGAATCACAGTTTTCAAATATTGTTAAACTTGTCTTTAGCTTTGAGCATGATTTAATAATAAAATTTGATATCAAGTTGAGAAAGTATAATTTTATCAACTTTTTTTCTCAAATTATTCTCAATTTGAAAAAATACTCTAATAAGGAGTGTAGAATTGAAGAAAAGTAGGTTAAATATCAACCAACAAAATCATTAATCATTAGAAATGTTTGTTAATTTTTCGTAAATCAGTTAAATTGACGAAAAATCGTCAATATGACTAATTGATTTAATTAATTAAAAGGTAGTTAATTTGAATAATACATTAATGTATAAACGATTACTTACTATCATTAAAAATAAAAGATATAAGAAATTTTATCTACTTTGATAATATTTGTTATATATAAAAGAATTAAAATTAAAGAAATTGTCTTTTTGCAAAAGAAAAATGTATATTTAATATGTGCATAACAAAAATATCGATTCTAATAAAAAGTACAAATAAATTAAAAATATCTAAATAATTAGTATGAAATAGTATAAAAAAGAAGAATATTTATTTGAACTTAGTTTAAACTTACGTAGCAGAGATAATTACATATATGATAAAGCGAGGGACTAGTATGCTGTTAAATGAACCTAATATTCGACCATCTGAAATATTTAAAAAGAGTAGATATTAAAAAAAAAAAAAAAAAAATAATTATTTACTAATTAGTAATATATTTCTTTAAATTCTTTAAATTTATATGTATTTAGACATTTTAAGTAATTTTATTCAGATTGAAGAATTTTATTTAAATTGACTAAAATATATCAGTAAATTTTAAATTAACAAAAAATTAGTTAAATTAATAGATAATTTATTCAAATTACTTTTTTTGAAGTTGTTAAATTGAATAAAATTGTGCGTTGTTTTACTTACGAAGAGTTACTGACAATTTAAATAAATTATCGTTTATTTAACATATTTTTTGTTAATTTTTTAACGAAATTGTTATCAAATCAACATATTTTACAAAAAAAATATTTTTGACAAACATTTTTTAGTTGATTTGAAGAAAAAATCTGTTAATTTAAATATTTTTTTCGTTAAAATTCTATTAAAATTATTCGTCAATATTACCTACAAAATTTTGTTCAGTGTTTCTATATGACTATCTATTCGAATAAAATAGTTTATGGAATTCATTGAATGGTTATAATATCAAACATCTATTGGTATCCTGTTGATAGAACCAATTACTTGTTCTACTACTTAATAGAATTTTAATTAAATAACTTGTATATTCTGATCCAGAAGTAGAATATTGAAATATCTTGAACCAAAAATGTATATGTATATGAAAATAATATTAACACAATATTATAATAATATTAACACGTGATTGAATTATTCGTTCATGTTTATATTTCTTATTTAAATTATGTATTGAGTTTAATAATTTGGTTAATACATTGCACAGATGGGTTTCTCGAACAGCTTTGCAACAGAAAGTACAATTTTAAAATTTCGAATGTAGCATCAACTTTAAGTACAGAAATTATATATATGTGGTAATATTTTTAGTTTATTTTCCCTTATATCATAAATTATTCATATCTTTAAATACAGAATCATATATTTTTAAAATAGGTTTATTAATTAAACAACCATGACAATATTTTTAATTTTGTAGCTTAGCTTCACAAAAATATATAATTATACCCTACATCACTTATGGTGGTGTAGGATATAATTATGATCCAAGGACGAAGTCTATTGAAATTGGTTATGATCGACCATTATTTCACCTAGCCCCCATACAAATGTCCCCTCAGAATATGGGTTTAACGATCATAAATGTCTTAAATATAGTAATATTTAATTGAAATTTAGCATATATAAGTTTTATATAATCAATGCGCCATATAAATCCTTTTCCGAAAATAACTTTAATGAGCATAAATTCCATACAAATGTTAGCATCAAGTTAGTATTTGACACAAATAAATTTTACATAAGTAGAAATCACAGCGTGAAATTTTATCGCAATTGGTTTATAATTAACCATAGGTTCCGTATAAGGTCCACTTCCGGGAATCTCCCTAAAAGGCATAAAAATAATGTAATGCATACATATGTGTTATAGAACTATACAAAACTCTTAATACAAGTATCGGTCAACAATTGATCCACGTCTCATATAAGACCAATCCACAAACTTTGATATATATACAGAATGGTGTAGGATATCATATAGTCGGGCTTGACCAACTATATTTTTATAACTTGTTTTTAATTAAATTTGTATACATATTTTTGTACCAAATTATTTCTAAAGTTAACTTTTCGACATTGGTGATTATTTAATTTCATATAATTAGCATTCTTGAAAGTTACCAGACAAGTGGATATAATTTACTCCAAAATTTGATCTCGATACAAGAATCCATATAAAATGTAAGCACGTACATATAATTTTCCAAAAACGATTTTCAATGTGGAGTCTTATGTGGACGCTAATTTTGGCCCGATACTCACAAAATTAGGTATAACAATTTTTCACTTTAATAGAAACGGTAAAAACGTATTTCGGGAAAACATGTTTATACGATTTTCACGAAGTCCTCTTGAGTCCTCCTTGGAAAGGAAGTTATGTGTTAAATTTCATTAAGATATCTTACAAATTGTGACCTATAGTTTGATCAGAACGTTTACATTAATATCGGTACACCACTAAATCGGTTTAGTAATTTATTTATTGCCAAATTAAACACTTGAAGATGGCTAATTAACATCGCTTATGTGCGTTATGTTATAAGTATTCTTTCTCTTTTCAACGATACCAATATCCTATTATAAAAGCTTACGGTTTAGTTAATTCCGCAAAACCGATTTCTTTGCCCCAATGTGCATCATGTAAAAATATGAGGAAATTTGAAGTTTTATCTAAAAATAGAAATATTTGTTTTTCCAACATTTATAGTTAAGTGCAATGGAGAAGTCCATTTTCGGTGGCTGCGACAGCTGTGTTGTTGATGAAAATATTAATTTTCTCTTGCCGCTCAACACACTGGATGTGCCACATTTATTACTGTCCGTAAAAAGTATGCAAGTATAAATAAGTACGTTCATTAGGAATTTATTTTACTCTTTTTTTTTTTTTTTTTTTGTTAATTCTGTATAAATATTAAAATTGGCATAGTCGTTCGTGTTAGATACAGATTTGCGAATAGAATTAAAAAAATATGTATTAAAAATAAAGTTATTTTTGATACTTATTTACTCTACGTTAATTTGTTTTGAGTTCTAACAATTATTAAGAATTCAATTTAAATTTAAATGAAAACGAAACTGGACATGATCTTTAATTTTACTGTTTCATTCATATGGTTCAGAATAGTTAAATGAATAAAAGTCTGAACGATAAATACTTTTCTATAAACAGAGTAAAGATATGATTTATAAAATAAATGAATTAAAATGGTAAAATTTTGTCTAAAGCAAGAGTAAATGATCTTAAAATAAAAAATATGCTCTTGATATATTTTTTTTTCTGGCTAAATTTTTAGTTATCCTACTATTCATGCAAAAAATTTTTGATTTTTATTAGCAATTGCTAAAATATATTTTCTTTTTGTACTTAAAAACATTCAAAACTAATACATTGCATCAGGAAATTATAAAATTTCTATCAATTAATAAGATGAAAATTACTTTGAAAACCGTGTGTGACAGTAAAAAGAAATTTTTACTAATGTATATGTATAAAATAAAATTTTTCTACGGAAATATGGCGCTAAGCCCAAAATATGCATAAATATATTGTTAGAATCAAAATATGCTGTAACAAATCGATGCCAAGTAAAAATATGATTTTCCATATTATTACTTTTTGCAAATATCCATAGCAAATCCTTGAGGAACATTAAAAGGTTTAAAGGAATATTATATTAATTTTTAGCGACCGTAAAAAAAGTAAAAAAGTAAAAAACTTTTATAGATTTTATTTTTATATTTTTTATATTTTGCACCAAATTAGTTAAGTTTTTATCGCTTTTGAATTTCGTCTTGGATATAAAATAATTTTACAAAATTTCTCTGTGTAATTTATATGAAAGTTTCATATTAATATATGAAGGAGTGGAATCGGTTTTAATACATACGCAATACTTAAGTTTTACCATTAAAAATCTTGGAACTGTATATAAAAATTATACCTACATAAAAATATTACAAAGCCATTATAGTTTTTTACTGGATTGAAAAAAAATCCGTTCGTTTGGCATGCATTCATTATTTTATGTCTGTACGTGGTTTATTTTTTCCAGAATCAGTTCGAATTTTGTTGCAATATTATAACTTCTTAACTCATATTTCCGACTTTTGAAACTTGACCATAACTCCCCCTAGAATTGTTCATTGGGTTGTAAAAAGATATTGTGTGAAATATTAGTGAAATCGTATATCGTTAACCCGTTCCGCATCGGGCCTGAAGTTTGTATGGTGGGTTTATATGGGGAAAATATGTTTTTTTACAGTTTTTAGAAAACTAGATATTAAATACTTTGATTCGCAACAAAATCTTAAAAAATCGTAATCTACACATTATTATCTATCAAACAAGATATAAAAAAAAACGGTTAAAAAAAGTTATTACCACTTCAACAGACCATTAATGTGTTTTAGTCCACTTGTGTAAGGAGTGCACAAACAAATTTTTAATTTTTTAAGAAATACTTAAATAAATGTTATTTTTAATTAAACTTGAAACATAATATGTTTTTGTTTCTCCAGGATAATTCAAACCCCTTTCCATGCTTGGTTAAAAAATGTTGATTCTTTTAAGACTGTTCCAAAACTCTAATTTCCAACTTTTAAAAATTTTGTTAAACAAATTTCAAAAAGTTCGAATAAAACTGTGCAGGTTTATAGACAACACTACATGAAATAAAATTAAAAAAATAATTAGGTAAATATCTTGTATGACTAAGCCAAGCCGCACCTGCGATTTGAATTTTGCTCATTTCGCAAAAAAACCTTTTTTGCGTTTTTTTAGTTATAAAGTCAATCTTTTTAGAACTGATATTCAGACTAAACAGAATTATTACAGAATAAGATAAAACATGTCTCAAAAAATACATTCTGAAGATTTTAGAATAATTGTACAGGGATAATATTTAAAACTCGAAGGTCAAAGATCAAAATTTTAAATATTTAAAATTTTTAAGGAAAACACCACGAAAACATATTTTTTTATCTATTTTATATTTTTTAAAATTTTGACCTTTGACTTTCTTATTTGAAAGCTAATTATTTTCCAATTTTCTTAAAAACTTCAGAATATATTTTCTGAGATATGGTTTAACTTATTGTGTAATAATTTTTTTTAGTCTATTTATCAATTCCAAAAAGTTGACTTTATAACTAATAAACTACAAAAAATGCCTTTTTGGCTTAGTGATATAAGGTATTTACGGCTTAGTGATATAAGGTATTTACCTAATTATTTTTTTGTTTTATTTCCTATAGTGTTGTCTATAGTGTTGTCTATAGTATAGTCTTATTCCAACTTTTTTGAAATTTGTTTAATAAAATTTTTAAAAGTTTGAAATTGGAGTTTTAAAACAAGCTTAATATAACCAAAATTTGTTAACCAAGCATAGAAAGGTGTTTGAATTATTCTGGAGAAAAAAAAACGTATTTTTCTGTAATAATCCCAGCAAAAACTTTGCTTTCGTGCTGAGCTAGCAGGTATAATTGGAAACAAAAATAAACTACTTATTTTTTGCCTGAATAACTAGACATTTTTGTTCCAGCTGTCCACAAATTCATGCAGTTATTTTTAGACTTTAGGGGCGCTCAAAAATATATACCTAAACGAAAATAAAAAGAAAAAACAAAAAAAAAAACTTTGCCGTCAGTGATATTTGAACTTGGACACAAATTAACCATTCATTTTTAATGACTAACATCTTACTCAGTACACCATCTCGCACTTCATTTTCTAAATGATAAGAACTTTTTAGTATAAAATATCTTTTTAGACATTTGGTTAAAAAAAAAAAACTAACAACATCAGAATTGGGTTGAACCAACAACCTTCTGTTTAATAATCCATCCCTGCAGTCAACTGATCCACATGATTGCAATATTACTGTGCTATTATACTATTGAGTACCTATTTATGAAATATAGAGTAGGCAAATAATAATGACGCCTCATTACCAAGAAACTACTTTAATAAGTAGTTGCCATTACCGGGAACCAAAAAGTTTTTCTAGGAATGGTTCAAATTTAATTAAAAATAACAAATCACTTAAACATTTCTCAAAAAACTAAAAATTTGTTTGTATACTCCTTACACAAGTGGTCTAAATACATTAACGGTCTGGGGAATTTGTAATAACTTAAACATTTTTTAACTGTTTTTTCTTTCTATGTCTTGCTGAATAGATAATTATGTGTAGTTTAAGATTTTTTTTAAATTTTGTTACAAAGCAAAGTATTTAATAGCTACATTTTTCTAAAAACTTAAAAAAAACAATGGTGTCTATTCTTGAAAACACTTCGGATGCGTGAAATTTTCCATTAAAACAAAAACAAAGTTTAAAAATTGTTTTTGTATATAATATATTTTTAAAATGTAATAAACGTGGGAACTTTAACGCGTTTCTCTCTCTTTTAAAAAAGGTAAATTCCATTTTAGAAATTTACGGTAAACAAAAAAAATTTTTTAAACTTTATTTTTGTTTTAATGGAAATTTTCACTTCTTTGACGCGTTTTCAAGAATAGACACCTATATTTTCCCCATATAAACGTACCATACAAACGGGATAACGATATCCGATTTCACTAATATTTCAGACAATATATTCTTATAATCCAATGAACGATTCTAGGTTGAGTTATGGTCAAAATTCAAAAGTCGGTAAATTTTGGTGCAGTCTAATGTATATGTTTTCCAACTATTGTTAATCTAATTTCAGTATCCAATTAAATTATTAAACGTACGAAATAAATTGGTAAAATTAATAATTCCAAATTCTTTGTTACTAAAAATATCACAGTAAATCTAATGAGATTAATAATTAATTATTATATTGTGACAAAAGTTTATTTAAAACATGTTAAATTACATACATTGTATGTATTTGTTTTTTTCTTTACAGTCTCGCAATGCGAATGAGTTGCAGCAACAAAATTCACAGGAAGATAACTCAAACTTTATTAATGATGAAAACGGTAGTAGTGACCGTGTGTGGTTGGTACATCGTGGCGGATTCTGTGCTGCTTTACGTTTGCCACAGACTAAAGCACATTTGGATAATCACAAGGTAGTCATTAAACTGTTGCACAATGGCGAAGAGATGACCGTAGACGAAGATGATGTAGAAAAACAAAATTCTCCATCTTTAGACTTGGTAGAAGACATCTGTGAATTGAAACATTTAAATGAGGCGTCAGTATTACATTGTCTACGCCAACGTTTTGCCAGCAATCTAATTCATACCAAAGCAGGGCCAACATTGTTGGTAGTTAATCCAATGGCACCTTTATCATTGTATTCAGAAAAGGTATTTCCTTTCAATTTATTTTTTTGTCTTGTTTTTGTTTTTTCTTTGTCTATAAAAATATTTATACTTTTCCAATAGGTGGTGTCAATGTTTCGCGGATGCAAGACTGAAGATATGCCTCCGCACATATATTCATTGGCTCAAACCGCCTACAGGGCAATGCTAGAATCTCGTCGCGATCAAAGTTTAATATTCATGGGTCGTTCTGGTTCTGGCAAAACAACTAGTTTTAAACACGCACTTTATTACTTGGCGTTGGCAGCTGGTAAGTTGTTGTGTCATATAATTTTTTGTTCTTCATAATTGCCATTTTTAAATTATTTCCTACAAATGTGGTAGTTAGCAAAAAAAAAAGAACATTTTGTACATGCATTTGTTCGACATATTTCACAGTTTGGAAAACATTAAAAATAGTACAGTAATAGATGAATTAAATAAAAGGGTATCTAATTTTTAATTCTTTTGGCTCTGACTATCTCTCCTTTTTCTTCTTATTATTTTTTTAATGTTCTAAAACTGAAATTGAATGGAATTAAATATATTTTTAAAGATCAAATCCTTTAAACACTAAACATTTTCGTTTTAAGTTTTTTATATTTAAAGTAAATGAAATAATTTTAATAATTAAAATTTGGAGCATTACTAAAATTCTATCAATCACACTTTCACTCGATTTACAGAACATAGTCGATAATTCATTAAAGTTCATACAAAATAAATAAAAAATCAATAATACAGATTCAATATCTGTGTATTAGTAAATCATTAAATTTTTATTATTATTTTTTAATTTATGTTTAATGATTATAACATTCCTGGAGGATAAATTCATACTTTAAAATAATTTTATTAAAATAGCAGTGTTGCCAATTCTTTTTCAATACTATCAAAGTTATAACACGGAACAATATATTTTTAAAATCCCAAAAGCTATCACAGAAAATTATTTTCTCGGGTTTCAAAAAAACAATTTTCATGTCTGCCTTCGATCGTACATATATAAATTTTGATTAGGTGATAAACGACATAATCTTTAAATAATCTTTAATCTTCATTTATAAAACGGTTAAATCTACTTACCTAATTTAATACATAGCAATTTAATATATAACTTTTTACATATTGAAACTTTTCTAAGGATCCGTTAACAATTTCCTAAATGCTGAAAAAGTGAATTCGGTCAACATTATCCTGGAGGCTTTTGGAAATACAAAAACTTGCTTAAATGCGAATGCTACGCGTTTAACTCAATTATTAAGTTTAGACTTTGATCAATCTGGACAAATAGCATCGGCATCTTTACAGGTGAGTCACACACACACACATAAATTATTTTCGATTTATTAAAAGAAATGTTGAAAATCCTCAATAACAGAAGCTTAAAAACTAAGAAACTTTTAGTCGCTTTTTGGTAATTTAATTACAAAATTTCGTTGAATTCTACTTTTACTCGATTTCGGTTTACGATCTATAAGTGCTTTTAACAATTAAAAAAAAACAAAATATTTATTTTTAGGTTTTATTGCCTGAAAGGCAGAGAGCTGGACGTCGCTTAAACAACGAGCATTGTTTTCATATAATGTCCCGGTTGTTGGCTGGTGCTGCTGGATCATTGCAAAAAGAGTTGCATATTGATAGCTTGCCCGCCGAAGATAATCATCCGTTTGTGTCGTTATCACAAAAACTTGAAGATCGACAGCGTGCTGCAGCAGAATTTATGAGAGCTGTTCAAGCATTTGAAATATTAAATATTGATCCAAAAGCTGTAAGAGGCATCTGGAGCATTTTAGCTTCAATATATCATTTGGGATTAGCTGGTGTGACTGTTGTTGGCGCAGGACCTTCCGCAAGAACTCAATTTGCAAATCCGTCTGCAGCCAGAAAGGCAGCTACATTACTAGGCGTGTCATTGGAAGATTTATCAGGAGCTGCTTTCAATGTAAACACATCTGGTAGTACAAGTCCATCGAAGTCTTCCGGAGATAATATGGAGTATGCTTGGGAAAGCTTAGATGCTTTGGTCATCGGCTTATACTCAGAAGCTTTAGCAGCTGTAGTAGCTCTGATAAATAAATCAATATGTACTTCAGCACATACTATAGCATCTATAGTGCTGGTAGATACACCAGGATTTCAAAACCCTGCAAGCTGTGGTTCACAAATTGGGGCCACTTTATCAGACTTGAAGCACAATTATCTACAAGAACGTTTACAACTGCTGTTCCATCACAATACTTTGGTTGCTCCCAGAGATCGATATGCACAGGAATTGGTTGAAATTGATACTGAATGTGTGGGCGATTCAAATCCGGGACCCTTGGTTTCACTCATTGATAAAGCTCCACAAAACCATGTTGTGCGTTCGTCTCAAAGAGATCTACGTGAACAAGATCGGCGGGGTTTGCTGTGGTTATTAGATGAGGAATCTATATATCCCAATTCCAACGACGACACATTCCTTGAGCGTTTATTTTCTCATTATGGCGATCGTGAGCATCAAACACTTTTACGCAAATGTACAGGTCCAAAGCAATTTATTCTACAGCATTTACAAGGAACGAATCCCGTATTGTACAGTGTTAATGGTTGGGTACGAAATAGTCGGGAACATCCTGCCATTCGTAATGCAGGTTCGTTACTTCAAGATTCATCTAGAGATGAAATCAGCCGCCTTTATATAGGCTCTCTTACTCGCAGTTCTGGTGGTATAGTCTTTTGTGGTTCATTTGCTGGCTTGGAAGGCACTCAATCATTGAGAAGAGTATCAAGTATTAGAAGATCTTTTACTTCGGCAGGAGTAAAACGAAATTCCATTATGCTTCAAGTAAAGTTTACAGTTGATGGTATCATCGACACTTTAAGAAGGACGGGAACGCACTTTGTTCATTGTTATCTCTTGCAACATAATGCAGGACAACAAACTGCGTTCTCATCAAATGGTTCTCCCAATACATTATCCGTTCAAAATTCTAAAGACGATTTGGTCAATGTACCACTATTGCGAAGTCAGGTATGTCATACAAAAGAAGATCATAAATTTTATATGTATGTTATTAATACTATTACTCATTATTGCTTTGTTTTAGTTGAGAGGATCTCAGGTTTTAGACGCAGCCAGGTTACATCGTTTAGGCTTTCCAGAATCAGTACCTTTAACAGAGTTTGTGAGACGTTTTGGGTTGTTAGTGGTCGAATCAAATAAAGATATTACTGTTGAACTAATATTGTCTTCCAATGAAATTGATCCTGCCACATATCGCATTGGACCAAGTCAGGTGAGTTTGAAAGTTCATATAAAATCTTACATATCTGCTAAGAAAATATATTGAAATTACAAATCAGGAACACGGTCGAACACGGTTATAACAAACACCGGTTATAACGAACTAACACTTTTCTTCGGTCTCATTGATTTTATAGAAATTTTCCATAAAAATAACTATGTTTATAACGAATACGGTTATAGTGAACTTTTTTTTATAAATAACAAATTTTTATGGTTTTAAGAATAATATTTCGTACAAAAAAACTACGTTTATAACGAATTCTCACAAATATAATGTAAAAACCAACAGAAATAACTTTTAAATTATTGGACATACAGAAATAATTTTCATTAATTTCAATTATCGAAAAAAATAAAATAAAAGAGGAATTTTTATTTATAGTTGTTGCTCTTTTTAACATAACTCAAACGCATTTATTGAAAATAGTTACAAAATAAAACTGAAATTATAAGAGGATTAAAAATTAAATATTAAAAAATCACTATTCCCCAAAGAGTAAAGATTTTAAAACATGCTAATTTCAAAACGTCGCTAACAAATGAAAACATTGAATTAGTATAAAAAATATAATTAATCTCAATTTGCCACTCGCCAAATGACTGATGATTGCAAAAAAAAAAAAAATTAATTAATAACACATATTTAAAAATCATAAATACAGCCCATTTTTAAAAGAAAGAAATATGCTTTAATTAAAAATATTAGTGTCGTAATAAAATACGAACTAAATTTGTCGGTCCCTTCGAGTTCGTTATAAACGTTTTCGACTGTATTTATACAACTATATATGTATTTATTTTCACATTAATCACAAAAAAATATAAATATATGTAAATGTAAGAATTAAAGTAAACGTTTATTGCCCTGATATAAACCACCTAAAAGTTGTGGTGATATATGACTGCTTTCTAAGAAATTTGGTGTTTTTACTTTACGTATTCGCACCACGTTTTCTAAACCATATGGCAAACTACGTTTAGTGCTTAAATAGAAAAATCCAGTTTTCGGCACCACTGGTTCCCCGCCCATATAAACATCAGCATTACATTCGTCTGCCCCCGAATTACATGTACAATTATAGTATTTTAAACTAGAAGCATTTGAACATTTTATAGCGCCAAACAAATTTGGTTTTCGTATAGATTCAACAAAATAATACAAAGCCGCAAAGTGATCGCAAGCAAAATCAAATTCTGCTGCTGTGGCATTTGGGCAATGTGGTTGGCCTTGACCCCAATTAGGAAAAAAAGATGCATGACTTAGTGCAACACTGGGATTACCCAAATGTGAAGTATCAGTATGTATTGACTCAACGTACGACGCATCATCAGGTGCTAAACGAAAATTTGCCGATAGTCCAAGCTGTGCCAAACCAGCAGGATCTAATGCGACTATGGCTCCTAATCTTTGAGGCTTTAAGAGTTTGCCAGTTAATCCAGAAATATGACTTCCAGCGCTATGTCCTATTAAGTATATATTATTCATCTCGACATTCGTTTCTTTTTGCAAAAATCTAATAAATTTTGCTATTTGAGCAGCTATTTCCGAAAATTGTTGGGATATACGTGGATAACTAATATCGATAGCAATATCACTCCAATCCACCAAAATGACATTAAATTTTCCTGTGCCTAGGTAAGCATCCTTAATAGCGGCATTTGAACATGACGTACTTTTACCAGCCCAGCCATGTATAGAAAATCTAAATTGATTTTATTTAATAACTAATAAACTTATAGATGAGATATAAATTACCTCACTGGCCAATCAGGATTAAAGTTCGAATTTCGTAAAGCTCTTAAATCTCCAGTGCGTAATATTTGCCGTTCATCGGTATTGTAAGAAGTATAAAGATCATAATGTATGCGTTGGCTGCCCAAGTACCGTAGACGAGGATTAAGCAGGGCTTTAACTTCCTTTCTCAGCATTTCCTGTATTACACTAAATATTGAAACATCACAATATCCTCGTCTATAAGATAAAACTGCAGCTGAAGACACTATATTTAAAAGCGAGAACAATTTTTATAATTTCTTTATTAAAACTTGTAGTAAATAAGTAAATTTTCTAAAAATACTTTAAGACTGGCTATTTGCTACTTATTTTGCAGCACCATCACAGACGTACCACTGATATACGCCCCTAATAAAAATACATAGACAAACAACAATCTCATGGCTCTGATTTGATTTTAAACACAGTAAAAGTAGAATAACACAAATCCAACCAATTTGAATAATTTAACGTTTATACTTTTATATCGTAAATTAAAATTTTATGCGACACATGAAACAACCTTCGCGCTTCGCGTTCTGAAAATAAATGCATTAAATTCTAAAGGCTCCATCAGTTAAAAGAACATTGTGGAGACTTCTTAGCAAATAAAACTACAGTTTTATGGCAAAATACAACAAATTGTTAACGTAAATGTTTAGTTTTTGGTTTAATTAAAAAAAATAAAAATTTTAAAAAATCCAAAACACACAGCTTCACTAAAATTCGCACACATTTATATTTACGTACAACGTATATACATATATGTATGTATGTATGTGTGAATTGTAGACTAAAGACCAATTCAGCATCTTAAATAAGTATGTGGTATTAAAAAACGTAACCTAGAATTGCTCCTTATCTATGCAGAGTATTAATTGTGGTGGTATATAGATGAATTTTATTTTTATACAAAAGTACAAGTTACAATTCATCAAAAATACAAGTATGTATAATTATGATATATTTAAATATACGGTACAATGCAATGAATACATTGATGTTTATCAATGTCTTAAAGATTTTTGTGCAGATCAAAATAAAATATCATTGGCGTTAACTGAAATGCCACTACATTTGATAATTTTGTGGTCATTGCTAGTGATCAGTGAGAAATCGAGCGAGTTAAGTCAATAGCCACTTGCATTCAGCTAAGGTCATTTAACGCAATTAAAAAAAAAAAATACAAAAATAATATCTTTAAATGTTGTTGTTGATGAACATGACGTTGAGTAATTCATGTTGTTGCAAAATTTTTCAAATAACTTTGAACTTTATTTACCACATTATAAGCGTTTTTTATTTTTGTTCATTTATTATTTATGTGTATGTATGCAACAAGTTACGAATATTCTGTAGATTTTTTTTGCCTTTTAAACAAGTTTCATGGTTGTTCTTAAAAGAATAAAAATGTTTCAAATGACATAGTCGAAAAATAATAATTTTAGATTCTTGTTATGTGTATGTGTTAATACAACACATATAAAAGTTTTAAAATATTCGGATGTTCTTAACAAAAAAGTGGTTTGCAAATTGTTATTACAAGTGAATAAAATAACAAAAGATACAGTGAAGGAAAAATCTTTAGGACTTTTGTTTTATAATCATCATATGTAATAACTATACATATATGTAAATACATATGTATATAATTTACTTTTCCCTTAAACTTGTTCGAGTAATATGCATAAAGAAATTTAGTGTTCTTTAATTATATTATTTAATAGCCTTTTAAAATGTTTATTCACTTTAGTTTGTAATAAAAAGCTTTTAAAATATATTACATACATTAGTGTGGGTCAATTTTTTTTTCTCGACCAAGTGGTTATCAGAATCGTAATTTTTTATACCATGGGTCTAAAAAAAAAATCGAGCTTCCAATATATATATATATATATATATATATATATATATATTGAGTGTTCTGAGAAACTTGACAACAGTAATTATGTTTGGGTTTGTTCAAAAGGAAATTTCACGAGCTTTCGAAAGCTGTTTAGGTTAATTTTAAAAAAGCTTTTAATGATACACAAAAAATTAAAGAACGTTGTGATCTTTAAAAATAATTTAGATGTTTATAAAATTTTTGTAAAAAATGAGATTAAAACTATTTTAAAAACGCCTAATAAAAAAGCAACACCGCTTCTATTACTCATCAATCGATTATTTATTTGATTTGTATTGCATTTGATTACTTTTCACGATTTTAACTTTTTAAAGCCACATTTAAGTTTCTTTTGCTATTTATAATTGAATTAATTATGGATTCTGATATATCAATTGGTTCTTCTTCTGCTAATGATATTACATTATCAAGCCACAGGGAATCAAATTTGCTACATATACCAGATCCGAATTTTAGTGCGGCAACTGGGCCGCGATGTTATAATTTCTTTTTCTGATGAATAGGTCTAAAAATAAAAATAAAATGTTTTCATTCGCATCATTTACGCCACAAGTTGCGAATAAATTGATTGAAATTTGGAACAAGTTGAATATTGCTATAATGACGAAGAAAATCGAAGTAAGTAAACTGAAAACCTTGCTTAATAAATATTCCAAAGAAAGAAAAGTCACGTCTACGCCTGAAAAATACGCCGCATTTGTCGACGCAAGGAATAGCTTATTCTATATCGGAAAATGCAAGTGCAGTTTACAAAATAATCGTTGTTCATATGGTTTGACGCCTGATCACTTACACAAAATTTTGACTGATCTGACTGACTGTCAGGTATACTGACAATTCCAGAGGTCCTGACGGATATTGCTGATTTGAAATCGGATCCGGCTGCAACTGGAAATTCATCTTACCGGCCTGAAACATCGGACATGGACGTTGATGAAGATTTTGTGTTCAAAACACCAAATTTAGAAAGGGCGAGTTCCGTATACGAAAAGGTTTGATACATCTATTTATGCTATGATGTGCGACAGATTTGGTGTGTCAGACAGAGTTGTTGCGTGTTTGGTTGCGGCACTTTTTAAAGATGTAGATTTCAAAGACGACAATTTGGAACTTATTATTATGGACAAATGTAAAGTAGTGCGAGAAAAGAAAAAAATCAGGGATTCTGTGCGTGAAAAACAATGCAGGGATTCTAGCGTGCTGGCTTTCTCTTTTGATAGCAGAAAAGATGAATCACTGCAAATGGAGAAGATCAACAACAAACTTCACTCCAGGATGGCTAAAGAATCTCATATCGTGGATGTTCAAAATAACGGATATTTTGCTCACTTAGAAAATGTGCTTCTAACCATGCTTTTTGCAACAGAAAGGAAGTGCGCGAAAAGGCTTTAAAAAAATGTTATACTATCGGAAAAACTTTACGAGCCAACAAAATTGAGAGCTTACAAAAAGACCACTACAAATTTTAACTGCACTAATTATAATGACATGATAAACTTATATAAAGATAGATTTTATCGGAGCCGCCATTCACTGCAAACATACCCTATGACAATTTGCTCGAACACATAGAATTTGATGATCCACCGCTTTCGGATCCATAAAATCCTCCACACATTCAAGGAACCGAGGGTTTTGTGCAACTACTGATTAGAGTTTCACTTCGAACTATTGAAAAAATCGCGATGGTGTTATGGCACTCACGGTTGAAAGTCGAATCACAGCACCTAGGATGGATAGCAAACAAGACCATAAAAATAAGTAATTCTGAAATAAAAATTATATTTTTTAACAATTAAGTTTTTGTTTTGCATTTAGATATAAAAAAATAATGTTTACAACAATATGATGTCGGAAGTAATTAAAGATTGATATTTTGAAAATTCCAATTTTTGGATCATTTTTAATATATATTTGCTTATACACTTTTTAGTTATCTTAATTTAGCTTAATTTTAGCAAATTAAATACATATATATATATGTATATATATATATATATATAAATATGTATATATATATATATATATATATATATATATATATATATATATATATATATATATATATGTATATATATATAATATATATATATAATACGAAAAGAAAAAAAGTTTCGTAACCTTCTTAAAATTCGTCGTAGATTACAACCGCTTGATGATTTTTTTTTTCATACATAAAAATTTACCCACTCTAATATACGTGTGTAATATTTTTTTTAAAGTCATCATTTAAGTAGAATTTATGACTGCCACTTTCCAATTTACATATGTTAATATGTATATTTCGATGCCATGGAGAATTTAAATTTATTATAAAAAGGAAAGAATATCAGTATGTAACAATCTCTTAAAAAATGAATACATTAACGAAATAAAGTTGTCACACGACAAAAACTTTACATTTGAAAATGTTAGTATCACCGTAAACAATATTTTTCGCATCGACAGTAGAAATAATAGCTTTTATGAAATTTGTATATAATAATGTTTATTTACTGCCTGTTTTTATAACACGAACGCAAAAACGACTCGTCTAACTTACATTTAAAACAAAAACAAATTTTGAAATTTTGTTTTTGTTTTAAATGTAAGTTAGACGAGCCGTTTTTGCGCTCGTGTTATAAAAACAGACAGTTAGTATTACTATGAGTTATTTCACGAATTAGGTTTTTGACAACATACATACATAACGTCGCACAGTGTGCGATCCAAAAAATGAAATGGAAATAATTATGCCGTTTCTGAACGGCTTCAATGAAATATCACATCGTGATAGTAGAGTATTAGGCAAGTTCAAGTTTTGACTTTGGACTATATAGAATTTCGGCGGGGCGTGTCCACAGGATCAAAAAAATGGACACCTCGGGTATAAAAATTTTTAATAATGATCCAGATTCGTTGTATCTGAACCGATTTGAGAGATTTTTATATGAGAAGACTCTGCTGATGTAAATCGCACAGTGGTCCCAAAACGATTTTTTTTGGAAATAATTCTGTTACTTTATAACTACTTGATGTATTTGAATGAAGTTTCACATGGCCTATCCTAAAGTGTATTCTAATTAATTTAGAGGAGCACTGGTTTTTAAAAATTCATTTACGATTTGATTGAAAAAATTCATTTACGATTTCATTGAAAAAAATTTACACATAGATAGTCCTTATAATTATCTACAAAAAATACGCTTACTTTAGTTTAAGAGATATTTAGACCGAAGTAAAATTATGACCCATTTTTGGACATATTTTTTTTTGTTAGTTTTTTTAACTTGGCCTGCTTAATTTGAGTCCTAAAATTTGGATTCTGGATTCTGTACAAAATTCTAAATAATTTTTGTGCAAGAATCATATAATTATGTGGTCCCGATAAAAAGTTATATTTTTTTCAAGTAGAAAATTTAAAAAAATTGTAATTTTTTCAAAAAGGTGGCTTAATGTAAATGTATGTAAAGCAAATCCGAGGGCGTTTGGTTTAACAGTTTCCCCGCTAGCCTTATCAGAATTTCTTCAATTTTATTTATTTTTTTATTTATTTGTGAAACTCAAAAATATCAAAGCTGAAATTAAAAACACCTAGATTACATACCTATATATGTTCACTAAACGCACAAAAAATATTTAATAAGACACGCCTCTGTAACGACAGGGTGACCATTTTACTGAAAAAAGTAAATTTTTAAAACAACTTTTTCCTGAACTAGGATTTTGGGAATTTTGGAATAAAAAAGTGGTAATATATTTATGTTCTTGTTTTAAAAACAACTTTTTTTATATTATACTAAAATTTCATAATTATAGCTTTATTAATATAGACAGATTTTATTTAAGTATATTAAATTTTATTTACAAAATAACACTAAACATCAAAATTTTACATTTTTTGATAAATTTAATGAAGAAATTTAGTTCTCATACTTTACTATTTACTTAACTAACTGAAACTTTACCCCCTTCAGCAAAATTTATATATTTTCCTTCATTTCTATGGTAAATGTGTGTAGCAGCATTCTACGTGCACAGCTGTTTCAATATATATTAATAATTTAATGTAACTTTTGAAACCATAAATATATTTCAATGAAATTTCGCATAATTATTGCTGAGGTATTTTCTAACTGTTTTAGAGGAGCACAAGTTTCTAACTGGTCTCTGGACAGGGGGAGGACCTCCAAAATTGGTCACCTCTGATATAAGTAATTTATTAACTTTAGGTTTATATTGCTTAAAATAACTATTCTTAATAAAAAAACATAAAAAGTATATTTTACTTATTTTAGTATATTTCATTTTATTTCAAAAAAAGATTCATTTACATCATATGTATCAAGAACCTACATTACATTATTTCGTACATTACATTACATGTTAGAGCAGGATCGGAAAACAATAAAAGGTAATTCAAAAGGTCCAGATCCTGACATATTATCGAACTTTTTCTTGTATTAAATAATTG
Source organism: Protocalliphora azurea (assembly GCA_932274085.1). Lineage (NCBI taxonomy): Eukaryota > Metazoa > Arthropoda > Insecta > Diptera > Calliphoridae > Protocalliphora > Protocalliphora azurea. The sequence goes on from OW026519.1 coordinate 2,524,118, forward strand.
AATGTGCTTGAAATCAGAGTTTCTGGCTTCCTGTGCCTCTTCTGTTAATTCACCTAGTGGTAACATGTTTGATTCCGAAATCTAACGGCCATGTTGAAGTAATTTGTAATTCCTTCCATCCATATAATGATCGCAAAAGCTTTAAAGTATCTGTGGTGAATAACTCACATTTTTCTGCATTTATATGATGCTTATTATTAACTGCTCTCAATATCACATAACATCTTCGAAGAAGTTCCACATTAATTAATTTGAGATGTAATTTCATAGTTTTCAAAGAATTTCCTTGCCATGTTGCCACTATTTGTACTTCCATAGTCGACGAATGATTTATCTATATTAAGACCAGTCATCTGTTTAAATTCAATTTAAATTCTCATTTTTTCATCTGCTCTCATTTCCATAAGTTCCTTGTTGTTGGTTTCCAGGCATACTTTTATATTTGAGATCATACGCAATATGAAGCATGTATTCCAAAAGGCGTATACGGGCATGTAGGGGAGATATACCAAAGTTCAGGAGTTTGTGAAAATTGTGATTTTTTCAATCCACATAAGCTGGATATTTTTCAATTGATTTTTTGATTTTATCAACCCAGTTTGGTGTGCATTGTTTATTTTCTTTTAAACCTTAAAACCTTATTTGTCTTTAATATACCTTTGATCCTGGGGTTGGGTTTTTCCAAACATATTTAGTAGTATTAGTTGATGTAGATAGTTTATTCGAATCCTTTCTTAAGTGTAGTGGAACCCATGATGACATAAAAACATATTTGCAGTCAGTATAACTCTATCCTGATGAAGCTTGTTTGTATTCTAATAGTGATGACAATCCATCACATCTCCATTTGCATATTAACGTCAGATCAAGTTCCAACGCCTTGTTTTTCACATCTCCATTTGCATATTAACATCAGATTCGATTTATCAAGTTCCAATGCCTCGTTTTTCGAAAATGTTGAGAAAACCTTTGAAGCGGTATTTTCAAGTAACTGCGATAGGTCAATAAATGCTCTTTTATTGTCTATTTCATTAGGTGGTGGGACAATATTTTACTTTTTTCCCAGAGTAAAGCCTTTCTCAATTTTATATATTTATTTTTGCTTAGTACTAACTCCAGTATAAGCGCCATTGTCTCATCTTTAGAAAACTCAGAAGATGGTGAATGTATTGGAATACTTTTTATCATCCGCTTAAGTCGAGTTGGAGATGCATCAGGAAGGATATTAGCTATTTTTGCTGTTTCAGCTGATTGTTTATTTCTTCGCAACACAGCCTTAATTGAATATTTAACTTCAAACTCGGATTGCATGGATAGTATTTATGACAGTCTACTTTTTTATTTCTGCCTCAGATAATCATACTGCTTAAGTGATGGTCCTGCATTAGTGGTTTAAATTTCCATGATGCTTTCCAACTTCAATTGAAACTTCCGTATGCAATTATTTACTGTCTTCATTTTTGTTTTAAACAGTTTGAAAAATTTTTCAACTTTTTCCAATTCTCCAGTAACAATTGTTGAATCCGTTTGCGTTGCAATAAAATGTGGTAATGTAGTTATATATTCAGCTCTATTCCTATTAGGCATTTCCCAAAGAACGCAGCACAAAGCTTTTTATGTCAATGTTATCCTCATTGTGATGAAAATGTTAACTAATAATGTAAATAAAACAAAGGAGTTTTTATATTTTCTAGATATTATAAAACTACGCAATATTTTTATAAAATTCCATAGGGTTATAACATGTTCTAAAAAATACGTCAATACTTAATTTACCTATTCTATGAAATATCAAATGGATGGGTATACCTGATTATTGTATTATATTACCGAAACTTGTAGGATATACCTGTTTGTTTCATTCAATATGCTGAATATAATGACTTGAATACACTAAATTTTATTAAAAAAATAAAAAAACCGATAAAAGCTTCATTAAAGAAATCCAAATATTTGCACAGAACTAATGTTAATGTAATTATGTTAATTTATTTTTGGTTATTTTTGGTGACCCATTTCGGAGGGATGTCTCGAGACCAGCTAGAAACTTGTGCTCCTCTAAAACAGTTGCAAAATACCTGATTAATAACTATGCGAATTTCATTGAAATATATTTTACACAAAATTATTAAAAAATAATAATAAAAAAAATGTTGTAACATCTGTTCATTTAATTATATAGAATGCTGCAGAACACATTTATCATAGATGTGAAAGAAAATGTGCACATTTTGCTGAAGGGGGTCTATTTATACAAGTATTTGGTATCATTGGAAAGGCTATAACTTGAAAAAATAATATAAATATATAAATAGTAAAGTATTAGAACTTAAATAAAATCTATGTTAATAAAACTATCATAATGAAATTTTAGTATAATATAAAAAAAGTTGTTCTTAAAACAAGAACGTAAATAGATTCCCACTCAAAATCCCAGTTCGGGGAAAACTTGTTTTAATAATTGACTTTTTTCAGTAAAATGGTCACCCTGTCGTTAACAGAGGCGTGGCATATTAAATATTTTTTGTGTGTTTAGCGAACGTTTGTGGGTATGTAATAATGATGTTTTTTTTGTCAAAGCTGAAAATTTTGAATTCCACAAATAAATAAAAAAAGAAAAAATTAAAATTAACGAAATTCTGATAGGACTAGCGGGGAGACTGTTACTCCAAAACATGTCAAAAATTGGTCAAAAATTTACTTCGGTCTAAATATCTCTTAAAGTAAGCGTATTTTTTGCAGATAATTACAAGGACTATCTATGGGTACATTTTTTTTCAATCAAATCATAAATGAAATCTTGGCGACTTTTTAAAAAATTTTTTATATCCGAGGTGACCAACTTTGGAGGTCCACTCCCGGTCCCCCAGATCCGCTAAGAAGCTGTCCAAATCAATTAGAATTCACCTTAGGATTGGCCATGTAAACTTTCATTCAAATACATCCAGAACTTCTGAAGTTGTTATTTCAGTCAATAATTGTAGGTATTTATATTTGAACTTTGAAATAAGTAGATTTTTTTCCCGGCAAAAAATAAAGAAAGAAATAACAAAAAATTGATTTTTTGAGGAGCAGGGTGTCCCAAATTTTACCTATTTTTTCAACAAATTTTTAATTTTCGCTTTAATTTCTCAAATCACAAAACTGGAATCAGAAAATTGTATTATTTTTTGTATCATATAATATGTTTTTAATTTTTTGGTAACAGAATTTTTTGCTCTAACATATCGGTTGGGAAAATATAGCAAAAAAAAGTAAAAAATCCCATTTTTAGAAATTTTTCATTGTTTTTGGGAATTGTGGGATTTTTGTTGGGAAATCAAAAAAGGTGCATAACACTTAAAATTAAGCATCAAAAAATTTACTAAGATGTAAAATTTCATTCAAAAATATCCACTAACAAAAATTTTATTGCATAATTTAAAATGAATAATATGCACAAAGTCTCAAATCAATCCTTTGATGGTATTATTTTGCAAAAAGTATTCAACAAATTTTCATATTAAAAAATTTGAAAAGAATACAAATTTTGCTAAACAATGATATACTATATGTATTTTTATCCCTGTGACGGATCTAACTAAAGGATATGAATTTATCACTTTGCCGGAAAAAAGTAAATGTTGAGCTTTATTATTTTTTTTTTTTTTTACTACTATTCAGGAAAACAAAAAACCATTTTATTTTGTCAATTCGCATCCATTTTCTAAATATTGGATTTATTAATTTGTATATGAAATTTTTCATTTTGTCTATGTGTAGTAAAAAAACAAGAATTTTTTTCTTAAGAAAATCTATAGATAAGTTTTTTGTGACTTCGAAATCAGTTGATAGCGATGCAAGATGCGATAATAAAAAAATAAAAAATTACACATAGGACTCTTTGTCAGCGCACCATCGATAAGATTTTCGCTCTCAATTATCTAATTACTTATTGTCAAAGTCTTTATTTAAAAACCTTGGAATTTTGTAAAAGGAAACGAAACTTTGCATATAGTTTCATCTTGCCATTTTATATATGCTGTTAAATAAAAGTAGACGAAAATATATAGATTATAAAACTTTATAGAATTTTATAATCAATGATATCATTATCATTTTTACGTTAAAGAAGCCCGAGAATTATATCATTTATAATTCTAAAATGATTTTAGAATTATTTTCTAAAAGGTGCACTCGAAAATGATACAATAATTTTTGAAAATAACTATATTAGTAATGATATTGATAAACTTAAGCAGCGCAATAATTTTGCAATATAATCTATTATGTTTATCTTTACTATTCTAAATTCGATTTTAAATAAAAAGTTTACAAGGAGAATAAAGAGAGATTTCAGTTCCTCACAGATCGTTCTTCTTTAAATGCATGCTAATTGTACACATTTCTACATAAAGGATTTGATGTCTCAAAATACAATATTTATAGATAAATTTTAGGGCTACATAACCAAATATACATTTTTCAAAAAATTTTATGGTAAAATTATTTTTTTAAGAAAATATTTGAAGCTTTTTTTCTAAAAAAAAAAAAAAAATATTTCTATATTTTATCATATATTTTTTAAATTATGATATCATTTATGATACGGTATCGTGTCTTGGTTTATTGAGAGTACATTTATTAATTGTATTTTTACGAAATATTTAGTCTGAGATTTTTCTTTTTTAAATTCTCGTGTGTAATAAATCATTTAAAAACCAAATTAAATTATGTATTCAATCTATTTATTATAAAGCTCACAACAAGTTACACCAAGTACAAAAAAGCCCAGACTTAAACTTATTTAAAAGTGTGTAATTCGCATTAAAAATGAAATTATGAGGCGTGGAACAGAAGCTAGGGAGTATACAATCGAATGAATTTGCTTTTAGTAATTGTGAACTTTTTTTTTTTTTTTTGGATACTATGATTTATTTCGCGAAATGAAATGCATAGCCTGCTTATAACAAATATTTTTATAATTTTTTCTTAGATGGAGCAAAACTAAACACTTCTTTATCTTAATTTTTTACAGTAACTAAATTAATTTTAACAACCGTTGCAAATTTACACTATTAATTAATGAAAAAGTAATACACTCATTGAGAAGATAGAGCCTAAAAAAGTAAATAGTAACAAGAAAAGTGTTCATTTTTGCTCCATAGAATGTTTTTTTTTTTTTCTTATTTCAAAATTTTATTCAAATTAAAATTTTGTATAAAATCGTCATTTTATCTTATTTCAAAATATATTTCCCAAATCTTAATCTAAATAAATATGTCGGGGTTTGAAATAATATATGTACACATGTATATTTATGTAAATATCCTTTACGATATAAAAGTTTGGCCGTATTTAACCTCTTGCAAATAAAATAATCATTACTTTTCATAAGTTTTCTCACATGAACATTAATATATTCTGCTCATCTTCAATTGGCTGACTACATAAATATATACATGTATTTATATATGGTATGTATGTATATTAGGGTATCTCTAAAAAAGTTTCTCATGATGAACCCCACCCAAAATTAAATCATATTTTATTTTAAGGTGTCATTTTTCAGTATGTTTGTTCTTACATTATTGAAAAAAAAAAATTTTTTTTTTTTGATTTTAGTCGAGAGCATCAATATACAAACTAGGCAACCCTAATGTACATACATATTTATGTATATCTGACATGTATATTTGTTGTATTACCACTTTCACTATTAGTATTAAATAAAACTGCAACCACATTAACTACTCTTGTGAATGTATTGCCGATGGTAATCCATCCTTTTTAATTGAATTTACAACAATAAAAATTGTACATGTTTGCTTACATTTATTTGTTACAAGTTGTCCAGCTGATCAAGTGCTGATGATGGCAATTCTAAAATGTTGTTTATAGGAATGATGACTTGTTAACTAAAAATATGTAATAATCAAAATTACATATTATATAGTCTGATATAAAACGCAAAGAACCTTAAAAGTATACTTTTTCCTGTTCCTGTTTATCAACGGCTAAAGCCGTTCCTGATTTTTTTTTAATGAAGTAAACTTTTATTTTACTTGAAAACATCGCAGCCTTATTTTTCCTTAACATACATACACATATAGTATGAGAACATACGCGAGTATTATTATGCATTTGTACTAACTGGAATAGAATCACATTTATAAGTGAATGTTTTATAAGTAAATGTTTACAGTATTTTTATATTTTATTTCTGACGTCACTGCCTGCATACAGTTGTTGAAGTTTTGAAGCTTCTTTTCATGGTCAAGTTCATGTTCATATTATACACATCGAATATAATATGATATTACAGATGTAAACTTCATGTTTTCAGATATCCATCCATTCGTATACTCACATACATGAATATACCCAGTAAACATTTCCTTTTGAATTCTATCTGCATATACAAGAAACAACTACGACAATAATCATTATAATACTGCTGTTATCAACTAAACTACTTTCTTATACAAAAAACAACAACGACAATCATTATTATAATACTGCTGTTGTCAACTAAACTGCTTGCTTCATATAAATTTTGTGTGTATTTACAAACGAAAACAACTGCTTGCTTATACAAAAAATGACTACTAAATTTATATACATAGGTTTGTATGTATATACATGCTTATACATACAAACAACAACACTGGGGCATTGTAATGCTTCCAACTAAAAAACGCCCAAACATACACAAAAAACAAGTTAGAAAGATATAGTCGGTTAAGCCCGATCCCACACCATTGTGCATTTCCATCAAAATTCGTGGTTGAGCCTTATATTAGGCATGTGGACAATTGTGGACCGATACTTTTACTAAGTGTAAAATAAAATATACGAATACAGAATATTACGTTAATACTAAAATTTTTATGAATTGATGCACGTTAAAGTGATTTTCCGAAGAGGGTTTTATATGGGAGCTATGGTCAATTCTGGACCGATCTTCATGAATTTTGGGCCAAAACTTCCTTACACCGAATTTCATTAAAATATTTCTATATTTAAGTAATTTTAATCCTTAAACCCCTATTCCGGAAGGACATTTGTATGGGGGCTAGGTGAAATAATGGACCTATCATAACCAATTTCAATAGGCTTCGACCTTGTATCATGAAAGTCCTACGTGCCAAATTTCATTGAATTATCTTCAAAATTGCAACCTGTACATGGACAGCTAGCCGTCCTATCGACTCAAAAAGTGATTCTGAGTCGATTGGTATACTTAAAGGTGGGTGTGGGATGATTTTTTCTGTGCGTTACAAACATCAGCACAAACGCATAATAATAATTGTTTGTATATACAAACAACAACTCAGAGATACGAGCCGACCGGCACGCCGTCGATCGATTTGGTCGGCTCACACCGGATTAATCAGCCGCTGAAAAATTTAAATTTTCATTGAAATTTAATGCAAAAAGTAGTGTCGCACCTCTCGGCTTGTTTCTCTGCAACAACTACTGCTTGCTTACATCCCATCTACACGTAACAGAATATGTAAGATTTTTCTGTCAGAGAGCGTCAAATTCGCTCTCTGAGAGAATTATCTCACTTGTAGATTCAAATATTAGTATTATAAGAAGTATAATGAGACTGTTGTGATGAGATTTCTCTACACAACTGTGTTATAAGATGATCTGTGAAAAAAAAAAAAATAATAATAATAAAAAAATACATAAAAAAATACACATATACGATAATTTGTGTGTGTGTGTACATGAATGTGTATATATTGGAAATTTATTAAAAAACAATGTTTTTGTAAAATTGTTTTGTTTTATTGGTTATTTTACATTTAAAAAGTATTTTTTATAAAATTTGTACTAAAAAAGTCGTCATTTCTTAAATAAAAACGACATGTTTACTCTGTGACTGATTGAAAATAATGATATCTTATAGGATTCATTAGAATACGTGTAGATTTAATAATATTAAAAATTTTTACTCTCTTCTGCCGGCGTTACATCACATATTATATCAGCGTTAATCTCAGTTGTAGACCTGGGTTTATATAAAAAACAACATCACTGAAAATCATTGCAATGCTTTTCATATATGTTTGTGTGTGTATATTTTTAATATTTTTTTTTAAGATTTTTACATATAAATCAGTTATTTGTGGACTGATGGTTATTTTGAAAAACCGAAATTTTATAAAAATATTTATATATATTTATTATTTTTTTTATTTATTATATATTTAAGGCTTCAGAAAATCGAAAACCGGTTAAAAAAATTCAATAGCGAAATTCTCGAATTTAATCCAAAAGTTTTTCGAAGAAAAACATTTGTATCAATTTTTGGCGAAATTTGTATATCTTAAACTTTTCCAAAATCCGATTTGACGGCATTTTTTGATTAATATATTATGCTGTGTAAAACAAAGGCGATTGATTTCATAAAAAGAAACATCGAGGCATATTGTTCAATAAATATGTATCTTAAATACTACTTTCATATTCGGATATAACGACTGGATGATTTTGAGGGTTTGGAAAAATCTTTACATTTAATCAAATTGTAAAAATTCAAAATTGCCAAATATTTTTAAGTTAAAATCGATTAATAAGTTTTGCACTAATTTAAGCAGAGTAGAGTTTTTAGGACCTTACCGAGTAAACTCCAAGGCAAATTAGATTATAATAACCGAAGAAGTGGTTCCGAAAGTTCCAACATCTAGTTTTCATGCTAATGATAAAAAAGTAATTCAGAACTGCTCAAAAAGTGCACAAAAGGAATTTTGAACATATAAAATGAACATAATTAGTTATCTTCTGAATAAATAATTTACATAAGATTAATGTTATTTTTTGGAAAAAATAGATCATTTTTAATTATTTATTTATTTTTTGCAATTTTATTCCGCATACGTTATTAGACATAAAAAATCATCCTGTGCAAAATGACGTGGTAAATATGTCTTACTAAAACGTCCGTAACAACATTCCAGGAGGTCCGCGAGAAAAACAGAAAATGTGCATGTATGTGATACATTTGTTTATTTTTCGGCATATATAATTATGCCAAAGTTGGATTCTACAGGTGAATGTTATTTGTATGGAGAAAAAATCTATTGCAGCTTCGTACAATACACACAATTGGCGAATTTGTAATAAAGCCTTGTTTTACTGTCGTTGGGAATATAATGTTAGATAAGCCCACAAAAGAACAAATCATTAGAATCCCTCTGTCAGATAACTCTAAAAAAAAGAATTGATGGCCTGCAGTGTAATCAAACGACTGATGTTGAATAAATAAAGAATTATTGTTTACTAATTCTACGACTTCCATAGGCTTTTTAAATCACTTAAATCTCACTGCGTAATCCAACGGCAACTGCTTGCTGTAAAAAACTTACCTGATATGTTTAAATTTGATAAAAACTAGTACCTTAAGAAATAGTATTCTTAAAGCCCTATGTTTCGATTTAAATGCAGAGCATAAGAAATTATTACTTCATATGAATGTCCTTTGGATTTCGAAGGGAAATATGCTAAAAAGATTATACGAATTAAAGAAAAAAGTAAACATTTTCCTTTATTCAAAAATTAAGATCTTTAAAAAAAATTTACATAAAACTACTTTTATATATTATATCTCTAAATTTTTCGAGACGTTAAACAAATTAAACATTAAACTAAATACATTAAATGAATTTGATTCAATAAGTGTTTTTATGTGCAAGATTTCTTTATGGAAAAGACGTCTTTAATCCCTTCTACCAAAATATTCCTCATTTCTACTGCCGAATGATATCTTGTATTCATCTGATGTTGAAAAAGAACATATGAATAGTGTAATAATATATTTGCATTCATTTCACGATGAATTTTTCCGATTTTCCCGTTTTGAGCTCCGGCAAAACCAATTCTTGCCAAAACCAGTTTAATTCACTTACTTGCTATTGATGAGATACCCCATAATTTTTTAAGAATAAGTAATAAATCTGAAAAATAAATCAAATATTACAAAGTTTACACGTTGGTTGAGAATGAAGCGTTGAAACTTTTGCTACAGTTTGTATCTTCATGTTTGTGCGAAACTAATTTTTCTGCCCTACAGTTCATAAAATCCAAATTTAGATCACGTTTGGATGTGGAAAGTAAAGTAAAATGTACTTTGCCAGAAATTTCTTCCGATGTTTAAAAGTTAGTAAAAATAAAGACATTTTATTACATTTATTATATTTTAATTGTTTATGAGCTTTAAAAGGTTTTTATTTTTTGTATTTAATAAATAAATGAAATTTGGTAACGTAATTTTATTTAAAATAAATACCTTTTAAGTTTTTAATATTTTTCATTAAAAATCAATATGTGGCAAGGGATCCGTGAAAAAAACAAAAGTTTCAAAAAGGGCCCTTGTATCATGAAGAAAGAGGTGGAACTCCTGTCTTACTATATTTCAGAAATTTTCAAAAACTGAATGAAAAGTGCAGTAGATCGATGGATTTTCTGTTCTATTAAATGCGGCAACGAAACTTTTACTATTCTGTTGTTTGGGAAAAATTTTAAAAATGTTGACTGGGTATATATTAATATATAAATGTAGTTGAATATATTCATTTGTAAATATACAGTGATAAACACAATTATTCGACTTCAGTGAAAAATAAAATAAAAATATTGTAATTTTTGCTAAATTAACTATTGGTTGAAGTTGTCATTATATGTTCATTATAAATTGTGATCAAATTTACGGACTTAATCACAATGCAATTAAAAATAATTAAATAAATTGTATCTTACATACTATAGTTAGTTGTAAATAATTACATACATAGTTTTCGAATAATTATCCCATTGTATGTTTATACACACATTGTATGTATATATGTATAATATAATGTATAAATTAATCTGCACAGCTAATTCCATATTTAATATGTATACTTATTAGGGTATTAATTTTGCTCGACTTTTTCATTATTCGATTTATCAATTAAATCGAAAATACAGTTTTTAAATTACTCGAGTTTTTCGAGTAAATTATACCTTAAAATTTTACTCGTTTTTTCAATGTTTATTAAAAATAAAACACGCATTCTGTGTTTTCTTAGTGTTTTATTAAAAAATTAAAAAACAAAACAATAGTTGAAAACATCAAAAATATGTCTACATTATTTGAGATCACTTAATTTAGAAGAAATAGTTAAATAACCCTTCTAAAATAGTCTTTTCAAAAAATAATATGTAATTGAATTTTGTGTACATTTTTTCTTTAGTTTTCATAAAGCCATTGTTTCTTTATATTTACTAAATTATGTGATAGTTAGAATTCGAACAAAGTTCTGAATTATTTTATATAGAGTTATTTAGCGATTATTAATAGTAAGTATATGTTTACTTGTTTAACTCAATTTTAAGTCCAAATCCCTTCTATATCATGTGCTCTACATCAGGCTGAGAATCCGTTGGTATATCAACTCCATATTTACACATATCGACTGTACTATCATTCATAGAACCAATAATATGTTTCTCCAAATCAAGTTTAAAATCCTCCAATTTGTTTCTTACGAAAATCCTAAATATAAACACTAATTTATTTAAATTTTACTTTATAATTTTTTTTAGTCATGTTTTTTATATTTGTTTGATTTTTGTGATTGAAAAATTACATTTAACTACATGTTGTAATTTAGGCATAGAATCGGTTCTTTTTACCAAATAGAATTTTTTAACAAGGACTGTAATGACAACAATAATGACCAGTTTTGATTTTTATTATTTTCGCTCAACTTTTAATGATTATTTTGTAATTTTTATTTTATTGCTCAAAGAATAAAACTTAATCGCAATTCTTAACAAAAATCTTTCTAAATATCAAAATTTTTACTAAAAATCGAAATTTTACTAAAAATTTAATTCTTTTACAAAAAATCAAATGTTTTACTAAAAATCAAAATTTTTACTAAAATTCAGATTTTTTACTAAAAGTCAAAATTGTTTTTGTAAAAAAAAAATTGATTTTTGTAAAAAATTTCGACTTTTAGCTAAAAATCTGATTTATATAACAACATTGCGATTTTTATAAAAAAAAGTTTAATTTTTTGTAAAATTTTTATTTTTGGTAAAAATTTAGATTTTTAGTAAAAATTTGGATTTTTACTGATTTTTACACAAAATTATAGAAAATAATTTTTTTTTTTACTAAATATCATTTCACAACAATTAGTTTTATTTTGTGAGCAAAAAAAAAAAAAAAAAAAACAAAATAATCATTATAAGTTGAGCGAAAAAATAAAAATCAAAAATAATCATTAAAAATTGAGCAAAAAATAAAACTCAAAAATAATCATTAAAATTGATTTTTTTTAATAAAAATAAAAAAAATATAAATCATTCCGGATTTCGATAGAATTTGTTTTGAGGATTACATTTTATCCGGTCGTTCCTTGTATCTGATTTTTTTGCTTAAATTTTCAAGAATAATTATTATTTTCGGTCCTTGTTTTTTTTTTTTTTTTTTTTTAATAAAATTTTAAATTGTGGTGTCCTTTTAAATTCTAAACATTCTATAAAAATTTTGCAGCAGTTATTTTATTAGTTATTATTTTTAAACTAAAATTGAAACGTCTTTAAAATTAGTAATAATTTTTACTCGAATTTTTTGATTAATCGGTATAATTTACTCTTGATTTCAATTTAATCAATCAATTATTTGATTTTAAATTGTCGATTAATCGAACAAACATTATTCGAGTGGATACCCTAATACTTATTGTGAATATATGAATGCATAAAGATGTATTACATTAATATGTACATACATATGTATGTATGTGCTATTCTTTAAGTAGTTCTTACTTTAACACTATACTAGTCAACTAGATTCATTTCCACAGTTAAGATGTTTCTGTCGTCATTTAAAAAGTTCGTTTAATTAAACGTATTAAAATTCGCATTAAAAAAAGAGCATATAATTATTATTACTATATTTACATACATAGTACATAATACATTTAATACAATGTATTTGTATTTGTATTCGTATCTTAAACATTTTAGTTAATTGTATTTCTTTATTGATACGTGTTTATATCTTATGGATAATAAAGAAATAGACAATAATGAAGCCACATGTTCAACGAGTTGTCCATCATTGGGAACATTGAGTATCAATGAACAATATTGGAATATAACAATAAATTCGCCAGTTATGCATCACGATTATATCAACATGTTGCTACAAATATGCTCACAACGAAATGTTGCACAAGAAATGTGGCGTTTATTTTTATTACTGTACGGCTTGGCAAGTGTTTTTCTTGTTAGCAAATGTGTATGTATGATTTTAAAAATTTAAATAAAAATACATGAATGAAACACAAATTTAGGAATACGTTATTAAAGTACTGAAAGTTGTCTTATGTGATATTTTGGCTCGTGCCTCATAGCTAGTATATCGTAAGCTGAAATGCAAAGGTTGGTCAGTATCAATTTTAATTTACCCATTGAAGAATAAATTTTTTTTTTTATAAATTTAAAAGTGTCCAATTAAATTGTAAATGCTTCAGTTTTTCGATAAGACTATATATAATTACCTTCTGTTGCAAAAATTAAAATATGGTTAGAAATGCTTTGTTTCGCAAAATTTACTTCTAGTCCAATAGTATATATTAGAAAAACTTTATATTTATACACAGAAAAATAAAAATTAAAATCTTCTAGATATTGACAATTTTAAAGGAAGCAAGTTCGAAATTAAAAAAAGTTGTGCAAATCAATTGGAAGTTTATCATTTTATTTGCAAGCGTAAAAATGGAGAATGATTTTGATATTATAATATTTATATTTATATGTATATGTGTATGTATATGTATATGTATATGTATATGTATATGTATATGTATATGTATATGTATATGTATATGTATATGTATATGTATATGTATATGTATATGTATATGTATATGTATATGTATATGTATATGTATATGTATATGTATATGTATATGTATATGTATATGTATATGTATATGTATATGTATATGTATATGTATATGTATATGTATATGTATATGTATATGTATATGTATATGTATATGTATATGTATATGTATATGTATATGTATATGTATATGTATATGCATATGTATATGTATATGTATATATGTATATTTTCACTGTTTCATATTGTAGTAGCAATTTGTTTAGTTGATTGATAAATTAAACATACTTGAATACTTATTTTTATTGATATTATGAAGAATTAAATTATTAAATAAAGTGAATGGTGAGGAATAAAGAAAATAAATAACATGAATATTGTGTGTGCATGAATAGTAAATAAATAATTTGTTACTTACCGGTTGCAAGAAAGTGCAGATACAAATTTTTAAATGATTAACATTATGTATTCATGATTGATTAACTTTCAAATTCAAGTGTTAATACTACTTTTACATATACATATATATTTAATAATATTTAATTTTAAAAGCCAATTTATGAAGCGAGATAATACAGAATGTACTAAATGAGCCTATTTTTAAAATTTTCTATTTTTTGAATCTAAACTAAACAAAAGAAAATAATGAAATTTAATCTATATTTTCTTTATAATTTGGGTAATTTGGCACAAAATTTTTCCAGTTTATAGTGTTTCCAATCAAAGAAATGACTTTCAAGTTCGTTTTATATAAATTAATAATGTTTATGTTACTGAACAAATTAATGTTCCTAAAGTAGTGAAAAAATAAATAATTTTAATTAAATTAGCTTCCCACCATTTTAGTTTTTGAAATTCGATTGATGGTAATTGTTGTTTGTGATCTTCAATCGCCATAATGAGCAAATTGTCATTTCCATATTAAATTTTTAATTAATGCACAGTGGGGAAGAATAACTTCTAATCGGCTGGCTGGATTTACATAAAATTTCACATAGTAGACGAGTGTATAATTTAAGTACAAACTGTCTGTAGTTGATATTTAGTGCCTCCGCTATATCTTGACAGCTTTTTAGTGATTGCCCGAGCAGGGATGTGAATCCTGCGACCGACGTTCACTCACAGCATTATTACCGTACACTTTATTTTTCATCATGTCTGCAGCGTTGTTTAGTTTTTTATGGTTAAAACTGCCTTCGCCAAAAAAAGTTGTGTTCGCGTACCTGATATTTTGTGATAATTATCACAAAATGTTGCTGGAAGTTGCTAAATTGCGTTCATTTACTTTAGAAATCGTGCAAGTGATAGCATGAGAGAGAAAATTTGAGAGTTCATTGATAGAGAGTTTGTTGAAGACTGCTGGCTGTTTTTTTTCCATCAACTTCCATCAGTAAAACATATGTTAAAAAAATTATCATTTGTTTACAAATGTAAGCAAAGATCAACCAAAATATAAAAACTCAAATTATGTGATAATTTAGAAGAATAAATTTAATAAAATGTAAACCAAACATTTAAAATTCATATTTATTTTTTTTTAGATTTATGTCAAAAAATTAGATAAAAATACATTTATAAAAAAAATTTTTTGTTGTGTTGCAAATCATTTTGAGAGATGTCATGTTAGCGTGTTGAGTTAAAGATTTTGAGCTTTTTTGTGATTTAGCTAAAAATTAAATTTTAATGAAACGAAAATGAAAATTTAATTAAATTTTTTTAACAAATATATCTGTGGGCCAAAAGGAAAAGCTGCATAACTTAAGTTATATCGTTTTCCGTTTTCTTAATTTTTAGAATTGTTCTATTTATTACATATTGTGTAATATTTTTTTACAAAAACCTGTCCATTACTTTAGGAGATAGTGGTCGAGTAACAAAATAATTCATTTGATTTTACTTTTTTTCGAAATGTAAAAATTTTATAAATTAACATGTGCTTTTTTAAATTTTTTCTTATTTAAAATATGTAGTTTTTTAACACAAAGTTTTATTATATTTTTTTGAAATAGAATAAGTACATAATTTAACATATTCAAGATATGTTTTAAAATTCTAATTTGGAAAAAAGTATAACTTTAGATATATTTGAACAAAATATTAATTTTATAAATTAATATTATAATTAATTTATTTTACCTTTTTGCTATATTGCTGATATATTTATACGGCAGATAATTCAAAATTTTATACCTACGAATTTTAATCTTAATTTAAAACCTAAAAACGATCTCCTGAAAAATAGAAAAAATCAATTTATGTAGTTTTCCTTTTTGCCACAGATATATTAATAACATTTTGCTTTTATTTTGTTAATGTTTTAATGTTTTTATAGATAAATCATCGTTTTTGAATATAACAAGGAGACATTACTAATTGTTGTTTACTAAGAAAATATTTGCAAAATGTTATTCACGTACTTTTTTGAATATTTTTCAATTTGAGAATAAATTGGTTTTGACTCTCTCAAAAAAATCTGCTGGATAAATCTTGCTGGAAAGTACGCCACAGCTAATGTAACCTGAAATGTCACCTTTCAAACACGTATATGTTTGACACAATGAATTAGTCTTACCCGATATAAAGGCATCAAAAAGTCTCAAAAAACCACGGAGACTTTTTAAATGACCCAATATTTATATGCATTTTAAGAAAAATAATTATGCATATAAAATGATTAAAACTTATTGACTTATTGATTAGTGTAGAGAAGCGATTAATGTCTCATATGGAAAACTAATTTTTGGAAGAAATCATAAAAGTATTATTTTTGTATTGGACTTTTAAAGTATGATTTCCGAAGATACATTCTCTAAGTTTTATGTAAATATTACAAAATCATTAATATAATAAATTCCATCAAGGATTTCTAAAAAAAATTAATTTTTGACTTTATGCGCTCAGATTTAGGTTGAATTACAGTTACGGACAAAAAAATAAAATTTTATGCAAAACAATAAAACCAAACCAAATTAATGCAAATATATTGAATTATTAACAAAAATAATATCCTTTAACATTATCCCAATAACGGCACATTGTGTTAAGTGCAAATAATCCTTTTTGTGCGGACAAAAAAATAGTAGTAATTTCGTCAAAATTTTGTTTTAATTTCCCAAAATTTTTTTTCGAAACTTTACTTCTTTTAAATCTTGAAGACGATATTAGCAATTAGAAAACAGAAAAAGATGAGAATTTTTAATTTCAAGAACTATTTGTATCAAAAAGGATCTACAGAATAGGAACGTCAAAAATATGGGGAAAACCGAAAGTCCGAACAAATGTTAATTAAAAATGTTATTTTCAATTAAAAGGCAACACTTATAAGAAATTTAATAAGATTAGTTTAAAAAAAGTTCTTCTGGAACATAAAATCCCCAACAAATTTTATCAAGTCGGGAACTTTTAATTCTATTAAGCCGGTTCAAAATCTACTAGGGAAATACATTTGTTATGAAAATATAAGAATACAATTGGATTAAAGATTATTTCATTCTAGAGTTACTTGATGCTGAGTAAACGACCTGACAATTTGCTGTGGTAGTAATCCACACCGTTATATTGCCAACACAGCTATTCTTAATTGTACAGGGGACATAAAATGTTCCCAATTCTATATTTTTTGGATCCCTGCGAAAGTTTTACGATCAAAATTAACTAATACAGTTTATATATAAAATAAATAGTTGGTTTTTGCTTGATATTACGCCATTTTTATACTTACAGTTACTTGAGGATACTATTTGAGGTTTTTCATGGTCTATATTATAAGACCGGAGCTTTCCAAAATGGTATTTTGAGTAAATTAAATAAATTAAATTAAGTTTTTTTCGAATTGTCTTCTCATATTCACAGAAAAAATGTATGTTCCTAACGAATTTTGAACCGAATTAATGACATTAAACTCCTCGGCTTAATAAAATTTTTGGGAGATTTTTCCCCCAAAGTACTTCTTTTACTCTGAACCTTTTCAAATTGCTTCTTAGTACTATTATCGTTATCGAGATTTAAATAAAGTAAAGTTTCCAAAAAAAATTGTTGGTGAAATTTTTAAAAAAATTTTAACGAATTTACTGCTGACTCTGTTTTTTTGTTAGCACACAAAAGAATCCGCAGCTAATAAAATTGAATTACGTCTAAGCATTGATTCCACCGCCAGTTTAATTGGCTTTAAAACATGAATCATTTTATCTAGTACAAAAATATCGTTTTCAATCCAAGATTTATTTATTGGAATAGAAATTAACAAAAAATATAAATTCCCGGAATTTCCCGCATTAAAATCCCGGGAAAACGGGAAATGAAAACAATTGAATTAAAAAACTCTAAACATAACCCAAAACCAATTAAAATAGTTAAATATAGATAGACTAGAAGTGTTATATGTTATAGATAGACTAGAATTGTTATATGTACTTTGGGACAAAATTAATATAATTTTTATTTTTAATGAATGATTTATAATAATTTGTAAGTGGGTATCTGAAAAAATGGAGTGTAACAAAATTTTTTGCAAAGAAATATTTTTAGTTTTTTAAATAAAAAGCAGAAAAGCTAAAATTTTGCAACAAAAGATTCTTAGGATAGCGAGAAATATAATAGGGAAACAAAATATAGGTACAAAATTTCATCTTAACAGGACCATAAATTAAAGTCCTTATAAAGGACAAATTATCTAGGACTTTGATATTGACATACGTAATTATATGGACATAAATATAGGTCTTTATGGTTACAAAAAAGTTCAAACGCCGATAAAAATATTTTTTTTTACGTTTTTTTAATTAATTTCTTTCTTAAAAACATAATTGGCAATACTGGCCTCTATAATGTATGTTCATATGTACAACAAAAACTGTATAAATTTATATACAATGTTAACATTATGGAATAAAAGGTAAACTTTCGTTTAAAGCCGTGAAATTTGTATATAAATGCATTGTTTGGAAAACAGAAATCGTTTTGGATATATATGTGAGTGTTAAACTACAGTTTTGGTCAAAACAAATTAAACAAAAACTCGCATTCTCTATGAATGTTAACAAATTGAGTGTGAAAAATTAATTTTAATTTTAATTTTAAATTTAGTTTTTCTTCGTATAGGTACATTATCTGAAAGATAATTTTTTTCTTGATTTTCTTTTCTTTTTTCTTGATTTCATAAAAAAAATTTTGTTTCGCACCATAGAAAATACATAGGACTTTCCGTCAGCACACCGACAATGTATATTCATGTCTTTCATAAGAGTAACCTATCAAAAAAAAAAAAAAAAAAAAAATATGTATGTATATATATATATATATATATATATATATATTTAAATATAGTGCATTCCTTTAAGTTTTCATGCATCTTAATTTAAGACTAATGAGATCGTCCTCAATACTCAATTGATCATCTAAACAATAAACAGATTAGATAGCGAATTAGATAGATTAGATAGCGATTATCAGCGAACTGATAACAAAAAATAAAAATATTTTAAAACAAAAATCTCAATAAATATAACCTTATTGTTGAATAAACTAGAAGAAATATAGAATGTCTTAAATGTTTTTAATTGTTTCGATCCAGACTGTTAGTTGGTAAATTTATTCATTAGTATTGACTGCACATACAAATATACGAAATAAAAATGAAAACAAAACACTGGTTACTTACTTGGCTGTTTAGTTAGTTGGTTTGTCTTAAATTTCTTCTTCAATCAAATGCAGGCTTTTATTTCTTAACTTAGTAATTCTTCGATATCGTTGTAGTTTTTTGAGTCTTTTTGTATGTGTGTGTGTATGTGTATGTGTGTTTGCGTTTTTAAAGCTCTAACAATTACAATGTGTCAATATACACTACATTGCAGTTAGTTACCTGTTCATGTTTGTTTGTAATAATTGTTGGACAAATCCATTAAACATTAAATAAACTTTAATTTAGTCGGGCACAAGGCGCGATACTAATACAATCGATTTGTAAATAGCGGAACGTTTAAAACATATAAAAAGGAAATATTAAGAAATAAAGAAAAAATTATTAACTATATATATTTCCCTACAATAAATTAGATTTTGGATGAGTGATTTTTCTTTCGTTTGTACAAGCGATTCAGCAAATCGTCTTGAAAGAAATTATAATTGAAAATATTGTTGTTTTTAATGATTTTATGTAAAATATACATATGTACATAAGATCATAAATATCAATGAATAAATGAAAATGATTTGAATCACATATATTTTATGGAAAAATGGATAAATTTTATGTTAAACCCAAAAGGAATTTGGTATCAACTAATCCCTCTATAAGTAAAGTTACGAATACTTCCCGAACATCTTCAGAGATATTTCAATCATCTTCAAATGGCAAACGGTTAGGTGTTGGAAACATTTGTTCAAAAATTCGTCACAAAATTGAAGATAACTTGACTCCAAAGATCAGTAGCAAACTTTATAAAACTGGAAAGCATTCAAAGTCCTTGACAGCCCTAAGTTCAATTGGAGCTTCTTCAGGAAAATATACATTGACAAATAAAAATACAGTTGGAACTGAAACAACGTCCACTGAGAGTCACAAAATCAAACTGAGATCAAATAGCAATAGCACTTGTTCTAGCGATAAACAAAATCCATACGCTGAGTGTTATAATACGTCAAAGGATACTTCATGTTTTGCTACATCATCGTTGCTCTCATATGTAGACAGCGATGAAGACGAAGCCCATTTGAGTTTAAATATGGCAAAAACATCTTTGGAAGACGAAATTTTCGAGGAATTGGAAAAGGCTGCTCACGATGAAAATAAATTGAATGAGGTATTGAAAACTTTTGATAAAATAATATTTGATTACAATGATCCACAAATACACACAAAATCAATATCATCTACCGACAATCAATGTATCGAGATGAAGTCAGAATGCGCTGAAAATACAAATCTTAAAATTGATAATGAACACGATACAAAAAGTAAATCAATAGATGAAAATAAGAGTGCAGCGGAGTATAACAATACAATTAATTCGAAATCTTGTTGTATAAAATCAGAACAAACTTACCTTCAGTTGGATTATAATATGAATGAATGTAAAAAGTTGGAAAAATCTTTATCAACACTCTCCCTAACTCGTAGAAAATGTTATCAGTCGCCTAATTCTCCTTGTCTAAGGCAAATGCGACATGCCTTTGCCAAGCAGCAAAGGTCCAAATCAGTGTGGGAACTATCAAACTTTACCAAAATTCCTATATTGAAAACAATACCTTTAAAAGCAAGAAGTAAAAGTTTTTGTTACCACAACACTGAGGAGAGTAAAAATAATTTTAAATCATTGGAAAATCACCAACCATTGAAAATATCAAATCAGTTATCAAGTGATCAAGACGGACCTAAGGTTTCACAGGCTTTAAAAAGCAGGAAACAGAAATCTTTAGATAAAAAAGATAGATCGTTTGTTTCTAGTTCCCCAATTAAAATTAAAAATGAGACAAAATCACAAAATAAAACGACCTCAAACGTCAAGACATTGCAGTTTAAATCCAAAAGAAATCCAACAACTGTCCCAAATGCAAGCATAACATCGAAACCCAATAGGACTTCGGCTGTGTCACGGCAAAGTAAAACTGGTGATGAATTGCTGGATAAATGCCTAGAAAAAGGTCAACAAATTTTACGCAAGGTTGAATCGATTAATACTCAACGACCTCAAATCTCTTCATATAACAAAAAGTCATTAATACGAACAAAATCAAATTCGAATAATAAAATATCCAAAGACAACTTAACGATAAAGCGTAAACAATGGCTGCATAAGCTTAACTATGCAAACGAAGAAAAGATAGCTACGCCACCATTGGAATCGTGTAAAATTATACCACCCGTTTTGGGAGAAACCTCAGATAAACATGCTGAACTGCTGGTACAAGTAACAAATTCAACACACTTAAATACCACTAAACAACGAACAATTTCCGAAGAAAGTAAAATTGCAAAAACACATAATTCAACTAGACAGTTGAATCTGGTTGTAAAAAATCACGAATCAGACTCGGATGATTCTGGCCATATTTCAAATGAAAATATGGAAATTGCCATTAATCATACATCACATTCATCATCATCAGCTAGTTTATGTGAAACTTATTCTACATCTTCATGTTCTGCAGCTGAGTCGCTAGGTGACAATTCTGAGAGCAATGGCGTTGTTACCAAATCTTTAAAAATGTCTGAGGTTTTGCAGAAATTTGAACGAAAAGCACAAACAGAAACAGCTCCAAAAAATTCGAATGAAAATTATATTCAAGTTTTCAACAGACCGGAAACTAAGTCAACCAAAAACAACAATATTACAGCTAGTAATATTATACCAAAAACAAATGAATCTTTTTCACACAAACTGTATTTCGATGACAACTCCAATCCACCTATTCATTCTCGGTTTTGTACTACATACAAGGTGGCCGAAGTCGAATCTGTCAGTGTAATAAGAACGCATGTTGAAATTTATCCAAATTACACCAAAGAGGTAACTATAAGGCTTCATTGAATTTAATTTAATTAAATGAAGTGAGATGAGCGATTGGAAAATTATTGAAAATTAAAAATGCATTTAGTAGTTTGCTTGTATTGTATTGTAATGTAGTTTTATATTAGTATCTATATTTTAAATACATTTTTATTTTATTTTATTTTATTTTATTTAACTATATAAATAAATTAACCTTAAATATAAACAATAAAAAATGGTGTATTTAATGGTTAAATCTTTCTTTCTTTCTTTGGTTGGGCTATTCTGGGTATACGGAATACTTTTGATTGAGCTTGCATTCTTTCTCCCATTCTGATACTAAATCGAAATTTATTTTTTTTTTTACACATTTTAAAGTAATTTTCTTATACACAATTAAAAAAAAAAAAAAAAAACATGCTAATTTATACAATAAAATTTGATGAGAATTTTCCAAAACACTTAATTTAATATTGAACTAAAACTTCAATATTCAAAAAAGTCGCTATTTTAAATAATTTAAAGTGTGTTCTATTTTTCTTTAAAAACTTTTTTATTATAGAGTTTGTATCGTAATTTGTATTTCCTTTACATTTGTACAAATTTGTGCATATGTTTTAGTATGAGGTTCACAACCTAAAAGATCTCTGATCTAGAATATTACAAAGATTTTATCACTTTCTTTATTATTTTGCATAGAGCTATTTGTTTAGCTATCGGTTATTATGGTATTTTTTATGTGAACACCTGTAAAAAAAATTCACGTAGATAACAAATAGTCACTGCTGACAAATACGTGATCTTGCAAAGTTATGTGCGTTCCTGTTTCAAGATAGTATAAGGGTAAAATATAAATGAACTGAAATTGAGACTGCCTATCATCTTAGGTAAATGAACATCTCATTGGCGTTACAACAAATTACATTATTAAAAAATAAATAAATATTAATTCAAATTTACGTACGTGCACTAAACATGAACATTTTTAGCTTAATACTAGGGGTGTGGTATAAGAGTGTCCATTGCAGTTCCTCAAACAAACAATTTTGTTTTCTATGTTAAAAATTCATATTATGAATGTATGTTTAAACTTTAAAGAAATTATTAATTAATATTTGCATGCTAAACACGTATTTATTATTTTTTTTTTTAATTTTTTTATTTTATGGAAACGAAAGACTTTCCTTGTACCCGTACACAATTTTGGAATCTAAATTAATGAAAGTGAAACTAAAATCAGGGTGTGAGAGTACTTATCAAGACCTACGACAAAATATAAAATTTACGTAATTAATTTTGGAAATATTTATAGAGGGATAATCAAAAAATCGCTTCAAAATCATGATATAATAAACAAAAATGGTAAAAAACTTTTAAAGAAAATTCTTTCTCGTAGTTGGATTGTTGTTAAATTTTTGGCAATACTTGCGTACATGTATATCTACATATATATTCCTAATACATACTTATAAATAAATCCATTTTAAATGTTTACATAGTCAAGTTGTTATAAACAATTGTGTCACTTTCGTATTTACTCGTATTATAAGCAAGAAAACCACAAATCTGCAATTGCATGTTTTTTTCTGTACGTTGAATGAAGAAATCGATAAAATATTTATTCGTTTCAGAACAAATAATGCATTTGTCATCGATTTTTAAGTGCATATTTTCGCATATTTCACCCTTAACAGCATATTTTCAATATAGTGATTTTTAGAGCATGTTTTGTTACTTTTAGGGCATATTTAACCCCTTTTTTATATATTTTATATTTTGACATTTTAAAGTTATTTTTTTTTTTACCTCATGGAAAGTTTTTAAAATTTGATTTCTCTAATGTTCGTTAAAAATTTCTTAGGAAATGGATTTGTAGTAACAAGTCATGAAGTTTTAGAAAGAGATAAATTGATATAAATGATGTGTTAGTCTTTCAAATTGCTTGAATTGCATTAGATAATATTGTAAAAACATATTTTTTGTATGAAAGTTATGTACAGTTACGGACAATAAAATGGGGTCAAGTATATTTATTTTAAACTTAACTTCTAAAAAAATTTTAAGCAAAACAATAAAACATGTAATGCCAAATCATTGCGAATACATTGGGTTATAAAACTATATAAAAATAATATCCTTTACCATTATCCCAAAAACAGTACATCATCTTAACCGCAAATTGTCCTTTTTAAGTGCGGACAAAACAATAGTAAATTCGCAGTAAATTCGTCAAAATTTTTTAAAATTTTTCCAAAGTTTTTTCGAAACCTTTTCTTTTTTTTAAATCTTGATGACGATGTTAACAATTAGAAGCTGAAAAAAGATAAGAACCGTTAATAATCTTTAATTCGGAAAACAATTTTTATAAAAAAGGGTCTATAAAATAACATCGTCAAAAATAAGAAGAAAATCTATGGTCCGAACAAATGTTAAGTACCGACACCGATTTTTATAGTTAAATAATTTTAGCTATAATTGAAAGGTAGTATTTAAGAGTAATTTAGAAATATTTAATATAAATAAAGTTAATCTGTAACGGAAAATCTTCAAAAAATTTTATCATGTCGAGAACTTTTAATTCTATTAGGTAGGTTCAAAATCTACTAGAAACATAATTTTCTTGTGGGAATCCAAGAATACAATTGGAGAAAATATAATTTCTCTGTAATATCATTCTTAAGCTCACTAATACTGAGATATTGACCTGACAATTTACTATGGTAGTAGACAGGGGGTAAAAAAATTCCCAATTCTGTATTTTTTGGATCCTTACGAAAGTTCTGTGATACAATTTAATATTATAGTTAATTTATAAAATAAATAGTTGTTTTTTACTAAATTTTATGTTTTTTTTTTTTTACTTTGGGTACATGAGGATACTATTTGTAGCTTTTTCTGGTCCGTATTATAAGGCTTTCCAAAATAGTGTTTTGAATAAATTTAGTTTCTCATATTCTTAGAAAAAAATATATATTCTTAGCGAATTGATAAATTTTGTTGGTGATTTTTGCCTCAGTAGTACATTTTATACCCCGAATCTTTTCAAAATACTTCTGTCTATTAATTGAAAATCAAATTATCTAACTATACCGATCAACTTCTATACACAAAATTTGCTTGGACCTTCGATTTTTCCCATATTTTTGACGTCTCTATTTTATGAATCCTTTCTTATACAAATAGTACTCTAAATAAAAGATCTCCAATAATTCTTATCCTTTTTCAGTTTTTAATTTGTTAACAATTTGCAGTTGAGATCATGTACCGTTGTTGGCATAATGGTAAATGATATTATTATATAGGTTTATAATCTAATGTATTCGCAATGATTTGGCGCTAAAATTTCTTTTGTTTTGCATAAAACTTTGTCGAAAACTCAAAAATTTTAAATAATTATACTTAATCCCATTTTTTTCCGTAAATTTATGTAATTATAAATATTTTATAAATATTTTTGATAATATCTGAAATAATTAAACGGGAAAGCAAATAGAAGATCAATAAAATTTTTATGTGATAAATTAGAATTAAAAATACTATTTTTTTTTACTTTTTTTTAAATTTGTGGTTTCCCTGATTATAAGAAACATATTCTTAAATTTACTAATTTATTAAAACTAAATCATGTGTAATGTCAAATTATATACTATTTAATTATAATTAATTTTGAATGAATATCTTTTATGCAGCGGTTTTAAATCATAAACATAAGTATTTATCAACTTTTAACAAATTAGGGTACTAATTGGCGGTGCCGAATTATATACATATAATTTATATTCTTCACATTAGCCTCTTATATAATTATACCAATGCGTTTGCGCTGATGTTTGTAACGCACAGAGAAAATCTTCGGACCCCCACCTTTAAGTACACCGGTCGATTCAAAGTCACATTCAACAAAATACATGTCGGGATTTTAATGATATCTATATGAAATTTGGTTCGAATAATCACTTTGGTACAAGGAAATTTATTAAGATCTGTGCATTATTTTACCTAAGTTTTATATAAGTGTCAAATATGTATCATGTTGATCAGTCCATAATTCACCATAGCCCCCATAAACTCCCCTTCCGAAAATCACTTTAACGTGCATAAATCCTATAGTATCAAGTTAATACTTTATACAAATAGTTTCATGTGTCAT
The DNA here is from genome assembly GCA_932274085.1 of Protocalliphora azurea. Lineage (NCBI taxonomy): Eukaryota > Metazoa > Arthropoda > Insecta > Diptera > Calliphoridae > Protocalliphora > Protocalliphora azurea. Next base: position 2,550,648 of record OW026519.1, read on the forward strand.
TCCATTTAAACCAACACGTAAAATTACAAATTTCGACCTTATATTATCATTAATATAATACAAAATTTCCAATAATTTAATCAAGTGGTTCGTGAAATATAGCGATTTGAAAGGGTAAAATAACTAAAAAAAAACATGTACAAAGTATTTATGGTATAAGATTCATTGAGATGTCATATTAAAGGTATAAAAATTACCTTTAATATGACTTACAAAATGGTCTTATTAAAAATTTTTTAAAAATATATACCCTTGGGAAGTGACATGTTGGGACTCGCAATATTTTATGAATTACTACAAAAAATATTTATTTCAATTTATATTGTTTCGTTTATAATCAAACAGAAAATCACCAGTTGCTTCTAAAAATCATCCAAATATAATGAATATATATATATATATATATATATATATATAATACAATGTTCATTGAGGTCTATAATTAAAGGTAATAAATTTGGCTTTAAAACGATACCTGAAACATGTTTTTATGTTGAATTTGAGTGGTCGATATTTTGCGAATTAAATTTTCCTAAAAACTGTTATTTTTAAATTCATGAAAATAATATATGTAGACGATAAAGATTTTTCTGTATATTCTCTGTAAATATCTTGCTGGGACTTTCAATGGCTTTTGAGTTATTACAAAAAATATAATGCAATGTAAAACAAAAAATAATTACTTTTAAAGAAATTCATGCTTAAGAATTTGTTCACTTTATTCGGTGTGACTTTCTTCAATAACTCAGAAACTATTGAGATTCCCATGAATTTAAAAATACCATTTATTGAGATACGCTGCCATATCTCAATAAATAAATAGCACGATACATAAAAACATCTATCTATTATTATATATATTTTGAAAGATATTCGTATTTTTATAAAGACAGTTTATCTTATTTTCGAAGTATTGTAAATCGCGAACTATCGAGGAATTCATGCTAAAACTCGGTATTTGCATTAAAGTATTAATAATGCGAGTCCCAGCATGCCACTTCTTACCAAATGTATTGAACACATTTTCACCATTAACTTACATTTTTTTCCTTTTCTAATTTCTAAAAAGACAATTTTTTGAGATATTTACCCGCGAACTATAAATCGCTTGAAATGGACCATTTAATATTGAAAAAAAAGTCATGTTGTACGTCATATTAGAGGTAATTTTGATACATTTACGAGTAATATAGCATATCGATAAAAAAAATACTTTGAAAGATATTTGTAATTTTGTGTTTACAACTTTGTACATTTTTGGTAGCTATTTTATGCTTTCAAATCGCTATATTTCGCTAACCACTTTATAAAATTATTTGAAATTTTGTGCCAGCTTTAGTTTTGACGAATGTAATGATTGTACCAAATTCGGAAGAGATGAGGAAACCTGCTGGTTGGTTTTTAATTGGAATGACTCTTATATAAGTAGAAATCATAATGTCAAATTTTGAGAGAATCGGCCCAAAATTGACCATAGTTCCCAATATCAAAATAATACAATGAATATGTATTAATAATACATAGAATAATAAATACATAGGTTCTCTCCCCAAATTTTGATGCACATTCACTATGGTGTAGGGTTCAAATGCACAGTTTATAGTTTAAGTGATTCATAACTTAAATACATAATTGTCAACAAGACCAATATTGTATTGTTGTATTGTTTAAAACTTCGTATCTCTTTTTCAATTTTGGTTCACAGACTATTTTCTATATCTTAGCATATTTTTAGGACGTTTTTTTCTGCTCTTGCAAACACTTATATATTATATTTTATTTACAACAACTAATTAGGCAAAAAATACAAATGCATTTATTGAGTTTCACTTTTTTTTTTTGCTAACTTACGTTTTTATCGCAACGCCAACATGTAACAAAATGCGGAAACGTCCCAGTTTGTATTTTAAAAGTATATATGTGCATAAAGCATTAGGGTTCCCTAAACAATATTTTTTCTTCTTTCTTTTTTAGCAAATTTTGATAGGACTGAATATAAAAAATTATTCAGTAAACATTGCAATTACTAGCTCTAAGATTTTGTCACACAAACTTGGATCAGTCTAATGCATTGTACAATATATATATATATATCTTTGTAAGTATTTTATGTATGTATGTGTGAGATTTTACTTAAACATAAAAAATCAACAAATAATTAACATTTCAACAATACCGGTCACTAGTGTTAATGACCGTTTAAATAAAGAAATAAATTAAATAAATAATGTATATCATTACTCTTCTCTTATTTTTTTTATAGATCTTATTCCGTTCAGGTGTATTGAGTGAATTGGAAGCAAAACGGGATGAATTATTATCGGATCGTATTATTCAGCTTCAGGCGTATTGTCGTGGCTATCTAGCACGTAAGACAATGGCACAGAGAAGAGTGCAAGTAAGTATTGTTCTTAAATGATTTAGAATTTTAAAAGATGTTTTTACCACATAACAAATGTGTGAATATTTACATACATACATACATACATATATTTGTTATATATGTATGTTTGTACAATGCAATAAACTTTCACTGTTAACAATAGTGCAACAATAGTATGAGGGCTTTATTTATTTCAAATAAAAATTTGTAATTTTTTTTTAGGAACTAGCGGTTCGATGCATACAACGTAATGTAAAAGCATTCCTTGTTGTTAGAGATTGGCCATGGTGGCGGCTTTTAGTACGAGTTATGCCCTTATTAAACGTTCATCGTACTGAGGAACAACTTAAAATTGCAAATGAAGAACTGTTGACACTTCGAGTCAAATTGGAAAGAATTGAAAATGATCGTAGCGAACTTAAGACTGAAAATCAAAAACTTGAAGCCAAGGTATGTGTTGTATGTACATTTAGTTCTAAATACAACAATTTGCATATATATTTTATCTCTTGAAACTAAGTATAAACAAATCTTAAATCAATAAAAGCTGATAACATAATTTCTTAATTTTTTTGAATTGTTTTCAAGTTAATTAGTAACAATGCAAGCTGGTCTAAAATTCACATTTTCTGGCATAAATTCAAAAAGCATTTTTTTTTTTTTTTTTTTTTTTTTGAGATTATAATATTTATTAAAATCGATTTTCAGCATTCTCTTCATCCTTCAAACTTATAGGTTATCTTGATAACATGGCTACTAAACTCTAAAATAACGACAAGCACATGACTTACATAAAATATAAAATTATGATCTTAAAATACATCTCCTAAGCTGCTATTTACATTATACAACATTATTATATATTTTTCTGGTTATGCGATACAATATCTTTTATAATTCTAGTTACATTTTAATAAAACTAATGCCACATTATATTTTTAATATATGTTCTTGATTGGATTTTTGACCAGTGTGCAATGTATGAATAATAGTTGTAGTTATATTGTATTACTTACATATTGACATGATAAATGCAAAAAAAAAAAAATACAAAATGAATGTAATTACTTTTCAGTTGCAATTATAAATCAAAAATTTTTATATTTACTAAAGTTTTTAGTTTTAATATTCTAATCTAGTTCTATAATCATAAAATGTTCATTTTAAAGACGCATCTTTTAGACTAATCGACTTCTTTATAGTGTTCATTACTTTGATGAAATACCGTCACCGAAATAATGAAAGGTTCACCCATAAAAATCTATTCTTTTCGTACAAAATTGTCATATATAATTTATTTCAACTTCAGTGTTATTCAGTAGAAAATTATAAAGTATATTACAAAGTTTCTTTAAGTTTTCTCTGCATTAAGTACAAAATTTTTAAGTTTTTTTTCATTTATGAAAGCGAAATAATGATAGGTTCAATGTAATGCAATTTTCATACAAAATTGAAAGAAGAAAGTTAAAAACATTGTTATTTAATTATTTGACAACATGTTATAATTACTTTTGGTGACAATAGATTTCATAAATTTTTTTTTTTTTTTTTTGTAAAAGCTAAAAACTCTACTGTTTTGATATTTAATGTTTTTAAATAGTAGTGTAGTGTATAAAATGGATATATAATAGTATATCACCAAACAACTTTTCAAATTAAGATAAAATTATAATATTTAGTGGATCCCGAAAATAACCTAAAAAAATGAATTTGAACCAAATAAATAAAAACCAAATTTTTTTAATTTTTTCATCATAGTAAATTCGACATTGGTTTTCTGTATGTTCTATAGGGATTCATTAAGTTAACTAAGTGCAAATGGATTTTACTGAACTCAGAAAAAGTATTTTCAAAGAAATTTTTATTAGTCACTGCAATTATCTTTGGCTTTGCTAAAGCTGAATTTACACTTATACGAAATTTAAATACTAAAAATTGTACAGCACTTTTAACATTTTAGTTAATTTTTTAGTATTTCTTAAAAAAAAAACAAATAAAATTTAAATTTGACGACAGAGGCTCAGAAAAATCTGAAAAACCATTTTATACTTTAAAAAAACCGACAATCGGACGGAGGGACACCGTCCTATCGACATCGTTTCTTACAAGGATTCAGAAAATATAAATGTAAACTTTTTTGCTCTCCGACGAAAATTGTGGAAATTACAAACGGAATGACAAACTTATATATCGATCATATATCTCGAAAAATACAACAGTATAAGAGAAAGTAGTCAAAAACATTTTCTTTGACAATATTTATTTAAAACCACGACTAAATCTTACATGTAATTTGTTTTTAATATTTTACAATATTCGCTATTTTAAAGAGAGATAGAGCGATACAAAAGCGTTGATAAATGCATTTTCATTAAAAATTTATATCATAGATGAGGGTTATTATAGGGAATATAATGGCATCTAAAGCGCAGTTTCATGAAATCCTCAGATAGAGGGTTTTGAATATAGCCCCTCGATATACCCTTTACACTTGTGGTGAAAATTTGTGGGACGATTAGACTGATTTAAAAATTCGAAATTCGAGAAAAATTCGAAATTCTATATACATAGGTGCTTAAAAAAATCCAAAATAGCGATTTGGCCAATATCTCGGATACTAATGGACCGATTGAGTTAATTCTTCAGCACAAAAAATTCTTCGAAAAAACGAAGTCTTTAGCTCGAAAACAAAAACTGTTTTTTGGAGGTATCTTCGGTTTTTTGGCGATATCTCTTCTATTTATGGATTTTGCTCATTTTTATTAGCGTTCATCTAAATTCTCTGTAAATTGATGTATAAAAATGCAAGAATATGGGAAAAATCATTTGTTTTATTAAGAAATATTGTCCGTAGTATAAATAAATACGATATTACATAAAGTTGACATTTTTTAATAATCTTGCCAAATAAGGATTTCATAAATTTACCTTTTTCAGAAAAACCTGTTGATAATTCTTCCACTAATCACTGAACAAATTTGTTTTACTCTTCTTTCTCACAAAAACAAATAAAGCCGATTTATAATTTGCGATTTAAATAAATTTCGACTCGATACAATTCGAAGAGTCATGGATTTTTTGCTCGTAATCGGTTTTTGAAATTGGTTAGTGTTAATGTTAATGCTACAATTAGTCTTATTAAAAATCATTTTTCTTTTTATAATTCGCTCTTACCTTTTATAAATATTTATTCTGGTGCTATTTATAAGCAGTTAAACTCAAATTAGTTTTTTTTTTAGTTTTTCTTTAGAAAGGAGATTTCATCGCATAATTTTTAAAATTTACTCAGCTTCCACAAAAAATATTAATGAAATTAATTGTTACCAAAAGTAATTGCAACATCTTGTTAAATAGCTAAATGACAATTTAACTTTTCCTCTTTGAATTTTACGTGAAATTTGCATTATAATTATGATCAAAAACAAAAAACTGAAATTTTTTTGTATTTAATGAAGACAAAATTGAAAGATAGGCTTTATAATTTTCTACTGCATAACACTGAAGTTGAAATAAATTATATATACTAGTTTTGAACAAAAAAAAAAAAAAAAAAAAAAAAAATAGATTTTTATGAGAAAATCTGTCATTTCCATGGTATTTTTTAATTTTTTAAACATTTTTATCTTTGCTGAAAAATTTTAAAAATTCGAATTTAGTTGCTTTGTTTCTCCTCTTCAAGACCAATAATATTTTTTACAAATCAAATAAAAAATAATGAAAAATATAATTACTTTTAATTGTTTTAAAACAAACATATACACATATGAATATATACCTCGTATTTTAAAAAAACTTTTTTTTATTTTATGTTCCCATTGTTTATTTTTTTTTTTTTTTTTTTTTTTTTTTTTTTGAGAATATGCATTTGCTTATCGTCATTTTTGTTTTAAAATTTGACAATGACATTAAATCTTCTAAATGCGACCTGACAAGTGTACGCCACATTTTCAAATATTTTAAAATATGTATATATGTAAATGTGTTCATATATGTGTTTTTATTTTTCGATTGAATTTTCAATACAACTTAATTTGAGAACATCGATCGAACTCTGAAATGTCATAATTTACCCGATATATCTTTTTTTAATTTACCTCATAATATGAGGTATGAGAGTTCATATTATGAGAGTTCACTCTCATAAAAAATATATTGCTGTGTTAACAAACTCACAGATATTTATTATATTTAGCTGAGAATTTTTGTGTGATTATGGATTTTGGTATTTTATGTTACCATATGTTTGTATGTACGTTTAGATACAAAAAGTACACGTAGAGAAAAAAAAAATGATTACAGCATTATGACTATAACAATATTATGTTCTAATAACTCTGTATTCATGATAACAATGTTTTTGTTTAAATTTTGTCATTGAATGTTTACACTCAATAAAAATTTTAATATGGTTGACTGCAAAAATTATATGTTTTTAAATATCCTTACCAGAAACAAAATTTTATTATCATTACTTTTACAACCATTTTTTTCCTTCTTCTTAAACGATATTATATTTTTAAACCATATTAATATTATTATTCCCATGACAATAAAATGTTTCAAATAAATATAACACTTATCATTTTCACAAACTTAGTGGAAAAATTCAATACTTGTTTGTTTTTAAATACATTTTGTTTTTAGTGTTTATTTGATCATTGTAATTCTTATTAAGGTTTTATGGTGGTACAAGTGAATATAATTAATGAAGAAATATATATTTTTTCTTTATTATTTTCAATAAGAAAGTTATAAAAAATAATAGTTTTTTATTAATACGTTTTGTTTTAATATATGATAAGATATAATAATAATATGACAAAATGAAATAATAGTATTGGATAACTATATGATAACATGGAATAATATGATAAAATGGAATCATAATATGACAATATAGTATAATAATAGAAGATAGGATAATAATATAATAAGATCAAATCCTAATCTGATAGAATGGGATTAATGATGTAGTAAGATTGTTCTATTATATGTAAAATTAAAATCATAACATGACAAAACAAAGCATAAAATCGGACACAATATGATAAAATAGATTCATAATAATTATTACTTATAATCATTTCTATTTTTCTCTGTGAACATATGTTCCAATCATAATATGTTGCTCTTAAGTTATGGTCACTACAACTATATTTTTTCTCTGCGTGTATATACAATATAGTCTACATGTATATTTTATGTACATACATAAATGTGTATATGGAGCATATTTATGTACATATGTAGTAGATTGTATAAGTATTATAAAAAAATTTAAATTTTTAATTTTTAATTAAAAACCAAATCAATTTTAGAATATTTACATTATTTTAACAGAAATCACTTGATAGGACTATATAGATCAATTCTCTAAACAAAACTTTGTTTGATTTATTTAAACAATATTATTAATGAGTTGTAAAAAATCTACAACATATATGATTGTATCTATATCACAAAAAACTGGCTAACAGCCAAATGTAATATCATTTAATATGTATTTCAAAAATTATATAGCGAGAGATTTTTTAATTATGTCATAATAACAAATGTAATGATTTACATATAAACGAATTTTTTAGTCCAAAAAATCTTTAACTTTTATTTAATTTAATTTCTTTTATTCAATTTGTAAAGCATAACATTGTCAGCAAACTTTACTATATTTTGGCAACCAAATAAAAGTTGCACCATCTAATATTTGTTTTTTTTTTTGCATATTTAATTTGTTAATATATATTAAAATAAATACACAGTACATGTATTTATATGTACTAATTTATTGACAATTATTGTTTTAAAAATATATAAGATTTTATTTGCATTAATAGCCGATTCAATTTTTTCGTTATTTTCTACCAGTTAGCATATACACATACATACATACATACATACATACATACATACATTCATACAAAATAAAATACGCAAATCTAAATAAATAATTCATATTCGTTCTAAATACAAGTGTTTAGATTTACTATTAATCAGAAAATAAATAAGAAACAAAATTAAATATTTGGTTAACGTTCAAAAATGTATTTTTGTTTATTTATGTTCTTAAATTTGCAGTTAGCAAAATTTAAATGAGGCCTTTACAAACCATTTATTTTTTTTTTTTTTAGAAACTTTTAAATATACAAAAAGGTTGAGTTAGTCTAAAAGCTTCTTGTTTAATTGTCATGCAAAGATCGATAAAATAGGCAAAATCAACTGATTTATAAAAAAAATTCAATTGAAACATAAAACAGAAGTAAAAAATACATGAAATAAAAAAATCAAATTGGTAAAGTTTTTGATAGAATAAAATGAGGAAGAAAAAATTACATTAGCTAGGTTAAAAAGGAAATTATACATTTATTTTAAACTAATTACAATTGATACATATGCACATACTTATGTTTGTATTTTTTATTGTATGAATTAATTTAATTGTAATTGTTGTAACAAATACTTAATAATTATTTTTGCCAGCTGAACAAGTTAAAAAGTATTTTTTCTTTCAATCAACCAAAGAAAAACTTGCTCTTCTCTTATTATTATCATATATATATATATCAGGGATGCCAAAGTTGGTACAATTGTATTTTTCTTTTGTACAATTCGAACCTGAAGAGTACAATACAAAAAAATAATCGTCTTATTTTGAACAAAAAAAAAAATAAAAAATAAAAAAATAAAACTCGCACATTATTTTAAGTTGTTGTGTTAATATTAACGGATTAACTGCACATATGAATAAACCACTTCTTTCTATTATTATATTTTATTCGAACAATATTAACTGTTCCTAAAATATTAGAATCATTTTTGTTGTTATAAGTAATATGACAAAAAGGTTCATAATTATTATTTCGATTTGCGAATTTGTTTGCAATGCTGAATTCAATACAATTAATAATTAAATAACTGTAGGTACAATTGAAATTTTAAAAATATTAATTACATTGTGTGATGCTTGTGTGTTCAATTAGTGAAAGAAATTAAAGAAAATATACAAAATTTCTTCAATTACGATTTTTTTTATAAGAAAAATCAGTTGATTCATATATGAATCATTGCGCATTTGTATAATATAGAATTAAAAATATTAAACGTAATGTAAAAAATTATGTATTTCTACATTTTTTAAAAATTTTGTGTAATATAATACATTATCTGATATGATTATATTAGTTTATTACTTCAAGAGCCACTTATTTACAGACATTTTATTCAAAAGCTATAAATGCTGATAAAATTTTAAATTTAATTGAGTAAATAATTAAAAATGTTTGGTACAAACATATATCGTTCATTAAACAAAAGATTTATAAAAAATGACAATTTTTTACGGAAGGTCATCAGGTTTTGTTAATATTTTTTAAATTTAAATGTTAATATTTCTTTACGATGTAGACGGATTTTAATCATTCAAGGCTCTAATGAAGGCCAACTGAGACTACTTTATAGGCAATAATGCAAAAATAAATTATTTGTTTAAAAATGTATTCGTAATGCAATTACTGTTTTACAATGCACTTTTGACAAATTTCTACCTCTTCGACTTTAATTTTGTTTTAATTTTTAATATGTTGTAAAATATGTATGTAAAATTTTCTGAGTTCAGTGAAACCCATTTGCACTTGTTAACTTAATGAATCCATATAGAACATACAGAATTTTTTGGGTTATTATCCACTAAATATTTAAGTTTTAACTTAATTTGAAAAGTTTTTTTGTGATATACAATATATATCAATTTATCAATTTTATACAATTTTGTACAAAACAGAAGAGGTTTTAGTAGCTTTTCTTTTAAAAATGGTTTTTCCTCGAGTAATTTTGAAAATTTACTCACAGCTTCCACGAAATTTTTTTTTTTATGAAATCAATTGTTACCAAAAGTAGTAGTAACATGTTGCCTAATAATTAAATGATAATTTTATTCACTTTCCACTTTCAATTTTACGTGAAAATTGCTTTACATTCACAATGAATCTAACATTCTTTCGCTCTCATAAATAAAAAAAACTGAAAAATGTTGTATTTAATACAGCGAAAACTCAAAGACACTTTGTAGTAGACTTTATAATTTTCTACTGCATAGCACTAAAGTTGAAAAAAATTATATATACCCATTTCGAACGAAAAAAATTATTTTTATGGATGTTCATATCATTATTTCGGTGACTGTATAACATTCTCACCTTTTATTTTTATTTTTTACGTTACTTATAATAGTTATTTCCATAGATTAACATTGATATGAAGCTCAAAAAAAAAAAAAAAATAAAAAAATAATAAATAAAATAAAATACTCATAAAAGGACATGTACAATGAAACTGTTTATTAACACATTCTTAGACTTGGATTTTTGATAACAGAATTTTATATCCATGTTAATCTATGGTAGCTTCTTTTTCAAATTAAATTTTTTACGTTTGTTTATAAATTTTATCTTTTTAACATACATATAACAGATATTAATAAAAAAAAATATTTTAAAATCATTTGTTATCCCACAAAACAATAAAAAACATACATATAGTAGTAAACTTACAAAATAATTTATTCAAATCAGTTAAATGAAACTAAAAAAAGTACTAAAAATAGCGGTTTTGTTAAAAATACATTAATTTGTATATTCATTATATGCAAAAATTTAAGCCGATTCTTATTCAACAGATCGAAATCATCCTATTAGATAGGGCCGATTGCATTTTTGGTGACGATTTGCTGTTAAAGAAACATCCTGATACATTTTACACAATTTCCAAAAAAACCCGTTGAACATCTCAAAAATTAATTCAATAATAATGATTTGTATACCCTTACGGAAGGTGTCAAGGGTATATAGAAGTAATTCAAGCAGTTACAAGGGAAAAGGCCTTCTTGTAAAATTAAAGTTATAAACAACGTAAAAAATATATTTGGACTGTTATCATGTAAAGTAAAGTATATATATATATTGAAAAATAAAAGTTATTAGCAATGAAAACATTTTATTTTCAAAAATAACTATTATAAGACAACGTAAAAAAATTTTTTAAAAATATAAAAATTATGAACAACAGAAAAAAATATATTTTATTTTTTGAAAAAAAAAAAAAATATTGAGCTCAGCTTTTTGAATTTGAAAAAAAAAAACTAAATATTTATTTTTGGTTTCTGTATTATTTACATTATTATATCTTATATACATTATTTCTTGATTGTATAGTACTCTGATACCATTATCATCATGACCAAGCGCTATATTTTTTTAACGAACATGAATTTCCTCCTGGGTAATTATTAGTAACTTCCAAAAAAGTACAAAATAAATTTTGTATTATTTTTTATTTAAAATAATTTATTAAATTATTCTGGTACAACTGGGATCAAAAAAGTATTTGTTTTAGATCATTTTCCATATCTGATCTATATACAAATATATATATATATATATTAATTTATGCATATATGTTTGTCTGAAAAGCGTAAAGATACGCACAAAATCTCATTCGAATTTGCTGAATTCGTTCACAATAATGTTTATATTTTTCGCTAAGCAAACTCAAATCAACAAATTCAGTCATTGTATAGCAGTAGAGGAAGAAAAACCTCTAAGTGCCATCGTGATCGCTATTTTATTCCGTCCGCATACAAAATTATTTGTTACATATTAGAAAAGAAATAAAAAAAAAGAGAAGAATAGAAAAGTATTTACAAGTGGCAGTAGATCAAACGTGTGAAATAAACGAAAATTAAATGCGTGAAGAGTAATAGAGAAATACAAAAATAAAACGGATTTGTTTTCTTCTATTAAAAATGAAACAATACATATTGCATTTATATTAACAAAAAAAATCAGCTTCAAAAAACGAATCTAAATTCAAAATTTACGACCCAACGAAAAAAAAAAAACGAAATAAAAAACGATTTTATTGGCTTTCTTCCAAATAATCCTTATTATATGTATTTGTTTATAGAAAAATTCAAATTTAAATTAATAAAGGAAATTTAAAATTGTTTCCTATGTCACCATTACAGAACGAATTAGTGGTGACACAGGAAAGTGAAAGGTCTAAACAAATGACCGCTTCACACACACCTGAAACGAACTCACAATCAAACAATAACAACAATAACAATATAACAGGATCTATAGATGTTATAAATGAAATAAACACAAATAATATAAGTAGCAATAAACAAACTAACAATGATACACAAAACAAAGAACACGATAAAATATTAAATTTAACATTTTTAGAGCGTGTCCGCTTGGCGATGCGTAGTTCCAAAACTTCGTTGCCACTACAAGTAAAAAATTATTCACCAATGGTTGATAGGTCCCATGTATATGCTCCATTATGCAAAGATGGAAGCAATTCTTCTTTATCCTCAAATGCAACCAATATTTCGTCAATTGCCTCACCTCCTTCCACCCCCTCTCCGCGTCCTCCCATACCACCGAAAGATCCCAATCGTTTGCGTAAACAAATTAAATTGATACCTAAACAACGAGAACGTAGTCCGGCCCAAACTTTGAATAAAACGATCGATTTTTCGAAACGATCTTTAAACTTCGATTCCGATGATGGTTTACATTCACCTAACGGTGCGACGAGAACATCATGTAATGGAATATCAAATCAAGCAGAGACTGTTGTTGATAGCACTAATAGCGATTCATCAACAGTCCCTGTAGAAGTCAAATTAAAACTACCTCTTCCTAAATTAGATGCAACAGGGAACTCATCTTCATCACATTTAACAAATGGCAACTACGCACGCCCATCGTCTGAGCGTCTAAGATTGTTGACACGTTCACCAAGTCCAGCCCTATCGGTGAAAAGTACATCGTCGAGATCATCGTCCATAAGCTCTAGTGTTGCCACGACTGCAACTCGCTCTTCGTTTTCTCGACTACAAACACCTCCAAGACGAGTTTTCCCTCAAACACACACTCAAAGCGATCAATTCGACGCATATAAAATGAGAAACATGGAACAATCACCAGTAGTATTTGATGCAAATCTCTCATTTGTTTTGGGTTGCCGCAAACAACCCATACATCAATCGTTTCGGCCCTCGCCCTCTTTTGAAGATCCTCGTACGGCATCGGCGTTTTTAAGCGAAAAAATACAAAATTTTCTTAAAAGAACCGACCATGTTCAAGAGGAATGGACAGCTTTAGGACGACGCAGTCGTAATCGTTCAATAGCAGCTACAACCAATAGCGGAAGAACAACACCCACAAATTCCTTGTATGAAGATAATGATCCACTATCAGAGACAATAAGTCTTATCGAAAGACAAAGAGAACGTAACAGCATGGAACGCTGTCCGTCCATGGGACGTTCAAAGTCGTCACAAAATATTTTAACTAAAGCTTTTCAACTCTCAAAAACTTTACCAAAAACACCAACATCACGATCAAATTCTTTGGTCAGAGATATCTCTGACATGGATGATGACGACGATGATCGCACTATTCAAGAGGGGGATGATAACGAACTGGATGAGGTATGATTGATTATGTAGATACCTAATACATATGTTATGAATTTATGGAATATTCTTTAAATGTACTCCTCTGAAAAATACACATTGCCTCTTTTCCATGTTATTTTATTATTAAAAAAAAAAAAAAAAAAATCTCTGAATGTATGTCAAGTTCATGATTGTATACGTATATTTATAGGTATATATAAATAATTACATATTCAAAACTATTTGGTCCATATATTGATGTACATATGTCTGTTTGTAACATGTGACATTGAATAAAGAAAATTTATTTGTGTTAACTTAAAAATAATATCCAATAAAAATATTTCTCTATGGAAAATGTTTATTTTTAGACATCAAATGAATAACATTTTTGTATGATTCATAATTAGTGTGTATTAATAATAATAATAATAATAAAAATAATAATAATAATTATGTTATTGCAACAATTTTCTTTAAATTAATTTCGAACATATTTATTTTCCATTTTTAGTTATCCGAAATGACAGTAGATTTAGCAGAAGAACGTTCTACGGCCAATATGGCAACGGAACGTTTAGAAGCCGAAACTGGTGAACGTCTACGTCTTGAAAAGGAACTTTCGGAAAAGGAAAGCAAAATAAAAAGTTTACAGGAAACTACAGAAAAACTTGAAATGGAATTAATTTGTGCCAAATCTGATTTAAATGGTATCTCAGAGGAAGAAGAAGATCTAGACAATGAGGATGGTGGTTCATCTGGCGGTATATACAAACTAAAATATGAACGTGTGGCTAAAGAACTTGAATTTACCAAAAGACGTTTGCAAACACAACATGAACATGATCTGGAACAACTAATTGGCTTGAAAAAGCAATTGGAAAAGAAGGTAAATAATATATTTATATTATTTATGTTTTCTTTATTACTTACATACATACACACATACATACATACACACATACATACATACATACATACATACACATACGTACATACATATCGGTTGACTTAAAATAGAAAAAATGTAACACGATTTTTTTTTTAAATTTACTTTCCTGATAGTTTTCTTTCAATCGCATCTCCCTCAAAAAAGTTAAGTGTGCTGTGATGATAATTATCAAAATTATAATCGTTTTAGAACAGCACTACATAATTTTGAATATTCTTTAATGTGATTTATAGATCTTATACGTGTATTTGTGTAAATAACTAATTAATTTTAATATTCGAGATACGCGTTTTCTATTTATATTAAGCCATCGATAGGTACATATATATATATATATATATATATATATATATATATATATATATATATAATAAATATATATAAATATATATATAATATATATAAATATATATATAATATATATAAAAATATAAATAATATATATAAAAATATAAATATATGCGATTTCACATATGTCATCCTTTATTTTTAGCTGTCGGACGCTTATGAGGAGGTTGAAGAACAACGTCAAGTTGTTGGCCAATGGAAGCGTAAGGCTCAGAAAATGACAAATGAAATGAACGATCTAAGAATGCTTTTAGAAGAGCAAAATGCCCGCAATAATTTGTTGGAGAAAAAGCAACGAAAGTTTGATTCGGAATGTCAGGCATTACAAGTAAGTTTTAAATTTACCTTAACATTTTTTAATATGTATAATAAAGTGCCTTGTGTGATTCTCAAAATATTACTTCTACATGTTTTCACTTACGTGATCTGCACCATTTTTGCAACACCTCTAAAAATACGGATTTCTTTCAATAGCATTATTTTATTAATAAGAAAATTAACTTTAAAATATTAATGAGACATTGTATAATAGCTGTTTTCTTTTTTTTCGAAATTAATATAAATTTTCAATATAAATTGAAGTAGGTATATAGAAGTGATATAGGTGCTTAAAAATTAAGTAGGAACAAAAAATTTTGCTAACGGCCTGTCCCACGATGTCGAGCTATAAATTCATTTCGACAATTTATATGGAAAACAACAAATAAATTAAAAATTTTTGTATTGTTTCCCATACATTTTGTCGAACGAATTTACTTACTAGACTCATTACCTGGTAATGAGTTGTCATTAGTTTTCTCATTCCTTTGGGTAGTTAAATAACTAGTTACCGGTAAATAATAAATTCATTTAGTTCTGCAATTACACAGAAATATGCAACACTGTTTTACCACTTTTTTGATCTTACCAAAAAAACATACGTTGCATGTTTTACCCTCATATTCAATAGAAAATTCTCTTATTAACAGCAGACTCAAAACTTTTTTTTTTTTTTTTTTATTTGTAAAATTTTATACAAAATTCTGTAATTTCATAAAAAGTACGAAATATCACTAAAATTCTTAAAATCCGGAGTTTTACCAAATAATCCATTATTTCACCAAAAATCGGAAATTTCAACGAAAATTCAAAATTTTATAAAAAATTCAAAATTGCAAAAAAAATCGAAATTTCATTTAAAAAAAATCAAAATTCCACCAAAAATTTTAAATTTCCAAGAAAAAAAAAATTGATTTTTTTTTTTACAAAAAATTCGAAATTTTACCAAAAATTTGAAATTTCAAAAAAAAAAATGTGTTGTTTACAAAATTTCGAAATTATAAAAAAAAATTAATTTATGGTTTTGTAAAACTTTTCTTCATAAAAACTTTAACATAATAACAGAATTTGGCACACATTTTTGTCTGTTATAAATAAAATATACGTACTTTGTTAGATACGTGTAATCTAAGAAAGAAATGTTATTATTATTAATTAATTAATAAATAAGACATGACATAAAAATAACTAAAATCTTCATATTCTGCGTATGTATTGTAATTTCTTTAAATTTGTTGCAGGACACCGCCCGTCAAGAACGTCAATCAAAGGAACGTTTATCTCGAGAAAATGATATACTAATTGCTGAAAAATTTACACTAGAACAATCATTAGCGGTAAGTTTTAAATACCATTTTAATTAAAATTTATATTTACAATTTACCTGTTTAGCTATCTGGTATTGTTTGAGTTCGAACTAAATTTTTTATAAAGTATGTATGTAATATGTTCAAACATGTAGTATATATGTACGCATTGAATATTGCACTAATAGAAGAACAACCTACTGTGATCGGAAATTATATATATTAAAATTAGTTTTGTCTGATAGACAATAGTGTTTTTGTATAATTTGTTATATAAATTAAGTTATCTATAGAAATTATTATGATAATTTCAATTAATGATTTTAAATCTCAACAAGTTAATTTTTTAACTTGAGAAAATTAAATAATGGAGTAAAATACGTTTAGTTTCAATTTTAAGTTCCTTTTTACTAGACAATGTCATTGAAGTAAATTGTAATACAATTATATGTAATTCAATATCTGAAAAAAAAAATTATAATATTCTTTTCTTGTACTTTCGTTTTAAAAATTATGTTTTATTTTTTGTTTACAGATACTTTTAGTTTTTTTTTTTTTTTTTTAATTTTATGACAACAACATTTTGTATAAGCATTCATGTTTGTTTTATATACAGGGCTGCCAGATACTTTTTTTCAACCCCAAATTTTAAAAAATCCCAAAAAATCGCCACTCAACAAAAAAAGAACTTTTATCATACAAAATAATTATTTGTTTTGCTTTTAACAAGTAATTGTACTTTCTCTTTATAGAGATAATTTTTAGATGAATAATTTTACATAACTGCATATGTATTTCAAAAATAAGGCATTAGGGTATTCACTCGTATAATGTTTGTTCGATTAATAGTGAAATTAAAATCATATAATTGATCTATTAAATTAAAAAAAGAACTTGGAGTAAAATTTTATTCATGTAAATTATACCGATTAATCGAAAAATTCGAGTAAAAATTATTACTAGTTATAAAGGTGTTTTAATTTTAGTTTAGAATGTTTATAATCTAAAAGTAACACCACAATTTAAAATTTTATTTGGTAAAAAGAACCGAATATATGCCTAAATTACAACGCGTAGTTAGAGGTGGTTTTTCAATGACAAAAATTAAACAAATATAAAAAGCGCAAATTTAAAAATTATAATGTAAAATTTAAATAATTTATTTTTTATAATTTGGGTTTGGAGGTGATAAAAGAAAATTCACCTCCTTATATTAAATTTTTCGTAAGAAACAAATTCGAGGATTTTAAACTTGATTTGAAAAAAATATTTTTGGTTCTATGAATGATAGTGCGCTGGAATGTGTAAATATTGAATTGATATACCAACAGATTCTCAGCCTGGTGTAGAGCTTATGATGATGGCTTGGATGAAACTTGTGATATAGAAGGGAATTGGGCTTAAAATTAAGTTAAGCAAGTAAACATATAGTTACCGTTAAGAATTGCTGAACATCTCATAAATGTACCTTAAAAGATTTTTTAGGCCTATTTATTTCACTATCAAATAATTTAGTAAATATAAAGAAACAATGTATTTTTGAAAACGAGTGAGAAAAATGTACACAAAATTTAATTACATATTATTTTTGAAAGACTATTTGAGAAGGGTTATTTAAGTATTTCTGCTAAATTAAGTGATCTCAATTAATGTAGATATATTTTTGATTTTTTTTTTTTTTTTTTAACTATTCCCTCTGTTTTCTTTTTTAATAAAACACTAAAAAACACAGATTGCATGTTTTATTTTTAGTACAAAACGAGTAAAATTTTAAGGTATAACTTACTCGAATAACTCGAGTAATTTAAAATATTTACTCGATTCGAGTAATTTAAAAACTGCATTTTCGAGTTATTTTATTAATCGAATAATGAAAAAGTCGAGCAAAATGAGGGTATTCATTTTGCTCGACATTCAACTTCAAATTCAGATTATTGTAAATTAAAGGAATTGGCACAATATATAACTTGAGAATTATAATAATATAATATATAACTAAAGAATTAAAGTTATTCAACATGTCTGATTAAATTCTTACCAACAGATTTTATTAATACATTTTAACGTATAAATATCCATGGGATATATTTGTAAAAACTACTTGTTTTACTATTGTTTATACTTGATTTATAAAAATTTAAAATTCTTCAAAATGAAAAATGAAAATCCACAATTAACTTTCTGATATTTATCATTAATAGGCCCCAAAGTTTTTATTACTTTTAAATCGTTTTTGGATACTTATTTAAATAGGAAAGGAAAAAACTGCAACTCTTTAAACTTTAAAAATAACAGCCGATAATTTAGCTGTACTCAATCAGGTACGATCGGACATTAATGAGTTAAGATGCCTTCCGAAGTTCATATTACATGCTATCTTGAAGATTAGTTTTTGTTAAACTCATAACCGAAAGGATTGCTTGTGTAATTTCTTTATAATGACATGTAAATCTTTAAAATTATTATACAATTTCCCCGAATAAATCCCCATTCACCAAACCAAAATTTTCATTCCTTTCTGTTAGAAAAGTTTCCCAAATTTAGGTTTAAAACTCCAAATGTGGCAGCCCCGTTTATATACTTTGCTACATGTTTGAGAGCGAAATATGTTGGACACTACCTACATACCTAGTTTGACAAATATTAAAATATTTATTAATAAGTCTTTCTAACTACAAACACAATTGTATACATATAATATCTATTACACTTTTCCTATAAACATTAAAACTCAACATGTATGTACATATGTATATATGTACTTATCTACTAGTTCGAATAGATAGAACTATTATCAATTTTACCATTGTGAGAGTACGACGTATTCATGTTTTTAAATACAGTCATTCATTTACCCAGCAAAAAAAAAAAAAGCTGAAAAAGTGTCATGATTTTAATATTGTGTTGTCATTAGAAGAAAGTATTTAGTGCTGAAAAAAAGTTTCAGAAGTTCTTTTTTTAACCCATGGTTGTCATTGGAAGGATGTTTTTCTTTTATGATTTGAATTACTTCTCTTAAAACTATGTTTATACAATTTTTTAATAAAAAATCAGTTTTAGCCTTATTAATATATAATAAAAGTGCTTTAAAATTTGGGAAATTTTAATTTTCTTAGAAATTATTAACTTTTTCCTCCTAAAAATTCATTTATTTTCATTTTTTAGAAGTAATTATTAATAAGTTCCAAAGAAGCTCAAAATATGCACTTAGTTCTATTTTTGAAGTAGTGAAAGTTATCTTTTATGTAAGCACTTGATCGTTTTTTTTTTTTTTGCTAGGTTAGCTTAGTTAAGCTGTTTTTGTATAATATATACATAATTATGTATGTTCTATATTGTAAACTACATTATCATAATAATAATAATATTCTGTTTTCGCAGACGCTCGAAAAGTTTCCATTTCACTTTTCAAATTATTTCAATTATAAAAAATTTAAAATAATTATTTTTGAAAAATCTGCATACATTAAAGTGTCTTGATTTGTATGGAGATAAAAAATGTTGCTAATGTACCCCCATTAAAATTAAAGATAGATACGTTTTAAACTAATCCCCAAAATATTTCGATCAGCAGTGTACATAATTTTTAACTTTAGTAAAAAAAATACAACATATAATAGACAAATGACGTTTAATATATAATGAGTAAAAAGTTTTCATTCTTAAGAAAATAAAATTTTAGTAAAATTTTCTAATATTTTATTTTAAATACTATTTTTTTAAAGTTTGAAAATTTTGGACATTTACCATCGCAATTTATATTTTAAGGCATCATTGGAAATGTCTCATTCATACTATTGATATATGTGTTCATTTAACCTTTTAGTTGCACGAGTAATATTTGGCGATTTTTTTATGTCAAATAAATGGTTAGTTAAGAAAATAAATGTCACCAATTTCATACATTAATCATAAAAACTATAAATTCCTGTAAAATAGTGACTAAATTTCAAAAATGTCTTAATTCGATTATTATTGCGGTTTTAAATATAATAAATATAATAATATGTGACATATTTTCAAAAATTACTAATTTAACCTTTTGGGAACAAAATGCATAATTGACCCTCTTGCTGTTAAAAGATTAATTATGTGTAAACTTCAATAGTATTGGAATATACCATTCCAATGGTACTTTAACATCCCATATGTTGAAAAATGTTCGAAATATATAAAATTAAGAGTTAAGTAAAGAAAATATGACAAAAAAAAAAAACTTAGTAAAATCTTAATTTCCCTCAACTGAAAAGAGACAACAATTATTTAGATGAATATTCTAGGCCTTAGTATGCCTCTATTACAATTTGAAGTTAATTTTCTTTTATCGAAAATTTTTAATTTTTTTTAAATTTAATTTTAAATTTTAATGATATTGAAAGAAATACATACGTATTCATAGAGGTGCTTTGAAAATGGTTCAGATCACGTAAATTTAAACATTCAGATGTAATATTATGGGAATCACATAAGAACAGACCAATCCTCATTTCTAGACGGTTACACACACACATGTATATATATATATATATATATATATATATATATTCGAAGTTATAAGACGGAATCTGGTTATATCCCTAATGTACTACATACAAACGTTTGTATGTTTGGATTTCGATATCACATTGTGATTTGTTGTTGTTTCTTTTATCATGCTATTGTATCTTGTGTTTTTTTTTTCATTCTTTACTGTAGGTTTGAATTACTTGCTTGTGTTCTTAAACTCTCATTATTCTTTAAACACTCTCTACGCTTTGTACATGCGACTTCTTCCAGTACTATTTGAATTAAAAAATTAAAAATATCAACAATTTAAACAAAAAAGTTCATAAATAAACAAATAAAAATTTATAATAGTGTTAATAAGTTTATTTAATAAAAAATATTTCATGTAGAAAAAAATATTACTTAAAAAAAAAGAGTGCATTTTAAAGAATTTGTTCATAAGTTTGTTTGATACCAATTGTGTGTGTATGCAATAGTGTGTTCAGCATGAAAAAATAATTAAGATCGAGTTTATTTATTATTGTTATCATCGCTTAATGCCCATCCCAATTCATCTAAACATGAGTCTACGTTATACTTCATGTGCTACGCTGTTGCAAGTATGTTTGTTGTGTTTTTTACCGTTTTTATTTTCCTCTGCATACATACATAGTGTGTACATATAATTTTACTTCTTTCTCAACATTAAGAGTTGCTGCTACTTTATGTAGTTTTCTTAGCATTTTTATTATTATTATTATTATTATTATTATTATTTTTTTTTTTTTATTAGTATTAGTATTATTTTTTAATATTTCTATCTGTACATTATAGTGAAGAAAAGATATAAATATGTACAGTCATGTGTATGTATGTCACTCTCAACTGTAAATCAATTCCATTGTTTAGTCAAGAAAGTTATTATATAATCATTACAGATTTTATATAAACATCTACATATCAATGGCTTAACAAAAGGCATATCACGAAATTTCAAATGAATAAATCTTCTCAGATACACTTGTAAAACCTGTAACATCCTTTAAAAAAATTTTTAAATTATTCAGGGCTAATTTTAAAGCGATTATAAATTTGATATTTGCCACCACAGTTAACTTAAAATGTTTTAGGGAGGTTTATCAAAAAAATTGTGATATCTATATAAACTAACGATATGTTTATACTCATGTGAATAAAAATACTAATAAATAATATACATATTAGTATATGAACCTGAACATGTCAAAAAAGTCTGCATATTCATAAGATTGTTTAAGCAAACAGTTATTATAAATAAAATATTTAACAGCAAATGATTTCCAAAATATTTTCAAAAATCCACGTTATATTCAGTTACATATACAGTACTGTGCAGAACATAAGCAACAAAATAGAAGTTCCTATAAAAATTTACTTATTTTGCAACAAAACTAAATTTATAAAGATTAACAAAAACGTGTGCTGCAGAAGATGTGAATTTGTTTCTTCTTACAAAAAAAGATGAAAAAACGTATGTTCTCCATACAAAAACAACAAAATTTCCTAATGTTAAAAACGTACCAAATTTTCGAAATTTGTTAGGATTTTTCTTAAATTAATGGCAATTTTATAGTAAAAATATCTAAATGCAGTATTATTTTCATTCCTTTTTCTTATTTTTCTTCTACTAAAAAAAAAAAAAAAAATATATATTTAAATGGTGGTTTGTGATAAAATATGCCGATGCATAAAATTTATTATTTGTTTTTTTTTTTTTTTTAATTAAAAAATCCATATTACAGTCTTTATTTTAAGGCTACAAATTAATTTCAGAAGCACAATTTGTAAAATTATATATAATTTCGTTCGGCTATGAATCAAAATAATATGATAACGTGCTGCAACAATGGATTTGACTACATAAATAGATTATGCAATCTCTAAAATTTAATATATAGTCCACACGAAATTGTTTGAGAACATTTGAAGTTACATACCAAACAAAAATAGTACAGCTCACTAAAAATCATCTTCAATATTGGCATAGTTTTTTACTCCTGTGTTTATACAAGAAACATTTTATAATTTTTATATAAATAGGTAGATTTTCATCTAAACTCAACAAAATTCAGCATTTTAAAAAAGGAAAGTGCTTTATTTAATTTAAAATAATATTCAATCATATCCACTCTAAAAGGATACGTAACGTACTGTATCACAGTGCACCGCCAATGTGTATATTTTAAACCACGAGGACAATATGTAATTATGACTTTACTTCCATTCTAGCTAAAAGACTTTGTACTTTTCTTTCAAAACCTAAGAAAATGTTGATACTTTTAGGTATTTAGGTTTTTAAGAAGCACAAAACTTTCATCATACATAGAAGAATGCCTTGTTTAATTCGATGTTTTAGTAAAGGTAAAACGCAAAATATATTTTAAAACTTTTGAAGGATTTGATTAAACATAATTGCTTCAAATTTTTTTTATTCATGCGGCCTAATTCTCAGACGCAAAGCCCTTTTCAGATTCTTTAATAACATAATTGAAACTAGTGTTGTCTAATCCAATTCGGACACTCATAGAGTAGAACCGTATGTGATTGTGAAATTTGTTTTTTTTTTTTTTTTTTTTTTTTTGAAAACTAGTGCTTTAGAACTAATTCTATGTTGCTTCAACATCTCTTCTCTGAATAAATTAATGATTCCCAATGACTTCCTAGAACTGTTTAAAAACTTAAAAAAATAATAAATTTAAATTGCTTTAAAAATGTGGCTCAACAAAAATCTTTAATTTAAAAAGCTGGTTATAGAACCGTTCCCTAATTCTTTGGTTGACCTAGTTCTGAGTATAACAATTTCGAATAAAAATTATTAATTAAAAATTAGTTCTTAAACCGTTCCATAGAATGGGTACTGGCTAGGTAACACTTCTGTTGAACTAGTTCTGGCTTGAACTATTACAAGCTATTTGCTTGCATTCTAGTACTAGTTTTAGAACAAAAACTCTTTTACTTAGCAATATTCCATTCAATGTAATTAAAATAAAAATTGTCTGCAGTTTAAAAGTAAAAAATTAATAATCAAGATATACCCTTTCTATGTTAAACCACCGTTTATTTTGAAAGTGGCCTAATTTTATCCACAAATAGGATGAAGTTAGGTATGAAAGTTATTTAAATTTTTAGGTAATTATTTGATTCTCATTTAATTTATTTCTTAGAATAAAGAAAACACATATATATTGGAAGAAAACTATTAGGTAAAAATTTAAATATTTTTATGCCTAACTCGATTTAAGCCACTTTGAAAATAAACGTCTCATATAAAGTTAGAAGGGTTTTTCTTTATAATATGTGACTTTAACAATTGATTTTAGCAAAGTAAATGATCCATTTAAACATATCTAGGGAAATTCAATTAATGGCAGTATGTTTATCAGAAAAATTTTTAAATATTGAAGACAAATTGTCCTCCCGTCAAAGAAGTCTAAAAATAAAATTTAACTAAGAAGATTTTAAATTATTGATCTAACATGTACTATACAAGTATTGAGTATTAAGTTTTGTGTATTTGAATTTTTTTTTTTTTTTTTTTTGTTCGCACATAGCATCCTAAGCGACAAAAACTCTATTTAGTTTAAAATATCTTTTTAGACATTTTGTTATAAAAAATTAACAGCTTCAGAATGGGGTTGAACCAACAACCTTCTAGTTGTTAATCGGGCGCTCTAGCCAACTCATCCACGTGATTGCAGTATTACTGTGATATTATACTATTGAGTACTTATTAATGTAATACAGAGAAGACAAATAGTAATGACGCCTCATTACCAAGAAACTACTTTAATAAGTAGTTGTTATTACCGAAAACCAAAAAGTTTTTGCTGGGTTATTAGTGAAATAACATAATTTAACACTTTTTAGTGATAAGCATTGGTAATGAAAACCTTGTCAATCAATTTTATTTTTAATAAGTCGATATATTCTATTCCATTAAAAAAATATGCATATCAATTTTTCTATAATTTCTATAATAATCACTTTGTTTTAATACGATTTACACTTGTTCAAAACAACCTTTTAATAACAACTTTAATAATTTTTACTGGGAAATAGTGTTATTTATTTAGTCTGAAGGCCTATATAGGTAGTGCTCTATTTTATTAACTTTATAATAATTATTACAAATTTATTCGTTTGATGAAAAAAAAAAATAATATATGTTTCTTTCTTCTTTTTTTATTCTAATTTTTCTAATATTACTTATAATAAATTCCCAGGAAAAATTTATTAATTCTGCAACTAGTTCTAGAACGCTTGCAAATAGCCTGTACTCATTCTACTTTGGCGTTTATGACTAATGATTTTTGTTTTTTAAATTGTCACCTCCAGAAATAGTTCTGTAGAAGTGTTATCTAGCCAGTACCCTCTGCCGAAACTTCACTTACTAAATAACAAGTTTTGTAAGCGAAAATAATATAAATATAAAATCACCTTCCTCGTTTGATGCTATAACTGACGAATTTTGTTCAAGATGTCCAAAGTTTCACCAGTTTTTATTTGGGTACCAAAACAGTTGTTTTGAATGGTGACTGATTTTTTTTATGCACAATAAAAAAAAAACATATGGCTCGGTTGAGATTATAACCCTCGCATCACTATACTGCTTATGTTTGTTAGCCTGTCATTTTATACGCTACACAATAATCGACTTGTATTTTTTTTTTTTCCTAAAAAATGGTTTTAATAAAGGGAGATAAATAAAAACTATTAATTAAAAAACAAAAACAAAAAAATAACTATTTGCCTCAGTTGGGATTTGAAACATCTACGTAAAAATCAAATTCCTTTCATATTTACTAAAAACTAATAGGTAATGCATACAAAAAGCTGTTGCTTTTAAAATTAAAAGTTAAGTTTTTGCTAGGACTCATTCTATGGAACGGTCCTAGAACTAGTTCTATAACTAATGATTTTTGTTTGAAATTGTCACATTCAGAACTAGTTTTTTTATTTTTTTTATTCTAAAGAGACATTTTGTAAATTTCCCTTTTTAATCAATTTAATTTTATTCCTTTTTTTAATTTTTGGAATTCTTTCAAGTTTTAAAAACAGTTCTAGGAAGTAACTTGAGAACCAATCATTTTTTAAAGAAATTATAGAGAAGTTCTTAAGCACTAGTTCTCAAAAAAAATCATTAGTTCTTAAAACCAATTTAGAATCACAATAATGTTCTACTTCACGAGTTCAGAATTGGTTGCGACACCACTAATTTCAAGGATGTTATTAAATAATTTGAAGTGGTTATGATTACACTGCTTCTAAAACTAATGATTTTAATAAAAGTTCTAAAATTTTTTGTATTATTAAAAAAATAATTATTTATATAATTTGCCCTTAATTGAATTTCGCTAAGTGTATATGGAACAAAGACCTTTATATGAACTTAATAAACTGACGGTCAATAAAATAAAGTTACATTTTTATTTAGTTCATTTCTTTTCAACTAGTGAACGTTGTTATTCTTCGTATTAACACACATACTTATTTACAAAATGTGTAACAAATGTTATTGAGAAATTCTTAGAATTTTTCAAAATTAAAAGGAATACTTTAAATTTAAAATTTAATTCTTGCGTATGTAAGTTATAAAAAAAAAAACGGAAATTTACTTCATAGATACCTACATACATACATACATACATACATACATACATGCATATATTATGTATTATGAACAATTAACAATTACTACTGTATTTATATGAACACATTTTGAATATGCATTTTCTTTGATGATTTTTTTCTTGTTAGGACACTCGTCTTGAGCTTGATCTCAAGGAAGAGAAGTTGGCATCGTTGCAACGGGAATTAGAAGAAATGACATTTGGTGGAGGTACTGAAGAGGAGATTGCACAGTTAAGACGGTCCAAAAATGAATTGGATAGACGAGTCAAAGAACAGGAAGAGGAGTTAGATGAAATGGCAGGCCAAGTGCAGTTGTTGGAGCAAGCTAAATTGCGTTTGGAAATGACATTGGAAACAATGCGCAAAGAAGCGCGAAGGGAGGCTCAACAGAGGGACGAAGAACTGGAAGAAGCTCGTGGTAGCGCATATAAGAAAATCAAAGGTAAGTTTATTTTATGCATTAGAAAGAGGAGAATAAAAACAATTTTGTTAATTTATAGCTCTTGAATGCCAGCTGGAGACTGAACATGAGGAAAGAACTCTGTTATTGCGTGAAAAGCATGAATTGGAACGTAGGTTATCATCAATGGAAGACCAAGATCGTGTCGATCGACAAGCTGAGGAAGCAACTAATCAAAAGATGCGGCGCGATTTGCGTAAATATAAGGCACTACTTAAAGATGCCCATGCTCAATTAGAACGTCTCAAAGCTGATACACCAGGTAAAACTTTGATTCGTCAACTTCGAAACCAACTTGAGGACGCAGAATCAGCCCGGACGTTGGCAATGAAGACGCGCCAAACAGCCGAAGCAGAGTTAGCAGAAGTTCAAGCAATGTACGAAGAGTCTAACAGAGCACGAAATGAAGCTGAGGATCGTGCAAACGCGGCCCAACGTGATCGTACAGAATTACAAGCTCAAATAGAAGAAAATGAGGAAGAATTAGCTGAACTGATGAAAAAGTATAGTGCAGCAGTCAAACAACTTAACACCGAACAAATTGCAGCTTCCGAATATGAATTTAAATTATCGGAGTTGGAAGCAGAACGTAATAATCTCAAAGAACAAATAACGGAATTACAACATAGATTGGAAAATATAGAAAATTTGGCAGATCCCTCCGCAGCTATGATGTCAAAACGGTAAATGCAGAGATTTTTTATTTTTTATTTATTTAATTTTTTTTTTTGTAAATTAATATTCTTATTAAAAAAAAAATATAATTATTTTTGATATTTAGTCTGGAATTACGTACCAAAGAATTAGAATCACGATTAGAATTGGAACAAGCTACAAGAGCTCGTTTAGAAGTTCAAGTGAATCGTCACAAAGAAGCCCTAGAACGTCTACAAAATGAAGTTTCACAAGCTAAAGTTCGTGAGTTACAAGCCCAAGATGCTCTCAAAAAATCGCAGAAAAATTTAAGAGAATTACGTGAAGAATTCCATGCAGTCTCGGGAAGGGAGCAAGAGTCTGTAACAAAACGTAAAGACTTGGAAAAGAAAATAGAACAAGTAGAGTCGGAATCATCTGCTCTAAAGAATGATTTGAGATTAGCTTTACAACGTATTGCTGATTTACAACAAGCAATGGAAGAGGGAGACGACGATTTAACAGACAGGTAAAAACTAAATTACTTACTTTAAATACATATGTATGCGTATGTACTTAATTTAGGCAACATTTTTTTTTTTACTAAAATACAATAAATATTTATTTCAGTGATGATTCCCAAACATCGGAAGGTTCTCTTAGCGATCTAGAAGATCGCCTAAAACCTATACAAGTGCGAAGATCATCTATACAAAAGCAAAATGGCGGCTCAGTTAGTACCACCACCACCTTAGTTCGAGAGAAAGCAGATAATAGTCCAAGGTAGGTGTTGGGCAACTTTATTCGGAATTTATTTAAAGCAGCAAGTTGCCAGCACTTAGAGGTCATTGAATAAACAAAAACAATATTTTTTTTCCTTTCAAAACAAAGAATTGAATTCTGCCAACTAATAATTTAATAGCAATTTAACAAAATGTTATAATTTCTATAAATTCTTTAGTTAACAACATTAGTCTGCTTTCTAAACTATTCACAATACAATTCAACAGAATTTGGCTTTTTTGCTTCCTTTTTCAAACTAACATCTTGTTTATTTTCCGTACTCCATTTTGTATACCAACAAAAAAACATCATTCTCTTATAGAATTACATTGACCTCACCCTCTTCCCCACATATACATAAATTGGCACTAACTGCCAAAAAAGTAAATGATGATGATGATGATCCTAAACAATCTTTACAGACCACAACAAATGCGGATTCTTTAAAAAATGGTAATGTTTCTTAAGTCTACTTATGGAAGACTATGAATTCAAGTACATAAAAAATTGGTTGTAATTTTATTTAAAAGAAAAAACTATTGGCACAATAGATATTTTAAGGATTAACAAGCTTTAATCTTTAAATTAAAACTAAGGAAATTTTGAGATCTTGAAAATTTAGCATTTGCTAAAATAACATAATAAAGTAACATCGTAAACATAAAATATAAAACAGAAAATCTTTAGCATGTAACAGAAAGAATAAAACACCACCTAAGATTAATTTTTTATTAGAAATTACATTTAATATGATGAATAATCACGAGATATAACATTATTTTTATAATAGATTTGAAATTTAAACTATTTCCTTTCCAATAACCGTATCAAATTGAAAATAAATATAAAATATAAAACATTTAACTTGGAGTAAAAAAGTATTGGATACTAAAAAGATCAAAGAAAAGATAATTATGAACTTATGAATTAAATTATCTAGTTTATCGTAATTTAGTTTTTTTTTTAGTTAAATTGATTGTTTATTATTATTATTATTATTATTATTATTATTTTATCTTGTATTTATTAATGTATATTTTTTTCTTCATTATTATTAACATTTATTTTTATTATAATTATTTTTTATTATTAAATATTTATTTTAAATAAAATAAACAAAACGTTAAATAAACAAATGAAAAAATAAGCAAATTATTTAAAATGAAATAAATTACAAAACTTATATATACATATTCTATATTAAATTTATTTAAATATTTTTGTTATTATTGATCTATACATAAATAAATGAATGCATTAAAATAGTTATGGTTAATTTATTAATTATTTTTATCAATAACATAAGAAATTATCGTTTAATATACATACACACATATTTACATACAAATAACCCCAAACAACATACATATGAAAAAAAAAACAAGAACTAACATCAATTAACATTGAAAATAAATTAAATTATAGTTCAATATTTTTTAAGTCATTTCAAACAATAATACTTTAACCAACCACTCATCCTATATCGTGAAAATCCTAAAGTTCCAATTAATCTTTGATTAAATATTTTTTACAATCTCAAAAATTACTTTTCATTAAAATTAAAAAAAAAAATAAAAAAAATAAAATAGTAATAAAAATAAAATAGCTAAAACTCATTAATAATCGCATCATCATAATATTTAATGAAAATAAAATTTTTAACAAAAAAAAAAAAAAGTTTTTATTAAAATACAAGCGGAAACTAAGTATCTTTTACTGCGTTTATACGACACTTTTTTGCAAACATTACTCACTTTTTATACGGCAGATTACATACAGAAATAGATTAACATATTTTTCGAGCCGGTTGGGAGAAATAAAACTATAATTGTTGAAAATTCTTTGATGTTAAAAGTGGCAACGTCGTACGGTTTATTTGCAAATAGTAATCAGTAACTGTTGTCTTAAGTTAGTTATTTGCAAATAAAATATTAATACAGGTTTTCTGCAATAAAATCTTCATTTTGCAACTTTTTTTATTTTATTTTTGGTTTATTGAGGGGTAAGTCCATCGAAGTAAGAATTCAAGTGTTTCCTATCACTAACAACAATGACGGGAAAATGTTTTTTTTTTTCAAAATTTTTAATAACTAAAATTAATGCATTTCTTTTTAATTCGTCTTCAGTTTCTAGACAAAATGTTATGTACAAAAATTATTCAAATTTGAAAAATTACATATTTGTAATTTTTTTTTTATGAAATTAATAAAGGTAATGTTCAATGTTTGTTTACATTATTGAATGTTTCTTACATTTAAATGCAGAGAAGGTATGAATTCCACTTTACTTAATACTTTTATTTTTTTTTTTTCTAGTTGTATTCTATGGTAAAAGCTAAATACGGTTTAATTCGCACTTTCGTACAAATTTGTGTTTTGTGACATACCTAAATCATATATATATACCTCTGAAGGAAAATACTCGAGATTTTCATATTTTTAAACAGGTTTGTATACCATTTTGCCGCTTTTAGATACTGGTTGCCGTTGCTAATATTCACAGCACAAGTTGGGGTAAAATAAAGTCAAAAGTAGCTATTAATTGAATTTTCATAATAACGTAGAGTCTACACTACAGATTTTTCTGTCATGACAAACGTTAAATTTTTTCATTAGAATTTATCACGTGTTCCAAATTAATTTATATTGTTTTAGCGTTATGATATAATTGTTAGAGCTCAAGCAAAGATAAATTTGTTTTGCTGTCAAAAGCTATTTTGTTGTTTTTTACGTTTATTATTTTTTTTAAAGAAGATGCGCAATTCTTCATGGCAATCTCACTTAATTATTTGTTTATGGTTAAAAAAGTTGGTAAAAATTCTTCTCCGCTCTCTGTTAGTTTTCGAGTTATGCGTACTTGAAATTATAATATAAAAGTATAATTTTTCCTTCATCCTTTAATGAATATGAACAATATGTGTATCATTAGAAAGGTCTTGAAAAGGCCTTTCGATTGATGTACAAAATGTACCAAATCATTAATCCATGGTAAGACAAAAACATAATTTATTATTTTTTATTTTAAGTTTTTTACAAAATACCGTTATCTCAAAAATATATTGATAAAACGGTAGTCTCGTATACATCAAACCATTTAAAGAACGCTTCAGGCTTTCATATGATCCCCATATCACACCCTTAGCCCATTAAATAATAAAAATACATCACTTTAAAATTAATATTTAGAAAAATTAAAAAAATTTTGCTCATAGTATTTGTTAATATTATAAATTATGACTATATATATGTCACATGGAAAAGGTCTTGAAAAGTCATATACTTATATAATATGGACATAATTGGAAAGGCCTTCAAATCTTAAAAACAAAAAATAATACTTAGTAAATATTATTTAAAATAAATAAAAAATTAAAAAAAAATATTTTAAAAAATCTTTAATTTTTATTTAATATTCAACAAAAACGTTTAAATGATATTGTAAGAAATTAAATTATAAATTTATTAGAATTTATAAGTTACAAAAATAAATCGCGCGATTTTTGTTTTTAATAATTTTTCATTTTTATTTAATATTTCACAAAATTATAAAAATGATAAAGAAATAAGTATTATTTTATATTTGTAAATTATGATATTAACAAATATATTACGAGTAAAAATCGATTAATTTTTCTAAATATTAATTTTTAAAGTGCTATATTTTTGTTATTTAATGGGCTAGAGGTGTGATACGGGGATCATACGAAAGCTTAAAATGTTCTCTAAATAATTTTATGTATACGAGAGTACCGTTATATCGATTATAGTTTTAAGATAACTGTACTTTTGTAAAAAAAGGCAAAATATCGTATTGTCTCACCATGGGTAAAAACAAAATTATCTATCGAATAAAGGAAATTTGCAAAAAAAAAATCTTAAAATTCAAAAAATGCACTTTTTTACTTATTGATCAATATAAATACAAAATGTAAACATTAAAATATTGATATCACCTTTCCCTGAATTAAGCGCCAGTTTTGATCCCTTTTACCCCAATATGCAGTTTTAAAATTCTAGTATTTGCTCGAATTCAGATGAATCGATAAAAAATAATTTATGTATTAAACAGGCCGCCATAAGATAATGATGTTTGTCTTAATCAGTTTTTTATACAGTACACTTTTACTTATTCACACACTTGTATCCCAGTTTCACGCATATATGTCAAAATTGCTACAATTGTACTTTTTTTGGTACAATTGAAAAGTACCAATTGAATGAAAAGACCTATTTGGTACTATTTAAATTTGTTTCTAATCTCAATTTTTGTATAAAGTTACTATAGAAAATCATCTTATTTAGAAACCAAGTATCAACTTTATTTGCAAAAATGATTAAAAAATCTCAGTTAAGACAAAGCATTATGATTAACTTGATACCCAGTCTTGATAAAATAAAATTCTCGTATCAGGATCTCATAAACTCTTTAACATTCAGAGACATATTGTCATCAATAATTTGTATTATTAATATTAATTGTTTAATAAAAACTATGAAGAGATTATGATTATATATATATATATATATATACAATTATAATTCATCAAAAGATTAAAGGTTAAATAATACTAGCTGTGTTTTGTTGTTCCCGTTGAGTGTTAACGTTAACTGTTAGCAAAAAAAAACGACATTAACCCGACTTGTAAGCACTTTAAATTTATTTGTGAATTGTACAACTAAATGTATACGTTTTTATTTATAAAATTACAAATTAACAAATTTTTTATTTGAATTTAATTTTATTTTTATATTTTTTCATTTCTTATCATTCCTATATTCATAATTGTATTTTAATTCATAAATTGGGTGCACTTTTATCGACGTTAAAGTTAACATGTATAATTCCCAACATATATAAATTTAATTTTTGTATGAAATTGCCAACAAAACACAACTACTATTTTCTTTATGTCGATGAAAGTAACTTGAAGTTTATTTCGGGAGTTCTACGGCATTTCTTAACTTCAAGTGATAATTTGTATAATAATTTTCTATTTTGGTACATTTGTACAAAAAAAAAGTATAATTTTAACGGCTGTTTAGTACAAGAAACCGCCTACACCTTAAATAAAAACGCAGATTTTTACCGCTAAAATATTTCTAATTAAAGGAACTAATAAGTTGTTATTTTTTAAGTTTTACGCGTGTTAAAAATAACATCCATTCCTTTAAAATCTTCATTTTAAGAACTTGAATGCATTTCAATCATAAAATAAAATTTGAAAACTTGTAATCTATTTTTTTAGTTTAGATACTACTATATTTATCTAATATAGACAGGCAAAATCAGCTATATGTAATTCTTTAAAAAATTTGTTTCCTGTATCTTTATACTGCAAAACATCATTTCGATTGTATTTTAAATACATTGACTTTCGAAAATGTTTTCTTTCAAATAGAATTACACAATAATCCCCCAGAATTTGAAATATTTTTGCATACAATAATGTTGAGGTGATTTAAAGTTTTAAAAAAAAGTAATAAATTTCAATATAGAAAATATTTTGATTTTAGATATAGTTTCCTGGTTTCTGGTAACTACATATTTTAGATAAATTATTAGTTGTAGAAGAAAAAAAATATCTTTGAATTTTCTTATTTCTGTTTCAAACCCATGTTTTTACAATAAAAGAAAAATCGTTAAAAACCGCCAGTTAAAAAAACGTTACAGACAGAATATCCACTTAGCGGTATTTTATAGAAAGTACCCGCAAGGGACAAAAAAAAATAACGCCAGATCTAGAGGGAAAAGTTCCGTTTTGGCAACACTGACTCGAGCACTGGCAAAAATAAAACTATTTTTTATCGATTAATCTGAATTCTAGCTACTGCTAGAATTTTAAATCACTGCACATTGGGGTAAAATGGGTCGAAAATGTGATATCAATGTTTTAATGTTTACATTTTGTTTTTATATTGATAAATAAGAAAATAAATGCATTTGTGGATTTTAAGTTTTTTTTTTTTTTTTTTTTGATAGAGTTCTGATGTCCGTCCGTTTGTCAAATTTTGCAATTTTCAAATTAAAAATTTTTGGACTCAATAAAGATATCGACATTATGTTATCAATTCTATCAATTGCCACAATTTTCAATGTCCGTTAAATGTATTTAAAATTTATTGTACATGTAACTACTACCAACCATAGGGTTTATGATGCCATCTTGTTTTGCTAAAAAAGTGCCAATTTCTTAAAGGACATGTTTTTAATGATATCTTATAGGACTTATTTGAATACATGTAACTCTTATTTAAGAGTTAACATAATATAAACAAAAAGGTAACTCTTTTCTGCCGGTATTATCGCACATATTATATCAGAGGTAATCTCAGTTGTAGACCTCGGGTAAAGGAAATTAAATATCTAGTGTTTTGAAAAAATTAAAAATCAGTGGCATAACTAACATAAAGTAAGTTTTAGGAAAGAAAAATTAACTTTTATCCCGAAAAACTTCATTGAGCCGTATGGAGTAATTAGAAATATTCTCTTAGACATTAGTGATGAGGAAATTTTTAGAGAGATTAGGTCGGAAATCAGGTATCTAGATGTATGACGAAAAGTGATGGTAATCTGATTCCCACATTGTCAGTAAAGTTAGGTTTTTATGGGGGAGAATTTCCTAATGAAATTGTTTTAAATTATACGCTACTTAAAATTGATTATTTTTATCCCTTTGTGAGGCAGTATTTTAATTGGAAAGGAAGGTGTCGTGTGGTGCCGCACAGTGGGGTCAAACGCAAATTTTTTGGTAATAAATCTGAATCTCCTGAGCTACTGGTCGGATCAAATTGAAATGTATGGAAGAGTTGTAGAGGAGGACCTAAGCTTTCAGAAAAATCATCTTGTAGTCACCCTGTGGTAACACGAGATAAGCTAGAGGGTGTCAAAGTTGACTACCTCGAGTATGTAAAAGTTAAAAAAAATCGTAACTTGTACAAATGAAGTCCGATTTTAAAGATTTTTATATTTCTGGAAAGTGCTTTGCAAGATAAAGAAAAAATAAGCTTACTCATCTAAGTTATCTCTTGCAGTTAAAAAGATATTTACGCTTGAATTTTGAATTTTTGATTTTTTGGCTCGACTTTCTTTCCTTTTTCGGGAATAAGTCCGGAGATATATGAGGTAAAAATTTTTTAAAAATATTCTGTAATTTGCTACATATTTCAAAATAATATGCTGAAAGAATTTTGGATTATCTCAATTCGTCTAGACGTGAAAAATATTCAAATTCAGCACTCTGAAATTGGCATGAAAAATGGCTATTTTTTTACAAAAATATAGTACAATTCATTCACTTTTTTCTCAAAGTTCAGTTAATAAAAAAATTTTTTCCTTATTAATTTCAAAAAATAAGGCTTCATAAATGGTTAATAAAGAAATTTTGAATTGATTTAAGTTTGCACCCTACATCCAGCATTGGCCGAAAATTGTCAATTTTAAAAAATAGTTTCATTTTTATCGATTAATAAAAAAAAATGTCACGCGAGCTTTTTTAAATTTGGTACCCATATTTTTTATAGAAATAGATTTAGAATGATTTAACACTAAACTGCTTCCCGCCCGGCCAAAAACGAATGCAGGAGTGGAGATTTTATGTTAAAAGTCAGTTTTTTTAACGACTATTTTTAAAAGCATATTAAAAGCATATTAGCATAATATTTTTAATATTATTTCTTATGTAATGTATAAAACACAAATCAAGCTTTCATTCCTAAAAAAATCAATAAAATAGCTCCAATAACCTATTTTTGGTAATTTTTCAAAAATAAATTTTTTTTCAAAAAATAGCTGAAAATCCAAAAAAATTTAATTTTTTGAATACAACTCCACTAATTTTGCAAATACTTTAAAAATGTTAAAAGAATATAAAAATAGACTTATTTACCAATTCAACGATATATAAAATGTTGATATAGGTTATTTAATAATAGTAATATAATGGCCTCAAAACTACCAAGTCACGTCAAAAGTTGTAAAATTCACTATTTTGTTCCGTATTTCCATATGTGTGTATACGTAACATTTTAGTTTTCTAATGTATTATGTAGGTATATATTTGTTATTATAAAGTAGTAAATTCTTTATTTGAGTAATGTTTATTTAATTTGTTCTACATATTTACATACTTATTATATATATATCCCGTATATTTATTTTATTAAGAATATATTATCGAAGATATTATTAGATATTTTCTTGAAAATAATCAGAAACATCAAACGTTAGCAAATGTTTAACTTCCTTAGCTTCGGAATCCTTTTCTATTTCAAGAGTGATTTTTGGTAGCCATCGTGTTCTTATAGAATATATAACTATATCTGATGATATTAATAAATATTCCATTAAGTCCATATTTTGCGCTATTTTCGAACATTTTCGGGTATTGAAGAGTCGGAAATGTTTAACATCTTTATTTCGGTCTTCCTGTGCTTCCTCTGTTAGCTCTCCCAATGGCAAAATACTATTTTCTATTATTTCTTTACCATGAGCCAATACTTTGTGAATTTTTGGAGTCATTGATATCCAGGGGTATGTAATGTTAAGTAGTTCTTTAGTTTCGTAAGCAAAAATTTTAAATTTGTCCGCATTAATTTGTTTTTTGCTATTAATTGCTGCCAATATAATCTTAAAACGCTTCAAAATATTTAAGTCAATGCCTGTGTTTGAAGATGTGAGTTCCGGATTTTCAACGAAACGTCTTGCTGTATTTCCATCATTTGAGATTCCATAGCCATGTAGAGGTTTATCAATTATTAATCCGAGTTGTTCTTTGAATTCTAATTGAATTCTTTTCTTCTCCTCTTTTCGTAATTCGTGAAGTTCCAAATTGTTTTTTACTGTAGCATTTTCCTGCCCGGGAATATTTCTGTACTTCATATCATATGCAAGATGTAAGCAGAACTCCAAAAATCTTATCCTTGCGTGGAGTAGTGATATTCAAAATTTTAAAGAATTTTTATTAACAAGGACTTCAGAATTATCCTGAAATTGTGAACTTATTTTTCCACTTATATTACATTTCCATGTAGATGTTGTATCTGTTATAGCGTTTGCAACTTTTCCATCAATCATCGTTAATTGTTGTTGAAATGTAACTTTAATAGTTCTGTTTGATACTTTTACATATATTGGGGGCAATGCTTTAATTTCTTCTTCCAATTGGTTGACAATGCTGTTTATTTTAACCGTGGTTTCTTTTGTGTAATCAAAAAGGATTAGACGGTACAAAAATTTGGAACCTGGGGTTAAATTTATCCATATATCATCAAAAAGCGAGTCATTTCTTGTCGATGAGGAAGGCTTATTTAAGCGCATTCGAAGTGGTACCAGAGACGCTATAAACAGCGAGGAAAATTATTTCCAGAATTACTTCCATCCAGTTGTTTGTATTCCGAAAATCCTGATGTTCCATCGCAGCCCCATTTGAATATTAAAATAAGTTCAGAGTCTTTGCATTTTTCAATGTTATCATTGCTGAAGGTAGATATAATTCTAGAGGCTGTATTTTCAAGTAATTGCAAATATATTAACTTTAGCACTTTTAACAGAAGCATTAACCGGGTGCTCCATAGGCTGTAAAATATTACTTTTCGCTTCTCTCACTGATTTGCTACTGGGAAAGATATCATATCCTTTTTCGCTAACAGATTTCCTCAAAATCTCGTATTGGTTTCTTGATAATCCTAAATTTAATATTAGAGCTAAAGCATCTTCAGAGGTAAAGGACGATGTTGATTTCGGTGTCACTATGCTTTGGATTATCCGATGTAATCGATTGGGAGAAGCTGTTGGTAACACATCTATAACTTTTTCTACTTCCTTTGGTTGCGTACGTGTTACTAAAGCTTTAAATGTATCTTTTATTTCGGCATTCGTATGTGAATTTAGAATAGATTCCTGTTTGGTACTCTTTGTTCTTAGCTGAACTTCATCGTAACTTTTTTTTGGTCGACCCTTTTTCTGCTTTCCGATGAAAATTGGTATTTCTCCCTGCAACCACTCTTCATTTTTCTTCTTGAACTTTGGTATTGACCAATCTGAAGCTTGCATCCTTTTTTCGTATGATTTATACAAATTTTCGAGCTTTAAGCTGTCTTCTGCAGTAAGAGTTAAACCAAAAGATACTACTGTATCAATGAGTTTTCTTATTTTTTCTGGACGATTTATAATATCAGATAGATTATCCCAGATTTCTTTGCAAATAGAAAAGTGTTTTAATGTAATCTCTATAATGGCAAATTCACTAATAAATCTGCATATTTATAAGGATACTTATATATAGAAAAAGAATATTTATATCAGGTAAATGGTGACAGGCAAAAATGAATTAAAAAATTAAAATTTTTGCTCAAAACCCCCAATTTCATTCAGTTTATTTTTATGACCTGTAGTGTTAAACAGGTAAGTCAAAAAATGTACCTATGCGATTGTAAAAAAAATCATTTTTGTTATAATACATTAATTAAGTAGCTAGGTAAATTATTTAAAAACTTAAAAAAATGTAATAAAAAACGAAGGAAAATATACTTATTTATGTACTTAGGTAATTTTAAAAACCTTTTCAGTAGAAAAAAATTATGAACACTTTAAATAAATTCATTAATAAATATTATTATCTCGTAACAAAAATAAGCAATGCAGTTGAGTGTTACATATACACACATATGGAAATACGGAACAAAATAGTGAATTTTGCAACTTTTGACGTGACTTGGTAGTTTTGAGGCCATTATATTACTATTATTAAATGACCTATATCAACATTTTATATATCGTTGAATTGGTAAGTAAGTCTATTTTTATATTCTTTTAACACTTTTAAAGTATTTGCAAAATTAGTGGAGTTGTATTCAAAAAATTAAATTTTTTTGGATTTTCAGCTATTTTTTGAAAAAAAATTTATTTTTGAAAAATTACCAAAAATAGGTTATTGGAGCTATTTTATTGATTTTTTTAGGAATGAAAACTTGATTTGTGTTTTATACATTACATAAGAAATAATATTAAAAATATTATGCTAATATGCTTTTAATATGCTTTAAAAAATAGTCGTTAAAAAAACTGACTTTTAACATAAAATCTCCACTCCTGCATTCGTTTTTGGCCGGGCGGGAAGCAGTTTAGTGTTAAATCATTCTAAATCTATTTCTATAAAAAATATGGGTACCAAATTTAAAAAAGCTCGCGTGACATTTTTTTTTATTAATCGATAAAAATGAAACTATTTTTTAAAATTGACAATTTTCGGCCAATGCTGGATGTAGGGTGCAAACTTAAATCAATTCAAAATTTCTTTATTAACCATTTATGAAGCCTTATTTTTTGAAATTAATAAGGAAAAAATTTTTTTATTAACTGAACTTTGAGAAAAAAGTGAATGAATTGTACTATATTTTTGTAAAAAAATAGCCATTTTTCATGCCAATTTCAGAGTGCTGACTTTGAATATTTTTCACGTCTAGACGAATTGAGATAATCCAAAAATTCTTTCAGCATATTATTTTGAAATATGTAGCAAATTACAGAATATTTTTAAAAAATTTTTACCTCATATATCTCCGAACTTATTCCCGAAAAAGGAAAGAAAGTCGAGCCAAAAAATCAAAAATTCAAAATTCAAGCGTAAATATCTTTTTAACTGCAAGAGATAACTTAGATGAGTAAGCTTATTTTTTCTTTATTTTGCAAAGCACTTTCCAGAAATATAAAAATCTTTAAAATCAGACTTCATTTGTACAAGTTACGATTTTTTTTAACTTTTACATACTCGAGGTAGTCAACTTTGACACCCTGTAGCTTATCTCGTGTTATCACAGGGTGACTACAAGATGATTTTTCTGAAAGCTTAGGTCCTCCTCTACAACTCTTCCATACATTTCAATTCGATCCGGCCAGTAGTTTAGGAGATTCAGATTTATTACCAAAAAATTTTCGTTTGACCCCACTGTGTGCCGATAAGTGTATTATGTGTGGAGGAACATACCATAAGACAAATGAAAGGCGAAAATGTTCGAAATGGAACAAAAAAGGACAGATAAATATGATAATGACTATTAAGAATGTGACAAGAAGAGAAGTCATGGAGATCTATAATACCGGGCGTAACAACAGGTATAATCTTTTGAGTGAATTCCTGTACTGAATAATAGTAAATATGACATGGTAAACAAAGATGATACTGTGAAAAGGATTCTTACTCTGGATTCATATAGCAACCCATAGTACCTCATTTTGACAGACCTGTCATAATATTTAACGAGGTTAGTCCGAGCAGGCCAGTCTATGCTAGGGAAAGTTTCAGAAAGGTTGAGGAATTGGAGAGAACGACGAGTGAAATTTTAGATTTTATGAAAGATCATTTTGCTAATATTGAGAACAAAATTGATCTAGAGGCTGTAGGACATTTCATGAGTAGAGTTAAGAAACTAAATATAGACATAGATCATAAGATAATTGCAGAATCAATTAGTGATGAAAATAATACAACATAATTGCCAATCCTTTAATTTTAATAAGGACAATATTGAATATTTTCTTAATATAAGAAAATATGATATTATTTGAGACCTTTACAAGGAATGGTAACAGCGTTAAAATTCTCAATTATAATACAATTGAGAAAAGAAGAGCTGATGGATATGGTAGAGTAGCCATCGGCTTAATGAAATATATTAAATTTGTTAATTTAAACTTTGTTACAGATCAAGATATTCTTATAATTAAAACTTTAAATTTATGGAGAAATTTTATTTATTTTTCATCATCAGTTGCCATTACTGAATTTACAGAAGAAACTATATGTTTCTTTTTTTTTAATTTTATTTCTAGAAATGAGAATGTGTGTTAATCCTAGGGGGCTTTAATGCTGGGAATCAAAAGTGGGGAGATAAATTGACGGCGACAAAAAGTAAAATTTTAACAGTTATAATAATAGTTTTGCATACTATCGTTATTTGGATGGAGGTTCAGTGTTTGATCTTACTATTGGAAAAGCCAATAAGATGGTAAAATGGGACATTGTGGATCTTGTAGGTGGTAGTCATCATAAACCTATTAGTATTGAAATCTCTTCACACTTTAGTAATCCGAGGTATATTGCAGAGGAAACTTTTAAATTCGTTGAGAAATATAAACCTTGAAACAATCATACATATTACTTAATACTTTCCGAGATGAATTATCGTCGGCCACTTTTTCGATTAAGAAAGAAAAAAGGTTTCTGGAAGAAATGTAAAGCTATGATGAATGAAGAAAACTGTAAAAATGCAATCTGTGCAAGGAAAAATTAGGAAAAAGCAGTTAAAGCTGTAAAGAAAGAAAGCTATCTAAA
Organism: Protocalliphora azurea; assembly: GCA_932274085.1. Lineage (NCBI taxonomy): Eukaryota > Metazoa > Arthropoda > Insecta > Diptera > Calliphoridae > Protocalliphora > Protocalliphora azurea. The sequence goes on from OW026519.1 coordinate 2,592,781, forward strand.
AAATTTTAATTATTAAATGAAAATCCTAATTCAAGAGAAGCGTGGAATTTTGTAGGAAATGTTAAAGGTAATACGTAGAGAGGTAAAATAGGAGTTTGGGAGGAGGAAAGAAATCTCCAATATCTTGAATATTTAAAGGATTAAGTCCCTAAAACTCAGGAAGACGATGAGAAGTTTCAAAATACTCCTAGTGCTGATGTGAGTTTCTTTACTTTTGACGATTTTAATAATTGCCTTTTGAAAAAGAAAAAATCTACAGCTGTTGGAGTTGATGGCATTAGATGAGATGATTAAAGTTTTACCTGATCTTGAGAAGCGCAATATACATATAATCTTCAATGATTTATTCATCGAAAACAGATTTACCTCCAGTACTGGTACTACATGTGTGTCAAATTTCGTGAAACTCGGTTCTGCCGTTTGAGAGTTTTAAAAAAGTGGACCTAAAATGTAGGCGAGGCGTCTGATCAAGATCCAACATAACCTATAATATTCTTTAGTGCAAGCACTATCTGTTTCAAATTTTATGTAAATAGATTAATGATGTGAAAAAAAAAATATATATAATATATATATATATATATATATATATATATATATATATATATATATATTTATTTCTTTATTTATTTATAAAAATAGGCGTAAAATATGGGCGTGACATTCAATCGAGCTGGTACTATCTCAAATTTCATGAAAACCGGTTCAGCCGCTTAGACGTGACTGATACACAAACAAACAAAGAAACTTACACTTAATTTTTATAATATACACATATATAAGGATTGGTTATCTCAAATATACTAAAACAAATATTTATTGACATCTCATTTGCTGGCATCTCATAACGAAAAAATGGGGAGATTCGAACTCAGCACACGAAACAACCTTACCTGTGAAACTTGAGAAACAAATACCAAATTTTCATATTCTTCGTTTGGCAAAAATATGAGAAATCAAAAGACCGAAGGTTTGCGAAAGGATAATAACAGAACGAACATTTAGTGGTCACTCAATATATATATATATACATGCTATGCATGTTTAGATGTATGTATTTTATAAGTAATATCCCTGCCAACATTTTCTATCCAAATTTGCCCTAAAGAGTAACCTCAAGCTGCTTTTAACAGTCGAATATAATATTATTTTCTTATCCAAGAAGAGCTACCGTGCGGGAAGCAGTTCTAATACTTTTTAATGACACTATTAAGTGCTTTTTTTATGTGTCAAATTGGAGTCATTTTGAGGAACAGAAAAAGTCACTATTCTGTCGAAATTCTAACTTGATACTGTCGATATTACTATCCAAACTTTGACTAAATAGTATCCTTATTTATTTTAAAATAGTAATAGAAAAATAAGTTATTTTCCTATCGAAGAAGAATCATCGTTCGTGTAAAACTGTATCGCAGTTTTGATACTATTTTTAATGACACTAGTAAGTGTTTTTTTTTTTTTTTTTTTTGTGACGAATTAGACGGTTATTCAAAATCGGTTTTAGTTGTGCTTAGGAAAATATTCAATTTAAGAGAAGAATTTTTAAATGTAAAATTACACCAAATTGCTGATAAAAAATAAATATTGAAATCAGGAGCGAATCCAGGGGGGTAGGGGTAGTATAGGAAATTTACCACAACAAACCTATACCTAAAATTTTCATATTTAAGAAATAATACAATCTGCTACAACGAAAAATCAATCGAGAAATCACATAGCATATATAGGCTTTCTTGCAATATAGGAAACCATAATATGTTTTTAAGGGGTTTGAATCATAATCTCCAGAAAAATGTGAATTTATAGGCGAAAATGTGAAAAATCCTACTTTTGGGATTTTTCATTTTTTTTTTAATTTTTTGTTTTGTGAAATGTGGGATTCGTTCTACAAAAATCTTAAAGTTTTTACAATTTCTCATTTTAAACAATCAACGAAAATTTCGTTAAGATATCCTAACTAACAAAGATTTTATTACAGATATAATATTTATATTTTTTCCAAAAACCATGTTTTTTCTCAAATAAATTACGTTACTTAGCTAACATCATTATGTAGATAAAAATTTAAGTCAATATCTTTCACAGACCAGAAATTACGCTACTTTAAAGTTTAATAAGATGTAAAATATTTGAAATCGGATAGGAAACAAAAAATTGGCAAGCGATGAAATATTTTCTATGTCAGAGGTAACCTATTTTGAACCCTATATGCCCCATATGCTCCTGAAGGGCATCCAAATTAAAAATTATACGCTCCTCTGCTACTTCTATATGAAATCTTGTATAAATCCAGCCAACCGATTAGAAGTTAAAGATTTTTTCCAAAAAAAAAATCGAAAAAAAGAAAAAAGAATTGCGTAAAAACGTGGTGGAGGAGCAGAATTTTTTACGTTAGATATGAAATAATAATTTTTGAGAAACAAGAAAATTAAAACAATTTACCTTAATAAAAAAAATTATAGATATATTTTCATGAATTGGAACAAGACATTTTTAATTTCGAAGAGCCTAATAACCTTAAAAATTTAGTTGAAAGGTTTGATGAACATATATATATATATATATATATGGGTTCACTTTAAAAAAAAAATATATATATATATATTTATGAGCGAAACGTAAATTTATTTCGAAATTTTATATTATTAAAAACAAGAAATAAATCCAAATTTATATGTTGTTTTCAAAGTAAATTGTCAAAATGACAATTTTCGCTTCGTTTTACGGAATAACATTTATTTTTTAATTAATTTAATTTATTTTTTAATTAATTTAAAATTTCTTTCAAAATTTTTTTCACAATATATAATTTTGTTTTCATTTTAAACAACATTCATTATATATATATTATTTTTACCTCACTTTGTCATTTTTTATTTTAATTTTACGAAGCTTTCTTAAAATTTTTAAAAAATCGATTGCTTGCCTTTGAAAGTAACACGCCAACAAACATTTTTTGTTTTTAATTTAAAAACAATGTAATGGTTTTTTACTTTCAGAAGGTCGAAAATCAATGTTATTTGTTTTTGTAAAATTTTTTACTATCAGGAAAATAACATATTGATAATACTAATGGGAGACAGTTTTTGGTAACTCTATATTTATCAAAAAACGAACTTTTATGACATATTAGTAAGAAATGTAAAATAAGTAGATAATGTTATTTGTTATTGTAAAATTGTTTACTAACAGGAAAATAACATCTTGAGAATATCATCTTGAGAGCCATTTTCTGATAGTGAATAAAACTATCACCTAATTGCTGGCAGGGATGTAGTACATATAAACATCGAATGTACGGCATAAAGTGTAAATGACTCTTCTACTTTCGTCTATCACTCATATCATGATTATTCATTATTTAATTCGCGTTTTGGTAGTTTGATTGTCAGAATATCGATCAAACAAACACCATGAATTTTTTTCTTGTTGTGTGCCTTTGGCTTTAGTTATATTTGCGATGCAACTCATTGAAAACGGTTCAACTATAAGTATTTCTTAAAACAATCGAAAGAAATACATCACTTCATCCTGTAACATAAATACTAACTATGGATGATCGAACAATAGACTCCATATTTGCAGGATCATTGGAATCGCTGCCTCCAGTCAGTTCCAAAATTGTTCGCATCTTTACAAGTTCCACTTTTACGGGTACGTATGTGTTTATAATATTAGCAGCGTAGCAGTAGTAAATTCCTACATACATACACACATACATACATACATACATACATACATAAATACATACATATATACATACATACATATGTGTATATATAATCATGTATATACAATATATATAAAATTGTAATTCATATGAATATATAATCTGTAGATACGACAATGGAACGTAATTCGTTAATGGCAAAATGCTATCCACGCATCAAGGATTATTGCCGGGAAAAACATGGTTTAGAGTTTCAGGTATAAAGAAATTACGTAATGATGATTTAAATACTGTCTGAAATATTATATATGTGTACATATGTATACAGGTGGTGGATATGCGATGGGGAGTACGTGACGAAGCTACTGATGATCACATGACCACTGAGCTGTGTATGCGAGAAATAAAAAATTGCCAGAGATTGTCTATGGGTCCGAATTTTGTGGTATTTTTGGGTCAAAAATATGGATATCGTCCTATACCCACATATATTGTTTCATCGGAACTACAAATAATTTGCGAAGAATTAACGTCAATGGGTGTCGACCGTGCTTTATTAGACTTATGGTACAAAAAGGACAGTAACGCAGTACCTCCGGTTTCTGTACTCCAGCCAATTTCATCGATATTAATTAATTTTAATAATAAACGAGTGCCTAAGTTACAGGCAGAGGATCAGGCTATCTGGTGGGATACTTTAGGAAAAATGCAAAAATTGCTAAGAAAGGCTGCAGCTTCCCTTGGAGCTAGTGGTAAAATGAGTAAAGACGCAGTACATAACTATTTCATGTCAGGTAAGATAAGGATAGCAATGATAAAGCTTAATTTCTTATTACACAAACTCACACTCTGATTAGTTACTGAACGTGAGGTTATAAACGGCATTTTAAATGTGAAAAATACGAAAAACCATTGTCTTTCTTATGTTCGCTACATAAACAATATCAATCTACAGAATCTGAAAAAAGCATCTCTTTTCGTCGATATTATAAACCGGAGCTTGGATACCGAATCGGCAAAACTTTTAGCGGATCTACGAGACAACCGATTACCCGCTAAAATTGAAGCCAGTAACTCACAGAAATACACCGTAGAATGGATAGGGCGAGAAGGTCTCGATATTGAAACACACGAAGAGTACCTTAATAATTTCATATCACACTTTTATAAAAATATTATCAAGTTAGTTGATAGAGCTATGCGCAAAGAAGACTCCAGTGCACAGGGACAGATAGTCACTGAAATCCTTCAGCATTTGCACGCTTGCAATAATTCGGTTAAAGTCTTTTATGGACGTGAAGAAAGTTTAGAACACATCAAGCGTTATATGCTGGGGGATTCAGATAAACCACTTGTCCTTTATGGCGAAGGAGGTTGCGGCAAAACATCACTTTTAGCCAAAAGTGCTTCATTAGTAGCAACCGAATGGTTTCCGGACAAGAGGCCTATAAATATAATACGATTTTTGGGTACAACACCCGACTCCAGTGCCTTAACACCAACTTTAATATCGATTTGTCAACAGGTGCGTCAGTTAATTCATTTTAATTATCAGAATAAATATTGTATATATGTATATGTATGTTTTGATATTCCTTAATATTATAGATTTCATACAATTATATGTTGCCTTTTGAAAATATTCCCGATGACTTGGTACCTTTAACAGCACACTTTAAGCAATTATTAACTTATGCTAACGAAAATCAACCCTTGACGTTGTACCTTGACTCGGTTGACCAACTAACTGGTACACAAGATTCAAATAGTGTTTCCTGGATACCTACCAGGTTGCCAGCACATTGTAAGGTAAGTCATTACAAATTGGTTGTGTTATAGAAGTTTTTCCAAATTGCATGATATGTGTCTACTAAATTGAACTAAATCTAAATTTTTATTGCTAATTAAACTGTAGGCGGAATACGGTATTATAGGATATGGTATTGGAAGGATACCAAATTGTTTATTTTTGTTTTACGATCTATATATATGTATATACATATGTATTTAGGTATTTATTTAAATATGTATATTTTAATATTAAATTTTTATATTAGATAATAATATCATGTGCAAAAGAAGAAAACAATCCGGTTGTGTCTCAGGAGTATCACGTCTTGCGCAAAATGATAGATATAGAGGAGAATTTTATTGAAGTCACGGCATTGGGCGAAGATTTAGCGATGAATGTCATTAAAATGTGGATGAAAACAGCCTGCAGAGATCTAAATAACTACCAGTGGCGATTAGTTGCAAATGCGATTAGCAAGTGTTCTTTACCAATTTTTGTGAAATTGGTGTTTGCCGAAATATGTCGGTGGCGCAGTTACACACGGCCGCAAGAGACTCACTTAGCTAACAATGTTATGGACTCAATTATGATGTTATTTGAAAGAATTGAAAAGCAGCATGGTCGAATTTTAGTATTTCATGCGTTGGCCTACATTACAGCTTCAAAGTCAGGATTGTCGGAAAGTGAACTTGAGGATTTGATATCGTTGGACGATAAAGTTTTGGACGATGTCTATCAGTATCACTTGCCACCCGTTAGACGTATTCCGCCCTTGCTGTGGACACGTATACGAAACGATTTGCCCAATTATCTTAGTGAACGTGAAGCTGATGGGGTTAATGTAATGAACTGGTACCACAGACAATTTCGAGATACCGCAAAGGAGCGATATTTCAAAAATATGAACATGGCTATGTATTTTCATTCTATGATTGCTGATTATTATTTGGGTATATGGGGCGGAGGGGTGCCAAAACCATTTAAATTTACTGAAATTCAAAGGCATCGGTTCGGTCTTACAGAAAAGGAGGGTTCTGCCGATCGCAAGGTACCCATACAACCTCTAGTATTTACTAGTAAAGATGGCAGTTCGAAAAGATACAACCTAAGAAAGGTAAGTTAATAGATATAGAAGGGATTTACTCTAACTATGTATAATTACATTAAACAATTTCTCATAACTATTCTCCAAATAGTTTGGTGAATTGCCATTTCATTTCGTTCGCTCACGACGTTTTAAGGACTTATTTGAACACGTTCTCTTCAATTACGAATGGTTACATGCAAAGCTTTCCAGTTGCCCACTACAAGCTGTTTTGGCTGACTTTGAAGACGCATCATCAAATACAGAAGATAAAGAAGCAAGACGAGAGCTAATGTTAGTGGCAGATGCTTTGCGTTTAGGTGGAGCTATTTTGGCTGTTTATCCCAATATGTTGGCCCCGCAGTTAATCGGACGACTTCTGCCAGAAATTGGGGGAAATGCAAACATTAAAATGTTGTTGAGAGCATGTGATCATTGCGGTCCCAAAGATTGTGCGCTAATACCGGTTAATCATTGTCTTCATACACCTGGAGGACCTCTGAAGGTTTACTCTTTTCAATTTATCATATTTAATCAATTTATATTAATCTCATATTTGTATATTTCTAGTATTCCCTTGAAGGACATCAATTTGCAGTGTTTGCTTTTCGTCTAACTAGTGATATGCGATACATGGTCTCTATATCGACTCATTTCATAACCTTTGATTTATCAACATCAGATTTAACTCGTGATGTTAATCCTGGAATCGAGGGCATTATGCAGCAACTAGTCTTAAGTCCAGATAATAAATGGGCTGCCGCCTATTCAAACAATAATCAAACAGTTTTGTTAAACATGCTATCCAGTGAATTTGTTATTATTAATTCTCCATTTGAAGAATGCGATGGACCTATTAGCAGTCTGTATTTACTAAATCAAAGGTAATGCATAGTACTTTTGTGTTTATTTGTACATACTTATTTATATACTTGTATATGATTTGTAAAGTTTATTCATTAGTAGCAAACTGAAATGGGCTAAATTCGATATGAGAGGAAATCTTATAGAAATATTTACAACACCTGGAAATTGTATTGAATGGGAAATCTTACACATTGAGTTTTCTACACCATTTAAATATGATCTTATTTTCTGGTCTGGTTCAATTAACGAATCACGTTTACGTTTTGATTCACACAGAGGCGAACTTCATGCAGAACCTTTACATTTTTTTAGTGCATTGGCGCTTAATAAAAAGCGTACACACGTTTATGGATGTGCAAATGAGGATAACTATGAAGTAAGTGTTTATAGATTTGTGGAATCACCCGATAGTTCGTCAGTTGAATGGGTATTGGAAAAGAAACTACCACGTTATGAAAATGACGAAAAGGAAATGTTACTGCAATTGCGCTTGGATCCTCAGAATCGTATGCTCTTAGGCACAGCCGGAAAGGGTTTTGTTATTTGGGATTTTGGAGATAAAGATGGGAACAGATTGAGTGATAAATCAATGTATTTAGCATTGCCGCATGGAGTGAGAAATATCACCACCAAAATAATGGAATCAAATTCGATAATGACCAGTTCAAAACTGGACTATGCAGTAGCCGGTGTGCGTAAAAATCTTTATGTATGGTGTTTGCACACTTTACAATTGGTTAAGGTTTTAGATGCTCACTTCGGTCGCATTATACAACTCGAAGCGTTAACTATTGGAAATTGGAATAATGTCGTTACTTCCTCGATTGACCGTTCCGTCAAAGTCTGGAACATTAATAACATTTTCGAAAAAGTACATGTAATAGATCGCCATGAGTTACAAATTGACAACATCAGGTACCTTCATCACTTTATTTTAAGCAAATGAACTTTTTATCATTAATTAATTGCAGCTTATCTGAAATCGATTTGGCTGTGACTGTTACTCGAAGTTGTGTTGGAGTATGGGAGACACGTACTGGTAGATTAATAACTAAATTAGCTGATAGCCCCCTGGGCGCCATTGTAACACATGCTGAAATAACTCCTGATGGTCGCTATATAATCTCCTCCGAAACAGGCAAATTTCTTATATGGAATAGAGTTTCGGAGCAAGTTATCTACCGTGATGATGAACCCGGAATTCAACAAATAACATTTATGGACTATGGATACAAAGTCATGATTGTTTCGTGTCCAAATATTAATCAAAAAGAACTTAAAGAAGGAGACGATACAAATCGTTTGATGGCCGTCACAACAGTAAGAACGGTACCAGGTAGGATCTCGAAAACTGTAAAAATATTATTTTTATTTTATTTTATCTTTAATTTTATTTGCATTTGTCTCCTTTATTAAACAGAAGGTTCAATTTTATTTCGGTTTGAATATCCAATTCGCATGATCCCGGGACTACCATTTCGTCAAGCTATAATATCAGCAGATGGCGTCTACATTATCGTATGCACTATAGACAAGAACAATAAAGATTGCTTGGCAGTCTATAGCGCAGCAAATGGAACCTTCATTTCAAAAGTACTTTTGAAAGGTTGTTCTATTAAAGAAGTTATATCATTAGTACCAATGCCTCACAAGGCCAGTCAGGTGGCAATTATTAATAGTGAAAAAGGCAGTATTGTGGATATAAAAACAAAAAAACATATACGCTCCATACCGAAATGGGGTGGCAGTATTACTAAAGATGGAAAATATGGAATTTATGCTCCCTCAAGGGGAGGTTTAGAAATGTTGGAACTACGCAAAGGAACTACCGTTAAAACATTTATACCTAAAGTGGCCGAAGGCGTATTTTCAGTCATTTGTATTTTTACTGAAAACGATGAATATGTTTGTTATTATCATAGTGGTCGAAAAACCATAAGAGTCTTTCGTACTTCAGATACTGAAATGATTGCTAATTATCGTTTACAGGCAGAATTGACAGCCATCAAGAGCACAAAAGACGGTCGCTGTATTGTGTTGGGCACAGTCGACGGGTGCATGTCATCCCTGGCAATTGTGGATCCTAAAGTTAATGGCATGGTGGAATGGCTTAATGCACTACCGTCAAGAGATGAAAATTGGAAGGCCAAGTTGGCCAAAATGAAGGCTAAGGTTGGCTTTAAAGCTGCTGTACGGGTTGCCACAATATCTTCTAGGTTGGATCATCAAAAATTTAAAAATAAAGACTTAAAGGATGATGTTAAAGCTGAAAACGATGTAGATAATGTAGGAACTATAGAAGAATAAATAATTGTTGTTTAATATTTAACTTTCAAATATGCATATACATAATGCTTAAAATGCATATGTGCAAATATGCATGTAGAAATAAAACTGCTTATTGTTGTTGATTGCATGAACTATTGTTTTTATTCTTGTGGTCCATATAGTACTTCAGCTATAGATTAAAATTTTAGAAGTTAAGGGGAATTTAATATACATATGCCAGCTCTTTAAGGGGATAATTTTGTATTTATTTAAGTAATATAATATTATTTGGAAGAAAATCATCAAAGCAATGTTTTTCCTAATTTGTATTTTATCAGTTTAAAGAAAATTATTTTTTGTCATTTGCACAGTATATTTTATCTTCAAAATATGACACTTTTTTCAGCACGATGATTATAATTAAATGTAATAAAATTACCTTTAAAATGGCACCTGACAGTTCATCTTATAAAATGGTTGTGTAGAGAAATCTCATCACAATATTCTCATAATACATCTTATAATACTAATATTTTAATCTACAAGTGAAATAATTCTCTAAGAGAGCGAATTTTACACTCTCTGACACAAACATCTTACATATTATGTTACGTCTAGACTGGCTGTAAGGTATATCGATTGGTAAATCTATAGGTTACATCTTTATAAAGATTTAACCAGTAATTCTTAATATTTCAAGGAAAAATGTTTTGATAAAAAAGTAAAAATGCACCCTAATTTTAAAAATGATTCTTTCTTTGGGTAAACATTAAAAAGATACAAATAAAATATAGCTAAAATAGTTTTTTTTTTTCAATTCTAAGCTTTTGTTTTTAAATTTCATTAGTTATCTCAAAAATGTCGTAAAAACTCAAAATAATTATAACTTCTCAAAATAAAATTATTTTCAAGGAACAGCGCGGCAGAACCTCAGGAAATATGTTCCGAATTTCAGGAAAGAGGTTCTGCCTTTCAATTTAAAATCAAGAAGTAGGCAAATTTTTTTTTCTTAATTCTAGTATTTTTAATGTGCATTATATGAATTTAAAGTGTGCACATTATTACTTATGATTTGTACCCAAATACGCGTTTTTTTAATAAAAAATTTGTATGTTTAATTTTTGTTTGTATATAAGTTTTATTTAATTATATTTTTAGGAAATTTTATTAGGTTAAAGAGAATTATTCATCATAGGATCTTAAGTAAAAAATTATAATAAAAAATATGTTATTAAAATATGTTAACTTACATCTACAAAAATGTTCCACATGCTAATAAAAATCAATAAACAGAAATGACATGGAAATTTAATGAGAAAAAAAAATATTTAAAAAATTTAATAAAACGTTAACAAATACAAAAAAAAAAGATAAAAATAAGAAAACGAGTAAAAAACGATGTGTATGTATGTTGGAGGAATAGAATATTAATAATCTCAGTGATGAGAAACAATTGAAAATAATGGCTTCATTAAAAACTACAGACACATTTCCCTGACTTAGTACTACAATTTTTCATCAAAACTTATAATTTGAAATATATATTTATGTAAATAATATTTATGTAATAATATTTTATGCGTATAACAAAATTTTTCAATGAAAAAGAGAGATAAGATTTAAATAATCAACGAATTAGATACAAAAAAAATAATAATAAATAAGTTATGAAAAACAAAGCTAAACTAATTATAATACTCCACTCCATATTCTCATTATTCAGTAACCACAATACTGTCTTATGACATGAAGTAAAGAATATGGATAATGAATAATAATGGCTTAACTACATTAATTTTAATGGTTTTTAGATTAGTAAGAAAATATTTTCATTACATGTATTTAATTTTATTTGATGTTTTGTTTTGTAGACTGTTAAGTTCAATTATGGTTAAAATCGTAGTGTTTTTACCAAAGAAGTATTTTGAAGTTTTAATTTTTTTCTATTAATTGTATGCTAATCTCAACGTGCGGGTAATAAAAATATCCATTTATGTATACATTATATACTTTAAATTTCATATTTTGAATTTTTTTTTTTTCAGTTTGGAAAGTGTAATCTTTAAGCCTTTAAATGTGTATTAATGAAAAAATGCTCGCTTTGCTTCAACCATAATCCTTAAAATAATGATTACAATATTGTATTGCTTGTACATCCAGAAAATCGTATTAAATGATAAATGGGTGGATGATCAGTTTAAATAAGGACAAATGCGGGTAAGTAGCAGAAGTTAAGATTTTATGAAAAATAGGAAATAAATAGATCGATTTCTGTGTCGAAGTTGAGACACTTGAGATAATTCTACAAAAAAATACATAAAATTCTCATGAATCTAGGTATGACTTTCCTTTTTTATCTGGGCCAGCTTGGCTTGTATATGTTGTAGACGATTTGGAGACATTTCTGGTTTCTGTATTATCGAAATAAATATATGTTTTTATTTAATTTTAATAATAAATATTTAAGTTGTACTTACATCTCTCCTTATTAAAGACACTTTTTGGGCATTCATCGTATTTAAGCTAAGGTTCTCATCCATAACTTTATTGTCCATCATCATTAAATGTGAATTGGTTAAAAGGCTTCCATCAGCATTTCGATGAGGAGCTAAATTTGCTTTGGCTCTTAGTTGATTTAAACGATCCATCCAAAAATCTGGATCTGGTTTAACACCGGCATTTTCAGAAGTTGCGGAAGCATGTTGGTTCTGATAGTTTGCATCTGTTAGGTACGAAGATCGTGCGACTTTTTACATATTTGTATTTAATAAATTAATATTCGTTATTTGTGTATTTTCATTGATTTACATGAATGTATTAATGTTTATGTAAGCGTATGTACGTAAATATGCATCATGTTGGGGTCATGTGAGGGATTTGTATTTATATTATGGAAAATATATAAAATAATAAAGCAAAGAGAAAAGATGTTTTCACACAAATGATATAGGTATATATTAAACATTATTTTAACTTACCCAAACGATTATCACTCATTTGTGATGATAAGTTAATATGAGATGGATTTCCTTCACCACTAGTTAAAACTGTTCGCTGTATTTCAGCCAAACCTTCCTCAATGTACTTTTGGAAGCTAGGACTGGCTCCTTTTAGGAAGGCCGAAACATCAATTTCTGGATTTTTTGTCTAACATTAATAAAGAAAACGAATTCAAAAAATAAATCTTTAATATAAATTCGATATCATTTTCGATATCAATTTCGACTAACCTTAAACTCGTACAAATTCTGCAGACCTTGCTGTTTTGTTTCTTTGTCAGAAATTAATTTAAATATTTGAGACATGGTTTCGTGAGCTTGATTTGAAATCCTTTGTTTTGATTGGAGATCACGCGAAGAGGCCGATCGCTGCGGGGATGAACTTGGTAAATTTCCCTCTTTTTGTAAATTCTAAAATGTGTATGCATATGAGCAATTTATGTAAAATAATTATACAGAATGCAAACCTTTAATATTTTTATTAAATACGCATGAAGTTCAGAATGTGTAGGGATTTGATTTAGATGTTGCAATATGGCGTTTCCTTTAACTTTTGCCATATTATGTATGATGGTTTTCACTGTTCTCAAAGGTGTATCAGAGGGTCGAGTTTGCCACCAAGAACTTGGCAAAGCCAACATAAATTCGTGCACTTCAAGTATTACGGCATCATAGTTAAGTTCATTGCTTCGTTCAGGCAACGTTTTGACATTACGCCATATACATTTCATTAAAAGGTCTGTAAATTTTGGTAGACCAGCTTCGGGACATGTTTCACGTAGTAACCGTATTAAAGCGCTAAATTGTTTTGAACAATTTAATTTATAACAATTACTTAAAAATACTACAATCTAACTTACCAATTCATGTTGGTGAAATTCGATTTGTCCAATACTTTTAAGCAAATTCCATTAATTACTTTATTATATTGACCATCATCGCCTGTATTCAGTTTTTGATCCGCCAACAGATGTAACAAAGCCGACATTAGGTTTTTAATGCAGGCAACGCTCAATGTTTTTCCCAACATTTTAGAGTGGAAAAACGAATACAAAATAGACAATAATGGCTGATAAACCACAAGTGATTCTGTAATAGGTATTTGTGAAAGATTCTAAAAAACAAAAAATCAAAATGAAGTTTATATTTTCTAAAAAATTTCATACATATGTGTATATATTGGTATACTTATGTACCTTCAATTGTGCCAGCACATTTTGAATGAAAATCTCTTCATAATCTTTAAGAACGGCTTGTTTCTCAGGAGAATCAATTATTTCATTTAACTCATTTATAGCCGCCCTAGCTTTTAGAGTATCTGAACTACTGGTTGCCTTTATTATTTTTATTAAATGGGGATCATGTTTAGGCAAAACATCGGCCAAACTAAAAAAAAATTACAAAGAAATATAAGTGAATAATTACACACACATATACTATTGATACATACTTTGGCGATGTTATACCCATTGTTTGCTGATAGAGGGCAGCATTAAATTGCTGTTGCTGCTGTTGAGGACTTAAATATGGAGAGCCATTGTTTCCAACAATTCCACCTACAGCCGATGGGGGTGGTGGAGTTGTATGAGTTTGTTGCATATAACGCGATCGAGAAAGCAATTGTTCAAACTTTTCTTGAGGATATTTTACGCCATCCTTTGTAGCAATCACTTTAATTGGTTCAAAAAGTAGAGAAATATCTACCCTAGGAACTTCAACACGTTCCAATTGATCAACTCGTATCCAATCTTTTTCAATTTCAGCTATTTTGTTTGGATCCAAACCAAAAGGCCCCGTAGTTTTCGGTGGCTGTATATGTTGTGACATAATACCGATTACTGGAGCTGTTGATGGTTGGTCAAATGTTCTATATTTCGAAAATAAAAAGAATCAAAATTTGCCAATAGATATTATTTTCTAACTATTTGTACAATTAAGACGAAAAAATATTCAAGAATAAAAATAATTTGTGTATAACAGCTTAATTTTGTAAGCAATGCGATCGATATTAATAACTATTAAGCATTATAAAGAATCACATACATACATACATACATAATACATACATATACACATATGTATAAATATGTGACATTCCGTAGAAATTTATTCTAACCCTTGAAGATTAATTTGAAATTCATTTCAAAAAGAATAACTCTTCTTAAGCGAATTGCAAAATAACCCATCAGATCAAATTAATGACTACTAATTTAAAATAACATACACGCACATACACATTCATTTATGGAATTTTAAGTAAATATGTATTTAAAAACGACAAAACAAACAAATAATACTGAATTTTAACTCAATACGAAACAGAACAAAACAAAGAAAAATATAACGAAATTAAACAAAATTTACGCTTGTCTTATGAGCGATGTAGCGCGCACATCTTTTTCAGCCATAGAGGAGTTACTAGCTTCGTTTGTTTCATACTCAGAACTAAAGCAAAAAAACGAAAAATTTATCAAAAATAAACTTAAGAGCAGTAAAAATACAAATCTCTTCAAGTAGTTTCTTATTTAAAAATTTTTAAATTCTATAAAAATTTCTCATGCAGACATCTGTGAGTTTACCTTTGATCGTGTTCTTCGGGCAATGGTAATTCATCACATCCATTTGTAGATGGTTCATCAATTTCAATACTGTCTTGTTGTAAAATCTGTCCTGATGATTTTGCGCTTGTATTGTTAGTTTCAGCAGATTTACGCTGAGGTTTTTTAGCGCGCTTAATTCGCTCATCCAACATGGATAGATCTTTATCGTTCATTTGACCAATAAGTTTGTATATCTTATCTCCAGCAAGGAAATAAGCTTGTACTACGCAATTAAGAGCAGCATTTCGAACACTGTTATCCCGATCAGAAATGTGGCGCGCAATTTCTTTTAGTGCCACCTGTTGTGACGGCTGACAGACAGTTAAACCATAATTTTCAATCAAATAACTCAATTCATCCAAACACTCGGTACGTTGTCGTGCATTTTTAGACTTTAATCCTTCCATAACATAAACAAATACTTTAGTATAGGGATACACTAAAAGAATCTGCCTAAGCAGAGAACGGACACCATTACGTACAGCATCTTTGGGATCTCCCAACTGAAATGAAATAATATATATATACATATACAAGACCAATTTATATATTTCCCAGTGATTTCCTATCAAACCCACCTTTAATAGCAAATGGGGTATGAATGCACTTCCTTCATTCTCTGCTAGGATGTATTCATGCTCGACTAAAGTGAGAAACACTTGTTGTAGATACTCTAAACCTTTAATTAAAACTGAAGGATTGGTATCGTAAAATCGTAACGAAAGCCATTTTAATATCAAATCCAAATTGCAAATTAAAGCTTTTGGATTTTGGGGTAAGTCTTCCATCAATGATTCTATCACCTTTAAGTGATATCTAAATAAAAAAAATAATCGCTATATTGTAAGAGTAAAAAAGCAGCGAAATAGTTCTTAAACTATACCTAAAATCATCATGGAACATATTGGCCATTAGGCCCTTGTTGACATTGGCTGTGGTCATTTGCTCTCTGAGTAAATCAATGAATTCTTCTCTAGGTGTTGTAAAAGTCCACTTCAACACTCGCATCTTTTGTTCATCTATTAATCGTTGATTCTTGGTGTTATTGACAGCTAACAAAGGAGATGTATCTGCTTCCTCTTCTTTCTTACGCGATGATGATGTATTGGCAGCTCTAACACCACCAGCAGTTTTGTTCGCACCTGGTTTTTGTATGGCTGAACCACCACCTGCTCCACCTCCTCTTATAGACTTTTTAGGTTCCTCTAAAATAGGTGCCTGTTGTTTTCCTTTAGGTAAAGGTTTAACTGGTAGGTTTGGGCGAGCTTTATCTAGTGCTGCTTGTATATCCTTCTTAGAAGCTGGTTTTTGTTTATCTAATGCCTTTACCATGGAATCGAAGCCCAAATGAATCATTATTCCTAAAACAGCTTCATTTGAATTTTTACGCACATCAGCATTACGATCGCATATGTGGGCGTATAAATGGGGAACCATTGATGTTAACTCCTCTTTTGGAATGCTTTTAAGTGGCATTTGTGGTAATCTTTCTGCCAACCACGCCCAAAGTTCAGATTTCAATGCGGGCGAACCTGACTTCAGAGCATCGGCAATCATTTCATTTTCAAAAAACTCTTTGTAACCCCCTTTTTCGCCAAAACTGTTGATGCAATTTAAGGCTGCAGCCCTAACAAAGCTTTTACTGTCACCAAGTGCATGTAGGAAACCAGGAAACAAAACCCTTACATGATTTTTACAACCTGGACCCATTGCAATTGCTAACTGTTCACAAATCGCCATGGTTGATTGTGCAATTTTTGCATTGGAGTCTACCAAACGCAATGCTAGAGCTGGCGCCAAATCTCCAATGGTAGGTTTGATTAGCTTGGCATCATTTATAATAGACTGTAATTTATTAAGACCTTCATTTCTAGCTTTCCAATCTTTGTCAGACATTTCCTTTAGCAAAGACTCGGTTATTTGACTAGATATGTCAACTCTTGGCAACATATCTACTAAATTCACTGGCTCTGGTTCATCATCCTCTCCACCTTCGACATCAGCATCACCGCCACCATCTGTTGATTTTAAAGAACCAGATGATTTTTTTACACCTCTTATGGGCTTAGGAGGTTTTTCACCAACGTTCTTATCAAACTCTGCTTGTATTTGTGATTTCAATGCCGGCTTTTCGTTGTCAAAGAACATCATTAAAGCATTACCCATATACATAGACATTGTTCCAACTAAGCCTATAGCTGCCACGCGAACTACCGGGTTTGTGCTTTGTACAGCTTTTCGCACATCTTCAATCAGAAGTTTTGGTTGAATTTGAAAACTAAATTCCAATATGGCTCTATTAACCCAGTTTATTGCTTCTGCTTGCACTTTAGGTGACTTCTGTTCAAAAGCAAAGGAAAACACTTTGCCCACAATATATTCCAGTTTAGTTGCTTCAGCAAATGCGGTCAAAACTTCTCCTGCAGTACTTCCATTTTTAACATCAGCTAGTTTTTCCGTTATTTCATTTACAACAACATCGATAGTTGTGGTCGATATTGGATACGTTTCAGCAATTGTCCGTATAATGTCTAATTTAATTTTTAATACTTGGAAGTTCATTTCCTTTAAACCGGGTTTACGACCACTAATTGTTTTAACTAATATTTGTGAAATACCAGGCATTTTTGTGTCAAAATCTGCAATTTGCTGTTGAAAACTTTCGACAGCAGCCAAACGATTTTTCCAATTAGAATCTCCTAAGCCAGAGAGTATGGTTGGGGCAATTATTTCTTCTGCTTTTCCTTGCACTTCTTCGGCTGACATTTCCCGTTCAGTAGCTAAGACTTTAGTTGCACTAGAACTTTTGGATAGAGGAGCTCCAGAGCCACCGCAGCCTGCAGCCGGTGCAACCTTTTTAGCGGAAACTTTTTTAACTCCTGCGGTGGCAGGTCGAGATACTGGTTTTGGTTCACTAGAACCAGCCTTCGGAGGTGCAGACGCAGCTGGTTTACTAGTCGGTGCAGTTAGCGGTCTCTCCTTTTTGGCTCCAGCTATTTTAACTTTAATTTCTGCTTTCTCCTGACACTCTTTGATTTTTGCCATCTTCAAAGCATCGATATCAACCAGAAATGGTCCTATTTGTTTTTCTCCCATTAATTTCATAAGAGTGCCTATAGCGTCGGCCGAACAATCTCTTACTGTAGGATCAGGTTCGTTTAATGTTTTTATTAGAGTAGTCACTAACAGCTTCAAAAGTTTTTTGTTTATGGAAGCTGGCTGAGTTCGTGCGAATGCTCTTGCCAGAAAAGACGCTGTCTCAGATTTGACACTTGGATTCTTATTACCCAAAGACTCAACAATCTGTTCTTGCATTGCCTCCAAATTCGTCGATGGGTAAATTGCATCCATAGCATCTCTTAGTGCTGATACGACATTTGCTTTCTTTTCCTTAAATTTCTCCAACAATGATGGTACACATGCCTTAAAAGTGTTAATATTATTCGTGAAATACATAATTTCAAAATGAATGAATTTGGTTACAATCCCTACTCACCATAGCGTATGGAGAAAAACGTTTTCCTAAACCTTTAGCCAACATCGCAAGACATTTACCTGCCATAGCTACCAATACTACATTGGTGTCTTTAGTTATAACTTTCTTGAGAGCAGTTACCACTGGTCCATAATCACCACTTTCCAATTTCGGATTTTCTGACAAGAGTTTTTCTAATGCTTCCAATGATTCTTTTCGTAAAGTCCACTTTTTTTCTTCAAGCTTTTCGTAAAAATCTTTAGGCATTTTAGAAAGAATATCTACAGGATCAAGCAGATCGATGGGATCAAGTTCTTCTCCACCAGCATCAACATAATCCTCTAAAAAGATATTTAAGAAAATATATATTGCCAATATAAGTAAAATAATATCTAAAACAAATTTAATTTTAACTTATTTATACCCACCATTGCTACCATCTTCATTCTCAGCTGCTGCAGCCGACATTTGTTGCTGTTTTTCTTGTTGAGATTTTAAATAACGTGTTGGCTCGGCTTTTTCTCCCTTTAGCTTGTCAAATTCGTCTTCGAGTTCTTTAACAGTTACTTGAGGAAGTGAAGAAAGCTGTTGTTTCATGGCTGGGCCAATCCACCTAAAAAATAATATTTACATTTTTGCTTGCAAAATTTCAAAAAATCTCTCTCTTTAAACTTTGAATTTACCTGTACAACTCAATTGCCAATTGTTTTCCTTCATCGCGCACGGCCTTATCACGTTCACTCATAAGAGGAGCAAGTTTTTTAATGAGCGGTTTTACGTTAATGACTTTACTACCGAACTCCTTTAACGCCAATGTGGTGGCCGCCACACAAGCCGATACAATTTTTGGATTTTTATGTTCCATACCTTTAATTAACTCTTCCAGAACTGCTTCGTGCTTCTCAATTTCAACATACATAAGTGTAACTTGGACAGCAAGTTCTTTAGTTTTAGTTTTCGGAGCAGCAATGCATTTTTGTACTATGCCAGACATAACGTCCCCTACCGTCTTGCCGGCATGACCACAATTCTCAACAAAAATTAAAGCAGCTTCAAGACCTTTTTCTTGAGCCATGGCATTTGAATCAACAACCATCTTCTTGATAAGACCCAAAAATTTCATCCATTCTGGAGACTTTTCGTCATCTATTTCACGAAAGATTTTTGCTGCTTCTTCATATCCATCTACACGAGCCTTCCAAAGCTTATGGACACATCTTTCATCAACAGGCAATTTCTTGTATTCTGTGTCTTCAGCCATTTCTACTTTTCGTCTAAACTTTCGTGTACTTCAGTTCCCTTTGAATTTACAAAGTGCGTTCTTTTCCAATATATGCTTATTTGTCCGTATTTAATTTTTATAATGTATGTGTAAATATCTTCAGCAAATACAGAAAATGACAAAAATGGAAAACAAAAATTAATAAAATTGATCGACATTTTTGATTTGGAAGTATCGAATAATTATGTATGTGAAATTAAACGAATCAAAATATAATTTAGAATATTATTTAAATCCAACATGTATGTACATATGTAATATGTAGAAAATAAAAAAAGTGCAATGAAGCATAAAAAATTTAATGACCAGAGACGAACAAAATATTTAAAAACAATTAAACAAAATAATGTTATGGTTTATTGATTGTAAGTAAATTATATAATTTTTAACTGAACAAAAATAAATCTAAACAAATTAAGTAATATTTTATAAAAAAAAATACATATTATTATCGGGAATAAGAAATAAATTTTTCATACAGATTTGTAGGTCCTGTGCCGGTCAAAATAATAGCACTACAAGACCTACTTTCCTTTAACGCAAGGTATTCCCAAATATTTTATAAAATTTTTGTTTGAAGCAATGTTTTTCTATACAAGTCCTTTTTTCTGTTATTTGAAAAAAGCTCTGATATAAAGCATTCAAAATAATTTCACCACAATTAGAAATTATTAAACCATATTTAATATTTGGGTTTCTTTTCTAGTAAAATCATTTAAAATGGCAATCCAGATCAATTTATATCATATTTACTACAATAAAGAATCATTTTCATATTTATTAGTGGACTTCATCTTTTTATAAAAAATGTTTACGCTGAGATTAAGAATTTTGTTGACTGACTGATCACAAGTAAAATTGCTTTCCAAAGAAGATTGAATCTCGTTGGTGCTGACCCACCATTTCAACTTTTGTGGTTGCAGGGTTAGTACGCGATTCCAGAATTAAGCCTAAGAAACATAAATAATATGTAAAAGTGACAAGCGATGTTGTATTTATTTATATACAATTTATTTTTTTTTACAATTGAAACAATGAAACATTTATGCTTGAAGTCCAAAAACATATGACATGTAGAATTTACAAAGTACCTCCTTTATTTTCTAATACTTAGTTGGCGAAACTTGATCAAATAAATCATAAATTGTTTAATTTGATGGCAGGAAATCATACTGATATGTAGAAAGGACAATGTAATAAAATATATACAAAAATATTCAAAAAACGAAACGAGGACAGTTGTTCTCGAATATCATGAATCTGTTACTATACCTTGGAGCTCATTAGTAAAGAAAAACTGTGACGTATTCCTCTGTATAACTGAAAATATTTGATAGAATCAAAACAGGGAATGCCGTTGATATAGGTCCCAATAACTCTTAATATATTTCCTTCCAGGAAGTTCTTTTGAGAGGAAATTTCATGCCCTAGAGAAAAAAATACTCAGTTTTATTATTCACGCGTATATCGATTTTTTCATGTGTAAGAATTGTTGCAGTGATATTTATAATAAAATATAGTCGTCAATCACACAACGCAATTTTTGGTTTTTTTTTTACTTGCATTTACGTTTACACACAAATATTTTACTTCAGCACATGATACAACTACTAAAGATAAAATCATTGGAAAATTCCTTTTCAATTTTATTTACCGTGAAAAGTCAATCAAATATAAAGCAAAACAAAATTTAAAAAAATTAAAACAAAACTTCAAATACAAAAGAAAAAAATATTTTATATTAAACAAAAATTTTTCTCTGAACAAATGTTTTCAACTTAATTTTATTAAAAAAAATATATAAAATATATTTTGTGTGAAAGGACAAATGAACGTTCATAAAACGTTCCTAAAATGGAGTTCTGCATTTCAGAAAGTATTTCAAATACTAAATGGAAACAAAACAATTTACATTTTTTCATTCTTGAATGTTATTATTATTATTATTATTATTATTATTATTATTTTTTTTTTTAATTTTTCCAGTATTTTGACTTCACAAGAATTAAATTTGACTATCTCTAGTGAATCTACCTTGAGTTATTATATCATGACTACAGCAATTCTTGCCTTAATTGCCTTGAAGTACAAAATTGGAAAACAAATCGAATTTCGAAGTCCACGCAAGTTTGTACCCCCTCATACTCCATCTCGCTCTTTCTCGCGAAAAGAAGGTGTCGCGACTAAATTTTATAATCTACAGTATTTTCTATTCCTTGTGTATATCAAATTTGGCGTGAGTTGTCTTAGAAGCATCAGGAAACACCTGGAATCCAACTTGTATTTCAGTTTATAGTTTCATACAAAAAATATTTGCTGAACTTTAACAAAAAAAAAAAATGTTTACAAAAAGTGAGCGTGACACTTTTTTAATATTATAACCTTTCGGAGGATATTAGATATATGTATATAGGTGCTAAAAATTACTTAAATAATGAATGTGTGTGGGCGTAAAGTGGGAAAAGCTTGGGCGTAAAGGGAGAGAAGCTATGCATTACATAAAACAATAAGCACCGCTAAATATACTGAAAATTACTGATTTAAATGTTTTTTTTTTTTTATTTTCATATATAATGAAAAAAATGCTCCAAAATATCCGAAGTTTAGAAGTTCATGAAATCGAAATTTAACTTTGCTTACTTTATTAATTTGATGGTATACTTTCATTTCATATATTACTTACAAAATAAAACTGAACATATAATCATAAGTTTTGATTTTTTTGCTCAACATGTTTTTTTATATTAAATTATTTAATCTTAGGAAATCAATCTATTAGCCAATTTTAAGTGAAAAGTTCGATTTTCCATTAAAAAATTAACTTTTCAACTTAAACTTTTTTTAACTAAAAATTAAGGAACTAACTCAAAAATTTTTACATCATTATTTTCAGCGTTAAAAGAAATATCAATGATGGAAAAATAAATAAAAAAAATAATAAAAAATCGGAGCTGAGTCAGAACATTCAATTTACTGTAAACATGATATAATAATTATTAAACAAATTTGATAATAAAACATTCGTAAATTTAGTGCATCCGACAAATGTTAAACGGAGCACATGAAATTCAACAATTTATATTTATTCCAATCCAATTTCAACGATAGTATTCAACATGTCTCTTAAAAAGATTAAATTAATTAAACACTGAAATTCGAATTCATATAACTGAACAAGGCCGTTTGATGGGAATTTTCAAAAAAAAAAAATTATTTAAAATATATATATTGATTTAGAAACTATAAAACATTACATAAACATTTAATTTTAATTCATCACTGTTGTGTCTTGTCGACTGCTGTTCCCATTGTAGTTAGGCTGTAGTACTTATTGTTTTTTCTCTCTTTCTCTCTCTCCCTGTTTTTCTTTTCTGTTCTTTTATTGATCAATTTGTTATTAAATTAAATTTAACGGAATTAAAACTTAACATACAAAACTTAACATACAAAAAAATAATTAAAATCAATATGTGAAATTGTTTTTTTTTTTTTATTTCTGACCATTTTAGCCAACTTTTCAATTTGATAATATTAGAAACAAAATTTATACATATACATCTGCTTACAATTTTAGTTGGCATAAATCAAGATCACTGGAACTATTAATTTTTAAATAATTTAGATACTGATTTAATAGTTTATTTACTTGTGATCGTAGTAATATAAAAAAATTTTGTCCGCTAGTTCTTAATTAACGAGTTATAAGTCTTTAAAGATCCGATATATTTTTTTGAATATCTTTATTAATATATGGGCGATCTAAATTATATTGGTACCATTTAAAAGCTCTTACAAATACCATTTTATTAATATATAGCATGACCATAAACATTAACTAATTGTGAGTAAAATTGACATTTTGTACCGATATATATAGCCAAAATTAAAATTTGGATATTCGAAAAAAAGCTTATTCAGCGAAGCCAGTGTTCGACATACCCAGAGGGGAAAGTCCTTATGCCCGGCAACACAGAAAAATATTTATTAACGTTAAAAAAAATATTTTAATGGTTGGTAATCATTTGTTCCTTTTAATTTATTTTTTTTTTTTTTTTTTTTTAAAACATATACACACAATCCATGATGAAGTGTTTGGTACTTTTTGTTTGTTATACCTTGTATGTGTTTAGTTTTTTTCATCACCATTAACTTATTAACATTATCATTGCCAAAAATAGTCAACCCCCCGTTGCAATACGGCTTAATTTAGCACAGTGCATGTAATGAAATTTGTGTCTCATAAAAGGAAAAATAATGCAGTTTTTCGTAATAAAAAACAAAATGACGTCTACTTACCGTTTCTAATTTATTTCTTTTATAACTTGTGGTTTGGCGTATATTGAAAATAGACAGAGTTTTACAACGCCCACTTTCAATTTAGTTTACAATATATTTTAGTTTTATATTATTTCTATCTATTTTATTGATTTTATTTCCACTTACATATCGTTATAAGATCTATAATATTCTGTTCTTTGAAAAATTTTGTGTTTTTGAAGCAGACGCGAAGAAGCAAACTTCGATTTTTCACTGAGCAGAAGTTTTCACACAAAAATGTAATAAAAATGGAAAACAAAGCAAACTGCAAAAAGTAAAGCAACGTAAATTTACAAAATAAATTATATGCTAAAAAATTAAATAACACGTTATGCGAAATATAACAAACGTTTTGAAAACGATATGGAAATCTTGATTTTTTGTTAAAATACTTTTTCAAAAATATTTTTACTGAATCAGAATAACTTGACTAAACGTCCATATTTGCAAGACCGAAATAATTTTTTGAGTTGCTTTGTTGCTCAATCTCTGTGAATGGTTAACACCAGTAACGTAGCGCCTATATTAGACAATTTTTTTTATCAAGACAAACGTCAAAATTAAATCGAATTTACATCAAGTCTATATTACATAGTGTCTACATTAGAGATTTTTTTATCAAGATAAACGTCAAACTTAAAGTGAATTTGTGGAAGGTGGCAGCAGATGTACAAAAACAACAATATGGCGTATTCATTATTGTTTTTTATATATGCAGTTTGATAACTGTAATAACCAAAATAATTATCAACTATTTAACTAAGGTTACCTTGTATATATTCGCACCGATTTTGACGTTTGTTTTAATATAAATTTGTCTAATGTAGACACTAGGTTAGAGAAATTTTTATCAAAAACGTTAAATTTTTGCTGATGTGCATATAATTTTTTATATCTATCAATTATAAGGGAAAACGTATATCATAATAAACCATGTAAAAAGAACCAACAAAAATCAAAATGTCGTCTTTTCTCAAGCAACGTCAAGACAAAGTTGTCAGTGCAATAATACAGACAAATTTAGTTTATATTAAGCAATTTTTTATCGTGATAAAAAATTGACGTTTGTATTGATATAATTTCTCTAGTATAGACTTTATGGGAGGTAGAAACAGTTGCACAAAAACAACAATAAGGCGAATTCATTAATATTTTTATATATAAAGCTTGGCAGCTGTAACAATCAAAAATAATAATCAGCTGTTTAACTGAGGTTACCTTGTATACGTTTGCACTGATTTTGATAAAAATTTGTCTAATAAAAATTTGTTTAGTATTGACACAACGTAATGTTAAAATCAAAAACACAGATAAAAATATCTCAAAAAAAAAAACGCTCTTATTCCCTTGAAAAAAAATTATATTATGTATTTATCATTTTGGGTACACAATCTTCTGCTCAATATTGAGATTAAAGTTTGTTTCTCCATGTAATCTGAATAATAGAAAATAAGATGAATAAATTATATTCCAAACCTGCTGAGCAACTGAAACTAGCGATAAATTACAAACGGAAGTAAATTCTAACGAAATTTCTACAACTATTACCAATAATATCACTACGGCAGTACACAAAGGCTAAAACTAACAATAAATTACAAACGGAAGCAAATTCTAATTAAACTTCTATAACTATTGCCAATGGTCGATAAGCGAGAGAAAAACAGGCTAGAGCACTATCAAAACTACCTAAAAAAAGGATATTCATTTACAGCAGAAAAACAAATGAGAATAAAAAAAATTCTACTAATTAAATTAATGGAAGTCAAAGATAAGAGTTGCAAAAATAAGAAAAATAAGCAAAATTTAATACTGCCTCACATATGTCACAAAATAACAGTTATCTTGGGTTTTTTGTTGATGTTATGAGTGGACGCTCACATAGTGTCTACATTAGAGATTTTTTTATCAAGACAGACGTCAAACTTAACGCGAATTTGTGAAAGGTGGCAACAGTTGCACAAAAACAGCAATATGGCGTATTCATTATTGTTTTTTATATAAGCAGTTTGACAACTGTAACAACCAAAATAATAATCAACTGTTTAACTAGGTTACCTTGTATATATTCGCACTGATTTTGACGTTTGTTTGATAAAAAATTGTGTAATGTAGATACTATGTTATGAGGCTTTTATGATGAGATTTCTCTACACAACTATCTTATAAGATGAACTGTCAAAAAAATACACATATACGAAAGTTTGTTTGTGTGTGTGCATGTGTACTGTGGAAATTACTAAAAAAAAGAACAAGTAAGAAAGATAGAGTCGGTCAAGCCCGACCATATGATACCCCACACCATTTTGTATGTCCATCAAATTTCGTGAAAGGGTCTTATATTAGACATGTGGACAATTGTGGACCGGTATTTTTACTAAGTGTAAAATAAAATATACGAATACAGAATATTACGTTAATACTAACATTTATATGAATTTATGCAATTTAGGGCGATTCCTGAAAGTGGGTTTATATGAGAGCTATGGTAAATTATGGAGCGATCGTTATAAAATTTGTCACTGTGAAATCTACTTATATAAAACTTATTTGTGTCGAATTTTCGGAAGAGGGTTTTATATGGGAGCTATGGTCAATTACAGACCGATCTTCATGAAATTTAACACAAAGATTGATACTTATTCACCGAATTTCATTAAAATATTGCTATATATATGGCATTCATAATCGTTAAATCCCTATTCCAGGAGGTCGTCTGTATGGGGGCTAGGTGAAATAATGGACCGATCGATCATAACCAATTTCAATAGGCTTCGTCCTTGTGCCATGAAAGTCCTACGTGCCAAATTTCATTGAATTATCTTGAAAATTACGACCTGTACTTTGTACATAAAGTTTACATAGACAGCCAACCTGCTGTCCAGCCAGACGGACATCGTTAGATGGACTCAAAAAGGGATTCTGAGTCGATTTTAATACTTTAAGATGGGTGTTGGATGATTTTTTCTGTGTGTAACAAACATCAGCACAAACCGATAATACCCCAACCACCTATGGTGGTGTAGTATATAAAAAACAATGTTGTTTTGTAAAGTTGCTTCCTTTTAATAAATTTACATTTAAAAAAACATTTTTATAAAAGTTGTACTAAAAAAACTTCGAATTTTTTAAATAAAAAGGGACATGTTTACCCTTTATTTAACATAACATAAACAAAATTGTTACTCTTTTGCCGACGTTATCTCACATATTATATCAGAATTAATCTCAACTGTAGACCTGGGTTGATTAAGGTTAAAGAGTATATTATCGTAGAATGTATTGTAACATTTTTTATATATATTATATTAATTTTTTGTTAAGTGTTATGAATAATTTCTTAAAATACGTGACCACTAGACAATTTTATACTTTAATACACAAATTAAAAAAAGAAAAAAAAAATTAAAAAATAAGTGTCACCGCTCTCTCAAATGTTAGCAAATAAATTAAACTTCAATAATCCCGTTTGTTGCCAAATATTTTAAAATGAAACGACTTTATTTTTATGATTTAGTCAACGTCCAGTCGAAGCAATTTTTATTCTCTAATTTGCGATCTACACGAGCCTTTTTCATATTAGCACGCTGAACAAAATTTTGTGCGCACATGGATTGGTATAGTGTGAACCAAACTTGTTCATGCTTTGTTCTTGTTCGCACAATTGTTCGACCTACGATGTCAGCCATCAAACGTCGTTTTTTATGCGGAAGAAGAGGCGCTGCATCTAAAATTATCGAAACGACAACAAAAAATTTTGATTTTTTCGACGAATTCTATGAGCACTCGAAACAATATTAAAAAATTGATAGCGTTGCTCTGCTGATGTTTTAATCTTTAGGATTTTATTTTTAGTTATTATTATTTTTTTCTTTTAATTTATCTTTAAAACACAATTAATTTGTTTTGCACAATTTTTCTTATAAAAGAGCAGAATTTTAAAAGAAACTAATAAGTTTGACAGTTTATGTTAGAACATAATTGCTAAGTTTTGAGTATAATATACCGTCTACATTAGACATAAATTGTTGTTTAAACATCATGTTAAAGCATCGTTTTTGAAACATTTGCATAAGCAGTCTAAATTTACGTAGAGTCTACACGAGAGATTTTTCTGACCAATGTCATATTCTTATCATGATAAGAATTAATCACGTGTAAACCAAATATATTAAGAGGCAGAATATTTCTGTAATAAATGATTTATTAAACAATAAAAGGGATTTGCAAGAAAATTTTGGCAGTATGCATTACTCGATAACACTAAATCCTAATTTAAGTTCCGACGATTATTGTAAAATTGCTTTTAATCTGAATGATGCTATTATTCAACAATATAAAAAGACAATGAGTATTTTGTCAACTAAAGTTATAAAAGATCACCGTAACTGTTTGATGACTAAAGAAAATAATATTTTCCAAACAATATGGACCTTCTAAAGCCTATTTTTGTATTATTTTATTACATATTTTCTTGGAAAATTTAAAAGTTACAATTTTAGCAAAAATTGTAACTTTTTTGACAAAAATTTGCAACTTTTTCCAAGCTACCCCTGGCAACACTGGGGTAGATATTTCTAGTTGCAGAGTATTGTAGGAAAAAGGTATTTATTGCACAGTCGCATATAAATTTTTTTTTGCTAAACCTTGGTTGAAATTTCATATGCAAATAACTCGATAACTATAGGAGATAATTACCATATGCAATATGTAGTTCTTATCAAGAGTTTTAAGAAGATATAAAAATCTTTGAAATCGGGCTAGCCATAAAAAATTTTTATTGTTAGAGGTACCTCCGCTTCTGAGCGGTTATGGGGTCCCATTCCGAACTTTTTTTTCTAAACGAGTTAAACTCAACAAATTTGTTGCAACAATTTTAAAATTGCAGGTAAAATTTTTACTAAAATTATTTAATAAAAATATGTTTAGAATCTTTTAAATTTCTACGGAAATGTTTGTAATTAAAATATATTGACAATATTGGTAAAATTATGTTCGCAAAAGCTATTTTCCATCCCTGGTACATATATTTCGTTTGGGGGTTATAAATGGGACAAAGTCGACTTTCGATTCGTTTTTTCAATTTTGGAATAGTTGACTTTTCGGCTAGTTTAGACTATTTTCAACTTTTTTCGAATCTTTTCGATTTATCGACTTCTCAACTATTTACGACTTTTTCTGACTATTTTCTTTTGACTATTTGTTGTTATTTGTCTTACAAAAACTTAAAAAATATATACAACGAAATCAAAAATATTAATTAATTAACATACAGTATTTTGCTGGTTGCACACAAAGTATTATTTTTACGATGCTATTTCCAACAATAAGTGATGTAGTTGAATTAAAAACTGCTCAAAAAACTATTCCTTTGAAATGAAATAATTTTTTGGACCTTTTCCGACTATTTTCGACTTTTTCCGACGATTTGCGACTTTTCAACTATTTTAGACTTTATTCGGTTTTATACGATATTTTCGAGCTTTACCGACTTATCGAATATTTTTACTATTTGTCTTAAAAAAAAAACTTAAAACATATAATATATATACAACGCAATCAAATATATTGATTAATTAACAGACAATACATGCAATAAAATTGCTGGTTGCACACAAAAATATATTTTTACGATACCATTTAAAATAGTTAGATGATGTAGCTGAAATAAAAAATGAATAAAAACTATTTTCGACTTTTTGGCTTTTTCCGACTGTCCAAAAAGTCGATTTCGACTTTTTTCGATAAAGTCGATTTGATGAATCCTAATTTCGTGAACTTTTTAAAAAGGTAAAATTTTTTGAAATGCGGATCGGTTTAAAAATAAAATTTATTTTCAATTCTCTCCAGATTTTTTGTTTTCGTTTTCTCACAAAAAACGTTACCATATTTTTAAAAATTTGTATGAATTTTTGTAAACAAAATTTAAAAATGTTTAAAGTAAAAAATTAAAAGTAAATAAATAAAATTTTTGTTTATTTTCCGTTGTCATCTAATTTTGGTTTAATAATGCGGGTCATGTAAAATAATTCAGACTGGTAGTGTTTATACTTTAAATCACAGATTTATTTGATGTGTTTTTTATTTAACATTATTGTTTTTGTTAAAATCTCTCATAAGCAAAAACGTAGTTTCTATACTACTACTAGACAAATTTTTATCAGGACAAACGTCAAAAACAGTGCGAATCTATACAAGGTGGGTGGGTTCAGTTAAACAGCTGTTTATTAATTTTGGTTATTACAGCTGTCAAACTGTAATATACATTATTATGAAGCATAAAAAACCCAATTCCAATAAATTACTCAAAAAAGAACACGTATTACAATTGTTTTTGCTTTCAATAAAATAAAATCATTAGACTTAGGTTTTTTGATAACCGACTAAGGTTTTTGACAACGGAACTTCATATCTATGTTAGTCTACGTCCGCACGAACACATTTTTTTTCTTAATATTAAAAATAACGTGAGCAGAGTAAGGAAAAAACAATTTTATTTTCAACTTTGCGTTAAGGGGTAGAATTAAAATTATCTTTTTTTTAATTTTAATTTATTTCGGACTTTTATTCTTTATTTATCTTTTTAAAACAAAATTAATTATTTTCTTGTTAAAAAGGGAAAAATTTTAAAAGAGAACAATAAATTTAAACGTTATTGCTCAGCTTTGTGTTTAAACATTTATTGCGAAATAAATTGTGCAATAGATGTCTTATTGGTCTACACGTAACATTTTAAAGAGAAAAATAGAATTTGACAATTGCCAACATGAAAATGTCTTACGTGTATACTAGCGGTTAATCTATGGCCTATAGCATAATGTAATTATAAAGTGACCGCACATCTACAAAAACAACAATTGCTTATATTTTGCTAGAGTCAAACCACCTAACAGCCCATCTAGACGTAACATAATATGTAAGATTTTTCTGTCTGGGGGTGTCAAATTCGCTCTCTGAGAGAATTATTTCACATGTAGATTCAAATACTAGCATTATAAGAAGTATTGTGAGACTGCTGTGATGAGATTTCTCTACACACACATTTCTCTTAAAAGATAAACTGTCAAAAAAATACACATATACGAAAGTTTGTTTATGTATATGCATGTGTATTTTCGAAATTACTAGAAAAAACAATGTTTTTTTGTAAAATTGTTTCCTTTTAATGTTTGTTTTACACTTAAAAAATAATTTTTAAAAAAATTGTGCTAAAAAAGTGCGAATTTCTTACTCCGTGACTGATTGAAAATAATTATATCTTATTTAAGATTTAACATAATATAAACAAAATGGTTACTCTCTTCTGCCGGCGTTATCTCACATATTATATCAGCATTAATCTCAGTTGTAGACCTGGGGTAACATAGTGTCTATACTAGACAAATTTTTATCAATGCAAACGTCAAAAACATTGTATAAAACAAGGTAACCTTAATTAAACATGTGATTACCACTTTTAGTTGTTACAGCTATCAAACTGCATATATAAAAAACAATAGTGAATTCGTCGTATTATTGTCCTTGTGCAACTGTTACCACCTTCCATAAATTCGGGTTAATTTTGATGCTTGCCTTGATAAAAAATTGTCTAATATAGACACTATATAATGCTAAAATGCTATGAATAGAAAAGAAGAAAGTAACAGCCCGTCTAGACGTAACATAATATGTAAGATTTTTCTGTCAGAGAGTGTCAAATTCGCTCTCTGAGAGAATTATTTCACGTGTAGATTCAAATATTAGTATTATAAGATGTATTATGAGACTATTGTGATGAG
This sequence comes from Protocalliphora azurea, assembly GCA_932274085.1. Lineage (NCBI taxonomy): Eukaryota > Metazoa > Arthropoda > Insecta > Diptera > Calliphoridae > Protocalliphora > Protocalliphora azurea. The sequence goes on from OW026519.1 coordinate 2,624,913, forward strand.
ATTTCTCTACACAACAATCTTATAAGATGACTGTCAAAAAATACACACACACTGAAGTTTGTATGTGTGTGTGCTTATATATTTTGGAAATTACTAAAAAAACAATGTTTTTTTGTAAAACTATTTTCTTTTAATGATTGTTTTACATTTAAAATCATATTTTTATAAAAATTGTGTTAAAAACGTGCGATTTTTTTAAATAAAAAGTACATGTTTATTCTGTGACTGATTGAAAATAATGATATCGTATAGGATTTATTAGAATACGTGTACCCCTTATTTAAGATTTAACATAATATAAACAAAATGGTTACTCTCTTCTGCGTTATCTCATATATTATTTCAGCGATAATCTCAGTTATGGACCTGGAGTTAAGACGAAAAGCATTATTGGAATGGGAGAAAATTCTTAGTTCCAAAAGCAAATAACTCCAGCACTTAGTAATTCTCACAGTAAAAATCTTTCTTACGAAGAAATGTTAATTTTAGCAAATAAAATTAGTTTATACTCTCTGGTCATATTTTTATGTGTTGTTTTATTTGTATTGTATTTTTAATAACATTATATTTTTATACTATTTTATACAAATGTGAATTTGCATTAAACTTGGTAACACTATTTTATCAGTACGGTGAAAAATAAAAATGGCGACATAATATTTTTGTAGCCGCCGTGTTTGTTCAGATTTTTAATAGATTGTGAAAAAAAAAACAGTTTAAATAAAATAATATTAATTATACAAGTAATAAAATACAGAATTTATTATTGTTCAACTTAGTTATTATTGTTGGAAAAAGTAAAACAAAGAAATTGCGATTAAAAGTCTAAAAAGTGAAAAGAAAAACGAAGGCGTAGAAAATCGTCCGTCTAATACGACATTGTGCTTAAAAACCGAAGAAAAATAAAACTAAAATATGGAAAAAACTGTAATTTTATTAATATTGTGTATATAAAATTTTCTTACAAAACGATGAATTACTAAAAATTTATATATATATATTTTTTTTTACTAAAAAAGCGTCGAAACGTCTCACAGGTGTGACCCCATATATTTTTTTTTTGCAAATGCAGTAATCACCATTAAAAGAAAAGAGAGACAAAACAAAAAAGGGAAAAATAAATCCAGGGAGATATTTTTATTGAGAATTTCTTTGGTCAAATTCAAGATTGCCTTAAAAACATTGTAAAAAAAAACGTGCTATCCTCAACGTTTTGCATTTTTATGAAGTGCGTTTTATAATACTAAGTAAAGTGGATTACTTCTAGTTGAATACAAATAAAGGTATGTTTAACATATAAAAATAAGATAGTAATTTAAATTAAAAGGGAATGGATGCAGTTTATAATGAAGTGAATATCGTCATTGTGTTCTCATTTTGTATGTATGAATGTGTGTATGTTTGTATGTATGCATGTGTGTATGTATACCCAGCAAACGCAAATGTTTGATTTGAAATCAAGTAAGTCCTTTCTCAAATGTAATAACATTTAATAACTTTTGGAAAATAACTTGAAGATAATGGATTTCTCAGCAAAAAGTGGAATTAATTGTCAAATTGAGAAATGCTATTATTTTCAATTCATTGTTAAATGTAATTCTGAAACTTTTTTCAAATGTGAATTGGGCATAAATCAAGATTACTAGCGCACATGATTTTTAAATAATTTTGATAATGATTAAGTAGCATATTTGTTCGTGATTACAGCAATGTAAAAAATTTTGCCCGCTCGCTCTTAGTTTACGAGGGTACTTGAAGTTATAATATAAAAATGCAATTTTCTCCTTCCTCCTACAATGAATATGAACGATATGGGTATCAAAGGAAATGTCTTGAAAGGCCTTTCATTAGCCCATGGTGAGATAATATGATATTTTATTACTTTTTACTTTGACTTTTTTTATAAAAGTACCGTTTTCGAATATATATATCGATATAACGGTACTCTCCTATACATCAAATTATTTAGAGAAAATTTCAAGCTTTTATATGATATCCATTGTCACGCACCTATCCCCTAAATAACAAAAATATAGCACTTTAAAAATTAATATTTAGAAAAATTAATCGATTAATGATCGGTTAATGATTTGACACATTTTATATATCAATCGAAAGTTAAAAAATCAACACTGCCGATAATCTTGACTTGTTCCCAATAACATTTCATATTAATTTGAGAATGTAAATTTTTTCAAAAGTTTTTCTCAAATAATTCCCAATTTGAAATCAAACTTAAAATTCAAACTTCTACCTACATTTGAAACAAGTTTGAGAAACACATTTGATATCTAATGTTATGTCATCTTATTTCAAACGTTTGACATTGTGTTTGCTGGGTGTGTATGTGTGTAAGTATGCATGCATGTATGTATGTATGTATGTATGTACTTATGTGTGTATGTATGTATGTATGTATGTATGTACATAAATACCCAGTTGGCCATGCCCTCAAGACAACATCGACAACGCGTACAAGACACAGTAAATTTTTGACGATTGCCTATTCACATCGTCGACGACTTTTTCAAACAAATGTCTGCTAAATAGTTAACGTCATTATGAGAAACAACGTCATGCAAATTGTCGTTAGCGATTCTATGGAGGGCAATGAATTTTTTTCTGACGTCAACAAATATGTTGGCGATATTTTTGAATGTTTGCCTTAGATGACCGTGGTAACGAATATATTTTATATAGAATAAAACAAGCTGTGTGAGGGAAATTATTGAAATTTTGTTTTTATTGGATAGACCCATGAAGGTCATTATGTAAAGACTATAGTGTTTAAATTTTCGCGCTATTTCGAATGGTGGGAAGGATGTGGTAAGTCCAAATATCAATGTATCCGTTCCGTAGATCCGGCTGAATACAAACGGACTGGTTTATATTGATTTCATTTAATCGGGACCAAAGTAAATTGGTCATCATTAATCTCCGAAGCATTACGGACAAATTATGTCACCGACCTAAAATCAGCTCCAAAAGGTAAAATTGCAATGCTGAATTCGCGCAGTAACAACCCAGAAAAAATATATTAATTCTACAACTAGTTCCAGAACGTATGAAGATAGTCTGTTTTCGTTCTACTTCGGCGTTACGACCAATGATTTTTGTTTGAAATTGTCACCTCCAGAACTAGTTCTGTAGAAGTGTTACCTAGACAGTACCCATTCTATGGAACGGTTCTAGAACTAGTTCTTTAATCAATGATTTTTGTTCGAAATTGACACATTTAGAACTGGTTCCACTAGTTCCACAGAACAGTTTTTATTCTAATGTGTCATTTTCTAAAGGACACTTTTTAAATCAATTTAATTTTGTCACTCTTGTTTTTTTTAATTTTTGCAATTTTTTATTTAAGTTTTTTAAAGAGATTTGTGAAGTCATTTGGGAACGAGTAATTTTTTCAGAGAAGTGATGTATAAGTTATACAGAATTAGTTCTAAAGCACTAGTTCTAAAAAACATTTCTTAAAACCAGTTTAGAATCACAATAAGGTTTTACTTCATGAGTGCCAGAATTGGTCGCGACGTCACTAGTTCTATTTTCCTTTGTTTTGAATTGAAACAGGATAAATATATTCAATTGTTGCCTATTCTGTCTGGATATATTTGTATTTACAACAATCACGGTAATAATCAATAATCGTGAATAAAAACAAAATATATACATTATTATAAGAACTACATATTTAATTATATATATGCATTTTTTATGTATGTATGCTCATCATTATTATATATTTTACATTTTTTTCTAAGTTAGAAAAGCTACCTTTAAAATCTTGAAGTTTTTACGAATGAATAAATGATATTAAAATATATAAAGACTCCAAAAGTTTTAATATTTAATTGTAAATATCTCCAATGTACTAGGGTGATCGATTTACGATGTTCGTAGTAGGTATTTAGAAAAACCGGTTGCATTTTTTGAAATCCGAAAAAAAGTTAACCTGTTTTTTTACAGAAGTTAAGAAAAAGCGTGTCTCAATTTTTTGGAAATCGATTTTGCAGGTAGGTATTATAAATAATGTGTGTTAAGAAGATAAATTTTAAAATTTTTTAGTTAAGACACAAGCTGTTATGTTGAAAGTGCTATATTAAGCACTTAACAGAATTAATGTAAGTGTCTGCAAAATGAATATATATAATTAAAAGTATATATAATATTTATTGATAAAACAACTTTAAATACTTAACAGTTTGTTTTTTTTAGAATATTTGAAGATTTTTCGAAAAAGTAATTTTTGTTATATGAAAAAGGACTTTTCTCAAAAATTCTATGGCAATGATGCTTCAACATATAATTCAATTTGTGTTCACAATGTTCATGTTATGCACTGAAATGCCAGTTTTTAAAATTTAACCATTTACATGAAGATCAGTAGATGACTTACTGCTGTTTTTAAGGACTTTTGTTACTTTCCAAATTTTTTTAGAGCCCGGAGGCAAATTTGAGATAAATTTTGACCAAGATTGATTTCGATCTTTATTAAAGTGAATATAATAGCTTCAAAATACATTTTAATTGATTATTATATTTGTATTTATTTTTCTTGATGCCAAGAATTTTTACGAACGACTAGTATTTTCTTAAAAGTTTCGTTAACTATAGAAATTATTAAAATAAAAATCTAGATTACCTGAATTAAAAACAGGTTGATCAATGTTTTAACTCCTAATTTCATTTTCCACCCACTTTCTGATAGCTGACCCATCTGCTCGATAATACAAGGGAACTAAATATGTCATATTTTGACTATGACCAGAAATAACATAAGTGAATGGTCCGACTGTAAAACACTTAAACACCATTACTTTAAATAATTATTCACAGCTGTCTCAAAAGATAGAGTTTTCTTAGATCAACCCTCATTTGTTATATCGGTAGATAACACGCTATCTAGTGATAGAAAAATCCCTGCGGGTCTGCCGCAAGGATGGGTTTTGTCACCTACTCTTTATTCAATATATATTTCCGATTTTACTGTTCTCAAGAATAAAGAAGCAACTTTTTACGCTGACTACAGTGCTTTTAATAAAAAAATGAAAGATAGTTTAAAATCTACCCATAAATAAATGGAAGATAATATTAGCTGTTATATTTCCATATTTCGTATTCCTACAAAACATTTATATTCCAGGGGAGATTTTATTCCTCTGCAGGATAGTGTCAAATATCTAGGAATTATCTTAGATAAAAAACTATCATTTAAACAACGCATACAGAAATCAAATGCGGCCGTGCACTTCATCCCTTAAAGATCTAAAGTTAATTTAAAAAACAAGATCCTTATTTACAAAATGTGCATTCGGCCAATTTTGAATTACGGATGTCAATTCTGGTTTTATAAAGCTGCAAAATCTAACACAAAAAATTGCAGATAATACAAAATAAAAATCTGAGAATAATTCATAACCTACACCCCAGATATTTTACTGATCTACTGCATAGAAACTTTAACCATAGAATGTTTAATTCATTTTCAAGGGTACTAGCTCTGTTATTTAATGAAAAATGCAAAACGTCTACTTATGAAATAATAAGAAATTTGATAAACAATCACTAGGACTTTTTTACTTAAAGAGTAATAATTGATGGTTGTTTATAAAATTTCTTATAACGTTTAAGTGTGTATAAGGTATTTTTTAATTTATTTATTTTTTTTTGTGATAACCTTTCCTTAATACTGTGATATTAATAGTTCCTTATTTAATTATTTAGTTGTTAATTGTTGTAATACTTTTAAGTAAATCCTTATAATAAAATTAATTAACTAATTTATAAAGGTTTCAATAAAGTCAATAAAAACAATAAATTTTTCAAAATTATATATCTCTGATTCCAAATAGAACATACATTTCTGGAATCTACTAGCGCTTACCCGATTCATGTCTGCTTCTTATGTTCATTTGAACTTGAAAATTCCACATTTTTCCATATTTGCATAGTGGAAAATTACATTTTTCAAAATTATATATGTCTGATTCAAGATGGAATCTGGACATAGAACATACATTTCTGGAATCTACTGGTCCTAGGATACTCCCTCTCTTCCGCTTACCCAATTAATGTCTGCTCCCTATGTCCATTGGAACCACTTGAAAATTCCACACTTTTCATATTTTCATAATGAAAAAATATATTTTTCAAAATTATATATTTCTGATCCCAGATGGAATCTGGACATTGGATATACATTTCTGAAATCTACTTGTTCTAGGCTACTCCCACTCTACCGCTTTCCTGACTCTTGTATGCTCCTTATGATGATAATGAACCCCAGATTCAACTAAAGATTTGAATTTTCACAAAAATTCGATTTTCTCAAACTCCAAAATTATTTCAGATATACAACTAATACTGTATCATAGAGTGGCCCCTGGACCACCATTTGCTCATAGTGTCATATCCCATCCATTCGCATAACTCCAGAATGGGCCACCAGTCCTGTCCAGATTTGAATTTTCACAAAAATATAATTCTCTCAAATTCCGAAATTATCTCAGATAGACCACTAATACTATTCCATAGAATGGCCCCTGGACCGCCATTTCCACAAAGTGCCATATACCAGCCATTAATCTAATTCCAGAAATGGCCACCAATCCTGCTCAGGTTTGTATTTTCAAAAATGTTAATTTTCTCAAATTCCAAAATTATTTCAAATATACCACTAATAGGATTTTTTAGGAGGCTAATTGATGCCTACAGAATAAGACTTTGTTGGGTTCTTGGTCATATTTCGTGGTCATAAGGGAATGGACTATAGGTAGAACGAATCATACTTGGAGCAGTAAAATGGCAGATTTGAAGCATCTTCTGGGCATGAGTCGTGGGAATCTAAGGATCATTGTTAGCATGATTACTGGTCACCTCGCAATAGGTAATATGACCAGTAAGTAAGACATTGGCGCGTCAGATTTTTGAAGAACGTGTGATGATGTGGAGGAGCAAGAGACAGTGGAGCACATACTCTGTCATTGTGTAGGGCTCCAGCGAAGTAGACTGAGGTAGTTTGGGAGTCATATTCTGCACGAACTAGAGGAGATTGCGGGTGAAGAACTCGGAAACCTTATAGGATTCGTTATGGGAATAAAGTAGCTTAGAGGTAATCAGGGTTGATTTGATGGGTCTTAGGTTCCACACTTCTTATTTTTCTAATATTTAGCTATCTTTCTTTTCAATCTTTTGCTTTATTCTACTAGGACTTTTCTCTTTCTTCACCTATCAGCTTTCTCAGTTATATATAAAGGGATCACAATGGACCAAGTAATCTCTGGGTGGAGGCGTGAAGACGCCGCCCTTTTTAACATAACCTAACCTGACCTACCACTAATATTGTTCCATGGAGTGGCACTTGAAACTACTATTTTCAGTTAGTGTCATATCCTAGCCATTCATCTAATTCCAGATATGGCCACAAAAACTTAGGAAATTCTTATCCTTGTGAAAATGTAGAGCTGTTAAAATTTTTGGTTTTTGCCCTTGCTAGTTAAATTCGAATTTTTCTTACATCACACATTAAGTTATATCATCCCAATAAGTAAAAACCTTTGAAACTGATCATTTGACAACTATTTGAAGTACAAGCTGTGAGAATAGGTTTGAATTTCCTTTATTTTAAGATTTAAAGCAATGCCTTTTTCAAAAAAAAAAATTTCTAATATAAAAATTCAAATGTTTTCATAATTTAAAACTGAGCTAGATGTTTCCATAACAAACAAATGTTTCTCAAATATTTTGAAAACGTTTTTGAAAAATTTTAAAATATTCTTGAATTAAACATAAAAATATTTTTTCCAAACTATTTTGCACGGATAAATTGCAGATTGATATATTTTTTACATTAGCTGAAAGTTAAATTTTGCATTCATTATTTTAAGCATATTGTTCATCATATTTCATAGACGGTAAAAGTTATTGGGATTTATACCCCATTTATCTCCTCTGGCCTTTTTACAGATGTAGATCGCTACGATAGCTTTCAATGTTCTTGCTTGTGTATTTAAATTTTGTACTTCATTGAGAATAGCACGAGTTTCGTATTGGAAGAATTCACGCTTAAGTACTGGTACTCCAATCATGGGGAGATTTAAGCGCCATCTCCATCCGCTGTGATAGCGCATCTAAATGGATTCCAGAGACAACCACAGCTACATCATCATCATTTTCGTGAGCAGTTTGTTCAGAGCCATGTTCCATAGTAGAGGTTATAGTACTGCTCCCTGTGGAGTGCCCCTTTTTGCAAGCTGTTGTATCGCCTAATAGACAATCTAATGTGTTGCAGGTCGGCCGGTATAATGTCAACATTGCGGCATAAATGCCGCAAACATGTTTAAGTTTTAAACTTATAAAAAACAAGTAAGAGCGTTATATTCGGCTGTGCCGAATCTTATCACCCTTCATCACCACTTTACCAACAAATAAAAAGAAATAGTATGCCTTAATATTTTCATATTTATACTATAAAAAAATACTACACAAATTTTTCAACAAGCAACGCTTGCTTAAACAGACTGCGTATAAAAAAACAACACCAATAATCATAATACTGCTGTTGTCAACTAAACTGCTAACTCGGTTGTTTATGATTCAATTTGGTTGATTCAGAAAAAACGAAATTCAAGGAAAATATTAGGTTCGACTATATAAGATCTCGGTTATATTTGCACCGATTTAGTTCATTCTCTTAGCATAAAAATTCAGAAAAGAAATTCCAAATCAGCTTTGCGAAAACGAAGTCCCTAGGTTATATAAAGGCTTCAGACAATCGAAAAATGTTAAAAAACGGGTTTTGACTCATCTGCTCCATTTATGAACCGATCTTGCTGAATTTCACTTTCGAAAGGATTTCCGATCGTTTGGAAATTATCGGACGGACATCGTCCTATCGACATCATTTCTTTCAACGATCCAGAAAATATAAACTTTTTGCTCTCTGACAAAAATTATGGAAATTACAAACGGAATGGCAAACTTATATACCCTTTACACCTGTGGTGAAGGGTTTAAAATGAAAGCTGATTTTAATGTGAAAAACACTTTAATATTTTCTTAATAACAATGAAAAAAAGTAAATAAATAAACTGAATATAACAAAATTTAACTTTATACTTTATAATCACTTGAAAATTTTATGAAAACCTAACACTATAATTCTATAGGAAATTTTTTAAATTTTCTTGTTCATTTCAAATCACATATTTAGTAGCTTCGAATACAATTTGAGATACATATATACTATTTATTAATGAAATTTTTTCCAAAAAATTTTCTTAGGTTTGAAACGATGTTTGTTGGGATGTGTTAACGTATAATATTCAATTTATATATACATATATATTTATAATAAATTATGATTTAAATTTTAATTTATAACATGAATAAAGGAAAAATAAATACAATTAAATAAATATAAATACATAATTATATTAATTATAGTCAGAAATCGCATTAAATTGTGTTAAAAAAGTTATACCCCTAATATACAAACATTCATACTATATACTCGTTCATCATCAGCAAACCAACATCAAACGTTTTGAACGTTACATATTTCACTCAGTTGAAGACAAAGACAAAACATAAAAAAAAATTCGCAGACATATGACGGCACACACTCTTGCCGTCTTTCGTCTAGACGAAGGAAATTCTTTTCACAGATTTTATTCTATTTATTTATTTTTTTTGTTTATTTCGCTGCTACCATTTTAAAATTTAGTTTGTGTTTCTTAAAAATTAATTTTTGTCGTCCGTGATGCCGATCTTTTTCGTTTGTATTCTTTTTGTTGAATTTTTCTAACTTTCTGATATTTTGTCTATAGTCTATGTAGTATAAGTACTGTTAATTAAAGAGAAGTATGTTATATTTTCTTATTAGGATACCATTTTAACTAATCAAATATTATAATTATTTGTAGATGAATCAACATACATAGTATGTATACTAAAAAGTGCCTTATAAAAAAAGTTAGGTTAGATAAAATAGGTTGCCGCCAAAGTGGTGAATGCAGTAGAGCTGAAAAAGTAGATAAGGATAAAGATATATAGTTGCATACAGAGAAATGTCACCGAATGAATAAAGTTCCCAAAATTGCACAATATAGAGCACAGGATCTTTTATCCAAAAACCAATCGCATTCTCTTTCGAATTATCTAATGCTTCCAATACTACTGTTCTCATTGTGACAACTCCTGCAAGGATCGTTTGACTGAATCCCAGCCTATTGTTTCTCAGTTGTAATCTTGAGAGACGCAATAGGAAAGAAAACATAGTTGAATCCAACTTAGGAAATATCATTGTGGTAATCTGGTAATCCCATCGGCGTTATGTTAAATCATGAAGTGCGATTTTAATTCGCTTCTTGCAAGCATTTGGAGGCATAACACAGAACCAATCTATAACTTCGGCCTGCAGAGTTGCACCGCACTTTGCTAATTCATCGGCAGCGTTGTTTCCTCGCTATATCCCGTGTCCACGCACCCTTTTTATTGCGATTCTCGAATGTAGCGCCATCTCATTTAGGGATGTCCGACATTCATGGAATATATTAGATGTAGTATATACATCTGTCAGGGATTTAATTGCAGCTTGGCATCTCTATCGTGTATCCTATAATACCTTAGCCAGTTTGCCGCAATTTTAATGGTATTTTTTTTTTTTTTTGCCTGTAAAACACTGCATTCATTCGGGAGAATAAGCGACATTTGGGTATCCAATTCTGCCATGAAGACACCACCAACAACACCGTTTGTATTATTAGAGTTTGTATTATCAGTGTACATACATAGATTACCATTGTGGGATAAAACAGTTGAATCCTCAGTAATGGAAAAGGATTGTTTTGGGAATGCAATAGTCCATGAGTAAAGGTAGAACGTTAATCGTTCCTAGGATAATTGAATGTCTATACGTTCTGTATTGCCGACTGTGGCATTAAGCTTAGTTACAGTGTTAAGTGCGAGGCTACGTGCTAGAAGGTTCACTAGGACCTAGTTCAGCATCGCGAAGAATGTCTGTAAACATAGTGCACATCGCGCCGGTGATAAGAAGTCCCATTCTGCGGAGGACTCCCTCAGTTTGGAGCAATTTGAAGTAATATCGAGTGAGTTCCACCATACTGATACTCCATAGAATAGAATTGGTTTGATGACATCCTCATAAATATAATTCAAGTTATTGGGATTTATACCCCATTTGTCTCCTCTGGCCCTTTTACAGACGTAGATCACTACGATAGCTTTCAATGTTTTTGCTTGTATATTGAGCTTCCAGGATAGAATTATGCCCAGATTTTTGGCGCTGGTAGACAGAGCAGGTTCAGTACCATTTAATCTTGGTAACCTAAAATTTGAATTTTGTACTTCATTGAGAATAGCATGAGTTTCGTATTGGAAGAATTCACGCTTAAGTACTGGTACTCCAATCATGGGGTGATTTAAGCGCCATCTCCATCCGCTGTGATAGCGTATCTAAATGGATTCCAGAGACAACCACAGCTACATCATAATCATTTTCGTGAGCAGTTTGTTCAGAACCAAGTTCCATAGTATAGGTTACAGTACTCCTCCCTGTGGAGTGCTTCTTTTTGCAAGGAGGAATTTTCGATACCGCTACAGAAATCCCATAACGCCCATCTAAACTAACCTACAGAAATCCCTCCATGATTTTGCATTTCTGACCTGATTCTTGAAAGAGTTCAGTTATGTCTTGTAGAGGGACCAATCTCCAGTCCTCTTAGCATTATAGAATTGCTTGCCAGATCTCTTGCGAGATTCGGCTATAATTAATGAATACCAGGACGGTGTAACATTGCCTCCATGTCTGGCACGTACGTGCAGTGTCTACCCTGAAAGATTCCGTGAGTATAATCTCAATCATATTCAGTTATGAATGACAGGAGACTGCGAAAGAAGATTGGTTAGCATTTGCTTCTGCTCCTCCCACCTAGTTTCCTTTTATTTTTTTTCTTTTTTGGTATTTAAGTTTAATGGCGATGCAAACAGCATTCAAATTGCCATTTTTTCACACACGTAGCCTATATATGCAAAATTATATTCGTTGTTGTGTATTATGCAGAAGATTCGGTAGTTTCCAAAAAATGACCAATATTTTCGCATAGGAAGGGGGCTTTAAGAATCTCGCATCAATCTTGAGTATTAATAGCCTCCACCCAAACTCTCGAAGGCAAAAAAACAAAGTATAGCCTGTCGCCCTTAAGCGATAATAACGATGGCGCGGTAGATATTTATCTACCCAGAGCTGCTTTGCGACTCTTTTTTCTATTGAGGAATGGTTTTGCTAAGATTGTCATTCCCTTAATGGAGAATTCCACATAGCAATGATCAGATAGAGAATAGTCGTTAGGCACTTCAGATTTCTCTTTTTCATGTCCAATATAATATATAATATAATCTGCCATACCAATTTTCGGCCTTAAAGCCCTTTATATTTTGCAGTCCGTTCTGTTATTCCATGCATTATTGGTTTTATGCTGAATCCATTCCTTGATTACCCTGAAGAAAAAGCCTAACGGTGGTTTCATTATCAGCCCTAACCAAATGCATGATTGGTTTTATGCTGAATCCATTCCTTGATTACCCAGAAGAAAAAACCTAACGGTTGTTTCATTATCAGCCCTAACCAAAGCTGAGCCGTTTCGAGCTAATTCGTCAGCTATTTCATTGCCAACTATATCGTATTGACCCGATACCTAGCAGAGTCTTATCCGATATTCTCTCATTAATTCCCTAAGAGCCTTTCTGCAGTCGCTAACTAGCCTTGACTTGACAAAATATCCCTTCAGATACTCCGATTCTTCATTAAATAGTTTACGAAGGTAGGTTCTGAACCTTAACCTTACAAGTGGTAGAAAAGATGGAAGAGATGTAGGGGAGACTAGGAAAATGGGAAGGGAAATTGTCGTGTTTTGGTCCGTCGGTCTTGCAGTATCTTTCAATACAGACCGTTTGTTATAAAATGTATCATACAGCGTGAACTAAAAGTATCAAATTGTGGAACCATTTGAAAAATGTATCCCACAATCTGATATCCTTCCGCCTGGTTATTGAACTGTACTGCATGTAGACCTAGCATTAGTAGCAGATCTAGGAGACAATTTATACAATGTACTACTAGGCCTTTTAATAGCTTGATCAAAGGTCGACCCCTCTATGACAAGAACATTGGCCTCTACTCTCCCCTATACGCCACCTGTGACGCGCTCGATGGGAGACGAATGAACTCCACACGAGATGATTCCCAAAATATTACGTCTGAAAATTTTCATTTACGTGAGTTGGACCGTTGTAAAAGAAAATTAACTTCAAAATACAACAAAGAAATATTAACACTTGGAATATGCATTTAAATAATTATTACATCTCTTTTCATTCGCGAAATATTAAGATTTTATTAAAACTTTCAAACATATTTTCATTATTTAAACATGTAATTGTATATATTTTGGACATCTTTCAATATATATTTGGGTTTTAAGGTCCATTAGAAATGTCTATTCTTATACTATTGAAAATTACAGATAATGAACCCTTTAAAAGCAAAAGGATTAATTTTATACATTTGGTTCCTAAAAGGTTAAATCAGCTATTTTTGTAAATAAGTTGTATGGAATTATATATTATACCTAAATATTGATGAATTTATGAAAAATATAATAAATTCTTTTAAAAACGTGCACAGTGGTCCCAAATTGATTTTTTTTGGATATAATTCTGTAGCTTGTGAACCATTGTCAAAATAAAATTTTGCCTGATCAGAGCTGAGGTATTTTCGAGTTGATTTGGGGGAGTACAGACCATTAGCGGGTCACGGAGGTAGAGGAAAGGCCTCCAAAGTTGGTCACCTCGGGTATGTGATTTAGCCAAAAATTCATTTATGACTTGAACTTAAAAAAATATTACGTTTAGTTAGTCCTTGTAGTCCTTGTAAATCTCTATAAAAATCATGCTTACATGTTATCTCTTTCTGTTTAAGAGATATTTAGTTTGAAACAAATTTTACCCTCATTTTTGGCCACGTTCTTTTAAGTTTTTTAAACTTGGGGCGCTAAAATTTTGTTAAAATAATTACTAGATTTTTTACCAAATTCTGCAAGAATCATATTAATATATCTATCCGATAAAAAGCTATATTAATCTGAATTTGAAACTTTTAAAATCATTCACATTTTTGGGGTAATTTTCCAAAAATATCAATTCTATTCTAAAATGTTAAAGCCGAGATCAATAAAAAGTATATTGGCTATATACCCCCATATGTTGGTTAAACACACAAAATGTATTTTCTGACCCACGCCTTTTGAACGGCTGGATGATCATTTTAATGAAAAAGTAAATTTTTGAAAAAAGTTTTCCCTGAACTGGGATTTCGGGTATATTGGTACGAAAAGGAAGAAGCTTTTTTAATTCCCTGATATTAAGACAAGCTTATCTATATTGTGCCAAGATTTCGTTGGAAAAAAATCTAAATTTTAAGTTTTTCGGTTGTAATTCTCCACAATCTTACTAGTTCAGAGATAGCAAATAATGGGTGATTCAAGTAGAGATACTTTTTTCAATAGCCTTTTTTTGACAGATCACGTATGAGTCGTGTCATGCTGTCTTGTTATTTTTGTTTAGTATTGTTTGGCATTTCATAATGGAAAGACTTACGCCTGAACAACGTTTACAAATCGTTCAACTTTATTAAGAAAATTCACGTTCTGTGAGGAATGTGTTTTGTGCACTTCACTCAACTTATGGTTAACATAATCGGCCTACTGAGCGTACTATTCGTAACACTATCACCCAAATCGTTCAACTTTATTAGGAAAGTTCACGTTCTGTGAGGAATGTGTTTTGTGCACTTCATTCAACTTATGGTCAACATAATCGGCCTACTGAGCGTACTATTCGTAACACCATCACCCATTTTGAGACCCAGCATTCATTATTGGACCGAATAGACCACGTCCAGCACGCTGTAAAGAAAATATAGCGGCCGTGGCTGAGAGTGTACACGAAGACCGTGGAGAGTCTATTCGGCGCCGTTCGCAGCAACGGCGACCGTTATCGTGTCATGATAACCGACAATTTGATGCCTGAAATTGAAGATCGTGATCTCGGCGATATTTGGTTTGAGCAAGACGGCGCCACTTCCCACACATTGCATCAATCAATGGAGAGAACACTTTGGTGAGCACATAATTTCACGTTTTGGGCCGGTCGATTAGCCTATCACACCGATAGACTTTTTCCTGTCTAAAGTTTATGCGGACAAACCCGCTTCGATTCAGGCCTTGGAGGAAAACATCACGCGTGTCATTCGCCAGTTACCAGTCGAAATGCTCGAACGAGTCATCGAAAATTGGACTCAACGGATGGACCATTTGCGACGTAGCAGCGGCCAACCTTTGATAGACATAATCTTCAAAAAATAAATGCCAAAGAATGTTCTTTCAAATGATAATAAACATTCCCCATTAAAATTGAACTTTCTGTGTTTTTTTTTTTTTTCTTTAAAAAAGTATGGAACCTCGAAATGCATCACGCGGTACTTATATACAGCTTACATTTGAAAAAAAAATAAGAACAAATCCAGCACATTTTGGACATTTTTCATATTTTTGTATATAAAAAAAAACGCAATGTAAAGGTAACAGAATAAGTTAACTCTCAGTTCGTGCTGTGTTTACATTGTTCATAAAATACATGGGAAAAGTGCTAAAAATTACCTAAAAAGACAAAGTTTTTGTTAGTTTTAAACAAAAGTATAAATATTTGATGAAAGAATTTGATATTATAGGGAACGTTAGAACATGGAGAATTGTAATTAGTGAAAATAATTATGATTCTTCACATCATAGAAATTACCCCCTGACTGCTAGCTCTGACGATGTAATTTTTCATTTAGATATCTCTAACGGTTCACAAGTTACAGAATTATTAAAAAATCGATTTGGGACCACTGTAGCTCGGTAATAATCGAATAAAAGAAGTCTTTGAAGTTTGGTCGCTATTTTACACGAATTTATAGTTTTTCGACAAATTTATGCTTGTGACATCTATTTTTTTTATCTAACCTTTTTTTTGCCATAAAAATTAACTTAATCTATTATGGACCGGTGATCCCAGAATATTACTTTTGTTACTTAAGGGTTAAATGAATACATGTATCGATAGCATTGAATAAAACCATTCAAATGATGCTCCAAGATCTAAATTACGATGGAAAATGTCCGAAATAATCAAACTGTAATAAAATAGTATTTCAAAAAATTAATAGAAAATGTTACTAAAATTTTAATTTCAGGAGAATGAAAACTAATTAAAAAAATTTTGCTTATTTCGGTGGACATGTGTCTATTACATATTATATTGTTTTTGACAAAAAGTTTTGGAGGTATTTTAGAAATGGTCCAGCTCACGAGAACGAAATAATTGAATCGAAATATTTATGGTTTATTAGGGGGTACATTTGCAACATTTTTTGCCTTCATATAAATCAATGCACTTTAATATATACGTATGTATGAACAATTTTCAAATTAACTTTAACAATAAGTAACATAAATGAAAATTTCACATAACTTTTGTGAGAAAAAAAGAATAAAATATTTGGAATACTATGAAAATGTTCGGTCAAAAAAAAAAAAGCTCAAATTTTGAATTCGTTGGAATAAATCTTAAATTAACAAGAAAAATAATAAAAAAAATTAATGTTATTATGTTTCATGATTAAGTTAATATTTTAGTATTTTTTAGTATAAAAATGTGTTGGTATTCTCTCTTATTACCATTATTTCCCGATTATCCTACCTCCTAGCCATTACATTTCTTTAATTCTGAATATATGTTTTTAATCATATTATCACCTGGGTCCTGTAGTGCCCATCTCATTACAAGGACCTTACTGCTTCAAAACCGCATTTATATCAATCGACTTCTGTGTTTCTTACTATTGAGACCTATATTAACGGCAATTCCTTATGAAATTATGATTCTATCAAGTATTTATAATTATACAGAGGAAAACCTCACAGTTTTTCTTCACTAATGAGCCTCAAGGTATAGTAACAGAATTATGATATTCGAGAACAACTGTCTTTGTTCGTTTTTTGTATATTTCTGTACATATTTGATTGCATTGTCCTTCTTACATACCAGTGTGATCTCCTGTCCTCAAATTAAACAATTTATGACTTATTTGACCAAGAAATGTATTGCCACCTAAGTATTACAAAATATAGGAGGGTCTTTTTAAATTCTAACTCTAAAAGTTAAAATGACGGGTCAGCACTAGGGTTGTCATTTTATTTTATTTTATTTTATTTTATTTTATTTTATTTTTAAATTTAAAATAAATAATTACTTTTGAAATATTTTTGAAATAATAAGTGTAAAAAGTTTTGTTCAGTTAAAAATTTCGTTAGAATATATAAATGTATATTTTTCTATTTTCCAGTTTATCTTACTTATTCACTTATTGGAAACTTATTTTAATCTGGACGTTTAGCTGGACGTTTCCAAACTTTTTTGAAACGCAACATCTTAATTTCGTTAAATTTACAACTTTCTCCAAATGTTGGTAGCATTTACTTTATTTCAATGTTAATTGACAATTAATATATATATATATATATATATATATATCAAAATTAAAAAAATATAGATTTTAGCAATATTGATGATCATTGACTTTAATCAGAAAAATCTAAAAAGAACAGAAAAACTAGATTTTATTTTAATGCTATGTATTGCCACCATCAATAGTAAGTAAAAGGATTTCTCCAACATATCTGTTTTTATTAAAACAAAAACAATAATCGTTTTAGAGCCAAAATGCTTTATTATATTCTTTAGGAATAACAATTTTAAAAGATTTAATTTCATTACATAATTTGTCTGTAATTTGAATATTATTTCAATTTTTGGATATTTTTTTATATGTTAATTAATTATTTTTAGTTTTGCTTTATGTTAATTATTATTAATTATTATTAAAATTATACAAATTTTATTCGATCAACTTCAATATCGAATAATTGACAACCCTAGTCAACACCAACAAAATTCAATCTTTTTTGGAACGCAATATTATTTCATACCAATCAGTCAATAAAAATCCTAATTTCGGAATAAATATTTTATTCATAAATATTTTTATATAAAGATTAAGTCCACATCAACCATCCTATGTTTTACATGGTCTTTTTCAACCAATAAATATGAAAATGATTCCTTATTATAGAAAATAGATATAAATAGATCTAGATTATCATTTTATATGATTTTACTAGAAAAGAAACTCAAATATTAAATTTTGTTTAATAATTTCTAATGACGATGCTCTTATTTGGACTGTATTATGTGAAAGCTTTTTTACAAAAACAGTTAATATTTCATTTCATGTGCATATTTCTCACAAAATAAAGGACTTATATAGAGAAACAATGCTTCAAATAACAATTTTATAAAATATTTGGGTAAAAAATATTTACAAATAAAAATATAAATTGCGCTGAGTGAAGGTAGGAATTGTGGTGCTATTATTTTTACAGTATGTACACACAGTTACTAAATTATACGTATGAAATAAATATTGTTTACATGTTAATATTTCAAAAACTTTACAAAATGTAATAAAATTTAAATTTTGAAAGATATTAATATATAATCTTTAGCTAATTTATTTTTTTTGTAATATAAGAAAAAAATTTTTAAATTTGAATAACCAGGTTAAAAAAAAAAAAAAAAATAATAACTCATCGTATATGACAGTATACTCCAGTCGTTCAATTAAAATTGTGATCCTCCCATTTTGATGACATTTATTAGACGACAATAAACCTTTATTGAATTAGTTTAATTATATTTAATTCTATGACTAAATCTGTTCAACTACGGACTGAACAAATATTTTTAAAAGTTAATGTAACCAAAATAATATTGTAATCGATTATGACCAAAAGGCTAGGTTTTTAGATTTTTCAAAAAGTGAGAAAGAGAAATAAAAAGCGACTTATTTAAATTTTGCGAAACTAAATACTGAAATAGATGAGTTGAGTTTGTCTATACAAATTATTATTTAACTTGAAAAAAAAAAAAAAAATGTATCGGGCGTCATTTCATGGAATTGTCGATATACTCATAAATATGAAATTCTCAATTTTCAATACCAATTTTAATTACATTTTTTTTTTTAGAAAATCATTATTTTTCTCCAAAATGCATTATTATGATTTTGAAATCATCATACGAAGCAAAATGTATATGAAACCATTTTTGATAAATTTTTTGTTTTTTGTAGACAAGATCAACGTAAAAGCGCGTGTGTACGTGTGCAAAATTAATTAGGTTATTTGATTTTTTACGGCTTCATCACGAATTACTTACCGTTTGCAGCGCCGAGGAGATCAACAGTGGTTGCAACAGCCGGTGATAAAACAACCGTCTCAGCTACTGGTCCCGGATCTACCTCTACTGGTTTATTGGGTTCTAATTTTGTAGCATTTTCATTCTCCAGTCCGTTTAGTAGTTTTGGTAGTAGTAGCAGCAGCAATAATCAGAACAGTCAAACCACACAAAATAATATAAGTTCAATACCGCAGCAGCAGCAACAACTGTCGACCATTAACTCCACTAATTCACAAATATTTCCAAAAGTAGCAATGTCAGATATTGGGACTTTGTCTGCTTCAAATGAAGCCAGTGGAAGTCATTCGAATGCCACAATAGTGAAAGAGGGCTGGTTACAAAAGCGTGGTGAACACATTAAAACATGGCGTTCTCGCTACTTTATATTAAGAAGTGATGGTACACTCCATGGTTGGCGTTCTAAACCCAATGAAAATGCTCCGCCGGAGAGGCCATTGAATGATTTTACGATTAAGGGTTGCCAAATAATGACTGTCGATCGACCAAGGCCTTTTACATTTATTATACGCGGTCTACAGTGGACCTCGGTGGTTGAGAGAACATTTTCCGTTGACACGGAAAGGGAGAGACAAGAATGGACAGACGCTATAAGGTAACCGTAAAAATTTTGTTTTTCTAGTCAACGGAAAATGTCTTGAATATTTAACTTTATGTACTTTCTTTTTTTTTAGAACTGTGGCAAGCAGCTTGAGTGAATTAGGAGAAACTGCGATGTGTACTTCAGATAATACAGATATGACAGATGTCGATATGGCTTCTATAGCTGAAAATGAGTTGTGTGAAAAATTTTCAGTGCAAGGCACCTCAACACGCAGCAGTGGAGGCGTTAAGAAAGTTGTATGTATAACTGCGTATAAAATGCATTTTTTACAGGTTCCTTTATGTATTTTTTTTTCTTAAGACTTTGGAGAATTTTGAATTTTTAAAAGTTTTGGGTAAAGGAACATTTGGTAAAGTGATTTTGTGCCGTGAAAAGGCAACCGCCAAATTGTATGCCATTAAAATACTAAAAAAAGAAGTAATAATACAAAAGGATGAAGTGGCCCATACTATAACGGAGAGTCGAGTTTTACAAACAACAAATCATCCATTTTTAATAGTATGTATTACTAAATAATAACAACTCTACATATGTACATATTTAAATATTTTGAATTTTTCTCTATTATTATGCAGTCTTTAAAATATTCCTTCCAAACTAATGATCGACTCTGCTTCGTAATGCAGTATGTAAATGGTGGGGAATTATTCTTTCATTTAAGTCGTGATCGTATTTTCTCTGAGGAAAGAACACGATTTTACGGTGCTGAGATAATTTCCGCTCTGGGCTATTTACACTCACAAAGCATTATTTATCGTGATCTTAAACTCGAAAATCTTTTGCTAGACAAAGATGGTCACATTAAAATAGCAGATTTTGGTTTATGCAAGGAAGATATTACCTATGGTCGTACTACAAAAACTTTCTGTGGCACGCCGGAATACTTAGCCCCAGAAGTATTAGAGGATAACGATTACGGTCGTGCAGTTGACTGGTGGGGCACTGGTGTGGTCATGTACGAAATGGTACGAATATCAATTGCATCCATCTAATAAATTAATATAATTGACAAAATATTTTATATGCTTTTTAGATATGTGGGCGTCTTCCATTCTACAATCGTGATCATGACGTCCTTTTTACACTTATTCTTATGGAAGAAGTGAAATTTCCTCGTATGATTTCAGATGAGGCCAAAAGTCTGCTGGCCGGCCTTTTGGCAAAAGATCCTAAAAAGCGTTTAGGTGGCGGACCAGGTGATGTTAAAGAAATTCAAGTACATCCATTCTTCGCCAGCATAAATTGGACTGATTTGGTGCAGAAAAAGGTATATGTATATATATTTATTAATATAGATATTTTGTATTGTATATTGGGTTATTAATTAATGTATTAATTGTTGTTTAATTTCTAGATCGAACCGCCATTTAAACCTCAAGTAACATCTGATACTGACACACGTTACTTTGACAAGGAATTCACTGGAGAAAGTGTCGAACTAACACCACCTGATCCTACAGGTCCCTTGGGCTCAATAGCAGAGGAGCCACATTTTCCACAAGTAAGTGACATCAATACTTATATTTACAAATTCATACATACATTCATATATAAGATATTAAAATTATTTTATTTCAAAATCTACAGTTCAGTTATCAGGATATGGCCTCAACATTGGGTACTTCATCACACATTAGTAATTCAGCTAGTTTGGCATCAATGCAATAGAAAAGAGTGCAAAAAAGCATTTGATTACAATTCAACAACACATATTGCCTATGCCAGCAACTACAAAAACATCAAATAAAATTAGCCGTGTTCACGTCTAAACAACCATCGCCCAACGTTTTTAACGATCCTATTTCCTTTCGTAAACGTTGGAACGTAATAACATCCTAATAAAATAACAATTATGACAAACATAAATAAACTATAAAGCAACCACTACCATTAATTAAACAACAAAGAATTCAATGAAAGCAAATAAACACTGCTACTCCAAATAAATAAGAAAACAAAACAAAAAATAGTATTTACAGAAGAATTTGTTCGTTTGCTCCTAATAAAGACATAAAGGCCAAATAGATCTATTTATTTCTCTTTTAGCATCAAGATAAACTATAAATTAAAAAAATATGTATAATACTATAAACAATACCAGGTAATTTGATTTCCGAAAGCCCCTCAACACAAGTGTCAACCAACTGTTTGGTTTGGTAGATCAGATCACTTCAACAAATCGATAAGTGTTGGAGTCAACGACCCCTTTTTCATCATAAAAATATTTTATTATTTATTATTTATACATAACAAATCACAAATAAAAAGCAGAATAGAAGAAAATAAAATATACATACTATACACTGAATGATTTAAAAACATGACGTATTTAAATTGAAACATTTGGAGAAATAAAATGAAATTTGATTTACATAAAGTAGTAAAAATAAACACTAAAAATTAGAAACTATAAAAAGTTAATAAATCTTATATTAAAAAAATACATACATATTATCTATAACAGACAGTTGCATTATATACATACATAAACAAAAAATACTACATACAATGGCGCTTCAAACAAAGACAAAGCAAGCAAGAAAGCAACCAACCAAGGAATATTTTTTTAATTTAACAATTTATTTGAAATAAACTATTACTATGTAGAGACAATTAATTAAATAATATATACTCTACTTTCTACATAAAAAAAAGAAATTAATATGAAAAAATTAAATATATACATAAATAATAAATTAAAAGATTATCATGAATTTGTAAAATTATATTCATTGCTATACTACTGACACACTACTACGTGCTGCTGACTGGTTAGACAAACCACAAACAGCCTGCTGCATCATTGTTTGTTTGGAACTTTTGTTTTATTCTCCTTTTAATTTCTTTTATTTTCATATAATGTGTATTTTAATTTGAGTTCCGGTTTAATAATTGATAGTTATTTATTTGAAACGATTTTAGTTTGATTTAAAATCAAAAAAAAAAAAAAAAAAAGTTTTATGAAAACTTCAATAATTAAATATACATATGTATGTACATGGATTTTAATAATATTTTTAGAAGCAAGCAAACAAATGCCGACCACATTTATACATACATGTATGCATGTGTTTTTTCTTTTTCTTCACTAAAAAATTTTATTTAGAAATTACTTTATGGTTGGTTATACCTTAATACAATACAAATATATTTACATATATATGTACTTCTTGAGACATATATTAAAAAGAGTAAATAGTCAACAAATAGGCAAAAACAATTCTGTGTATAAAAGTAGTTGTTATTTCATTCAAAGAATTAAGATGGAATAAAAATATACAATAATTAAATTAAACAACAAATATGTTGTATATTTCCTTTTTTTTTTTCAAATAATTTATAATAATTTCGTTATTCGTTCTGAATCGTCTAAATCGTTACCTATGAATATGCCAATAAAGGAAGAGATAAGATGAATGAAGAGGATTTTGCTTTTTTACTTTCAATCTAAATAAATAAAATAACAACGAAACTATGTTCCACTATAGGGTAATACATAAATAATAGCTGTTATATTAACAGTTGAATTAAATTCTTACTACATATATATTTACATACTTCTGAACCATAACATAAACACAACAAAATATCTGTAATAACCACAATGATTTAGAAAGAAAGTAATGAAGGAAGAAGTAAGAAAGAAAAGAAGGAAAGAAAACTAAATTCCTCCAACACTACACGCACCACTTTAACCGCCAATCCTTATAATAAATGTCTAGTTTTAAGCTCAGTTTTATACATACATACATACATACAAAAAATATATTTTGTTTTATTGCTATACATTCTTGAATGAATTTCATTATACATACAATACAATACATAAATAGATAAAATAATGTACTTTAGGAAAAAGCAAAATCCTTTTGTTTAATTAAATAATTAATTAATTGATATGATTGCAAGTAACTGTACAACCAACCAACTTTCATTAAAAAAGTGTGATGTTTTCTTTTGAACTACATATTTTAGTTTTAATATTAATTATTTTTATGTTCTTTTAATTACCACAAAGTTTACTTTAATTTTCGTTATTAAAACAATTTAAATTTTTTATTTGACATTATAAACATTTTCATAGGGTTTTTATAGTAAAAATTTATCTAATTACAAATAAAAATGAAAAATAAATATAAAACAATACATGAAAAAATAGTTTAATAAAAATAAAGTATAACAAAAAATTAAAGTAAAAAATAGTTTAATAATAGAAATAAATCTTTTTTTACTAATAATTAATGAAATAAAAACAAAAATAATTCATCAACAATAGTTACCGACTTCCTCCTTAATAAGAAGTTTTGCAGTTTTAGCCATGTAAGTCATATTAAACAAATTATATACACTATTTTTTTTTTACTTTTTTGTTTATAAAAAAAGAAATATATGTAATGAAAGATTTTTTGTATTAATGATTTATTGGTATCAAAGCCTGTTCTCTTATGTACTATTTTTAAAATTCTAGTATCATTTTTAATTCATTTTTTGTTTTGCATTAGAATTTTTTTATAATAGTAACGTGAATTAAACAAAAATATATATTTCCTTTACGTACAGACTCGATAAATCATTACTTTTTTATTTATGTGTTACCTTTTGTACTAATATGAAAACAAATACTTGTTCATAAATGAAAAAAAGAATTCGATTTAAAAATTCGACAAAAAAAAGTTTAGAATTTCTTAGAAGTGAAAAAGTAACATTATTAAAAATGTAGATAACATTTTATCTATGTAATAATTTATACATATTATATACTTTATACAAATAAAATATAAGATTTAAAAATAATAAAAACACTAAAAAATAAAGAACCTACTAAGTTGTGTTCATTTTTTTTTTTTATTCCAATTCACTAAACTGTGCGAAGACTGCAAAAATGATTCGTATTGATAAGCTGAATACAGGTAAATTATCTGAAAAACTTTGGAAATTAGTCTTCACTTCCCTAAGAGCATTTGGCCAAAAAGGTCTACAAATATTTCTTATTTCAAAAAAAAAATATTGCTAACGTTTTTTAGAGAGATTACTATTTTTGTACAAACTTTTGATCCTTTTATGAGCAAAATATACAATTTAGTAATACCAGTGTTGTTTGTGATGCAAATCAATTAAGTAAATGTAAGAAAAATAAAAATATATCAACACAATAAGCATACAAATTTCAAAATATCAAACATTGAAAAGTTTGCTGGAACCCAACATGAATTCAAATATAAAATATTAATATTATAAAATCAAGTGTGTTTTTGGTGATGCAATCGCGCTTATACTACTGAACAGATTTTAATGAAATTTTAAATACCTATAAATGAATTTTAAGGTGGAAGGAACTATAGGATATAAATTAATTGCATATTACTGAAAATGTCGAAAATATTACAGTCTTTTGCACTTTATTTTTTCTTAATATTTCGATAAAAATTACGGTTTAATAGAAGAAGCATTACGGGAAACATTGCTTATGCTAATAACTGGATAAAGCTGTATTTTTACGTTTTCATAAATTTTTTTATTAAACTTTTAGATTCCATAGTATAAAATAATATTATTTTAAACATGAAATATGATTGAAAAAATTTTAATTTTTCAATTCAAATAAATTTGGCTTTAAGTGTATTACAAGTTTAATTTAATGCTTTGCACTGGATTTAAGGCTGAAAATGCAGTTAGTTTTATCATGAATTCCAGCAAAAATGCTTATTGGGAATAACCTAATAAAAAAATTTTAAGAAATCGGTTTTTCGACTTTCAAGCAATCGACAAAAAGTCGATTAAAAGAAATGATTAAGGCTGCTTTTAGGAATTTCGTGTTCAATATTTTGTAAAAAATCTTTATAATAAAATAATATCATCACCTAAAATGCAAGAGGCTACGTCCACAGTTTTTAATTTTTTGTTTTAAAATGAATTAAAAATTGTTAAGAAAGTTGAACTTATGAAGTTGGTTTTACGGCCTTTTGATATATATAATCCAGTAAAAAACATTTGATTTTTTTCAGTGGTTACGCCCTTTTGCATTTTATGCGACAATAAAATATTTTAACTTTTCGTTGTAGCTTAATTTCGTAGCAGAATTCAAGTATTATTGTATTACTGTCCATTTAATGGTGTCCACATGTAGTTGAATAAAAATACTTTTTAAGCTAATATCTTAATCTAATTTTAATTTTTTTTTTTATAAGACACACAATTTATAAGCATATACATATTTTTAATATATACAACATTTTATTCGATTATGGTATATTATTTTAACAACATTCCTTTGGCTACCTCTGCTGCTTTATCAGGTCCTGCTAATACTTCAGCGATTTTGAGACCAAATTCAAAGGCAGTTCCAGGTCCGCGGCTGGTAATCAAATTGCCATCTTGAACTACTGACTGATCATCCACATATCTAAAAAGTTGAAATAAATAAGATAATAGCTGGTAGACAAAATGGAAATTGAGAAAAATACTTGTAAATAGATTCCAATTGAGATTTTACAGATGGATATGATGTTAAGGATTTTCCTTGACATATATTATGAGCGGCTAATGCAGTGGGGGCAGCACATATAGCAGCTACAATACGCCCTTCACTTTCTTGTTGCTTCAGTAATTCACCAACAACTGGTGATTCCGCCATAGCTTTTGATCCACCCAATCCACCGGGTAAAATGACAACATCAAACTTATTAGATTTTGAAGCCTCCAAGGATGTATCTGGTACAATCACAACATCTCTAGAGCACTTAACCGGTTCTGTGCCACATAAACCGGCAACTGTTACCTTTACCTACATATAAATGTACAACAATATCGAAAAATTACTTTTTTATTCAGCTAAAACATTAAATTTTTTCGTAACTATGACATTTAAGGAAAAAAATCCACATGTATATTATATATAGTTCTTATATATGTACATAAGATATAAAAAATCTTATTTGGCAAACTACATACAAGATTCAGAAATCGGAATAATCTACAAATTCGTCTAACTCAAATTCTACATAAGAGCTATAACATATTTTTTCTATTATTTAACTTACCCCAGCTCGACGTAAAACATCGGCCGAAATAACAAATTCCATTTCTTCGGCACCAGGTGCCAGAATAATTAATGCTGTCTTTGACATTTTTTCTAGAAATTGTTTGCTGAAATTTCTACGGTCACAAATTCTGTTAAAGTTAATCGGTTCCAAACAGTATTGGTTAATACTTATCAATGACCTTTGCAAGAAGAGCATTCGGTATTTTGTCATTTCGTTTTCTTACATTAATATAACATAGTGTCTACATTACACAATTTTTTATCAAGACAGTTGCACAAGCACAACAATATGGCGTATTCATTATTGTTTTTTATATATGCAGTTTGGCAACTGTAACAACCAAAATAATAATCAGCTGTTTAACTAAGGTTGCCTTGTATATATTTGCACTGATTTTGACGTTTGTTTAGATAAAAATTTGCTTATTTAGACACTAGATTACATCCCATCTACACATAATATAATATTTAAGATTTTTCTGTCAGAGAGTGTTAACCCAAGGTCTACAACTGAGATTAACGCTGATATAATATTTGAGATAACGTCGGCAGAGGAGAGTAATCATTTTGTTTATATTATGTTAAATCTTAAATAAGAGGTACACGTATTCTAATAAATCCTATAAGATATCATTATTTTAATCAGTCACACAGTAAACATGTCCTTTATTTTTATAAAAATGTTTTTATTTATTTTTTTTTTTGATTTAAAATTTAAATGGCATAGCTTCTGCTAACATATTGCCAGGGTATGCATCCAAAAGAAGCTTCCTTCGCAAATCACCTACTCGATCTACACCTTCGTGTAGATTCAATTCCCTGAGTTTAATGGTCTTCACCAATATCATTCTCAATTTTGTGTGGTACTGCACCAAATCCAATCTTATAAAAGCAATATGACAAATGACAAATATGACGCTTACATATGACAAATGTAAGCCACGAGAAACGGTAATACGATACAGTTAGACGACAACAAACACTTAGTCAATGCGGGAGTGAGACGCAAAATTCTCGAAGGCCAAACAACAAAAAACCCGCCTGACTTCACTTAAAAAATAATTACGGTGACGCGAGAGTTGTTTTTTTTTTATTTCTTTAGTAGTATTTAAATACTTTCTTACGACTAAAATACATTAAATTTCTTATCCAATTTTATATTTTTAAAAGCTCTGATAAATATTATTTTTTATATGTATTACACAATTTCTTTTAAAAGCATTAATATTTGTTTAATTTTTAATATAATTTGGTAGTTGGTTAAATAATTGCAGTCCTTTGTACAGCAAACATCTCTTCATTTTATTAGTTGTTACTCTATGTATTCGGAAATCATTTCCATTCCTCAAGTTATATGGCTGGCTTTCATTCACATATGCTAGTTCTTGTGTTAAGTATTCTGGCGCATATCCCATTTTCATTTTGAAGATAAGGATACATGTATTAAGCTGGAGTCTTTGCCTGATACTTATCCATTTCAATGTGTCAAGCATATAATGTATTGAAGTATATCTACAACATTTTAAAATCGTGCGCATAGCTTTATTTTGTAGTTTTTGTAACCTTTCTAATTGTATGTTTGTGCAACAAGTGTACATTACGGTTGACCCGAATTCAAAATGTGGTTTAATTATTGTATTATATATATTTATTGCAGTGATTATTGATATTTTGTCTCTAATCCTTCTAAAAAAGCCTATCTTTTTTCCGATTTTTTTACATATGTATTCTATATGATTATTAAAATTCATGTTTTTTTTTCTATTATAAACCCTAAATAGTTTATTTTGTCTACTTTTTCTATTATTTTGTTATTAATTTTAAATTCGGTATTGTTATTCAAATTTATTTCCATAATTTTTGTCTTATTTTCGTTCAGTTTTAGTTTATTTATTTTTAACCATTTATTTATATTTCGCATATCGTGTACTAAGTTTTCCAGGCACTGTTCATCTGTATCCGCTACATTAAATATTAGGGTATCGTCTGCATAAAGTACTATTTCATTTCTATCTATTACAGTTGTCATATCATTTATATATATTATAAATAGTAAAGCTCCAAGAATTGATCATTGTGGTACTCCATATTTATTATTAATTGTCTCTGATTTTTTATAATTCACTTTAGTTATTTGCTTTCTATTTGTTAGATATGATTCAAACCACTTTAATTCTATACTTTGTATTCCGTAGAAGTATAATTTCTGTAATAATATTTTTCTGTCTATTGTTTCAAACGCTCTTTTCCATCTATTTAAGACGTAATTTACTGCCGTTTCACATGAAAATTTTTTCCGAAAACCAGATTGATATTTAGATAAAATATTGTTTGATTCTAGATAATTTTCAAGTTGTATTTTAACGGTTTTTTCAAGAATTTTTTCACATAATTTTAGTGAGTTTATTGGCCCAAATTCTTCTTATATTTTAATATTTTATCTATTTTTAGAAATTGCAAGTGCCTGTTAAACCATTTATTTACAATATTTTTTTCATTTATTTTCTTTTTTATTGAGAGATTTTCAATTGTTCTTTCTATAGCTATATCAAAACACTTTACTTTATAATTCAAGTCTTGATTTTCATTGAAGGTGATTAATGCACTAATTTCCCTTTGAAAACGGTATTTTTTATATTTAAAGATTTTTATTTCACATTCATTTTTCGTTGCGATTTCATATATATTGTCTATTTTAATTTCTATTACTCCATGATCCGATACTCAAAAGGAACTATCTCTTAGTGGCACATTTCTTAACGAACGGTGTTACTAAGTAGATCAGAATTCGTAACGCTTTAGTAAGTTTTGTACGTCACGTATTAAGATCTACTATTCCGCAGTAAAAAGTGTCTAATAAAAAATCCTAATTCGAATCTTCCAATCCCCACTAAAGCGTTACTCAAAAGATGTTTTCTCTAACTATATGAGAAATCAATAGTAAAAGCGAAACATATCAACTTCCCGGTGTGCCGACGTAGTTACACTTTCGATAGAAAATATTTGCAGAATTTTAAACCCATTTTGCATAAAATTTTTTAAATAATAATGCCAGTAATACTTATATTTTAAAATGAAGGATTAGGAATGAACAAAATTATCATAAGTAAAAATATTAAAATTTTTTAAATCACAAAATTAATTCTTTCTGATATTTATTCTGGAAAGCAATAAAATTAATTACACAACAATATTTTCAATTCAAATTAACATTAAAAAAAAATAAATTAAAAAAGAATACTAAGAAATATATTAAGTACAAAATTAAAAAAAGAATATTTGTTTCCTTCAAATTTAATAAAGTAGGTTTATATAATAAAATAAGAATAATTATTAATATTCTAATTTATTTTTTAAATAACAAAAATAACTCTTCCTTGTGTTTACTACAGAAAACAATGAATATAAATGCACAGAAAGATTTTGAATTCAAATGAAAATTTAACATCTCATAGAATATTTGCAAAATTTTCTGCAATTATTATATTCGGCTACAATGTATGATTTTTAGAAAGATTATGTTGTTCGTATTATAAAAAGTGTAATTCAATATTTCCACAATGTTTCTCAGTAATATAATATTCGATTTCTAAATATTACAAGACTACATTATTATTTATTTTAATTTTGTATTGAATTTTCTATGTAATTAAAATAAATAAAAATTTTTTGGTTAATTTTTTTCTAAAATCGCCAGTTTTTCTAAAATTATTAAAGAACAAATGTATTACACTTTTTACAAGGCGAACACCATATACATTTCTAAAATCATACTTTCTCGCTGAACACATAGCTGACTATTAAGAATTTTGGAAATATTTGAAAAAATATCTATATATATAAAAGAAAGTGATGTTAGTTACTATTGTTATAACTCAAGAACGACTAGACCGATTTTGATGATTCTCACCAATTCGGACCGGTCACCGGCCAGAAAAGGATAATACGAAAAAAAAATTCGCGAAAAATCCGCGATAAAAAAAAAATTTTTTTTTGTTATAATTTCTTTGCCTTAATAATCATTAAAAATATTTTTTTTAATACAAATTATAACAATTACTGTTTCTGTTTCTATCGAAACGCTTACTTTTTTGTGCAATTTGTTTTCTGGTGGTGGTGTAGAATTCTATTTCCAAACGGTAAATTCCAAGTAAAGCTTATCATTTAGTGAGGTTGTGATATTTAAAACCATTTGTTGTATTTTTGGCATTCGTTATTAAGTGTTATTCACAATGCCGCGACCACGGAGATCTAATATTTCGCGTCGAACACGTAATGCAAGTACTTATCGTAATATCGTCAATCAATTGAATATATATGAACGAGAAATCGCACGAGAACAACCCCGTATTAGTTTGGCCCGACTTTGTACATCACAAACGCAGGAAGAAAGGCAGGCGAGAAATGAAACGGCTCGGTTAGCAATGAGAAATCGTCGAGCAAATGTAGCAATTCAACAACTTTAAAATTTTTAATCAACGCATAAGAAGAATTGCTTCAAGTTCTGATTTGAATCAAGCAGCGTTCCATTACAACTGCAATTTCGACTACAGCTCTCATCATTCCGTTCAAAAAAAAAGACATTGTCTATCCGCTAACCTTAAGATGAAGTAATAAATAAATATAAATTCAAATTTGCCTTAAATACATGCGTATATTTTTTGATTGAGCCCACATCTACATCATATTTAAATTCTTCTGTAAAAAACACTTTATAATAGGTATTCCTTAGATTTTTATTTAAAGGTCGTAAATTTCGTTAAAATATCAATTTAAATCGTTCAGTAATACAACACTAATGTTTGCTTAGGGCCAGCAACGCGGCTCGGGTCAGCTAGTTTATAATAAATTTTCTCTAATTTCTCTTTCAAATGTTTCCATTTTTATAAAGGAGATTCCCTTTATTAAAAACTATATGATCTTTTAATCATTTTCATACTTTATTGCCAATTTTAATGATGATGTACCATTTTAAATCATTATTTAAATTTTATCTTGGCCCTGAAAATCTTTTCAATCATTTTTGTCAATATTTAAGATTTTTGAAACTTAGAAATAAATACCGCTATTTAACAAAAAATTACCACAATTTACTCTACACAACAAGAACAATCTTTGAATTCTTTTCAAACTTTTAAATAAATTTAATTTAAAATTTTAAAAATTCAAAATTTTGATTGCTGCATATATATATATATATATATATATATATATATATATATATATATATATATATATATATATATATATATATATATATATATATATATATAGAATAGACTTGTAAAATTGAATTTTTAATATATTCGTATTTTTTTTTCTATAGAAAATTATTCTGAAAATTAGCGACTTTTGCTGCGGGCATGTCATACATAAGTCAAACTCCCACACTTTTAAAAAATGTTGTTTTAGTTATTAAGAATTTTATATAAAACTAAATTTTCTGGCCCTCAAATTGTTAACAATATATTTTTTTTTATTTTTATAGAAAATGAAAATGTTTTCCTAAATTTATTCGCTTGCCCAGAACTAGTTGAAATATTAATAATATCTTTTAAATTATGATAAATGCTTACCTTATTTTCTTAATTTTTATTTAAAACTTATGAATTTTTTGTTTCACATCAGTTTACATAAATAATTTTATTTAATGTTAATATTTTTTCACTCTAATCACTTGAAAATTTTTATTTTTACTAAGAAAAATTATATTGTTTCTGCTTGTTCTTTTTCCCATTATGAAATGTAAACAATCGCCAAAATCATGATTTTATGATAAAATTTCGAACCTAATGTGTGTTGTTTTTGTAAAGTTTTGCACATTCTACTATTAATCATCTTAGAGTGCCGAATTCGACAGATTATGTGGATTGGTAAACAACAATCTTCCAAATGCTAGAAAAGGTGTTGAAAAATAGTGTTTTCGTTTTTGGATAACTATAAATGTTATCCAAACAACTTCTAATAGTGATTAAAGAAGTTACGTCTTACGTATACTAATATATTTTGTTGTTGGAAAATTGAGAAAAATCTTCTATTGCACTTCCAAGAGTGGCGAATTAGTGAGCTATTTCGAAAAAGAATTCACTAAATGCTTGCAGGGTTTTAAAATGTAAAACAATCATTAAAAGGAAACAATAAAAAAACATTGTTTTTTTTAGTAATTTCATGCACACACGCAAGCAAACTTTCGTATATGTGTTTTTTTTGACAGTTCATCTTATAAGACCCTGCAAGCATTTAGTGAATTCTTTTTCGAAATTCAATTTTACAAGTTTATTCTATATATATATATATATATATATATATATATGCAGCAATCAAAATTTTGAATTTTTAAAATTTTAAATTAAATTTATTTAAAAGTTTGAAAAGAATTCAAAGATTGTTCTTGTTGTGTAGAGTAAATTGTGGTAATTTTTTGTTAAATAGCGGTATTTATTTCTAAGTTTCAAAAATCTTAAATATTGACAAAAATGATTGAAAAGATTTTCAGGGCCAAGATAAAATTTAAATAATGATTTAAAATGGTACATCATCATTAAAATTGGCAATAAAGTATGAAAATGATTAAAAGATCATATAGTTTTTAATAAGGGGAATCTCCTTTATAAAAATGGAAACATTTGAAAGAGAAATTAGAGAAAATTTATTATAAATATTTTTTCAAATATTTCCAAAATTCTTAATAGTCAGCTATGTGTTCAGCGAGAAAGTATGATTTTAGAAATGTATATGGTGTTCGCCTTGTAAAAAGTGTAATACATTTGTTCTTTAATAATTTTAGAAAAACTGGCGATTTTAGAAAAAAATTAACCAAAAAATTTTTATTTATTTTAATTACATAGAAAATTCAATACAAAATTAAAATAAATAATAATGTAGTCTTGTAATATTTAGAAATCGAATATTATATTACTGAGAAACATTGTGGAAATATTGAATTACACTTTTTATAATACGAACAACATAATCTTTCTAAAAATCATACATTGTAGCCGAATATAATAATTGCAGAAAATTTTGCAAATATTCTATGAGATGTTAAATTTTCATTTGAATTCAAAATCTTTCTGTGCATTTATATTCATTGTTTTCTGTAGTAAACACAAGGAAGAGTTATTTTTGTTATTTAAAAAATAAATTAGAATATTAATAATTATTCTTATTTTATTATATAAACCTACTTTATTAAATTTGAAGGAAACAAATATTCTTTTTTTAATTTTGTACTTAATATATTTCTTAGTATTCTTTTTTAATTAATTTTTTTTTAATGTTAATTTGAATTGAAAATATTGTTGTGTAATTAATTTTATTGCTTTCCATAATAAATATCAGAAAGAAAAAAATTCTGCAAATATTTTCTATCGAAAATGTAACTACGTCGGCACACCGGGAAGTTGATATGTTTCGCTTTTACTATTGAATTCTCATATAGTTAGAAATAGCATCTTTTGAGTAACGCTTTACTGGGGATTGGAAGATTCGAATTAGGATTTTTTATTAGACACTTTTTACTGCG
Source organism: Protocalliphora azurea (assembly GCA_932274085.1). Classification (NCBI taxonomy): domain Eukaryota; kingdom Metazoa; phylum Arthropoda; class Insecta; order Diptera; family Calliphoridae; genus Protocalliphora; species Protocalliphora azurea. The sequence goes on from OW026519.1 coordinate 2,659,524, forward strand.
GAATAGTAGATCTTAATACGTGACGTACAAAACTTACTAAAGCGTTACGAATTCTGATCTACTTAGTAACACCGTTCGTTAAGAAATGTGCCACTATGAGATAGTTCCTTTTGAGTAACGCTTTAGTGGGGATTTGAAGATTCGAATTAGTGACATTCAATACTGACTAAAGCGTTACTCAAAAGGAACTATCGCTTAGTGGCACATTTCTTAACGAACGGTGTTACTAAGTAGATCAGAATTCGATAGTAAAAGCGACGCATATCAACTTCCTGGCGTGTCGATATAGTTACGATTTCGATAGATAATGTTTGCAGGGGATAGTTGTATAGAGAAATCTCATCACAACAGTCATAAAATCGGAAATGTATATTGAATAATGAGTAGGTGATAATACCGAATCTTGCGGCAGACCTCCAGTGATTTGTCTATTACTAGATAGAGTGTTATCTATAGATACAACAAATGAGCTTTTATCTAAAAACTCTTTATTATCTTTTGCAGGTACGTTGGATAATTGAAGGAATTTAGTTTAAAAACCAGGCCTTCAGCCATATTAAATCGAAGGCTTTTTCAATGTCAAGAAAAATAACTCCAGTGTTCTTACGATTTCCTTTATTTGTTTCAATAAAATTAACGACTCTTTTTAGTTGATGTATTGTAGAGTGCTCCTTGCGGAATCCAAACTGTTGAGGTTTAATAATATTATTTTGGTTGGAAAAGTCTAAAATTCTCTTATTAATTATTTTTTAAAATACTTTATCCAATAGGATTAGGATGCTGATTGGTCTATAGCTAGACGGTTATTTATGATTCTTTCCTGGCTTAGGAGTTGTTATAACTTTTGCCTTCTTAAAAATCTTTGGAAAATATCATACTATTAAACAAGAGTTGAAAAGTTTACTTAGTTTCAAAAAATCAATCGGGCATCTCTTTAAGGATAATGCTATTAATGCCATAATAAACCGGGGCTTTATTATTTTTCAATACAAGTACAAACGATTTAACTTCATCTAAATTGGCAAGCTCTACGTTAGATCTGTCAAGAATTATATCGTTAAGATCATGAATGTATCTTGAGACAGCTGTGTGAATTACCAAATTCGTCTGTTTTTAAGGACTTTTTTACTTTCTAAAATTTTTAAGAACCCGGAGGCAAATTTGAGATAAATTTTTACCAAGATTCATTTCGATCTTTATTAAGGTGGAAATCAATAAGTTTATTTAATAGCTTCAAACTATATTTTAATTGAATTTTATAATTTAAATTCCTACATCTTTGAAATTTATGTTTGTATTTATTTCTCTGACTAATTAACATTTTACTAACATAAGCGATTTCTCGATGCCAAGAATTTTTACGAACGACAGGTATTTGCTTAGAAGCTTCGTTAACTGTAGATATTAATTTATCAAAATAAAAATCTAGATTACCTGACTTAGAAACAGGTTGATCAATGTTCTGACTTCTAATTTCATTTTCCACCCAGCTTCTGATTGCTGACCAATCTGCTCGATAATAGGAGGAACCAAATATGTCATATTTTTAATATGTCCAGAAATAACACAAGTTATTGGTATATGGTCCGACTGTACAGCATTTGGATGTGTCTCAAGGTTTGAAAAAAGGAGACATGAGTTTGCTAAATTATATCTACACGGTTGATATTTTGTCAAAAGCGAGTATAATCATTTGGTTAGTATATATAGCAGATGGATTGAAGGCAGTGGCTGTAGACCGAATTACTTGACACACAATGTGTTGGGCATTCAGATCACCGAAGATAAAAAAATCGTTTGAAAATGAAGTTAGTTTATCCAAATCAGCCTTAAAATTTAAAGTGTGAACTGAATTATAAGCTGAAGTAAATAAAAATATATTAATCATAACTTTACTTTACTTTAACTTCACTCTTTATTGCAATTAGGACTCCTCCGCCATGCGTAGATCGATCCTCTTTATAAATTTTATAACCACCAAGTTGAAGTTTGTGGTACGATTTCAAAAAAGTCTCATTTAAAATGATGCTTTGTGCAAAACATATTCCAGCTGTGCAGCTGCTGACTCAGTTATTATGCCTTGGGCATTCCAGTGCATAACATGAATATTGTGAATACAAGTTGAATTATATGGCATGTTGAAGCATTATACCTAAAACTCGAAATTTTTGCATAAGTCTTTCGTTTGAAAAGTCATCGTTATTATCCCTTTTAGTTACCTCAGAGTAATTTGTACATGAGGGAGTGAATTACGTGCATCACTTTGGGGTACCTGTGTTCTTGATTAACATTCTTTAGATTCTGTTTTATGCAGTTGCAGCATTTATAAATTACACTACCATCACAATTACCTTTATTGAGTGAACAAACTGCATACTCATGGTTTCCGGCGCAGGCTGAACACACTACGATACGGTTATAATTTTTAGCACCATGTCCATACATAGCGCACTTGGAGCATTGTGTGGTACCTTTGTTTATTGCCCTTTAGAGGTTTTCAAACTCAATGAGATAGAGGACGTCATCTACACTTGATCTTTTTGTTGCTAGTTCCTTAATGCTTTCCGGGTTTATGTTGAGTAAGCTTCTTCGCAAATTATCTTTGCGTCCAGTTGTGGCAGACCAAATAAAACCAATTTAAAAGTTTTTGCATCCCTCAATTCATGCGTATAATACTCGAATTTTTTTGTCTTTGAGAACACTCAAAGCTTCGTTGTACAGCGATAACGAGTTTGATACAATTTTTGTACCAATAGACATCCGTTTGTAGGTATATTTTTCCCCAATTAATCCGATCACAGTTGAAAAACTGTGGGTAGAGTCCACAATTATTATTGGAATCTTTTCTTTGATAGCAACTGCTTCTTCTTCTTCGTCTTCAGACAGAAGCTGAAACCTGTTGGTACTAGTACTGGGACCGTCTGTAGGTTTTGGCATCTTCAATTTAGGGCTATTGCCCCAATGCTTTCTTCTTTTTTGAGCAAACATTGCCAACAAAAGAACGTTAAAGCAAATTTAAGTAGTTTTTTTTACACTTTTTAATTTAAAAATTCAATTAATTTTTCAAGCAAAAATTAACACGATGTTTTTATCTTGAGGCAGAGATGCCAGATGATGCTCGTGGAGTTGACTCCTTTGGAAACAAGACTTTTGTTTGAGCAGGGTATAGCTGCTCCAACACATTTGTTGAAGCCTTTAAATGATATGGAGTTACATCAATGTAAACAGCAATTTGATTTGAGGATTTCCGCTTGTTGGCGGCAAAATTTAAAAGATGAAAAACTTAACGAATCTGAAAGAAATATAGATAAAATTGTGGCGGGAAGAAAGAAAAAAGTTACTAAAGCAAGGAGCGTCTTTTATGAAGCAAAAATTCGAGTTGTCTTGTCTCTGCCTGACGCTGCACTAATAAATTCTGTACATCTTTTTATCATGATAAATATTTAAAATATTTCTAGGTTTCGAATTTGCAAAGTAATGCAAAAATTCCTCAACACGAAAAAAATACGAAAACGTTATTTCGAAAAGGGTTTTTTATTGGTCCTATGTTTACTTGTAGATCATGAATAATACTTTTATAAAACTTACTACATACTACAAAATAGTAGTATTTTTACACTCTAAGGTGATTTTCGGAATTATGATTTACAACTTATTGATTCCTAATCTTTTCTACAATATCCAAGCGAGCCATGGTCAATTAAAGATCGACCCTTTCGTAATTTGTTATATTAATTAATACTTAAATAAAATATGTATATGCCAAATTTTGTTTACATACTAACATTTTTCCGGGATTTATGCACGTTAACGTAATTTTAGGGTCAAATTTTAATGAATTGTCTTTAAAATTGCGACCGGTACTTTGTGCACAAGGTTTACATGGTCAGCAAGCCAGCCGGACGGACCGGCTTAGATCGATTTAAAAAGTGATTCTGAGTCGATTTTTATACTTTAAGGTTGGTGTTGGATAACTTTTCTATGCGTTACAAATATCAGCACAAACACATAATATCCCAACCACCTATGGTGGTGTAGGGTATAAAAAAAATAAATATACGAATAACAGAAGAAATAATAAATATCCAATGGAAAGTATATTTGAAATGGATAAGAGCTTCATTATTTCGAGAAAGTGAGAAGCTTAAAATAATTTTTTTATATCCTTAGATATCTTTGAACTGGACATAATGGTTTTTAATAGTATGAGTCAAAGCTTTACTTACATTTGTCAAGTTGTATACGTTTTTATCGATTGTTTGTTTCTTATTGGTGGCAGAGGACTTAGCTAAAAAGGCCTAAAAGATATCGTGGAAAAATTGGCAGTGTTAGAGCAGAAAACAAGATAAATCTTAAGTATCATGTTAAATTACATTTAGGTATGCATTTTCTACTATATGACAATTATTTTATATTAATACTAACTTTAAAATTGTTTCTTTTTACAGATATTATTGTCTATAACTATAAACTATATTAATTTGAATCTGATAATCGCAATAGCGTAAGTGATAAAATTATCTATAATTATGGTCTAGAATCTTAAAAATAATTGAAACTAAAAACCCAAAACATCAAACGTGACTTCACCCTCTAAATGCTTACGATATCATTAAACATTACCAATTTCAACTATTAAAATAAGATACAACCTCCACAATAAACGGCTTACAAAACATTTGCTTATAGAATTCCGGTTGATGTAATCGAATTAAAAAAAAAAAAAACACATGCGAGGTGAAGCTTCTTCAAAAGACGTCAATGAATTTAATAAATTTTCTTGTATATGTTGTGTTGTTGTGAGTGCATTAAATTATGTATTTATGTGTTAAAAATTAAAATAAATTAATCATGATACAACAACATGAAACAAGGTAACACCGTTCACTCTTAGAGAAATTTTTTTGAAGTATAAAAGATTTTTTGAAATATATATTTTTTTATTAACAGACGAAAAAATAGTTGCCACATTACAACAAAGGAAATTGTTATCAAAATTTTGAAATTTGTTTCATTTCTTTCGCTAACCTATTAAATTACAGTACATATATTTTAAAAAGGTTATTTAAGTATTATAAATGGGATTTTGAAATTTGTGTTACCTTAAACAAATATATTTAACATGTTACAGTAGCGGCATTTAATTTTTTTGTTATAATTTAAACATCGTATAATAGAGGAAAAAATGATAATGTGTTTAAATAAACTTTATTATCAACATAAACCCTAAATTAAAATGTGTTTTCTTTCTTTTATTTCAATTAAAGTATCAATTGATTGAAAATATAATTCATTTAAAATTAAATAAAAAAAAATCGGGCATTTTAAGAATATATGGTAGCACAATAAAATAAACGTCAGAAGGCTAGTATGGCGACGAAAAGAATGAACGGCTCTACATCTATTTCTTTGTATCATGAATATAATAAAATATTAAGAAATAATAATAAGAATTTATATTGTACATTATATTGAATTTTATATTGTACAGAAGTTACGACAGATAAACAAACCTTATATAACACAAATATTTTTCAAAATTTTATTCCCCTAGTTGGTCCGTCCCCAGCCCTATCTTCTTACAACAAACACACAGATGGACAGACGGACGGATATAGCTAGATCGTCTTAGAATTTATATATTAGATGATTTTTTTTTTGACATGTCTTACACGGAATGACATCTTTTTGATGATGGGTATAAAAACGTTGCCTTAAATGAATATTTCAGTCAAAATTAGGAAGGAATCTTCATTAAAATCTCATAGGTGAAAGATAGTTTATATTTTGCTAATTTAAATTGCTTAATTTAACATTAACATAATATGCATACAAAATTATAGTAACTACATAGTTTTCGCTTTTTAAAGATTGCTTTTTATTCTTTATTCCAGAGGAATTTCCATTAAAAATTTCAATGATATTTGCAATTTTTACATACATACATACATACATTCATTCAAACTCGTGCATCTTTTTGTAGTCAATAAACTGTAATATAAGAGTACATTTTTTGTAGAGTTAATCATCATTCAATCATTTAATACTTTCAAAAGTGTCAAATCAAATGTGACAGCGTTTTTCATTGTCATTAGGTTTTTTTTTAACTTTTTGTAAGTCCAGCTTAAGAGAAATTCTACAACAACAAATGCGATAATAATACTTAAGAAAAGTTAACAACAAAAACCAAAGATAAAACTACTTAAACAATAAGTCTAAAAGCGAAGAGCCTGAAACACTCGTTTATTCATTCATTCACTTTTGTTTGAACAAAACTGACCGCCACTACATTAAATGTTATTGGAAAAAGAGAAATATTTATGAATAAAAAAAAAAAAAAAATCATACGACGATCGACTTTGAAAGCACAAAACGTTCGAAGTTATGTAGTGTCGGGCCAAGATAGATGCAATTAATCATCATTGTTTTTGTTTAAGCAAACATGACCCTATTGTGGATTGTGTTACTTTTTTACTAGCGTTCATACATATAAATGCAATAGTAGGGTCATATTAATATATAATATGGAATTGTTCCATGGACAATGATTTTTAAATAAGAAACATAATTTTTAATTTTTGAAATTTCAATAAAAAAAATTAAATACTCTTTTCTAGCACTACATACTGCGTAGTCATGTTAAAAGAACTGCATAACAAGATATAAAGAAATAGAGGCAAAGCCGTTCTTTCCTTTCGTCGACATGCTATCCTTCTGATGTTTTAGCGATTTATTATTTTATTGTGCTACCATATCTTATTAAAAAAATATGTCTATTCATAATGAAAATTATTTTCAGACATTAACATTTTTTAATCTACATTATTCGATGTTTGAGAGACTTAGTAGTCATTATTTTAGTGCTACATTTATCGCTCAATGATCCCAAATTTAAATAATAACAACAAATTAAATACTGCTACTGTAACATGTTAAATATTTTTGTTTAAAGTAACACGATGCATATTTTTGCATTTCAAGATCATATTTTACATTTATCATGATATTTTTAACGCACATAAATTATTTTTTCGCTTATGATACCTCAAACAAAAAAAAAAAAAAAAAAAAAAAAAAAAAAAACTAGTTTTACAGAAATTCTTTTCAAAGTTTTCAAATGCCATTTACCTTAATAGAAAAATGAATGACATATTCCCTTCTCGGTGGCCATAAAAGATAAGTACACGATATTTTTACAAAAGATACATTTGATATAACGCGTATTTCTACACCATTAACTCAAGATTCTCGTTTTTTTTTTGAGTTATGACGTTTTTGAAGTAAATGAGCGATATAAGGTGAGAAAATTGAATAGATGATAATGTATGTGTCAATTGCCTCAATGTTCCATACATAAGTTAAATATAAAATGGAGTGAAGTTGAAAGTCTTAAAGACTATGAAAACTACTGAGAACTAATGGAAATGTTACGACCCTAATAGTGTTGGCTGTGTTTATAAGCACAACATACAAATAAAACATATATTAAGTTCCTAATACTGCATCCACTGTCACCTTTTCCATTGAGTACTAAATATATCTATAGATACATATGTATGTATCTATTTATTAATAAATGCGCGTGCTCACGCGTTTTTCATATTTTCATATTTTTATACCCTACACTAGCATAGGTGGTTGGGGTATTATGCGTTTGTACTGATGCTTGTAACGCATAGAAAAAGTTATTCAATACCCACTTTAAAGTATACCAATCGACTCAGAATCACCTAGCCCCCATATAAATGTCCCCCCGGAATAGAGTTTAAACACTCAAAAATGCTTTAAAAATAAGAATATTTTAATAAAAACCGGTGCAAAAAAGTTCTGTACAAGTATAAAACATTGTACCAAATTTTATGAAGATCGCAATTGACTATAGTTCCCATATAAATGCCTCTTCCGAAAATTACTTTAACATGCTTAAATTACATACAAATGTTAGTATCAAGTTAATATTCGACACAAATAAGTTTTATGTAAACAGAAACAACATTGCTAAATTTTATGAGAATCGCTCCATAATTTATCATAGCTCCCATATAAACTCACTTCCAGGAATCGCCCTAAAGTACATAAAATCATTTCTAGATGCATTATTTTATATTTGTATATTTTATTTTACATTTAGTAAAATTGGCCACTGTTGTAATATAAGTCCTCTTCCGAATTGTTATGCTCGTACACAATGATGTAGGGTATCATATAGTCGATCTTGACCGACTATACCTTTCTCGTTTTTTATTTATTTCATTTCCATCAATGTATCGAATACAATATATAAGTAAACAAATACAAAAAAGATTCATCTACGAGGTGTGTTTCACACGCACTTCAGTTTCAATAATAATAATAAAACAAATCAAATAAAAAGCTTTCCCTTTCATGTTTTTGTGTTGCTGTTGTTGTTGTTGTTGTTGTTGTTTTGTTTTCATTATTTAGACAAAATGTAGCAGAGACACTATAAATATTATTGATTGTTAAACGTTTTGTTAAATACGAGTACGTTTTACTTTCCATAATTTATAGAAGAAGAATTTATAGTTAACTTTATTTAATTTAACTTAATTTAATTTTTATACAAGAAATACTTTTTATCAAAAATAAAAAATAAAAAAATTTGTATTCATCGTTGTCATAACTAGAACTAGTCTTCGAAGATTGCTTAAATCAAGGTTAATGCATAGGAAAATAAAGTATTATTAAATGAATTAAATTAATCCACAATTTATTTAACAAGAATGTAATTAGACTTTAACTGATTGTGTAATAATTTTAAAACAAATAGTTTGTATTGTATTGTTAAAATATCTACAAAACAAATTAACAAATTATAGTTTGTCAAAAAATTAAACACACAAACAAGTCATTTCATAAAGCACTTTACAAAATAATAACAATAATCAAAATTAATTGACAAGGTCTTTTATGGTTGCATCACAGTTAAAAATGTTTAAAAGTTAACTTTAATTTAAGCAAATCAATTATTTTGCTACGCATCAGATTTCCTTCCCCTTTTTAATTTTTTTTTTTCTTTATTTAGTTTTTTAAATTTACATTAAAATCTTTAACTTTGAAAAAAAAAACAAAATAAAAATGCCGGAAAACTCGTAAATAAGTACTTGTAAATTAAATTACTTGAAATTCCGATAATTACAAAGGTCAATACAAAAAAATGTCATGGAAAATATGTTTCGATCTTTGTAGGGATATTCAATCCAGTCACCAGAAATTTAATTTTCTTCCAACACTTTTTATTAACCCATTGACGAGCATTGGCAAGAGCTAGAGCAAATAAATATGAAATTAATGTTTTGTAGAGGAAGAATAGTGCTACACGTAAGGGTTAAAAACCGCAAAAAATAAGGGATAAGGAGAGGATGTGTATTTATTTTGGTATTATCTAATGTAAACCCAACAAAACCACTAGCAGGTGTTTCCTAAATGTACATATTTTGCACTTTCTTGGAAATTATTAATAATGTCTTTCAAAAAAAGTGAAAATAAACGTATTTTTAGCAGGAAAAAGGTGAATAATTTATAAGAAAATAAAAATTTCACAAATTGAAAAGTATTTTTATTATGTATTAACAAAGCTGAAGCCATATTTTTATTAAAAAGAAATTTATAGATATAATTCTAAGAGAAGAACTTTAAAAGCAATGAATAAGAATCATAAAAGAAGAATATCCTACCAATGACAACACAATGTAAAGTCATTATTTATTCAGCTCTTTTTCATTTTTTCATATATGCGTAAGGGAAGAATGGGCAATTTTTAGTTGGCTACACAGACCCATCAAGGGCAGAGCTATTGAAGCTTGAATAGGGTACCTCCGACATATCCGATTTTAAATATTTTTACATATTCGTAAATTATTTTCGTAAATAATTTTTGTCCCTTAAAGTTCCTTAAATTTTCTATGTCGGAGGTACCCTATTTTGAGTCATAATAGCTCCGCTCCTGAAGAATCTGCAAGGATCCTCTTCCACACTCCTTTGCCACGCCTATGTGAAATTTTATGTAAATCCAACCAGCCAATTAGAACTTACAGATTTATATAAAAAATTTATTCTTACTCAATGTGCAATGTTAAAATCATCTTTTTTGCTGGGTAGTTGCAGATAATGAAAATCACAAAACAATTAAAATCGCACTGACAGAAAATGCTTTAACATCAAAAAATTTAGAAAAAAAAATAATAATTTCCTTATATGTAAATATGTATATAAATTTTAAAAGAAGGTCGAAGAAGATCTCTATGAGAATCATGTTGTTTGAGCTTAGCTATCATATGAAAGCAAATTGCAAAAGCGACAAAATATCTATATTGTTTCGGTTGAAAATGTGTTATCGTCAGAAACATTATTAAAACTTTAAAAAATTATGGTTCAGGCTTTAGGCTCCATTACTACATCGTAAATATAAATGTAAATGTAAATGGAACGTAAGTGGATGATTACTCAAAAAACGTAAATGTACCAAGTACTTTGTTTTTGTTTCGTACACATCAACATCAGTGATGTCAATTACACATATTTAAAGTAAATATCTTGTAGTTTTAAAATTATTGCTTTAACTCTATGCTTTATTTAAACCATTTTTTAAATATTTTTAGTGAATAAAACTGCAGAGTAATGGAGCCTTTTAACTTTATGTACGAAATGTGTCCTCCTCATGAGCGATACCTAATTAGTTTAGGAGAGAATATTCTTAGGATAAGTTAATAAGTAATTCGCAATCATTTTTTTTAATACCAAATGGCTGGATAAATAATAGTAATTAATAGTTTGATTTGTTATGTTTGCTAATTTTTCTAATAAAATAACGATTGTTCTTGATTGTTTTGCAAAGCCATTCTAAAATATCTTAAGATTCTAAATATGTATGTAAAAAATATCTAAATTACTAACAATTATACAACTGTAATTCATTGTAATTTTAAAATTGGATAATTTGTTAAACTAACATAGTTCAAAATTTGGCATAGAAGAAAACACATATAATTTAATAAGGACTGTATAGAAAACATTTCAAAATATTGGAAACCATTCGGACTTAGGTTGTTTTCCACGGGGCTTTTTTTCTGGCCTATTAAAGTTGATAATAATTCAGAAAATATTTGATATTCTAGATAAAGATACAAAGCTTTTTTTCAGAGTGTAAAAGTAAATATTTCATATCATAGAATACAAGTAGAAGTTTATGTGAGAGGAACTTCGAACTAAATTTTCAAAAAAAAAAAAAAAAAAAAAAAATAGTATTTTTTTTAGAACGCAGAAATTCATGTTATTAAATTAATTAGGTTTTTGACAATTCAATCAGGTTTTTTTCTCTCACATAAATATCTACTTATTAATCTATGCTTCATATCTTATTTGTTATATTGTTACTTGTGGCATTTTTAATCTATGTAATTAATAAAAACACCTAAATATAAAAAATTGAATTATTTTTCCAAACCATCTTTTTGTTACCTAAAATTTTAAATGTACTTAAAAAATTCCTTGAGTTTAGAGTTGTCCTATTTTATGCAGACTAGTTGCACAATAACAAGCGAAAAATATCTTGAATGCTTAAAGTTTTAGCTATCATTTTATGAAAATTTTGTTATTAAATTTTAAATAATTTTTTTGATTTTTTCCCACTAGACATTGTGGGTCGTTCCTACAAATATAAATCAAAGGGTGTAAAAACAGATTTAATTTTTGTGATTTTACAATCAAATTCCTGATGACGGTACGTATAATATTTGTCAGTATTTAATCGAAAGCTTATATTGAATTGTAAGTTTTCAATTGATATTTAGAAAAAATATGTTGGTTTATAAGTTAATTATATTTAGCACTTCCATAACATTATATGATTGACCAAATTGTGCTTTAAAGCAAAACGTTCTTAACTGCATTAAGTTCTATAAGAATTCTATATTTCTATGCTATTTATTTCACAGCTACGTACATATGTATATCTTTTGGCGCACACGCAATGTCTTTGCACAGTGGTATTTAGATATTTTTATTTTATATTTTTAACAAATTTAGGTAAATGAAATTTTCTAAAAAAAATCTGTATTTGATATTTTGAAAGTAATTCTGGATTTTTTCATAGCTATGGGGATCTTAGTTTTTTTTTTTTTTTTTTTTTTTTTTTTTTTTTTTTTATTATTGATAATAACTGAGCATTGTGGCCAGAATTGACGATTTATCGTCATTTTGAAGATTTTTGTTAAAAATTGCCTGTCGACGATTTGACGATTTTTGCCATAAATTTGACGATTTATTAAAATGAGATTCTAAAATATTTTTAACTTTTCTTATATATTTTTCTCTTCAAAGTAAATTAATTCATTCATACATAAATAATTTTTCATTTATAGAAAATATTTATGAGAACCAATCGATTATCATGTTCGATTCAATTATGTACTTTACAAAAGATCAAAACCCTTTGGTTATTTTTATAAAAAAAAAAAAAATAATTTCATAATCAAGGCATTCTTAAATAGCAGTACCAAGTATCACTTACAGCATATCAATTGAGACACTTTTGTTTAAGTCATATCATATTTTGTATATCGTTGAAGCGCTTACTTTATATATATATTTATATATTCATATATTTATATTTTTTTATATATTTTTAACAGCTTTTGAAGAAATATAGTGAATACATATTTTTTAATTTGAAAGTAATACAAAATTAAATATTCATCATTTTGATAGGAATATTTTCGGACTCATTGCTAGACATTCATAACAGGTCTACAATATGAAATTAATGTAAATAATTTAATCATAAAAAATACATAAAAGCAAATATGATAATGGACATTTTTTATCATATAAAAAACCATATTTAAATTTTGAAGATTTATTGACGATTTCAATTAATCGTTTTTTTTTTTTCATAAAATTTGACGATTTTGCACCAATTTTATCTGGCAAATTTATATATTTTAAAGTATAGTTCAATTCATTTCTTTTTTCATTTCTATTCACTGTACGACGTGTAAAAAGATAAATTAATTGCATACATAACAAGTTTCTTCTTTTTTACGGTTTAATGTTCCTTTTGGCCTGTTTTTATACCCTTCACCACAGGTGTAAAGGGTATAGTTATATATAATTGTCATTCAGTTTGTACAGTTTGTAATTTCTACAATTTTCGTCGGAGAGCAAAAAAGTTAATATTTTTTGGATCCTTATAAGAAAAGATGTCCATATATATATATTATTTTTATTTCTATTCAGTTCAAAAATGGAGGAGTTATTTACAAAAAAAGTTTTTCCGACCGGTTTTCTATTTTCTGAAGTCTCTATATAAGTTAATTTTTGCAAAAAAAAAAAAATTCGGAATTTTTTCTGAATTTTTGTGCTGCTGAAATAAATTCAATAGGTCCATTAGTAATAAAAATATTGGCAAGTCTTAAATAAGCCATATAGATCGATTGTAAATATTTTTCTTGAATTGCGCTTTTTTGAATCAACCAAATCGATTCATAAACAATCGAGTTATTGGCAAATCTTGTTTTATTTATTTAATGTCTGCTTCCATTATAGTTGTTGTTTTCATGGATACTGAAAAGCAATAACAACTAACATAAAAAATCGGAAATTTCTTAAGAATTTTTGTGTTATTAGATTTTCTGAAACACATTTTTGCATAGATCTATGACATATATTTTTTTGAATTTCGTTCATTTAAATCAGTCAAATTGGCCATAAATTTTCCACATTATCCTTTTTTAATTTAATATTATCTAACATGTATAAATAAAATGTTTGTTCTGCACCGAAACGAGTATATCGTTCTTAAAGATATGCAAACTTTAGTAAAATTTCAAAGTATTAAATTTATTATATATTTATAAAAACTTGATTCTATTTCAACTTTATATGAAATTGTAAATTATTTAAAGTTTTTAGTGTTTACATATTTATAGTATAGGTAAATACACATACATATTTATAATTGAATCCAATATATTTCAGATTTATTTATATTTTATATTCAATATGTAAATATAAAGATGTTTATAAAAATGCTACATATAACACATCTTAACACGAGTGAAGGGTATATAAGATTCGATACAGCCGAATATAGCACTCTAACTTGTTTTAATTTAATTTTTGGCAGTTGGTGGTTCAAGTGCTGAATTAAATACAGTTACAATTGTATTCAGTGGCATATTTTGGTCTAATAAACAAGAAATTCATTAAGAATCTCAGAAAACTAGCCAACGGCCATTTAGAAACAAAACTGTTTTAATTAAAGTAATGATTTACTCTTATTTGCGTTTTGTGCGTTTTCTGTGCAACAAATTGTTTACATCAGTATATTAAATTAAATACATATGTATGTATGTGTATGTCTTCATGCACATTTATATAAAAAATAAACAATAAAATTAAATTGAAAAAAAATTACTAATAATATTAATCAAGTAAAATTCTAAATATTATTCGTCGAATATTAGATCGACTGTACAATATGGTTTTGATGTAATTAAGTATGATTTTTTTTAGTGAAAAGAAAATAAATCTATAGACTTTACACTTCGTTAAGTAAATTATTTTAAGATTATCAAAATCACCATCCACTCGCAGATTGCATGCATAATCCATCACATATTTGGATTTAGTATATAAATAATTCATAATTGAAATTTGTTTAAGATACAGCAGCAGCAATGGCTGTAGCCTTAGTATTATTAACAAACAAGTGAAATAATCGGTTATTATTACGTTTTTTTTTTGTTTTTAATTTTTATTAAAGATAATTAATTGCAAAATTGCATGAAAAATTTCGTTAAAATTTTAAATTTAATTGAAATTGTTGATGCTGTTTAAATTAAATTAAAAACTAATACATGGTAAAAGATCAATGGTCTATTACATGACATATAAAATTATTTGAATGCATATACATAGATACGTTATGCTTGCTTCAAAAAACGAAAAAAAAAATGTTATATATTTTTCCACCCCCAATAAAAGTTGAAAAAATCTTTTATCAAAAAAAAAAAAAAAAAAAAAAAAAAAAAATACAATTACAATTATAATTTTTGAAAATTATTTTTTTATAATCCGTAAATTTCCCGAACGTGATTGTTAAAATTTAGTTGAAACATAATTTTATCATATTTTTAAAAATGTATTTCACTTTTTATATTTTAAGTATTTTTCAATTGTTCTCTCAAATTTTATAACATTGTTAAATATTTTTATTTCTATTTACATTAGATTAGATCATTTGATCTTTATATTTTATCATTGTATACAATTGTTATGGTTCCACGTTTGTGTAGCTTATATTTAACCCTTCAGTGCGCAGTGATGAATATATGAATCAACCATTTTCTTCTATTGTACTATTTTAATCGAATAATACTATCACAAAATATTAAAATTTCCTAAAATTTAGATTTTTTTTTTTTTAAAACTCAGTTCTCGCATACACTTAACAGTAAAAATTATATTTTACAAATACATTAGTTATTATCATCCAGATAATAAATTGGGGATATTGCCGTTCTATTTTCCTGGATGATATATTCTATTTCTGTGGCCAAAAGGAAAAAATACATAACTTAAGTTATGTCGTTCTACATAACAACATAATTCGTTTGATTTTACTTTTTTCCGAAATGTAAAAATTGTATAAATTAGCATATGCTTTTTTCCATATTTCCTATATTAAAATTCATAATTGAATTTAATATATTTTTTTAAAATATGTAATATTTTAAGACAAAAATTTAATTTTCATTGTATTTTGGAAATGGAATAAAAGTACATAATTCAACATATTCAAGATATATTGGAAAAAATGTTTAACTACAGATATTATTTTTGTTATATTTTTCGATAGTCAATATCGGTTTGAAAAATATACTAAATAATTTTCTTACGAATTGTGGATATACTAATTCAAAATTGTATACCTATGACCTTTAATTTCAATTTAAAACCTAAAAAACGGTCTACTGAAAAGAAATAAAAATCAATTATGTAGTTTTTCCTTTTGGCCACCGATTCGTTTGCATGAAAATTTAAGTCCGCAAACAGTTCGCCTTCGTCTTGTGCATGACAAATTTCTTGGAAAAATTGCCAGAAAAGTTCCATTAAAACATATAAAAAAATTTAAAGATACGGTTAGAATTTATTAAAGCACATTTACTTTAGTCTGACTGTAGTGGCGAAAAAAGTGGAGAAAGATATTATTTAGTAACGAAACGAAAACTAATTTGTTTTGAAACGATTACCAAAGAAGGTGAAAACATAAAGATTTGGGAATGCGTTGCTCCCATTTATCGCATTCATAATACAATGAACGCAGAAGTGTACAGGTACATATTATAAATTGTTATGTTTCCATATGCCGTAGAAAATATGCCATTTACTTTAGAGGTTAGTAAAGAATAGGTTCTCTCAAAATAATGTCAGAGTTTTAAGCTATCCTAGTTAATCTCCGGATCTAAATCCTATAGATATCCAGATACCACATAAAAAAAAAATATGTGACCTAGATGGAATTTGATATACTAAACACGAATCTGCTTTCAGTTTTTTTCCGTCAGGTCGTATTTTTTTATGGGCATGTCGAATATCTCCCCCTTGATAATTCGAATATACGAGTATATCTTACAATAATCGAACAACCCGATTTAGACAATTAGAACACTAAAAGAAATTAGTGTCGGAAAAAACAAACAATTTTTCATGTAAAATTTTCTTTCTTTTAAGAAAGCGAACTGGCAAAAATGCTGTTTTTAATCCGTTATCATAAAGTTGGTAATACTATGAATAAAATAGGCCATGCATCATCAAAATTGATACACAAATCTTGATTTTATTCACAATTAAGTAAAAATATCTTGTATACCTACAATTAAGTAGAGGGTGGATAAAAAAAAGTTTTCTCTTTAAACAAAAATAGGTGTAATTTGACGTGCTGAACACGAATCTGTCTACAGTTTTCTTCTAACAGGTCTTGATTTTTTTTTATGGAGATTTTTGATATTTCCCCATTAATAAAGCAATTACAGGAGTATATCTTACTCTAACTCGAGAACGGATTGTCCGATTTAAATAATTGAAAAAAAAAAGATGCAAACGAAAATTTTATTAAAGTCATCTTAATAATATTTTTTTATCCGCTAAATATTTTTAAGTTATTCGAAAATTAGTGGCAAATAAAATAAATATTTTTATGAACAATTGGAAGAATTTTGCTCCTTAACTTCGATAATTTTAATCGGCATCTATAGGAGTTTTATCTATCTAAATTTGACAAACCGTTCTTGAGTTATACAAATGTGACCGCAGACTAAAGTGGTCATGTTATTCATGCCAATAAAAAAAGAATCAGTACATGATTCTAGTCCACATTTTTTTTGCCCACCAGTCTATCTCCACT
The DNA here is from genome assembly GCA_932274085.1 of Protocalliphora azurea. Taxonomy (NCBI): domain Eukaryota; kingdom Metazoa; phylum Arthropoda; class Insecta; order Diptera; family Calliphoridae; genus Protocalliphora; species Protocalliphora azurea. Next base: position 2,676,949 of record OW026519.1, read on the forward strand.
TGATTGTAGGTATACTTGAGTATTTTCACTTAACTGTGAATAAAATCAAGATTTGCGCATCAAATTTGATTATACATGGTTTATTTTGTTCTTAGCACATCCAGCTTTATATTAAATTTTTAGCGTTTTCACTTAAAAAAAAAAAAAATTAAGAAAAAAAAATCATCAATTTTGCAAGAAAAAAAAAATTTTTTCGAACACTAATTTCTAAATAACTTTAAAAATATTGAGCATACAAAAACTTTATGTCAAGATTGGCTTGAAGATATTTTTGTTACGCGTCTTCTGATGTATATATCATTTATATAAATCGTACACACCGTTTTTGGGTTATGGTGAAATATACATGTTCATAAAACAAAAAAAAAAAAAAAAAAAAAAAAAAAAATCAGACCTGATGGACAAAAACTGAAAGCAGATTCGTGTTTAGCAAATCAAAATCCATGTAGTCCAACTATTCGTCTTTAGAGGAGAATTTTTTGCCGACTACTGTTACAGGGGAAAACATAAAAATATGATGCGAGACTCCATTGTAAACTTATCAGAAGTTGATGTCTGGTATACTCAGACGAATATAAATAAGGATGGATGCAAAGGATATTAGTCCTTGTTTAACATTACCTAATAATTTTTACTAAAAGCTTAACTAGTTTTAAATTTATTTATTTTTCTTTTGAATGTATCTATTATTATGAACATCAAAACTGCTTACATAGTAATGCAATTATCAAATTAAGATATAATGCAATCTTATTTATGGCTTGTTTAGCTTTCTTTTTACTTTTATAATTAATAAAAATAACTATTTACAGATTTTTTATTTTTTAATGAACTATAACGTGCTTTTTCTCTTTCTTATATAAAGCGAACTTAGGTATATCTATTATATTGAGCAGATGTATATGTATATTTCATATAAAGCTTTTGTTATATTTCGTAAATATGAATTAAGAAGTTAGTTCGGTTCACAGTCGAATATTAGTAGTAATGACATGTTTATATTAAGGGTTAGTATTTATAGTGAAGGTGTTAAATAATATATATATATATATATATATCCATTAAGATATTAATATTGGTAAATTGGGGGAAAATACGTTACAAATATTTAATATTTAAGTTAAAACCGTAAAAAACGGTGCAATGAATCGGCTATTGAGACCGACCAAGATGGTCAACTATAAATAGTGATACATAATTTGTTAGAGAAATTTAAAACGAGCATAATAAGACTACTCAAAGTGGTCTTTAATCATTGTACAATCCAAAGACGAGCAGTTAAAACCAAAGTAGAAATCGGTTGGTCTTTGAAAAGCCATTTATTTAAAAAAAAAAAAAAAAAAAAAAAAAACGAGAAAAAAAGATATTGTTGGTCAAGACCAACTATATAATACCCAACACCATTCTGTACGAGCATAAAAATTTGGAAAGGGGACTTAGATTACACCTGTGGCCAATTTTACTAATATAAAATAAAATATACAAATACAGAATAATGCGTTAATAATAACTTCTAGATGATTTTATGCACTCTAGGGCGATTCCTGGAAGTTGATTTATATGGGAGCTATGGTACATTACGGACCGATTCTCATAAGATTTGATAATGTTGTTTCCACTTATTTATGTCGAATATTAACTTGATACTAAAATTCGTATGGAATTTATGCAAGTTAAAGTGATTTTCGGAAGAGGGGCTTATATGAGAGCTATGGTCAATTATCAACCGATCTTCATGAACTTTAGCACAAAGATTGATACTTACAAAAAACTTTCTTACACCAAATTTCATAAAAATACAGCTATTTTTAAGGTGGGAGGACATTTGTATGGGGGCTAGGTGAAATATTGGACCGATCATTACCAATTTCAATAGGCTTCGTCCTTGTGTGATGAAAGGCCCACCTGACAAATTTTATTGATTTATCTTCAAAATTGCGACCTGTATTTTATGCACAAGGTTTACATGGTCAGCCAGCCAGCTGTCCAGCCTGCCAGACGGACTGACGGACATCGTTAGATCGATTTAAAAAGATATTCTGAGTCGATTGGTATACTTTAAGGTGGGTGTTGGATAACTTTTTCTATGTGTTATAAACATCAGCACATACGCATAATACCCCAACCACCTATTGTGGTGTAGGATATAAAAAAGCACGACTGAATTTAATCGAGGTCACCTTCACCTTACTCGAAGTCAATGGAACAGAGTTTTTTTCTCAGACAAATTGAAGTTAATATGGGCAATTTGGATGAAACGATAAGTGTTAGTCAGCCCCTTTATCAACGTTTGTAATCTATAAAGCATGAAGGCGACATGCTATGGGTTGGGATGCTTTTCGGGATAAAGGCTGGGGCAGGTACGTAAAATTAATGGTATGATGAATAAGAAAGTTTATCGACAAATTTTTTAGAAATTAATGTTTTCACATGCCAGAGATAAAATACTAATCCCTCGGATATTTAAACGCGATTATAAACCTAAATATAAATCCAAAAATTAATTAAAAATTGGTTACATCAGCAAGTGGTAAGCGTCATTGACAAGTCCTAACAGTCCCATGATCTTAAGACTATTTAAACTATTTCTATTATATATTCCAAATATAGTAAATCAGACGAGCAATGGGAAAAAGATTCTCCTGTGAAAACCTTGAAGATTGGGCAGCAATGCCAATAATATATAACCTTATTTGTTTAAAGTTTAATATAAGCCTTAAAGATTCGCTAAAGTTGTCAAAAACAAAGCGATTGTCATAGAATATTAAGCTCAACAGTATGTTCAATTAAATTTTTTACTTTTGATTTTGTTTTTATTATTCTTATTAATTTATGTTATGAGTATGAAAAATATATTTCTGTTATTATATTAATTGGTATTCAATCTTTTTATATTAAAAATATTTTTCTTCAAAACCAATTAATTAGTTGATTAATTAATTAAAAAGTAACTTTTGTTCAATAGTTTTGGCCGACACTGTAAGCATGTATGTTGATAATATTTAGCAGAAGTAACCTATTCGCATAAATTCATTAAAAAAAAAACAGTTCATAATTATAGTATTATAATTATTATAGTACTATTATACAAGATGGAATAGGGTATTAAATGATCGGGATTGACTATGAAATTCTTTTTCTCTGATATGTTTTCAAAAAATAGTCCAATAAGTTGGTCATTTAAAAATTTAAAAAAAAATTAGAAAATATTTGTAATGCATTTAAGAATATTTTTTTGTTTAATTCTCGAAATATAAGTCCAATTATATACACTTACATTTGCGTTTACATTACATTATTTGTATAACAAATGCAAGTACATATAAACATACTTACAAACCCTGTAGTTTTAATAAATCAATTACCGACTTTAATGTACTTATTCTGAGTTTTTTTTTATTTAAATTACAACAAAAATAAACAAGTATGATTTTAATATAAATTTTCACCGAATTTTGTTACAGTTTTTTTTTTCTTTTTTACCAGATTCATAATAAGTAATTGCAAAATTCATTGTTACTATCGTTCATCCATTAATGATAGGGAGACAACAAAAAATTTTCGAAAAAAAAGCTATTTTTGACCTTGCAATATCCGATATTGCTAAAATTTTGTATACACATTCGTTACATCAATACAAAATTTAAAGTTCTTCAAAGTTTTCAAATTCGTTGTATTTTACTTTTTATCGCGGTGCAAATTTCACTTTTTCAAAATTTTTTTTCTAAATACATGAAATCTAAATCCATATATCTTCGGACTTATTTGTCCGATTTAAACAAACTTTGGTTCAAACTGAAGCTTAATAAATCAATATTCATCCTTGTATCAAGGGTATTTAAAAAAATCATGTCTCCATTTTTATAATTGTTCATTAAAATATTCCTTAAAGTGTTAGCAACAACATATAAAAAATTTAGACTGGGACCATACGCAAAATAAAATAATATTTTGTATATGTTGTGGCCAACACTTTAAGAAACATTTTGAAGAAAAATTATAAAAATGGAAGATATGATTTTTTAAATAACCTTCATATAAGAATGAACATTGATTTCATTATCCTTTTCTTTTAAAAAATGACGTTTTCACAAAAATAAATAGAAACTAGATTTATTAGGAATCAATTTGAGCTAAAATTTATTTAAATCGGACAAAATAGGCCCGAAGATATACGAAAAAAACTTAATTCTTGAACTACAACGAATTTATAAATTTCGAAAAACTTTAAATTTAGTATTGACCAGGTGAGGTTTGCCGGCTGTTCGAAATTTTTTGTTTTCTCTCGATATTTATTGTAATTATTCTTCCAACTCAAGAGTTGTAGTACTATTGGGATTTTATTTATTTTTTATTATTATTTTTTTTTTGTTATCTTCTTAGAACTAGTAAAGCTAATTCGTCAACAATGAAATTTTATAGTTCCATGAACTGTTGGGTATATTAAAATGCACACATTTATTTATGTATAAGTATGTATATTATTAGATGGATTGTATGTAAGTAAACATTCATACATAATACAATGTGTGTCCGATAATGCAATAGTTTGAACTAGAAAATGTATCGTTTGTAATATAAGAAAAGTAAATATGTATGTGATCGAACTCCTAGTATGTGTATGTACTTTTATTGAAGAAATCGAGTTTCTATTTTGAGGCAACATTTATTACATTTTTATTCATTACTACTTGTACTAACTGCGTTTTTTTTCATTTAGCTTTTCTCTCTGTGGATCTCTTTGATTTGATTTTTTTAGAGTATGATCTTGTTATGCTGCAAAATGATGTTTGTTGTATTTTTATGTTTTTCTTTTATAGTTTTTTTTTTTTTTTTTTTTGATTTTTGTTACTCGTGCTGCTGCTGCCGCCTGTTGCAGATACAATCTCCACCGTAGTTGTTTTGGAGGTTGATCCAAGTTGCAGGTAAGTTGCAACCTGTTGCAGCACATTTTTCTTGTTGTAGTTGTTGTTATTATTGCCGTTGTTGTTGGTGATGTTTAGTTAATTTTATTTTTGCAGCATTTTTATTATTTCTATTTTATGTTTCGTTGGATTGCGTTCATATTGTTTGTACTCGTAGCATTAAACGAGTACAAAGAAGATGATAATGAAGTTCATTTGCGAGTAGTAAGTATGTGTATGGTAACTGGATGGCTGACTGGTTGGTTTTGTGGTTAAGGAATGAATACATGTTAACTTCTTCAACATACTGTGCATGCATGCAATCCAATGGAATATGTGGCAGAGCGGCAGTGGTCCGGTATTCACTTGAAATGCTCGCGAATGCTGCTAATCAAGTCAGTTTGGTGGAGAACGCGTTTAAGAAAAGTGCAATTATACAATATATCTATATTTTTGTGGAACACCGAACAACATTCGATTAATAAATAATAATATAAAAGACAAAAACTTTTAAATTAAATACTTGATAATTGAATTAAATTTGAATAACCTTTTTTTATATGAAAAATATAAAGTACGCAAATGTACATAAATTATTAAGTGTAGCTACTTCTAATGAAATTCAACTTTTATCTTTAAAATGCACACACTAAAGTTCGAGTGTAACATTTAATTAGAAATACATAAAAATAAATTAACAAATCTAATTATTATTCCAAGTAATAATTTTTAATACATCATTAAATTTTACTTTAAAAAACAATCAATACGAGAGTTATTTCTCGAAAAAAAAGGTAAGAAAGTTTATTTTCTTTATTTTCTACAAATTGTATTTATACAATTTACTGGAGGCGTAAATTTTTTGCAAATGAAATTGTGTATTCTTGTGCACATACATACTACTATGTACTTACATATTTAATAATAAGAAATATATGTTAATAATCCCTAAAAAACTATAAATACATAATGAATAATTATTTACATACATATATAGATATTTGAAAAATATTTTCGAAATATCTATTTATTTATACCTATTATTGTCGTAATAATTTTAAACAGATAATTATTATCAATAACTTTACTTCAGCTGCAATACAAATTTAGGGAATTTTAAAAAACCATCACTCCTTATTTGTGTTCTCATTCCATTCCTACATCCATACTTGTCTCGTATTCTTTTTACGACACGGAAGTATTATATGGAAGAAGAAAAAAAATCTAAAGCAAACTTTCAGTCATTTTACTTTGACATATTTTTAACCATAAAAGCCCACTTTATGTCTGTTAATAAAACGACGACACGAAATAATTGCATTTGGACGAGTATGTAGGATACAATAAAATATAAAGTGAAAAAATTCACATACATCAATCGAATTGTATTGATTATATTTGTGATGTTACTTTTATCATTCTAACTATTGGAACTCTGGAGTTTTTCTTTTCTTTTCCTTTGTGTTTTTTTTTTTTCGTGTATCTGTTGTTCTTTAAAGAGCTTGGGGAAATTAAAAATGAAAATAACTTAAATGTAAGTATGTATTTCGTTTTCTATATGTCTGTCTCTTTGTATGACGTACTAGCTGAATGACTGACTAATTGTCCGTCTGTCTGTTTTTATTTCTTAATTGATATTTACAAGAGTTAAGAAACTATAAACGCACAATCACCAACAAATAAATCTGAAAGATCAAAACTGAAAAAAATATATATCTAAATATATCTACTTTTTTAATGGCAATTCGAATATCAGGAGATTAATTTAAGAAGTATGTATATATGTGTGTATGTATGTATGTATTTATAAGTGAGTGAGGGCCCGCTCGTCTCAAGTTCAAAAATCATTATTAACAGCATGCGTTCGATCATCATTATAGGTTTTTTGAGTTCGTCAACAAGATTTATTTCCTCCTATGCTTTTAGAGGATTGATTGCTGCATGAATGCACCAATATATTGAAAAAAACAAAAACAACAAAATAGATTGATTGTTCGTTGGCTATGTATGCATGAATACTTAAAACTAACTTACTTACGTACATATATATACATATGTAGGTATGTGAATATGTGTAGTCTAGATGTTCGTAAATATAAATTGAATGACTTGAGTTAAAGATCCGTTTTAAACTTACGTAACAATATTTTATTTGTTTTCATAGACCCTCAATGTTGTTGCTTTATTACCTGTAGAAAATCTATCAAGTGGTTTAATATTGGAAAAAATATATGTTTTTTATTTTTGTTTATTCTTTGCTTTCATTGGCTGTTGTTTTTAACTTTTTTCTTTAAACCACCTAGGAAGTCTTGAAAATAATGTTTATGTTGTGTTGTTTTATTTTTATTGTACGTATTTCTTTATTTTACTCACAATATCTCTACATTAGGGTGGTCTTAATTCTATAAACACGAAACTTTATTTTCAAAAATAGCTGATATTGCTAAAAACTGTCAAATATTTGTGCAGTTATAAAGTAAAAATAAAATTGGAAGAGTTAGTAAAATAGTTAATTGATTGTGAATGTGTATTAAAAAAAAAGTAAGAAAGATATAGTCGTTCAAGCTCGACCATATGACACATGTATGTGCACCAAAATTCGGGGAGAGGTCTTATATTAGACCTGTGTCCAATTTTGGACTGCTTCTTGTATTAAGTATAAAATAAACATATTAATAATAGGGGGAACTGGGGTATTATAGCGTATGGAGTAATAAAGAAAATTGTACTTATTTCGCATTTTTTTTTTTATTTTGCAAAAAAGACGCAAGCAAATATGCTTAAAAAGTTTTTTAAGTGCTGATGTTTCTGAGGTAGATATCCACATCAAGATCATTTTTAAATCGGTGAATACAAAATTCTATACTATATTTTGCACATAATTCAACTACAAAAAACTTTTGTCCCAAAAATATTAACATTTTTCCGATCTGTACTTGAAATAAAAATTAAGAAATTGGGGTAAAATGCGATGTATAATTTGCCAAGTTTTCTATACATTTTATTTTTGCTATTTTGCTAAAAATATAGTAAATAATTGGTTTAATCACCAATGATATGAATATATTTAAGAAAATCTAATCAAAAATGTGATGCTTTAGTAAAAGCAATAGAGCATATGAAAAATGAAAATAACTCAATAAACTACACAGCGATACGATTAAAAATTCCTAGAACCAACATTATTAGAGTAAAAAATAGTGGATGCTGGAAAAATACACACTTCGTATAATAAAACTCATGTAAGTGGTCTGCGAACTTAACGTGTGCAAAATTATAGTAATTACTGCACTTATGAATTAACATATTCCAAATATTAGAAATAACTGTTTATTGTTTTTTTTTTTTTTTTTTGATAAACACTAAATATCTAAAAATTTGTAACTTATTACACTTTCCACTTTACCTCAACATTTCTCTTTTTACCTAAAAATAGTTGATTTGAAAAAAGGCCGAAAAATAATACCAAAAGATAAATAATTTTTATATGCTTATATTTTAGTGTTTATGCTTATATTTTAGTAAGATTAAAGTATATTACAGTTTACCCCAAGAAAGTGGCGTTTATACGGGAGCTATGACCAATTAAGGGGTGATCTTCATGAAATTTGACGTAAATATTGAAACTTATTATATTTAATGAAACTTGACGCAATAAGTTTTATATAAGTATCAATATTTATTCCAAATTTCATGAAGATCACCCCTTAATTGATCATAGCTCCCGTATAAATGCCACTTCCGAAAATCATATATATATAAATATATATATATAAAGACAGCCAGTCAGCCGACCAGGACATCATTAAATCGACTCAGAAAGTGATTCTGAGTAGAATAGTATACTTTAAATTGGAGTTCGAAGATTTCTTCTATGCGTTTCAAACATCAGAAAAAATGTATAACACCCCAACCACCAATGGTGGTTTTGTTGGTGCCATCCTAATGTACGAATACATACATATGTATGTAGTTCCAAAAGCGAAATTCTTAAGACTCTCATCACTCAGGGTAAAATGCATAAATTACCAAAAAGAATTAAATCAAGTTAATACAAAATACATACATACATACATACATACATTAATAAATACATAGATAGATAGCAGTTAAACATTTTAAACAGCAGCAATAAAAATGATTTAGTATGCGCACTAGGGTGCCTACAGTTCTTAAAATATTTTAAAATCACGTGAGTATATGTATTACTCCAGTCAAATAAGGGTTCGAGCTTGAGGAAGCTATATTCCAAAATTCGTTTCCCTCCATTAAATTCCGAGATTTAGTAATTTGTTCGTCTAATTTTTCCGGATTATAAGAATATAATAAATACATAAGTACCCAGAAAAAGAGAACATCCAAAGAAATTAATGCGTTCCTGTATTTGTGATCCAGAAGTAGTAATAGAAAGCGAGTATGCTAGTAGTGGTCAAATATCAAAAAGTTTTGAACAAAAGTTCAAATTTTTGAGTCTGTAAAAAAGTAAAATTAGATAGAATATTATGTTTTTAAAGTTATTACAAAATTTGTGACAACCTATCAGTAAATTTAGTCTTACGAACTCATTTTGTAGAAAATCCTTAGAAAGACATTGCCTTTCTGAATTCCATTTTATAAATACGCAGAATCAAAATAAAATATGATCCTATAAATATAATTTTAATTTTTCAGTTTCATTTTAACAAAAGTCTTCTATAAATTAAAATGAAATGATAACACCGTGTATACGACCATTTTTACATTTTAATTTAGAGACCATAAATAATAAAACTGTGTACTCAGTTTTTCCTCAAGACGTTAAAAGGACTTGAAAGTTTAGAAGGATAGATATAAAAAAAAAAAAATTATAAAATATTTTCGAATATATCCCAATATCAATCCAATATGGGTGTCAGATGGAAGCTAATAATCCTTACAATGTAACAATATTTTTTTTTAATTGTTGCAGCACAAAAACAAGAAAATATCCTTTTAAAATTGCTACCTTTTACTATTTATTGTTAGCCGGCAACAATTATTCTCATACATGAAAAAATCGATATATGGATAAAACTATAGACCATCATGTTAAAAATGTGTACGCAGGTTTTCTCTGGGATATCAAATTTCATTTCAAAATGACTTCAAAGTTTCAAAAGACTAGCAATTTTAAGGAATATTATAAAAAATTTCAGAAATTATATTAACTCAATATGTCAATAGAATAATATGATTCATTTAAATATTGCAGTTTAAAAAGTTTAAAAAATTCGTATATTTTTGAAAATTTAACTCTTTAATATTATATTTATTATTTTCTTAACATTTTGTTTTGCTACATTTAAATAAAACTTTTAGTATTCTTGATTTTCGTTTGATATCCGTATTTTTGTTAATATAATTTTGGTAAATATTTTATAATTTTTTTAAAGTCGTGTATTTTTCGAAACTTTAAAATCCTTTTGAGAGAAAAATTGACGACCTGGAGAAAAACCGACTACGTAGTTTTATTATGTATGGCCTCTAGTTTGATGAAAATATCGTCTTTTTATGTGTGAGAAAATTTTTGAGAAATTGCTACACAGTGTAATATGTCTATTTAACATTTTTAAATTATCAAATAAATAAATTTATATTAAGCAAACACGAAAAATATGCTAAAATTAAAGTCCATTTTAAAAATGCAAATGTAAAATATGTAAAAACTTATTTTTCTAATAAAATCCTTGCCCTGGTTATTTAATAAGTAAATGAACATTTTTGGTTGTATCATTCGATTAAATATTGTAAACTGTCTGTGTCCTAGTTTTATAAATAAATAATTGTCGAAATCTTTGTAAATCAAAATCTTTGAAAGGACTGTTTTTATTAATAACCATTATTTGTGTATTCTTTTTATATGAGTTCATTCACACCCAGCAAACACAAAGTAAAATATGGTAATTTCAAACTTGTTATCAAATCATTCTATAACCCCGAAAGGAAATAATTTTTAAAATTTAATATATTCTTTTATAAAATGATATTATAATGAAAAAATGTCAATTAATTTTATTTATATTAAACACGTTGTTGAAGCTCGCAATACACATTTACTATACTTTTGAGAATGATTTGATAATAAATAGATTTTTCAATATGAGAATAAATTCCTCTTTTCGTTGAGAAATTCTCTAATTATTTTCAAACATTTGAGAAGGATTTTGAAAAAAAAATCAAATCAAAGTTAATTTGGAATTAAACCTTAATGTTTGTTGGGTATACACTAATTTATGTATGTGAATGGATTATAAATACCGTTTTTGTGTCATGTTGTCAACCAACATTTTATTACAAAGGAACGCATCTTAAACTTGTTCCAAAAAGATAAATATATTTATATCACACATTCTAAGATGAAAAGACAAGATGACAGACAGAGAGATGTTCAGACAGACAATCTCAACTTGAATTTGACCAATATCATCAAGGAATATAACAATGAAAAATCATGTTTAAATAAAAATGTACATAAGAAAAGATACGATCACAATTTATTTGTATCCAATACGTAAAGTTTTTGGATTTAAAAAGTTTAAAAAATATCTCAAAAATTTTGTTAATTTCTGTACTTGTTTTTATGTATAACGATTGATCAATAATTATCTCTGTTGAAAATAATCCCTTAAGGAATAAAGGAAATTTTTGTTATAAGATAACATCCCAACAGTTTTTGGTAGCTGTTGCGAACTAGTTACTTAACCGAGTACATTAGGGCAGCACTTGTTACTGTATTAGCTACGTGACTAGTCACTTTAACATTGGTATGTCGTAGGAGGAAGACTATTGTCACCTCCACGACTACGTGGTGGCACGGCTACCAAAGGGTCTACGACTACGAGATGGCTATTTTTTTTACACAAAATCACCTCCACGGCTACGAAATGTCACTTTTGTGCATAAATAATCACTTTACTGGTAACAATTAATCAGTAAAATTTTTGTTATATATTGTTTTCGAATAGGGTCAGTAAATGATGATGGCAATTGCCATATCATGCTCATTGGTGACAGATGGTAGAGCGACAGGTAGCCATACTATCTTAAATGGGGTTAATTTCCACTAAATAAACTGATGCGATTTTTCTACAATATATTACTCATGTATGTGTGTTTGTTTTTTTAAATGCCTATTTATATAAGAGGATCTTTTTTCTTCTGAAAAGTTTAATTGTTTTTGTTATACCCGTTTAATTTGAAAATTATCTATAAAAAATTTTTCTACAAAAAAAAAAACTTTTTATTCATTCGGATTAGTAGTTTAGAATTACCAATTATTAGCGAATTGTCTGGATGATTATAACATTCTAAGAGCATCATATTATAATGTCATTTGTTGTGATCAAGTAAATGAAAATGTATGTGCTTGCTATAACTAAAATATGATTAATATATCCATAATATTGTTGACCATATTCAACTATGTTTTCTTCTGCGTGAGAATCACATAAATACTAGTACATATATATGTATGTGTTAGTTTTTGGTTAATTACACATTTATTATTCATAACATTACGAGTACAGGTAACCCTCGATTTACACTTTTCATTGGAACCGTTGAAGTTACGCGTAAATTGAAAATGCGTAAAACAAGGTTCAGAATAAGTAGAAAACTTAATTTTTTGATCAGCATTTTTATATATCTCGTGAATTGAAACACTAATTAAATTAAAATGTTAGTTTGGGACCTAAAAATTGCGTTAAATTAAAATACATAAAATTATTATTTATTTAATATTTCATTCTGATTAAAAAATTAAAACATGTGTTGCCAAATATTTTGTATATTAATCATTTTTTCAACACATAAGATCTTTTGGAATCAGTTTGCATACCAAACAAGTTTCGGTGGCCTTATATACTTTTGATGATGATGATGGTACCCAACATCCTTTATGAATTGAATTAAATTAAAATAATATCTAAATTGTTCAGTGGATTTTTCTTCTTGAATTAATAAATTACGTGAAAATGTCATTGCTATACAATAATTTAATTTGCAGGATTCGTCTTAATCATATTATCTAATTATATTTTTATTTCGTTTATATATTTTGCTTAACCGACTCTTTTCAAATTATTTACATTGTTTCGTATTGAGGACACACTTTTTGGCTAACTAATAGTATTTGCATATTTTTTTGGTTCGCTCTTACTGTATATTCATTTAAATTTTAGGATTTTGTTACATATGTATGTTTCTTTTCTTCCCTTTTTTAATCGATATAAAACATTGATTTTTTTTTCATCAATTATAAAGCATTTCGCTTTTGTTTAGGATCAATTTTTAAAATACTTTCCTAAAATAATTAATTTGTTTAATAATTTTTTTCAACACAGTTCAGTATTTCGCGCAATTCAAAGTTTTATCATTATTGTTCATTATTGTATTGTTATATCAAGTTGGCATAAAATAAAATCGTGTATTTCATAAAATGTTCTCTATTATTGAATCGTGTTATAAAGAAATCGTGTAAATCGAGGGTTACCTGTATTTTATTATTTTCAAGTTCTAAATAGAATAAGTCAAGTGCGTTAAATACAAAAGTGCAGTTATCTCATCTCAATTTGTGGTCGGTCATATGTTGGTTCGATAGAAGATGTTAAAGTCAGGCTGTCTAAAACAAACAACATACATAAATATACTATGTATGTGAATGTGTTAGTGTATTTATGTATATATTTGTTTGTTTCCTACTTCTGAAATTCATTTATACCTAATCTATATAGTATTTTCATGACCATAAAAGCGAGTTCAGGTACATAGAAGAATAAAATAAAAGACAACATTTGTAAACAGCTTTCAAACATTTTATTTTTTTTATCATAATATTAAATTGTTTTTTTTTTTTTTTACTTTTTCTGTGCTTTTACCAGATTTGTTAAATTTCCTGATTGAAATGCTTGCCATCAAATACTGACGAAGATATTGTGGTGGTGGTGTTTACACTCTGAGTAATAATCTGATCAATCAATATGAAAAAAAAAATTGTTTTATAAAGTTTTTAAGAAAAAAAAAAAAAATTAAACACGATCACTACTTATAAAATAGAATATAGAGTATTAAGTAATTTAACCAATATTTTTCTTTGAGTGTTTAATATACATAAGTGGTAGACAAAATTTAGATTCTACATTTTTGTTATTTTGCATAATCTATGGATGTGGTGTAACTTGTTTTGTAATGAGAAAAAATGTATTGCACGGACTTAACAATGTTGGTCGTTTAGTCTACTAACGTGTTTACATTTGTTCATTTCAAGTTAATATAAGTAATACAGTTCTTTTTCTTCATCATCTTCATCATCATTATCATAATCATCAAACGCCTTTTCCTAGTTTGCGCCACAAATTGGAAACACAGCTATGCATATGTACAGTGGCCAAAAGAACAACATATTTTTTTTTTTTTTTAAATAATATAATTTTCTCAGAATTCAAGTTTATATAATGACATTAATATTCAAGGCGAAAACAGTATTCGACATCATATTTTATGCTTCGAAAATTCACAAAAATTCAATTTTTTAATAACATGTAGCTTTTTATTTTCACTTTGTAACCTCTTTTAAGCGTTTTGATATTGGATTGGACAAGGAGTTTAATATATTCAGGATCAATTCTGTTTCATTGCGCTTACAAAATCAATTTAATACCATTTATTTTTATTTGTAGAATTCAAACAATTCTATTTATTTTTAATAAAAACATTACAAATGTTCATTTAGATTGATATCTGCAGTTATAGAGAAAGCTAAGCTTTATATTTGTGGCAGAATGCTTTGGGTTATTATTCTGGTAAACATTTTAAATTTTATTTTATTTTTAAAATTGCCTTATAATACCGATGATCCATTATTCCATCTATAAATACTAAAATATCTAATCCAGACCCTGTCACATACCCCCTAACCATGACACTTCAACCACCGTATTTTCCGGTAGCTCGTTATATGGCTTTCGATAGACTAGGACATTTATATTACATACAAAATAATTTAGATTGATCCCAATAACAAAAATTTCAAACTTACAGAATTTTTTCTACTTCTTTTTAATTGTTATACTGTTGGAAAAATGACTGCGCTCTTTAATGTTCTGTGCATTTGGGAGCAGACATTACTCAAAATAGAAGGAAACACAAATTTCAAATAAATAATTGTCATTTTATTCGAAATAATTCAAAAAGTATATAAATTATAAGAAATGAAATGTTATGTCGAATACTTATTTTGGCCACTGTACATTTATACATATACATATAAAAATAGTTATGTGTACCCAACAAACAGGAAGGTCTGATTTCAAATTGAGAATAATTTGAAATTAAATGCTCTATGAAATTTCAAACGTTTTATTTAAGAATGATTTGAAAATAGTAGCTTGAAATGATTTCCCAACAAAAAAGAGATTTTTTTTCTCAAATAGAAAAATTATTAGTTTTTAAATGTGTTATTGGATCATAAATATTTTATGTATTTATTTCAACTTAAATAACTTAAAAAAATTATTTGATTTTTTGTTAATTTATTAGTAATGTCAATTAAATGGAAAACAAATACACATATTTACATATTAAGCTGTACTGAATTTTATATGCCTTTTAGAGTTCTTTTGGTAATATTACTCTTTTTGTAATTTATAGTATTTTAATATTTTTGTACGTAGTTTTACTATGTATAGTCTCTAGTTTCATGCAAACAAATTTTTGAAAATTGTTGCACAGTGAAATATAAAAATTAAATTTTAATCAACATTTGAAAATAATTTTGCAATAAAGACATTTTTCAAAAGATTTCAAATCATTCTTAATTTGATATTAAACCTTTGTGTTTGCTGGGAATGTAGACGTATTCGTAAGTAGAATGTAAAAGTTTTTCTAAAAGATATATTGAGTCATTTCTACTAAAGTGGTCTACTAAATGTCAGGCAATGATATTTATTCAATGTCAAGAATGTGGTTCTATTTTAAAAAGTAGTTACAAACTGAAAAGTAATTTTAATCAAATAGAAATTCTATTGTATATGAATTTCAATTACAATGGCAAAATTAGTACAAAACATTGTCGACAAATAATCATAATAAAAATTAACAAAAATTAAAAAAAAAGCATGTAATAGCACCACTGGTATAACTATTTAACTGTAAAAATATTACAGTACATTCTATAAGTTTTAAAACGTTTGCAGAAAAGAAAATGTTTAAATATCAGTGGTTGAAAATGTTATATTCAAATTATAATACATTTTTATTGTATTCCTCATTTATCAGTTATTAATAAATAAAACTGAAATATATTTACTTTTATAAAATCATATGTACATTTTTAATTTCTATTGTTTTAAGACATTCACACCTATTTTATTGCCCGCTTCAAAAAAAAAACCAACTTTCGAATTTCCATCGTAACTCTTCCTAGGATTGTTCTTTTTTTATGTAGAATTATAGTGTGCAAAATTTTAGAGTGATCGGATGTCGCTAACACGTGCCGTATCGGCCCCGAAATTTATTTTATTTTTTTTTTATTTTTTTATTACCTACACTTTTTTGCAATTTAATGTAAAGACATCGTAATGTAGACATAATTATCTATAAAAAAAGATAAAAAAAATTAAAATCGGTTAGAAAATATTTAAGTTATTAGAAATTCCCCAGACCATTAACGTGTTTTCGAAAACTTGTGTAAGCAACGTACAACGGAATTGTTTAAATGAAATGATATTTTTAGTAAAATTCTAATGATTTATTAAAAAACGTTAAATGTTAGTATGGCTTTTTCGAAATTCCAATTTTAATTTTTTGAAAACTTTGTTATACAAATTTCAAGAAAATTAGAATAAAACTATGCTGTTTTATAGACAAAATCGCAGAAAGTAAAAATATGAAAGAACTATGTCGATATTTTTAACAATTTTTGTCATATCTTAGATTTGAATTTTGGGAATATCGGCAAAAAAAGAAAAAAAAAAAATTTTTTTGGCGAGTTTTGTGTTATAGTCAATTTTTTGTCCTAATATACAGCTTTAACTATTCTGTAAAAATTTTTTTACTACAACCCAATACATTTCAATTGGTCTGAGTTTTGGATAGTTTAGTGGATTGGTGGTAATAATGAGATGCAATATCAGGACTGAAAAATTAGAATTTCATGTGCTTTCTAATAATAGAAAGGAATCTTTTTCGGGAACAGTCATTTGTATACGTTTATCTGTTAAAAGTGTCATTTACGAGTATTATGAATAAAGTGTTTTTTCCCGCACGTACAAAAATGGATTGCGAGACCAAAAATTTGTTCAATAAATTTCATTTTTTAAGCGATATATATCTGCTACATTTTCCATAATACGTGTGATATGGAATTCCTGACCAGGATGTTATAAAAAGTTTGCCATTTAGACGCATATGTATTAAAAAAATAATAATCTCAATTTTCGTCTTCCCCATAATTTTTCTAACGTTCCTATTAATAACTTTTTTTTTGCTTTGTGGGCCTTTTTTCTGATAAAAGATACTGAGCAATTTAATAAATGAGTCGCATTTCATTCAGAGATGTAGAAATTTTCCCTTAATTACGTATTATTTTTTCTGCGATCCTACACTCTGTAAATCAACTTTTACTTCAGTTATCAGCATTCCTTTCGGTGATCATGAACTCTTTGAATTTTTTTATGACTCAAAATTAAGCTATTACAACAGAATTTAGCACATAGTTACTGAGAATAATAGCAAATATAAACAAGTTAACGGTGCTAATTTTATGCACGTATAGTAAAAGTTATATGCCTTAAAGTGTACACAGATTTTTTCGTGCGAAGTCCTTACTTATGTATGTAAAATTTTAAGAAAATGGCTTTCAAATTACTATTTGAGACCATATAGGTGTTGTCATGGTGATGTTGGGTTTTTGGTTTTTAATCCCCTTTTGAAAAATTTTATGTATCAAGTTATATAAAGAAAATAATTGAAGCTTTTTATCACATCACATCACATATATCATTATATTAGAAAATATTTTAAGTCAAAGTTATAATTTTATTGTTCAGTCCCATAACATTTTATAAAAACAATTGTAAACACGCGAGAACACGAAACAGGAAGTTTTCTTTTAAATGTAATCTAAAGAAATTACGTGTATTGTTATTTAGTTGCAAGTGATGTACTATAATGTTTATATGGAGACAATTCTATGTACATAAGTGTATTCATAATAATATAGATACATGCAATTTACTTGTAATTATTGGTATTTAGTGATTTTTAACACGCTCTGCTCTAAATTCATCACTAAACGACATAATGGATTATTTACTCATGATAAATGACACAAACTACTTCATGTAAAATTAGTTGGTTCTTGTTACTTCTGTAGTTGTTTATTGTCTTTTTTGGATATGTTTCTGTTATGTACAAATCATGGCTGTAACGCCCTCGAAAAATATTATGAATGAGTTCCTTTTTTTCTACTCCAATATGCCGCAACAGCAATGCAAAAAAAAAAAAAAAAAAATAATAGCAGAATGTATCTGTATATATGCATTATATGGTTATAACTATAAAAGCGTTTTACACTACTATAATTGTGCAGATTTCAGAATTGTCAATACATAGAATACTGCGTTTATTCGTGAGTCATATTTGTAAATAAATTAGTCTTAATAAGTAATATTAATATCTTAAAGAGCTTAACTGAAGATTACATATTAGATGTAAAATAAATATATTTTTCTTTCAATTGCACTACACTTTTGAATGCTATTGCTTTTGTGAACTTATAATATTGGAAGATTGTTGCAAGTGTAGAGTTGATTATATTTTTGCTGTTATTCTTCTATAATAATATGGTATCAACGCTATTTACCGTCTACTTTACAATTTTCTTAGGCTTCTTGTGTTAAGATACTTAAATAGTTTAGTAAATAACTTGAGGCTTAACACTTTAGGATAAAAAAGTAAAACAAAAGTAGAATCAAAATACCTATGCATTTATATATTATTATATTTGTATGTATGTATGTATGTATGTATGTTTAGCGGCATTTTTATTATTTTTATCTAAAATTGTTTTTCCTAATTTAAGACAGTTTTCTTAACAAAAAAAAAAAAAAAAAAAAAAAGAAAAAAAATCATATCGAAAGTATTATAATTCTGATAATTAATTTCTTATTAAATTAAAATGCGAAAAATATATGAATGATTATAGATTTTCTTCTTTTCGTTCTTTTTGCTCTATCACCTCTCTTTAGCTACAAAACCGATTTTATTTTCAAATACAAATTTTCCTCATTTTTGCTCTATCTCCTATGGTTTAGCTATAAAATCAATTATTTTTTAAATTTAAAATAGATTTTTGTTCGAAAATATGAGTGATCACAGATTTTCTTTGTTTTTGCTTTATCTCTTCCGGTTTAGCTATAAATTCGTCTTTTAAGTTTTTCCTTAAAAAAGTCGATTTTCTTTCTTCTTGTTCTATCTTTTCTGGTTTAGCTATGAAATCGAATTTTGTATTTTTCATATAAAAATCGATTTTTGTTCGAAAATATGAGTGACCACAGATTTTTTCCGCTTGCTCTATCTCCCGTGGTTTAGCTATAAAATCATAGCTTCATTCGGTAAGGTCTGGAATTAAAATAAATTAATTTATTTTTCGATTGGAGCAAGGGGAATAGTTTATCTAAAGAACTATTATGAGAAAAATTTTAAGATTGTGGGCATAGTTTTTTTTAGCAAGTTACACAATAAGGATTATAACAGGGTGCCTTGGCTTAAAAATGAAATATTAATTATAGCATATCAAAAGATCTATAACAGCAAAAATTTTGTAATTATGTGATGAAAATACTTAGATTGGGTGGGTCTAGAAGCAGTGGTAGCCCCCATACAAAGTAAATATTTAAGTTATAGCACTAATAGGGGTAGCATAAGATACAGGTCCTTATATTTTTCAATAAACATAAATTCAATATATATAATTACCTATAAAATATCATTGACTGTAAAAATGGAATTTACATAAACATATATTTTTTTCTGGTCCACATAATCGCCAGCATTATCTTGATTGGTTCGCTTTTTTCGTTTTTAAATGTATATACATTTATAAAGAGAAAATAAAATAAAAAAAAACTTTTGTGGTCTTATGGAGATGATGATTTCGTGTGTATTTAGGCCCAGTTACGTGATGTAACAAATAACGGAAAAAATAAAATCCAGTTTTATTTTGTTGTGGTTGCGAATTTTTGTTATTGTTGGCAAGATTCTTCTTTTGAGAATGAAAACAATCGTGATGTTGATTGTGCAGCTCCTGCAAAAATAAAAAAATAAAATAAAATAAAATAAAAAACTTGTAGCTTTTGTATGGGCATATGGAAATATACATAAATGTAATAAACAAGTTGTCGATGTTCTAAACTAAAATGAAAGTTTAGTTTGTTTTTTAGAAATCTGCATCCAACGTAATCCGTTGATAAGATGTATGATATTTTATTTCTTTTTACATATTGTATCTTTCGATTTTTGTGACACTATGCTATTGGATATTATGACACTTATCATATTTTTTATATAATAATGGACACTTTAGTTCATCATGACGACCATAAACATTATGACATACCCTAGTTATAATAGAACAATCAAAATAGAGCCAAACTGACCATATTCATGTATGAAAGCCATATAAAATACATATGAATTCTTTTGATAACTCTAGAACTAACTATATTGAAAACAACACATAGGACTTTTCTTCTTTAAGCGGTCATCCAATGTATAAAGTTTCATATCTTTTAATTAACCTGCTCATAATGGTCAGATGTAGCATATTTAATTGATGATGAGATACTTTCATTCTTCTTTTTGATATTTTACTTGTTAAGTAGCAAGTATTTAAATGTATATATATATATATATATATATATATATATATATATATATAGATAGATAGATATAGAAACATATATGAATTATATGTATATATGCTCGACATAATTAGTAAAATTTTATGACTTTGTGGAAATGAAATTTGTGTAAAAAGTGATCGTCAAGTGAATTTGTTCGATATTGAATTCAGAATGCTTAAAATAAAGCTTTTTCTATAACGTTTGACCATCGAGATTAATAGCATTTTAGTTTAGTTTTATATTTCAATAAATATAAAATGAAAAAGCATTGATTTTTAAAGTGATTGACTTTGTTTTTGCTCGGATTAAACTTATCATTAATGTAAATTATTAATGTAGAAAAAAAATGTAAAAAGTACAAAATATATGTACTTTGGCTGCCTTCAAAATTTCAATTTCATTTAAAGTGTTAATGGATCTCGTAATGCTACTACTACAGTTGCATGCAAATTGTGGCAATTTGCTTCCGTCTTTTAGAGTGGAGTATCGTACTATGTTTGTTGCACTACCTTTTATCTTAAAGTGCATGGTTGCCAAAATAAATCTGTGGCTGCCTCTCTACTAGATTGTTTGTTCAGTTGTTTGTATGACTGTCTGTCTATTCGTTCGCACATTAAGTCCGTCTGAATGGCTGCCGGCTTGTCTGCCTAGCGGAGAGACTAGTAATACTAGCTCTATGCATTGTTAACTTGATCATCTATACTTTTGTTTGCTTCTGCAGTTGTTGGATGAAGTTGAATCAACACTCGTGCCGAAAACGTGACCTAGGCAGCTCAAAAATCTACACTTGCTCCCATTACATTTCAAGACAGTCAGCACTGGCAGAAAACAAGTAAGCAAGCATCTTTTCGGACGGCTGCCATGCAAAGCAACAGACTAAAGACTTAAGGCATTTGGCCAATCTGACATGTAAAGGTAATAAAAATATTACCAACACCAAAGCCACCCGCGACTTTTAACATTTCTCTGTTTTTTATTTTTCTTTTTTTAAATAAGAATAGTAAATATTTGTATGTTTACTGTTTACATGAGGTTAATAATTTGCACCATACATTTATAATAAGGTAAATTTTTTTCTTATGCTTTTTTGTGTCTACATCCATACATACATACATACATACATACATACATACGTATTTTCTTTTCTCGAGTGTATTCGTATGTATGTGCTTATTATTATCATTGATATTTTGAAGATAAAAATTTTACCTTGGCTCTGGTCATACAGATAAATCAAAACTGAAAACTGGATATAAAAGTATGTGTAAATTATACAAACAATGTACTAAGTTCGATGATGCTGTTGTTATTTCTCACTTTTAAGTTAATTGTACAATATTAATCTTAATTTTCTCATGTGTTGGCCACAAGCAAATCCTTTGCTATACATTGTACATATGTATTCCATATGTATGTACGTATCAGTAAAACTTATCTTGATTTTCACAGTCAAACTTTATTTGTATGTATTTATGAATGTATGTAAGTAATCGTAAGTAAACATGAACACACGTTGATGAAAAAAGAAGTTATTTAAAAGGAAGAAAAATGAAATATTTGTGAACCAGTAGATACTTAATAGTATGTATGTATGTATGTATGTGTAAATAAAGCAAGTGCACCTTGTTTCCACTTGAAAATAATATTTAGTTAAAAAGTTGTTTTTATAAATCAAAAGAAAGAAATTTATAATCGTTATTGATTTCTTTAAGGCGTGATGTGTCCCTCTGCATTAATCATAATTACATAGTTTTATTGCATACATTCACAAAAAAACCTTAGCGTGAGTTAAAAGCAAATTAAAAACAAATAATGAGCTATAAATGAATAAAAGATATGCAAAAAAGTACTTGTGAATTGCTTTATTTAGTAATAACTGCTGCTCCAGTTTATATATATAAATATATATATATATATATATATATATATATATATATATATATATATACATATATATATATATATATATATATATATATATATATATATATATAATATATAAGCAAATAATATCGTTAATGTTGGTGTCTGTCATCAGTAGCGTCAAAATCATGGCAATCAGTCACAACAACATCAACAATTTGTAACAAAAAAAAAAAAACTTGTTTTCATAAATGTAAAAAAATCGTCATAATGTTTTTGCCATCATGCGATACATTTTCTTTCTATTCATTTTCGGAAAATATGTATGTGAAACAATTTTGAACAATTTCACATAGTTCGTGAATTTTATTTAATAAGAAAAAAAAATAATAATAAATTATAAATATTAAATTATTAAAACTATGTAAGTATGAAACGATGAATAGAGATATTAGTCTTAGTCTTGATGGCTCCGGGGCAATTTAGTCCCAAAAACAATTTATGGCTAAAATATGTTGTATGTTTTAAAACTAATGAAGCACCATCCATGTACATGGAATTTCAACTGAAATTGCAACAAATTAAATATTTCGTGTAAAAATGTTGAATCAATTATATTCATTAGTATTGGGAATACAGTGAAATTTATCAATAATCATAACGTCATATGTAGAAATTATAACTGTATTAATCATTATAATTTTAGCAAAAATAATAAGTATAAGATTAAATTTTTGACTAGAATTCAAATACAATTTTGTTAGCAACTTTTAAATTTGTTAAGATTAAGAACATTTACGTTCAATTAAATACCAACAATTATTAGAAAATATTAATATAAATATATATGTATAGTCAATGTAGATGACTTTTATTTAGAATTTAACGAAAGACTCTAATATATATGTATATATATGTATTTATATATATTTATATATATTTATATATATATATATATATATATATATATATATATATATATAAATATATATATATTTCTAACAAAGCATGGAAAGGGGTTTGAAATATTCTGGAGAAACAAACATTTTTCAGTAATTATGGATCAAATTTAATTAAAAATAGCAATTCATTTAAGCATTTCTCAAAAAATTAAAAATTTGTTTGTACACTTCTTACACAAATGGACTAAAGCACATTAATGGTCTGGGGAAATCGTAATTACTTAAATATTTGTAACAGATTTTTCCTTTTTATATCTTATTTGTTAGATAATTATATGTAGATTACGTATTTTTAACATTTTGTTACAAAGCAAAGTACTTAAAAGTTAAATTTTTTTAAAAACTGTAAAAAAGCCATATATTACCCATATAAACGTACCATACAAATTTCAGGTCCGATGCGAAACGGGTTAACGATATCCAATTTTACTAATATTTCATACAATATATTTTTAGAACCCAATGAACGATTTTGGTAGGAGTTATATTAAAAATTAAAATTTTGGTATAGTCTAACATATGTTAAGGTGCCTTGATTTATATGGAGACAAAAACTGTTGTAAATGCACTCCCCTAAAATTAAAGATAGTTAATTTTAATTATTTCGTTCATGTGTGCTGGATCTTTTTTAAAACACCTTTAAAAATATAGTTTTCGATCAACTGCGTACATAATGTATAAGTGTTTGGAAAAATAAATAAATAAAAAAAAAAAATTACAACATATGATAGACAAATGACGTCTAATATAATAAGTAAACAATTTTTTAAATTAGTTTTCATTTTCGCGAAATTAAAATTTTAGCAAAATTTTCTAATATTTTATTTTAAATACTTTTTTATTAAAGTTTGAATATTTTGGACATTTTCCATCGTAATTTATATTTTACGACATCATTGCAAAGGTCTCATTCATTACTATTGATGTATGTATTCATTTAACCCTTTAGTTGACAAGTAATATTTTTGTCCATAATTGGTTAAGTTAATTTTTTATGAAATAAGTGATTAATTAAGAAAATAAATGTCATCAAAAACATAAATTTAACATTAAAACAATAAATTAGTGTAAAATTGTCACTAAGTTTCAAAGATCTCTTCAATTAGATTATCGCGGTTTTAAGTAAAATGAAAACTTCATGTGACTTATTTGCAAAAATTACTAACTTAACCTCTTGGGAACAACATGCATAAAATTAACCCTCTTGCTGTTAAAGGGTCAATAGTTCAATAGTTAGACAATTCCAAGGGTACTTTAAAACTCAATATATGTGGAAATATGTCAAAAATATATAAAACTATATATTTAAATAAAGAAAATATGACAAAACTAACGTTTTGTCATATTTCACGACTGAAAAGAAGCATAACAATTATTTAAATGTATATTCGAAGCCTAAGTATGCCTCTATTACAATTTGAATTTAATTTTCTTTTAACGAACATTTTGATAATGATATTGAAAGAAATACTTATTTTTAGAAGTGTTGGTGCAGCTCACATAAATTTAAGCATTCAGCTGTAATATTCTGGAAATCACATAAGAACAGACCAATCTTCATTTCTAGAGGGGTACATTTGCAACTTTAATATACATATATTTTCATGTCGGAATAAGTTAGTTTTTTATTTTTATATATTTAATTAATATATTTAACTTTACTATTGCCAATTTTGAAATATATAAATAATAAAAGTACACAAATCAAAATGTGTACATATGCTATACCCTACACTAACATACTCGATTCTAGTTTATCCATTAGTAAATAAACAACCACGAACTTCTATTAGTAATTTTTATGCACGCAATACAATTTGTTTCTTGTATACAGTCATAATCCCAAATAACAAATTTTCATCCCCAAAATTCTCCACTACAATAATACCTTAATTTTAGAGACTAATATAAACGACATTACCTTTTTTTTACTTCAATATATTTCCTCTGTAGATATGCAGGTTTGGGTAGATAAATCTATCTAAATAGTCAATATTGAAAAAGAAAATTTCTTATAGGTTTAAATATGGAAATCGTTTTATAATTTGTATCAATAAACTTTTTAGGTAAATAATTTACGTTATTTTTATAGTTAATGTTAATACCGAAGATTAAATTTATTGTTGATTGATGATTATTGTTGATACAGTTTATAAAATTTTTTAACAACTAATTATAATACGTAATTATTGAAGGCTTCTAAATTCTTAATTATTATTACAGTAACAATAATACAGCACCAATTGCTCAAACATACCCTCTCAGCCAATGCGTAAAATAATCATCTTGTTGCAGAGATTGAAACTAATTTTTCAATATTATGTTATCATATTCAATATAATAGTTACTTTTTATTGTCTTCATTGCATTCTTGTTGAATAAATAAATGTTTATCTTGCTAAAAATTCATATTCGGCGAAATATTATGTTTTTCTTTTTTTTTAATTTTTCCTAAGTTAAAAAAAATTTATAGAAATAAAATAAAAATCCCTAAAACCTGAAATTTATACACGAATTTCCCAAAAAAATTCCCAATTTGGGGATAAATCCCCGAATCTGACAACACTGTTTGATCTAACTCTTGAATCAATTGTCTATGTAAGTACGTTTGTATATCGAACAGACATGAAATTATATTATAGATTTTTTTTAATGACAAGAATATAATTGTTTATTTTAATAAATTGGAATTTGAGTATGTTTTTTCAGTTTGATTATCCGAATCATTTTTTTTTTTTTTTTTGGAATTTCAGTAGATTCTATACAATTTTCAACAATATTTATGTACCTACGTATATCATGAATTCTATGAGACATCACATATGAAAAATACTATAGTTCTTCAGATTTGGTTCATATTTGTCATTTACATGCTTTGTAAAATCGTAATGATATAACTATTTTAATTATTTTTCAATTTAAAAAAATTCGCGATTTTATCCACATTTTTAATTTCATAAAATGTAAATATATTTCACTATTTATGTAATTTTAATTATTCATATCTTTTGAAGTTAAATTCCGTTTTCATTGATTTAAAAGTCATTAAGAATGTTGTTAAGTCCTTTTCTAATAACATAAATAGAAGGTCAAATCATTTAAAAAATTTTTTGAAAATTTTCTCCCCTTTAAAGCAATTTTTTGATTTATTTATAAAAATTATAAAATTTCAATACAATATATTTTTAAAACATTTTTTGTTGAAGAAATTTTACAAGAAATACATTTGAAAAATTGCAAATTCATTTATGTAAATGTCCGATTTAATTGATTTGTGAAACGTATGTATCTGATGACAGACACCAAACGTATATAATTTTATATGTTTTTAGTTGTACAGTGTACACTTTTTGCGTAAAACTTACAAAACATTAAAAAAATTTAAAAAAAGTTTTTTTTTTTTGTATTGAAAAAAGTTTTAAAGATAAAATAAACAAATTAAAAATCGTAGGGGGAAAACAATTTCAAAAATGTATCTGAAAAATGCACTTGCACTATAAATGGATTTTTATAAAAAAATATTATTTTTTAGCTAACAGCTTTAAAATGGTTTTTATTTCAGTAAAATCGGAATGTATTTAAAAAATTTATGAATATTTGAACTAGATATTTCGTAAATTTTAGACATTTTTCCATAAACAGAGATGGCAAAATTTGTTTAAATTTAGAAAAATAAAAACATCCAATGTGCTCATCTTATTCCACAGCGTAATTGTCTGCTTTAATTTGAAGAAATTAGGAAGACCTAAGATAAAAAAATATATATTTTTTCTTCAATATTTTATGGAATTCATGATATAAAGTTATCATTTTATTAAACATTTGTAAAAAAAATCTGCTTTTAATATTTAAAGTTATATATATATATATAAGTTATAATATATATATAAAAGTTATAATATTTAACCGACTTTAATATTTTATCGTTTAACGATACACTCTAATATATAATTTAATAATTTATTAATTTATTACGTATAATAATTTATTACGTATTACGAAAATAATTTTCGTTTAGAGCGATTACGTGAATCAAAAAACGAAAGACTTTGGACACAAACTTTTTATTTACTAATGTGACTAATCAAGTAAATATGAAACTACTTATATACATACGTCTAAAATAGAAGAGATTTAAACAAAAAGAAATATATAATTTAATGTTTCACATAAATATAAACATGCAATTAAGACATGCAGATGGTTTATTTAATTTTATCTTGTGCTGTTTTCTCTGTGTTTTTCTTCCATAAGCTAAAAAAGTTCTAACAAATTTAAAAATAGTTCAAATATGAAAAGAACATGGGTCACTAACCTAAAAACAAAAGCTATAAAAAAAGCACCTTGTTATAAACACAAGTAATTTTATACAAGAAAATGTTATAGTACAAAAAGTTTATTTATTAAAAAAACTTCTTATAAATAAATATACATACATATATACATATATACAAGAGTAATTACTTGAACCGAAAACTTTGAGTAGGGGAGATTGGGATAAAGTGGAGCATACCAATAATCTTTTGAACCCTTCAATGGATATGTTATGTAGAATGGATTATTGTCTAACGTTTTATATACAAATAATAAGATTCATTTGTATTTTGGCATTGTTTTTCGGGGGGTTCTTTTCAAATCAAACATTTTTAGGTAGAATGGGAAGTGTTGGTAAACTTGCAAAAAACAGGTGAAAAATTTATAAAATTATGTATCACACTTTACCACAATATATGTATTTTTACCACATTACCCTAATTTCATAATTTTTATTTTAAGTAGAGATCTGAAAAAACATTATTTTTTGAGGACAATTAAAATATATATAAAATAAAATATTTAATTTTATATTCACCGATTTAAAATACATTTCATTTGGATATCGTCCACAGAAACATCATCACTTAAAAAAGTTTTTTAGTAGTGAAATAATGGCAAACACATGCCAGTAGTCTTTTTTTTTTTTGCAAAATTCATACATTTCCCCATATGCCACAATACCCCACTTTCCCCCACATGCTGGATAAATTCAGTGAGCGCTGCCAACCTGTTAAAAAGAAAAGTAGCTGACGAAAAAAAAAAAAAAAAAGAAAAGAACCTATAATATTAACAACCAGTCATCCAGCCATTCAAAACGAAAAACAACGAAGCAGCCACTTAAATCATATAATGACAATAACAGCATGTGTAATAAAGAACAAATAAAATTACCTTAATCTACCCTAATCTTATAAATATAATTAAAACAACCAAAAGTTATACAACTAAATATACACATATACAAAATTTTATAATTAAATAAATAATTAATGATGTTGGTAAATAATCTTTAAAATTTTTGAACTCAATTAAAGCGACAAACAATCCTTAATCAATAAAAAAACAAAAAAAAAAAATTAAAAAAGAGCCTCATCAATAATACCACATACATATGTACATATATACATATGTATGTAAGTAAGTGTTGTAACGATAAAAATATTAAAAATAAATTGTAAACCAGCGCTTTCCGTTAAAACAGAAGAAAGGGGTTCAATTGTTTGTTGTACCATTAATTATTTGTTTTTGTTTTTGTTCTGTTTACTTGAACTCACTTGAATCTAAGTAGAATACGAGTAGAGGAAATTTTCTCTGTTGACTTAAACACCTTAAGTGATTTAATAAGTACCCACTTTATTTGAAAGTTCTTTTCAATCTTTTCTCCTTTTTTTTTTATTATATTTTTCTTTCATCTAACAGACGGCCAAGTTAGTAGTAGAGGAATATGTATTTAAATTAATGGTTGGTCGGTTAGTTGGTTAGTCAGTTGGTTAGTTGCTCTAAGAACATAAACACATGAAGTAAACAAAGAAAACTACATACATATTTGCATGAGTATTTGTTAGTATGAAAGTCACTGTGTGACTATTATGGCCTTCATGGTGGCGCATGGCCTCTACTCTAAGTTATTTGTTTTTGCTATGTCTATATGTATGTATATGTGTTGGTTATTTTACATATAGTAATTGAAATTAAAATAAAAAAGACACACATTAACTAAAAAAAAAGAAAAAAGAAATAAATAAATAAAAGATGGACAGGTTCATCACTTGGGTTGAAAGTACTGATGTAAGTTATATAATGGTGTTTTTTTCTTTTTTCTTTTTATTAAAATCTTTACTTCAAGCTATTTGCAAACTAATTGTAATTTTAAAAATTTTAATACTAATGTCCAGTGGAAATAATAGAGAGCTTTTATTGTGATTTTTGCTACTCTTTTTAGAAAAATGTTATTCATAAACATATTTTTATAAGTTTTTACTGAAAATTATTGCATAACTCTGAATTTAACATTTTACAAAAACAAAATAATATTCAATTAAATTTATATTGTCAATTTTTCTAAGTTGTAAGAAAAGTTAGTCGGAAAATTGTATTGAAATCATTTGAAAATGTTTGAAAACTAAAAGATGTTTAAATCATTTTTCAATACTGCTACATTAAAAAACGTATAAAAATTAAAATGCCTCGATTTGTATTAGCACAAAAAATGTTGCAGATGTACCCTCCTAAAATTGAAGACTCAAAATTAAAGGTTCAATTATTTCGCTTTTGTGAACTGGACCATTTTTAAAATACTTCCGAAGATATGGTTTTCGATCAAAGATGTAGATAATTTTTAAATTTTTATAACAAAAAAATTACAACAAATAACCCTCTGAGAGCCAGCATACACGATTGTGAGCTTAAATTTTAAAAAATTTGAAAAAATTGTATATTTTTTAATTGTTGTTTTCATTTAAACTATTTACTGAAAATATTAAAACTAACAGTTTAATATATTTTTTTTTTGATAAAATAAAGAGTTAATCAAAATAGTGGGAATTATATAAGGAAAATTAAGATATAGAACAGGAAGTCTCCCCTCATTTTGAAGACTTAAACAATAAGTACAATATTTGAATATCAGTTGAATTTTCTATATCGTTTAATATAAAAACAAAACAAAAGTCTAAATAAAAAGTTTTACAAATTTGTTAGACAAAAGTTACATAACACGATTGTAAGTTTTGTGATCTTTGTTTTATATTGGAAAAGTATATGTTTTAAAATGTAAATAGTTATTAGATTCGATGGATATATGTCCCGTTACATAATTTATAAAGTCGAAGTCCTGCTCCGTGTGACTAAAAATTTGTTTTTTTTTCAACTTTTAATAGTTTAGTTTTTGTGTTGAAAGTTTTTCAAGGAGATGGAAATTTTTCAAGTAGTGTTTCTGATCATGGATTATCGATGTATATCAGTTGGCAGTCATATATTTTTGACAAATTCTTCATAACAATACTATCTAAAAATATTAAACAATTTTTTAATGGTAATTGGTGAGGTAATGGCTAAGCACGTATTAGCTCCTGATGTAGAGCGCAAATCTTTGCAATCCATCGAATGAACAGATTATGGTTCTAGAACAGAGCTAGGCGAATTGAGAACACATTTTATACGTACATGTATTTGTCAGTTTTTACTTTTTAAGAGAATAAATTGGTGCACTTGCACTGTAACAAATTCTTATTATTTTCTTACAACTGAGAATGTGCATGTGAGTTTAAAAATTAAAATCGAATAAATTAATAAACGAAATCGTTTATGCTTATGTAAACATAAAAAATAACATAAAAAACGATTCGTGTTACAATATCCCCCCCCCAAAAAAAAAAAAAAAAAAAATTTATTCAAAATAAAACCTATTGATAGATAAAAAAAATTTCAAATCCCAAATTTAAAGTTTGATTCTATAATACTTGTTTTTTTTATGAACTGAAATAAATAAATAAATAAATATACATAAATACATAGTTTTTTGTTTTTAGCCAAATCTTCTCAATGTACCATTTTTTTCTTTTTTTAAAGCGTTACTTTGTTGAAAGCTAACAAGCAATTGAATGAAATTCCTGACTCTCAGACGTTGTTTGTTATGAACTTCGAGTCATGTAAGTGTAAATAGCCGATAATCTTCGTATTCTGAACAATATGAACGCCTATCGCTTATTGAAACTGATAAAGATATTCGATAGGACAGGCATAACAACTGTACGAAAGTTGTTGAAGGAAATCCGTCAATATGTCGAAATCCAAATCGTTAAAGTCAAAAGTCCTTAACACATTCATATAGATAACACAATATTTTTTAAAATATTTGATTAGTTTATCCGAAATACAATATTTTTGTTCACTATTTCTTTGTTTAAGAAAATTAAAAACGTTTTTATCAGTGAAATAAAATGCTTCACAAAGATAAGAATGAATCATGTCTTGGTGAGTTATGCCCAAAATGCACGAATGTAACAGGTCCTTTTTTATAATTTTTTTTCTTATAAACTCTTAAAAATACTGTTTAAATTGAATAAAATAACTTTATTTCAAAATAAATAGTCTTTTTAAACTTATAACGTTTTTACGGCTTGAGCCTCAAAAGGATAATAAAGTCATTTCGATTAATATATTATGAGCTAAATTATTTTTAAAATTAGTTTTCATTCTCGTGAAATTAAGATTTTATTAAAATTTCCTATGAATTGCTTTTTTTTATTCATAATTTAGGGTTTAGGGTATCATTGGAAAGGTATTAGTCAATACTATTTAACCCTTTAGTAACAAAAGTAATATTTTGGTATCACCGGTTCATAATAGGTTAAGTTAATTTTCATGACAAATAAATGGCTAGCTTTCAAAGTTAATTTAACCAGAATCATAAATTCCATAGACCTTCTTTGATTCGATTATTATCATGGTTTTAAAAGAATTAATTATATTTTTCATAAATTCATTGATATTTAAGCATAATAAATATTTCAATACAATTTTTTAAATGTTACACGTTATTAATGAAGCTATTTACATTGACACACAGATAACACTTGCACTGGAGAATATTATATGCTATG
The DNA here is from genome assembly GCA_932274085.1 of Protocalliphora azurea. Classification (NCBI taxonomy): domain Eukaryota; kingdom Metazoa; phylum Arthropoda; class Insecta; order Diptera; family Calliphoridae; genus Protocalliphora; species Protocalliphora azurea. The sequence continues at coordinate 2,709,519 of OW026519.1, forward strand.
TTTGATCTTGATCGGATGCCACGCCAACATTTTAAGCCCACTTTTTTAAACTTTCAAGTGGTTGAACCGATTTCCTAAATTCAACTATGAAAGTTTATTTTTCGATTAGAACATGGATACCCCATGACCTCAAATTTAGTGGAAACCTCTATCTTATCATATCTCAATGATGAAATGAAAATGGAATAGATCCAGCTGGAGAGGTAGCCCCCACAAAAAGAAACTCTTAATTTTCGCATATCTAAATGAGTATTAGAGTGCAGGTCTTAAAAAGTTGCAAAAGTTTTTTTCATATCAAATTTTGATAAAGACGGATAGGCCCAGGGGATAGGTCCAGGGTAGTAGTAGCTTCCTTATAAAGTAAATATTACCAATGATACCTTAAAACCCAATATACATACATATGTATGTTGTAAAATGTCCGAAATGTTTAAAGTTATATTATTGAATAATCAAAATATTCAATTATTTAAATAGCGTGTCTCTATTATATTTTTAATTTAATTTTTTTATAACGGAAATTTTGATAATACTACTGAAAGAAATCTGTAGTTCTGGAGATGTTTTAAAAATGGCCCAGCTCACGGAAATGAAAACGTTTAAACGTTCATTATTTGGAAAACCATAAATATGATGGAAACAATAAATAGATTGCTTACTTAATTGACTGCTTACATAATTAAAGCTTTTAAAAATGCAGTAGAGTCTCTAAGTTATAGAATGTATACGAAAGATATCAATTTGTATTGCTTCTAAGATTTTCACCTCGAACAAAAATCGTGCATTATAAATGCGCTTCAGTAATGCTTACATTATAAAATTTCTTCTATGTAAGCAGTATTTTTTTTTTTCTGAATAATAAAGTGTATAAAAATAATTTCTACATATATTAAAATTTTTATTTTTTATTTTTATATATTTTATATACATTTCTTATTAATTTTTTTGTAAAATAATTCGATAAAAATATCTTGCACATTATTCGTTCGGGCAATCAAAAAAGAATAAGATGATACATGAACGTTATTCATTGTAACATGAAAAAAAGTAAATCTTTAAATAAATATTGCAACAAAATTAATATAAATGTTACTTTTGTTTTCTAGCTATGATTCAGTAAAATGCCCCATACAATTATGAAATATAAATATTCATTTATTTACTACTTGTGTACATATATGTGTTATAAGTTGGCCCTCAAATTGGTTTAAATGAATTATATGTGAATCATTTAACAAAGAAATATACAATAAAGTGTTGCTTCTACAACATTTCCTCCTATTACTCATTTAATTAACACTAAATCTGCTAGTCGAAAATAAATTGATACAAGGTCTAAAGGTTTTACAACTCTTAAATAATACATATTAATAACAAAAATAAATAAATAACAATAATATTTATATAAATAGTATTAGTTTTTGCTTCTTCTTATTGTTTATATTATTCGTTAATATTAAATAAAATCTCTTTTGATTTAAATCTATTAAATATTCATATTAAAATTAAAAATTCCGTTAAGATTCAATATTATAAATACTTTAAATATTTCTTAAAGAGTATAAATATTTGCGTATAAATGATTCTCTTTCTTTGTTACTCTGCAGTTGTAAGCTCTTCAAAAGTGCTGCAATAACAACAAACATCATGCATTTTGCAGACAACAGCTGATTCGTTAAAGTTGTTGAATGCAACCAGTTAAATAAATATGAAGCTAATTAAGTTCACCGACACCTGTATGCACAATGTTCCTTCATTTATCGCAGTAGTTGTCCATAAAATAGCGACCATTATTGTGCGTTTTTTTTTTTCTTAAGGTTTTTAGCGTTTTTTTTTTTTTTTCATATATACAAATCCGATTTTTGGTTACTTCGTAATACAAACCTTGCCAATTTTTATAAAAAAAACAAAATTTGTTTATTCTGGAAGCAAATTGATATACATAATTAAAAATATATATAATTAAGAGATTTCCGATGATAAAAAAAAAACTGGAAATATGTTCAAAAACTTTGATTTTCAACAGAAGAAATACAATACATCCCACCTAAAGATTTGTTTTTATTAAAATATATATATATATATATATAAATATTTACATTTTAATAATGACCTTCTTTATGGTAAGATGAATGATATTGAAAAAAAAAATCTCTTCAATTAAACACTATTATGGAAACATTGTTTTGCCCAGCATCTTTACGAAAGAAAGCTCTCTCTTATTTGAGTGGCTTAAACAATAAAACACTCATGTAAATACTACGAACGTATGTTTGTACGAATATATTTTTTCGGTTTAAGTCTTTTGCTCTACCATTTAGAGGTTTTATGTTTAAGTTTAACACAATTACTGCACAGTTCCGTCACAAGCTTCCACTAAAGCGGTTCGTTCGGTACGTACGGATGGCCAAATAGTTGCTATAAAAGTGCTTAAAAAAGATAAAATAATACCAAGAAGTCAAAAAAAAAAAAAGAAAAAAATAAGACGAAAAAAGCAAAAAATCAAAACATGTTGTAGTATGTATTAAATACTTTCATATCTATAAAAATACAATATACATATATATGCATGTATGTGTGTGTGTGAATATGTCTGTGTTGTAATGTACATATATATATATATATATATATATATATATAAAATTGCAATATCAACTTGAGTGAAATACAAGTTAAAGATCATTTCGATATTAATGATAAATGCCATTTTTAAAAGGAAATTACTTTTACCTACATGTCTCAATCAATCACTAATACTAGTAATAATAACAATATAAAGAAAATAACAAAAACAAAAAAAAGATAAAAAAGGAGAGAAAAGTGCAATGATGATCATAAATGGAAGGTGTTTCACTTAAAAATAATTATTGTAATAAAAATAAATAGGTAAATAATTGTTTTAAAAACCTACACAAATGTGCACAAATTTAATAACAAAAAAAAAAAAGAAATAATAAAAAATAAAAAATAATATATATATATATATATAATTGTACTCGTATGAATATTATAAAATAAAGCAATGAAACCCCCATATTATAAAGAAATAAAACTTCTTAAATACCGGCCAACACTACATTACAAAATTAATTAAGAAAAAAAAAAATCATTAAATATTTGGTTTAATTGTTTTAGGTTATGACCTTTATTTAAAAGTGAGAGTTTAAAATTATTATTATTTTTTTTTTACTTAAAATTACATATGATAGATTATATTGTTGTTGTGATTGTTGTAAATAAATTGCTAATGTAATAAAGAGTATGTAATTTTATTATTTTTGTCTTATTTATTTTATAATTATTTATGCAAGAGTCGCAAAAAGTGGTGCGCATGCGTTTGAAATATTAAGAAGCGGAAAATATGCATATTTCTTTAATACATACATATGTATGTATAAGTATGTATGTACATTAGACCTGTCCTTAAAAAACTTTGTGATTAATAAATCTAGTCTTGTTATCTAAACTAAACGAAATCTATAATCAACTTATACGAATTTGAAAAAGTGTTAGTTTTAATTATTTTTTTTTTTTTGCAAAATTTTACAACTTTTAATTGATTCTTGGAACGGGATTGGCTTTAAATCGATTTTAAGATTCTAAAGAAAACAAAATTAATTTTTCAATGAAGGGCTGGTATTTGGTTATCCGATTAATTTTGATCGATTAACTGTTTGAATAATTTAAAATTGTCTATTTTAGAATAACGAATAATTTGTTTCGAATAACCGATTAACCGAAATTTAATTTGCTTCAGTTAAAAATTTAGATTTTTTTATGTTTAAGATACAATTATGTTAACTTAATCTTCTTTTTTAAATACTTTTATACAATAGCAAAAATAAATAAAAGTAATTTTTAAGGAATTACTTTTTTATTACTTTCAAAAGTATCAAACTAATTGTTCTGCAAAAAACGTTGAGATTCGGTTGTTATTTTTGTAAATATTTGTTACTAAAAAGAACTGTTTTAAACAAATGAAAAATAATGTTATGCATATTTTTTTTTAATTAAAAATGTTGGTTTTTAAAACTAATTTCTTTTCCTTCTCACTAAATAGGTAACAAAAACGAGAACATCTTCCAATTACAAGCCTATGTTAAATTCATTGGAAATAATCCGAATTTGCGCTACTTCTGATTTACAAGTTCAGGATCTATTGACTTCTTCGGTTATATTTTTTTTGGATAGAATGTTTAATAAAATGAGTTATAAAAAAATTAAAATAATATAACATCGTAAATACTTAAGCTTGTGTAAATAAAAATTAAATAAAATGAATAAAGTAAATTCAAAATTATATCAGTTATAAAAATTTTAATTTTCACCAACAAAATACACGTAAAAATACAAATATTAAAATTTACATTTAAGACAAAAATTCATTCTCATACAGAAAAATTAAAAAAAAAAATCATTTATAAATTAAAATAGAGGAATATTTGGTAGTATTAGGTCAAAAAATGCAAAAGAATTGATAAGATGAACGCTTTATGAAAGAATTAAATACTAAATTTAGTGTTATTTATGTTTTACATGTATTATCATCACTATTCGGTTAATCGAATAATTTGCCATTAATCGGGTATTAACCGATCAACTTTTAACTTCGAATAATTGAATACGTATATGTATGTATGTACATTAAACCGGTTGTACAAAATGTTCAAAATTATTGTTTTAGGGGGAGGTCTAATGTACATAAATACTATTTAAAGTCTGCAATAAGTGTAAAAAGTTGTTAACAATATATTTCAATATATTTCGTAGTGTAGAATACTTAACAAGTGAATGACGAAAATATTTCATTACTATCTGAGGCACGTAAAATTTATTACAATATCTTTTAGGAAAATTATATCGGTCAAGAGCGAATATGCTACAGACAAAGTTTACTTTGATTCAAATTCCATAATTTAAAACAAATTTCCATTTTATTAAATTTGAAATTATCAGAAAAATTTAAGAACTGTGTTCCAATTTTATTAAACTTTTCATGATGTTATATTTAATATTTTAACACGCTGCACATAGTGGCCATTTTTATTTTCACTCAGAAAACGATCTAATGTAGGCTGCAGACCTATTTGAGGATATTTACTTTTTACAATTTTAAAAAACTTCGAAACACCCCCTAGATTTTGAGATATTGCAAAAAACCGTTTTTTCATAAATTTTAAGTCAATTTAAGATTTTTAAATTCATTGAGAAAGCTTATGCTTATGCGTGCTTATGGACGTAGCTATTTCAATATATTTCAATACTTTATATATATATATATATATATATATATATAGATATATATATATAAAATAAGATATCTCTATATAAAATTGCTTAAAAATCCAAAAAGTTATTAAGTATTTTATAAATTTTATTAGAAAAATTTTAATATATTTTAAGACAGTTTTTTTTTTCTTTTGTATTTTTTACTTGTTTTTTTACTTTTTTTACAATTTGAAAATAAAAGATTTTTTATGTATCGTTTTATTGCATCGTTGCATATGCTTTTATAGACAAGATTGTAGTAAATCGCAGTTCTAGGTGTTGGTAAAAATTAGTTTTTAATATTTTCCCAAAAAACATAACAAATCCATACGGTTGAAAAGCAAATTTCTTCTACTTTCCAATGAAGTTTAAAAAGAAAAAATGAAAAAGAATAACAGAATTAGAAACACTTTTATATAAGAACCAATTCAAAAACAGTTTTTTTTTTTTTTTGCAAATAACTCAAAATTTTGAGGGTATATTGAACATTTTTAAAACTTATTTGAGATGTTCTCAAGAAGGCCTATGACGTACACTATGTAATTTCTCGAGTGATTTTTCACTGTATCAGCGAGTAATTAATAAAAATAGATTTTTAAAATATTATCAATATTTATTACAGTTTTAAATTTTATTGAAACACTATAAGTAAGGCTTATTCAATAATAATAAAAATTTTAAATTTATAAACATTTTGTTAATTAAATTTGTACGGATTTTTTTTATAAAGTTTTAATAAATTATAAATGATGATGAATGTCATGAAAGATCGATTTAAAAGTGAAATTTTTTAGCCTTGGGTCTTTCGATTTTCTTCAAATTAACCAAATTATGCAGTAAGATGGAAACTTCCATTTTTATTTTTTTTAAATTTCGAAAAACTCTCAGTTTTTGTTTATGGAAAATTATCAAAAATATACAAAGTATTTATTTTTAAATATTCATAACTTTTTGAATTGCAATCCGATTTGATTGAAATAAATAACATTGAGAAGATAATTATATGCTCTTTAAACACCATAATTAGAAAATAATACCTTGTTATAAAAGTGCATTCATAATGCAAGTGCAAATGCAAATTCAAGTGCATTTTTTTAAGTTAATTACTTCAAAAATAAAAGTTGAGTTTTAAATTGTATTTGATGCATTTGATACGCATTAGCAATTTTTCAAGTGATTTTTTTTTGTAGAATTTCAATTTTTTTAAAGGTATATGCATCTAATAATAATAATATATGAGAACTATTATTATGATTTAAGTTTATTTAAGAAAAGAAAGGTGATAGGAGAAGAAAGTTTTCAAAAATACATAAAAAAAACATTTGCATTACGCATACATTTAAAAAAATAATTTTTTTTATCTAATTATTATATTAGAAGAGGACTTAATCGCCTTTCTGATTACTTTTCAATTATTGAAATCGAACTTTAAATTCAAAATGTATGAATAATTAAAACTACATACATATTGAAATATTTTAATTTTTTATGTAATTAAAAACGTGAAAAAGATCAGAATTTTTTTAAAATTTCAAATAATTCAAAAACAAATCTGAAGACGTATGATATTTTTTATAAGTGATGTCTCATGGAATTCATGATATATAAATTATAAATATTATTCTGAGTGGAGTAATAATAACATTAGACTGCATAAATGAAAAAAAGAAATGGATATCAAATACAAATAGAACATCTAATACTCTAACTCAACGGTTCTCAAATGGGGTTCGTACAAAAATTTGAGGGGTGTCGCGGAAACTTAAACTTACTTAAGCACAAAATTAAATGCACTTTTTGCTTATTTTTACGTTTTCATACATTATCTCAAGATTTACAATAGTAAAAAATTCAAAGAATTTATCAATTTATATAGTTTAGATACCTATGTATATGATATGTAAACAAAATTGTAATTATATCCATATATTTATATTATTGTTTACTGGAAATCCTTATGCTATATTTACACTGGCAAGTTTTGGGAAAAGCAAAACGAGTGGTTTTCAATTTGTTTTTCAATACATTTTTCATAAACCAAATCACCTCGTTTTACTGGATTTGTTTCAAAGAATGTCGAAAACATTATTTTTGGAACTGGTTTTGTCTCATCAATACTGCGATGTGTCTAGGATAAATTTAAACTGAATATTTTTATAGAAAAATTCATTAAATTTTAATATTTTTTATATTTTAAAATAAACAAATAAAATTATTAGGAAAAAAATGTGAACAATAAATAAAAATGTATTCACAAATTGAGAAATGTACCTATTAATTATTAAGTTGTTTCAAACTTTATTTTTAAATTTATTTCTGTGGATTTCTATAGTGGGTATTTTTAGATTTTATAAATTTTTCTTAGCTCTCCTGAAAAATTGGAAAATTCGAATCAAGTTGTTTTGTCAAAGTCCACAATTTTCAAATGTGACTATCAAACTTCAAAATATTTTTATGGCTATGTCTCAGCACTAGTCATATTTGAGCCGTTTATTTTGAAAGTGTCCTAAGTGTCCCTTCATCACAAAAATCGAGTAATTTACTGCCTGTTTATCTAAATCCAAACGAATGTTTCATTCGACTAAATATATTGAAAAAAAAGCAAATAAAATTTTGAAATTTTTTTGTTCTTTTCAATACATTTACACGAACGAAACTTTCGTTCGCATCTAAAGAAACAGGCAGTTAATTTTTTTTTATTCATTCATAAATCTTAACCAGTTTTAATATAAAATAAAAAAATAAATAAGAGTAAAATAATTACGTAAAAATTTAAATATTTTCATACATAACTTAATCTTTTTTGTGGATGGTTTTAGACTTAGATGCACTTTCAAAATAAACGTCTCATTTACAGATTTTAGCCAGAGGTTGTTAGAAAAACAACAAAATGCAAATGAATTCTGAAAACACTTTCTTACTAAAAGTAATATTTGAACAGTGTTTATATTTTCCTGTTTCTTTTACTAAAAAAAAAAAATTAAACCGAATCTTACATTTTTAATATTATTTATTAAAAAGGGCTTCAAAGTATTTAAATTTAGTTTAGATTTATCTTTATATTGAAGCAATATTAAAGAATGATATGTATGAGATATCAAACATCATTTTAAAATATTTTCTTTTCAAAATCAATTTGTTTTACTAGAATGATTAATTGATATCAATTATGAAAAATTATTTATTTTTAGATTTCAGGAAGACTATAGATTAACATTTGATATCAAAATATGAAATTTAACGTTTTTTTTTCTCAAATTAGCATCAATTTAAATTCAAACTTAAACCTTTGATCTATGTTTCAAAAGTTTTTGATAACAATCATTAATATTTTAAATTAGTGTTTAGTTATTATATGAAAATTGTGGAGATTCGTTCTTGAGTTGTAATGTCTCAAACGGGCCGCGAAGCTAATACTTGAGAGAATTCTTGCTCTAGCTAAAAGACAAGCACAAGAATAAAAATAAATCGATGCATAATTAATTTAATAACCTATTGTAGAAGAAATAGATTTTATTTTGGCTCAACCACTTTATGTAATAACTCATAGGTTTAGTATATTAAAATTTATATCATTTAAAATAATAGTAATTAAGCAGTTAGCTTCTATATATATATATATATATATATATATATAAATATTTTTTTTTTTTTGGCTTCAAACACAACCAACTGTTCACTAATGATTTTACCAAACGACCTAACGACCAATCAACAAAACAATCTAGTTTCAGAGTCAGTATTTTAACCAGCCACATGTAAACGAACATTTTATCATAAGAAGTCAGTGAGTAGTCTTTTAATGTTGGTTAAAATATAAAAGCAAAAAATAATATAAAATAAATTTATAATATGCGTGTCACGTTGCTGTGTATCAAGTTCAAATTGCATTTACTGTCAACATAAAACGCAATGCGGTCATATCGTTATACACAAACACAAACACACACACATAGTGAATAAATATGAACAACTACTTGTAGACCGCTAGACCAAAGTGGAATACAAATAGAAGAAGACTCAAGATAGACTGTATTTGTTAACTTGTTTCGACAAAAATGAGGAGCATCTTTAGTTTATTAAAAAAAAAAAAAAAAATACACGCATGATTGCAAAATACTAAATGGATTTACTTACATACTCGCTCTTCTTTTTATTGTTGTTTTAAGTAGTACGTACTTATCTATCAGTCAGTCAGTCAGTCAGTCAGTCATTCAGCTTGTAATTTATTTAGTAGTTCAACATGCGTTTTAACTTCTTGAAGAGTTTTTCTTACGTTTTTCTGAAATGCTGGCAGGTTGGATATATTATAGAGAGCATTAGTTGGTTGAATGCATTTTACGACATTTCTTTGATACTAACAAAAAAAATATATGAACAAGAAAAAAAGTGTTGAAATCCTAAAATTAACACCATTTTAATACTTTGTGTTAATTAAGAAATAAATAATTAAAACCTTTACTAGCAAGTTTCCTCTTCTAACAGCGGTAACTTGTTCTGATGTTATAAATATATATCTCAGTAAAAGTTTCTCAACGTATTTTTAATCAAAAATTACAATAAAATATGTATGTATGTATGTATGTTAGTACATTTGGTGTAAATTTACAAGTGATACAAATTAAGCGACAACTTCTGGACACAGCATGTTTTTAACGACTACATTGTTGGAAAACATTATTGTCCAATACAAGTTTAAAAAACGATACAATCTTTTGACTTGACTACGTTAAGTCAAGAATTATTTCAATGAAATGAAGAAATAAAAAAAGGATTTGGTGGGACAAAAAGATTATCTAAGAGAGTGAGAGAATACAAAAACACATATTGCCAAATGTGGGCCAATGAAGATCAGGTTAGAACTGGTATTAACAATTTATTTGGTGCTTTTAAACAAACGCAACAGTTGTCCAACATTCTATGCACACTCATGATTATACTCAATCGTATCAAAAATTTAAAATAGTGCACAAATGGGGATATAACGAATAAACATAATTTGAGGATTTTTTCCTAATATTTAAGATTGCAATAATTTATTGAAATTTAATTTAAATTTCAAATTTATGTGGCACATATAAAGGTAAATTTACAATAAATTGATAAAATAGATAAGTTTATCAAAAACCAAACTCCTTTATGTTATTTAATAAATATTCATATGTTTATCATTTTTGTTTGTTCATATCTTCATTATTTTTTTAATATAAACGATAATTTAATCACAGCAACAACTATATTTGGATAAATGACCACAATATAAATATCATGTCCAATATAAAAGAGATCATTTGAATCTTAAAACAAAAATCTGAATTAAGTTTGGAATACAAGGCCATTTTATATAAGACAGTTCTGAAACCAGTAATTCTAATACTAAAAACTACATGTTTATATGTATATGTATATGTATATGTATATGTATATGTATATGTATATGTATATGTATATGTATATGTATATGTATATGTATATGTATATGTATATGTATATGTATATGTATATGTATATGTATATGTATATGTATATGTATATGTATATGTATATGTATATGTATATGTATATGTATATGTATATGTATATGTATATGTATATGTATATGTATATGTATATGTATATGTATATGTATATGTATATGTATATGTATATGTATATGTATATGTATATGTATATGTATATGTATATGTATATGTATATGTATATGTATATGTATATGTATATGTATATGTATATGTATATGTATATGTATATGTATATGTATATGTATATGTATATGTATATGTATATGTATATGTATATGTATATGTATATGTATATGTATATGTATATGTATATGTATATGTATATGTATATGTATATGTATATGTATATGTATATGTATATGTATATGTATATGTATATGTATATGTATATGTATATGTATATGTATATGTATATGTATATGTATATGTATATGTATATGTATATGTATATGTATATGTATATGTATATGTATATGTATATGTATATGTATATGTATATGTATATGTATATGTATATGTATATGTATATGTATATGTATATGTATATGTATATGTATATGTATATGTATATGTATATGTATATGTATATGTATATGTATATGTATATGTATATGTATATGTATATGTATATGTATATGTATATGTATATGTATATGTATATGTATATGTATATGTATATGTATATGTATATGTATATGTATATGTATATGTATATGTATATGTATATGTATATGTATATGTATATGTATATGTATATGTATATGTATATGTATATGTATATGTATATGTATATGTATATGTATATGTATATGTATATGTATATGTATATGTATATGTATATGTATATGTATATGTATATGTATATGTATATGTATATGTATATGTATATGTATATGTATATGTATATGTATATGTATATGTATATGTATATGTATATGTATATGTATATGTATATGTATATGTATATGTATATGTATATGTATATGTATATGTATATGTATATGTATATGTATATGTATATGTATATGTATATGTATATGTATATGTATATGTATATGTATATGTATATGTATATGTATATGTATATGTATATGTATATGTATATGTATATGTATATGTATATGTATATGTATATGTATATGTATATGTATATGTATATGTATATGTATATGTATATGTATATGTATATGTATATGTATATGTATATGTATATGTATATGTATATGTATATGTATATGTATATGTATATGTATATGTATATGTATATGTATATGTATATGTATATGTATATGTATATGTATATGTATATGTATATGTATATGTATATGTATATGTATATGTATATGTATATGTATATGTATATGTATATGTATATGTATATGTATATGTATATGTATATGTATATGTATATGTATATGTATATGTATATGTATATGTATATGTATATGTATATGTATATGTATATGTATATGTATATGTATATGTATATGTATATGTATATGTATATGTATATGTATATGTATATGTATATGTATATGTATATGTATATGTATATGTATATGTATATGTATATGTATATGTATATGTATATGTATATGTATATGTATATGTATATGTATATGTATATGTATATGTATATGTATATGTATATGTATATGTATATGTATATGTATATGTATATGTATATGTATATGTATATGTATATGTATATGTATATGTATATGTATATGTATATGTATATGTATATGTATATGTATATGTATATGTATATGTATATGTATATGTATATGTATATGTATATGTATATGTATATGTATATGTATATGTATATGTATATGTATATGTATATGTATATGTATATGTATATGTATATGTATATGTATATGTATATGTATATGTATATGTATATGTATATGTATATGTATATGTATATGTATATGTATATGTATATGTATATGTATATGTATATGTATATGTATATGTATATGTATATGTATATGTATATGTATATGTATATGTATATGTATATGTATATGTATATGTATATGTATATGTATATGTATATGTATATGTATATGTATATGTATATGTATATGTATATGTATATGTATATGTATATGTATATGTATATGTATATGTATATGTATATGTATATGTATATGTATATGTATATGTATATGTATATGTATATGTATATGTATATGTATATGTATATGTATATGTATATGTATATGTATATGTATATGTATATGTATATGTATATGTATATGTATATGTATATGTATATGTATATGTATATGTATATGTATATGTATATGTATATGTATATGTATATGTATATGTATATGTATATGTATATGTATATGTATATGTATATGTATATGTATATGTATATGTATATGTATATGTATATGTATATGTATATGTATATGTATATGTATATGTATATGTATATGTATATGTATATGTATATGTATATGTATATGTATATGTATATGTATATGTATATGTATATGTATATGTATATGTATATGTATATGTATATGTATATGTATATGTATATGTATATGTATATGTATATGTATATGTATATGTATATGTATATGTATATGTATATGTATATGTATATGTATATGTATATGTATATGTATATGTTTTTTTTTTTTTTTTTTTTTTACGAGGAAAAAATCATCGAAAGACTCTGGTCGTTCAATGATACCAGGTGTGCGAGACTTTAACACGCTAAAACAACCTCGTATTCTCCAGCCCCCATTCCCTGCGGAACCACCGCAAAAGTATTTCCTCGCAGGGGGGAAAGGTATCAAAACCCTAACTAATCAAAATTTCCTCTTCTAACTTCCTCTTGCCTCCGCAACTCTAAAAGGACTGTTTTCACGTATTTGCAAACGTTCTCCCAGTTCTCGAGTGATACAAGCATAATTTTTACTATGTTACTTGAACATATCTCACCGCCTATTTGCCTTTCCAAGTTCGTTCTCTCATATTCAAAACGTGGACACACAAAAAACACATGATTCGAATCCTCTTCATCCTCTACGCAACGCGGACAATATTGAGAGCTATCAAGTCCAAAACGGTATAGGTATGAGCGGAAACAACCGTGTCCACTAAGGAATTGGGTCAGGTAGTAATTCAGATAACCATGCCGTCTTCCACACCATACTTCTACATTTGGGATAAGCTTATATGTCCATCTACCTTTCGAAGCTGATGACCATTTCATTTGCCACTCCGCCATGCTGTCTCTTCTAATAACACTAACATCTCTACCATTTTCCGGTATGGACCGTGCTTCGAATTCATATTTGACGTCTCTTGCCAATATATCGATTGGTATCATGGCAGCAATTACAAAGGCTGCTTCATCCGATACAGTTCTATATGCAGAAGATACTCGCAGTGCTGCTAGTCTGTAGACAGATCTAATTTTACCGCTGTAGGTCCTTAGCCTGGTGGATTCTGCCCATATTGGAGCAGCATAGAGAATTACACTCGTGACAACCCCAGCTAACACTTTCCTTCTTAAATATTTTGGACCTCGTGTATTCGGCATTACCCTGCACAGCGCTGTACATATACCTGTGGCTTTATCTCTCACGTAATTTAGGTGGTGTTTAAATGATAAACGATTATCTATCACCACACCCAGGTATTTGAGACAATCCTTTGTACCTATTTCACAGTCTCCAACTTGAAGATTTATATATTCCATCGTTCTACGACTGGATATCAATACCGCTTCCGTCTTATGCTCAGCTAACGATAGACCCATTTCAATGAGCCATGACCGTACCACATGGATACTACTCTCGGAAACTGTTTTAGCTTCGTTAATAGTTTTTGCCACTATCACCAGGGCTATATCATCAGCGAACCCAATAACTTTTGCTCTTCTTGGAAGATTTAATCTCAAGATACCATCATACATCACATTCCACAACAATGGTCCAAGCACCGATCCTTGTGGTACTCCGCCTGTGACATTATATTCCTTCATTCCCTTGTCTGTTTCATATATAAGAACTCTTTGCCGGAAGTAATCCTTTATTATTGCCACAAGATAAGCTGGAACATTTATTCGTACAAGAGCATTGACTATATTCTCCCAATTTGCCGTGTTAAATGCATTTTTGACATCTAGAGTCACGAGTACACAATATTCCTTGGATCCTTTTCTCCAGCTGCTACCATCTATTGCATCTTTTGCAATGCTTACAACCATTGCAATTGCATCAATTGTCGACCTATGTTTTCTAAAACCATATTGCATTTTTGACAGACCATCCAATGTTTCAATGCATTCTTCGAGTCTATTGCAAATGATTCTCTCCAATAGCTTTCCGCTGGTATCTATCATGCACAGTGGTCTGTACGATGACGGTTCCTCTAAAGGCTTCTTATCCTTGGGTAGGAGCACAAGTTTTTGCCTTTTCCACATTGATGGGAATGAACCATGCCTTAGGCATGAGTTCATCAGCTGCAGCATTTGGTTTGGACAGCACTTTACAGCCTCTTTTAGGACGAGGTTTGGGATACCATCTGGTCCCGGGGCTTTTTTATCCTCGAATTTTGTAACAGCCTTTTGGATTTCCAATAACGTAATTTCTGGAAAGTAGAAAATCTCTCGGATGTTCTGAGTATTCCATGTTGCAGTACGTTGCTCCGGAAACAGATGAGTCACTATTTCAGTAAGAATTTTAGCTTCCTTGGGTGATGGTGAGCTCAGACATTTAAGCTTTTTTCTCACAAGTTTGTACGCTAAGCCAAAGGGGTTATGCTCTAGATCATTGCATATCTCCAGGAATCGTAGTCTTTTACTTTTACGTATTGCTAGCTTAAAGGCCTTTTTCTTTTGCTTAAAAATCTCGTGACAAAGTTCATTTTCTATTCTACATCGAGTTCTTACATAGCGTCTTCTGGCTTTGATGCAATCCTTTCGCAGCTGAGCTATTTCTTCATTCCACCAGTATACAGGAGTTTTCTTAAATTCACGTTTCCTTCTCTTCATAGACATATTACAAGCTTGCGTCATATGACTTATAAACTGTTCAGCCATATTTTCAGGAGTACCACATAATTCTACGTCTTCCATAAATATAGAGAACAACTGCCTATCAAAAGTATTGGATTTCCAACCGCTTATTTCTCTTCTGGAGCCTGCTTCGGACGACGATGTAGACCTACCTAAGTCCATAATGATTGCAGTGTGATCACTTTGGGTGTATATGTCGGAAATATGCCAATATATCCCGTTATGGATATTAGAGCTAGCAAACGCAATATCTATTATTGATCCTCTACCATTTCTGTTAAATGTCTGCACATTTCCACTATTTATCAAAACCACATCAAGCAACGCAAATGCTTCAAGCAAGATTCTGCCTCTTTCATTTGTCTTTGGGCAGCCCCATTCCGTAGCCCAGGCGTTAAAATCCCCAGCTATAAGGATAGGGCTCTTTCCGATCGCATCAGTTGTTAAAGCATGTATGATCTTCTTGTATTCACCAATGTCAAATCTTGGGGGAATATAGCAGCTGTACAAGTGTATTCCAGAGACCATAGTACGGACAAAACAACACTCAAATCTTACTTTCCTCAAAATGTGACTATTTGTAGACCAAATTGCGCATGTGCCAGAGGTATCACTGAACCAACATGGTGGAGTTAAGTTTCTATATTGCTCACTAATAATACATATATCTACATTTAATTCACGGACGGTTTGTGCCAATAAGTCTTGGGCAGTTTCGCAATGGTTCATGTTCAGTTGTAATAGTCTCATTTTGATTTAAGTTTGTTAAACGCCTTCCTGTATTGCGGACAGACAGTTGCTCCGGTAATATGATTAGTGTCAGATCCATTTTCTCTACAAAGAAGACACATTGCATTGTTAGTGCAGAATTTGATTTTGTGTCCACTTTCTCCACAGCGAATGCACAAGCCAGAGTAGTCATTAGTATATGTATATGTATATGTATATGTATATGTATATGTATATGTATATGTATATGTATATGTATATGTATATGTATATGTATATGTATATGTATATGTATATGTATATGTATATGTATATGTATATGTATATGTATATGTATATGTATATGTATATGTATATGTATATGTATATGTATATGTATATGTATATGTATATGTATATGTATATGTATATGTATATGTATATGTATATGTATATGTATATGTATATGTATATGTATATGTATATGTATATGTATATGTATATGTATATGTATATGTATATGTATATGTATATGTATATGTATATGTATATGTATATGTATATGTATATGTATATGTATATGTATATGTATATGTATATGTATATGTATATGTATATGTATATGTATATGTATATGTATATGTATATGTATATGTATATGTATATGTATATGTATATGTATATGTATATGTATATGTATATGTATATGTATATGTATATGTATATGTATATGTATATGTATATGTATATGTATATGTATATGTATATGTATATGTATATGTATATGTATATGTATATGTATATGTATATGTATATGTATATGTATATGTATATGTATATGTATATGTATATGTATATGTATATGTATATGTATATGTATATGTATATGTATATGTATATGTATATGTATATGTATATGTATATGTATATGTATATGTATATGTATATGTATATGTATATGTATATGTATATGTATATGTATGTTATTCGATTATAGGTAATAAGAAACGGTTGCGTTGGAATCGATAACTTACATTAATAATCAAACATAGTTTATAGGTTTGACTTCAACCTAACAAAGAATCATAAGTCACACACTTATGAGTGGCTTAAACTTCTCACCAACTTATGAGTGCATCAGTATTTTCAACGCTTGAACACACAATAAACAAAATGATTTACCGTACGAAATAGAAATATTTAAAGAAAACAAAAATTAATTAACTGCACATACTGTTTAGAACATATACATATATACATATATACATATATACATATATATATGCATATATACATATATACATACATACATGCGTTCATACATACATACATAGGTAGCTCTATACACATGTATTCATGTACACAAATATGCATAAGTGCAATTAACCAACATTTCAGGCCAGACAACTTGATAGGTATTCTTATTCATATATACAGATGTACATACATACATAGAAAAAAGTCATTCATTCAATTAAAAATTGATTAAATTTGTACCTCTCACCAAAATGATTGTATCAATTACTAATAACTGTAAAAATGAAAAACAGAAAAAAATGTCTAATTAAAAAATGTATTAAATCTAATTGATTGATGATTGAATGAATTAAAAATTTAAATGAGAAAAAAATTATACCTAAATTTTATTTTTACTATTATATTTTTATTTTATTTTTGCTTGAATATCTTAATTAAATTTGGTTGTAAAATGAAACAATTGTGTTAATTGAAGAATATAAGGTAATAATTTTTTCTGTGTACTTACATTAAAAATAAAAAAGTCGAAGCGAACTGCATATCCACATATGTATGCATGTATGTATGTATGTATGTATGTATGTCCCTGTTTGAGACAAAATGAAAAGGCAGCAGTAAATTCTGATGGTTGAGTTTGAAGAAAGAAAAGCTTATATTTTTTTCATTTACTTAATTTTTCTTTTTTGCTTTAGTTAAATATTTTCTAAGCATTTTTCTCTACTTGTGAAAATTACTTGTTGCGAAAGCATTGAACTCTGTTTACTCATCGATGCTTTTATTGTTGTTGTTCTTATTTTTTTATTATTTTTATTGAATTTCACTTTAAGAATAGATGAGAGTATCGAACGAACGAACATGTTTTTAAAGTCGACTAATTAGTGTACGTGTTTTGTTACAGTTATCATCTGCAGTTATATATATACATATACATATATATATATATATATATATATGTTTGTATATGTATATAAAACTAAAAATCTTTTTTTTTCGGTTCAATTGAATCGGGATTGTTTGGTATGTTTATTTGCAACTTTTCCATCTTTTCTAATGCATTAAGAACTTTACAAACTGATGTGAAAAAAAGATAAAAAGGCAAAACAAAAAATACAACGAAAAGTAGTCAAGTATTTCATTTAATTTTTTTTTGTGCTCTACAACAAATGCGGAAATTGTTAGAAAATTGTTTACTAATGTGTCGCTAGTGAATGTTAAGCACGAGTGTTTGAGTTCAGATAGAAATAAACATACACACACAGACACACAAACACACATGTAGTTATGCATACATTCAACATACATAAATACATACATATGTATTTAAACAAATTTGAAATAAGTTTTAATTAATTAATGGTTGTATGTGATCGTTTTTATTACAATTTTTTTTTATTTGTTTTTAACGATAACAATTTTCTCTTAGAATACAATAAAATTTTGTTGTTAATAATTTTCTTAAATGTAAATTATTGAAAATTATTTTAATTTTCTTAAAAGTTACATAAATGAAACATTTAACTTTTTCATTTCATTAGTTTATAAATATTTTTATTATTATTTAGCAAAAAGGCTAGCGATGTTTGTTTTCTAAGTCTTTTGTTTTTTATACACCTGCACAGAATATATTTCACTCAACAGGGAAAAGGTATTGTTTCTTCATCCCATGATATAGTAATATTTCTATAAAGTTATAATATCAATCAAATTATATAAATAATTTGGTCATTTGAAAAATGCAAAGTAAAAGATATTTTTTATGGGAACAACATTAAATTTATAGTTAAAACGTGTTTTATAAAAATTAAATATTAAAGTTTTCATTCGCTTTCTATGATTTTTTAATGGAGTGTTTCAAAACTTGACAAGACCAGAAGTAAAAAAAATAAATAAATAAAATGCTAAGATTTAAAAAACGATAAGGTGACATTTAAATTTGCATAATGAGTTTATAAAGCAGAAAGAAACACGCTCCTATTAATTGATTAACTGGGATTTTTATAATAAAATATATATATATATATATATATATATATATATATATATATATAGTATGTTAAGAGATTTATACAAAATTAATGATTACACAACAAAAAAAAAATGTATATATATATATATACGAATATTTATTATCTTTTTATGATTTTGTTCCTTTATAAGAGTTTTTAAAGTGTTAAGAATATTTTATTAAGTAGAAAAACTTTTACTTTACTTGTATTTTGTATTTTTTTTAATTTTTTATTATTTAATTTTTTTTTTTTTTTTTGCAGATATTATTGAACATAAATCTTTGGTAGATGTAAACACCTAAGCAGAGTCATTTAAACGAAATCAAGAAAATAAATAAATGTTTTGTAACTAAAAGACTGAGTAGCGATATTATAAGAAAACATATAAGTAATAAAAAATTGTATTTAAAGTTTCAAAAAAGTATAAAGAGCGAAAAAGTAAAACGTGCAATAAAAATTTTAAGCAATATTTCAATTTCTTTCTTTTTAAGAAAAAAAATTTTTAACTAAATAATAAAAAATAAATAGTAATAAAAATAAAACGATTTTATTTACATTTTTAAACAATTATTATTAAAAAGAAAAATCCGAAACAAAAGAAACCAATGAGAAATAAAAGAGAAAATGATATAATTTATTAATTATAAAAAAATAATAATAAAAAAGTTTTATACTCATCATTAATATTGGCAAGAAAAAAAAATAAGTCATTTAACAATAAAAGTGTATGAAATATAAAATGAAATGAAAATATCTAACTTAGCGCATATTTGTTTTTCACTTTTATTTAAAGTTTTTTTATTGTAATTGGATGTTTCCATGTTTGTTTGTTTGTTTGCTAGTATGCAAGTAGCATGAAAACGTAATCAATTCATAAAATAATAAAAATAACTCAAGTGTAATGCACCGAAACCGTAGAGGGTAAGAGGAAAAAACTGCATTCAATATAAACAAACAAAAGTCAAAAGGAGAAATTTTTAAAAATGAAATAAGAAAAATACCTACATACTGTACATAAATCAAAAACATTATAAAATAGTCAAGTCAATTAAAGCATCATTATTAAAATATTTTATTGTTTTTTTTTTGCTCTTTACAATTATTTTGTAAATGTAAACGAATATTAATTAGTTACAGTTATAACAGTCTGTCTGAACTAACACATCTACATTCATGTAAAACACTTTTGGATCCAGAAGGAATAAAATAGATATATTGATATTGGCCGATTAATCATCTTCCACTTAAGCATACATTTATTTTATTACATTTATTTTCCTGTTCATGTATCGATCGATGACTTGATGTTGATGAATGTGCATAATTTTATAATTGGAAAAACAAAAAATTTGGTAAGTAAATTAAAGACATATAAATACATACATATAAAATAAAGACATATAACATTTAAGTACAAAAGAATATTTGAACCCCCAGAAAAAATATAAACAAAGGCCGAAGAAAATTGTATATCCATGTTAATACTTGTGGTTATTATTGTTAACTTCTTTGTTGAATTAAATTAAATTATAATGTTACTAACATTACCTTAAGCCATCAAGCAGAATAATGACAGAATAACACGTAACTATTTCGCTAACAACTGAAATGACATAACAGTATATAACCCAACTTTAAAATAAATATACTTTTATAATTTTTATATTTTCTGTTATTTTGTATACATACATATACTTACAAACAAAAATAACAATAATAAGTACGTTTATACGAGAACATACATACATACATACATACATACATAAATACATATATTTTTATATTCAGTTAAATATAGCAATGGGGTGACATCAGAATTCTTAAAGAACTAAATAGTTCATGAAGAGGTGTTTGATTTTGAAGATATACTATATTTCGAAAAAAAGGAATTTCCATAAAAATAAAATTGATGTTGAATTTACTATTAGGATGTGCTGAAAAAGAGCTACAAAAGCAATGATTTTAATCTTTG
This sequence comes from Protocalliphora azurea, assembly GCA_932274085.1. NCBI lineage: Eukaryota > Metazoa > Arthropoda > Insecta > Diptera > Calliphoridae > Protocalliphora > Protocalliphora azurea. The sequence goes on from OW026519.1 coordinate 2,731,305, forward strand.
GTTGTCATTGGAAAAATGTTATTTTTTATGATTCCTGTTTACTGTTTGTGCCTTAAAGTCCGGTATTATACTACTCACTTACCCAACAAACCAAATAATATTGTAACGATATCATTCTAACGATTAAGGTGCACGAAAATGATATCATTTATAATTCTTAAATGATAAAGGAAAGTACATTCGAAAATAATATCATTATTTTAAAAGATAATGATATTAGTAATGATATCGAAAAATGAAAGCAGCGCGATAATAATTTTGCGATATATTTATCGACATTTAAAGAATAAATGATATCATAATGATATTATTATAAACAAATATGGTAAATCATTAACGATATCAAATAAATTGTGATATGTTCAATGACAATAAGATAGTTTAATAATTTTAGTTTCAAATTTTTTAACTTCACTAGAAATAATTTGTCGATCAAAAACTAGCTGAACTGATCTGTATTCTGTTCCAAATTATTAATTTCATACTTGACAAATTCTTACTAAAAAAAAGTTACGATTTCAAGATTTTGCTTGGATACTGCAGTTATTCACATGAAGTTATCTTTCAAGTAAATACTGCATTCCTCCATATAAGAAATTGTTTTTTTTTTTTGCAATGCACTTAAATTTCATTGTAACAAATTTTCTACTTAAAATATTTTTTATGAAAATGTTTTTGTTTTTTTCGATATTTAATCATAAATGTTCATAGTTAATGAATATGGTATCATTTACGATACAGTATTATTTCCTAGTTTGTTGGATAGTGGAAGAAATCATACTTAAGTTCTTATGATTGTTTTATGATTGAAAACTTAAGTATTCTTTTTCCATCCCTTAAGTTTTTCCTAAGTATGAAAATTTTTTTTGACGTTTTAAAAAACATTTATTGAAAATAAAGAAAAATAAATTAAAATACAAAATCTAATAAAATTATTTTAAATTTAATTTTATGGTTATGAATTGTGCACCAACACCTTTTTAATTTTACATCGCATAAGCTTAAGTTTTCTTTAAATTTTTCAAGTTATTTAAAATTTTTTAAAATTGTGGATTTTTATTTAATTTTGGTACCACATTAGCGTGGCATCAAAAAAATGTTTGCCCAAAAAAGTTACTTTGATATTTATAACGATTTGATATTTATAAGCAAATAGTAAACTCAATTAAAAGATATTCAATAAAAAATTAACATAAATAGGATAAAACATTTTAGGATAAATAAAATATATTTGTGATTTTTAGTTAAAGAAACATTTTTTGAAAATTGAGACCACCCTATTATTTATGTATTTACATAAAAGTTTAATGCTATTTATTTATTTATTTTTTTTCAACTTAAGTTTTAAACTGTAAAACGAAACGTTACTTAAGTGTGACCTTAAACTTAAATGTTTCTTAACTAAGTTTGCACTTAAGTATACACTAAAGGAACAGTATAAAAAAATTATCAGACATGGCAACTTATATCTTAGTTGCTCTAAAAAATTTAATTTTTTATTAAAAATGGAAAAAAACTATATTTTGAAAACATCTTGAAAAATAGGATATTTTGTGGAATATATAAATATTAAAATATTAAAATATGTTTTATATGTCTAATTACCTTTTAAATGATACCACATTTTGTATGTGTTTTTTTTTTCTTTGGAAGAAAATACAAAAATTTTCTAAAAACTAAAAAAGAAGACATTTTTTAAAAATGGTCCAGCTCTTCAACGGTCATCAGTAGACCCCAAATATTTTGGGAAACATCATAAAACATACAAGGTTAATTTTCAGGGGAGTAACAGAAACACTTTTTTGAGTAAGTCGCCTTAATATATGTACATTAGGATAGCCCCTTTTGTATGAAGAGAAAATAAGACATCGATGTTCCCAGCTCAAATAAAAATTTGCTTAATTTTAAGATACCGTTTCTCAAAATGTTTATCCTGACATTATCCTTTCGTGAGCTAGATAAAAATCAAAAAAAGTAATTTTTTCGAGTTTTTCAGACTTTCAACATGAAAATTTGGTATCGCAAGAAATTTTTGCAATTTTTCACGGAAAATATTTTTTACACATAAATATTTCCAAAAATAAGAACAAAATAATTCAATATAATTCTCTAATAGTTATACCGAAATATTTTTTTTTTAATTCGGTCTTGCTTGCATTTTATTAGATTTTTTCGAAACATATTTTCCTTCATATACAAAAGTTAAATATAGCTGTTAAGTTAGTTAAATATATAAACTAATATATATATAGCTGTTAAGCTATTAAGTAACACACAGAAAGCGATTTTTTCTTATGACTCGTAGCAAAAAATTACTCTCTGTGTGTAACAAATTGTAAAGAAATACACTTTTTTGTGGATATTTCACTTAAGCTTAATTTATTTCGTTGTTTCTTAATAGAAGTATGAAGTATTATATATCATTAGAAAACTTGCATAAATTCGTTTTAATTTTGATGTTTGTCTTGATAAAAAATTATCTAATATAGACACTATGTTAAGAAAAATTGTATATAACTAAAAAAGAATGCAAGTACTTTTTTGGCAAAATATTACAATTCTTTATACCCTACACCACCATAGATGTTTGGGTATTATGTGTTTGTGCTGATGTTTGTAACGCATAGAAAAAGTTATCCAACGCCTACCTTAAAGTATACCAATCGATTCAGAATCACTTTTTAAATCGATCTAACGATGTCCGTCCGTCCGTTTGGCTGACTATACGGATGGCTGTAAACATTCTTCACAAGGAACAGGTCGCAATTTTAAAGAAAATTCAATGAAATTTGGCATGTGGGACTTTTATGATACAAGATCGAAACCTATTGAAACTGGTTATGATCGGTCTATTATTTCACCTATCCCCCATACAAATGTCCTCCCGGAATAAGGGTTTAACGATCATAAATGCCTTAAATATTTAATGAAATTCGGTATAAGGAAGTTTTGTATAAATGTCAATCTTTATGCCAAATTTTATGAAGATTGGTTCATAATTAACCATAGCTCCCATATAAACCTCTCTTCCGACAATCACTTTAACGTGCATAAATCCCATACGAATGTTAGTATCTTTCTTTCTCGTTTTTACCTGATTTTGCGGTTTGTTGTTAATGAAATAAAAAATTTTTAAAATTCGGACTCGCTATAGGAAAAAAACTTAAACAATGTATGGGCAAACAATAAAATTTAAATTTTCAAAGCCTAATATCTCGTAAACTAAGAAAGATAGAGTTTTTGCAGATTTCGGCTTTATAAAAAGACCAATTTTGATAACCACATTGACTATATTTATGTAAAAATTTAAATCAGATTTACTGTTTGATAAACCGTGAAATTGTAGGAATATTTAAATAAAAATTTAAAAAACTTCAGCATCTCATATCTTAAATAAAAGTTAAAAATTTTAATTTTCATTAAAAATAACAAACAATATTATATAATATAAAAATGTTGAGGTCACTCTTGGATATTTTTCTATATACCAATGGATGCAGATTCCAAAAACCTTTTAAATGATACCACATTTTCTATGTGGTCTTTTGAGAGAAAATGCAAAAATGTTCAAAAAACTAAAAAAAAAAATAATTTTTTAAAAAACCGTCCAGATCAGGAACGGTCAGCAGTAAAACCAAAATATTTTGAGAAACTTCAGAAAACATAGGAAGGTTAATTTACAGGGGGCTAACAGAAACACTTTTTCGAGTGAGTCGTCTTAATATACATATGTTTCTTGAAAAAAATTATATAATAAAAAAAATGTAAGTTTAATTTGAAATTCAAATGCATATAACTTTTGATTCTGTAAAGATTTCTTCAGAATTCTTTCTTACATGATTTAGAACTTTGTTGTTAATAAACTAAAAAATATTTTAAAAATCGGGCCCAAAAAGACTTAAACAATCTACGCCAAAAAATAAATTTTTAATTTTCAAAGCCAAATATCTCGTAAACTAAAAGAGATAACCTAATAAGTATAAGTTTTTTGAAGATCTTAACTAGAAGATTTCATATAAATACTAATTTTTTAAATCGGTTCAGATATAACGTTTTTCATATCGATGGTGTCCAACTTTGGGGCACTGTGTACCCATCCCGGTTAAGATAATATAGTTCAATATCAAAACTTAAACCCGTCTACATCAACTCGTCAATATTACCATGTGAAATTTCATTAAAATTGGGGCATCCTTTTGGAAATTGCAGCTTTATTTGCACTTCATTTGTTTGATTGCACATTATGCAACGTACTTTTTATTATTCGTAGTAATTGCTGTTGAAGTTATTCTTGTAAATTATTTGAATATAAGCATTTATATAATATTTATTTATTTACTTTTATAAAAATATAAATTTAACTTTATTAGAAAAAAAAAAAAAAGAAATACTTTAAAACATTTTCAATAATGTCTTACTAAGAAGATATTCATTTACACTTTTATAAAATTAATTTTAAATAACTTTCAATAGTGTACAAAAAAGTAGTTAGTTATGCTTTTGAAGTAGTAAATATGTTATTTCTTTTTCTCTTTTTTGTTGTAATAATATATGCAGCTAAAAATTTTATTTTTTTTAATCTATTTCAAGACTGAAATTTTCAATCTATGGTGACGAATTAAATACAATATCTTTTAATATATGCATGTTTGAGTAGTCTTCGTAAATCAGAATTGCAATATGTGTTTCCTGAAACACATACATACGAATATGTACATTAGACTACCCATAAATACAAAATTTTTGATTTTGCTTGCTCCACTAGCAGTTTATGGTAGATGTGAGCAAAAATTGAATCGAACGGTCATAAACCGGCCAGTCGACTTTGACTTTTGACCTAAAAAAGGTTCTAAAAATAACTAAAATCTATAACTCTTTAATTTAAATTTTTGCAAAAAAAAAAAAAAAAACTAATTAATTTCTTTTAATCAGATTAAAAATAAAAATAAATTTTTGACATACAATATTTTAATATACTATGACTTGTTGTGATCTTATAAGCAATTAAAATAAAAATGTATATATGGACTTGTTTTAAAAAGGTCCTCGTTTTAATACGAGCCTAACCTGTTGGCAACGGTTTTTATTATTTTGTAAAGTAAGATTACTTTACTATTTTAGCGCAAATGAACCAAAATCTGACATTGAGGAATAAATTTTCAACTTGTTACACAAATAGTGTCATTAAATGCAGAGTACATCATAAATTTTTGGATCATTATAGCGAGTATTTTTACATTATTGTTGAATTAAACAATTGCTGGAAATTTAAGTGTTGCCGTTGACTAAAAATTATAGAAGTTGATGTGTTAATATTGTCACATATAAACAAACACCTATTTTACCTTAAGAATCGGCGAGATATATTGAAAACATAACACTTTTTTTTCAATAGCTCTTAAATTAATAAATATGTGCAATATCTTAATCTTTTATTTAATATTCGTAAAAAAAAGTGTAAAACTAAAATAACAAGATTAAAACGTATTAGATATGGAACAGAAGTAACTTATTTGACAATCTTGGTATTTGAATAAATAACTGCAATAGCTTTCTTCATAAATATATTGAATTGGAGATGAAAAAATTACATTTTAAATATTCAAGCTTTATAACGTTATAAACTGATCTTAGAAGTAAATTACTAAATAAATTGCAAACATTTTCCTTTTTGAAAAAATACTAAATCAACAGAAAAAACAATTTAAGATGGAATCGAAATAAAACAAATTTTCAATATTCTATCAATTTGACTCATATAAATGAATTTGCTAGTTATTTTAAAAATATATTTTTATTTAAATATTTGCAATCTATTATGAAATGCGTGTTCTGTTTTTAATATATCACATCGATTTTTAAAGTAAAAGAAGTGAAAAGGTGTTTATCTGTAAAAATATTAACATGTCAACTTTTATCATTTTCAGTTGTTTAGCAGCACTTAAATTTGGAGTTACTGTTTGATCCAACAATGATTTAAAAATACTCGATATAATGATCCAAAAAGTCATGATATACCCTGTATTTTATGCCAGTATTTGTGTAACAAGTAAAAAGTCAATAACTAAAATTTTTACCATTGCTAACAGGCTAGTTCCATATTTAAACGAGGGCTTTTTAAAAAAAAAATTTACTTTGACTTCTTTTAACATAACAATATATTATAGTAAGCTAAAAAAAAGTTAAATGTAACAAATTTCTGCTTTTTATTCTAAATAAAAAGCTTATACAGCTTTTTTTCGCAAAAAGATTAATAGCGCAATAAAGATTTTAGTTACTTTTAAGATATTTTTTAGGACAAAAGTCAAAATCGATTAGCCAGTTTATAACTAATCGAACCAATTTTTGTACAAATATTATTATTTTAGCCCCATCTACTAGAATCTGACGGTGGAGCAAGAAAAATCAAAACTTCTGTAAATCCTATACAAATATTTACATTTTTATTAATCTACACTCATTGATTTTAATTTTAATAAAATTTTTTAATTAAATCTACATTATATATTACTATATTAAAGATTTCATTATTTGTCGACTCTGAAAGTAATAAATTAATTATAACAAATAAAGATGAGAAGAAGCAATCACTTCTAAGTGGAAACATTCTATTGAATACAGTACTTAACAAATAAAATATTTAAGACACAAACTTTAAATTAAAGTTGTGTTTGTGAATTTTTGCTTATATCTACGTTAAATAAAATCGACCTTAACAAATTGAAAAAAACAAATTCTTTTAAATTGAATTATGTAATTATTTATAAGAAAATGTTCAAGTTACATTTTGTTTGTAAATGTAAATGTAAAGTTATATTTGTTTTTGCTCAGTGTAAACAGTTAAATGATTTTAGTGTTAATAAACTGTTTGATCATGGTCTCGTTTTGTTTATTGCTAAACTTTAAATAAAATTTAATTTTTTTTTTGTAGTTATTTTTATCAACTTTATTTCTATGCAATGTAAATTTGTAAGCATGCGTGACTTACTTGTGTCATTTTGAAAATGAAAGAAGAAAAAAATTAAATTATGCAATATCAACACTTTAAAATGTACGTTAAGTTTATTTTAAAATTATACATACATATGTAGATATATGTATGTATGTATTTATGTATGGAAATAAAAAGTGCAAGTTAATGGATGTTACAGGCATACATACATACATACATACATACATACATACATACATACGCTAATAATGTATGAATATATAAAGTTTTCTACACTAAATATACAGACTTAATTTAGGTTGAGGTGTTTTATTTATATAGATATTAAAATATTTTAATTTTTTTTTTTTTATTAAATTGTTATTGCAAAATGAAATGTATCTATAATGCTTTGTTGTTAGTAACTTCACAGTTCCAACAATTAACCTACTAACAAAAAGCTGTTCTTAAATAACTAAAGGTGTGTCTCTATATAATTTATAAGCAATATAAAAATATGTGTATATATTTTTCTATTTACGACCCCATTTAAAGTTAACAATTTGTTTTTTGTTAAACTAATTAGGTTATTTGAATGAATTTTTTCTCAGCATTATAATCTTATAATGATTTACTTCAATAATATTGCTTACTTAAAATGAAAGAAATATTTAAAAAAAAAAAAAACTGAAGATCTTGTTAGTTATGTGAATGTAACTATAAAAGTACACTTGAATACAAGTAGATTAAATTTAAAACATTTTAAGCAATTAACATTTTTGTATCTTTCATTATAAACTACAAGATTTGGCCATTTGTGGCCATTAAAGAAACTTGGATTTTTGTATATAAAAATAAATGCATTAGTTAATTAAAAAAAAGCAAATGAAACAATTTTAGAATAGATATTATACCATTTATTTCCCTAAAACCAATATATAATACAAGTAAAAGAAAGATTTAAGATTTTAAAGCAGAAAGTATATATATATATATATATATATATATATTTATATGTTTATGATGACACAAATCATTCAAAAGGTAGATAGACATTATTTTCAGCTATAGAGCGCAAAGCAAAATAACCATTAAAAAGTCTAAAAATCTTAACATTCAAAATTTGTTTAATAATTAACAAACTCTCACCTTAAGTGGATGTCATGCATTGTATCTGTTGTTTTTATACCCACCATCAAAAAAAAAGATGGGTGGGGGGAGCGGGGTATATTGGGTTTGCCATTCCGTGTGTAACATATCGAAGTAATTATGTAAGACTCCATAAATAAAGTATATATATTCTGGGTACTCGTGAAAATCTAAGACGATCTAACGATATCCATCTGTCTGTATGTCTGTTGAAAGCAGGATAGGGCTCAGGGCGGACATCATAGTGAGACGAAATTTGGCACAAATATTTGTCTAATATAGAGTTTGCTTGGTATTTAAAATGAGCAAAATTAGTTCATAAACAAAAACGGTATGGACCATATACTGAAAAAACAGTGTCCGTCGTAACTCCAGTTTATACTTTTTGGCCGATATCATTTACAATAAAGCAGATACATCAACGAATTTTTGCACAAATAGTTCATGGACCAATGTAAACTCGGAAACCAAAAATGGGCGTGGTCCGCCTACCTCTCATATAAGGTGAAACATCAACGAAATTTTATACAAATAGTCCAAAGACCAATGTAAATTTGTAAACAAAAAATGGGTTCGGTCAGCCACTTTACCGCCCACCTCCCACATAAGGTGAAATTTTAAAAACTTGCAGATGGTGGGTATATAGATTCGGCCAAGCCCAAAATAGCATTCTCACTTGTTTTTTTGTTCCTATAAAATTACAAACACATTATTGACAAATACTTGCCTCCTACGGGGTATTTATATATATGTATGATAATATGTTTATGAATAAGAAGACAACAAACTTTTCTTTATCAATCAATTTTATTTGCAACACCACAAGTGATCAATAATGATCATAATGAAGACAACGCAATTTCGATTTCATATTTATCAATACCTTCTGAACAATAAATTATTGTGTCTTGTAGACAATGGAAACGTTTTGTAATATTTTGAATAGAAAATTCAAAAAACTCATATAAGATTCAAAAAAATAATAATGTCCATGTCAAATTGAATGGTGGGTGGCTTTTTAATTAATCAAAAAGAAATGAAAAGAAAATTACATTAACGCGTGTCAGACCTAGACAATGTACATACATATTAAATTCAATAAATTAAATAATTTCAATTTTTTTTTTTACGACAATCATATGTGTAGTAACAGTGGGAATTCATAGTACATATATATACTGCATAGGTATTTAAATTTTATTCCAGGTGAAAATGTTAACTGTCTTCTTTAGAATACCTAACTATTACCTTAAATATGCAATGAAAAAACTAAAAATATGCTTTTAAAATGCAAAAATATGCCCTTTAAAAACAAATAACACTGGTCAGCAAAAAAATCTCCCCTTAAATACAAATAGTTAAATTATATGGATTTTGTTGTGATAAAAACGAATCTGCTTTCAGTTTTTTTTCCATCAGATCTGGATTTTTTTATGATCGTGTCTAATATTTCACCCATAATAACACCGTTATACGAGTACATTTCACCATAGCTCAGGAACGGTTTGTACGATTTATATAACTAAAATTGTCTAAAAGCCACCCCAACATCATTTTTTATATGCTGATCAATATTTTCGGAATTATTTAGAATTAGTGTTCGCAAGTTTTTTTTAAAAGTTCATTTAAAAAGTGAAGTTTTCTCTTGTTATTTATCCTTACCATACCTTACCATGGTAGTGCTACGAATAATACTCGTATAATTCACATATCATCAAAAATTGATGCACAAATCTTGATTTTATTCACAGTTAAAATACAATTAATTGGAGATACACTGGTGGCAAAAAAATGTACATATATATATATATATATATATATATATATATTTATATGATCTCCAACGAAAATTGTAGACATTACAAACGGAATGACAATATATAAGTTTATACCTTTGGTGAAGGATATAATTGAACGAAAAAAAAGTAATAAACAAATTTGATTGGGGGAAATAAAGCTTTGTATGTAGTTTCCTCTTTACGTTTTATATATCTTGTTAAAATCACCGATAATTACGTGCCAAAAAGATTTTTGAAATCCTTGAACTCGTTCTAAAAAAGATTTCCATTTAATTATATCATAGCGCCTTTACGACCTAGAAAAAGATACCAATAAATATGACATATGTCTGAACAAATCCTCAAAAACAATCAATATGAACTGACCTTTTACATACAAATAATCTTCCATAGAACGAACAGCTTTAAAAGAAATTTAGATCTGGAAATTAAATATAACCCCCGGTACCAACGGCGGGAACATCTACAAAATCATCTAAACGATTAAAAATCTCATATTTATCATTTGATAAGTATAATTCTTATACTTATCAAATGATTATATATTAAATGCGTTTCCAAAAACGTAGCAAATCCTTATAACATTTTATGTTTCATATTACAGTTTTCTAAACGATAGAATGATCCCAAATAGTTGAAAATTATTGAAAATTGATTGAAATTATATTATTTTATTTATAATTTTTTTATTATTAAGTTTTTGTTTTTTCTGTATACCTTTAAAACAATTAGAAAGTTAATTACATTAATTAATAATATAATTAAGTTTCAATATTAAATAAATTAATAATTTTATTAAAAAATTTTTTGAAATATTTTTTTCTTTAAAAAATTTTGTTTAAAAATTTTTTGATTTCTTAGAAAAAATTAAATTTTTTATTCAACAATTTTCTCAAAAAATATCAACTTTTCAACAGAAATTAAAATTTTCACAAAAACTGAATTATTTATTAGAAATTAAATTTTTAACAAAAATTCCGAAATTCAATTTTTGACTAAAAATCCGATTATTCATCGAAAATTCAAATTCATTAAAAACTGATTATTCACTAAAAAAAATTCGATTATTCATTAAAAATCTAAATTCTCACCAAAAATTCAAATGTTCACAAAAAATTTAAATTTTTACTAAAACTCTGATTATACACCGAAAATTCAAATTTTCACTAAAAATCGATTATTCACTAAAAATTAGATTTTTCACTAAAAATCCGATTTTTCAGCAAAAAATTTATTTTCACTAGAAATTTGATTCTTTACTTGAAATCGGATTTTTCACTAAAAATCGAATTTTTCACCAAAAATTAAAAAGAATCGATTTATCAATAATAATAAGTAAAAAACACCATTGCGTTTGGGCCTCAAAATGATTTTCGAGATTTTCAAAAATAGCCTTATATGAGATCTATGGCCAATTATGAATTTATCCTTATGAATCCTTGGTACTATGATCTCTGCTTATATAAAACTTGTGTCAAATATTATCTTTAAACTGTAATTTATGTGGTGTTCATGCGAGTTTAAGTGATTTTGGGATCTTATATGTAATATTTGGTATTCTCATTCACTCTTATATAAATAAAACTTATTTGTACCAAATTTTATTGAAATAGTGACATAATAAGGCATTTATAAGCTAGGTGAAATAATGGACTGATAATCGTTATACCAAAATTGTCATATGTTCCATATTTCATTAAATTATATTTAAAATTACGACTTGTGTTTTGTGCATAAGTTATATATGTACTGACTACCAGCTAGCCGGACATCCAAAAAACCTGCCAGACGGACTGACATCGTTTAATCGACTTAGAAAGTGGTTCTGAGTTTATTGCTATACTTTAAGGTGGGTATTGCAATATATAAAAATAAGAATTTTCAAAAAATGAGATTTTCATCAACATTTTTCATTAAAAACATAAGTATTTAGAAATTGCAAAAAAAAAAAATAATAATAATAAATAAATAAATAAAAATAAAAAAATTTTAAATTTATAACACACTTATTCACAAAGAGTATAACTTTTTACAAATATTATTTTTCTTCACACAATATTTTAATAAATAACACAATAACGAAGTTGTGAATTGGGCAATTATTTTTCACTTATTTAAACATTTCTTTTTAGTAACAAGTTTTTGAAAAAAATAAAAACCAAATCTCAACGTTTTATAGCAGAACAATTCATTTGAATCTCTTTTTAATAATATCTTTAGACGCTTTATATTACTTCTTAAGCACAAGAAAACGTACACTTATTGATATTTTGGAAGTAATGAAAAGTATTTTCTAAAAAATGACTTTTATTTATTTTTGCCGGGATATTACAGACATTTTAAAAAAGATGTATTTGACACAAATTTATCTTAAAAACAAAAAATGTTCTAAATTTATAACTCCAGAATTTTAAATCATTAGAACAGTTAATCGACCAAAATTAATCGAATAACCGAATGACTGTTAATCGATTGGATACCCTAGTTATAATACAAAAATAGTCAAAAGAGATGAAAATATCGTATAAAATCAAAAAGTTGGAAAAAGTCGACAAAATTTAAAAAAAAAGAAAAAATTCGAAAAGTTCAAGTATTGAATCCTACTTTATTTATTCTGAAACGGACAGTACTCATTACAACTTATTTATTTTCTTTTTTTTTTACAACATATACAATTAGATTTACATAAAAGGAAAGTTGCTTCTAAAGTTAATTGGATTAAAGGGTTTTGAAAAAGAAAAAGAACTTAAAGCATTTATTTAATTGTTTTTGTAAACAAAAATTAAGACTTCATTTATCATTAATATTGTAAAGAAAACATTTTTGAAGATTTCTTATAAGGTCATCATATTGCATCCAATTCCAATCATGGCACACTGTGGTAGAAACGCCAAAAATTGCGCTTAATTCAGGAAAGGGAAAAAGCGCACTATTTATAATTCTGTTGTAATAATTAGATCATATCTACGTCAAATAAATACTTTTATAATTTTTTAATATTTTTTTTATAGCATAAATCACTGTCCGTCCGGCTGTCTGTACATCAATAACCAACATTTGAGATAATTTGTAGTTCGCCGTTTTTAAGATAAACTATTGAAATTGGTACATGAAACATGTTAAAATTAGTTTTAATTGAACCAATATTTCACTGAGCCCTGTACATCTGTATTTCCATAAATTTCTTGACAGGTGAGTTTTGTTTAAGTAAAAATCATATCAATAAATTTTGTGAGACTCGGTTCAAAATTGACCATAATTCCCGTATAATACCCCCTTCCGGAAATCATTTTCTCGCACATAATTCCTTTATAAATCTTCGTATAAAGATAAAATTAAGTACAAATAAAATATATTTAAAAACTAATCTCACAGTAAATTTTAACAATGATCGGACCATAATTGACCATGGCTTCGATACAAGGACCTGTCACGCATTAAGATGATTTAATAAGGTAAAACTTGCACGATTGCAACTTTTTTATTTGTTTTTAATTTGTTTTTAATAATTTATTTGTTTTTAAATAAAGCAAATAAATAAATTAATTAAAGAAAATCCGCAAAATGTTTTTTTGGATTTCTATATTGCACGAATCCAAGTTCGTGTAAAAGCTTTTTGAATTACTATATAAAAAAAATGCCAGTTTTTAGATCGATAAAAAAAATTATATATATATATATATATATATATATATATATATATATATATATATATATATATATATATATATATATATATATATATATATATATATATATATAAGAACTCCATTATAAAAAGACTACTTTTTATAAAATAAAATGCAAAAATATAAATTTGAAAAAGATCGATTTTCAATTTTTAACACTGTGATTAAAAATTTTAAACAAAATCTGTGAATTCGTCGCCGCACTACACAAAGAGTAAAAAAATTAAAGATTCTCTTTTTTTAAGAGTTAATGATGCTTTATTTTATCTATTTTTTTTTTTTTTTTTTGGTTGAAAATTTAAATTTTGTTATGGTATATTACCAATATTATTCCCATCGTACGTTGAAATGTTTCACGTAAAAATGAATTTCGAACCACTCTAATATACAGCATACTTTTGTTTAAGACTTTATTGAGTCATCAAGATGTTTAAATGCTCAAAATATGATAAATGATCTTATGAAAATTGTTTAAAATCATTTAATAAATTTGTTAAATTACTTTTCTAAAAACAATTTTAAATTATTTCGGAAATTAGGAAGATCAAATAAAAAATAATGTTAATTGATATTTTTATACTTAATTATTTGCTTATATTTACTATACATGTACATTAGGGTGGCCCAAAGTAAAAAATTGTCGATGTTCCCACCTCAATTGAAGATTTATTTCAATTTAAAATACTATTTGTCTCGTTGTGGTTGGATCAAAGGATAAAAAGTATTTTTTCGGGTTTTCGGCACAATATGTAATTTTGTTATTATATAAAAGGTCTGATTTTATACAAAATCTTACAATTGTTCTCTTGGAAGATATATGAAAAAAACAAACTAAAAATACCTTTGAAACGGGACAATCCTAATGTATTTCTGTATATACATATACTAATATAAGGTTATTGAACTATATCTATACTATAGTCATAAATAAATTTGAATGTAGATGTGCGCAAAGCTATATCAGTGTTCATCAATTAGCGTTTAAATATTTATAAAATTTTCAAAATTAGATTAATGAATTTTTAATATTGACGCACAAACCTGATCTTATATCAAAATGAAAAATAATAAATACAAAAATGGGCGTTGAACTTGCCAACCAAAAAGACGTAATGTGTGTATGTATACACAAATTCTTATAGCCTGGAATTGACCCATATTTCAGAAAACAAAATGAAAAAAAAAATACAAGTGAAATAACAAACTTAAGAGCAAAAATTTTAAACTAAATTAAAGTTTTTTTTGCATATAACTTAAAGACAAATATTTAAGTCTGTACGTAAAATTAAAGACCAATGAATGTTAGTAATAATTTAAAAAATGTTTATAATAACTATTTGAATTGATATTTTTATTTAAAATTTTGTGGGATTTATGGCTTTGAGAGGCTTTAAAAATTAATTTCAAATATATCGTTTTATAGGCTCCAGATTTATCTTTAAAATGAGACTAAAATTGTAATGTTATGTTGTATAACGCGAAAAGCAATGGATTTATTTGTTCACACATTTAAGAAATTTCAAGGTTTTTAATCAATTTTTTATTTCCAATAGCCAACTTAAGCAGAAAATTTTATAAAAATCGAAAATGTTAAATTCAAATATAATATTTTTTGTTCACTTATAATCGGCAAAATATCGTGATGCTTCAAAACGTAGTTTTTAAATTTCTTGAAAATTGATTTTTTTTTTTTTGTTTTTTGAGTCTAAGCCAATAATGAATATTTAAATTGTTTCACATTTATTTATAAATAACTAACAAAATTATTACATGATAAGTATTTTATGTCTATTCAAATTAAGAAATGAAAAACTTGAACTTTTTAACCTTGTACAGAAATAATTTGTAATAAGAAGTTTCACTGAAATTAAATAAATTTCCACCTAAATCTGAAAATCTTTACGAACTCAATTAATAATATTATGAGCATAAAATAATACTGTAAACACATCTTTATATTTGTACATACGGTCACATATATACATACATACAAACATACATGTATATATATGTATGTAAACGTACTTGTATATATGTATATATATATTGTGGTTGTCGACCCAACCAATTGGGATTCGGCAAAAAAAAATAATAATAATAATAAATAAATAAAAAAAAAAAAATAAAAAAATAAGTAAAACACTTGTGTGCCATGCAATTTGCGTTGTATTTTGCGAACAAATGTCAAACCAAACCCAAAATACAGAATTAAAAATTTTAAGCCGGAGTTTGAGTTAAATGAAGACTGAATAATACCAATCCCTAAAAATATGCGATGTGGATCATGCGGCAGACATCCAACAGTCAGTTTGAAGCCTCTAGCAAATTACTAACGCACAGGTTTTAATTGCATTTGGTAAAATATTTTGTTGTTTCTCTTGCATTTTCATGGAAGAGCATGACAAAAAAAAAAAAAAAAAAAAAAAAATGTGAACATTTTCTTAATAAACAATTTTAAAGCAAAAGTGAAAAGCTGCAATTAAACCAGTCACTGGTTGCTTACAAAAAAATGTTGCCAATAACATGTACTACAGCAATATCTTCAAATGATATACTACAAACACATATACATACATACATACATACATACATGCACTGTTCACATATGCATAGGGTTTCTATTAAGTGATATTTCCCAGCAAAAACTTTGATTTCCTGGTAAGTTAGCAGGTAATAATATCACGCAGAGAAAAAGTATAGTTGTAGTGACCATAATATAAGGCCAACATATTATGGTTCGAACATATGATCACAGCGAAAAATAGAAATGATTATAAGTAATAATTATTATGATTCCATTTTGTTATATTGTGTCCGATTTTATGGTTTATTTTTTCATGTTATGATTCTAGTTTCAAATACAATTGAACAATCTTAGTACATCATTATCCGATTCTTTCAGATTATAATTTGACGTGATTATATTTTTATTCTATCTCATTATATTATTATACCACATTGTCATATTATTCCATTTTATCATATTATTTTTTCATTTTGTCATATTGTTATTCCAATATGAATTTATATTTTTATATATATATATATATATATATATATATATATATATATTATACATATCATTTGTTCATTAATTATATTCATTTGCACCACCATATGTAATTCAAATAGTTAATAAATATCTTATATTGCTTGAATTACACCGGATATTATAAAACCTAGTCTATTTATATTTATTCATATATAAACTAAATGAGAATTACAATGAAATTGGAGAATAAACATTAAAAACAAAATATATTTAAGAACAAAGAAGTATTGAGTTTTTCCACTAAGTTTGTAAAAGGGATAAGTATTATATTTATTTAAAACATTTTATTATTTATGGTCCCAATCAATTATATTTATCGCCATTCTTATATCTATATATGCAAGATTTGTACAAATTGCAATTTTGCCAAAATTTCAAAAAGTCCATAAAATTTATTTTTAATGCTCCTCCGATTTGATTGTGTAAAATAACAAAAAACTAAGTATACGCAGTAATCCATGATATTCCATTAGAAACGGTGAATGTGTTTTTTTTTAAATTTTCGCTCCTTTTTTAATCTTTGAGACTATCTACTGCATTGACTATTTAGGGCATATCAACGATATATATAGAGCAAAATACGCATAATTACACTAAAATTTGTATTCTGTTGAAGAATACAAATTTTGTAGATCAAGAAGATCTGCAGCCAATATTAGATCGTTTATAGAGTGAAAAAAAAAATTAAGAAAATGCTTTAGACATGTGTGTGATGTTTTGATTTAAAATGTCGGAAAACCCCATTTTCAAGATGTGACAATAATCTCATCAGGGCTCTTAAAACCATTTCCAAGTTCTTTAGTGTTTTATCAAAATTCGCTATTACATGTGAATAATACAATACGAATGAACGTAAACACATATTGCATTAAAACTCAGCTATTTATGTCTCAGGGTAGGGAGGGAGGTAAACAAGTTAATTGTAAATACCATAATCGCGCACCGACTTCAAATAGTTGTCGATATAAATGTGATATCTATGATTTTGTGAGTTTGTGTGTGTGTGACTAAATGACTGCAATATCTCTTGAATTTATGTGTGTAAATAGTTGTTGTAATAGTAGTAGACTATAATAATGGTGATGATAGCAATTAGAAATATTAACAATTAAACTTATAAACCATAGACTCACGCAATCTTGTACATATCTTAGTTGAAAATGGTAAATCATTTGATACTCGTACTTATATCAAGAAAATAAAAATCATGGAGAAACAAAAACAAATTAAGAAATAAACATTTCAAAAACATTTGTTTAAAAAATTAACAACTTTCGAAATTCTTGAATAAGTGGTACAATGTTATATGAAGACCTTTTTATTAAATCTTTTTCATCTTCGGCACTTTTTTCATTTTTTGTCATTGTGTCTCACTACTTTAGATCATTACATCCACTTGAAACATGAAGAGGAATCACTATAGTCGGCAATGGCTAGTCAATCAATACGATGATAACGATGGTGCTAATAAGTCGACTGGCACGGAACAAAAAGAAAATCAAAATCAAAGTCACAATTACAGTACACACACTTTTTGGTATCAACTAGCGGATACAAATGGTCCAGTAGCAGCTTTTCATCAACGCTTTTACAGACATCTACAGCAACAGTCGCATATACACTCACACCCGCACAATTATAGTAGGAGAAATGAAACATTAACCAAACGGAGAAAACATTTAGATTTATATTTACGATGGCCTTATAAGTCCTGCTTTAACCAAATACTAGAAGTATTATTAGCGTTAGTTT
Source organism: Protocalliphora azurea (assembly GCA_932274085.1). Taxonomy (NCBI): domain Eukaryota; kingdom Metazoa; phylum Arthropoda; class Insecta; order Diptera; family Calliphoridae; genus Protocalliphora; species Protocalliphora azurea. Next base: position 2,749,677 of record OW026519.1, read on the forward strand.
TAGTCAATTGTCTATTATATAGACTAACGCATTTGCCATTGGCTTTGGCGGCTTATGGAGAATTGCAACCGGCCAGAGGATATCATCATCAAGCCGATCCGGCAAGTGTTTTTAGCAGTAATTTTCGACATAGTGAAAGTTTAATTTTAAATTCGAACGAAGATGAAGATGAATCACTCTTTCGACAGCCTCATAATATCGGAGGTTCAGCATTCGGTTACAACGGTCTTCAGATTCAACATAATTTGGATGACAATTTGTTAAGAAGTCAAAATTTTAAAATTAGCCCAAAACCTTGCTCTACTGGACGTATCGAGGGAACCTGTATGTTTGTTTGGGAGTGCATAAAATCCGAAGGTCGTCATGTGGGCATGTGTGTGGATTCGTTTATGTTTGGTTCATGTTGTGTGCACAACTACACCGAAAACATAGTGCAGCAGAATACATTTTCATATACCAGACCTACTAAACCACTAGGTATTGGCAGTATGAACCATAGGCCACGGCCACCTCAACAACCTCATCGTCCTAGTATAAGGTAATTAATTACTATTGAAATATTATCTAAAACGCAAAAGCTATATTTAAGACCTTTTATACCCTTTACCACATTCGTAAAGGGTATATATAAGTTTGTCATTCCTTTTGTAATTTCTACAATATTCATCTAAGACCTCAAAAAGTATATATATATGTATATTCTGAATTCTTATTGATAGGGAAGTCGATATAACGATGTCCGCCTGTCCGTTTGTCTGTTGAAATCAGTCTTTAGAAAGTTCCAGATATCGGATATATATGTTTTATACATTAATTTAGAGAATATCCTTACATGAGCGCAAATAACGCCAAAAAATGTTTTCGTTTTCGAATTTTCTAAGCGCTTACATAAGCGTGTGTCTGTTGAAATCAGTTTTTACAAAGTCCCAGTAATCGAATATATATGTTTTATGCATCAAATTAGAGGGAATATTCCTGATAAAAATCAGCAAAATCGGTCAATTAATGGCCGTGATATCGCATGCCCCTATATAAGCTAGCGACTTCGTTTTTGCACAGAAAATTCGGAATCTTCTTTTGGATTTTTTTTCTGAAGAAATGAACAAAATCGGTTCACTAATAACTGAAGTATCGGTCAAAATGTATTTTTGAATTTTGTGAAGCTTCTATATCAGCTTTAGAATTCGTTTTTGTACAAATTTATTGTAAATATTTGTATTTATTTTTTTTTTAATTTAAAATTTTTTGAATTAAAAACATCGGTCCATAAACAACCGAGTTATAAGCAAAAATCTGAAAAAATTGTTAAAAACATATACACACAAACATATATAAAAAGCATTGCAATGACTTTCAGTGTTATTGCTTTTTGTATAAGCAAGTAGTAGTTGTTTATTACATATACATACACATAATCATTTTTTATGTATGTTTGGACGTTTTTTAGTTGGAAATAGAAGCGTTGCAGTGACTCAGTGTTGTTGTTTTTTATATAAACATGTATCTACATACCAACATATGTATGTATATAAATTTAGTAGTCATCAAAAGCTATCAGTGTTGTTGTTGTTTTCTTAGGGAACCAATACTTGCTATGATAGTTTAATTTTGTGTTCATATTTTTGTAGTTTGGAAAATAATATAGACTATTTTTTTAAGTATAAATGTAAAAATATGAAAGCATGCTTTAAGGCACAAATTTTATTATTTGCTGGTAAGGTGGTAAAGGATAAAAAAGTTTCGGCACAGCCGAATATAGCGCTCTAACTTGTTTTAAGTTATTTGGATGAAAATTTAAAGCAAATTTAATGAAATTTAGCGCATATGATTATTTTGATACAAGAACCAAGTCTACTGAGACTAGTTATGATCGGTGCTTTATTTCACCTAGCCCCCATACAAATGTCCTTCCGGAATAAGGTTTCAATACTTATAATAAAATTTTATGTCTTAAATATATTACAATTTTAGTAAAATTTGGCATATAAAAGTTTTCTATAAGCATAAATCAATGTGCAAAATTTTAGGAAGATCGGTCCATAATTGGCAATACAACGCCACTTCCGAAAACAACTTATCCATATCGATATAAGTATTAAGATAAAATTTTAACACAAATAAGACTTATCAAAAAAGTAGAAAGCACTGCGGCAAATTTAATTAGGATTCGGTCATAACTGACTATAGCTCCCATATAAGGCCCACTTTCGAAAATCACTTTAAAGTGAAAATATCTCATAATATTAGCTGTATAAATCACTCCGAAAATTTTACTAATATATAAATGTATTTGTTGTATGCTCGGGCTTGACCGGCTATAGCCTTCTTACTTGTTTTTTATTTTATTTTTTTATACATCTTTTGATAAAAGTATAAATATGTTTAATTTTTATTAAAATTTTTCAATTTCTTTTGTTCCTTTGAGAAAATGCAATTTTTTGAACTTCAATGATTTCATTGCCGTTTCGCAGAATATTAGTTATATATACATATGTATGTATTTACTTTTAAAATTAGTTCTACAATTTCCCATATTTTAAGTTGAAATTTTACATTTTTTTATATTTTTTTATTTGCTGTACACAATTAAATTCTTAACATACATGTAATTTATCAAAAAAATTAAAAATTTAGGTTACAAGAAAAAAATTATAAATTTCAAAATTGCGGTCAAAAATCTTAATTTTTTCTTTTCTCTATTAGAGTATTAATTAAGTTTACAAAATCATGAATAAAATATAACTTTTTTTCATATATATTTTTTTAATAAGCCATAAAAAATAGGTTTTTATCAATTAAATTTTCCAAAAAAAAAAAAAAAAACAGATTAAAATTATCACAGTTTTTAAATTTAGCTCCGATTTAAAAAAAAAAAAAAATTGCTGGATTGGTGAACATTTTAAATGTTTTTCTATAAAATTCTGGTTTTAACTTCTCAATGTACAATTTCTTTTATTTTTAGTTGTACTACAAATATTGGCCTACTTTTATTTTTAACAAATGGCAAAATTAAACATTTACGCAAATATACGATTTTTAAATTTTAGACTTATTTTTACGTAGCTTTTTACAATACCTATTACCTATTACCTATCTATTAAAAACAAAAATAAACAAGTTAGAGCACTATATTCTGCCGTCCCGCTTTACCAACAAATAATAAAATTTACGCCTTAAATTATGCTTCCATATTTTCACATTTATTCTTACAAAAATAATTTAAATTTTTTTCCAAATCACTATCATTGCAAGCGTTGCTTGCTTAAAAAAAAAACAACAATACACTGATAACTTTGATGACTACTAAATTTAAATACATATGTTGTGTGTATATTAGACTGTACCAAAATTTACCGACTTTTGAATTTTGACCGTAACTCCCTCTAGAATCCCTCACTGGATTGGATTTTTAATTTATTACGAATTCCACAGACCATTAATGTGTTTTAGACCACTTGTGTAAGAAGTGTACACAAAAACTTTTTTAATGTTTTGAGAAATGTTTAAATGAATTGCTATTTTTAATTAAATTTGAACCATAATTACTGGAAAATACGTTTCTCCAGGACAATTCAAACCCCCTTCCATGCTTGGTTAAAAAATTTTGATATTAACTGACTTTACAAATATTTAAGAAAAGGTGCGTTTAAAAAAGGCTGACCCCAAGCACACTTGAGGGTTAAATTTGCCTTTTTTATAACACGTATCAACGGAAGTCTTTCAGTTATATTTCATAAAATTTTATCGAAATCCAGATACAAATAAAAAAATTTTTCTTAAAACTTTCAAATATTCCAAATTTTGACTTTTGACCTTCGATTTTTAAATATTATCCCAGGCCAATTATCCTAAAAACTTCAGAATGTATTTTTTAAGACATGTCTTAGCCTATTCTGTAATAATTAAGTTTAAAACTGGAGTTTTGAAACAGTCTTAAAAAATCAAATTTTTTTAACCAAGCACGGAATTTGGTTTTGAATTATCATGAGGAAACAAGATCATGTTTTTAGTAATTAAACATTTCTTAAAAAATTTGTTTGTACACAAGTGATCTGAAGCACATCAATGGTCTGGTGAATTCATAATAATTTAAATATTTTTTAAACGATGTTTTCTTTTTGCGCTTTATTTGATAAATAATTATGTATAGATTACGATTTTTTAATATTTTGTTAGAAAGCAAAGTATTTGATATCTAAATTTTTCTAAAAAATCTATAAAAACAGTGGTTAACGATAGCCGATTTCACTAATATTTTATATAATATATTTTTACAACCCAATGAGTTACGGTCAAAATTCAAAAGACGGTAAATTTTGGTGCAGTCTAATGTAGATACAATAACAACACTGAGTCATTGCAATGTTTCTATTTCCGACTAAAAAACGTTGAAACATACATGAAAAATGATTGTGTGAACATATGTATATACAATCAACATCTACCGCTTGCTTATACAAAAAACAACAACACTGAAAGTCATTCCAATACTTTTTATATATGTATGTTTGTGTATGTAAATTTTTAATAATTTTTTCAGAGTTTTACCTATAATTCGATTGTTACCTATATACCGATGTGGTTAATTCAAAAAATTAACAAAGTCGAAAAGTACGTTTTGACCGATATCTCAGTTACTAATGAACCGATTTTGTTCATTTCTTCCGCAAAAAGATTTCGAATTTTGTGTGTAAAAACGAAGTCGCTAGCTTATATAGAGCCTTGGAAAACTTGAAAACAAATACGTTTTCAGAGGCCTTTGCGGGTTTTTTTTTTTTTTTTTGTATTATCTGCCATTAATTAATTTTTCTGATTTTTATTTATTGATGTATAAAACATATATGTATATTCGATAACTCGGGCTTTCTAAAAACTGATTTCAACAGACAGACGGACATCGTTAGATCGACTTCCCTATCAATAACGATCTAAAAAATATATACTTTTTGGGGTCTCAGATAAATATTATGGAAATTACATACGGAATAACAAATTTACACCTGTGTGTGTGTGTATGTGTGGTGAACGGTATAAAGAAGCTATTTCCATAATGTACATAAAAGTATTTTAAGTAATATTATTCCGTAGAGTTGTTGTTCTTTGTTTAGTATTTCTGTAAAAATTTTATTTATGTATTTTAGCGGTATGACTACGATAGAAAGGCCACATGGTGCCGGAACTTTGGTCATAAGGCCTTCGGGTCCTCATCATCAAGGCGCACTAATAAAACCACACTATTCAAAGCCCCCATATGCCAGCACAGCTTTATCAGGTTCAGCAACAAGTACTTCCATCACAACAACTGCCACCACAGATGATCCGTCTGTATTGTGGACATCGAATTCCATTTTGGACGATCTACAATCATCGGCTAGCATTGCCTCAGCTACAACAAGTAAAGATTAAAGACCGAAAATAAATTTGACAAAATAATATTATTTTCTTTTTTTTTTTTAATTTCTAGTTAATCATCAGCAACAGCAGCATTGGCATCTAACAACTGAACCAAATTTTATTACAAAACCAAGACCACCATCATGGGATAAACCTTCAACATTGAGACCTAAACCTCCCAAGCCACCTAAACCAAGTAAAAAACCTACAACGGCACTAAGTTGGTTAACCCAACAACAACAAATAACGCAAAAACCTTCGTTTAATACGTATCCAACCACGACAACGGCAACGACTACAACAACCAAAAATAAGCCTTCCAAGAATCCTGCCGAATCATTTTCATCAACAATATCAACATTAATGATGACTACAACAGCAACAAAAACTAAACCCCAGGTACATAAGTAATCGAAGACATTGTGGTCATTTACTTTTACTTAAACATTATTATATTTTGCCATAATCTTTTTCTCGCTCATTCTCTCTTACTGGCCGAATGGCTGGCTGGAATTCTTCGCGTTAGGGATAATGAATTTATAACCTAAAGGGACGTTTTATTGTTTGAAGATACCTGATGAAAGATTGTCTTGGATTTGGGTGTGGTAATACAAGTGATCCATCGTCATGTGTAGTACATACAGACTTGTGTATTTAAATTTTGCTCTGTAAGAGTTTACTTTCAAATAGACAGTGTGACTCAGATCCACAGTGCATTGAATCCACGTGTGTGTGTGTGTATTACGTCCGTCTTTTCAGTTTTTCTTTTCGCTTAATAGCAGTATGAGTACTAATTTATATTTATATGCGATTTTTTTCCTTTATTTGCTGACAGTCTGTGGATTTAGTTAGAATGTTTTTCTAACCACAGGCTATGTAGATGTAACAGTAGAATTAGAAAATTAAGGAAGGGAGGAATATGTGCTCAAATTTTGTGTTTGCACATTCCATTTTGTGGGGCGGAGTCATTAGACGACGTCATTACGGTCAGAAGTCTGAAGATGTCTAAATGGTTTTTTTTCTTCTTTTGCATATTAAAAGGTTGTTGCTCAAAGTACTAAACCAACATCAAAGCCATCACCTAATACAACCAAACCCTATACTAAACCTACCTCGAGCGTAAGCAGTAGTACAGCAATAACAACAACTACTACAACATCATCATCATCGTCTTTACCATCAACATCAATGTATATTTCTACAATACCAGCAACAACAACCACTTCTTCCACAATATCTACAGATTATAGTCAAAATCCATCAATGGCTACTAAGCCAACTACAACAGCTGATTTTCCAACAACAACATCACTGAGGCCAACATCCTCTCAGCAACATCCTTCTACCACAACAACAACAAGTTTAGCGTCGTCATCTTTGAACACATTACCATCATCCAATAATCTAAGCTCAATTGAATCAAATGAAATTGGTGATCATTTAGACAATGATAGTAGCGCCACTATTAAGACCATATCAGCCGCTCGAAGTGGTAAGTTTCAATTCATTTACAATGTTGGAATATCTTTAAACTATTTTAATTAAATAATTACATGCATATCACTCATTTTCTGCAACAAAGTCATAACTAAAAAAAATATATATTTATTCAGGAGAAGTTTTTTAGTTCTTAAGTTGATATATATATATATATATATAAATATATATATATATATATATATATATATATATATATATATATATATATATATATATATATATAATATATATATATATATATATATATATATATTTGGAAGCCTAGAATGATGAGGTTGCATAAAAAAAGTTTCGTGCAAACTCAATCTTCTATATGTATGCGGCTACATATATATATATATATATATATATATATACTTTACGATGTTAACAACACAATAACCGACGCACAAATGAAATAAGGCACAGTAGATTATGAAATTTGAAAAAAATGCTTTTATCGCAATCCTGCGTGATATATAAAAAACTAGTACACAAGATTTTGTCAGTTACTAAAATATCTTGGGGTATTATGCGTTTGTGCTGATGTTTGTAACACACAGAAAAAATCATTCAACATCCACCTTAAAGTATACCAATCGACTCAAAATCACTTTTTGAGTCAACCTAACGATGTCCGTCCGTCTGGTTGGCTGGACGGCTGGCTGGCTGTCTATGTAAACCTTGTGCACAAAGCACAGGTCGCAATTTGGAAGAAAATTCAAGGAAATTTGGCACGTAGGAGTTTCATGACACAATGATGAAGCTTATTGAAATTGGTTATGATCGATCCATTATTTCAGCTAGCTCCCATACAAATGTCGTACCGGAATAAGGGTTTTACGATTGGTTTTACTATTGATGTTAACTCTAAACTTGCGAAAGACGTTATTGCAGCAAATGATCAATATGAGGAATTTCAAAAATTTTTTTAAATTTCAAATATAAATATTTCCAAAATAATATTTTTTACAAAAAGAATAATTTAAGTTAAAAAAAAAAAAATAACGTATCTTATTTAATGAAAAGTATTTCTTTGAAAATAGTTCGTAATTATTATTTTAAAATTCAAAATATGCTGGAAATTGTAAGTAAGGATGATTTTTGAGATTATGAAATTATTTTTGGTCCATAAAATTATAATGTCTTAAAATATAATATAAAATATTTTGTTTTAGATATTATTTTATTAATGCTCAAATATAGCAATTTCGCATATCTTTCATCATAAATTTGATTTTTGAATGTTATTGAAAAGTCTTATGTACTAGGTATATAATACATATGTACTACGAGTATTGATATATAATTGTAATTTTTGCAAAGGTTTAAATTAGAATTTATCTGAATGTTTTATAACACGAGTAAGTTATTAAGTTAGACAAGTCGTTTTTGCGCTCGTGTTATGAAAACAGGCAGTATAGCAAATAAATTGTTGGTTAATACCATAGAAAATAACTAAAAGTTCAACTTGCTCTAAAAAAACATAACTCAGCTGTCAAGAAAACCGAACTCTTTGTATGTGTTAGTTGAATTTTTTATACGTGTGAAAAGAGTAATTTATTTATTTATTTTTTTGCTGAGCGAATTAAAAGAGTTGGACTTCTAGTTGTTTTCTATGTTTTCTACTTTCTTTAATGGAACGGCTCCCAAATTAATGTCCGTAGCAACGTTTTAGAGGGTCCGCGGATAGATCTGAAATCATAAATAATTTGCTTTATTCATTTGGTTGGTGTCTATTGAAAAGAAGACTGAGACCTCTACCCGTTAACGCTAATATTAGTATTGATATGTTCTTCCATTTCCGATTTAAACGTTGTGTGGAAAGTTTCTTATTATCTGAGGGATATGTTGAATTGGCGACTCTACATACATTTATAATATCAAAGAATTAAATTATTTCTGGGAGTCCATGAGAAAATACAAATTTCTGAAAGAGTCCGTGACAAAAAATTTCCTGATGTAATAAATTCAATGTTAATAGAACTAAAAATTTAGGAAAAAATAAATCGTGATTAAATTGCTTCATGTTTCATTTATTCTTGATTATTATATAATCTATTATATAAAATTACTAATATTGATACTAAAAGTTTAAACAGGTCTTTTTCGCTAAATAACTTAAACTAAAGGTCTATATATCTATTCATAGAAAAAGGTCCTTAAAAGTCAACATTTTTATTTAAACTTAATATCACAGAATCTATGTATATTAATCTTTATTTAAAAAAAAAATTTTAGAATGTGGTACACCCGTTTTAACACGACCGGAAACACGCATTGTAGGTGGTAAAAGTGCAGCATTCGGGCGGTGGCCTTGGCAGGTTTCTGTGCGGCGCACATCCTTCTTTGGATTTTCAAGCACACACCGATGTGGTGGAGCCCTTATCAATGAAAATTGGATTGCTACAGCAGGTCACTGTGTTGATGAGTAAGTAATTTCGAATTATGGAGTATTAAAAAATGCATTTATTTTATGTTTATTCAATATGTGCCCTTTTTGTTGATGTTTTGATAAACACATTTATGATGTTTTTTTTTTCCAAAATTATCTGTTAATATTTAGGTCTATATTTATCTTTTATAGTTTATTAATTTCTCAAATTCGCATACGTGTGGGCGAATATGATTTCTCTCACGTTCAAGAACAATTACCCTACATTGAAAGAGGTGTTGCTAAGAAGGTTGTACATCCTTTGTATAATTTCTTTACATATGAATATGACTTAGCGTTAGTTAAATTAGAGCAACCATTAGAATTTGCACCTCATGTGAGTCCCATATGTCTTCCACAAACGGATAGTTTGCTAATAGGTATGAACGCAACAGTAACTGGTTGGGGAAGACTTAGTGAAGGAGGAACGTTACCCTCAGTTTTACAAGAGGTATGTGTATCCATAGCATAGTTAAAAATGATAAAATTATTCAAAATGAAATTTATGTCTATTTTAATTTGAATAGGTTTCAGTACCAATTGTTAGTAATGACAATTGTAAAAGCATGTTCTTAAGAGCAGGAAGGCAAGAATTTATACCTGAAATATTTTTATGTGCTGGTTACGAGACTGGAGGGCAAGACTCTTGTCAAGGTGATTCCGGAGGTCCTCTACAGGTTTGCTTCTTAATACTTTAATAATACGACGTATTTCAAATTTCTAATGTATTTGAACTTTACTTTAAATTTAATTAGGTAAAATCTCAAGATGGTCGTTATTTTTTGGCTGGCATTATATCATGGGGAATAGGCTGTGCTGAGGCCAACTTGCCGGGCGTTTGTACACGTATTTCAAAATTTGTGCCTTGGATTATCGAAAATGTAACGTGATAAGCTTTCTGCTATCTAACCACAAATATGAAAATGGAATATCTATTTTTTATTATCAATGATTAAATTTTGTAATCATATGTGTAAATAACTAAAACTCAATTGTTGAAATATTGTTTTATTTTTATTATATTTCTAAAATTTTCATTTATTAATTATTCTTATTTAATTTACGTGTGATTTTATTTATTTTATGTTATATTAAAATTTAGTTAGACACAATTATTATTGTTCAATTAATTCAATTCTATTCATTTCATTTTCAATCAAATAATTTATAAAAATTTCAATTCATTCCTGCTGTACATTATACATACTTACATAAATACATAAATATTATGTACTATAAATAAATATAAATATTTATATGTATCTATATGAAAAACACTTCAGAGTCATTTTTAGCATAAAATTCAATTGTAAAGAATTATTATAATGTTTTCTAGTATTATTAAGTGAATTTATTTTTTATTTATAACAAGGACCATAATAAAAAAACATATTGTCTTGCCCAAAGAAGGAAAAAAAATAATAAAAACAAGGATAATAATTTAATTATATCAATAAAAAGTTTTTACTTTAACAATATTTGTTTTATTTTTAATTAAATTCATTCCTTAAAGTTTCAAATTGTGTAAATTTCTTCAAATAATAAGATGTCAGAGCGATGAGATGATAATTATTCCTTTGAAGGTAATATGAAAAATATAAAAATACCGTTAGTACAAACTTTTCGAGAAATGATACCTATTTAAAATGAATTAAATCTTCATATCAGGTAGAAACAGTGATTTTTAAGCTAACGTACACTCAGACGCATAAGTATTTACGGATATTTATATCAAATAGACATTAATATTTGGATTAATTCCGAAGTTATCAAAAGGATTAATTTCATATTACTTTCATATTTTTTCACTCTCATGAAGAGTTGTTTAAAGACACATAGGGTTTTTCGTAACCGGAGGTTTTTAGTCACTGTAAATTTAGCATATTATGAACTATTGAGTGAAAATATTGCAAAGTTCCAATCAACATAATTGTGCTATAATATTCGTTAAATTTTAAAAACGATAGAACCGTGGTTAATATACAACTACTTTGAGTGAAAAATAATTATTAGTGGAATGCGTATTGGTTTTAATTAACTTGGCAAACATGTTATTATTGTAACCAAAATAACTGTGAAAATTTCAACGTTATTAGTCAATTGATTTCTAAGTTATTAACAAAAATGATTTGGTATCTACTCTTTTTTTGAACTAAATATTTATATTTTATTTATTTAAATAGTGTTTTATTATCATGGTTTAAATCAATTTAAGTATTTACACAAATTTTTTAAGCCAAGGATTTTAATATTCCTAAGCTCGTTCCTCTATACAGTTTTTAATATAATTTAAACTTATGTAATCAAATAACAATAATTCTCAAGATTATTGGTGCAATTTATATATATAAAATAAAAGATAAAAGTTTTATCTTTTCAGAATCAAACGAGTAGGTTCTGCAGGTCAAAATAATTTTATTATTATATTTATTTTAGTTGTATAATTTTTAATATTTAGGATGAGTACTTATATTCATGTTTTCCAATCAAAATACGAAAATTTTTGCTTTTATTTATAAATTTGTTTTTTGCTTTTTTTGTACATGGGCGTAAAGAAGTATATTTTTCATCAAATTATGCAATTAGGTAGAAAGTTATCCCACAAATTGTGAAAGCTTTTAATGTTAAGGCTCTTTAAATTTGCGATTAGATTTTGATTCTAAGCAGAGTTGAAAAATTCTGTACAATTGTACTTTTTTTAGTACAATTCTATTGTCAAAAGTACAGCAGTATGCCAGTGATTAATTTAGTGCAGTTATAAAATTTTGCTCTCTTAATAATATTTGATTGGATTAACAAACATCTTAGAATACTAATTTAATTTTGCTTAAATACAGCTAGATTTATACATAAAATCGTTTAGACATTCTCAGACTTAAATGTAATGACTTTTGAAGAAGGTTTTTGTTAAGCATTTATTAAGTTCAACTCGGACGTTTTTTTTTTTTTTTTTTTTTTTTGGAAAATACAAAGACGTATGCTTCGCTTTCCATTACTCAATATGAAAAATTTTAATTTATATATAAGCTTTTCTTTACCAGTAAAAAATTTTCAAGTTTTTCGATGCGCTAACGTTTACTATAAAACACTTGGTTATTTTTCAGCATTGAAAATAGCACTTTTTGTGTCAACTTATGTCATTCGTAAGGGATATTTTAATTTTCTTTTATTGTACTTCACTTGCTTTGTTAAGCTTCAATTATTAATAAGTTTTTACTTTACAACTTTTGATAAAACTTTAAATCGAACTCATACAAATCTGAATATTATTATTTACTTTCGATTATGTATTTTTTAAGAACACGATACAAGTATTCTTTCTGTTGTTAACTGCCTGTTTTTATAACACGAGCGTAAAAACGACTCGTCTAACTTACATTTAAAACAAAAACAAATTTTGAAATTTTGTTTTTGTTTTAAATATTAGTTAGACGAGTCATTTTTGCGCTCGTATTATAAAAACAGGCAGTTAGTCTTCATTTAACACTCGTATAGATTTTGAAAATTGCGGACAACCTGGGCAACGCCTGGAAATAGCTACTTTATTATTAAAGTTTATAAAGTTACAAAGTTATAAACAGAAAATTTCAAAAATTTCTCATTATTCGACGAAGTACAATATTATGATACATACTTACTACTACACGTTTAAAAACCTTTTACGGAATAATATTTTGCACGGCTTTCAATTATAATTGATGTATATTTATTTTGTATTGCATTTCGTATATATTTAGCAGAATTATTTTTTATGTCAATACCATACATTTTTGCAATTATATATTAATTCACAATCATTAGGCAAAGCTGTTTTGACTAATGATATCTTAAATAAATTAACACAGTATTTTTTATCATATCGCTATTTACTTTATAATTTACGTCGTTATCAAAATAAACAATCGACTGAATTTATTTCTTTTCAGGGAATAAAGCTTCCTTTGCTTCGTCGTACAAATCAATAAACAAGAATTTGACTTCTTCTAAACTAGTTGGGAACTTAGTGATGGGTTCGACTGGTACTTCGTCGCCTGGCTTAACGCCCTTAACAAAGTTGTAAGCAATGGCATAACCTTTGCGAGCTTCAAAAAGTGTTTCTTTGGCAAATTGTTCAGCTTGTCTTGGATAGCATAGGGAAGCGACCGCACCAGCACCAATTGTAGTGTAGAGAACCTTTTTGATGAAACCACCTCGGGCTGCAAAAATGAAACCTGACAAGCCACCAATTGCTATAGCGCCAGTACGTGGCATAATATTATGTGGCTGATTCAAGTAATCAATGGTAGATTGTGTTCGCTCCTTGGCTTGATGAACATACTCGCCGATGGTTTCCTTTTGTTTAGCCAATAAATTATATCCAGCTTGTACTTCCGTACGTACAGTTCGAACACCAGATTCTATGGCATCTCGGGTTGGTGATTTAACCGTTTTGTGACTTTTCTTTTGTGGTCTAAAATTTTAATCAATAATTTCATATGCGAAAATTGAAAAAAAAAAAAATTTAACATTTTCTCACTTGTTGTATGAATGCAACGGAGCGTATAAGGGCAACTCAGTCGCTTTACAATGATAGTGGGCCAAATCATTCACAGCATCTTGTTTATCAGCTTCGGGTCTAGCAGAGCTAGCATTTTGGACAGCGACTGCTGCTAACAAAGTTGATGTAGACAAATTAACACATTTGCGAAACATTTTTAGTATTTATACGTTTGTTTTTATTTCAAACTACACTCACAAACTCCAAAGCAACCACTATGCACAGACAACTAATTTAAAACTGTTGACTTGCAAATGACCCGCAACTAATGGTAATAAATATATATATATTGTTAATAAAATCAACTATTAAAATAGAATTTTTTATCACAATATTTTCACCTGAATTGCATAACGAATGACAGTTCTTCTATACAGTATTACCAGTTGAAAACACTAACAGCAATTTGTACACAGCGCTGTATTTATTCTACAATTATTATAAATTTCGTTTATTGTAACCCCAGTCTACAACTGAGATTAACCTAGTGTCGACGTCAGGCAAATTTTTATCAAAACAAACGTCAAAATCAGTGCGGATATATACAAGGTAACCTTAGTTAGACAGCTGATTATTATCTTGGTTATTATAGCTGTCAAACTGTATATATAAAAAAATTAATTCGCCATATTGTTGGTTTTGTGCAACTGTTGCCAACTTCCATAAATTCGCGTTAAGTTTGACGTTTGTCTTGATAAAAATTTTTCTAATGTAGACACTATGTTATAGCCCGTCTAGACGTAACATAATATGTAAGATTTTTGTGTCAGAGAGTGTCAAATTCGCTATCTGAGAGAATTATTTCACGTGTAGATTCAAATATTACTATTATAAGATGTATTATGAGACTGTTGTGATGAGATTTCTCTACACAACTATCTTATAAGATGAACTGTCAAAAAAAAAAATACACATACACGAAAGATTGTTTGTGTGTGTGCATGTGTATTTTAGAAATTACTGAAAAACAATGTTTTTTTGTAAAATTGTTTCCCTTTAGTGTTTGTTTTACATTTTAAAAATATTTTTATAAAAATTGTGCTAAAGAACTGCGAATTGCTCAAATAAAAAGGACGTGTTTACTCTGTGACTGATTGCAAATAATGATATCTTATAGGATTTATTAGAATATGTGTACCCCTTATTAAAGATTTAACATAACATAAACAATATGGTTACTCTCCTCTGCCGTCGTTATCTCACTTATTATATCAGCGTTAATTTCAGTTGTAGACCTGTGTTTACGCTGATATAATATGTGAGATAACGCCGGCAGAAGAAAGTAACTATTTTGTATTTTATTATTTTAATCACTAAATAAGGGGTACACGTACTCTAACAAAATATGTCATTATTTTCAACCAGTCACAGAGTAAACATGCCCTGTTTATTTCAGAAATTCTCACATTTTAGCACAATTTTACAAAAAAAAAAAAAAATTGTTTTTTTTTTTAATTAACAAAATACACACCAACAAACTTTCCTATATGTGTATTCTTTTAACAGTTCATTTTATAAGGTAGTTCTGTAGTGAAATCTCATCACCACAGTCCCATAATACATCTTATAATACTAATATTTGGATATACACGTGAAATAATTCTCTCTGAGAACGAATTTAACAGACGATAGACATTGTTGGAGCGGGAGAAAATACGAAGTTCATAGGGCAAGCAATTCCAACAAACTTACAACAAGTGATTTTTCAAAACATAATTTAAAAATTCTTGGAATATACATTTGAGGATTCCTGGAAGACCGTAAAAATGTCAATTTATTATGTTATAAAACAAAGTCAAATTACGATATTTCACAAATTTATCGCAAGAACAACCAAGAAATTGGTGAACATAAGCCGAAATATGATCATAATGTCTAGTATTATAAGCAAATCTAACAATAGTATTAACAATACATTTCAATCTATTAAGAGCAGAACATCCAGATATTAATTCAAGGCAATATAAGACCAGTGGCATAAGTAGAGCATGAGCTCATTTTCGTCTAAACCGAAAAAGTAGATTCATATTTGTCGAGTAAATTCTTCTTAGGGCATACCACACTTTTCCGCATACAAAGTCAATAAGACTTTATATCCTCATAAGTCAATATGAGAAACCGCCGTCAAGAACCAAACCGCCGTCAAGAAACCAAACTCAGGCGCTAGTGACGACAAAATTCACACCACCAATACCTATGTCCATCTTTAATCCATCTGTGAATACTGCACAATCTTCATATAGTTTCTCGGACCAGACCTCCCTATCAGGTATCACCACGACAGGATTTGCCCCGAAGTTCGATTCAGCGGCCATGTAATCTGATGCTCTCGTGGAGTTCAGATTAACCTCACCATAACTGATCTCGTATATGGCCCTGGAATGATCTGCTCTCGATGAGCCTAATAGTTCTAATTCCTTAAGTCTCAGCAGACTCCTTGCTGCCGTATCCTTCCCAAACTCCTCAATGGGTAAGATATGAAGTATGACGTCCAGAGCCGCTTGTGGTGTACTTCTCATTGCACCTGTAATGCCAATTGAAGCACACCTCTGTGCCTTCAATAAAAGGCTCCTATTACTCTTTCGTTCCAGTGCCTGCCACCAAACAGATCAATCATAAGTAAGAATTGGTCCCACCATCGAGGGACCAATTCTTTACAACCTTTGGTTTGAGTCTCCAAATCTTACCTATCGAGTTTCTACAGGTGTAGTAAGCATAAGGCCACGTTTGAGTCTCTCCTCAACATTCCTCTTCCAGGACAGCTTACTATCGAGGAATACCCCAAGATATTTCGCTGAGTCGGAAAGTCTCAGTGACGTTCCACATAGTACCGGTAATCTAACACTCTTTACCTAGTACCTTCTAGTAAACAGAAACAACTCTGTCTTTTCTGGATTCACTCCCAACCCTTTATCAGCGGCCCAAGAGGACAGCTCACCTAGCGCGGACTGCATGATCTCACTGATTGTAGGAAGAAATTTTCCTTTTACCAGTATGACCACATCATCAGCATATGCCACAATCTTCCGTCCCCTGCTGTCAAATTGACGCAGAATTACGTCGACAGCCAATAGTCACAAGAGGGTGAGAGCACTCCCCTTTGCGGTGTCCCCCTAGTCACCATTTTCCTTAAACATACTCCATCCAAGCTCGAGTTGATAATCCTGTTGCTCAGTATGAGTATTATCCATTCGATCAAGAAGTCATGTACTTTAAGATCCACCAGCGCCTGCTTAATAGCGTCAATCTTGATATTATTGAACGCTCCCTCAATATCCAAGAACGCGGACATGGCAAATTCCCTGTGTCGAAGTCCTTGTTCTATATAGCCCACCACATCATTCTGCGCACTCTCAACAGATTTACCCTTCAGGTAAGCATGTTGAGCACTACTCATGTTGTTGGTGCCAATAGATGATCTTAGATATAGATCTATCAGTCTCTCTAATGTCTTCAAGAGAAAAGACGATAGGCTGATAGGTCTATAATCCTTACAACCGGAAAATGGGTTCCCAAAAGCTAGACTCCGTCTACGAGCCATCTGATCTCTTGATACTCCCCGGAATACTAGGATCCTTCGACAGTATCTTCATGAATCTGAATAGTTCATAGACAGAGTCAATGGTCTCGCTGAACCTAATTCACGATACCCTTTTAGCTTATTAAAGCTCACCCTATAGGTGCCCCAATCCTCATCCTTATCAGTTCTATGGGCCCTGTTATATAGCCTTCCAACTGTGGTCCGTTGAACTCTCAGGTCCTCTGACCACTAGACCGGCAATTTCCTCTTACCCGGATAACTCACCGGACAGGTGAGCTCATAGCTTCTGATCATAGACCCCGTTATTTTCTCCACCACTTCGTCAAGATTATTCCTCAGCATAAACTCCCTCGGAGTTCCAGTCAGTCTTGACCCCAAATCACGCCCGAAAGCGTCCCAATTCGTCCTTCTAGGATTCCTAAAAGGTTTCCTCTCCGAACCCAGAAAGTTCAGACTATAGGTTATCCTGCCATGGTCAGAAAAAGAACACCCCATTAGCCACCCTCCAATCTTCAACTAGGTCTCTAGAATTAGTCAGTGTGATATCTATTACCGAATTCCTATCCTTTGTCCTGAACGTAGGGGTATTTCCCTTATTGCAGATTTAAAAATCATTCGTAATAATGAAATCAAAGATTGACTCACCTCTCTTATTAGTATCCTTGCTACCCCATTAACTGTGGTGCGCATTGGCATCGCAACCGAGCAATAAACGTACTCCATTCCGTCTTGCATACTCGGCTAAGGTCCACACCCTGTCATCCGGTGGTTCCGTCGGCTCATAGGACATGTAAAAAATGGACCATAATTGAAATTTGACAAGCAAAAAAATATATATTCCAATCAATACTATTATAATCCCAGTATTCTACTAAATTACGTATTTGAATGGAAGCTAGAATAAGGGCATGATGAGAAAATTTTATTATAGACATATCACTAACCAAAAAATAATTCAACAAAGATGTAGAGTTATTAGTCATATCATTGTGCGTGAGCTTAGAATTGTGTACAACAGATAAATTCAGTCTTACACATAGCGCCCTTATAGTATTAGATTTAGACAAATTAAATAAATTGAAATTGAAGTTTCCTATAATGACTATATTCGAGTATCTGGAAAAAATATTGCGACGACGTTCTTCAAACAAAGACAAATTACCATTAGGCAGGTAGACCACACCAAATAAAACCTTCAACTTTTCAAAATATATCTCAATACAAAGACCAGCTACACACACTCTTAAAACAGATCGATATATACTGACACAACCACCTCTAGAAGGCCGATTATTTCTACAAAATACATAACCTGAAACACCAACGGAACGATCAGAGATATTTTCATCAGCCAAGTCTCTGAAACGGCAAAATAATGAAACATGTCATCTTTTAGAATAGTACCAATCTCATCAAGTTTAATACAATGTATAGAGGGTGTCAAACTCTTTAAATTTGTTACAATTACCATGAAGAATAGTTATCAAGTAAGAGTTACCACTAATGATATATATGGGTCATATTGTCACTAAAAAACAAGTAAAATAAATACAATAAAACATGTTCATCATAATAATAATCATTTGAATTCATATGTTTTATATCAGATAGTAAAAAAATGAGATCAGCCAGAAAAACAGTAAAAAAACTAACTGCATTGTAAATAAATAGAGAAGAAGAACTGGACTGCTAGAACTTACAATAACAGGAAACAGTTAGCAATGTATATAAATTCATAATATTGTTACGTTTTACTTTTTATTCCGTATACTTTTATTACAAATAAAAACAGTTTAGCAGTTTAAAAGTTGTAACAACTCTTTATTTTATTTAAAATGTACAACAATAACAGTTTAAATAGTCACTATGTGTTCTAATACGCACACACTTTGTACAGCACACTTTAATAATGTACAAGAATATATAGCGAACTTCAAGCCAGTTAATTTGTCTTTACTTAATGATGCTTCAAATTAGGCTGACTCAATGGTGTTCTCAAGGCCAATTTATATACACTGCACTACCATCTAGATGCTTCTCGAAAGCTCTACAATGATCTTAATGGACAAAATAGTACATTCGAATTCTAGAGCTTTCAATGCTAATGTTAGCAGCTTCAACATTTAGTGTTGCCATACTTACAAACAATGTTGAAAGCTGTTCATTCAATGTTGTATGTTTCCAGCTATGTTAATAAATTCTACAGATATGTTAACTGCTGTTAACATAAGTAGAAAGGTTGAGAAGCATTGAGAAAGATTGAAAAGCATTGAGAAAGGTTGAGAAGCATTATTTAACTTTAAATCAGCCGTTAAAACCGTTATATTTGAATTTAAATCTCTTAATTAATTTACTACAGTCAACAATGTCTGTTTCAACTTCTTGACACATGAAGACAATTCTAATTTGAATTCAGAAATAGTATATTTAAATGACTGTTTGATGAAGTCCCGGTCATTATTTCCCTTGGAAATAAAGTCATCAAACTTAGCACTCAATAATAAAATTTTAAAATTATGATTGAAATTTATATTTGTTCATAAATTTTGTTTGTTAAAATTTTTTTTATTAGAAAGTGTTTGTGTGTGAAATTTTTATTTCAGTCAAAAATTTGCATTACTCTCTTTTGCCGGCGTTATTTCACATATTATATCAGCGTTAATCTTACATAGTGTCTACATTAGAAAATTTTTTTTATCAAAACAAACGTTAAACTTAACACGAATTTGTGAAATGTGGCAACCATTGCACAAAACCAACAATATGGCGTATTCGTTATTATTTTTTATATATGCAGTTTGGCAACTGTAACAATCAAAATAATAATCAGCTGTTTAACTAAGGTTACCTTGTTTATATTCGCACTGATTTTGACGTTTTGAAATTTGCCTAACCTAGTGTATACATATTCTCCGGATTTAGCCCCCCGTGACTACTTCCTATTTCCAAACCTAAAGAAATGGCTCGGTGGAAAGAGATTCAGCTCCAACGATGAAATTATTTACCAAACAAAAGCCTATTTTAATGACCTCGAAAAATCTTATTTTTTACGCAAAGTAAATGACGACACTTGCTCAAAATTTGACAGTAGTCTATTAACAGGTGGTGGGATGGGAATAGTTTTGCATTTCATATAACTACGAGGGAAGTTCGAAAAGCCACGAAAAGTATGAAACTACTTTTTACAAAATAAAAAGCAAAATTTACAAACAATTTTAAAATATTTTGTTATAATTCACTTTTTTATTTATTTTTTGGTTCTATGCACTTGTCAAAATTTTTTGTAGCCCTATGCACAAGTAAAATTTTATTCACCTCATATTTGTCAAAAATTTACTTCATACAAACCTTTTTACTGCTTGGCACACACTCTAATAATTGTTTTTATTGTTCAATTACAAGATATAATAAAAAAAAATAATTAATGATTGTTTAAAATTTTTCCTTTTTGTCAAGCATTTTCTTTTAACCATATTAAATTTTCTTTGATGAAAAATTGTAGATGTTAGATTTTGCAAGTGTGAACAAATGTTTCACATTTTCGGCGCTCTCCATACATTTCCCTAAGATGCAAGTGTGAAAACGGCTTAACCTAGTGTCTACATTAGGCAAATTTTTATCAAAACAAATGTCAAAATCAGTGCGAATATATTCAAGGTAACCTTAGTTAAGCAGCAGATTATTATTTTGGTTGTTACAGTTGTCAAACTGCATATATAAAAAACAATAAGGAATACGCCATATTGTTTTTTTTGTGCAACTGTTGCCACCTTCCATAAATTCGCGTTAAGTTTGACGTTTGTCTAGATAAAAAATTTTCTAATGTAGACACTATGTAATTGGACGTGGACAAACATTTGGGAACCGTTGCTCTATAAGACAATGCGAAAACAAGGAAATAAAAGTTCTTACTTTTCAGCCGCCTAACAGCTGATTTTGAGCCGCCTACAATACTTTTTTCACAAGTCGCCGCCGTTAATAAAATTGTTCGGCACAGGTCTCTGCCCCTTGGTTTAATTAATTAAAAATAATCATATAAACAAATAGATCAAATAATTATGATAAAATTAGATAAGTGTACAAAAATTTCAAAATGCATGAAAGCCAAATTAGAAGCATGCAATAGAAAGGAAATTATAAATTAATTTACATATAATGTACATACATATGAGTTTTAAAGGTGAACAAACGCAAGAAGTGTATACAAAATACAAATAGCAATACGAAATACTCCTACCCAGGATACAAACTACAGAAAAGAATTTTTAAAGGTAATTATAAAAGTGCATTTGACGCAAACACTACTACTTTAAATATAAAACATTTCTTCCATTTCAGTAAAAAAAAACTTTATTCTTCCACATTTAGCATAAATTAAAAACTACATTTGCAGAAATTAATGCCAAAGATTGCTCTATTTAAATTTTTAATGTTAACAATTGTTGTTGGTATTATGGTCACTAGACCAAAATAGTGGTGAATAATTACAATTTTATTTCTTACGAATCAAATCAATTTGTTATCTAAGACATTTTAACAAGATTGATTTTATTTATCAAGCAACAAGCAGCCAGTTAGAGAATTTGTCGATTAAGTAATTTATTTTATAAAAGAAAAAGCATTTTGAACAATAAATACTCTTATGGCTACTAACGTAACTTCATCTAAATTCAGGTAAGTTTGTCATTTTATATGTACAGTCGAACACGGTTATAATGAACTCGAAAGGTCATATTTAGTTCGTTATAAATGTATTCCGTTATATCCGTAAAATACCAAAAAATTTTATTTGTTAACAAAATATACATATTTTATTACAACACTAATATTTGTAATTAAACCGTATTTTTTCCTTTAAAATGGTCTGTATTTACTTTTTAATTATGTAATTAATTTCAATACATCAGGAAGAATATTTTTTGCATTCATCAGTCATTTGGAAAATTGAGATTAAATATATTTTTATGCTAATTCAATGTTTTCATTTATTACCGAGGTTTTGAAATTGGCATGTCTTGAGATCTTTATCAGTATTTCTCAAAGAGCGAATAACGATTTTCTAATATTTAATTTCTAATTCTCTTATAATTTTAGTTTTATTTTAAGTTATTTTCGATAAATGTGTTATGTTAAAAAGGTAAGCGACTATATATATAAAATTTCTCTTTTATTAGTCTGATAATTTAAATTGAAGTTAATGAAAATTATTTATATTAATTTAAATTGGCATGAATAAAAGTTATTTCTGTAAGTTTTTATATTTTTGAAAGATTTTGAAATGTGCAATTTTATTTATCTAAAACTAGTATTTGTTGGAGTTCGTTATAAAATTAGTTTTTTGAACGAAATATCCTTTTTGGGACCATAAAAGCCTGTTCTTTATAAAAAAGTTCGCTACAAACATGTTTGTTATAAACGTAGTTATTTGTATGGAAAGTTTCGGTAAAATCAATAGGACCGAATAAAAGTGTTCGCAATAGCCATAGTTCCTTATAACAGGTTTTCGTTATAACCGTTTTAAACTGTATTACATATAAGGTATTTTTAAATCCGCAGGTTTAGTTTATGCATGAAGCAACGTCATGTACATTCGCAAAGTAAGTCAGGGTTGGGAAACAACTCTCGCTTCACCGTAATTATTTCTTAAGTACATTCAGGTGGGTTTTTGTTGTCTGGCCTTCAAGAGATTTGAGTCTCACGCCTGAATTGACTAACTGTTTGTTGTCGTCTAACTGTATCGTGTTACGATTTTTCGTCTTACATTTGTCACATGCAATCGATTTTGTTAACCTAACTTTTATGTGCCACATAAAACTGAGATTAAATTCAGGGAGCTGAATTCGGGAACTCTAGCTTTCTACACGATGGTTATATCGAGTGGATGATTTGTGAAGGAGACTTCTTTTGGATGTACACCCTGGCAATATGTTTAGCAGAAAGTTACGCCATTTAAACTATTAAAATCCAAAAAAGAAGCAGCGTCATGTATACATTTTAATAAAAATTTAACAAATTTTATTTTAGCTTTGCAAATAAAAAGTAATATCCATAAATTTAGTATAAAAATTGTTTTATCGGAAGATATAAATCTTATAAAATGAAATATTAATTTTTTTCATCACATCTAAAATACTCATAACAAGAAAGTTTTGTCAGAGTTTTTTATATTTTAGGATATCTGTTGTAAAATTTTTATTTTATCGTTTTAATAAATTTGTTGTAAGATTTCGGTTTTTTTTTTACTAAATTGTTGCTAGTTTCATAGATAATAAATAGATTCTTAGATAACTTCATAAAAAAGTTTTGCATTTCCAATATTTAATTGATTCATTCTATTCTGAAGGTCTGCAATGTAAGTTTTAAAATGTTGTTATTTTTTTTTTTTTGTAATTTTTCTGTAATTTGTATTTTTGGAAATCCACAGAAATTATATTAGCAATTTTCCTAAGTTCCACTTTTATTTTTTTATTTTTTTCCCTCAGTGTATTAATATAATGATATAAATAGTACATTAAAAACCGCAAACATATTGATTTAAATATAATTTCTATAAATTTGCAGGGCAACCAAAAATAAATTTTGTTAGAATTAGTTTTTTTACTTGGTAGATTTAATGTACTACGTTTTTTTCAAATAGCGTTTATAATTTTTATTCGGTAATTTCCAGATACCCTAACATAGGTCAGGAAATAATTTCACGTGTACATGTCTAACAAAATAATCTTTAAAAATGCACAATGTCCTTCGCAAAGTAAAAACTATGCATATCAAACTAAAAAAATGAAAAAATCTAAGCTTTCTGACATTTTTATAATTCATTAAACGATTTAATTAACTTTATACGATTTTTGGTTACTCTATTCTTAAGCTATTTATCTTAAGATGCAACATTATAAATAAAATTGTTGAAATAAGCAATATTCATAAGTTAAGAGCTCAAGAAAAAGTATTATTATTTTATATTACCTATTTGAGTTTTGGCGTTCTCAGTTGAAGTCTCTAGGATTGTAAATATGTAATATGTGTGGAAATAATATGTAAAAACCAGATTTTGTAACGTAAATGTAATACCGCAAATGGAGTGTTTTAAAGGTTCTATTCATGTATTCCAACTTAATCAGTTATTATCTGGGACGCAAGTGTTCGTATAAGTTTTTAATTTTTCTAATAACATTTACAGTGAAATTGTTTGAATAGCAAAAGTTTATATTTCAGTGATGTGGATGAATATGGATTTAAACGTCCCGAAAGTTTCGATTACAAATCGTATGAATTGTTCATGTCTTCATATTTGAAAACTCTTGCAAAAAGACGTATTAAATGGGAAGCACTTATGGAAAAAAATAATGATCTCACAAACGTAAATCCGAAATTAAAACGATACATACGAAAGGGGATTCCAGGTATTTAGCTTCATTCATGGTGATATGTTAATATTTTTCTAAAATGTTTTCAAAATATTTATTTGTAGGACCCTACCGTCCGGATGTTTGGATGAAAATATCTGGTGCTTATACATTGCAACAACGTTCACCTGATCTCTATCGTAGTTTATTGAATACATCGTATGAAAAAGAAATAAGTGATTCCATAACAATAGATCTACCTCGCACCTTTCCCGATAATATATTTTTTGAAACAAAAAAAGAGCGTTTATACAACATATTGATAGCGTATGCTCATCATAACCGGGAAGTTGGTTACTGCCAAGGTTTAAATTATATAGCTGGTCTATTGCTCATAGTCACCAATGACGAAGAGAAATCATTTTGGTTATTAAAGCACATGGTGGAGAACATTGTACCACAGTATCACACCAAGAATATGGCAAATTTATTGCGAGATATGGCAGTTTTTAAGGAAATGGTAATACGACGAGTTCCGACTGTAAACAAGCATATAGAAAAATTGGGTACGTTTTGTATTAATTACTATTTTCTTTATTTAACTCTTATTTAATATGTTTTTATTAATTTAAGGTCTGCCATATGCCGTTATAGCCAGTAAATGGTTTATTTGCATTTTCGCCGAAGTTCTTCCTGCTGAAACAGTTTTACGTATATGGGATTGTGTTTTCGCCGAGGGATACAAGGTAATTGTGTTTAATATTCTTTAAATACGAAAATTCAATATGAATTGTTTATGTTTTATGCTCTAGATTGTTTTTCGAGCTGCATTGACCATGTTTATTACGCACAAAGCAGCCATTTTAGCTGCTGATGATATCGGCGCTTTGGCTAATTTCTTCCGCGAGACTTTAATACATGATGAAATTGTAACAGACTGTCACAAATTTATACAGGCTATGTTTAATTTACGTTTGAAGCGTAGTGAATTGGAGAGTTTACGTAAAATATGCGTTGGTCGCAATAACACTTAAACTGCAATTGGATTCGTTTTGATAGGCAATAATCTATTTTTTAATATTTATTAAATAACTTAAACTTTTATTACACGTTTATATAATATGTACGCAGTATATACGTATGAATGTAGGTGTATTTTTAGTTAACATTGAAGGCAAAAAATTTTCTAAGATTTTATTCTTTTTGGAACTGAAATTTAAATCAGTTGGAGACAAAATAAAACATTTACTATTAAGTAAATTTATGATGATTGTTTATGTTTTCACCGTTAGTTTGTAGTTATGTAAAGAGAACTAGCATTGCTGTGTTTTTTGGAATAATGTTAAAAATATCCATACATTTTTCACTTCAAGTGCAACATTCAAAATACTTAATGAAAATAATAATAATATTAATAATAATAATAATAATAATAATACGCTTTACAACTTTAACAAATTGAATTCGAACAAGTCTTTATTATTGTATGCATACTAAAAGTAGTGAGTGAGTCTTTATTCTGATTTAAAGGTTTTAAAATGATTGTATGACTCAACATTATCGTCTCAATTACTTAAGTTGTGTCATTATATTCATACAGCTTATTTTAAAATTACAAATTGTTAAAGGTCCGATATCTATGTTTTACAAAATATTTTGTATATTCTTCAAAATTAATTTTACCCTAACTTTAACAAACATTTCCTTAAGGAAATATAGTATATATATAAATATTATTTAATATTAGCCTATGTGAAACAACATAGTACTTTAATACATACACATTTGTCCATTTAGATGTGTTCTTAGTATGCTATCTATAACTGCCTTAGATGAAAAAAAAAAAAAATGATAAAAATATCAACCAAATTAGACTTTTAATGAAAACTACTTACATTTATATAGTATTCAAGGCAAAAAGAAGAATTGTTGTATACTTGTGTTAAAACTATTTTCTTTAATTTATTTATTTGCAAATAACTTATAACTCAAATTTTTATATGTATAAAAAGGCTTAGATACTATAAATGACTTAAAGTACAATATTAGTAAGTAATAATTATGTATATATATATATATATATATATATATATATATATATGTTCTTATAATTGTTTTTAAGCTACTGCTTCTTCTGCATCTTTTTCCATCTTAGCTATCATAGAAAAACATAAATTAATCAAATGTTTATTTATTCGTGTTTTTTGTTTAAAAAAGACATTTGTTGCTTCAATAAAACCAAATATTTATTTTATCAAATTGTTATATTTGAATTCATTATAAAACAATAATAATACTTGTTTAAGTAGTAGAATAAGTAAAAATAATAATAATAATAATAATAATAAAAAGAACAAACGTATAAATGCCAACTTAGAATTATAGTTTTTTCTCTTCAATGACAATTATTTATTAATAACACATTTTGGAGATCAGTTGAATTTTTATTAATTAATTTTAAAAACAAATATTGCTATAACTTAATTGGAAGACAATGTGAATCATGAAAATAAGTTAAACGAATAATTTTGTTGTATGAAAAGATTATTTTATTTATGGAGGACCACAGTGTGTTCCACACATTGGTTCAGAAGACAAAGCCAGTGAAGTTAACAAAGTTCTTCTGCCTGGATGAACGCCGAGATTTTCCCAATTAATCCATGACAAACGTGCTGTTAAATCTGAAATAAGTTAAGCAAGTGATTTACTTAAATTATAGGTATGTAAACAAAATTTAACTAAAAATTTTAATTTTTTTTGATAAGGAAGTCAATATAACGATGTCTGTCTGTCTGCTGAAATCAGTTTTTAGAAAGTATGTATGTATGTATGTATGTAAGTACATATATATATATATATATATATATATATGCTTTATACATCAAATTATAGGGAATATTCTTTAGAATGACACTAGTAAAAATCAACAAAATCGGTCCATTAATGGCCGAGATAACGCCAAAAAAAACCGAAAAGACCTCAAAAATAAATACTTTTTGGACTTTGTGAATCTTCTATATAGGCTTTAGAATTCGAATATTTACTATCTGTTGTAAATATTTTGCTAAAATTTCGGACCATAAACAACCGAGTTATGGGCAAAAATCTGAAAAAATTATTAAAAATATGTGACTTTTTGTTGTTGTTTTTTGTATAAGCAAGCAGTAGTTGTTGATGTATTTACATACACACAATCATTTTTTATGTATGTTGCTCTTGTTTTTTTGTATAAGCATGTATCTACATACAACAATTTGGTAGTCATCAGAAGCTATCAGTGTTTTTTTTTTAAGGAAGCAACGCTTGCTATGATAGTTTAATTTTGTGTTTTTTTTTGTAGTTTGGAAAAAAATGTAGATTATTTTTGTAAGTATAAATGTGAAAATATGAAAGCATACTTTAAGGCGTAAGTTTTATTACTTGTTGGTAAGGTGGTGAAGGGTATAAAATATTCGGCATAGCCTAATATAGCGCTCTAACTTGTAATATGTATTTTTATGCAAGAAACAGTAATTATTTATTTGTCAAACTAGTGTCTCAGTAAGGGGTTGAGGTATCGATTCCCGTTGGAGTCTTTAGACTGTTTTCACTGCAACAATCATATGGTCTTCGGTACCCTGCTCCAATAAAATTAGAGAAAAATATCGAGGGGTTATATTCAAAACCCTCTATCTCAAAAAACACAACTTTTCAGGAGAGCAAAAAAACGTTTTATTTCTCTTATTTTTCAAGTTTTACAAATTTTGTACAATATCTATTTAAAACCACTGGTAAAAAAATTCAATCTTCGTTTGAAATTTATATTATAGATGAGGGTTAAGTACTATAGAGAATACAATGGAATCAAAAACTCAATTTCATGAAATCCTGAAATAGATAGTTTTGAATAAAGGCCTTCGATATAAAAAAAATATTTTTGATATGGGATTTGAAGTCTAAAAGAAATAGTTACACATATTTTCAAAAGAACTAAAAGTTATGTGTTCAGAAGTATGTAACAAGTAAAATATTTCTTTATAAATTTGCTCTTACCACTTGTATTCCAATTTGCTCTGTCTGCTTTAATTTCTCCACGTAAACATTTTTCCACATATGTCAATGGATCGTAGTCAGATTGTAGTACTTCCCTCAGCAAAGAAATATAAGCTATTGCTAGTCGTAGAGTATCGATTTTACTTAAACGTTTCTCATAGGGAAATGTTGGAACATGCACCCTTAATTCATCGAATGCTGAATTTATACTACTGCAAATTTTGAAATAAATAAAGAATTATATTTTGTTAATGCGATTTAATGATATATTTGAATTTATAAATATATAACTTTAAGTATTAACAATGGAATACTGTTAAAAATTATAAAATAAAAATAAAATCATAGTTTATACCCAGTTGGTGCCGACCTCTGGATCCTTTTCCGTTCACGTACGTTTGCCTGTTGTCTTTGTATTTTATATGGGGCTGAATTGTATGAACTGCTACCAGCATTTGGACTGCCACATATTAGAGATGAATTGTTATTATTACTGTGGTTGTTGTTTAGCCCAATATTTGTAGATGAATCTAATATATTTTCTAAAATGAAATAAATAAATAAATTAAAATTGAAAGAACGAAAGTCTTTAGTGTAATTATCCAAAATCATCTATTTTAAATTTTAATGTAGTTTCAAAGAACTGGATTAGTTTTAATTAATTAAGTATTTTTTATGGTTTTCATACAAAAAATTAATTATTATTTCGCTGTCTTGAAAACTGACTTTTCGTTAGGGCACCGAGCAGCCGCAAAATGTACTTTTTACTTATTTAAAATTATGTAAATTAAATATTGAAATTATATAAGAATAATTCTAGAAAAAAATATGGAATAAAGAAAATACTGAATGATGGATCAAATATGGCCTTTATAAACATTTGTTCATAAGAAAAATGGTAGTTTTGAAATAAAAATATGTATTTTATGTTACACATCGAGTTTCAAAGAATCTATTTTCTTGAAAAAAAAAAAATCGCACAAGGACTTTTCTCGTTCTCATTAGTTTTTGATATGTTTTTAAAGAAATTGTAATACATTTATAAATAACACCCAGCAAAGTGACTCAATGAAAAATCGCCTAAAAAATTACCAAACAAATTTGGGTTATATTTCATGGGAAAAATAACCCAATGTTTTAAAGTGATTTTTCGCATTAATAAGAGTTTTTTTTATTAAATATAAATAATTTAAATTTTTTTTGAGCGAATAAATACACAAAAATGCTTAAATGGATGATTCTGCAAAAATAAAATTTGTAATATCAAATAATAAATAAAGAAACTAGTTTCTTCGTTGTTGAAATACTTATATTTTAGCCTTTTTAAGGCTAGAAAAAAGCTAGAAGTTAAAATGAAAATTTTGAGGCTAAAAGCAAAATAAAAAGTCTATATTTAGCCTTAAAAAGCAACACTGAACCTCATGTACATTAGTAACAGTGTGTGACAGTGAAAATATACTTTTGAAATGACCCAATGTACGTTTTAGACCGCATTGAGTAGATCATTATGTCATTCTCAAAATTTTTGTTACACCCTTAAAATCTGAAGTTATCGATAAAAAACTATTTTTTACGACTTGACAGAATAAAAATTATTTATTTTTTACCAATTTAAATTTTTTTAACGGTTTTATATAGAAGAGAATTAAGCTTTCTAAATATATATACATTTGTTTACATTATGCTGAAACATTGTAAAAAATTATCTCAATTTTCTTTTTTGATTTCTCTTCTATCTAAAATCGTTAAAAAATTAAAAATTGGTAAAAAAATTAATTTTTACAAATTTCAAAAATACCAATGTTTGCTTGGCCATTCAGTATTGTTTTCTAACTGAATTAGTTTTTGACCACATCAGATAATATCTAGCGAAAATTTCGATCATTAAATCAATGTATGTTCGTATGTATGTATATATGTATGTATGTGTGTACGTATAAAGATTAAGAAACAAATACATGGAAATACATTCCAAAACACAAAGATAAACTCTGAAGCAAGTATGTTTATGAATTCGAAATTCAGAATAAACTATTTAGAATAAACTATTTAGATATTTAAGTCATATACTATTGTAAACATGTGTTAATGTTATCCTTACCATTCCCTTGTTGCATGTATTGTTGTTGTATTTGTCTAAAGTTTGAGCTCATTCGTAAATTGCCACTTCCACTTCCGACGGGAGTACCACCAGCATATACACATGATGGTAAATCATTTATCATATCATCATCAAAGTTATGAAAAGATAAATGGCTGTAATGATATGGAATATATACATTTTTAATGGAATATTTTCTTAAATTCTCCTCAAATGTGTATTTAATCACACAAACTAAAGATATTTTAATTATATAATTAATCCTCCCAGCAGGGCCAATCGCAAAATGTTTGGTAATAATTCTGTATCTCCTAAAATACTTGTCGGATCGAATTGAAATATATGGAAAAGTTGTGGAGGGGGACATAAGCTTTCAGAAAAATCATCTTGTAGTGACCCTGTATTAATACGAGATAAGCTACATGGTGTCAAAATTGACCACCTTGAGTATGTAAATATATATATATATATATATATATATATATATTAATGATACTTTCAGAAAAAAAGGAAAGATTTATATTATATTATATTATTGAGATAATATTATATTATTGAGATAATCAAACAAATTTTTAAACATATTACTTCGGAATGTATTAGAAATTACAGAATATTTTTAAAATAATTTTAACTCATATACTTCAGGACTTATTACAGAAAAACGAAATAAAGTCGAGGCAAAAAATCGAAAATCAAAATTCAAGCGTAAATATCTTTTTAACTGTAAAGGATAACTTAAGTGAGTAATCATTTTTAGCATTTATTTACTCCTCTTCTTCTTCATTTTCATTTTGACATTATGAGCAGTCATTTTGTAGACGAGCGGTTATTTTATAATTACATTATGAGTCCTCCTCTACAAGCTTCAATTCGATTTAGGTGATACAGATTTATTATCAAAAATTTTGCGATTGGCCCCACTATGCTGTGGCTAAGCCATTTTTTTTTTTTAAAGAATAAATAATTTCTTTTTATTTCAATTTCATTCATAATTCCCATAATTCCTTTCGTTTCGTATAAACAACATCAACGACCTAACAATGTTTTGCTTTTATATTAATTTTGTTTAAAAATGTAATTGAGCCTAAATAATGGCTTCATTTTTTAGTTTTATTATATTTTGTTTTTTTTTATTCACTTTTACGATAATTTGAATTCTTTATTTATTATTTAAAATTTATCACGTATTCACAATTTTTTAAACACATTTTTTTGAAACTTTTGCATTAAAGAGTTTTGTAAATTTTATGAGTTTTTAATAAATTTTGAAAATCATGTCAAATTAGCTTGCAAATGATATTGGCTTAAACATCAGAATTTTGAATTCAAATCACTCATATTTCTCTAATTTGTACCATTTATGAATAAGTACATTTTCAAATTCTAACCTAATTGGAGGAGATGATGAAGAATCGGGTAATTGATTTCGCGACATGTTCAATATTATTATTATTTTTTAAACGTTTCACTATTCACAAAAATTTTATTTTATATTAAATTATCAACTGAACTCCAATAGGAATTTTTATAAAATAACAGCATCTCTTGGGAATTCTCTGGTTTTTATACAAATATAAAAATATATATTCCAACAAGAATAAAAACACTTAACACACATCCTCTCATAAGGATTTTCATCCCTTGTATAGACATTACAATGTGGCTTTTTCTGCATTAACTTCATCTACTTTATTTTCATTCGCAAATGATAAACTAAAGGGGCGGTGCTTATATTTTCTTATATCTAATTTAACCCTGTAATTCACTGGCCTGATTATAATGACAATAATATTTTATAAAAATTTTTATATTTTAAATAACACTAATAATATGTATATGCCAAAAGTTAAGTATGTAGAATAGGATTATGACTTTTTTTGGACCTCGAATTACCATAGCACCTACCTTATACCTTATAGCCAATATTGTCCTGATAATAGAAACCGAATTTAACTTGTTTACACCCAACAAACTAAGACATGATACGGTATCATTAATGATATCATAATTTCAAAATTATATGATAAAATATAGAAATTAATTCTTAGTAAAAAACTCCAAACATTTTAAGGAAATTAAAATAAATTGTAAATTTTTGTAAAAATATATATGTATATCTTTTATGTTATGTATAGGGTTCGGGGTCAGCAATTCCCGAGCGGGAAATCCCGGGAAATTCCTTGGAATTTTTGCTTAATTTTCCTGGGAAAACGGGAAATTTAATATTAATTAATTAGTTTATAGTTTTTTGTTGAACTTTTTTATAGTTTTTTTTAGAATTTTTTGTATTTTGGCTTAAGTTCATTGAATAATTGTAAAAGAATGGAATGCATTTTCTAGTCCGCCACGACCTTCATCAGCACTCTTCAGCGTCCCACCGTGGTGTTCTCTGTAAACATCATCTATTTAACTTACAACTTTTCGGGAAATGGAATTCGTAAATTATTTTCCTATATGTTATTAAGTAAGACGAATGATTTACGATAATGCATTTTTTTTTACAATTATTTTGTATTTTTTAGATGATGTTTCCAGAAAACACTACAGTGGCACGCTGAAGAGTGCTGATGAAGGTCGTGGCGGACTAGAAAATGATTTCCATTCTACCGAGTGTCCAATAATACTTTTACAATGTATTCTTCTGCAATTATTCAATGAACTTAAGCCGAAATACAAAAATTCTAAAAAAATTTAATATTAATTTAATTTGTAGTTTTAAAGTTCTATAGTAAAAATATTACTGATTTTAACGCCTGAATGAAAAATTATCATTATTATACATTATACACACAATACTTACTAAAGGCATTTTTAGATGGTAATACTAAATATTAAGATTTGTCAAAAATTCGATACAAAAGTGATATTTTAAATTATTCAAAAATATTTGATTTTCATATGTATCAATAAGGTATTTTTTCTAAATTATCAAAAATAACTTTATACAAAAGTTTTCTAAAAACTAAATTAAATACATAATCGTTGTATTACCGTCTGAAGTATTCCCTATCGAGTCTTTTGATATACTGATAAAAAACGAAATATTTAATTTTTCAAAAGTATTAATTCTTCTCATCATAAAATATCTTAAGAATTTAATGAATTTCAAAACAATTTTACTTTTGGCAAGTCAAATTCTTGATTTTTTAATTGTAATGAAAATGAATATTAAATAAATTATATTTCGAAAATATTCACTATTATAAAAAAAATTATTAAATTGGGTGTTTTTTTTTTCACTGAAAACGCAACATGTTTCAGTTCTTTTGAGACTCATGTCTTATTCAAGCAATGAAATGTTAAAGCCTTAAAACTTAACTGAGGCTTTTAAAACGATTAATAGAACGAATTTTAAATATTTCCCAGAATTGCGTTTTACATCTCCAAATTAGAAAGAATTAATTAATAATGAAAGATGAAGATAAAATGGCAATAACACGATAAACGATTTGTATTGAAACTTAAATATAGTAGAATAGATTAGGATTTATTTATTTATTTATTTTTTTAATTTTTGGCATGAACAATTAATTAACCTAAAAATCTGAGATATACACTTTTTAATATAACTTATAATAGGTATTTATTTTATTGGTATGAAATATTTAAAATTGTTTAAATCTTTATAGATGCATCATACTTTAATATTATTTTATTTTTTTCTGTTAAATAATTATGCTCTTTTCTTATAATTTTAGTTTTTAAAATATGAAAAATTCAATTTCTTTTTCCCGTTTCCCGGGAAAAGAAATATCGCAGCAAATCCCAAACCCTATCTAAGTATTATATGAAAATTATATTTTTACAGCATAATTTAGTGGAAATGCATAAATACTCGTGCACTAGTTTACAAATTCGTGTCAATTTTTGAAGCTGAGTAGATGAGAAGTAAATATAATATACTTTTGGACTCTAAATTCAAATATGGCATTTGTTTCTCAATATTGTTTCTAGTTTTCGAGTTCTCACGTTTTGTAGCAAAATTCTATCTTAATGACTTTTTGAAGTTGACATTGTTAAAAACTTAATTACAATCATATTCTAAATGTTGGATTTTATTTCAGATCGTGTAGATATTATGAAAAAAGTATTACAACGACGATTTCAAGCGTTTTTATTATGTTTACGAATACAAATGTAATGCTCATGTCAAATGCTCAGAGGTGAGTAATTTATTAACATTGTTTATATGTTTCGCTAACTGAGCTGAATGAGATGATTCGAGGTTTGAATTTACTAAAACATTTGGCAAACTTGATCGCAGGAATAAAAAAATTTTTTAGACACTCTAACAAACGTCAATGTAAGCGGGACCAAACATGGGAAACTATTCCCGATTTTCAAGTAAAAGATTACTTTTACTTCACTGATTAAATTAACGATTTATTTGAATACATAAATACACTGTTCGATATCATGGACAAAAATTAAAAAAACAATATTTGTCAAACGCGGTAATCGCAAATCCTCTTATTTAAAGCGAATAATGGGAAGTTTGTTGCAAAAATACCACAAAATTAGAGCTCAAATAACTTTAAAACTTTCTGAAGATGTTACCTTGCTGCCATGTAAGATTTTTTAAATATTACCCTCACCCTAATAAAATGGTACCCTTTTTATGATTACAATATTACAAAATATGTGAGACCAATTCTGTAATTGTGTTAATTTTTTAAAGTATTTATGAGAATGAATTCTAAATTTAAATAGGATTTTGGGCTAAATTTGGAAATATTTCATAAAACTTTAAATTTTTGGCGAAATTTCAGAGTTTTGTTGAAATTTTGTGTTTTTAGTGAAATTTTGAAGTTTTGGTGAAATTTGCGATTTTTTGTGAAATTTCGAATTTTTGGTGAATTTTCGGCTTTTTGGTGACATTTTAAGTTAACAGTGAATTTTCAATATGTTTACAAATTTTGGATTTTTTTGAAAATAAATTTTTGGTAAAATTTTGAATTTTTGGTGAAATTTCGGATTTTTAGTGATATTCGAAATTTTTGGTGAAATTTGGGAATTTTTGTGAAATTTTAATGATTGGAAGACTTTAAATAACACTAAAAACTTAGCAAAAAAAGAAAAAAGGATTTTAAAAATGAAATGACCGATAACACAATAACTCACTTATGGTAGGTATTCCAGAAAATATAAAATATAAATAATATATAAATTAGTAAATTTTTGTTTTAAATTTAAAACTTAAATGTAACAGTATGTAAGAAAACGAAATTTTAAAGAGATTCACCCATTAGTTTTATTTTTATAAGCAGATTTAGATGAACAAAGCACTAGTTTTCCTTCATTTTCTTTTGACATGGATCCAATATCTTTCAGTTGGCCTAAGTTCTGGGCAGTTTAGAGAGTTTGTATTTTTCGGAACAAAATTAACATTACTTTTACTGTACCATTCTAAAGTTATTCTAAAGTATTTTACTGTAAGGGCACGATGCCAAATCAGGCCAAAAGAATGTTGAGACTCTACATTTTCTTATAAATTAAAACAGTATTCTTTGTAGACACTTCTTAATATACGATTCATTTCTTTCACCACAACTGCATATAGCTTGTGAAATAAAAAACTCGTCTGGAACATTTTCTCGAACATCTGCTACATAAAAATTTTGTCCAGTAGACTGTGAAAATTCAGAAATGACGTACGTTTTATAATCCATTATACAACATTTAAAATTAAAAAAATAGGAGCTTTGCTCTCTTTTTAGCTTCAGCCATAGATAATTAACATAGATATGAAACTCAATTGGAAAAAATTAATCAAAAAAAGCACACGTACTACAATTGATTTTGTTTTCAGTTAATTTTGCGCACCTAGTATTCAGAACATTTGATACGTCTAGCCACTTCGCGTCCGGAAATTTTTTGAATACTTCTTAAGAGCTGCTCAACCTTTTTGGCTTTGTGTTCGTTTCGTGGACTTTTATTTTTTCCTATTCCAGGTTTACGTTAAGGTCAAACTTAAACTTTCTTACCACTATACCACTCCAATTTTCTGTAAGTCCAATTTAGATGAGTTTTAATAGTTTCAAATATTTTTTTATATGTTTCCATTTGACTCTTCATTGTGAAGGAATCACATAAAATGCTTTGAAAATTCGTATTATCATAAAATATGGAATATTTTTCAAAGATGTATTGATTACAAAAAGAAAAATAAGTTATCAGCAGACAAAGTTATAAACAAAAATTTGTGTTACATTTTATTCGAACGCGCACTTTATCTAGCTTTATGACAAAAAAAAAAAAAAAAAAAAAAAAGAAAACTTAAAATTATGCTGTTTTCTATATGTAAAGAACTTTTAAGGAGCATGAAATATAGTTTCTTGTGCCACACGTTTCTGAATAATTTCTAAACTATTGAGCAAATAAAAAAAAATGTATAAGGGTGTATTTAAATTTCTAAAAATGACAAATTTATCTACTCGACTACTCCTATAATCTAGACTAGGTCTAGAAACCTTATACTGCCTGCGGGAATTTGGTGGTACCAGTTGAGTACCAATTGACACCTAACCGCTCACCAAAGTTCCAGTTGAGAACCAGTTGTCACCAGCACATTCACTAAATATCATTTGAGAGTCAATTTTTAACATGCTTCTTAAATGCGTCAGAAGGACGTGGGTTCGAAGAAATTTGTATAAAAAGTAAACAATTACCGAATTTTTATAAAATTTTTATTATATTAATCGACACTTAACCTGTCCTCTTGGACCAGTCTTAGACCTGTGACCTGTACCAATCTTGTTAAATGGTGTTAATTAGCCACCACCAATGACAACCGCAAGTAAAAGTGAAAGCTTCCTGCAATATAAAGTTCCGGAACTAGAACCGGTTACTAAGTCCGAGAACCTAGTTTTGAACCTCTAAAATTATTATTCAAAAATAAGACAATTTTGAAAGTTACGCTGAATTTCAAAATTCTTACATAAATTTTATATTTGATAAGCTTACGAAAAATACTGGTTAGAACGATCAGCCTAACGATGGATTATTACTTTTATTTGTATATATGTGAACATAATTTTACACTTCCATTTGAGATTTTTATATGGAATTAAAATTTTATTTTTTTTTATTTCCCACACACCTTCAACATAAATAAAATAAAAATACACGCAAAAAAAAAAAGAACTCGAAGATTAAAACACCTCATACACAAAAACCATTGAATGCAAAACAAGATTCCATTATTTATTCAGGAAATATTTCCTTGTCCTTATACTTATACATGCGCTCGTCCAAAGTATTTATTTATTTGTTTTTCAGTTTTATTGTTATTGAAATGCGATAATTTAATTGTGGCCTAGTAAATCCGGAACAACATCATTCACTTGAGATAAAAGGGGAGGAGGAATAGTAGTAGATTTTACAATAGGACCATGAGAAGGATTCTATGATTACGATAAACTCTTTTAAAATTATCGCAAAATACATGTTTAACATTGTTTGTGTAACAGGATTGCACTTGAAAATGTCGTATTAGCAATTATCATAGGCTTAGACTCTCTTTCTCTCTCTCTCTCTCTCTCTCTCTATGTCATTCTTTTTCTCTGTTATACACAGGATACACTTTTGGGAATGTTTTATCAACTAAGTATATATCACTGAAGATACATCTACATCAACTGTAAGATTACTGTCATCATGTTTTTTCTATTACTATGTAGTACGCTTTTATTACTGAATTGTTGTTGGTTGAGTGTAATGAGCGGACGCGCACCTTTGGCAAATTGTCGTACATGGCAAATGACTGGTAATGAAAAGGTTT
The DNA here is from genome assembly GCA_932274085.1 of Protocalliphora azurea. NCBI lineage: Eukaryota > Metazoa > Arthropoda > Insecta > Diptera > Calliphoridae > Protocalliphora > Protocalliphora azurea. Next base: position 2,788,324 of record OW026519.1, read on the forward strand.
GTTTTCCGTTTCAATCGTTAAAGGAAACATATTGTTTATTCAATTGTTTGACTATAGTGGTTTTTCTCGCCTCGGGAAATTTATTTATGTTTGTGTGTTTTTTCAATCTTGGGAACGTGTGCCGGGCACGTGACTCTTGTTGTACATACTTATTTGAACTTGTTTGATCGTCCTTAAATATAATGTGTATGTATGTGTGTTTATGATGAGCATATGATGAAAGTCAAATACTGCACAGTAAGGGGGAGTAGAAATAGGCGAAACGAACGATGCTTATCTTGACACAGTCGTTGACGTGGCTAATTTCTGTTTTGCTGATCATAAAATAAAAATAATTTAATTTTAACAATTGCTTTTGTAAAGGGTGCTGTGATTTCTATGCATTTATTTATGTTTCTGAAAAGTCCTACAAACCACCATAAAATCCGCCATTGTTTAGAAAACTAATGTCCTTATGAGGATTTGTTTTTGCATTGTATGTATTCGTGTTGTGGTGTAGGTAGTGGTTAATAAGCATTCATACATAAGTAATAGAGTAGTAAGTAGTGCGTCTATCATTTGAATTTAGTTCAATATTAAATGAAGTGTAAAATGTTTGTAACCAGTAATTTAAATTAATTGTCGCAAAACATAAAGATGCTTCAAACAAAGTGTGAGAATTTTTTGAAATTAATTTATGCCAATTATTTTTAATCCATTCAATCTTTCATTTTTTGTTGTAACTAAAGTTTTTCCTTTTAAATATTTAACTTCAAGTCTATTTAAATCAATTGTCTTATAAATTCTTAAATTCTTATTGTCAGTGTATTGTAGCTCCACCCCTTAAGATCTTTCATCCAAATACATACTATTTTTTTATTTAAGAGAACGATATGTTTGTTAGGATTTATTTTCTCTTTTAAAGAATATTAGTTGGACACAGTTTTTCTTTAAATATTTTTATTTTCCATTTTATGACATCCATAGTGGTGTTGTATTAAATACATTGTGTACATACCAACGATTTATTTTCAAGGTTAAAGTAGGAAGGAGCTCTTAAGTGACTTGTAAAATTGGCAGCCATATTTGAAAAGTGTCAAAAACAGAAATTACAATATGTATATGTATGTGTATTATAAGAATAATATTTGTATTAGGATGGTCCCCCATTTTTCTAAAAATTAAGATTAGTATGTTTTTAACTGATTCCTAAAGTATTAAATCTAAATGTTTTCGTTTTTGTGAGCTGGATAATTTTTAACCCTACAAGGCTACAATTACTTTTATGGCGTAAAGGCTACACTTCATCGAATTGATGACGGCATATTTTAAACTCGTTTTAATTATGAACCAAAGCTTTTAAAATTTTATTTAGTGTTATTGTTTATTATGCTTTGTTTTAAATTAAATTAATTTATAAGGTGTTTTTACTATTATGAACATGGAAATTGCATTTTCTTACTATGGAACCTTTTGGGTTGTATAGATTAAAAAAATGTGAAAAATAATTAAGTTATGGTATCTTTAATACCCTTTTTTTATATTTTTCTTAAAATTAACATACCAAGCTAGTAAAGAAACGTATTTTGGTTCGAATTGATTTTTATAAAGTACAGGAGGAACAAAGTTGAATTTTGTGCTTTTGACGGGTCTTTCAAATTTTATCATTTATATAAAGCATAAATGTCATAAAATAAAATGTATGATTTTAAATATTTTTTTCAGAAATTTCAAAAATTTTGAATTTTAAATTTTTTGAATTATAATTTTTGATTTTTTCATTATTTTATATATTATACGGTATCTGCTCTGTTCAAAAAAAAAAAAAAAAAAAAAAAAAAAAAACAAAAATTCAACCTACAAAAAAAAAAAATCGAAAAATCATCTCTTGAAAAATTTTACTTAGACATATTGTATTGAACTGAGAAGCCGCATGTAGAAACATCTCTATAAATACGTGAACTATACCAAAAATTAAATGAAAATAATAAGAAATACTGTGAAAAACCGAATAAAAATAGTTAGTAACCTTGTATGTAAACTAAACATTTATTTGCTATAAATATTTACTTAATCTATTATGGACTGGTGATCCCAAAATACTTCTTTTGTTATTAAAGGGTTAATTGAATATACTATCAATAGTACAAAATAAGACCTTTCCAAAATCCAATTTGTGAGGAAAAATGTCAGAAAAATTAAAAAATGTTTAGAAGAGTTAAAAAATCTTAATTTCATGAATATGAACTCTGGAAAAATCTTAGAACTTGTTCTATAATCATTAGTTCTAGAACTTGTGTAAAAAGAACCGCTTCAGATTCTTTTATAACATCCTTAGATCTAGAGATGTCGCAACTAATTGTGGTACTCATGGAGTAGAAACGTATTGTGACTCTAAATTGGTTTTAAATAATGTTTTTGAGAAATAGTGCTTAAGAAATAATTCAGTATGACTTCTACAAACTTGAATAAAAATTCCAAAAATTTAAATAATAAAAAAAAAAAAAACAAAAAGACTAACAAAATTAAATTGATTTAAAAAGTTACTTTATGAAATGGCTCATTAGAATAAATATAAAAAATACAGATCCTGAAACTGTTCCCTAACGCTTCTATAGAACTAGTTCTGAATGTGACAATTTCGAACAAAATTTATTAATTAAATTACTAGTTCTAGAACCGTTCCAAAGAATGGGTACTGGCTATGTAACAGTTTTACGGAACTAGTTCTGGAGGTGACAATTTCAAACAAAAATCATTGGTCGTAACGCTAAAGTAGAACTATGTTCATGCGTTGTGGAACTAATGTGGAACTAATAAATTTTTTCCTGGGAAAACTAATTTTAATGTATAAACACAAGTCTGGATTCCTTTACATAGTCCGCATTGTTAAATTAAACAAAAACTTAGAGGGCAACGGAAAATAAACAAAAATTTTATTTATTTTTTTTTCATTTCTTTTTTTAAATTTTAAATTAAATTTTTAAAAAATATGGTAATGTTTTTTGTGAGAAAATTAAAGCAACAAAAAAGCCGGAGAAAATTTGAAATAAAATTTATTCATTATCTTTAAGTTATCTTAATATTATTTTTTATTTGCTTAATAGTTTCAGTTTTATTCAAAAATTAGTAACAAAAAAAAAGTTTATTAAAATTGATGAACAAATCTTGATTATTTAAACAATTAATGTATAATGTAATGTATAAAAAAGTATATATAAATCATAAAAAATATTATAAATATCACACATACGTACACAATTTGCATAAAATTTTTAATATACAAGTAGGTGTATTCAGTTAATTGTGAATAAAATCATTAATTGTCCATAATTTTTTATGGCATACGGCTTATTTTAATAGTATTATAAAATATTAATATACTTAAGATAAACGATTGAAACCCGTCATTTTTTAATTGTTCGTACATTTTAAGGAGCAACATTTGCACATCAATATTTAAATATTGTAAAAATACATACTAAAGTTAGTAATTATTTTACAGATTTACAATACTTTTTTTTTATATTAAAGTTAATAAAGGTTTATTAAATAAAATGTTTATACCAATTCTGTATTATCTAATGTTATTTAATTTCAAACGTAAACAATTTTCAATAAAAAATATTCCCACCCTTTTTGACGAGATCTGGAACATATCGATTAGTAGTGTTTGCTTTTGCATTTAATAGCTGTGGTTAATTGTAGCATAACGCACAGACAAAATCACACAAACAAACACTTCAATGTATGTGCGTCCTTGTGTTAAGGAGTCAATCTCTTCCCCTCTTTGTTGTAACATTTTTGTTTCGTATACCAGAATTATATCTGTATAAGTGAGTACACGTTCAGGAGATAAATAAACAATTACATAATACATACAAACAAAACTGTTGTTAACACGTTAAAGTGGTTAAATGTGCCCGCAAGTTTGTTTTGATGCTTTTATAAATAACCGTTGCAAATTTTTAAAACTGTGAGAAAAAAAAAAACAGAAACATTTTGTAAAGAAAAGCTTTTCCGAAGTTTTCCATATTTAAGGTTTGGGAATTTACTAAATTAAAAACTTTCGGCTTTAGCATTTTCCAGTGTTTTAAAACTACTTTAAACGTTTTTACTAAAAAGAATTGTTTTTTTAACGTCATAAGCAGTGTTGCTAGTTTAGTTTTTTTAAGACTATTTTTTTTATTTAGCTTTTAGCCTCAAAATTTTCGTTTTAACTTTTAGCTTTTTTCTATCGTTTTTTATTTTTTAAATTGCCTTAAAAATGATAAACTTCCAAAAATTTTGAAATGATTAATCAAATATATTTCGAAAATTACGAAAAATTACTTCAAAACATTGGGTAGGTAATTTTTCATATGGAATATAACCCAAATTTGTATGGGAATTTTGTGGGCTATTTTTCATTGGATCATTTTGCTGATATCCGTTCCATGTTTTAATTTTAAATTTGCAGTATCTTTAAAAGGTATCAAAAACTAATGAAAAAAGTTTTCAAATAAAAACCAATAATAACTTTTTTCTGGCCTTATTTTTTTGTCTTATAGCCTTTTCTGATCTTTTCTAAAAATCAATTTAGACTCTTTTTTCTAACCTCCTGGCAACACTGGTCATACGTGTAGATGTTCACAAAAAAAAAAACATGTTAAAGTTATCACTGTAAAATAGGATTACTGTAGACAATTATGTTTTATAATGTTTATGTGTTAATGTATAACACAATTGGACAAAGATGCCTTTTTACCTACATATGTATACATATATATACCATATAATTCTATCTGATATCAGTTTTTCGGTATTTCGGATAATATATTAAATTACTAAACTTCTATAAAAATAAGTTGCAGTGAATCTTATATTTTGTACCAAATAACATGAAAAATATGAAAAATTACTAAATAATAAAGAAAAATTCACAAATCATTTTTGTGTTATTTTATCTTTTAATGAAACAGCCTTATCGCCGACGAAATTGTGTTCATACTATAATTTTACTAAAAAAATTAGTCTTTGTACAGAAACATAATTTTTTTATTATCAATTATTTAAGTCAATTTAAGCTTGTTTTGTTTTGTGTTCTTAGCTGAAGAACGATGGAGCTCAAATCGGAAGGTACGATAATCAATCTATAAATCAATATGTTAATCAAAATTAAATTAGGTTTTTCTTTTGAATGTTTCAGAAAAAAAAAAGTCGATCCCATTATTGAATATTTAGGAGATATGGGGCGTTATCAATTTTGGTTTTGTATGCTGATATTTTTATCTAAATTTCCAACTGGTTGGGTCCAAATAGGTCATGTATTCTTGGCTGCACCAACCAATTACACCTGTGTTGATCCCAAAGATGCAGATCCATGTAGCCAGGAATGTAAGAAAGCTGAATACGATCGCAGTGTTTTTGAAGAGACCATAGTTACAGAATTCGACCTTGAATGCCGCTATAAAACTTGGATTAGTTTTTCTCAGACCATGGTCATGTTTGGTATTATGCTTGGTAACATTATATTTGGAGTTCTGGCTGATAGGTGAGTGCAATTTGTATTAATGTCCTTTTATATTTATTTGTATTTTTCTTTTTTTGAATAAGGTATGGACGTAGACCATTATTTGTAACTGCTTGTGTACTTCAACTTATAACAGGTATAACTGTGAGCTTTTCCGAATGGTTTTGGTTTTATGTGCTCTTTCGATTTTTAGCTGGTCTTTCTACAGGAGGTACAATGACAACCAGGTGAGCAAATTTTTTTCGATTAAACGTTTCATTTATAATTGGAAAAATTTTTATAATTTTGTTCTGATCATGGAGATTATTGGAGCGAGTAAACGAGAAATTATATCCATTTTATATCAGATTCCTTTTAATTTGGGTCATGCCTCATTGCCCTTGCTTTCTTACTTCTTACGTCATTGGAGGTGGTTCAATCTAAGTTATTCTTCATTCTCAGTGGTTTATTTAATATACATCTGGATCTGCATTGAATCGCCGCGTTGGTTGTTTACAACCGGCCGACTTTAGCGTGCTATTCCATTATTGGAAAAAATAGCAAAAGTTAATAAAATGCCTACAGAACGTATTAGACCTGAAATTGAGGAAGCCTACCGAGTCATCTCTTCAAAAGCTCCACCAAAGAAAGGAAATTTATTTGATTTATTTCGCTCGCCTAATCTGCGTAAGAAAACTATTATCATGGCCTATCAATGGTTGAATGTTTGTGCAGTCTACTTTGGAGTCTCACAATACATTTCTACATTGGCTGGCAATATATTTTTGAACGTTGCCATAGGAGGTTTCCTTGGTTTACCCGGCACCATTTTATGTGTCTTTATGACTAAATACTTAGGCCGTCGTCTAACTCTGATTATTTCAACTTTTGTAAGTGCCATTAGTTTATTAGTTATTGCCATGTTCGAGTATTTAAGCTCAGTTTTGATGGTTACATTTGCGACTATTGGACTGATTGGTGGTGCCATAACGTTTCCCAATGTTTATCTTTATGCCGGTGAAATATTTCCCACTTTAGTGCGATCGAATGGCGTGGGTATGTGTTCATTTTTTGGACGAGTTGGTTCTATGGTAGCTCCATTTATATCGGAACTTTCAAACGTATATTATTTTTTACCACCATTGATTTTTGGTATAATTTCGCTGTTGGGCGGAATTTTAACATTTTTCCTGCCAGAAACTCGAGGATTTCCACTTACTGAAACTATTGAGGATGGTGAAAATTTTGGCAAAAAGAAACGCAAAGAATAATCACTTCAAAGCTTACTAACTTTGCATTTTAGACATTTATTTTATACTATTTTTAACCATGAAATATAAATAAATTAAAAGTACGAGTATATGTAGGTATATATAGACTAAGGAAGTTAAAATTTTTAAGAATCAAAAAAATAATTTAATTCTGAATGCACAGTCGGGCAGAATGGAAAATTTTAAAAATAAATCTGTTATTTCTAATTGGCTGATTGGATTTACCAAAAATTTTGCATAAGCGTATCAGGGTGGCTTCAAATTAGGGCTCAAAGTAGGGTACCTCTGACATAGAAAATGTTTAACCGGTAGCCAAATTGTTATTACTTATCTGATTTCAAACATTTTTACATTTTCTTAAAGGTTTTAATGAGGCTTTGTATGTACTTTAAAAACAATAATTTTCTTCAAAAACCAATTTTTTACAAAAATTTTACTTTAATTCCAAAAATCTGAAAAACTACGGAATCAAATTTTTTGGATTGAGATAGTTCATATTTCAAATGGAAATTACTTGAACATGCAAGGACTTATCAAGAGCTTTAAGAAGATATAAAAATATTTAAAATCGGGTAAGGAATACAAATTTGGTAAGCTATTAAATATTTTATATGTCGGAGGTACCCTACTTTGAGCCCACATAACTCTGATCCTGAAAGATCTATGAGACCCCTCTTCAAAATTTAAAATTGCATACTCCTCTGCTATTCTTTTGTGCAATTTTATGTAAATATAACTAGCCGATTAGAAGTTACAGATTTATTTATACAAAATTTCGATTCTGCCCCACTGTGGATTGTATTTAAGTTATAAATTTGCATTTAGAATTTAATTATGTAATTATGTAAAATTAAAATTTATATCACGAAAAATTCAGCAAAATTCTTATTCATTGGACTTGATATAGTATAGAAAGTTTAATGAGTGGGTGCGGAGGCAAAATTTGTATTTGATATAACTAATTCATGATCATAGATCTCAAAAATTATAAAATTTTTAAAATCGCAATGACAAAAAATGCGTAATCACCAAAAGTTTGGAAAAAATAAAAATCCATATTTAAATAATAGTCAACAAAAAAATAAAAAAATAAAATAATGACGTAATTAATTTCGCTTAATTTTTACTTCTTAGACTAAATATAGTGAAAAAAGTTAAATGAAACTTTTCCATCACGTCACACTTTTAACCCAGTGATGGCTAAATGAAATATATACCACTAAGAATATAACCAAATGGTGTAAATATAACCAAATGGAGCTAAACTTAAAAAAATGCAAGCACATGCGATTTTCTAGAAATTGCACTTCAATGCTACACTATTTCCTGGACGGGTATCAACTAGAGTTAGTTGGAGAATTTCTGGATCTTGGTATTCTACTTGATCCTAAATTAGATTTCTGCAAGCATATTACAATGACGATAAATAAAGCTAAATAAAGAGTTTACAGATCCCAATGTTACGAAAGAACTATACACATCCCTAATAAGACCAATTTTGGAGTACGGGTCTATTGTCTGGGATCCTCAAATTAATATGCACATAGACCGATTAGAATTTGTTCAAAAGCAGTTTCTTTTATTCTGCCTGAGGAGCTCATTTGGTCGTTATTATGGGAATCTTCCTTCGTATACTGCGAGGTTATCATTAATTAAACTACCTACCTTAAAAAGCCGAAGGACTATGCTAAATGTGGCATTTTTAATGGTGATGTCCTCTCCGACTTCCTTCTTCGTAACATAAGTTTTAATATTCGACGACGTTTTACCCGACACCTAATACCTCTGCACCTTCCTGTTGTTCAAACAAATTATGCCAATGCTGATCCTTTGAGGAGAATATGCAAAAATTTCAATGAATTGTATAGCTTAATCGATTTTTCTATTAATGTAAATGTAATTAAACGCAATATTATCGTGTTTTTAAATACTTAATATGTCTTAACAAAAATTTCTTTTTCGTTAATAATGCCTTTATATAAAATCTTGTAATATATAGTAGTCTGTAAGGATTCATATCCATAGATTTAATCAAATAAAAAAAAAAAAAATAAATTTTTAGTTTACATAATTTTTTGGGTAATAGGTAGAGCCAATTATAGATTTTTGTTTTGTAAAGAAGGAATAGTGTAACAAAAGATTAGAACATGCCATGACTGCAACTTGCCCTATATAGCCCCTAGAAGTCTTTAAAATTTTCAAAATCCCCAAAAATATGAGAACAATAAGCGATGAACAAAGAGAGCTTGTTCACCAAAACTCTGTTACTGAGAGATTATATCAAGGCATATGGAATCCTACTATACTGACAGATTATTGCAGCTTCTTAGTATGAGAAAAAAATTAAAAGTAGTACTTTCTTAACTCCTAATTTAAGAAAAAAATATGCATACATTTTTCAATAAAGTTGAAAATAAAAACATTATCAGATATGTTATGGAAATCAATCGTTTTCAAATCGAACGGCTTAAAAAGTTTTGATGAATTTCGATCGATTTTAAGGACAATTTTGGTGCTTTATTTTTCCTTTACAAAAAACAGCACTATTGAAAACCAAGAAAATAATTTTCATCAATAAAGAAAATGAAAAAAATACTCGTAAATTCATTACACATTATTTCGATTTCAATTCCTTTCGATATTGAAATTGATTTCCATCGCATACCCGTATATCTTAAAATTGTGACGCAATAAAAATGTTTAATTTAACTTTTTACACTATATTTACTCTAAGGAATAAGAATTACGCGGAATTATTCACGATAAATTTTTTTTATAACTTTTTGTTGACATAGTTATTTAAATTTGGATTTTAATTTTTTATTTTTCAAAATTTTGATGTCTACGCGTTTTCTGTCAGTGCGATTTTTTAACTTTTATAATTTTTGAGATCTACGGTTATGTGTTTTTTACATAAAATAAAAAATTTCCCCTTTACACCCGCTCCTTACATTTTCTTTTTCAATAGCTTTATGAGGGTTAATTGAGAAATTCTTGATTTTTACAACTTTAAAGACTTCTGGGATCTATGTTTGGCAATTTGGAGACTTGACTTATATTACATTTTTGTAGCACCATTTGTTGTCTATTAAACATAAATGACTAATTTGCTCTATCTATTACTTAGAAAATTATATAACCTAAAAACTTCGTGGTGATTCTAATGTACATATACTAGAGTATCCAAAACCGAAGACCGGTTAACCGGTTTCCGGTTTTTTTTTTAATACTCGAAGCATTTTATTTAACTTTCTATTGAATTCTACTCAGAAAAAGAGTTCAGAAATGAAAAATTACATGACTAAAAATAAGAAGTTTCATGTAATTTGCTGAATGCAATAAGAATGACAATTCTCTTTAAATAGTTAAATTTAAACGTTTAAATTTTTACTTTATATCGTTTGTTGTATGTATATGTACATATTAGGAATAACATTTATTTATCATGATGTTGTATTTGTACCAAAGCCCCATCAACCAAATTGCCTCAAACTGCCATCAGTTAAAATGTTTCGGATCTTATTCTACAAATATTAAAAGGATACTAAAAGCTTACAAGTAAACACATTACAAAAAAAAAAAGTTGCTTTCAGAAAAGCTTACAAGTTTTATTAAAACCAATAAAAAATTATTTAAAATTTAAAATTTTCTTTCATAAATTATGAAAAAATAAGATGTTTACAACTAAATAAAGTTATTAGGTTTTCTTTGTTATTTTTAGTGAATAAAATTTTAATTAAAAAATGTGTGACATTTTGTTTATCTTTTAACTAAACAAAAAATATGACTATTTGTTAAAAAAATTTACTATTATTTCTCGTTTGGAGCCAAGCATTCATTAATTTTAATTTTTTTAGTGATGATTGTTCTGTTAAATCCCAGCAAAAAAAAAAAACGTTAATTGCTTCCAAAAAAGAACATTTTCACCACTTCAAAATCAGAACTAAGTGCATATTTTGAGCTCTTTTCGAAGTTATTAATAATTACTTCCAAAAAAGTGAAAGTAACTGTATTTTTAGTAAGAAAATAGGTTAATCATTTCTAAGAAAATTAAAACATCACAAATTTTAAAGCTAAAACAGAACTTTTATTAAAAAATTTTATAAACATAGTTCTAAGAGAAATACTTCAAAAGGAGAACATCCATCTAATGACAACCATGAGTTAAAAAGAGAACTTCTAGAGCTCTTTTTCATCACTAAGTACTTCCTTCCAAAACTAGTCTTTTTTTTGGAGTTATGGCGTTCTTGAAGTATATGGGTGATATGTATAAAATGATTTCAATTTAATTTTCACCTGTATTAAAAAAAGTTGATTTTTGTATATTTTTTAATGGAACAGTTGACTTATCCAAAGGAACTGAAAATGTCAGGATTTTAACATTTATGCAAGTATAAAATGGTCATTCTGTCGCTAACAGTGGTGTGGCTTATTAGACATTTTTTGTGTGTTTAGCGAACATACATATGTTGGTATGCAATTAAGACGTTTTTTTTGTAATTTCAGCTTTAACATTTTTGAGCTCCACAAATAAATAAAAAATTAAAATTAACTAGATTTTGATTGTTAACCCAAATGCCCTCGGATTTGCTTTAAATGAATTTACATAAAAGCACTCTTTAAGAAACATAAAAAAAATTATAGTCCAGAAGAAAATAATGGATTTTAAAGTGAAAAAATACCACCACATTTTTGAGAAAAGTCAGAGAATATTCTAGAAAAATTTTAGGACTCAACTTGAGATCGTCAAGTTAAAAAAAAAAAAAAACATCCAAAAATGGATCAAAATTATATTTCGGTCTAAATATTTCTTATTTTTTATAGAGAATTATAAGGACTATCTATGTGCATTTTTTTTTTTTTTTTTTTTTTAATCAAATCATAAATGAAATTTTGGCAACTTTTTAAAATATTTTCTTACTCGAGGTGGCTCACTTTGGATGGCCAACCCCTGTCCCCCAGACACGCTAAGAACCTGTGTTCCTCCAAATCAATTGGAATACATCTCATTGGCCATGTGAAATTTCATTCAAATACATCCAGTTGTTCTAAAATTACAGAATTATTTCCAAAAAAAAATCGTTTTGGGACCATTGTGGCGCTATATTTTGTTGACTAGTTTGTAGATTTTTAATGTGTTCGATTAAACTTTTTGAAACATTTTTTTTTTATTATTTTAATTTTGCATGATTTTATATGAAAATTTTCTGTTTATCTATGAATGTATGTGTGTAGATATGTATATATGTATGTAAGTACGTACGTAGTATGTATGTATGTATGTAAGTATGTATGTATGTATGTATGTATGCATGTATGTATATGTATGTATGTATGCATGTATATATGGAGGTACATATGTATGTATGTACGCATGTATGTATGTATGTATATATGTATGTATGTATGTATATATATGTATGTATGTATGTATGTATGTATGTTTGTATGGATGTATGTAGGTGTACAGGAAAACTGGTGTTGCATTTTGGTAGACCTAACAAAATAATTAGGAAATCTAAAATTTGAGATCATTCACCTAAAATCGTAAGGAAAAACAGCCATTTAAAAGTAAAAATATAAAAAATTGAGTTGAAACTAGAAGATTTTTTGATTTATTTTAGTTTTGCACCGATTTGACGTATGTCATTTTGACGATTTTTGGTGCTAAAAATGGACTGTTGATGATTTGGCGATTTTTGCCCTAAATTTGACAATTTTTTCTAAAAGGAGATTCAAAACTATTTACAGCACTATCTGTATATTTTCTTCTTCAAAAGTAAAAAATATTTATGAGAACCAATCTATTATCATATTAAATGCAATACTTTTGTATGAATACTCTATGAAACACCAAACGCAATTTGTAATTTTTATAAACTTTAAAATTCATAATCAAATCAAGACATTTGAAATCCTTAAATAGTAGTTCTATGTAAGTATCATTTATAGCAAATTTTTGATGAATTCATTCAAAAGAAAATTTCTTATATCATCTATGCGCTTAAAAAATGAACTATTTAATAACTAATCTTCGGACTTAATAGATACTAAGTGAAAACAGGAAAAAATGAATGTAATTATTACTAATTTGTTTTCAATTTATAATTAAATTATAAAAACAAATTTTTAATATAAAAAACATATAAAATGTACATTTACATATAAAAAAAAAACAAATTTTTGATGTTGACGATTTATTGACGACTTCAAATAACGATTTTTTTTTCTCAAAATTTGACGATTTTTAAAAAAATTTATCTTTCAACTATGCCGACAATTTACATCTTTTAGATTCAACTTTTAAACAGTCGAGAGACAACACTTAGAAAATTCATATGTTGTACAAAGAGTAACCGTTTTACTATCTGGTGAAAAGTTATGCGATGATAAAAAATGAAACCAAAAACTAACGATTTTTTAAATTTTGCAGTTTTTTTTTAATAAAAAAAAAAAAAATTGAGCTCAAAAGTGAAATTCAAATCTACAGTTGATGTATATCTCGTTGATGTAAGGAAACCAGGCATAAAGTCAAATGAAATCATTTTATTTGCTTAGTACTAAAATTCAGGTGGCGTCAAAATATTTTAAGGACTTATAATTGTATGGATGAAAAAAGATGTCCTTAAACTCAAAAAGCAGCCCCACATATTTCGCAATATAGTTCGTTCGAATTTTAAAATAACAAAAACTATCTTTGATGTAAAATTTATCACTAAATAAGATACATGTTTGAAATATTGTGAAAATTAATTAAAAAAAAAAAAAAAACTGAAATCGCTCTTTTTGTAAGGAATAGGCTCATGAGTAGCAGAGCTGTAAATGAATCATTCTTTTTTTTTTTTTTGATTTTAATTCGTTACGAGTTAGCTAAATTTTGAATTAATTCTTTTCACAGCTAAAAAGATTTGAATGAAATTTGAATCAATTCAAACGAATTAGGCAGAAATGAATTTCAATTCAATACGTTTCCCATTCAAATGAATTTGTTAAAGTGAATTCATTTGAATTGACTCAAATTTCATTCAATTAATTTTTTTGTGTGAAAAGAATTAATTCAAAATATGCTAATTCAGTGCATGAATTATTTGCGAATTAATTTCAAAATGAATGATTCATTTACAGCTCTGATGAGTAGTAAGATTTAAACCATAGAATACAACTAGAAGTCTAACTTGCTCTAAACTAGAAGTCCAACTTGTTCAAAAAAAAAAAAAAAAAAAAAAAAAAAACCGAACTGTTTGCATGTGTTAGTAGAATTTTCTTCGGAACATATTTATACGTGTGAAGAGAATAATTTTGTTTTGCTGAGCGAATTAAACAAAATTGGACTTCTAGTTGTTTTATATTGTTTAAACGACTATATTTTTCAAAACAATAATGATATTCATTTGATTTTTTTCAGTAAAATATCCCAAAATGTCTACACTGTTAACCACAATTTTCATAGATTTATAACCAATACAAACTTTTTACTATTTACGAAATTGTGCAAATTGTTCTTTTCAGTTACTTATTAAATATTAAAGATATAGTAATAGTTTAAGCATATGCTGGTAGTACTTTAGAAGTTATATGAAATTTTATTATATAGCCCTATTTTGAAGATTTTTTTTTTTTAAGTTTCTGCTTGAAACCTTTACAACTTTTGCGCGCATTGATAAAAATGACGCGAACATATTTTTCATGCATAAATATTGCTTAATAAAACCACAAATCGAAAAAAAATTGAAAATATTTTTACTAGAATTTTTCAAAATTTTTGAAATCCCTCATATATAACTTTATCTAAATTGAGAATTAAAAATATTTATTTATTTATCTACGTAACTTATTAATATATTTATGTACACTAGAGTGTCCCAAGAAATTGCTTTTTAGAAATTCTGCGTATTTATGAGTTGAAAACAGAAAAAATTAAAGAAAAAGTAAAAAATTGGTATTCAGTTCCATACAAGTGAATGAAAAATCATGGGTCCCATGCATTCTGGTCAAAAAAAATTTCGAGTTTTTACACGAAATGGATGTCAACATATTCGTAACATTGAGTTGATTATGGAAAAATATTTTTAACTTTTTCTCCATGGGATTTTATTTCTCTAGAGGAGTTTTTAGTGAATTTTTTGTAGAATTTCTTTAAGATGGACCATAATTAATTAATTTTTCATATATTTTGTAAAAAAAATGTATCGAAATAAAATGACCGCTTATTGACCGGCATTTTTTCCATAACAAGCTCAAAATTAAAAATTTTTTGACATCAATTTCGAAGGAAAACTCGTAACTTTTTTTGGGCAAAATGTACTAAGTCCGTAATTTCCAATCGCTGGTAGGGAACTGAAGATGAATTTTAAAAATTTGTTTTATTATTTTTCCTGTATTCAGCTCATCAATACGCATCGTTTGAGTGGTCTACCCACATTTTTTTAACCGGACACTCTAATATGAACATAAATACATACACACTTACTTAGTTATTTTGTTATCATTGCATTACACAATTGAAAGAAGTAGAAAAAAAATATATAATAAAATTGATATGTCAAACATAAATAAAGATAACAATTAAACGCTTCGTTAAGAAAACGCCAGTTACGGTCTTTAAACTTTTAATTTGATTAAAAAAAAAAAAAATTGTTAGATAAAAATTTCGATTTTAAAACAGATACCTATTTAAATTAGAAAAAAGATATAAATAATAATTCTTATCGTTGTTGTTTATTTTAACACTGTTGTAAAAACCAAATTATTTTAGTGCAACATTAATAACAAAATATCTAAAAAATTTTTAAATTAATAAATTGTAACAAAAAATCGCTTTGGGTGTAAATGGATGTGTGTGTTTGCCTTCTACTCTAACGTAAAATGCAAAAACAACTAAAACAAAAGATATAATAATTGTAATAAGAAGGGGATATATTTATACATAGGTACGTACATATATATGTATGAACTTAGGTGTTAGTATACATATTTACATTCATATAGTTGTTATTGAGTGTTTATATTATACACAGAGAACAATTTTATAAAAATTAAATATTTATTAAAATATGGGGTTTTGATCTTTAGATACCAATAACTGTCCTTGCACAATTTTTTACCCATATGCCGAACTATGTATATTTAAAATAAGTTAATAGTATATCATAATATTATTGGAGTTGGTAGTTACATATGTATGTATGTATGTATGTATGTATGTATGTATGTATATATGTATGTATGTATGCTAAAACCATTAATTTTATCCTGATAATCGCTTAAACATCAACATGATAAAAAAAAATTCGATTGTTCTCATATTCGACCACATGGTAAATTTTTATTAAAAATAAATATCAAATTTTAAAAATACTACAGTTTATAATCTAAAAGTATAGTAAAAATATTAATTGTATGAGTACCATTAGTTCTGCAAAAATTCGACAAAATCCTATTTTACTTATTTAATTCCTCCAGTGTAAAATATATGGTGCAAAAATATTTTTTTTTTTAAATGCTTGTTCGTATGTATGTTTTACTGAATATAACAAAATATTTAAAGGCTGGTTAAACGCGAAAGAGTATTCTCATTCCCAGTGGTAAAAATATGGTGTAAAGAGCCCTTCAGGAAGGCCTTTTTTATAGCCAGAAGAGCTTCTCACTGCATTCCATGTTCATTTATTTTTTTACACGCGATGTCATTGAGAGCAAGCCCTTGCACATTCGCGACCCGATGTGACCCTTTTAAAAGACCTCTTGAATAAAAACTTAATAAAAACTAAGGAAAAGTTTTCATCAGGTATTAAAAACATATCTGAACTTTTGACAAAACATCTTAAGTCGAGATAAGACAATTTGTTCAAAAATTTACATTTTCATAGAAATTATTGATTTTTTTTAAAACTGTTTAACTCTCCTGAAAAAATGTCAGATTTTGTTAATTTATTTTGTCAAAAGTACTCAGATATAATAAAAACAATTCTAAAAAAAAAACTATAAATAAAAAATAAAATTAACTTAGAAAAACATAACATACTCAAACAAAGCATTAAACTATACTAAATAAATTCTTATTATTTGTTTTGGAATTTCTGCGTTGAATTTTGATATTGTTTTTGTAACGGTTTCTGAATGCTATTTTTTAAGCAAAAAAAAAAAAAAAAAAAAAATATATAATCTTTCTTCCTTTCTAAGAGAAGGGAAATACTTAGAAAAAAATAAAACTTCTAACTCTCCTTCTAAGAGAAGGAAAGTCTTCCGACTTCTTCTATCGGATATTTTAGAAGGCAATTATAAGGCATTCTTGAAGGCCTTACTATATAAGATTGGATAGCATGAGCAATTGCTTTTTAAAGAAGGTGTAACTAGACCTTATAGAAGGCCTGCACGGTGGCGGCCTTGACATTTTTAACGCTGGGTTTGTACATTTACCACATTTGAGTTTTAGCAAAAGCTAATGAAGCTTACCGTGCGACTATTTTTGTGAACGCTTCTCAAACTCAAGCTTAAACACAAATCAACAACGACAAATACAATGTATACAATATGTATGTATGTTTGTATGTTTTTAAATTTGTATGCGAAAAAAAACTAAGCAAAACAAAAATCCAACGGCTGGAATGGACAATATCATTTATGGTCTACATTTTCTCAGTTCAGTTTTAAATCTTAAAACAACGGTTGCAGACGTTTATTGTCAGTGTCAACTAAACGAAAAAGCAAAAAATAAAAAATATTTGCAAATCTTTTAACAACTCGATTCATCTATTTACTTGCAAAGAAAAATCAAACGTCATTGTATTTTTAACTCAAGATAAATCAAGTGCATCGACCGAAACCAAAATATAAGGGTTTTTCAATTTGTATGCGAGGGCACGTGCAGGGGCCATCTAACTAACAATGAAATTATTGTGGTTTGATCTATAAAAAAAGGTGTTAATTAATGTTTTATGAAAGCGAAACGTTCATTGATTTTTAAAAAGTTATGATACTTATTTTTAATTTATATTGCAAAAAAAAAAAAAAATTAAGTGTGCGTTCGAATAAAACATAATACAAAATTTTCGTAATAAATCTTAAGCAATCCATAGACACATACTGCAGAGACATACTGTCGATGAACCCTCCTAAAGTAAGTTCAGAAAAAGTTAAGCCTTATAGATACATAATACATAAACTTCTGCAATATGTATTAGTAAAATTGTGAGAGCTTGAGCATGTGTTAGAAACGACTTTGATTTCGAAATGAACTCATATTGCAATAAATAATTTGAAATATTTCAATTATTTTTTCCTTCAGTTTAAAAAGCGAAACTGAAATTTTCATAAATGACAAAGAGAAGTTAAAAAATTCATTAAAAATATTTATTTGCAGTATGAGTTTATTTTGGCCTCGTGTTCATATCTTCAAAATCAAATATGAGCCATGTTAAAGCTCCTAAGCTTTAGTCAATTAAAGATAAAAAAATTTTAAATAACAAAGTTGAGAGGAACTCTTAAGCAAAGAATGATCAAATCTCCTCAATAATAAAAAATAAAAATATATAAAAAAATACGTTATTGGTGACTTTTATCATGTTCCATGGTATAAGTTTTGTATAACGAATAATCGAGAAAATGGTCCTGAATAGTATCGACTTAACACCAATAAAAATTTACAAAACAATTTGTCGTATGACAAGATATGTGATGGTTTTGCTTCTTTAGTATGAATAAACTCGAATAATCATTGATGACACTCGCGACATACAACAACGTTTTTAACATTTTCTGGCCAGATTTAGAATTTTGTCATTACAGTAGAAGCACCTAGAATTGGGAATGTTATTTTAACCCCCACAGTGCATTAATTATTTGGCAATTTGGCAATTGTCCAAATTAAAAGCGAATTTAAAAATTTTCATAAAAGTACTTTAAAGGAAAAAAAAAAAAAAAAAATTATAAATTAAAAATAATCCAGTTAGAAATTAATTTTTATATAAAATGATATATCGGAAAAATGTGGAGAAATGCTATAAGCACTTGATTTAGTTTTAATCCTAATTATTTCGTTCATCTTTTATTTAAAAAAAGAACAAAAACATGTTATGTTTTATTTGAACGCACACCTTACAAAGTCTATTTGAAAAGTTCCATAGCAATGGAAAACACCATTAACAATACTTTTTATTTTTCAAATAATTTCTCATAGCTCTATAAATTTTAAGTAAGATTTAGAAATCAGAAGAATGCAACTATTTATATATATATATATATAAAATTTGGAAATGAGCAATTGAAATTAACAATTTTTATTAAGATTTCAGAAACGAGCAATTTATAATGCGATTTTCCAATTTTAATTCAGAAAATATCATTTGAAAATTAAATTTTTAATTTAGAATTTTGAAAAGACATTGAGATTTTCAGTGTTAAATTCCGAAAATGACGATTTAATATGGAATTTGGATTTAGAATTTAGAAAAAACAATAGATATTGAGACATTCTATTTCAAAACTTTAAGAAACAGTTGAAAAATTAAAAAAAATAAACAAATCAAATTGAGTACACTAAACGTGTATTAATAAAAATTAAAAAAATGTAAACATTTTTCAACAAGAAAGTTAAATGATGAAGCTTTCACACGATTGAAACACACAGAGAAAAAAAATCATATATTTGAAAATTTTTTTCATAAATATTATGAATCGAACATGTTTTTTTCCCAAATTTTTTTCATAAAAAATAATTTTTTTTTTCATAAATATTGTTAAATTGTACTTAATGATAATTTTTGCGAATTTTGTAAAAATGCTGCTAAAATTTTAATTTAGTTTTATTAGATTTGATTCAAATTCTAAATAAAAATACTTATTTTACTTACTTATAAAAAGCTGTTAAAAAGTAAGAATTAAAAATATGCTTAATATGCTTATATGCTGCCATTCTATAGTACATGCATCATTGTAATGAAAAAATGCATCTGCTGTGTTCTTCTGCCCCCAACAAGTGCCTAAAAATCATTAAAAAACAAAAATTTAGTAAAGAAAATTTCAAACATACATTTATAAATGGAAAATATACTCGTAATTAAATTTATATTTTCAATTTGCAACAATTTGTTTAAGTCTTCTTGACTTTTGATTCATTTCAAAAAATCTAAAAAAGTTTTCATATTTAAGACATTATTCTTAAATATTATGAACTAAAATCAGTGAAGGTAAATTCTTATATTTATGCACAAACTTTTTTCTGTTCAGAGCAATCCAAAGTCCGATATTTAAATTCTAAAAGAAAAGTTGAATTTTTAATTGATATTTTCAAAAACTAAAATGAAAAATCTCATTTACAATTGTTGTTTTCTTAATTTGATTTGGAAAGTTCTAATTTTACGTGTAGTATTTTTAAATTTATTTTCCATTAAATTATTTATTATAGATTTGTTTTAAAATAAAATAAGATATTGTATATTTTAAGAGAAAGTATTTTATTTCATGTTTTATTTGCAGCATACTTTCTGGGGTCCAAAATTAAAATTATAAGGAAAGTTTTAGTGAGTTATGAGATATAAAGTCGAATAAATTCTACAGTTTTTGACCTTTATAAATTTCGTAATACTAACTCCAGATGTGCCGATGGTTCATATTGACGTATAAATAACTGTCCATAATATCACTATTTTTAGTAATGAACCGATTTACAAACAATATTTTAAACTGATTTTGAGCAACATTTTTAGATTGCCCTCGTATATATATCTATAAGTGTCACAAAATTTGTTAAAAAAAAAACGCTCACATACACTTACATTCGCCGCAAAAAACAGCAAAACGGGAAGTATTTTGGGGCATTTCTCTAATCAAAACATTTTAAATTCTATTGGCAAAGAGTGTAGAACCGCACAATTATTTTAACAGAAATAAAAAAAAAAAAATTGCTAAAATAAAAAATTAAAATAATTTATTTTCGTGCTATTTTTTTCCTTTTTTGAAGAAACCGCAATTTAATTTTAATTACAACCAAAAAAGAAATTTAATGAATTCTTCACAATTAATTTATTATATGGGAATTTTACGAAAATAAAAACAAATTCTCCTAGAATATGTGTGTGTGTAAAAATAAAAATAAAAAATTATAGTAAATAAATAGAAAAAACGTGGTTAAAAAGTTGCAATCTTTTTCCAGCAACGTCACTATTGTTTTTATTTTTTTATTTTTGCTAATGAAGATAAGAAATCAAAACAACTTAAAAACCTATAACAGCAAAAAATTTTACAAAAATTAAAATAATAAATGTGTTCCCCGTCATTTAAAAAGTAAAATAAACGCACATATAAACGGAGGCATTGAGATTGATTGTTGTTATTGTTGATTAAAAAAAAAGAAAAAAAAAAAAACACACACACACAAATATACATAAATCCATACAAAGAAAATAAAATATAAAAATTATTATTTAATAATACGTATGGATTTATAATTATCTAAATAAAATTGAAATAAAATCGTTCATTCAGTGAAAATTAAATTTTAAAAATAGTTTAGAAAATAAAATTACTTTTAAATCCATCAGACATAAAATCAAAAACAAAACGCAAAACAAATAAAAAAATGTCAATGAAACATAAATTTGATAAAAAAAATGTGAAAAATGTTGAAGATGATGTAGAAGTTGTTGAACTATTGGCTGGATTACCAAAAAAACCAATAATAACTAAAGGAGAATACCCTCAGTATAGAGACAATATAAAATCTAGTGAGTACAATATAATATATTTAAATTTTAATTTATTTAAATAATAATGATATTTATACTTAAAATTTATAAATACATTTATAAATAAATATATTAAATTTTATTTAAAAATTCTCTCTTATAGATTTGTAAAATCTTCTCTTGCAATTAAATTAGAATAATACTATTGAAATAATTGAAATGGTAAACACGTTTTCTATTTTTAAGTACACGTTTCTTGATTTATAGTTTTTGTTTTCGATAACTTGTTTAGCATTTTTTAGTAAATATGTTTCTAGCTTAGACCTAAACATGAACCTGTTAGGAATTTTTAAAATTTCTGCAAACAATAAACGTATTTATACTTTATTTTCTTTATTTGTCACATTCAACTTCTCTTTATCTACATAATGTGATTTTCTTTAACTATTTGTGATTTATAAATTTGTTTATTTTCATATTTAATTTATTATTAAAAATACTATTTAATTGAGTTTCTCAAATAAATATTTAATAATTATTCAAAAAGATATTAAATGCATAATTATTATTTAATTTTCCACTTTTAAAGAAAAAATAAATAAGAAACATATAGTCTGCCAAGCCCGATCATATGATGCCCTACACAATTGGGTATGTATACAAAAAAACCGGGAAGCGGTCTTATATTAGAATTTAAACACTTTAGGGCAATTCCCGAAATTGAATGTTATATAGGAGCTATGATAAATTATGAACCGATCCTCATAAAATTTTCCACTGTAATTTCTACTTTATATAAAACTTATTTGTGTTGAATATTAGCATTATACTAAAATTTGAAGTGATTTATGGACGTTAAGGTGATTGGTGAAATTTGGTATAAAAATTAATACTTACACAAAACTTCTTTGCACCAAATTTCATTAAAACGTTGCTACATTTAATGCATTTATAATCGTTAAAACCATATTCCGGGAAGTCATTTATATGGGGGATAGTTGAAATAATAGATCGATCATAAAAAATTTTAATACGCTTTGTCCTTCCACAAAAATAATTATTCATTCCAAATTTCATCAAGGTATCTTTAAAATTGCGACCTGTACTTTTTTCACAAAGTTTACATCCGGACAATCAGACATGGTTAAATCGACTCTGAAAGTGATTCTGAGTCAAACAGTATACTATAAGGTGGGGCCCAAAGATTTTTTCTGTACATTACAAACATCAGTACAAACGCATAACACTATTTTATTCCTTTATTTTATTCCTTTATCGAATAACGAATAAACCGAATATTTTTATCGAATAACCGATTAACCTAAATTTAGTTTTCTGAAGTTATAAATTTAGAACATTTTTTATTTTTAAGATAAATTAAAATTATATAAAAAAAAAAAATAATTTTTAGGGATGTACTTTGTCATTAGTTCCAAAGTAACAATAAGTGTACGTTTTCTTGTGCTTAAGAAGCAATACAAACAACATCCGATGTTATTATTAAAATATATTCAAATGAATTGTTCTGCTATAAAACGTTGAGATTCGGTTGTTATTTTTACAAATACTTGTTACTAAAAAGAACTGTTTTAAACAAATCAAAAATAATGTTATGCATAATTTTTTTTTTTTTTTTATTAAAAAATATGTTGGTTTATTTAAAAATTAACTCTAATTTTCTTGCAACGATAAAAAAAGAATTTGGATGTTCATTGCAATTTTACATGAAATCGTGAAAATGACTTCCTTCTTAGTGAATAGGTATCCCTTCTGAATCACAAGTTAAGGATCTTATTGAATTCTTTGAATGTTATTTTTTATTAGGATAGAATATTTAATAAAAGTCTACATGAAACGAAATACTTCAACTTGTGACAATAGAAATTCTGAACATAGTTTCAAGTAAAGTAAATTTCAAGTTATGTACCATAAAAATTTTAAAATACCAATATGACCACATGACTTTTATGAAAAAAAAAAAAAAAATAAAAAATAGAAAAAAAAAACATTTTTACCCGGAAAATAAGGAGAGTTAGTGATTTATAAAATAAAGTTAAAAAAGGTAAAAATTCAATATTTTATACAAATATGCGAAAGAATTGATAAGATGAACTCTTTGTGGAAGAATTTCATTTACATTATGTTTCTAAATAACTATTTCAATAGATTAAATACTATAATTATATGTTTTACATGTATTATTAAGTATATTGTGGTTAATTGAATAATTTGCCATTAATCGGTTAATAACCAATCAACTTTTAACCTAGAATAATTATTTGTCAAATTAATCGATTAATATGAAAACCCGAATAATTGGATACCCTAATAAATATATAAGTACATATTTAGTAAAGTTTAGCAAACATTGAAAACATTATTATTCTTTCCTCAGTTAAAATAACAACAATATTGTGATTTAATGTTTTTAAATCAAGGCCGCTGCTATACTCATACATACAAATTTATGTACGAGTAAAACTAAGTAAATCTAAAGTACTTGTCATAAATTTAACCAAAATTTTAGGAAATTTGCTCAAATTTTTTTCACGTGCTTTACAATTGAATTAATACAATAAACGATAAACATACATTAATATTATTTACTTTTTTTATTTTTTTTTTATTAATAACTAAAAAAAGCTACTACAAATAAATGTAAACTTATATTTATGATAAATATCCCAGCAGTTTCTGGTGGCTGTCCCGAACTAGTTGATTGACTGAATACATTTGGGAACCACAAGTTATTTTATTAACAACGGCACTAGTCGTTTTAACATGGGCATGCCCTAGGAGGAGGTCTATTACCACCTCCACGTGGTGGTACATTTTTGCACATACAATCACTTCCACGACTAAGAATTGACACTTTTGTTTATTATCTTCTTTTCATCTTTTTCCCGCTTACCATATGTTCAGTAAAGTGGCAATTGCCATCACGCTCATTGGTGACAGTAGGAGAGCGACAGATATATATCATATATCTCTATATACCAAAGAAAGCTATATATCAAAGAACCTTACTGTCTAAAAGTGAGTCAAAACTGCTGGGATGTATGTATTTTAGGAACGAAGATTTTTTTTTGGATTTTAATCGAGGGACCTTTTGAAAGCAATAGCCGATACAAGAAAGAGTTTAGCCGGAAACAGTTTTAACTGTCAATTAAATTTTAGATTTTCTTTGAATGTAAAAATTATGAGTAAAAAAATTCATCGTTATTTTAAAATATAACACCATTCAGCAGCATTTTTCACACCTTAACCAAAAATATACATATGAAAAAAGATACATTTTGTAAAAGGATTGCGCATTCAGTTTTTTAATTCTTGTCCGAATAGAATATGATTTAGAAATTCCCTTCGGTTCTTTATTATGTCAAAAATGTCCCTCAAATATTTTATTCTTAAATATCCTTGAGGTTTTCTAACAAATTATTCTGAAATTATATTAATTTTAAAAACATCATAATGAAATTTCTGAATCCGACATTTTCTTCCTTTAGCTTCAACAGTTAAAATTTTATAAAATCTTAAGAATGTCCTGGCAGTGTTTATATAGATTTTGTTTTAGAAATATATATTATAATTTTAAATATTATTTAATCAACTATCATTAAATAATATTTAAAATTACAGCATATATTTCTAAAACGGTGGTTTTTTTTTTAAGACTTAAAAACGAAGCTTATAGAAAATGATTGAAATCGGTCCAAGTAAGTGTTCAGAATTGTCTTGAATATCCACATATTTATATGAAATTCTAGGTAGATATTATTTTTATCGGCATTCGTATGCTATCAAATTGTAAGAGTGTGGTTGCATAATTGATCATAGTTTCCATATGAGGCCCCTTCCTAAAAATTATTTAAACATATAAAAATACCATAAAAATGTTATTATTGAAATTAAATATGCATGATTATTTTGTATTTAAGTATAAATCACGGTATCAAATTTCGGAAAGATCAGCATTTAATTGACCATATCTCTCATACAACATCAATTCCAGAATTTCACTTTAACATGCATAAATTGTATATAAATAATTTATATAAGGACATAATGGTCGCGCTTGACTGACCACAACTTTTTTATGTTAATTTTTCATAAAACAATATTAAATATAATATAAAAATCAAATAATGTTGTCATATAAAGCTTCTTAAAACTGTATATTAGTATCTTTAACATATATTATTTTGGAAATTATTTGTGGGAAACTTTCAAGGATATTAAAGGATTAAATATTTAAAGTACATTTTTGCAACTTTTATTTAGATTATTTTTACAAAAAGTAATTTATAATAAGCCAAAATTCTCCTCTTTCATTTCATATTCATATAATATCAATATAATAGCAATTCGAAATTAGCATAATAAAAAATTAGTCTCGTGCATCCTTCAAAACTTTAAAGTCCTTTAAGAAGGAAAAACGAAAACAAAATAAAAAACTGAAAACGCAGTTATACTATTTATTAATTTTTGACTTTTGTTGTACGGTGTAATATGTCATTGGTCCCGTAAGTATCTCACATAAATTATATATTTATGTCTAATATATTTTAACTAAGTAGTAACTTTAGATATGTATAACTTATTAGTAATTAGGTAGTATGTATATTAGGGTGGCTCAAATTAAACGGTGGTGGATCAAAATGACAAAAGATCTTTAATTTTTATAGCATCCACTACATGCGTAAAGGTTGTATATAAGTTTCTCATTACGTTTGTAATTTCTACAACATACATCTAAAATCCCTAAAAGTATATATTTTCTGGATCCTTATTGATAGGAAAGTCAATACAACAACTTATTATAAAACCCCAGTTATCGGATATATATGTTTTATACATCA
Organism: Protocalliphora azurea; assembly: GCA_932274085.1. Taxonomy (NCBI): domain Eukaryota; kingdom Metazoa; phylum Arthropoda; class Insecta; order Diptera; family Calliphoridae; genus Protocalliphora; species Protocalliphora azurea. The sequence continues at coordinate 2,814,605 of OW026519.1, forward strand.
AATTACAGGGAATATTCCTTAGAATGATACTAGAACAATCAACAAAATCGGTCCATTAATGGCGTAGGTATTGCCAAAAAACCGAAAAGGTCTCTAAAACGTATTTGTTTTCGACTTAGAAAATTTGAAATCTTTTTTGAAATGTTTTTGCAAAAGAAATTAACAAAATTGGTTCATTCAGATATTTCATTTTTGGAATTTGTGAAGATTCTATATAAGCTTCACAATTCAGTTTTGTACAAATCTGTTGTAAATATTTTTCTAAAATTTCGGTTTTCTGAATTAACCATATCGGTCCATAAACAACCGAGTTAAGGCAAAAATCTGAAGAAAATAATAAAAATATACACACACTCAAACAAAGATAAAAAGCATTGTAATGAATTTCAGTGTTATTTTTTTTTTTTTTTTTTTTTTTTTTTTTGTTTAAGCAAGCAGTATTCTACAAGCAAAATAACGTGAAAGTGATTCGAATTTGTATTGCTTAGAAGAAAAAATTTAATTCCCGCAATATTCATAATCGTATTGCGGAAGTTTCTCTAATCGGGAGAAATTGTACATCACAGACGATACATCCAAATAATAATAAATCAATACGCCTCAATAAAAAAGCAATATTGCTAGAAAATCATATCATATAGGTGAAAAAAAAGATCCCGCCACACAATCTTCTGGAAGATGTAAAGAAATATATACCAAATTATTACTAAATCAATCTAGAAATAATATAATAAAGAAGTTTTAACATCTTGATAAGTATTCATATAAATGTTAACATCATAAACCAAAACGCTCAAATAGAATATTTTCTTTTTTTTTTGGCTAAAAGACAAATTTCTTCAATATTTTTTTAATTTTTGAATAATTTTTTGACAACTGAAAAAATTATGAGTGAAAAATAAAAATATTGTATTAATTGCTTCCTGATGATGTCAATGGGATATCATCAATTTATTTCTGAGCTGATAATCATCTCACTGAAAAAGGGCGGTATTTTAAAGATAAAATATACTGTGTACATTATTCGGCATAACTTAAATTTCGCATTATATCCAAATATGTACGAAATTTTGTAATATTTTACATATTTATAATACAAACAAGTTCGAATTTATTTAATTTCGAACTTGTTTGAATTTTATTAAATTTTGAATTTTATATAAATTTTTCTGTCTGAGAAGAAATTGTGATTCGAAAAATTCGAATAAATTTAGAACAAGTTCGAATTTAAAAAAGCTTTGTTTAGCTGCCTAAGAATTCTATTTCATTATTCTGGTCTTATTTCGTCAAATATTTCTACTTACATTCAAATTTGAAAAGAAATTTTGTGAAAAATTACAAAATTTCGAATATATTTAAATATAGTTCAAAATTTAAATTATGTCGTTAAATGCACATCTTAAGGATAATTTTTACGATATCAAATTTTCATATTGTTCTTTTGTCCAAGACGATCATTTTGAAAAATACTATCTCAAATGAAGTAAATTTTCATATAACCTTAGAACATTAAAACCTTTCATTTTGGAGCCTCCCTAATCTATATAAATACATAAGTGTGTATGAAAAACATTACTCATACAATTTAATGCTGTTAAACTCGTAAATTACACACATTTAAATATTTGTTGTTTTATACGAATCTTAATCTTGTTGATTAAAAAAAAAGAATAAAAAATAAAAAAATATATATAAAGACAATAACAACTAAATAAATATGATATTATTTGATTTTGTTTTATTTGTTTTATTACATCAAATTGATCACAACAAGATCAACAAAATGTACTACCCCAACAATTTACAATCAACCGGCATCGGTTGTGTTGTAAACTTTTCATCCGACTCATTTATTCATTCATCTCATACCATTTCATCGCATTACATTTCAATCATCTTCATCACCACTTAAATTCAATTTAATCAATTACTTTTTCATATACAACAAATAACAACAATAACAACTAAATACAGCAATAACGATAATAATCCATTTGAGACAATAATACGGTCAGCGACTGTTAGTTTTATACATGATTAGTAAGTAGATAACTAGACATACATATGCACATATATATATGTGTGTATGTATGTATGTATGTATGTATGTATGTAGGGGGGTGTTACGGTAAATTTTGATGCAGTCTAATATACATACATATAAATATAAATACATACATACATATAAAGTATGTTAATGTGAATATGTAATAACTATGTAGAAATAAATGTACAAACTGGCATAATATTTTTATTTTATTTTATTTATTATTTTATTTTGTTTAGAGGGTGATGATTATACTTTGAAAAAGATAGTGACACATTATAATGATATTTTGTAGCTGAAATTTAAAGAATTAATTACTGTGAAATTAGCAGCTCAATTTAAAAATTTTTACGTTATTACGTTAAATTGTGTTGAAAAAATACTTGCGATAACGTTTAAGGAACGTTTCTTCCAAATTACTAAAAGCAAAAAGTCTAGTGCTGACAAAAAGTATTTGTGTATTTTTGCGATTTTTTTTTTTTTACTGGACATATAAAGTATGCTAATGTGAATATGTAAGAACTATGTAGAAATAAATGTACAAACTGGCATATTATTTTTATTTTATTTTATTTTATTTTATTTTATTATTTTATTTTTTATTTTTATTTTTTTGTTTAGAGGGTGATGATTATATTTTGGAAAAAACAGTGACACATGATAATATGTAATAATATTTTGTAGCTGAAATTTAAAAGAATTAATTACTGTGAAATTAGCAGCAATTTAAAAATTTTTACGTTATTACGTTAAATTATGTTGAAAAAATACTTGCGATAACGTTTAAGGAACGTTTCTTCCAAATTATTAAAAGAAAAAAGTCTAGTGCTGACGAAAAGTATTTTTGTATTTTTACGATTTTTTTATTGGATCATCTAAATTGATCGTTCATTTTTAATTTTATTCTATTTTCAAATATCTGTATTAATTTCAAATTTATGGGATTAATACGCAATTTTATATGGCAAAAATAAGATAACAATAATAATAAAAATAATTTCCAATTATAATCGGAAAAAAATGTTCTTCTTTGTGACTCTATTAACAAATATTTACGCTCGCAAAGTCTGTTCGCGTTAATAACTTTTTTTTATAAATGCGCGAAAAAATTGTGAGGTTTGAAGTTGAAACTTAAAAAAAGTCTTAAAAATAGATATTTTGCTTTGTCGAAATCAAAGTACATGCTATTACTAACTATTTCCGCATCTTTAATATTTATCGAAGTACTCTGAAAAGAAAATATTCTGGTCTTATTTTTTGCACGATTTCGTAAATAGCAATTTTTATTGGTTAGAAATTTCTCAAAAAAAAAAAAAAAAAAAATAATAGACATATTTTTGGATATTTTGCTGAAAAAATGATGCAAGTATCAGTACTGGTTTGAAAAATGTAGCCCTTTAAACCTTACCACCCATAATATAAGTACATAAAATATTTTGACGCTCCCTGTTTTTTAGTATTAAGCAATTGAAAGGATTTCTTTCATTTAACATTAATATTTAGGTGTAAGAAAGCAAAATGTGTTTTTTTTTCAGTTTTGGCCATCAAAACAATTCCCTATAAATATTTTTGGAAGTCATATACTATATTAAAAAAATTGTGCAACAAAATTTTGAAATTTTGTGAAAATTTTTAAAATTGAATTAAATTTTTTCGCATTTAAAAATTTTTAAACTGCCATTTGATTCGAAGTTGTTATTTATTTGAAGAAATTCTGTTTACGTGATATATTAGACAATTCTGATAAAAACTGTAGCTATCAGTCGCGAAAAACATCAGCGAAAAACATACATTTTAGCTATATTTACGCAAAATGTGTGGAAGTTTCCAAATATGCTATCCCAAGTTTGGTTTTCTGACATCAATAAGATATACTTCAAACTGTAGGAAATCACTTCGTCTTTTACATTCTGTTTTCTTACTTTAATTTTACTTTATATATATATTTTTTTTATCATCACTTAACTTTTCACCAGTTAGTGAGTCTTGTCTTTCTAAATTGTAAATATAAAACTAAAATGAATCAAAAAAATCCTGGAAAGTTTCAACCCAATTTTTTTACTTTAAATGAAATTTTAGGTGAATATATAAAGTGTACCAAAATCAGTCAACAGTTTTCAAATTTTTAAAAGGAACTTTAGAAATGCAAGACACAAAATATTTCAGTGTTTAGAAATTTTTTTAAATTTCTCATATTTTCTTAAATTCTTTTTATGTAGTACAGCTTTAGAGTTTTTGTAAAGTATGAATTTATGACAAAAATTCACGTGAAATATATCATTAATAAATAGTACTCATACGTCATCATTACCCTGTTGACCGATCCTATATTTTATAATACTTATACGCTCTCAAAAAACCCATCAATAGATATAAAAATAGTAGTTGATCAGTTATCTGCAAATAAATAAAACAACTAATACAGTATATTTCAATAATAAGTAAATACATACGTACATACATAAATACATATACATTACCTTGAGTTTAAAGGTTGTTTTTTTATTACTCCCTACTAATAACCTTTGCGGTAAAAATGATTAGAACAAAAAAAAAAAAAAAAACGTAAAAAACAAAATAATTTTCTATTTAATTTATTTACGTACATACTTTCAAGATATGCAGGTTAAAATGCAATGACCACAAAATTATATTTTGAATAAGTAAAATTTAAACAATTAGAAAATTTATATTTTTTACGCACACATTTCTAAAAGTCTTAGATGTTTTGTTTATCCACACAAACGTGAGAAAGAACACATTGTTTATTAAACAATTTCATTTTAAACATCTGCTCAGCTTAAAACACATGTTGTGATAGACGAACGACAAATCATCTGTGATTGACGGAAAACTAAATACATAGATGCAGCAACATTTTTTCATCTCATGTTTTATGACGTTTTTCTTTTTTCCTCTTATATATTTCTTTTTTTTTGCTTTCGTATTTTCATGCAATAAGTTCTTTAAAAAGCCGGTATTCTCTCAAATTAACAGCGGACATGGCGCTAATCAGTAGGAATTCCGATATGCAACAGCTACAGCTAACAAATTAAATTAGTACACTACCACATTGAATTCGCTTATCATCACATCTTGCTTAATGAGAATATAAATAAACAACACCAACAATTCAAAAAGAGAAATTTTTCATTCATTGTTACTTTTTAGTAAAATAAGAGAAACAGTGTTGCCAGCGGTAGCTTAGAAAAATGTACAGGTTTTTGTCCAAAAAGTTACAATTATTCCTAAAAAGTTACATTTTCGGAATTGTAAAAAAATAATTCACCCTTTTATTTTTGAATCAAAATTTCGAAGAAAACAATACAAAAATATGCCTTAGAAGATCGATATTTTTGGAGGATATTTTTCTTCAGCCATTGTTTTTGTATTCAATCAGTTACGATAACCTGATTTTAATGGACTAAATACTCTTTCAACATATATATCTAATAATATATATAGTCAATGTGCTGCACAGTGGATCCAATCGCAAAATTTTTGGTAATAAATCTGTATCTCCTAAACTACAGGTCGTATCGAATTGAAATGTATAGAAGATTTGCAGAGGAGGAGCTATGCTTTCAGAAAATTCTCGAGTAAACTCGAGTAAAGTAAAAGTTTTAAAACTATATATATATATATATATATATATATATATATATATATATATATATACATACATATATATATATAGACATATATATGGGCAATTCTCTTTTTACTTTTACTTTTAAGAAACCCACCTCAAATATTTTTTTTAATTTTGATTTTTTTAAATTAACTTTTGATGGAGTTACGTTAACAAAAAATTGTGGAGTAAAAAACAAAAATTCGATACCTCAACAACTAAAATTTAAAAAATCCGAAATAAAAGGTTATTTTCTTTCTTTTGATTGCTGCAGTCGCGAATTTTAATTCGCAATTCCTCTAATGTAAACTACAAACACCTATAGAAATAGGCTAATTTACTGTTGTTGACCACTGTTAAATTATATTGTGCACAAGTGGTGAAACCAAAATTTTCAAAATTTTAATTTTTTGCGGTTTTTCGATTAGAAAATTTTCGCCGTTTCGAATGTTACAAAATAATAAAAGGAGATTCATTGCACTTGTAATTACGAATTATTTGAGATATATCTCGTTAATCTGCCCTCAATAGCAGCGCTATAGGGTGTGCCCAAACTTGGGAAGAAAATACGTGAAGGGCTCTAAAAGGTGCCTTTTTCGCGAGGCATACTCACAGCGTAATTTCAATGAAGCCAAAGTATCGCGTGATCAAAAAGGGTTTCCAAATTACATTTGAAAATCGTTGTGGCGCTATAAAATATTAATTTGCAAAAATGTGATAACTCTTTATAAATCGATTTAAAATTTTGGGTACTTTATATTAGCATTTTGTTACATTTTATGTGAAATTATTCTGTTTTAGTTAAGCAAAAAATGGCTTTCAACAAAAAATTGCATAAAAAGCATTGATGACCTGAGATCGTGTTGTCTTTAATATTTCATAAATCTTCGAGGTATATCTGAGCTGCTAATTGAAATCTGTGAAAACTGTATACCAATTTGTAGGTACTATTATAATTTATATCGGAATCAAATAGCACTCTAAAATAATTACGCGTTTTAATTTAGTGAAACTTTTGACATGTATTTTTGTCATTGAAAAATTTACTTTATAATAATATAACTAATATTTGCATCTTTTTATCTATTAGCAACATTTGAATAGTTTTATTGACATAAAGATATGAAGAATACTTCAGCGAATTAAATGCGTTTAAAAAATTGAAAAAAAAAAATAAAAATCTATGCACACTTTGGTTTTTACTCGATATTCTAAAGGAAGGTTTAAAGAGATATATGATTGCGATTATAATATTATTATATTAGAGAATATAAAACTTATTGAGCCTTCTTTAATTTGTATTTTGTATACTTTTGTGTAGGTTAAATGTTTTTAAAATTTAAAATTTTTGAATTCAAAGATTAATATGAGAAAATTTATGCTATTTGTTATTACAAAATTTTTTAATAAATGATGTGGTTTATATATGTATGGTAATTTTTTAAATATTATTGAAAATAGAATTTTGGGAATTTTTTATAACTTTTTATCTTAAACATCCATAATACTGACGCTTTTTAGCGACGCCGTTCGCTAAAAAGTCATTCACGCGAACGGATTTGTGTTTCGTTAAAGTCAGCTAAATAAATAACGTTAATGTGCCATCAAAAAAAAAAAATATATATATATATATATATATTTAAATATATACATTTTACGTGGAGCGTTGAAAAGTTACAAAAAATGTAACAAATTTAACCAAACGGCAACACTGAAGAGAAATCTCTCAACAAGATGCTAAAGAGATATAAAAACATTTACATATTTGGTGTATTGGTATGTGTATATTGTTTATGTTTTATAAATTTCTCTTTGATTTGAGATTTATGGGAAATTTAACACTCAACCGCCTGTTGTACTTGCAGAAAATTACGCTTGATAAAATTATTTATTAGTTTTGTATTATTGTTATTAATTATAATTTTATGGGTGAAAATTTCTTTAATTTTACATAAAATATTCATATAATAAATTATGAAAAACAAAAAATAAATCTTAAGAGATCCAAATTATTATACGTTTTATTGCGAATTATCTAAAACGTAATGCTTAAACTTAAATTTTAAGCTTAAGAAATTTTAGATAATTTTAATTCTAATTATTAAATTTTAGTTAATTATTTGAATTTTTATTATTTAGAGCAAAAAAAAACTTCTTTTTTGAGACAGAACAATTTTTTTTTTCTTAAAGAAACATGGTATTAAAAATAATAAAAAATTCACCAATAATGTTTAATTATAAAAAATTAAATGTCAGTACCTGATTTACTTGTAATAGCACTATCAAATTTAAGAGACACTGTTCTTTAATTATGAGAATCTTTTGTTGCTCTTCAACGAATGCAAAAACTATAATCACGAAATACGAAAGTAAAAGTAAATTTTGAAATAAATTTAAGGGTCTCTCAATTAAAAACAGACATAATCATCTTCATCGTCATTATTACTATGATTTTTATTCAAGTAATATTAATCTCTCTCAATGTAGCAAAATTACAACTTCATCATGCTAAACATTGAATATGATGCTAATGATGATGATGATGAGGATGATGTTGATGTTGGGGAAAAATGAGTATATTTCCATGTACAAGTATGAGATGTTGCTTGTTGTTCCAAAAGCTTCGCAGTTAACGTTTTATTCTGTGCTGCTTTCGGTGCCAACAGTCAGACATAGAATAGAACGCATAAAAGTACTTTGCAGCACATCTGAGTTTTCAGTTTCTCTCGGGATTCTAATGTGTGAACACCATCGATAAATAAAAATAAAAAAGTCGCTAAATTTATAGTCAAATATAAAAAACAACACATATTAAGCACAAAAACAAAATAAAACGAATTCGAACGAATATTGGTGATTAAAAGCAAAAAAGAAAAATATATATAACACCAAGAAAAAGTCTAAGCCAAACGCATAATTTACCAAAAATATAAGAACAAAAGATAAATTGACGCGCTAAAATTTATACAGTTTTTCCGGTAATAAAAACAAAGTGTTTTTTTTTTCTTATTTTCTTCTTATATTTCCCAACTTTTGCTTTGTAAATCATTTACTTAAATCAAAGCAAAGGATGAATTTAAATATCGGAATAAATGGGTTTTCAATTAAATTGCAAATTCAAAGAAAATCTTTAATCAAAACAAAGTTGTGGAAAAAGTAAAGAAAAGTAACAAAAACATCATGATGTAGTATTCTTTTGTATAATTACATACCAAAAAAAAAGAAATGTATAGATTTTCCTTTTTTTCATTTTAATATGAATACATATGTATAGTATCACAAGCTACATCAACAATAACAACAAACTATATAAATATACAAAAAAATAAAAAAAAAAAATAATAAAAAAATAAAAATAAATAAAAAATAAAAAAAAACACATACTTTATTCAAATATTATTTAGTGTTGTTTTTAATTTTTTTGTTATTGTTTTCATTGTTTAGCCTTAATTTTTCGCACGATGATTTTTGTTGAAGTCAAATGTTTTTATATTAATAACTTTGTAGTCGTTTATTATTTATTTTTCTTGAATTAAGTAACAGTTGCTGTATTTTATTTATTTTTTTATTTATTTATTTAATAGTTTAAAATAAATATTTTCATAAATACTGGAAAGTTTTTAGTAAGACAAAAAAAAAACAAATAAATAAGTTTAAAAATGAATTTAGAAGCTTAATTGTTGGTTAACCGTGACGTATGAGCAATATTGAATATTCTTTCTCTGTGTGTGTTTATAAATATATGTACATTTATATGTTTATGAGAATGTTTTCAAATGCAAACATGCATACATACATACATACATACATCCATACATGCATATATAGTACATACATGTGTACATATTCATTAGTGTTTGTGTGCATATAGCAGGTACTTGTATATTTATACGTTTGTATGCAACTTTAGCATTTTCCATTTGTTTGTTAGAGTGAAGCATTTATTCATTTGCTTTTCATTAAAGGGAAAGAAAATATGCTTAATTTAACAACAAATGTAAAGTGCAGTGAATGTGAAACTTTATAAACGATGAAAAATCTACAGAGAATTATTTATGATTAAGTCTTTTGATTTTTATTTTTTGTTTTTAAGACGTTATTTTGCATTTAATAAATTTGAATATTAATTAATGATATTTTTTCTTTTATGTATGTTCATTTATACCTATTAATGAACTTTGGATAAAACAAATTTATTAAAATTTTTAAATTTTTCAAGGAAGTTAAAAACTGTTAAAAAAAAAATCAACAGTTATTATGGAAAATTAATTTTTTGATGAGCTACATCTTCAAAGCTATGAATAATCCAAAGGCGACGTTTAGTGTAAACGAGAGGACGACTTAACGATATTTCAAAACATTTCCTACAATTGACTAAAACTAATGGGTGATTTTAATATCTCCGATTTCAATTAAATTCATTACAGACATTGGCTATCGGAAGGGTTTCTTAAATTATAAACTCTTAGACTCAGTACCCTTTTGTGGTCCAAAAATATGACGTTTTGAAAAACGGAAAAAACTAAAAGCATCACAAAGCTGTAATTGTTTAATTGATAATAATTTCTAAACTATGCATGTTAGCTTTGTAGTTTTAGTTTCATATTAAAGACAAATATATTACTTTTATATCGATATATATATATATATATATATATATATATATATATATATATATAAAGTTTATTATCAAAGCCCAAAATCAAACCATTGTATCTCAAAAAACAGTATTTTTAAAATACTTAGAAAAATGTATACTGATGACATAACTCTTCACCGTGTACGTACAAAAAATCAAAGTGTATATTCATTTAGCTTAGAAGCTATGAAGCAAAATATGATAAAAGGCTATTTTTTATGTAAAATTTAAAATATTTACGAAAATTAATTTCCAAGTATGTTTTTGATGAACTCATATTTAAAATAAATGATATTTCATATAAAAATTTCATATATAAATTATATTTTTCCGTTTTTCTAATCTAAAGGAGTATCCAACATGAAAGAAAGAGTTATGTTGAAATTGTGTAATTTTTTAAGAATTTTAAAAATACCATTTTTGATATATTTTGGTTTCATTTTTATACGTCTAACTTTAACTTTTGAACTTTCGAAATAAATTAACTTACTATATATAATTTTGAAAAGTAATATCGATTTTCAGATCATATTTTTGGGCCGGAAAGTGTCTTGAGTCTAAAAATTTATGATTTGAGAAATACTTGCCAATATTTGTAGTGAATTTCATTGAAATTGGAGATGTAAAATCCGATTCCTGTCTGTTTTGACATTGAATCACTGTAATAATATTTTAATATAGTACTATGAAATGACATGCTAATTTCATAGCACTTAGCGAAAAATTTCATCAGGATCACAAAATTTTTGTGAAGCTATTTTTTTGTCATTTTAAATATGTTAGTGACTAGTAAGTAAAAAAGTGTTACCAACATTTAATAAAATACATCACAAGATTAGTGAAAATCGTTCAGAATTTGTAGATATTTTAAAGATAAATAATAATTTCGTCAATAGTATTGAGAACCTGCTGAATTTTTTTCTTAAATAATTTTGACAAAATATATGTATGAAAATTCATAAGATGTTTTCATACGGTAATAGCGCACAAAGTCAATAGTGGCTCTGACACATCATAAATGATTACTTTATGATGGAAACCATTATTAAAATATTTATCCATTTCAGAAAAAAAAAAAAACATTGGCATATATTTGTAAGTGTATATTTTTGCATTTTTTTCTTTTTTAATTTTTACCCGTTTATATATCGTTATTATTGGGGGCATAGTCTAAAAATGTTTGATTATAATACTAATATTTAGAACTAAATGGGTAAGCAAATGGAAGAATAATAAGATTTTAATATTATATGTATAATAAACAAATTGGGAAATTAAAAATTTCGATACAGTTATTTAATAGATGGATTTTAGTTTTGCTTTATTTTATAACATTAAAATATTAATAAAATTATTTACTTTAATGAAGAAATTAGTTTTTATTTGAAAATGACAAAGATTTTTTGTTTCTAGGAGCATATTTTTCTCTTTTTTAGAGCACAGTTTTGTTTTTATTGCATATTTAATGCGCATAAAATACTTTTTTTTAAAGTATATTTGTGGTTTCCCTGCCAATACGATTTTCTAAGTAAAAATGTTTATTTGTATCAATATTTTAAGTAAATCATTCATATTCTTCAATTTGTAAATTGTCTTATTTTTTTACATCAGTAATATTATTTAAAACTCTGCTCCCCTCTTCATTTGTAATCAGTGCAAAAAACATTAACAAAAACAAAAAAAAAAAAAAAAAAAAAAACAATAAAACCAATAATAAATATAGTATACATTCAATCATACACATAAATGCCAATAGAAGAATAATACTCTTATTCCTTAAGTTTTATCATATTTATTCATACATATTAAGATTCATACTTATACATGCATATTAAGACATATATATATATATTTATATATATATATATATATATATATATATATATATATATATATACAAATATTTGTAGTTGTATTTGGTGTTGTGGTAGTGGTACTCATATTGTAAATCTTTTATTTTCCTTTTTTATTGTCTTTTTGTTGTATTTGTTTTTGTTTCATGCTGTTTTTTTTTACATAAAATTCACATAATTATAATTTTCCCCAAGGACATTGGCAACATGTTGTCTATTGTTTTTTTTTTGCTCCTCCAGAGGTCTGGTGTCTGCTTATATTGTTTGTTATTGAGTTGGTGCTTATGAGAAAAAGAATGAAAATACACACATACAAACATACACTTAGACATAACTACGCTTGAAGAGTTTTAACGAGAGATGACAAAGAAATGGACAGATAACACTGGTCTACAAAAAAAAAATAGGTAGATAAAGAAGACTTTGATATGCTGAATAAGAATCTATCACTCAATTGTGAATAAATCCAGATTTTCATATCACTTTTAATGGTATATCGTTTTTTTCGTAATATATCTAGCTTTATGATTAAAGCTTAAACATTTTTTAAATAACTGCTTGATTGCTAATTTTAGATTTTTAATTGTGTACTTCAAAATAACAATTTTATTTAAAATACATTTCAATTTATTGTTTATTATAGATGCAATTAAATTAAATAAAAATTTTTCTAATTTTAAAACACTTGAAATTCTGTCCAAATTTATTTGAAATTACTTCCTGTAAAAAACAAAAAATTGGAAACAATATTTTTGCTTAACATTTATTTTATGCCATTATAAATTTATATTTATAAAATAAATATTATACTTCACATGTAATTTCAAATTTTTCTTATCTCTACGAACAATGTGTAATTTGAAGTTTTTTTACGATTAGGAAAACAATAATTTAACATGTTAAAAAAAAAAACAAAAATGGAAATATAACAAATGATTTATGTTAAAATATTAAGCAATTTACAGAAAATAAGCTTTTTAAAAATAACAGTAAATAAATAAAATAATTTTTGCATAAAATATCGATTATTTTTAATTTAAGGCTAAAGAATCTGAAAAAATATTACATCTCACTCTCTCACTCTCTGATTGATGAACAAAAAAAAAAAAAAAAAAAAAAAAAAAAAATGATTGGATATTTATTTACTAATAATTTAAAATTACGGAATAATCGTTATATATATATTTCATTAAAAAAATATAGTCAAACATTTTTGATTCATATTGATTTTTTTGGCTTTTGATTCTATTTATTGAAAAATATTTTGTCTCAATAAAAACCATTTAATTAATTCAATTATTTTATATATTCTAGTATTAATAATTCTCAGTCCAAAGGGAATTTTTGAGCTATTTTTGAATATTAAGTATAAACTATTTTGTATCACAAAATAATTCTTATATTTCATCAAAAAGAATATATAATAATAACAATAAAAAATAAAATAAAATATAATAACCAAACCCTTTTGGATCATATTGATTTTTTTTTTTGTTAAAGTGTATTTTTTTATCTTTTAATTAATTTTATGATATTTTATATTTAAATTTGTATTTATGAATTGTCATGTAAATTTATCTGTTAAGTAGAAATTTGTGAGCGAATATGGCCAAAATGCTAGGTTATAAAATATTAATCAAAATAAATAAAATAAAAGTAAATAGAATATCTTTCCATAATCGTGATTTTCGATCCCTGCTTTTGACTTTATTATTTATTGAAAAATATGAACTATTTCATCTTAATTAAAACGTTTAACTAATTCAATAATTCAATACATTTAAATGTTATTAATTCACAGTCAAAAAGAAATTTTTAAGCTATTTTCATAGAACATAGAACTAACTAAAATATAAACTCCTAAAATTAAGAACCAACTTTTTGTAGGTAATTCTATTTTATAAGGAAATTGTTTATGCTCTTTTATATGCTGTCAAAAATATAATTTGTAAACCTATTAACAAAGATATTATTTATTTTTTAATTAAAGTACCAAATTTCTTGTATTAAAATCAGGAGTTATTGAAGCTATAAAATAAAGTAAAAAATTGATGGCTTTGTAATCTTTTAAAACAAGAGCAAAATTTAATTTGTTTTTTTTTATTAACATAATATCCCTCAGAAAATTAAACCATACAACTCGGAATGAAATTAAGTATAAAAGAAGTATTTTAAGGAAGAGGTAGATTGACGCAAAGAGTGTATCGATTTTGTCTGATTGTTTTATTTTTAGAAGAAATTCAGAAGTAATGTTTCTTAGAAATTCCCTCTAGAGATTACAAATTATATACGAGTAAATATTCACATCACATTTTTCTTTTATCGAATCTTAGAAAATATTAAAATAATTATCAGAGTTTAATTATTGACTCTGTATTAAATAATTTTAACTACTTATATATAAATTTGAAAGCAGTAAAATAAGCACTTTCCATTCGAATTTTTCTTTATCACGTTAACTAAGAGAATTAAGAAAATTATTACGGTTAAACGCTATAAAAATACATAATTTGAAATTATTTCTTGGTATTTTTTATTTTTTTTTTTTATTTTTTTCACACGAATAATTAAGAAACTCTGTTTCATATATATTTATTCGATTATTGTCCGCATGATTGTAATATATATGTACATATATAAACATTATAAACATTTACTATAATGTATGTATATAACATTTAGAGACATGCAAACATACATACTTATAGTAAAGTATATTGTGTGAATATAAAAGTTTAATTAATATTAATCAATGGCACCAAACAATATGATATAATACGAAATGTTATTACTTTTCAAATTCAAGATGAGCACAGGGAAAAAAAATCACTTGATTACTTTAAACAAAAATTCACTTTTACTCAGTGTATCGTGTATATTTTATTTCCATTTTAAAACTTTTGAAAATTAAAACAAAGTTTATTTGAAATTAGTCAGGAAATTTTTCGATTTTATAAATATAGAAAAAGAAATAATAATTTAAAATATTTTACGATTCTATTACGTAGCAAATCGAAATTATAATTCTAATTGGGAATACTACACATGCTACTGTTCTAAAATTCATAGACTACCAGATCTGATAAGAATACAATTAAAAATATTCGATAATTAATTAAGCAAACACTTTTTAGCTTTTAAATTAATTATCAACAAAGTAACAAGTTAAATTAGTATTCGTACTTAGATTTGCAAAAAAAAAGAAAAAGAAAAAAAAAAATACATAATAAAAAATTAAATTACAACTGAAAAGTTAATGAGTTTCTTTTTTAAATTAAAAAAATTTTAAGTGTATATTCGTCTTTTGTTTTTAAGTGCTCGTAAAGCAATATACTGTCAGTATTTAGACTCTTGGGATGCTACACACATACACATACTTGTGTCTAATGGATAAATATAAATAATTTTTTTTTTAATTTTTTTAAGCATACAGAAAGTAAGGATAGATTATTTTGTAATTGCGAATTCATATAAATGAAAGACTAACAAATTTTAAAGATATAAATGATACATAAATGATATAAGAATTTTTACGCCACGCAAGGGTCACATATTCATTTGTATCAATCATGGTTTGTGAAAGCATAAACATATAACGTCGCGTTTCTTAAATCAGGGATTCCCAAATGGATGTCTAAATAGGGTATAAATTCATTTACTTTTTTATGTGGTATTAAAATATCTAATAATGACATTAAGTCTTGTGTCTATTGCATAGTACTCGTGAGTATTTCCCGGAGTCTGATTGGAAAGTTTTACTTTATTATTATTGAAGACGAAACGGCAATATCACGAGAGACCTGTGCCGAATACAATTATTCCGTATGAAAAAGCATTGGAAGAAAAAGAAGCTACAAGTTAAAAACTTTTCGGAAAAAAGTGGTTGGGAACTTAAACTATTGTTTTTTCTATTTTTTTTCCTACGTTTCAAAAATGCAGAAGAAAAAGTACGCTCCACGCTGATTCGTTTCTTACTTCAAAAGTGATGACACGTTTTTGGGATGGAATCCATAAGTTGCTATAAGGATGAGAAAAGTCGTAGATTCCAATGAACAATACTTTGAATAAAATACATTATATCTTTAGCTTGAAATAAATATGCATTTTTCACTAAAAACTCTGATATGCAAACATTTTTATACTAATTTTACATTAAAGAATTCAAGCATGTCTGGGTGTCAGCAGGAAAATACAAAATTCCTTAAAGGGTCTGCGAGGTCAATTATTATCGGAACCCATGTCTTAAAAAATATCTTATTTTTATTTATTTAGTCTATGGAGTACAAATCCTTACAGACTAGCAACTTAAATCTAATTACAAAATTATAATAATTTATTTAACTATTATTTTAATACATTTTTTGAATCACTAATATCTAGATATTTATAAAGATTATTAAATAAATTTATCGATTAAGTCATCGGTTCATCTCTACCATAATCAGTTCTATGTGTATCAATATGTAAGAGATTGAATTTCCTTAATTGCCTCTGAGGAACAGATATTTGAATACAATTGAGAAGAATTGGACAATCAATATTGACTGAAATCATTCCATGAAGAAATAATAATGAAGAAATTTTTCTTCGAATTTCTACAAATATACGATGCATATTCTAATACAAATCGGACAAAAGTAGAAATATTTTTTTAAGAGATAATCAAAATTGGTGGAATTTCATTTTATAAAATATAAAAGAGAATAAGATCGGGGAATAATATAATTTAAATGATTTACAAAAGTAAGCTTATGATCAAAAACGACACTAAGGTCCAATATATCATTTACTCATTCTAAAATTTGATTTTTCATAACATATTGGGTAATTAAAATGTATCGACATCTATGAAAAATCATATGATGGCACTTTTTAAGATTTTAAGATTAAAGGGAAGGCCATTATCATCTACTCATCTACTACCACATAACAACTCTATTAATATTTTAAGATCATTAGCGTATTGCAAGTAATTAGAATATTTAAATATAATCATAAATATAATTAATCAAGATAATAAAAATGTAATGGTCCCAAGATACTACCTTGCGGTATTATAGAAGTGGGAATGAATATATTCCTGTATAATAAATCAATAGAAACAGTACAATATCTTGATAGTAAATGGCAATGAGAATAAGAAGTCGCAGGAATCTTATGTCTAAAGTACAGAGATGTGCTTTAATTGGCATTACTGGTGCCATGAGAATCACAACTCAAGCGGCACTCGACGTTATTCTGCATTGAGGAGTATGTGATGAGAATGGCTTCAAGGAGCTTGCTTAGACTTTATTAATTAGGGCTAATAGGATCAATCAGAGTATGGCATTCCACCCTTTTAAATGAGATCAATGTCAATGATCATGTTGTAGCTACTTCGGGATCTACGGATTACATGGGCACTGAAATTGACTTCGGGGAAACTCCTACTTTTATTATTCCAAATAGGGACCAGTGGTCAGGTGTAGAGAAACTATTTAGGTATTTACTGATGGATCCAAAATTGAAAGTTTTGGGTATTCTTAAAGCCACGGAATTGATAGAGAGGAACGTTGAAAGGAATACAGAGATAACTCTATATGTGAATAGCCAGTCTAGGCTAGTTAACGACTGCAGAAAGGCTCTTAGGGAATTAATGAGAGAATAACAGATAAGAGTCTGCTGGGTATCGGGTCACTGAGATATAATTGGCAATGAAATAGCTGAAACGGCTCAGCTTTGGTTAGGGCTGAAAGTGAAAGTAGTGTAAATCCACCTATAGGCTTTTACTTCAGGGTAATCAAAAAATGGATTCGGGATAGAACCAATCATGCATGGAATAGCAGAAAGGACTGCAAAATATCAATGGCTTTATGGCCGAAACTTGGTATGGCAGATACAAATCTACTATTAGGCATGAAAAGGAAAAAACCTAGGAATACAGGCTCTTCAGATCTTTGCAAAATGTGTGAGGATGGTGATGGAAATAGAGACAGTGTAACATATTGTATGTCACTGTCCGTGTCTACAACAGAGTAAGAAGAAATGGTTAGGCAGCTGTTTCATCGACGGATTAAAGATTGTTTCCGGGATCAGTCATATTAATAAGTTGGCTAAGGGACTGTCGTTGGCTTGGAGCGAACATGGTGGATCAGTAGACTTTTCTTTACTATCTCGTTTTATATCTAACTTTCTTCTTTTTGGTCTCATTTTTCATAATTTTTTCTGAACTCTTTCATTTCTCATTTCTCTATTTTGTCACTCTTCCGAAGGGACTCACAATGTACCTTTAGGTCTCCAAGTGGAAGTACACGTTCTCATCTAATGAATCTTGTACAACCATTCCCTAACTGTCTACCTACCGAAATGTATTGGTCCATAACCACCTAGAGAAAAGACGTTTCTCAATAAAATAGTAAACCAACTATTCCCTCAACAGGAAATGACGTCAAGAGTCAATTCTTGACCCACTATTGTGTGAACGCGATGTACGATGGAGTACTGTGGTTAAATCTAGCTATAACGGTTAATATAATTGGACTCGCTGATGACATAGCTTTATTGTGTGTAGTAAAAGAACTAATGGAGTCAGAAATCATCACAAATGGCAGTATATAGATTGCTAGATCTTAGCTGATATAAATGGAATTGACAATAACTGACCATAAAGCGAAAGCAGTTTTGATAAGTAGTCATACAGCCAATGAGACACTATCACTAAAAATTGACACATGTTATATAAAAACTAAGAGATACATAAAATAACTTTGCGTCGTGATAGATACACGTTTATCTTTAAAAAAAACATTTGCGGTACAAAGCCAATAAGGCATCAAGTTCGACACTATCTCGCATTATATCGAATACAAGAGGGTTAAAATATCTCCAGAGAAAGTTCTTTAATAGTAGTAATAAGAAGCATATGCTTCTCCTATATGGTCATATTCTTTGAAATTTTCTTCTTAGTATCTCCTATATATATAGATTGGCTGCTTTCCGGGTCTGTATCACATTCCGGACCGTTTCTGACGAATCGTCTCTCGTCATTTCCGCCCACAACAACTAATGACGTATATCTGTATATATCTAAGTTGCAACTAGTAACAGCGGACAAAGGTAGATGGATTTATACTAATATCCAACATAGGGAATTGGATATGCAGAGAAAATGGCGACCTGAATTTTTATATAACACAATTGTTGAGTGTATACGGGTACTTCAAGGGCCTACCTGCACCGTTTCTGACATGAGAGTGTTTAATTTTGTCCGAATTGTATTTTTAATGTGTGCGCGACATGTTTTTTTCATCTGCCTACGATTCCACACTGGCAGGGCAAATTTGGAGGAAATCCTAGGGCACAGAATTGAAACCAGGGAACATAGTCTCGACAATACTGACCTCTTTGTCTAATTGGGAAAATGTATGTAAATTTGTGAAATTGATTCTAGTAGAACTCCGTAGGCTAGAACAGATTCGAAGAAGAAAGAATATAGTATAGAACGGGTTGAATGCCTTCCCCACCCTGCGAGGTGTTTAGCGTGGTTAGAGCACTACACTCCTAGTAATTTGGATGCCAGAGTCTTTCAAAGATTTCACCTCATAAAAGAAAAAATATAAAAAACATACATACGTACATACGTACATACATAAATATATACATATATACATATATACATATATACATATATTCATATATACATATATACATACATACGCACATAAATACATACATACATACATACGTACATTAATACGTACGTACATACATAAATACATACATACATGCATAAATACATACATATGTACATACATACACACATACATACGTACATACATACACACATACATACATACATACATACATACATACATAGAAGGTATTTGTTTAATTTTGCTTAATTTTTCTTTGAACTTCAGATCTTAGCATTTTATTAATTACTCATTAATATCTCATGAACTTCTTAGAATTAGTTAAAAACAACTTAAAATAAAAAATTTTTAAATATTACATTTTTTTTAATTGCTAACATATTTACATATACATATGGGCTATTATCAACATTTTTTGATTTTAGGCCTTAAAAATATATATTTTTTTTACATATTAAAATCCATTTGTATAAATATAGTGACTCGAATGTATAAATAAAAAATTTGATAAAAAATTGAGTTTGAATCTGTTATTTCTTCAGCTACGAAAATATATTTTTATTATAAAGAAACATTATGTAATATAATGATTATTGTTTAACCCAAATAAATTTTTTCTGGTCCATAAAATTTGTACAAATTTGTGACTATCTACTGCGTTTACTATTTAGGGCACATCAACGAGATAAATAAATAAAAAATACATACAATTATAACTAATTATAACAAGTATCAATCCGTTTCAAAATTTGTATTCCGTTGAAGGGCGCAAAGCAAAAAATGTTAAAAAATAAAAAATATTGTCATCAAAATCAAAAGGATGATTTAGAATTTATCCACAAAGTGCGATTAGTTTATAAAGGATCATCGAATGAGAAAAAGAAGTATAAACGTGTGAATAAGAAGTGTAGACGAATTGGAAAAAGTTAAGTAAGTTTTAGCTCATTTTCTAAGTTTTTGAACTTTGAACAACAATTTTGATTATTAAATGATACCTATGGTGCTAAAATTTTACACTCTATTAGTTTCAAGTCTTGTAAGTTGAGATCTGTAACACGTTTGTTAAAAATATTATTATCACAAAACTTATTAAGAATTAAATTCAATTTCAGCAAGGTTAAACATTTTTGATAATGGCCCATATATGTATATTAAAAAATGTTTGATATAAAAAACCTTTTTATATAATACTTACATTAGAATAGCCCTCTTTGTACAGGTCTAAAATGTTGTCGATGTTCACAAAAAAAGAAAAAAAAATGTATTTTATAAAAATTCGAATTCTTAGAATTTAATAATCTGAGCCAAAGGACACAAAAGACATTTTACAGGTTGTTCTTATATTTATTAATAGGCTTCTCAAACGTTATATAAGGAATTTCAGAACCAGAATTTTTCCGATTAAATAATTAAAATTTTGTATATTTATGCGACAAAATCGAATTAAGTTTTTTTCTTATTTTTCTTAATTCTTTCTAATTGAAAATTTACACAAATTTACGTTACCAAATTTTTGTTCAGTTTCATAAACTTCTTATATATTTACATATATATGTAGCGTATAAAATTATATGTAGACTTAATGGTAAGTTAATAGATGAAAATGTAGAACATATTAATTATAACGCCTACAACTGTAGGCAAAAGTATCCAAACATACGAAAAAAGAATAAAATAGAAATATATTCATGTATGTATATATGAATGAATGTATGTAATGAAAATATACACTAATTAGAGTTTGTAATACTGAAAGATATTAAAAGTTATATTCCAGAAATTAAAAGAATTTCCAAAATATATTTATTTAAATAATTTAATACATACTTTCATTCTAGACTGTGCAAATTATTATTAATAAAAACATTAAAAATTATTAGAAAATTTTCAAATAGAAATAAATATTATTAAAATACTATTACACTAAATATTAATGTTAATTATTCACTTGATAAATTCTCCTACATTTCTTAACATTATTCAATTTCAACGTAGACATAATTAAATAATTATTTGCCTATTTGAGTTACCAATATTAATAATATTTCCTTCATTTATTTTTTTAATATTTAAAATGGTATTTTACGTATGGGCGCCGCTCCAGCCATTCATACATGTATCCAATTCAAATTTATTGTTTAATTTATGGTCAATTTGAATAAACGCCAAACAAAATTCCAAACATTAAAAACAAAAACTAACTAATTGATCTGAAATACATATTGTAAATAAATTATTTAAATGGAAACAAAAAGGAAAAAGAAACATTAATAAATAAACAGATTTTATTTATTTACACCTCTTCACAAAGTTGAACTCGTATAAATACAGAAAAATATTTTAAGCAAGAAAATCAATTAAAATGAACAAATATTTATTTAAAAAATAAATTAATTTTATCTAGAATATTGCTGGGATTTTCAGAGTGAATTTCATTTTTAATTATTTCTTTAATTATGATTTAGGAGTAAATTGTTATTAATTATAAGTTAAAAAAGTTCCTAATATATCTTCTATGTGTGGTTATCCATTTTGCACTATAAATAGATTTTATTTAACGAAAATATTTGATTTCTATTAAAACTATTAAGTTTTTGCCAATATAAAAAATATTTATTAATTTATTAGATTAATATCGAAAAAGTTTTTTTTTTTTCAATTAAATAATATTTGATTTTATAAGATCGACTATGGTGCCTTTGAAAATGATAACATATATGTATTAATTATGCTCTATATGATTTAAATTATTATTTTTTTTCTTTTATTAATTATTCGCCTTATTTTAAAAATTTAATACAAAACGTATGACATACATACACATATGATGTACTTATGATTTTGACAGTGTGTTGTCATTGGAAGGACATGGTTGTCATTGCTAGGATGGATATTCCTTATTGTTTATTGGTTTCGAAGTACTTCTTTTAAAACTATATTAAAAAGAAAATTTAATAAAAGTTCTGTTTTAATAAAGATAATAAACATAATTTTAAATTTGTGAAATTTCTGTAAATGAACAAAGTTGCTACTTTTGGTATTAAAACTAAACCAGAATTTGAAATAATTTTAAATTATTTTTATATTCATCACAAAAAAAAAAAAGACAAAAAATATAATTATATTTATATTTTTGGATGTAATCCGCATCAAAAGATGAAAATTTATGAAAATCTGCGACTATAATTGTGAAGAATTATATTTAATATTTTTTTAACACTCTTTTGTGCAACTACAAGTATTTGTGCTTATGATGGGTGGTGAGAGTGTTTTCAGCTCTAGTATATACAAATAAAATTTGACTAAGACAATCTTTAAGTTAGGTTTTTTTTTTCTTTTTGATAACAAACAACAGATTGTTTTTTGACAAGCCTTCCATTCTTTGTATTCTTTGGTTAACTATATAGATTTATTCACTTAATTGTGAATAAGATCAATTTTCATGACATGTGGCTTATTTCATTCGTTGCAAACCTAGCTTTATGATTAGAGATAAAAAAAAACAGAAATTTTAAGGAGTAACATTTTTTTTTTTAATGTATCTTATTTTGTGAATAACTGCGAAACCATAGATTAACATAGATACGAAACTTAAAAAAAAACTCTATTGAAAGAAGTTGCTCAAAGAAACACATATACTGGAATTATTTTTGTTTTCAATGAAATTTTCTATTAACACTTTCTTAGTTTTTTTTTACAATCGACTTAAGTTTCTAACAACAGAGTTTTGTATCTATTTTTTGTATCTATGTTAATCTATGTTAATGCCGAAACTATTGGGCAAATAAAAATAAAATAATTTGTATACAGGTAGAAGGTAATTTTAATCAGCATATTTTTCCTGTTTTATTTATTTAAATCGGAGTTATGGTGAAATATACTAGTGTGATCGCCTCATTAAGGAGTCATAATAATAAATAATAATAAATAATAATAAATCCGTACGTGATGGAAAAAATGAAAACTGATTATAAATATTCATATTCATCCTATTTTTATGTTGTATGAGAGTTTCTTTGCAGACCAATGTTATTTAAAGAATAATGAAACATTCAAGGTCGTTTTATTCAAAACAATGATTTTTACTTGAGAATTTTTTTTTGTAAATTTGAAGGTATCATAATGTAAATGCGGAAACCGTTTGCTTTTTATTTATTTGATTGTTAATTAAAGTTTAAAAATTGTTTAAAAAATTGCTATCACTTTATGTGAGTATTTATAAATGTTTCTTAAATTTGTTTTAATTTTCAGTTAATATTAAACATAAAATCATATTATGAACTATAGATCTTCTTGAGTACATCGCAAATCAGAAGAACGAGTCCTTTTAATTACATTAAAATATTATTTACATTTACTTCAATATATAATAATTTATTCAAAATTTTTGAATTTATAACACTTTTCTTTTTAAATTTTCGATCAAAAATCAATCTTAATAAATTGCTTAAAAACTCGAAAAGTTACTAAACATTTTCTAAACTTCATATAAGTATTTTAAGATAAAATATTTTAGTTAATGTTTGATTTACTACATATTTTTTGGGGCTAATATAAGAAATATATATAATGTTTTAGTAAGTTATTCCAGATGAAAGCGAACAAGTTTTACAGTTTTTATCTAAAAACTAAATCTATTTATGTTACTACCAAAAATGTGTTTAAAAACGAGTGCATCGTTGTATAGGCTTTTACAGAAATTTGTATAATAAATTGCAGTTAAACCCATATATATATGGTTGAAAAGCCTGTTTTTTCCTCTTTTCAAACAAGAAAAAATCAACAAAAGGATAACAAAATTGAGAATACATTTAAATAGTAACTTACCCAAAAGCATATTTTTGTCAATTAAATACAAATGTAATTATGGATCATTTAATAATTATTAAGTTAAGGATAACTGTATAAAAATTCAGATCAAATAAACTTTAAAAAAGGTGTTTTTTTTTTTTTTTTTTTTGACATGAGTTGACCTTAGATGTTTTATTGTTTATTTTTATTATTAAAAATATCATATAAACACAATGTACTTTTAATGAATACCAACAATTGAATTTGCATTACAATTCGGTATTTGTCTTTTATGTTTATTTAATAGTTTACAATGTAAATTCTGTAGCATGTTGTGTACATACAAATAAATTAATAAATTAAGTTGACACTAACTAAACCGTGCTGGAATGTACAATGACTGTGAATATTCGTGACTCAATTAAGCAAAAGACACATAACAAGTAGAACATTTTTAAGTCAATACAAACTTGATAATGCGTTACTAAATTATCTTTTACTAAAAATTGTATACCATTTGTTAGAAAAATTGAGCACATTCCAGATGAAGTTGGGAAAATTTCGAATAATATATATATATATACCAATGATAATATTTGATTTTGCATTGGAATATCTCGTTAATTACTTTTCCCAATTTCATTTAAAAATTTCCCAATTTTATTTGGATTTTTTCCCATTTTAATATGGAAATTTCTTAATAA
Organism: Protocalliphora azurea; assembly: GCA_932274085.1. NCBI lineage: Eukaryota > Metazoa > Arthropoda > Insecta > Diptera > Calliphoridae > Protocalliphora > Protocalliphora azurea. Next base: position 2,839,901 of record OW026519.1, read on the forward strand.
CGAGTTAAAATTTTCAAATTCATTTGGATTTTTCTCAATGTTAACTTGAAATTTTCAATTTCATTTAGAATTTTCTTATTTTCACTTAAAAATGGTGTAGATTTCTATTTCAATTATTATTATTATTATTATTATTATTATTATTATCCATCTTTTTTTTGCCTTAAAACGCCTAAAAAATATGTTTCTCTTTTATATGAATATAAAGTTTTAAAGCAATTTTTTTTAAATTATTTATCTTGTAGCAGATATTTGCAGTTTGTTTGTATGCTTATATTAGTGTAGGGTAAAACTAATAATTATGAAAAGAAAAAAAAAATTAATTGAAAATATTTTTGAACAGCAATTGACATTTTAATGCAAACATACATATATATGTTTGAATATATTAATTTCAGTGAAACATTTAAATTTTTTAAAACAAAAACCATAATTGCTGCTAATGCAATTTTAAATGACAAGAAATCATTGCATTCACAATGTTTGAAATATATTAATGTCTTCGTATACACTTAGTTGTCTTTAATAATTTATTAAGGACGAAGGCTTCACCATCCAGTTGCTACATATTATAATATTGATATATAAATTTAATTACTATTAATAAAATAAAAATAATTTATTAGTGTATTAATTTATAAATGTATAAACACAACAAGTCCGGATTCCTTTATATAACGCGAATTGTTAAACTAAACAAAAGCTTAGATGGCAACGGAAAATAAACTAAAATTTTATTCATTTTCTTTTCTTTTCATTCCTTTTTTTCCTTTAAACATTTTTCAATTTTATTTAAGAAATTTATATAAATTTTTCAAAATATGTTGCGCATTTTTTATACAAATTTGAATGGAAATTACCGGACCGAACTTGTTGTGTTTATACATTAAAGCGTGTTTTAAAAAGTAAAACTTTTATAATTAGTAAACTTGTTCTATTAATAACAAAAAGTGTAGTTTTGTCAATTAAAAAGAAAATATATATTCATACTGATATGATATCTTTGAAAACGCTATAATTTTGACACGTACCACGAACAAATTTATCAAAATTAAAGATGAGTTAAAAAGAATAGTTCTTTTTTTAAACCTTAAATGTTAAAAATGCCTGGGATTTGCTGAATGTGTGTTTATATATAAATGTGTATACATGTATAAATGTACATACATATATATCAATGTTGTAACATATACATACTAATGTAAATTTATTTATGTACATATCAATGTAATTTAGCCGACCTTCAATAATGGTCGCCATATGACCGTGGTAGTTCATATTCTGACAGGACACACATTATATTCACAATCTGCGATACATTTTTCCTGTCTTGTATGTGTGTGTGTGTGCAATTTGTTTCCTTTATTTACGCATTAAATCATACTTCCTGTTTAACTGAATGCATCTGTGCGTACTCACAGCATGTCTGTGTATATCTTGCTGTTGTTACTTACTGGTGCCATTAAAACTATAATTAATTGTCCAGACTTTACACAAGTAAAACTATTTTGATTCTATGACAACGTTGTGCAAAAAAAGAAAAAATAAAAAACTAAAAAATAAAAAATAATATGTGTAGCTTTATTACAGTTTATATGAAATAACTTTAAAATTTGTAAAATCTCGTATGTATGTACATAAGGGCGAACCCAATTGTTCATATTCCATTTTATCAAATGAAACTTTCCTTCCATAATACCATTTATCAACATGTTTGGCATAGCGTTATCCTTTCGCAAATTAGGAAATAAACTTAACATATTAAGTAGACATTCATTTTAGTTAGAAACATTGAAAGCAAATGTTTTATTTATACAAAACAGGGCCAACTTAATCTTCGTACATAACAACCATCTATCTGGTTTAATTTATAGACTTTAAAAAGTTTGATATAGTTTTATTATATATATTTGCATTTTCTGACTTAATTTAACGATGTAGATTTAACGATAAAATGAAAAACTTTAAGGAAAGTAACACTCTGCACCAAGACGGTACTTTTTATTGTCACTTGAAATACATAATTCGGGCTGTAGATTTTCATGATTAAATTTTAAATTTAAAATTTTTCGGAACACCCGTAAATTTTAAGTAAATTTTAAATTTTCTAAATGATTTCGAAAGAGGAAGAACATAATAGAAGAACTTATGTATTTTAAAATCTCTTTTGAACTTTAACAAAATAATTTTCATATATTTTAAGACAAAGTATTGTTGATTTATTTCCTTTAAATAAACTTGCGTGCTTTTATTGCAATAATAAGACGTCAGTACAATTTGTTTTTAAATCCTTATTTACGCTTTAAAACACACACTTTATATTACACGAGTGAACTGCAACGACTGTCAAACTTTACTACTGAACTGCAACTAACGACTTAACGACTAATTTAAGACTGGCTACAAACTTACAACTACATCCGCCCATATAACAGTTTTTCACAATATTACAGTAGCACCAAGAACTATATAATAGCTTAAATCTCATATAGTAGATTCGTAATGTGCTTTAATGTGACAGCTGACTTAATCTGCTACATATACAACACATATACATGTTTATTTGTTACGTATTTACGTAAATATCTATTTCAATTAGATTTTTTAATTACTCTCACATAAGTATCTGCGTTGCGAATCTACCAACAGATGCTTTATTCTCTCTAACACACATGCAATAATGTACAAGAGCCCACATAACACATAAGTTTCTCACTAATGCTTAAGTAATAACCTATAGCAGCCTATATAATACAAGTTTCTCACCAACACATAAGCAAGCCAACAAAAAGCCCTCCTTACCATCATAGTGAGTATAACCCTCCCAGATAACTAAGACAAACCACAATTAAGAGATTTTAAACAAATCCAAAACAAAAAAAAAAAAAAAAAAACAGACGCCACATACCAGAAAACTCAAACACACCACAAACCGGAAAATTCCAAAATTGCTATTTCAAACTTATAAAACTAATTTTCGTAACACTATTTTATTTTTTATTTGATTTGTTGTATACTTTGTGTGATATTCCATATAAAATTGAATACACTCAACCATAAAAGAGTAGTAAAGGGGTGTAGAATTGAAGAAACGTGGGTTAAATATCAACCAACAATATCATTAGTCAATTCAACAGAAATTTTAGTTGATTTTTCGTAAATTAGTTAAATTGACGAAAAATCGTCAATATGATTAATTGTTTAATTGAAATTGAAATGTGCTTAATTTGACAAATTGAAAATGAAAACTATACGATTATTAAAAATTTCACTAAGTAAACTATTTCGATACTAATTTAAATCCTTACGCCATTTGTTGAGTACATCAGATGTGCATTTAGCGCATGCAAATTCATTTATAAGGCAATTTTTGCTTGCAGACCATTGGAAAGAAAACTAATATGTATATAAAATATATAAAATATATAAAATATATAAAATAATGTTTACCTGTATTTAAAAATCGTTTGTGGTCACTCTTAGTAGGTTTGTTCATATATGGAATTGACTATTTTTGTAGAACATCGTTTTATTCAATTTTTCTAGGGACATTGAAATATTTGTTGTACAATTTTCCATAATCTAAAACTGCTCGTCCTTGAGATAGCAGTTGATTTGATAAAAAATATTTATAGTTGCTACAGAAATGAATTATAAAATAAATAAATTTGTTTACATATGCATATACATTAATTATTATAAATTTTTAACATTCCCGAGAAAAATATAAAAAAGGCTTCCAAATTTTTATACGTCTTTCATTTGCTCTTATTGTTCGGTTGCAGTTCGTGTCATACAGATGATAGCACATAAATTAACATTTTCTGGAAGACTATTATTCATAGACGTACACTAATTTGTTTTTGATACAACACAAATTAACACATATTTTTCACAATTACTTTATTATTCGAATATAGTTGACTACTGATTTTTTAAACACAAATAAATCTTATTTTGTATTATACACCCAAAACATTTGTTATTAGTCATTCAACTGATCTTCTTTAATAAGTATTTTCTATATTGAAAAAAATTTCTTCAATTCTAGATGTTATTCTTCAATTTGACTAAAATAAATTAGGTAATTTTAAAGAAATTTCTTCAATTTTACATGTCTTTAATCAAATTAACCAAATTTTTTATTTATATTGAAGAATTTTTGTTAAATTTAACTACTCTGTTTAATTTAATTCTACTAAATTTTAGTTAAAGTAAAATCGTTTTCGTATTTATATATTTTATCAAGTTTTTAAAAATATCGTTTACCTACATGTATATTCAGCAATGTCTAGTAAAAACTAAATAATTAATAAAATCATAATAAATCATAAAAAACACGTATTAAATCATAAAAAACACGTACAAACTGATTTTGAAGATTTTTCTTCAATTTCACATGCCTTTAGCCAATCTTAAGATATTTATTCAAATTGTAGAATTTCATTCAATTTGAAGAAAATAAATTAGATAATTTTTTTCAAATTTATGTATCTTTAATCAATTAAAAAATTCATAGTCAAGTTAAAGAATTTTATTTAAATTAACTAAAATATGTTAGCTAATCAATCTGATTATTGCTTTGACCTTTTTATATATGCATTTCAAAAATTAAAAGACGTTTATTGAGCTTGAGGTCAGTTTTTTCATATATAATTTTATTTTTTGACTTGAAAATGTTATCTTTCGGATATCATTTTCAAAGAAACTACAAATTATAAAATCAATAAGCAAAGAAAAAAAAAATAATAATAATAAAATTAATAATAATAAACCACTGTACTTAATTTAATTCGTATAACATTAAACATAATAAAAAAATAAAAAAACACTTACAATGAGTAACAATTAAAGCCCTGCAAACTATGTCTTATAAGACATGCTAGCCACTTGTTATTTTTCAAGTGCTTTAAATCAGTGTGTGAGCGGAGAATAAATTCTGTTCTGCAGGTACTTAAAACCATATAAATATTACTTGAGCTGTTCAACTTCACAGCCCATATACAAGTAACATAATATGTAATATTTTTCCGTCAGAGAGAGTCAAATTCATCTTGATAAAAAATTGTCTAATATAGACACCACTTGAGAACATGTTCCTTATCGATATATCACTAAAGTAAAACTCGCCAATTTAGCGCTTTTTTTTTTTGAAAGGCGACTTTTGGGTTGTTAAAAAGCGCTAAATCTAGCGTGAATAATGCTAAATTAGCAACGCTGATTACTCAGCTATCTTATAAGATAAATTGTCAAAAAAAAAAAAAAAAATACATATACGAAAGTTTGCTTGTGTGTGTGTGCATGTATATTTTAGAAATTACTAAAAAAAATTAAGTTTTTGTAAAATTGTGTCCGAATTTCCTAAATAAAGGACATGTTTATTCTGTGACTGTTTGAAAATAATGATATCATACAGGATTTATTAGAATACCCTTATGTACCCCTTATTTAAGATTTAACATAATATAAACAAAATGGTTACTATCTTCTGCCAGCGATATCTCTCATATTACATCAGCGTTAGTCTCTATTGCATGTTTTCATAACTGTGTAAAGGATAGTATTTTCGTAAGCAAAACAGTCGTTTAAAAGAATTATTTATAATATTATTGTTATTTATGATCAAAATAATTAATAAATATCAATAAAGTTTCCAATTATACACATATTGAAGAAAAATGGGAACATTAATTAACATTAACATTGAAAAACGTGCGATAATTTTTATTAGCACAGATTTTGTTAAATATAAATATTTAAAAAACTAATTTTAAAGAGTTTTTGAGACTTATTTTTATATTATTACCTAAAATGTTAAAAATATTTATGTAAAACAAATCAATAACTACTTATAATTACTTTCTTAAACTAAAGTTATTTAAAATATAAAGAAATACTAAACTTAAAAAATTTAAGATATAAATAAACATACTAGTCATATATGTAATTATTAATTATGTAGCTGACAGTTTCAAATTTTCAATAACTTTAATTTCTAAGTTTCAATTACTTTTTTAATTCTTAATTAAGAGTACTTTCTCAATGTCTTGTATGATTTGCTTTTTTTGCCACACCACTTGTTTACGACAAATACAATTGCTCATACACACGACGCATTTGCTTAGCTTCGGTCAACGAACAGTACAAACAGTATTTATTGTTGTTATTGCACATGATAGCTATATACAACACACTTAAAAAGCAAATGGATTTGCCTTTCAATGTCTGTTTTGATGTGTCTATATAGTTTTCTGTGTCTGTTTTGTACTTTATTCTCCTCTGCTTAGGTATATTAATCAGCGTTGTCAACTTTAAATTTTAAAAAAGCTCTGAAACTACGTACAAAATCCGTAATTTATATTTTTCAACATCGACTTGCATTAGTTCCATAAATTAAAATTTTATATATATTTGCTTAATTTTAAAACAGATAACGGAATTTTATTTCCTTGCAGATCTGAAGCGATTTGGAATTACAGGCCAATGCCAAATTTAAGTACAAACTGGGTAAAAATTCTGAAAAATCGCAACGATCACAATAATCGCATCAATAACTTTTCACTTTGAAGATATAAAAAATAACGTAGCATTAAGTAATCTTACTTAACCTCTGAGGAAATATTTATTTCTGGAAAGCATTGTTCTTACATTCGTAATTATAAAACTTAAAACTAATTAAAAAAAAGAAATGAATTAATAATAAAATATATTCAATTATGTTGCAAGGCTTTTGTTGAAGCATTTTCTTAGATGTTTTGAGCAAAATATAAATAGGTTTCGATAGTAAAAATCATTTATGTACTATTACAATTTTATGTCACTGAAAACTTTTAAAAAGCACTGAAAAAAAAAACACCGAGCACTGACTCATTATTTTTCCGCGTAAAAATTTTTAAAAAGCACTGAAAACGGTGCTAAATGCACTGAGTTGACATTAATAACATGCAGCATCTCCAAAGTGTTCCGTTTGTTATATTTCTCCTCCCTTTGTAGTATCTCTATTCCAGTGTTGTCAGGGGTTGCTTGGAAAAAGTTACAGGTTTCTGTCAAAAAAAGTTAAAATTTTTCCTAAAAAGTTACATTTTCGGAATTTAAAAAAATAAATGGTCAATACACATCGATCCAAAATTTCGAAGAAAATAATACAAAAATTTATCTTAGAAAGCCCATATTTTTTTGAAGATTTTTCTCTTTAGTCATCATCAATGGAGCTATCATCTTCCGATTACGATGGTCTGATTTTATAAGTAAAGTTGACCTAATATTCTCTCATATTCATATTAATTTGAAAATACATATTACATTTTTATATTGTTGAAAAATGGCACTTCTTTAGCATTCTTCAGATCTAGAATAATTTTACAATATTGTAATAATTTATATAACAAAGACACCATTTTCTTAAATTAATTAATTTATCTGGATCTATTTCTATGTGCCGAAAACTTCTCGAAAATTTCCATATTAACAAATTTAGTTTTTAACTAATTCAACTTAACTTCAACTTCAATTTAACTAATTTTAACTAATTCACATTACTTAAATCTCTTTTTTATTTTTGATTGTAATACTAAATGGTAACACTGCTTTACAATCACTAAGTCTGGCTTATGTTGTATCTCCGCACAATGGGCTGCAAGTTCAGTTTTGTGTGTAGAAATTTGGCTTATATTTTCAGATCACATCTGTTTCCTGCTATTCTTGTTTTCAATTTATTTCCTGTAGTACCAACATATACATAATCGCATGTATTTTTATTATTCTCAGTCCACCTAATTTTGTTTATAACGTTTGGATTATCCATCTTGTCAAGTTTACTTTTTGTGTTAGTGAAAAGTTGTTTTAGGGTCTTATTCGACTATTTCTCCTTATTGTAAATTCCATTCCAGCATTCTTTATTCTCTCCGCTATCTGTGGTTCATACGTCATAGATTTGTATATTTTTGTTTTATCTTTTCGGTCTTATAGTTTTTAATTAAACTTTTAATAATTCTGTCTTTTCCGATTCTTCTGATGAAATATTTCGTCGCTTATAGATAAGACTTTTCAAGTTATTTGCTGTATTTATAATGACATTCTTTGGGTTTATAATTCTAATAGATGAAGTAGGCTTTGGTACCTTAAAGTATACCAATCGACTCCGAATCACTTTTTAAATCGATCTAACGATGTCCGTCCTTCCGTCTGGCTGAACGGTTGGCTGGTTGTCCATATAAACTTTGTGCACAAAGTACAGATCGCAATTTCAAAGACAATTCAATGAAATTTGATACATGAGATTTTTATGATACAAGGACGAAGCCTATTCAAATTGATTATAATTTGTCCATTATTTCACCTAGCCCTCATACAAATGTCCCCCCGGAATTGAGTTTAAACACTCAAAAATGCCTTAAAAATAAAAATATTTTAATGAAATCTTTGTGCCAAATTTTATGAAGATCTGTCCACAATTTACCATAGGTCCTATATAAAGCCCTCTTTCGAAAATCACTTTAACGTATATAAATCCCATACGAATGTTAGTATCAAGTAACTATTCGACACAAATAAGTTTTATGTCAGTAGAAACAACATTGCCAAATTTTATGAGAATCGGTCGATAATTTACCATAGCTCCCATATACACCCACTTCCAGAAATCGTCCTAAAGTGCATAAAATCATCTAGATGTTAGTATCAACGCATTGTTCTGAATTTGTATATTTTATATTACATTTAGTGAAATTGGCCAGAGGTGTAATATAAGTCCCCTTCCCGAATTTTTATGCTCGTACACAATGGTGTAGGATATCATTGGTCTTGACCGACTATATCTTTCTCAAATTATACAAATTATACAAATTAAATTAAGTTAGTGGTTTATTAATATTTTTTGTTTATTGATTTTTTAATTTGTAGTTTTCTTGGAAATGATATCCGAAGGGCATTGAAATATGGAAAAATAAAATTATATATAAGAAACTGACCTCAAGTTCAACAAAAGCCTTTTAATTTTATAAATATGTTCGTTAATTTTAAAAATGATAAAAAAAGAAAAAAAATAAATAAAAAATAATTAAACAGATAATTTATTCAAATTAACTTCCTTTAAGGATGTTAAATAAAATTGTGTGTTGTTTTACTTACGAAGAGTTACTGCTAATTTAACTTTATTTAACAGATTTTTTGTAATTGTTTTAACGGTTTTCTTCAGTTCAATATATTTTACAAACAAATATTTATAGCAAAAAATTTTTAGTTGATTTGAAGAAAAATTATATTGATTTGAAGAAATCTGTTAATTTAGATATTTTTTTCGTTAAAATTTTACGAATTCGTCAATATTACCTATGTGATTTGGTTCAGGGTTAAAAAATTTAAATCAGTTAAAGTTTGATGATGAATAATGTTTAAAGTATTAAAAAATAAAATCTTTAAAACCAAAAGAAAAAAGATTTCAAAAAAATTAAACAGTGAAAATTCGCTCCCTGATCGAAATACAAAATCAGTTTTCGGTAAGATTTGGAAAGCAAACAATGAGCATAACAAATTTAAACTTTTTAACACCAAAACCGACTTTTAAAATTATAACGCAAAATACAAAATAAATCCATGTATCCATGCTCCCTGATAGAAATTTTAAAATGAGGCTCTATTAGGATTTGTAGGACGAATAGTTTTATAAGTAAGCCGAATTTTAATTTTCTGGTAGATTCAGAAAGCTCTGGAAAGAGAGAGTATGCTTAGGAAAGCTTAAATAAAAATGCGTATCTCTGCTCCCTGATAAACATTTCAAAATCTGGCTGCGTTAGAAATTGTTGGACGAATAGTTTTATAAGTAAACCGAAACCGAACTCTCCACGTCGTCTGGGAGCTTCTGAAAGCTATGGAAAGAGAAAACATGCTCGGGAAATTAGTATATATATAAATATATATATATATATATATATATATATATATATAGAAGATTGCAGTTAAACTCGGAAAATTGTGGTAAATTCGACAAAAGAATAACAGAATTACGGATACGTTTATACAGGAACACATCGAAAACAATTTTCTGAGTATAACTCATAATTTTGAGGCTGTAATGGAAATTTTTAAAACTGACTTATAGTGTTCATAAGAAGGATTATAACTTATGCTATATCATTTTTCGAGTATCTCTGTAGCAGAAATCTTCATATGGTTTCACTTAATCAAGTTTATAACTTTTACATTAAGCTAAAAGACTACTGATATAAATATGTAATACATTTTATTTACGTTATATTTAATAAGTCAATCATGTTTAGTTCGTTATAATAAAATTATCCTATTCAAAATACATAAATAATAATATTAAAATATAATTGTTAATATTAATTCTGTTGAAATAAATCTAATAAAATATAAAAACCATTCTTTAGATTTATAAACTTGATTGATTTTCAATATTAGGTATGTATTCAAATATTTGGCATCTTTACTTTTTTTTCTAAAAACTTTAAAAATAAGATATTTTAATTAAATTAATTACAAATTACTTTTTTATTTAACTTTAAACACTTTAGATAAAGTGTAAAGAGCATAACTATTTAGAGTTTAAGTAAAATTCGTAAAACTTTTGTATAAAACTTTATGTGTAAGAAATAAATACAACAACATACAAACATACACAGCACAACAAAAAATTAATTTTGTAATTGTATAAATATTGGTCACGTGTTTTTGTATTGGTATTTTATATTCACACACAAACATTTCAACTAATACCACATACTCTTACACAAATTCACCCTCAGCAAAATAAAGTAAAACATTTTTTAAATGCTTAAATGTTTGTTGTTACTAAAGTGTAGTTAATCCGATTTAATGTGACTTTGTTTAGAAACAAAACAAAACACAACAAACATTTAAAAATAATGAATGAACAAATGCAAAGAAAATCAAGCGTAAAATAAAAGAAACAGTGAACCATAGAAAACAAATTCTCCTTTTACACATACAAATGTATGAATGAATGTATATATGCATGTATGTTTGTGTTGTAATTGTACAAAACATATAAACTTTTACATATACGACATAAAAGGATATGTATTTGTTTATATTTAAGATTGAATTGATAGATGAACGATGCCAATCTTGAAAGTAATTAAACAATTTGTGAGATTTATATCTATCAATAACATTTTTCTTTAGTCATAAATGAGTTATGCTCAAAAAACTGTTTGTGGATAGGTTTTGTAAATGTATTCCTAATTTTGTTAATCTAATGTTAAATTTTTCTTTTGAAACTTTTTTGAGAAACAAAAAAAAATCAAGTTTTTCAACCGTATACATTTTTTTATGGTTTGCTCAAATATTTTTCTATAAAAGCTTATACAAGGATGCAATAATTTCTAAAGACATTTATTTTTGTTGTAAATAATTCACTTAGAATTATTTTTCAAAATGGTCAGAAACTGTATAACTTATTCGATTTTATCTTTAGTAAATTATCTAAACTTTCTAAAGTTTTTTTTTTTATTTTTGCCTCAAAAAGTATGCTTAAAATAAAACATAAATGAAAATGTTTTGTTTTAAAATACATGAACAATTTATTGATAAACTTAAAAAAAAATATTTAATAACTTTTTGAGTTTTCAAGCAATTTTAAAGAGAGGTATCTCATTTTATTCTTAAAAAAATAATCTTCAAAAAACGTAAATATTAAAAGAATTTACTCCAAAGTCTAAATATTAAAAAAAAGATATATATATATATATATATATAACCCATATATATATATATAACCCAGCAAAAACTTTGCTTTCCTGGTAAGCTAGCACAAATTCATGTAGTTATTTTTTGACTCTAGGGGTACTCAAAAATATGTACCTAAACGAAAATAAAAAACAAAAAAATTTTGCCGTCAGTGAGATTTGAACTCGGACACAAATTAACTATTCGTTTTTAATGACTAACGTCTTATTCCCCAGCAAAAACTTTTTGGTTTTCGGTAATAACAACTACTTAATAAAGTAGTTTCTTGGTAATGAGGCGTCATTATTATTTGCCTACTCTGTATTACATTAATAATTACTCAATAGTATAATTGCACAGTAATACTGCAATCACGTGGATGAGTTGTCTAGAGCGCCGGATTAATAACCAGAAGGTTTTTGGTTCAACCCCATTCTGAAGCTGTTAGTTTTTTATAACAAAATGTCTAAAAAGATATTTTAAACTAAATAGAGTTTTTGTCGCTTAGGATGCTATGTGCGAGATGGTGTACTGAGTAAGACGTTAGTCAGTAAAAACGTATGGTTAGTGTGTGTCCAAGCTCAAGTCTCACTGACAGCAAAATTTTTTTGTTTTTTATTTTATTTTTATTTTCGTTTAGGTACATATTTTTGAGTATCCCTAGAGTCAAAAAATAACTACATGAATTTGTGGACAAGTCGAACAAAAATAACTAGTTATTCAGGCAAAAAATAAGTAGTTTATTTTTGTTTCCAATTATACCTGCTAACTTACCAGGTGTTGGGTCAGTACACCATCTCGCACTTAATTTTCCAAGTGACAAAAACTTTTTTTAGTATAAAATATCTTTATAGACATTTTGTTATAAAAAACTAACAGCATCAGAATGGGGTTGAACCAGCAACCTGTGCTATTATACTATTGAGTAGTTATTTATGTAATACAGAGTAGGCAAATAATAATGACACCTCATTACCGAGAAACTACTTTAATAAGTAGTTGCTATTACCGAAAAGTTTTTGCTGGCAAAATAAAATTAATTTAAAAATGTAGAATAATAACAAACACATATAAATTGTGACTATAGTTTTAAAATTCCTATTCACAAGCTAAAATTTAAAAATTTTTTGTTTTCAAAATTAAGACCTTGTAGGCAGTAATCATAAGAAGTATTTTAATTGAAAATGAAAAATTTAAAAATAGTAATAAATAATTTTTCTGTGGAAAACCCAATGCATACATACATATTTAAAACCTTTAAGGGTCAAAGAGCGAAAAAATAGTACATAAAAATGTACTTAAAATTGGGAAATATATCTTTAAAATAAAAAAAAAATAAATATGCTCTCAAAGTATTATTTAAAAAATAATTTGATTTGAATTAGCTATTGCTGAAAAATATTTTCTTTTTGCACTTAAAACCATTCAAAGCTAATTATTATAATAAATTTATAAAATGAAAATTATGTATTATGGAATCGGATTTGAAAAACTTATGTGACAGTATTAAAATTATGTAATAAAATTCTATTGGGTGCAAATTATGTAAAATTTGTCTCTTAAGTGTAAAATGTGCCCAAAATTACATCCTATAGAAAGAAATATGCAAAAATATTCCATTTAATTTCCTAAAATATGCTCTAAAATAAATATGCAGCTAAAGCCAAAATATGCAAAAATATACAAATCGGTATCAAAAATCTTAAAATTGTCTGAAATGGATAAAATGGATAAATAAGTAACAATTTGATACATTTGAAGCCAATGAAGTCATTACTTTGTTTACGTTAGGTAAAAACGATATAAAACGAAAAGAAATAAAACACAAATTCTCAATTATGGGAAAAAAGATCCCAATTTTATTTACCTCAAGATAGCAACGATACGAATAAAGTTAAGTTATAAAGAAACTATCTAAAAACGATGAGGTTAAGTGACAGATAATGCTTAAGTACCGTTAACGGTTTTAATCGCTAGTTTGTAATAGTAGAAAATAATTGCAAGTATGTATTAAAACAGGAGTAAAAGTCGTTGGCAACTAATATTAACCCAAAAAAAGGTTAATATACAAAAAAAAGCATGAATTGTATTTAAACAACTTACATATTTATTTTAAAGAGCAAAGTTCTGCAGAAAATTTAAATTTTCCTATGGTTAACAAATTTTACAGTTTTTCTGTGCTAAATGAAAACTTTTTCCTATGATATATTTCTACATATTTTTTGAAAAAATTTCACAAACTTTTAGAAAATTTAATACATGTTTTAAATAATTATTGCTTTTAGAAATAAAAAATGTTTTATAAAATAAACATTAAATAGTACTAACGGTTTTAAAATACTTTTTTATTTTATTTTTTTTAATATTTATTTATTCTTTATTTTTTATTTATTTAGTTATTTTTTTTTTTTAATTACCAAAATTTTCTATTCATAAGTCAAACATTTATGTAGTCCTATGGACTAATGAAATTTTATTCACCTCATAAGTGTAAAAAATCGACACACTCAATATAGTCATTGCATATTAATAAGCCCTTTCTTCATTACATTTTTGAAATAAAACGTTATTTTTATAATTTTAAGAGGTAAACGATAATATATGTCAGAAGCTAGTTTGGAAGCATTTTTTATTAGCGTTATTGCCAAAATTCACTCGCTTACAATTTACCGCTTATTTTCTAATTTAACATAGTGCATCAATATAAGCACGTTTTTTGAAGTGAAGCAGAAAGGTTTATTTGTCTGCAATGCTTCGATAGAAGCTCAAATTTTTTTCTGAGTATGTTCTTCTGCTTTCTAAATCAATTTTAACATATAAAATTTAATTAAAATTAAAAGAGCTACGAGATCTTTAGTGTAGGAAATTCCCTCAAAACAATATTTTTTCTTTTTAATAACTCAAACTTAAAAGTGTTTTGAAAACTTTTGTTATCTGATATCCTCAAGAAGATCGATCTACAGCCTACATTATATCGTTTTTTGAGTAGAAAGAAAGTGTTTTTTTTTTTTTTTTGTTGTAGCAGAGTGTAATTAATTGTGTAAATTTTTGCACCATTATTATTACATTTCAAATAATTAAAGTACGGAATGTGTTTTTGGACAATGAAATATAAAAATCAATAATCAAATGGTTGACCACCTATCGGTTATACCAATTTATTGATATTCAAGTTATATTATTTATCGAAGGAAATGGAAAAAATTCACGCCGAGTATTTTTTAATATATATGTATTTTTTAATGCTTCCAGCAATGAATTTATAATTTAATATTGGTACTTTTCAAACTGTTTCTATGTAGATATGTTCAATGTGAGTTTTTCTTAACAAAATGAATGATTGAATGTCTTGTATGTAAGGATTTTTCTCAAGATATAATCCATACTTTCGAACATTTATTCTTTTGCTTTCGTGCTGCTTTACTTCTCAATGTCTTTTTATCTCAACTATACGTGTAACATTGTGTTTTCTATTCAATATTTACACTTAAATAATTCCAGGTAAAATTCCTCTCAATTTAATGTAATGTGATTTGCTATGTTGTATATTGTATTGTAAATACAAATGTATTATATATTTGTTATCGACCCCAATGCACGAATGGTTTTAATAAATAACTCGAGTTAGATCTAAACCTCTAGATATATGTGTGTATGTATGTATGTATGTATGTATGTATGTATGTATCTATGTATGAATATGTTTTAGGGTGGCTCCTTGTATATGGAGGAAAATAAAGGTGTTTTAAATTTTCGGTCTCATCTCCTAGAAATATTCGAATAGCCCAAAAAGTGTGAAATACAAAGTTTAGATAGATTAAAGAAAAATTTGAAGGTGGCTCAAAGCGAATGAAATACTAAAAATTATATATATAAATAATTGATTATAACTTAAATTTTCTTCATTTTCATCTTTTTTAAATTCCATAGTTTATTACCTTTCTAAAATGACCAAAATCAAGAAAATTGAACAACCAATATCATAGTTATAAAAAAAATTAAGTAAAACACATAATTTTCAATGAAATACACCCCGTACTATAAGATTTCAACCAAAATTTAAGGGAGAGAAACGAGTTTTGTCTTGGCATCTTATACATCATATCAAGATTTTTCGATAATCATGTTTGATCTACGTGAGATATTCACGATCAAAGTTCGCAAAACTCTGTCGTTTCGCATATAAATTGCTTACGTATTTTTTGGTATTAAAACAATTAAAGATCATAAAATTATTTATAGGATCTGTAAAAGGTCAATACGAAACTAAATGCCAAGCTTCATTTCTATCCCTCAAATTCTGATTGAAATCTTACTTTACGGAGTTTATTTCGCTGAAAACTGCTCTCATATTAGTTATATAATCTTCTTGATTTTGGGCATTTCATAAAGTTCATAATCTATAGACTTCAAAAAGATATAAACTCAGAAAATTTCAATTAAAATTAATTATTTATGATTGAGGAAAAGAAAAAAAATTTTAAATGTCACCATTTTCAAGATTCAGTTCAAAACTTTGAAGGGTGAGAACAAGAAAATGGACACTTTTTTTTAATGAGGGCCACTCTAATGTATGTATTAACAACACATATTCACATATATATTTTCCCACACATTGTTTGTGTATTTTTGTTATTGACGTTTGGAATTTGATTAATTTGAAAGCATTTAATTCATACATAAAAAGCAGTATAGCACAACACATACATGAATACACATACTTATATATAAACGATAACTATAATGAAAGAGCTTTGAAAATTCAGTTGTGGAAAAAGAAAGAAATAACGAAATTATTTCAAAAGAAAAAATCAGAAAATCTCAAGTATTAAAAGAAACTTAAACTCTAATATGAGTACAAATAAAATAACATTAAACTTAATGTCCTTACAGTTGTGTTCAAAATATTTTACCAACAAAAATGTATTTCTTTATTATTACAGCATATACCTGGAAGATGTTCACAAGTAAACCGTCCTCATTAGAACATGACGATGATGATTGTAAGCCAGCAAATGATCAACAGACATCCATAACACCGAATAATAATGAATTGGTCTCATCGATAGCAAAAACAGAACCAGCGACAGCAACAAATACCGATACAACAACAATTATAGATGGTCACAAAGATACCGCAAGTAACACTGCCATAGCTCAACACAGAAACAGCGGATCTAGGGATTCAAATGGTGGCAAAGCTGTTGATACATACATACGAGCTTCTAAAAGTAGCAGTACCCATACCAATGGTGATGATAATGGTGGCAGCGATCACGGTGAAGATGATGTTGGTGAAGAGACTGATGTCATCGGTGATTTAGTGGGTCACTTTGGAAAATGGCAGTTTTTAATGACAATACTGTTATCACTATTTCAAGTACCCAATACATTTCACATATCATCCTCAGTATATCAAGTGGGTTAAAAATTGTTAAACTTCGATATTAAATTACAAATCAATATTTCTGTTTTTAATTCTTTCTTGTCCGTATTTCCATATGTTTCATTTTAGGCAGCCAATAAAGAATTTTGGTGTAGACGACCAGCACATTTACAGCATTTACCTGTTGACGTGTGGCGTAATCTAAGCAATTCCAACGATAATTGTTACCAAATTCCAGTCGACTGGAGTATTATTAGCAATGATACCAATGTGCAAATGCATCAGGTGAGTTTGAAATTACAATTTATAACTTTATGTAGATACTGTTCAAATTTATTTATGTTGAACGATTATGTAGTGCACAATGTATATGTAATCATTATCATCATCCTCATTGTAGTGCAGTCAAGTAAATCATCCTCATCCAACTTTTACCAGTCATGTGAAAAATCCCATTTAGGAAATATTTATATACACATACATATATGTATTTGTGTGTAAAAAGAAAAACTAAAATTTTAATAACAAATATATATATATATATATATATATATTCGTTACTCGTTTGTATGCGATTAAGTTTGTCTGTCCGTCAGTCTATCAATTATATATACACATTTTGCTATCTATTGTTACAGCAACAATCCATATTGAAGTCTCTCATGGAGAATAACAATCGCACTGCGTGTTCATCATGGGAATATGCAGTCAATGACAATGTAGGGAATAGTTGGACCTCACAATGGGATCTCGTCTGCGATAAGGAATATTTGAAAAATGTTGCTGAAATGTTTTTTCTATTGGGTGTGGCAACCGGTGGCATTATATCTGGTTATCTCTCGGATAAATTTGGACGAAAAACAATGCTTTTTATATCAGCTGTATTACAGACAATATTTGGTAAGTGTATTTCTACTTATTTAATTAAATGAACTCAATCATTTTATAAGGAAAAACAACAACAACAAAACAATAACGACAAAAAACAATATTTCAAAATGTATTTTGTGTTAATGTTAGTGTATTAATACCACACAAGTAGATATGAACAATTGTACGTACACCTTGATGCCTATACAATTTAACCTTCTGCTTTTGCCTTTGAACTTGACAGCATGATGTTTGTATCCTTCATTCTGGTCATTGATTACCTTTACAAAAGAACATTCATTCTTTCATTCATTAACGTCGAGTGGTTTTAATTACATTAACATTGTTTTTAATGTTAAGCATGTATTCATATACATACATTCATATGTATATATACATGCATAGATTATATACATAAATATGTGTGTATGTATTTCTTGATTCTACTAGTCATTTATCCAAGCACCTTTCAAGTACAAGAACTGATTGAGAAAATAATTCAAAATGTATTTTTATTCATTGTTAATATTTCTACACTACACAGATAACACAGTGTCACATCTATCCAAATTAGAACGACAAAAATACGAAAATAAAAGTTTATTGAGGTATTTTTTTTATATATATATTTACTAGTAAACGTATTATATATTATGGAAAAACACTTAGAATATGGGAAAGTGTCTATTGCGCGAATTGTAGCTTTGCTACTTTTAAAAATATCTTTATTTTAATTTTAATGGCATATATTTTAGTAAAGAGTGTAGAAATTGATACGATTTTTTAGTATGTAATAATAAATGCATCTAAATTATTTGATTATAATTTGTTAGTTTAAAAAAATCAATATTGAATATAAATATATGCAAATATTACACCAATATCGGTGTGATTAGATCCTGCCTCGCCTACCCTTAAAGTATTCTTTATTTTACTAAAATTTATAAAAATATGTTCGAAAGTCTTACAAAAAAAACTTTCTTGTGTATGGGAGTGGCATTTTTAGTGAAATATTTACGGCATTGTCTACTAACATAATGTAAAATTTCATTCCAATATCTCCAAAACTTGATTTTTTTTTTCGTTCTAAAACTGCAAAATGTGACACTGTGCATACGTAAGCGCATATATATTTAGATTTATACATGTAAGTATAAGTAACATATGTGTGTATATATTTATACATTTATTTATAAAATCAATATTTTTATTTCAACATTATTTCCATACATTCATTGTATGTATATATGTATGTATGTATGTATGAATGTATGTATAAACATTCTAAGTACCAGTATGAATTTAAACACAATGATTGAAATTGGTCAGGTTTTAGATTGGAAACTTTTAATAAAATTTTTGTAATAGTTAACACAAAAAAAGGTATTAAAATAAAATTTAATCTAAGTGTGTCATTAGGGTGGCCCGTTAAATAGTGGAAAATATCATAGAGTTCCGTAGATGAAATGTCATTTGCGAATTTCTGATTTCTTATATAAAATTAATACATATATATATATATATATATATATATATATATATATATATATATATATATATATATATAGCTTTTTCAAATAAGGTTACAGAAAGTAGTAATTAATTATTTAGATTATTTGAATCCTTATAATATGTTAACGTTTGCAAATTATTAACAACTGAAAAGTATATAAATTTTAAAAAGTGAAAGCAATTTTCAATATGAATTTCAACTAATTACCCAGCATTACCCAGGCAAAACCTTTGGGTGAATTAAAGCTTTATCTGTTAGGTTCAATATATATATTTAAAAATCAGCTGCGATTTTTGCATTCATAGCCACAGCATTGAAAAAAGTTGAATTACTATTTCAATCCCACTTAAAAATATTATTTACAATATTCTGGTTTTTTTTTTATGGACTTGGTTAATATTTCGCCCATAATAAGACCATTACACGAGTATATTTCATCATAACGATACACCGAAAGATGTGGGCTAAAAATCTCTGTAACATAATTTTTTATATGTTCAATATTTTCGGAGTTATTTAGAAAATAGTGTTCGAAAAAATCTTTTTCTTGCAAAATTGAAGATTTTTTTTTCTAAAAAGTTTTATGATAATTTGTATACTTTTTTTGGTGTTTCATTTGTCTGAATAGGACAACCCGTTCTGGAGTTATAGTAAAATATACACATGTGATATATTAGACATGTCCATAAAAAAATCAAGACCTGATAGAAAAAATCTGAAAGCAGTGTAATATAACATTTGAGTAATATTTCGCTAAATAAATGTCAAAAGCGGACCAGTTCAAGTTCAAGCCAAAAATGAAAAATGCATTTCTTAGTTGATTTTCAGAATTTCTGAAAAATTGTCTGAAGAAAATCGGCAATATATATTAAAAGTTATAAAACATAAAATTTTATCAAAATTCCAAAACCGTTGGAGAAAATCACTTAGTAACAAAAATTATTTTCTGGAAATGAATGATGAGTTGGTTAGCTCAAATATTTTTATACTGATACTATAGAATTATATTTTTCTGAAGGTTCAGATAATAAAAATTTTGCTTAATGTGTAATATTTGTTATCCTAAACTTAGTTTTACGGATCGATCTATATGAAATTTGGAATGTGAAAATTATTTATTCCGAATTTTAATAACATATTTTTATGTAAAATGTATTTATGAGCGTATTTATGAGTGTTAAACATATTGAGAGAGGACATTTGTATGGGGGATATGTAAAATAGTCCGTGTCAAAAAAAAAAAATCATACATATACTAAATCTCTTCAAATTATCTTCAAAATTGCGAATGCACAAGGTTTAAATGGACAGTCAATCATACTTCTAAACGGACGGACAGACAGATATCGATGAATCAATTCAGAAAGTGATTATAAATCAAACTGTATACAAAAAAGGGCCTTTTTCATTTTGATGCAGCTCACAAAAGATTAATCATTTGAGCTGGGAACATCGAATATACATTAGAGGCCGACCTAATGTATATTCATAGCACATTTGTGTATTTAAATATAAGTATAATAGTTTAGAAGGAAATTTTAAAGACATTAATCAAACCATCATTTATATATTATATATATCCTTAATTAATTTGGAATAATAGTTTATAAATGTTTTCAATATATAAATAAGTGTACATTTCATTTGCTCACATAAAACATAATTCCAATTAAATTGTAAATTGTTAACTGAAAATTTATCATGTCGTATAAGTAATATGTATTATTAATTATATATATTACTCATACTTTGTTTTTAATTCACAATATCAGCTTTTAATTTTAATTTCCTAAAATATTTATATACGTATTTTTTCTTTAAATTCCAACAGGTCTTGCTCTATATTTTGCTCAATCTTTCGAATTGTACATAACATTAAGAGCGCTTTTGGGTTTGGTATCTGTATCCGTCACATATTCGGGACTCATTTTAGCCATAGAATATGTTGATGGCAAATGGCGTACCATTGCCGGCATGTACAATCTCTTTCCACTGCCAATATCGTACATGCTTATTTCCGGCATTGCGTATCTAACACAGGACTATCAACGTCTTCAGTTGTGTATCGGAATACCAGGAATTTTTCTATGTTTCTTATGGTAAGTGTTTGATAAATTTGAATTCAATAAAATTTATCCCAGTTTGACAGTTTTGCTATTACGAACACTTGTTGTTGTTGTTATTGCTTAGAAACAAAATTGGCATAGATAATACTTCTGAGAAGTAACAAAGTAAGTATTCCTTCCTTCCATACATTCTACAATACAACAATCATTGCGAATGTATATAAATAAAACAATTTACATACAACCGAAATAAAAAGCATTGAAATTCTTTAGAAAAACAACATTCAGCAACAAAAAAATATATATATACCAAAAACAACAAAAGGAAAAAAATAAAAATTATTTATAATGAAAAAGTGTGCTGTCTAAAAATCAGATGAGAAAAATTAAAACAAAAAACGAAAAATAAAAAAATAACTACAAAACGTATGGAAAATATTAAATATAGAATTATGTGTCTGGTTAAGATAAACAATCGAATTTTTCGTAAACGTATTTTTTATATTTAGATGAGTGGGCGGATCAATTAAAAAAACATTTAAAATATTCGATGCCATTTTAGGTTCGTTGTACCCGAATCTCCGCGTTGGTTACTGGTCAAGGGCCGTGTCGAAGAAGTAAAACGTATTGTACAAGCAGCAGCAGATTTTAATAAACGTGAATTGCCCCCAAACTTTGAATCAATGCTAAAACCACCAAACCAAGAAGTTAGTTCACAGGATTTCATGTGCCTGTTTCGCTCGCCATACTTGAGACGCATCACGATTTGTTTTCTATGCATCTGGTTCACTATGAATTTGGCTTATTATGGTTTCATATTGAACATGAGTACTTTTGGTGGCAATGTCTATCTCAATTCGGTAAGTTCACATCTCTAATGTATAGAAAATATTTTACTTTTGTATTTAGAATTTCTTTTATTTTATAAGTTTTCTTTTTTTTTTCTAAAACACTGATAATGTTGCCGAGAAGCAATTTGTTTGAAATTAATCAAAAATTCATTGTGTTGTGGTGATAAATATTTGTATTATAGTTAGTTTAACTATAAAGAATAATTAATAAATTACTGATTTTAGAAGTTGAAATGTTTATGTATTAATTAGTAATGAGGAAATACTTATAAATTAGAAGACCTCAAGAATAATATATTTTTATAAACTAAACTGGATCTTTGCTCGTATTAAAGTTTTGAAAATATCTTTATCTTATTTTATTTTTTATAACGTATGCGGAATAAAATTGCAAACAAATTTAAAATGTTTTAGTTTTTACAAAAAAAATATATATATATATATATATATATATATATATATATATATATATATATATATATGGAAGGAAGTACTTAGTGTTAAAAAAAAAAAAAAAATCTGCAATCTGGTTGGCATTGGTAAGATGTTCTTTTTTTATGATTCTTGTTCATTGTTTTCGAAGTTCTTCTCTTAAAACTATATTTATAAAAATGTTTATTAAAAATACTTTTATATTTTGTAAAATTTTTAATTTTTTTAGAAATTATTAACATTTTTCCTGCTAAAAATACCTTTATTTTCTCTTTTCTGAAAAACTTTAAAAAAAAGTACATAATATGTACTTAGTTCTGCTTTTTAAGTATTGAAAGTGTTCTGTTTGGGAAGCACTTGCTCGTTTTATTTTTTTGCTGAGAAATCTTATAATTTTACATCAAAATATATATTATTAGGTTAGTTTTATTCCCATTTAAGGATTTTTATCATGAGTTGAAAAACTCGATGTTGGAAGTTTCCAGTTATTTAGTTATTATATATTAGTTTACCTTGGAATGTTATCGACAAAATTCTACAAACTCTCCCCTGCTTAAATTATTCCAATACTTATTAATTAATTTAGTTAATTTAATTTAGAAATATTTGGAGATTTTGAAATTTTCAAATTTTATTAAATTTAGAAATTTTTCCGATACCTCAAAATGATCCTGTCATTATATAAAGTATTGGGTGTATGCCATAATTCTACGCGGGAAAATTTTTCCTGGAATCCTAGGAAATAGTTTTCTGCAAATCCGGGATTTCAAATTTATTATTATTGTTATTTTTTTTTTTTTTTGCTTTTAATTGATCTTAAAAACTTAAAAGTTTTTTGGTTTTCCAAGGACTTTGAAGTTTAAGATTACACGCTTCAAAATATAAAAATTACCAAAGTTTATCTTCAAAAAATTCAAAAGCAGAAACAAACAGTTCTCAACCGTTTTCATATCCAAAATTAAGGATAAACAAGTACGAAAAATATAGTCGATCAAACTCGACTATATGATACTCTCAACCATTATGTATGTACATAAATGTTCGGTATAGATCTTGTATAGGTTTTGGGGCCAATTGTTAGCTCATACTTGTATTAAGAGTATTGTATATTTCTATGAAACAAATTTATGCGTTATAGGATAACTTCCGGAAATGGGCCTTATATGGGAACTATGGTTAATTATGGACCAATTATAATAAAACTTGGCAATGTGATTTTTATTTATGAAAAACTTACTTGATATTTATTTTAAAATTGCAGTTTGTTTACAAGGTTTACATGGACAGACGAACGAACATCGTCAAATCGACTCAGAAAGTGATTCTAAGCCTACTGGTCACTGAAAAAATTATTACCTTATATTTTTCAATTAACGCAGTTGTTTCATTTTACATCCAAATTTAATTATTATATTCAAGCAAAAATAAAATAAAAGAAATAGTAAAAACAAAATTCAAGTTAGGTTTAATTTTTTAATTCATTTAATCATCTTGATTGATTGATTTAATAAATTTTTTTATAGGAAAAATTTTTCCGCTTTTCATTTTTTTACAGTTATTAGTAATTGTAATTGAATGAGTTATTTTGGTGACTAATATTTTTAGATGGGGTTGGGTATACAAATTACTTATATACGATTCCAAAATGATTCCAAGGCTTAATAGAAAAATAGGTTTACGTAAGTTTTCATCTGTTTTATTAGGAATAGATCACTAATAAAATATGACGATCTCAACCAGAAAAAAATGAGAACATCCAAAAAAGTCATCCAGAAGTAGGACAAATTCGGATAATTTTCAATCCATTTAACATAGGCTTGTCATTGAAAGATTCACTGTGTAGGAAATCATATTCACGATGTCATGCAAAATTGATTTTTTGGATGTTTTTATCAGTGAAAAGAAAATGGCTTTAATTTTATATAAACTAATATATTTTTTAATAAAAAAATATGCATAACATTTTTTTTCATTTGTTTAAAATAGTTTTTATCAACAAATATTTCCAAAAACAAGAACTGATTCTCAACGTTTTATAGCAGAAAAATTCATTTGAATCTCTTTTTATTAATATCTTTGGATGCTATTTGTATTACTTCTTAAGCAAAAGAAGATGCCGACTTATTGATAATTTGTAAATAATGAAAAAGTGCTTCCTTAAAAATTACTTGCATTTAATTTTGCTGGGCCATAGAAACGGACTTATTCCTGAAAAGGTCAATTTCCGAAAAAAGCTCTTAGAACTTTGATTTATTAAAATTTCGAATTTTTTAATGCGTTCTTAATATAATTTATTAACTTTTTAATTTGGATAAATTTGAGTTTTTTTTTATGTATACATGCTTTTAATATGTAGACTTAAAATACACAAAAATATATTTATACCTAATATTTATTTTAAAGAGCATTTGCGGAAAGTTTTACTTCATTATTATTTTTTGAAGAAAATTGCTGTTGAAGATTATGCTTCATTTGAGGCAACTTGTCGTGAGTATTTTAAACGAATTAAAACTGGTGATTTTGAAGGAGCTTTCCGGCAAACCGAAAAAGTTTGAAAATGAAAAACTGGAGTCTTTGCTCGATAAAAACTCGCGCCAAACGCAAAAAATTCTTCCAGAATTATTAGGAATACATTAGGTAAAAATTTTCACATGTTAAAAAGAAATTTGATTCATTCAAAAATTTTAAATTTGTTGCCACACAAACTTAATCCAAGTGACGTTAAATGATAATTTTTTTGCGATCAGAAGTGCAAAAAATCCTTTCTGAAGCTTGGACAACCGAATCGCTTCACTTCAGAACAAGGTATCAAAAATTTACTTGATTCGTTTCTGTCTTCAAAAAATTAAATAGTGTTTTTAGGATTAAATCTATAAATTGCAAGATAGGTGACAAAAATTCATATTTATAATTAAATATATTGTACTTTTATCTTTAAAATAACATTAATTTTTCATTAAACAAAAAAACAAACAAAAAAAAAAACAATGGGAATTCATACATACACCCAATAGTAAATGGGCATATTATTAAGAAATATAATACAGTTTATATTCACCATGAAAGAATACTTTAGAAATTTCAATTTTTAGTACAATTTTAATCGCTAATGAATATTAAAAAAGAAAAACAACGATTAAACATTATTAATTATGGCATTAATAACAATTACTTAATTAATTATTTTAGTATTTGCAGATTTAATGTTCTTCTTTTATGCTTCTTGTTCATTGCTTTTGAAAAACTTCTCTTAAAACTATTTATAATTTCAAAAAAAAAATCGTTTCAGCTTTGTTAATAGTTAATAAAAATGTCTTTCAATTTGTGAAATTTTCATTTTCTTAGAATATATTCACCTTTTTTTCCTGCTAAAAATACATTAATTTTCACTTTTTTGGAATTAATTTTTATTAACTTCCAAAAAAGTGCAAAATATGCACTAAATTCTATTATTGAAGTAGTGAAAAAGTTCTTTTTTGGAAGCTCTTGCACATTCTTTTTTTTTTTTTTGCTGAATACATATTTATTAATTTACAATCAACATGTGAATTTTGTTAGATTTCATTTCTCTTATTGTTGTCTTAAGTTGTTTAGATTGGTATCATTTTATTTTATATTATTTTTCCTACCATGAAGTGTGTTTACACATGAACTTTTTAATTTGTTGGCAAAATGCCAAGAATTCTTAGAATATTATTTTTTAATAAGAGTCGGACATTGGTGTTAGCTGATATAAAAATGATAAATAGTTGGGTTATTGCAAATTGTTAAAAGTGTTTATTTGTTGTCTTGTTAGATTGTCTGGATTTTGGTACATGCATACATACATACATGCATACATACTTACCTACATACATACATTCATACATACATACGTACATACATATGTATATGCAAATAAATATATATGAAGTGGCAATAATAGACAATATCCATGTTCTAGTGGAGATGTGTTAAAATAAATGATGAAATATTGATGATGACGTACAGACACGGACAACATCTGTTTGTTTACACTACAGATGTGTACCTTTAATTATACTAATAAATTTTTTTTTATATATGTACATATTTTATACACTTTATTTATTATATTTATGTTTATAATGTAAATAAAATAAAGATATTTATGTTTCTTTTTTATTTTTACATTTTTTAAGGCATTAGCCGGTCTAGTCGAAATTCCTGCAATTGCAATTGCCATGTACATAATATCCAAAGTTGGTAAGAAATGGCTGTTTAGTGCCACACTAATTTGTGCTGGCATTGCCTGTTGTTGTGCCGCAATAACAGAGGGAAAGGAGGACATACTTTGGTTAAAAATTACTTTTATCATGATTGGTAAGCATATAAAAAGTATAAAAAATATATAGATATATGTTCATAAATATTTCTATAGGAATACTTATATAAACACACACACATACACACACATAAACAACAAAGACATTTTTTCTTTCTTTTTAAATAAAAAAAAAAACAAATGTTTTTGTGTATAATTTCAGGAAAATTTACAATAAGTGCAGGCAACACTATTATGCCAGTTTATACAGCGGAATTGTATCCTACCGCTATAAGAAATGTTGGAGTGGGAGCCTGTAATGTTGCTGCTGGCTTGGCTCTTATATTAACGCCATATCTGTCTTTATTGGTAAATAAATCTTTAAAAAAATTTTATCAAAATTTTAAAATTTAAACAAAATTAAATATTTTTTAATTGTCTTTTACACTTTTTAAGTTCTTATCTGAACAGCATAGTTGATCGAAAAATGTTCTCAAGTTCAAATTTCATTCTGGATTTGAGAGATAAAAATGTTATTTTTTACATATATATATATACATTAATCACATTAATTATATTTTTAATTAAATTAAAAACTTAGTAACAGATGTTCAACTCAAATAGTGTAAAGATAATTTATAGAAGAAAAGAGAGAATGACTAATTTTCATTGCATTTAAAACCAATTAACTGATAACCTCACCTCTTTCGAATTTGATAATCATCATTACCCTCATCAAAACTAAAACTGACATAAAATAATCAAATAATTTTATCAATTGATTCGCAAAATATAGCGATTTGAAAATGTCAATTAGCTTAAAGATTCATTGAGATCTCATATTAAAGGTATCAATGTAATGATTGTACCAAATATTATTAAATTCGAAAAATTCGCAATTTTTTGTATTGGTTTTAAACGGAATGACTCTAATGTTTGATACACAAAAATCGTAAATATAAAATTATATATTTACAGACCAAAATCGAAGATCATTTATTAATGTCACTATTAACGGCTTGGTGCCTATTTGGTGGATTTGTTGTATTATTTTTACCTGAAACCATGAAACAACACTCAAAATCTAAAACTCAAGAAGAAAAGTAAGTATTATTTAAAAACAAGTTTGAGTGCTATATTCGGCTATGCCAAATCTTATATACCCTTCACCCGTTTTTAGATGTACATATTGTACAGAATTAAATTTTTTTTTTAGGTTAGCGTTTTTTCGCGTTATAGCAATTTGTTCACGTTTTTTGAATTTCTGCGACATTTATGATTTATGATTTTATATTTTCGGGTTATTGCAATTTTTATTCAAGGGGCATTACTTTTTTCTAATACAATATAATAGTATTTCGGTTATTAATTGACTGATTTAGTCCATTTCTTCAACTCAAAAATTCAGAAGAAATTTTCTGTGAAAGAACAAAATTGCTCCTTCAAAAAGTCGAAAAAAACTTAAAACACACTGTTATTAGAGATATTATGATGTATACATCACATATCTAAGTTATTGAAGCGATTCATAAACGACATAAAAACCGACACAAAGGTGGTAGGATGGACGAACAGACAGACATTGTTGTTTCTAATCTCCTTTTTATAAGGATCCAGAATATACATACTATACATACTTTTTGGGGTCTGAGACCAATATTGCAGAAATTCCCAACGGAGTGACAAACTTATAAATACTCTTTACAATTATGGTGAAGGGTATAAAAAAAAAAGGTAAAATACATGATCATTAGATTGTCCCGTTGAAAATAAAAATGTTTGTAAGAAGACCACTGAAACAACGCGTATTGATGAGCCGAATACAGGAATAATAATAAAATAATTTTTTAAATGCATATTTAGCCCTACCAGCGATTGAAAATTTCGGGCCTAGTACTTTTTTCATTTTCCTCCGAATTGCGTGTCAAAAAAATCGTAATTTTGAGCTCGTTATGAAAAAATATCCCACAATTTTTTGTCGCAAAAATTTTGATAAATAAGCGGTTATTTAGTATATCGTAAAAGAAAATCGAAAATTCCATATTTTTGTTCCTTTTAAGAGTAAAATATTGAACAGTTGTTTTGTTGTAATTATGATCTATGTTAAAGCAGTAATAAAAAATTAGTTTCACGAGGAGGAAATCCCATAGGGAAAAATTTTTAAATATTTTTCCATAGAAAGCTCAAAAATTTAAGAGCCAGAAAATATTAAACTTTTGTTTTTTTTTTTTTTTTTGCTAATTGTATAGGATCCATTATTTTATAATCGCTGGTAGCGAAATAAAGTCCATTTTTTAAATTTTTTTTAGTACAGTTCATCAATACGCATTGTTTGAAAATCTCGAAAAAAATAGCTTCTCGGAACACTCTAATTATCATTGACTTTAAAAGTTAAAAAATTAATTGCAATCATATTCATATGTGTCTTAACTTCTAATCGTTTTGATTCATTTCAGATGTTAGAATATTACATTTATGTTTGTGTATCACAAAGATTTCCAGTATAAATATTTAAAACAGCAAAACAAATTTCGCTTAGATTTTGGCTGGTCCAGAATTTAAGAATATTTTTTCATCATTATTTTAATTAAGTATAACTTTTTTTAATTATCTAACTCTCTTATCCAAAAACAACTATTTATCATTCATCTTAAATGATAAATACTCAGAGCAAAATTAAATTTATATATATTTTTCATAATATTATATTTTGAATACTTTTTAACTGTTTTGTTATTGAAGCACAGCAGGCAGGACCTTTAAGTTACGAATTTCAAAAATATAAAATATATACATATATTATAATACACATATCCCAAAAAAAAACACACACACAAATAAATATACATATTTACGTTTCTATATTCATATGAAAACGAAAATTAAATTAAATGTTAAAGTTGTTTCTTATTTACACACACACACATAGATGAAGCATTACTACATTTGGCAATTACCCAACAAATATTTTACTTTGATTCTTTGCTAAATTTTAATAGTTTAAACAATCTGTAATATCTTCCTAATAATTAATAGAGTTAATCTGATTTAAACATAGCTTAAGGTACGTACGTTCAGATTAGACGTAACTATATACTAAATATACGAGTAATATTTTCTAATTACTTTATTTTTAATCGGAAAACATTTTCTATTTATCAAAAATTACAGCTGACATTTTCTTCACTGTTTTCTCTTACAAAATATTTTTTAATTTTGATCAAATATTTGCCAAATGTCCGATCAAAACCGATTCCCATATGAGTCAGCGTTTTGTTGTGTTTAAAAATTTTTTAAACCATATTTAAAATTACTACTTTTTACTTAACGTCTAAGAATTTTGTCATTTATATAATATATCACAAAAGAAATTTTGACTGAGAATATTTTAATATAAACTCAATCCAAACGTTTTATTTTAAATTACAAAAATTAAATAAAATGTAGCAAATGGAAGAAATAAAAAATATTAGTATTATTTTATTAATATTGGGTGTATGCATTAATTCCCATTATTATTATTTTTATTATTATTATTTTTTTTTATCAAAAATTAATTTATTTTCAAGATAAAGGTACAATGTACATGTTTTATTCAATCTATTGTCCGTCGAAAGCTACGGATTTTTCCAATTTTTCTGGCAATTTATTGATTCTATTCTAAACGAATTTCTTGACTATTCATCGGATGGTGTAATACTTCTTAAAGCCTTAGCTTTTAACTGGTTATGCAACATAAGGCCGGTCACTCCAATGATGAAAAAATTTGGACTCGAGTCTGGTGGCATATTCTGGTCATTTTTTACTCAATGTTCTTTTCCAAAGGATCAATTATATTTGGTACATATCTACCGTGATCGCTTTACTCGGTTTTACGACTTATTATAAATGATACTCCTCTAATACAAAGTATAACCTCAAAATACAGAACATCCAACTTGCTCATCAAAATCGCCAGTTTTAAATCGTTTGAATCACTCACGACAAGTTGCATCATCTAAAGCATTATTACCACAAACTCGAAACAAAATATGACAGTTTTCCGTAGTTATTTTCTTCAAAAAATAATAATGAGGTAAAACCTGCCGCAAATACTCCTTTTTGGTACGAAACTTTTCATATTCAAAGCTTAAAAAGAATGTGTTGTTTATACTAAGGGAAAAAAATTCGATTCAAAATCCAAGACGTTTGTGGTCACATTGACAATTTACGGTATCAGATTCGTTTACAAATTTTAAATAGAAAAAATAGAAAACA
Source organism: Protocalliphora azurea (assembly GCA_932274085.1). Lineage (NCBI taxonomy): Eukaryota > Metazoa > Arthropoda > Insecta > Diptera > Calliphoridae > Protocalliphora > Protocalliphora azurea. The sequence continues at coordinate 2,871,267 of OW026519.1, forward strand.
TAATGTAATTTAATAATTCGATAATGAAGTTGACACCATACTTGATGACAATTAGTATCAATTTTCGTTAATGATTTGAACACGCAGTGTTGAGTTTGAACACATACGGGACATATTCACTATTGACACTGAATTCTATATCTTTTAACACGTATGTGATTGATTTTTCTCTGGGTGTACGTTTCAATAGAATGTCCCTGGACATTATAGAAAGTCTAATGTCCAGGGACAGGAAGTTCATGCATTTCAAAAGTATGTTTTAGACGCTTAAAAAAATGTAAAAAATCTTTAAATATGCCCTAAAAACAAATAAAATAAAAAAGCATAAAATTTTAATTCAGTATCATATTAAATTAAAAATAAATATACACAGAGAAAAAATCAAATTTTTTTTCATAAATATTATGAACCGAATAAAAAATAAAATCTTGTTTATAGATATTATTAAATTGTACTTAATGATAATTTTGCGAATTTTGCAAAAATGCTGCTAAAATTTTAATTTAGTTTTATTAGAGTTGGTTAAAATTCTAAATAAAAATAAATCGCAATTTTCCAATAAAAAGTTGTTAAAAAGTAAGGATTAGAAATTTGCTTAAATTTACTGCCATTCTATAACACATACATCATTGTAATAAAAAAAAGCATCTGCTGAGTTCTTCTGCCTCCTACAAGTGCCTAAAAATCATTGAAAACCAAAAATTCTGTAAAATTTACAAATTGAAAATATAAATGAAAATTTAAACAATTTGTTTAAGTCTTCTTGACTTTTGATTCATTTCAAAAAATATAAAGATAAGATATTAAGATATTATTCTTAAATATTATGAACCAAAATCAATGAAAGTAAATTCTTATATTTATGCACAAACTTTTTTCTGTGTACAGTAAAAACCTTAGACAAATTTTGTACATAGAAAATTATTGTTCGACATCAACAGATGCGATAGATGCATTTTTAAGCGATGTGGAAAGATTTTATTGTTTTTTCGTTTGAATCTAAAACTGTAATAACTGTATTGGCAACACTTCCTTCGATGGCTGTGGTCTTAATGATAGATCAATTTTTCTAAAACGATATTACGGGTAGCTCTTATTGTGCTCTCAGACAAAATAGTCTCATTGTTAGCTTTTTTTAAAAGAATAAATCAATTCAATTCGTATGACAACCAAAACAAGTGTTTCAAATACATAAATCGATATTAAACGAACTTGTTCTGCCTTCAGATAAATGACTAGAAGTGTGTCTGTATTTATCTCAATGTTTTAGCCTATCCAAGGGCTGATATACTAAAAACTTTTTTTTAGTGATATTGTTTTATCTAATATATTTTGGAACAATACTTCTCCGAAATGAAATTATTTATTCTGTGTAATTTCGCATCTTAATTCAAAATAATAATAAATAAGAAACCTTCTGATGACGCACCTTTTACAATAATCATCATCTTTCTGTGTTTGTTAGTTTAGGCTATTTAAGCTATTTCTTACCACATATTCATTTGTCCATGGTATTTTTAAGATTTTAAAACATTTTTTAACTTTTTTGAAAATTTTGAAATGTAGGCTTAAATCGTTTCATCAAAAGTCCACAGAATTATTTTTTTCTATTCAAAAAATTATTTTAAATTGGAATATTACACAAAATATGATTTAAAAATATGCATTTATGGCAAAATATGCAAAAAATATGCATTTTCAACAAAATATGCATAAATATGCACTTACAAATCGATTCTAAAGCAAATTCCCTAATTCGCAAATTATTCAGTTTACTCTATTCAAAGAGTAAAGACAAAAAACATGCATTTGCATGAACTTCCGGTCCTTGCTAATGACAGTACTTTCACGTGGCATAGATGTAAAAATAGACCGCATAGAAAAATTTTATAAACGCAATCTAATGTAAAACGATGAGAATTAATGTATACACCCAATAAAAATTCACTCAGTTCTGAAAATGTACTGGAAAATACTCGTAAAAGAAAAACAAACAAAAATAATAGGCCAGTCAAACTAAAAATATATGACTTTATTCCGAAAATATTTCAATTTTTACGAAAAAGTACAAATTTCGGTCACAGTTAGTCAATCTTGGTCTGAAATTAAATCTAGACTGTTCAAAAAGGTATTTTTTTATCTTCATAGAAATAGTATTAAAGAAATAAATTAAAATTATAGTTATTCTATTTTTTGACTTAATTAAAATTGGGATATCCTAGTGTAAACATATTTCCGGTTGGAAAAAGTGTAAGAGAAAAGAAATATTTAACGCAATAATTTATAATATTTTTTTTTTTTTTTTTTAATATCATTTTTAATTAGGCCATTTATCATTGTTGCCTTTTGCAAATATGTTTCATAACAATCTGTTGCGTTTTCAATATGTGTGTGTTTACATACACATTCTCTATAGTGTGTCATTACCATTACATTATTGTATGTATGTAGGTATATTCGGGCCAAACGTAGTATGTTTGTATACAAACAAATGAAAATTATGAAAAATAATTAAATGTATGTATTTTTAGTAAGTAGTCAATTACTTAACAATTATTTAACTTTACACTAACACAAAAAAATGTATAATAAAAAAAGAAAAAGAAACAAAAAAATATTGAACATGAAAAACCAATTTGTCAATTAACAAACAATTTTTCTCTAAAAAGTCTACTTATAATTAATTTAGAATAAAAAAAAAAAAAAACAAATGAAATCAAATCAATTATATAGAAAACCCAGTTAATTACATTCATTGTTAATTGTGCATTTATAAAACAAAAAAGAAATTCGAATATTATTAAAAACAAATAAATAATTTTCAAAATTATTAAAAATAAAAAAATAAACAATTACATTATTAAATGTATATGAACTTTTGTTAAAATTTACTAATAATAATAATAAATATAAATAAATGTTACAATTGAATAAATTTAATGTAAAAATTAGACCACCTTATGAAAAAAAAGAAAAACAAAATCAGAAATTTTCATATATTTTAAAATTTGCTTGAAATACTCTCAGAAATTTAATTTGTTTTTATTTTCATTCTTATTAAAATTACAATAAAAAAATATTTATAAGCTAAAGAATTAACGGATAATGACACATACACATATACATATGTATTTGTTTATATGTAACAATTAAACTTCAATATGAGTTGAGTATTACAAATGATTTCTCAATGAAAATATCCCATTTGAAGCCGTATAATAACACTTACATAAATACAGTGGTGGTCAAAACATTTGCAACCGGAAACAGATTTTTATCAAACGTTAATAGCTAAATTTTCTATGTAGTAATTTTTAATAAAACAAGTTGAAATTCATGTGTTCAAAACATTTGCAACTGACAAAGAAATATTAAAAACACTAATTGTTTAGCATTTGGTTGCATAATCAAGCTTTTTTATTACCTCGGAACTTCTATTTGACATTGAGGCTATAAGCTCTTCAATATTGTACTTTGAAATATAGTACCATTGCTTTTCCGATTCGACGAAAAGTTCAGTGTCATTTTGAAATATTTTAATGCCAATATTCCGCTTTGCAATAATCCACATATTCTCAATCGGCTTCAGATCAGGAGATTGTGGTTGGAAATGTTAGAATGTCCTCGAAAGTGGCATTTCCCATTTCACGTACGGAAGCATTACAGAGCTGAAAAGATCTCTGTATATTGGAGCTTTTATTATATCGATAATACGACAGATATCCAGAAAACAATCCCAGATTTTATATTTTCACCTCCATGCCTTACGGTTGCAGTTGTTTATCTGGGATTCTTCACCAACGAGCCGTCGAACATTGACTGTTCTATCTGATTCACTGTGGTTGAATTTGAACTCATCTGACCATCAGACATTTTTCTATTGCTATAGCTTTCAATTTAAGTGGTCTCTAGCAAAAGTTAAAGCGTTCCTTTCTGTTTTTCTCAGACACATTCGGTTTTTTTTTTCATCTATAACTTTTGAGACCACATCCTGGAGCTCTGTGTTTGATGGTTGAAAAACCTTTCCTGGAAACTATTTTCGGGTATTTTGTTAAAAAAAATGATTTTTGATCGTCCTCCTTTGTGAATGGTGTGTATTTTTCTACTATTATCTATACGACAAATAAGTAGTTGATTTTGGGATTTTATGTTTTTTCGTAACATCTTTTTTTTGGAAGTCCGTTTCGGTAATCCTTTAAAATTGTTTATATCATTTCGGAATTGTACTTGTTTTCAGCAAGTTTTCGCAAAAAAATAATAAAATGCTGAATTAAAACTCTTAGGCCCTTCCTATAAGATATCAGTTAGCTGAAGGTAAGATAAAATAAGATTTATCTATTTTTGATTATTACAACTTGGTTTTAAAGTAGATTTTTAATTTTTATAATATGGCAAAGGTCAAAGAAAAAACCGATTACTTTTGGCTAGTTAAATAAGTTGCAACATGAACAATTTGAACGTAACGGCCAATAACGGCAATAAAACAAATTAAAGCTCAACATCGTAATAAATATAAATAAAGACAGAAAAAATCTAAAAACTACACCGGAAAAAATATGTTTCCATTAATTTCATTTAATGACCTGCATTAACCTAATATCCTAACTTTAGTTAATGGATGCTCATAATAACGGGCCTTAAAATGTAATATTTAATATGCAGGAGATTGCATAAGCTATTAAAGAAGATTTTAGTAAATTGATGAAAAAAAATGGAAGAGAGATAGAGGGATAACAGAGCTATTATATATATAAACAAAAAATTTTAAAAGTGAGCTCAGTTCCAAATGTTTTTACCACCACTGTATGTATGTATGTATAAATTAAGGCTAACAACAAATCAATCAAAATTTAAATTACAGTATTTTTTTATTTATAAGGATAATAAATTAATAGTAAGGTGGTCTATTAAATATACTAACACACTAATACATATCTATGAAAATATGTATAAGTTAATGTATTTATGTTTGTATAGGTGTTAAATTAGTTGTATTTATGTATGTAAATGTAAGTTTTGTGGTTAGTAAATTAGTGACGAAGATGTACTTATTTTCTTTATTCCTTAATAAATTATATATGTATATGTACATGTATGTATACATATCTACTTATACACATAAAATATTTTCACTTTTTTTTTGGTTTTGTTTTTGTTTGTAATAGTTTCCTAATGTTATTTGTACTTACAATGTAAGCCATTTTATATTTATTATATACATATATATTAAAAAAAATAATAATAATAATAATAATAATAATAATAATAAAAATAATTATAATCATACATTCATATATGTAAATATGTTTGTATTTATCATATAATTTTGTTACGTTTTTAAATAAACTTTAGAAAAGTTTTTAAATATTGTTTAGTTGGACAGATAATTTTTTAGCATTTAAAATTATTAATAAAATAAAATTACAATAACAACAATAATAATAATAATAATAATAACAAACAAAATTGATACGGAATAATCATTGACCAAATGATGATATTTATGTAAACTAAATAACATTTGAAAAGATAAAATAAACAAATACAAATAAAATTAAAAACTTTTGACCTAAAATGCGTATACAAAAGAAATAAAATTAATTAATATTATAATAATAAAAATAATAATAAACAATTGTAATGATAAACAAATAAATAAACAATAATGATAATAAAAACAATATTTTAAGATTCATTTCATATATTTTAGTACAAAAAAAAAAAACTAAACGTTGTACGTAAGTAAATATGTAAGTAGCAAAATGGGTTTTATTTAGTGTTAATAAAGCTTTCAAAAGCTTTAGACATATTTATTTCTAGTTTGTTTTTCTTTTTATGCGAATATATTGTAAATATATTTAAATTTAACGGTCGTACAACGGCATTGGTAAGACAAGTTATGCATTACTTGGTAGTAAAGGTGTTTTATAGGCAAATCTAACTAGTGTTGTTAACTTTTTTTATTTAATTTTTTTTTTTTTTTGTATTGATATTCAAACGTTTTTTGGTTACTTACTTGTTTGATTTTGTTTTCTTTGCTTCTCAAACACAATTTACGTTTATTTTTGTGTAGTTTAAAAACAACTAAACGAACCGTTATCAAAATTAGATCGTTAAAAGCCTTTTAGCTGTAAACATTACAAAATATAGACATAAAATAAAAAATAACAATTGAAAATAATATATATAAATAAATATTTCCACCAATAATAATTATAATATACTAATGGTGGTATTTGAAGCAATTAAAAATAAATGAAAATAATTAAAATATTAAATATTTAAAAAAAAATAAATCTAATTTTTTATTTTAAAAATGAGTGGTGTTTTACGACGAGGATCCTTAAGTTTCGATTTGGATTCATATTCGAAACGCGGAAATATCGAATCAAATCTTTACGGTGGTTATCGTGATGGTAAAGGATCTCGTACACCTGAAATCAGTGTTATATCATTAGATTTTCGCCGTAATTCGGAAGATCTAAAAAAGGAAGCGTTTAAAGTGAATATTGAACATAATGTAAAGGACAATAAAATTAAAAATCTTAGCGAAAATCCAGATAGTGACATTATTTCTAACTATATTGGCCACTATGGCAAATGGAATTTCGTTTGGACATTGATATTAAGTCTATTTCAAATAACACCAACATTTCAAATGTTTGCATTTGTTTTTCAGGTGAGCCATTAAATAAAATCTTGTTTTCATAAACTATTTTCTTTGCTCACGACTTTTTCGTGTTTTAAAAAAAATAGTTTTTTTTACTTTTTTATTTTTTTAACTATTTGTACATTTATTTGTTTTTATGTAATAGATATTTTGTAGTATTTATAGAAGAATTAAATTTAATTGAAAATTAAGATTATTATTAAAATTATTAAATTTTATTAAATTTTAGTATTTCCTTAACCCAATCGTAACAAATACTGTGTTTTTTTTTAATATCCGCATAAAACATGTTCTGTTTAATTGAGGAAGTCTTTAATAATGAAAGACAATCACGAATTTTTTAATAAAAAATTTACCTATATTTTGTATAGCATTATAGTTTTACTAAGGTTTAACAAACATATGAACCTAAATAAATAAAATTATAATATTTCATAGACCACTGTATAATAAAAAAAATTCCAAAACATTGATATTGATCGATTCTGATCTCAGAAAATCATTCCAATAATGCGTCTTGAAGTTTTGAACTTTAAATTTCTTTAAGTATCTTACTTTTTACTACTAATTACGAAATTACAAAAATTTTCAAACACATTTCGCAAAAAAAAATCCAAGGTGAACATTTTATTCCTTCGAAATTTTTCTTTCTCCCTAACAAAATGTTATGGAAGGTGGAAACAGTTTTACGAAAACAACAATAAGACTAATTCATTAATGTTTGCCTTAATAACAATTTATATAGACCCTACGCTAAGACTAAACATATTTGTGTGTAAGGGTTTAAATCATATAGGTATTTTTGTTTTTTTTGTTTTTTTTTTTTTTTTTGAAGAATAAAACGAGATATCTCTCCTTCAAATCGCTTAAAATTAACAAAGTTATTAAACATTTTCTAATTTAATTTAAGACAAACTACCTTTTACTTGATGTTGAACGAAAGTGATTTATTGTTTTTCCTAAAATTTATTGACACGAATTTTCTACTTATATTCCTACAACACACAGTTTGATAGAAATTCCAAAAATGGAACTTAATTCAAAAACAATTTTGTTTTGCCTAAACCACTGCCTATCCGGCAGTCCTTGTATCAAAAACCAATATTTCAGCTAATATATAGATCACCGTTTTTAAAATAAATTAATAAAATTTCGTATATGAACTTTTCTTGGGCCAATAATATAGCAAATATAGTTATAATCAAAACATTATTTTATTGAGATCCCATATAAAAATTTTACCAGAAATAGGTCAAACGCTTATAAAAGTCGTAAATATGTTTGTGTTTATATCAAATTCATGACAGAAATGTTTTATCTAAGCAAAAATCATACCACTAAATTTCATTAATATCAGTGCATAATTGACGATAGCTCCCACATAAGACCCCCTCACGAAAATCGCTTTCACAGGCATAATTCCTATATAAATATCCGCATAAACTTAAAATTTAGTAAAAATTAATTTTATTAAGGTATAAATCTTACATTCAAATTTCACAATGTTCGGTCCATAATTGACCATAATACAAAATTTTTTATGTTTTGACTCCAACTTTTTTACTCGTTTTCAACGTCTTTATATCAATGTACATATAATTCTATATAAATCACTTAAAAAAATCAAATAAATAAGTTAAATCAACACTAATTTTAAATATATAGTGCTTCTATTTTATTTTTGTTCAAAAAACAAGCATATTTTCTTAGGATTCTTTTTTTAAAACATTTTTTTTTTGTTTTTCTTTAAAAATCGCAAAAAGGTCCGAAAAAGTTTTTTTGGAATTTCATACTACACAGATTACGTAAAAAATACAAAATTTTTATTTTCACCCAAGTTCGTCTAAAAATTGAATTTCTATATAAAAATAAAAAATTCCCGTTTTTACCGAGTAAAAAGAAATATTAAAAATATTTCTACATTGACTTAAAAAAAATACGTTATTATGTTTCTAAATACTTATGTTTAACAACTCCATTGTAAAAAAGTGCTTTTTATGAAATAAAATGCAAAAACCTACAGCTTTACCACAAAAGAAATTTAGCATAGAAGTTTTGTTCTTCCCGTGCCATAAGAAATATTAAAAAAAAAAACTGTTTTAGAAGTTTTTTAAAACTCATAAAGTTAAAAATTTTAAAATATTTTTCAATGAATAGAAATAGCAAAAAAAAAAAAAAATTGTAAGAAAATATTCATTGGCTTTCAAAACAAAAAGCTTTTTTTAATTTAAAACGAAATTTTAAAATTTAGTTAGAAAAACGTTTTATGGTAAGCTTTTGTGGTTAGGCTGATAAACTTTGAAAACCTAAATTTTCTTTTTTTACCACTATGCTTAAAAATTGACCGGCGCACTTCACGGAGAGTGGAAAAAATTTAAGAATTTTTTTAACAGATAATGATGCATCATTTTATCTATTTTTACCTAGAATCAATTACTTTTTCAAATTATTAATTTTAGATTAATTTGCAATTTCACCCCTCTGTGGTGACATCGAAAGTAATTTATTTTATACTTTATTTGGTGCATACTTTTTGGGGCAACAAATGAAAAATGTATGTAAAGTTTAAGTAAGTTTTCCAAATAAAATCGAATAAGATTTAAAATGTTTGTCCAATTCGAAAAAAATCTTTTAATGTTTACAACAAAAATTTCTGTAAAAATATGTAAATACATCGTTGTATAGACTTTTATAGACATTTTTTAATAAATTGCATTTAAAGTCGAGAAAAATGTGGAAAATGTTTTTTTTTTTAATGTTGGATAAAAATTAGCTTTTAATATTTAATCAAAACATATATAAATAACGGTTGAAAAGCCTGATTATTCTACTTTCCAAAAAAAGTTTAAAAAGAAAAATTCAACAAAAGAATAGCAAATAATACCGCAGCCTACTTAAAAACACTTTTTGATCATGATTCAAAATTATAAAGAAGTATTGAAAATTTTTTAAACCAATTTCTCATGCGATTTTTCACTGAAGCAGTATGTAATTAATAAGTCACGTGACTACTTCCATACCAGTTCTTTAAAGAATTTACTTATCTATGGTTTAAACTGGCAACTAAATTGTTAAGTGGCTATTAAAATTACGCGTATTTGTCTTTACGACTGAAATATATTCATTCGATTAATTGTAATATTCTTCTGTGAACTGAATGACATAATTGTGTAGCGAATGGTTGTGATTGGAATTAGTAAATAGAATTTAAAAACAAAAAAAAAAAAAAAAATATATGTACTTACATAAAACTCAATTGAATCTTAAATAGTAAAGAGATAAAAGTGAAATTAAAATCATAAACCACAGAAAATTTGCAATATTGAAGTATGTACGTATTCCTGTAAACGAAAATTTATGACAAACAAAAAATAAAGGCAACATTTATCAACATATGCATATGTTTGTATGTATGTATTTATCTATATATGTAGTATATGTATCTTTAAATAAATATCGATCAACTGAACATTTTATAAAAGCACAGCCACTTTAATATTGTTTTGATTTTTTTTTTTTTTTTTAATTTACACGCTATAAATTATGAGATCAACTATATACTTGTATGTTGAGACGTTGTACCTGAATTCATTCAAACATGTACGAAAAATTAACAAACTGTATGTTTGTGTGTAACAAATATGTTGTATATTTTGTATAATGAGAGATTGTTAGGTCTTTAGTATCCGTATTTTGTTTTTAACTATCAACATAATTAATTTTGACCGTGGAGGTCGTTCGTTTAATTATAAGAAGGTGACCTATTATGTATTTATGAAAGGAAATATAACCGCACTTTAACACATCAACAGCTAGATAAATAAGATTAATAAAAGTAACTACTAAATTATTATTTGAACGCTTCAAATGAAAAAACGTATTATATACAAACTTTTATTAACTTTTATATTAGTTTTTTTTATAATTAAACATATTAAACTTATAAATATATTAAATACTGCTAGTAGTTTACACAACATACATAAGGTATCTTAAATTAATAAATAACATGCATACATTTGTATGTATAAGAATACATTGCGGTCGCCCTTAACATGAGAAAAATTAAAGCAGATGAAAAGTATGTACTCAGCGGTAAAAATATCATGGCCTTCATCGTAAATAGACCTTCTAGATGGTCTATTTACATCTTCTCAAAGATGCAGTTGCTCATGCTAGACTGTCATCTATAGCAAGGTCTTCAAAAATTACTCGTAATCTGATAGAACTTTCTACTTCCCTTCTTTTAGAAGGAGAGTAAGAAGCTATATTTTTTAATACTGTCAAACACGGTTATAGTGAACTCGAAGGGACCGACAAATTTAGTTCGTTGTAAACGTAGTTCGTTATATCCGTACAATACCAAAAAATTGTATTTGTTAACAAAATATATGTATTTCATTACGATACTAATATTTGTAATTAAAGCGTATTTCTTTTCTTAAAAAATGGAATATATTTATTATTATAAAATATTAATGATTTTAATATATCAGGCAGAATATTTTTTGGCATTCAGCAGTTGTAAATTGAGATTAATTATATTCTTTATTTTAATTCAATGTCGTCTTCTATTATTACCGACATAAATTTAAATTGGTATGTTTTGAGATCTTTACTTTTTGAGGAATAGCGATTTTCTAATATTTAATTTTTAATCCTTTTACAATTTAAATTATATATTTATCTTTTTAATATAGCATAAGAGTTATATCTATTGGGTTTTATATTTTTGAAACATTTTGAAATGTGCAATTTTATTTATATAATGCTATGTTCACATATAGAGGTTTTTTGAAAGACGAGTCGTTAAAAAAAACACAAAAATTACCCATCATCGGTACTCCAAATTGAAGCCATTTACGGCTTTCTTGACTCCAGTATCGCAAAGATTCTACACAAGTCTTACAGACGTTATTGGGTACCCAATATTTATTCTTTTGTGCAAGCTTTCTCCCAAAGTATTCTTCGTAGGTTTTTGTCATAAACTCCATGATCTTTTTTTCTTTGGTTTTGTATACAAAATTTGCCACATAAATAACAAAAACTGTTGGGGTTGTTAACACAAGGTTTTCGTAACGAACTCATATTTTTCAATACAAAAAGCAATTACAATATACGGAATCTAGGATTCAAATGAATTGTTAATTTAAGTAAATGCAATATATTACAAAAAATCAAACCAAAAGCAGATATAAATATATATTTATAAATTTTTTCACAATAAAAGGAATTTAGGAAAAAATTATTTTAAACGTTCAGGACAAAAACTTTATTCATTCTTAAACATAAAAAATCGGTTAAATGCTCAGGTCATAAAACTTTATTCTTTTTTAAAATGAACTCAATTCGTGACTTTTTCATTAAGGTCAATTAGCAGTCCACAGGTAATAAAATTAGAGCAGAGGTCATATAACTTTTTTGGGTAATATTTTTACTATTAGGTCGTAAATTGTAGGTGTCAACACAAACAAAGTTCAATTTTGTTCCAACATACACATTAGAAAATGTTTTTTTTTTTTATGAAAATCGCGATTTTTTTCAATTCATTTTTCTCAGTAAATTGTGAATAAAATCAAAAGTTGTGCACCGATTGCAATGAAATAAAGCTCATTTCATTCGAAATGTGTTTAACTAAATGTTTTTAGATTTTTGTTTTGTTGTGATTTTGTCGCATTTTTATTTTTTATGAATTTTTAAAGCGCAAAAAAATTTTTTTTAAATTGTTATTTTTTTTTTTCAAAACTTCAACGATATCTCTGAAACTACTAGGCAAATTTAAAAACAATGTAAGCATGGCTTAAAGATAATATTGTTGCCGATTTTCGGATTTTTTTAACTGAATATGGTGAACCGTTTTCAAGTTATTCCAATTTTGGACATAACGGTATATTTCGAAAAGTCGAGCTGATACAGAAAAATGGAGATTAGATTTGAAATCAGCGTTCCCTAGTATTATTTTTGTGGCTACGAGAGTGTGATAAATTCAGAGAATTTAAAGGAAGTATTAATGTAAAAGAAGGTGAATTTTTCGATAAAATGCGCCAAAGTTTTGTTTTTTCAATACTTCACTATATTTATCAATTAAAACTATTATTTTTTAAATACAATGTTACGAATTCTTTTTGCTCAAATTTGTAATCTTTTACAGTTATTTAATAGATTAAAAAATAATTGGTGCCTATTCTTTGCCATAACCTTAAAAAAGAGTTAAATTGAAAAGCTGTCTGATTTCCTGTTTTAGTTCAATATCTTTCTTTTTGTTAAATTGTAATAAAAAATTAATAGAAATTTTTTCGAATCATAAAAAACAACAAAGAAAGAGAAAATATAATTTTTGGACTCAAAATAGTTTGCTCAAAATCGAAAATATTGCGCTTATTATAAAGCATTTTAAAATTTTAATACAAAAATTGCATAAGTTCGATGGGTTAGGTTAGGTTAGGCGCCCAGAGACCATCCGGTCCATTGTGATCCCTTTATAAATACTAGAGGAAGTTAATAAAACCAAGAAAGAAAAGATCCCTAGTATAATAAGAAAAGAAGAAAAGAAAGGTGTGGAACCCAAGACCCATTTATCAACCCCAACTACATCTAAGCCACTTTATACCCAATGCGAACCCTATAAGGTTGTCGATTTCACTACCCTCAACCTCCTCCGGTTCGTGTAGAATCTGGCTTCCCAACCACTTCAGTCTACTACGCTGGAGCCCTACGCAATGACAGAGTATGTGTTCCACTTTCTCTAGCTCTTCCACATCATCGCACATCCTACAAAAGTCTGACGTGCCGGTGTCCCACTTACTGGTCATATCCCATATAGCGAGGTGACCGGTAATCATACAAACAATGACCCTTAGATTCCCACGATTCATGCCCAAAAGATACATCGAATCTGCTGGTTTAAGACTAGACCATAACGCTCTAGATTCCCTGCAGTACATTCTATTCCTCCAAGCATGAATCGTTCTTCCTAGAGTCCATTCCCTTATGGCCATGAAATATGATCCAATTGGAATCCTAACGGAAACCTCTACAAAAGACCTGTCCAGCTCCTAGCCCTTACGAGCTAACTCATCGGCTATTTCATTGCCGAGAATATCGCAGTGACCAGGAACCCAACAGAGTCTTATTCTAAATTTCCCCTACACTCAAGCATCAATCTGGACCTGACACAATAACTTGTCATTGCCATTAGTGCTACCTGACTATCCATGTAGATAGTCACCTCAGTGTCCCTCTCAACATTATCCTCCAGTAATGCTAGGGCCTTGTAAATACCTAGAATTTCTGCCTGGAAAACGCTGCAACTATCAGGCAATCTAAAAGATCGTCTGATATTTGTTCTCATGAAGTAAACACCCGTCCCTGTGCCTACTTCCATCTTCGAGCCATCTGTGAAGATAGCGCACCCTCCATGGAGCTTTTCCGCTCTAGTCAAGAGATCCCTACTATGGATTTCAATAATGGGAGTAGCCTCGAAGTCAGTTATAGTACCGACATGATCCATTTGGGCGGCTGAAGATAATGTTCGACTATCAAACTTGACTTCATTATGTATGCTAACTTGTCCCGCTGTGAAGCTCCCTATTAATACCGATTCCTTCAGTCTAAATAAGCTCCGCACAGCCATTCCTTTAACGAACTCATCAATTGGAAGAAGGTGAAGAATGATGTCCAGTGCTGTCTGAGGTGTACTTCTCATGGCACCCGTAATGCTAATTGAAGCACATCTCTGAACTTTAGAAAGAGGGTTCCTATACGTCCATTTTCTCAACGCCTCCCACCCAGTGTATTAAAAAAATTATATAAAAATTTATAAAAATATGTATCTTAGTATTGCTTTTAATGAATAAATGAAGAATTACTTTCTATTTTTTTACCACAACTAATAGAGTAAAAAATTTATAATTTTTTTATTCTATAATAATATTTCGTGATGTCAAATCGATATTACTTTAAGATTTAATATGTTATTAAATTCTAAAAAAAATACAAATTTTGGACCGCAGATCGGGCAATTTAGGCAAATTAAGTTAAGTTACTGAAGCGAAAATGTAGTTGCAGAAGTTAAAATAATATTAGACGATGACAGGGTTTGGGGGATGTAGATATGCTCTTGCTCTCATTAATTTTTTTTTTTTCATTTCAGGATATATGGGATGTAGGCGTGATCTTGCTCCGATTTCTTCAGAACTTTGTATATATTACCTTTAGGTCGAAAGTGATATGTATATCAAGTTTCAAATTTCTACGACACCTTCTATTTCAGGCCCGTATTTTAGCGGAAAATGTTTTTTTTTTCAATTTCAGGATATATGAGAAGAAAGAGTGATCTTGTTTCGATTAAAAAATAAATTAGCAAACTCATAAATAATATATTTCTAAATGTTACCATAAATAAAAACATATTAATATTAATTTAAAGTTTAAAATAATATGTGTAATAAGTTTCAATTTTCTTCGACAGCTCCTTATATCTTTGCAGCGTCTTAAGAATATTATATTTTTTATTTTAAGTAACAACAAAACTATTCAAAAACCGTTTAGTCGTGTTTAATGCTTTACTTTAAGTAGGAAGTTAATTTTATTTTTAATTTCTAATTTTTATTATAGACATTTTATTGAAAACTGAATTGTTAATATTATATTTGTAGACTTTTGACAAAATAACTTAAAATGTTCAATTTTTTGAGGAAAGCTAAAAACTATTTAAAAAATCATCAATTTCTATGGAAATGGAAATTTTTGGACAAATTGTCTTATCTCAAAGTTCACAGATATGTTTTTTAATACCGAATTATTGTATTTTTTAAGTCTTAAAACAATTTAAAATAAAAAAATTGTTATTTTATATAAATAGAAAATATTTTATTAAAAAGTGTAGAAGACCTGTTGGCAGTTTTTTTTTTCAGGAGGCCTATTATTTTTATTCAAGAGGTCTTCTAGAAAGGCTGCATTGGGTGGCGAATACTTAAGGCCTTGAACGCAGTGGCATCGAATGTAAATAATTCATAAACGCAGAATGTAGATAGAAGCTCTTCTGGCTTCGAAAAATGCCTTCTGGAAGGCCTCTTCTTTTTACCGCTGGGTAGTTTTAAAAGAATTATATATGAATACATAACATATGTATGTATGTATGTATTTTAGGTTTATACGAAAAATATTTGAAAGTATGATTCTTTTAATAATATTACAATTTTTGATGATAATTCGAACATTAGAGAAGGAATATGTATTATATACTTTTAGTTGAAAAGAAAAATTTAACCTGTTGGTCAATAGTAATTTGATATATTCTGCGACTATTATAACCTCCACCACTTAACCCTTTTTTGAATTATTTTTTTTTAATTTTTGGTTATTACTAAACATATTAAATTACAAATGCAATAAATGCAATTCAAAAAATTCCTAAATGTATGTTTTGTTGTTTGTGTTTTTAATAACAATATTATTGTTTATCCATTAAAATTAACAATAACGCTTATTATGTCTTATTTTTTTTATTTTTTTTTAACAATAGAATTGTTGTGGCGGTAAATAATATTAGCAATCAAAGACACGAACTTAAATCACAGACGTCAAACTATGTACTTTGTCAACACATATTGTAAGAATGTATGTATGTATGTATGTATGTATGTATGTACTTCATGATTACTATTATTTATTATTAATTTTATTAGTGTTTCTAGTATAATTGTAATGATTATTATGAGTAACTATATGTATATATTATCAGTATTTTGCATTGTAATTTTAGTTACTTAAATCATTAACAAATTAACCGCAAGTTTTATGCTAAATATTGGTAAAATAATATTTATTAACATGTGTGTAATGTATGGAAAAAAAAAAACGTAATATATGTCATATAAGACTTTTTGATTTCAAAACATATGTACGAAATTGCAATCTGCCGGTCGAATCATTTTATATTTAATTATGAAGGTCAATTGTTTTGGATTTGTGGTATGAGGATATCATTGAAATTTATTGTCCATATTATAATTTTTTGTTTAATTAATAAGAAATACAAGGAGGTATAAAAATATTATGGAACGAGCTTGAAGAACTTTAAGGGTTGTAAATCAAAGCATAAACTTGTTAAGAATAAATCATTAGTTAAAATGTATTAAATTTCTGTACATATTTATATAAAGCCTTATTAAAAGAATTGTGGTTGAATTTTCTAAAAATTATAATTAATAACGAGCTGAAAATAATAAATTGATTTTAACAAAAAAAAGCAATAAATACTACATTCAGACTGAGCATGAAAACTTGTTTAATGATTTTTCGCTGCAAAACATTATTGAAAACTGAAGATTTCTCATACAAAACCAAAACTTCTAAACAATGAGTTTTCAACGAAAACTAATTTAAAAACGTTTAAATTTCCAAAACAACAATTAACCAAAAATTAAAAATAAAAATTTTTTAAATATATAAAAAACCAAATATTTATACAATAAAAACAGAACTACAAAATAAAATGAGAAAGAAAGCCATAGTCGGTCAAGACTATATGACACCCTACACCATTATGTACAAGCAAAAAAATTCGGGAAGAGGACTTATATTACACTTGTGGCCAATTTTACTAAAAATAAAATAAAATATAGAAATGCAAAACAATGCGTTGATACTAACATCTAGATGATTTTATACACTTTAGGGCGATTCTTGGAAGTGGGTTTATATGGGAACTATGGTAAATTATGGACCGATTCTCATAAAATTTGGCAATATTGTTTCTACTTACATAAAATTTTTTTTGTATCGAATACTAACTTGATACTAACATTCGTATGGTATGTATGGACTTCGGAAGAGGGCTTTATATGGGAGCTATGGTCAATGGTGGACCGATCTTCATAAAATTTTGTACAAAGATTGATACTTCTACAGAACTTCTTTGCACCGAATTTTATTAAAACATTATTATTTTTAATGTTTAAACACATTTTTGAGTGTTTAAACTCTATTCCGGGGGGACATTTGTATGGGGGCTAGGTGAAATAATGAACCGATCACAACCAATTTCAATAGGATTTGTCCTTGTATTACAAACTTTGTGCACAAGTTTTACATGGAAAGCCGTCCAGCCAGCCAGACGGACGGACGAACATCGTTAAAAAGTGGTTCTGAGTCGATTGGTATACTTTAAGGTTGATGTTGAATAACTTTTTCTATGCGTTACAAACATCAGCACAAACCCATAATACCCCAACCAACTATGGTGGTGTAGGGTATAAAAGGACTGCTAAATTAATAGATGCAAAATCAAAGCGCATATTTTCAAATAGAGAAGAACATCAAACACTACAAATAAAACACACACACATACACACACACTGGTATGAAATATGTTTTCGGCAACTAGAACACCAAGTGTTGGTTTTAATATTTGACAAACAAGTTGAATACTGTTTAAGTATGTTGCTATAAATTGCAAAACAGATGCTGCAATTTTTAGTATACCGCATGGAAATATTATAGCAGTTTTTAGTACTTTAATACAAAATGTGTAACAGTGAATATAGTTTTTAGTATGACGTTTGATAGTAATTGATATTTTCATACCAAATGAGATCTACTATAGTAAGAAAAATTAAAACTTTTTTACATTATATTAATCTGCTACATTTCTCATAATATCTATGATATGGAATTCCTGATGTTGTAAAAGGTTCGAAAGTACGTACAATTTATCTCTCTTTAAACGCACTTATATTTTTGAAGAAAATTAATCTCAATAATTTTCATCCTCTCCTTTGCATCCACATTTTTTTCTATCGTCCCTATTAGGAACTTTTTTTACCTTGTGGGTCTGCCATTTTAGTAAATGAGTAAATGAATTTTCCATTAAAATGCGTATATTTTGTCTGCAATACTAGTCTGTAAATCAACTTTTTCTTCGGTTATCAGAGTTCCTTTCAGAGATCGTGAACTCTTTTTATTTTGTTGTTTAAATGTGTGTAAGTTTCTATTGGAAGTAGAAGGGTATACATCTGAAAAATTGGGAAAAATTTCAATAGGAATCTGTATGTTCATACATACATACATACATACATACATACATACATTCATACATACATACATACTCTCGTATTTATATGTATTATGTATTTATATATGTTACTGAATTAACTTTCTATGATCGATGTCATGGAAGGCCATTTACTTTTTACTTTACTTACTAATTTCGGAATTAAAAAAAAATAAATAATAATTATTCTTATACTGAAACTGATTTGATAAATTTTGTTTCCATCACATCCCAACTTGCCTTATGTTTCCTCACTTTCGAATATTTTAATTAACTTTAGAACATGTTTTAATTTATGTTTATTTGTGTGTGTCACACTTTTTTTTTTTGTCTCGCCTAAAACAACAAGTGGAAATTATCAATTTGTCATTGATATGAAAATAATTTCCGATTAAAAGTACTTGTACACGTTAGTGAATTTAATAACAAAAAAACTTACTCAATTTTACTTTACATCGACAAGTGTTTGTAAATATAAGATACTTTCAAAAAAAAAAAAAAAAAAAAAAAAAAAAAAAATAAAAAGACAACAAAATATCTCATATATAGAATGATAAATTGAGTAAATAGTAGAGCAAAAAATGCAAAGTTGAGTAATGCATCCGTAATGCATCAAATGTGAGAAAATTTAAATACAAAGGGTGTGCAAAAATTGAGGAAATTTTAAATTAAATTTAACTCAAATTTGAAGAAGAAACAATTAATATCAGAAGAAATTTTAAAATAAATTTCAAATTTATTGAAATAAACGGATAAATTCATAACTAGTTAAAATGTATTTTTAAGCCCAACGAGGCAGAATTGAAAATTTTTGGAAATAAATCTATAACTTCTAATCGGCTGGTTGGATTTACCTTTGACTTTGTATATTTTTGAAAATTTGCCAAATTTTTGTACCTTACCCGATTTCAAAAATTTTTATATCCTCTTAAAGCTCTTGGTAAGACCTATGAAAAACTGTCTCAATTTTGCATGATCTTCATCCAGTTTTTTCCATATATAATTCAACATTTTCAACCGATTTAGTTTAATTTTTCTGTAGTTAGTCAAAGAACAAAATTATCTAAAAAAAAAGATTTGAGGTCGCTATCTTTACCAAGTTCAAAAATTACCGATTTTAAATTTGAAACTTGCAAAAATAAGGATTTTGTATGTTTTTTTTTAATAAGTCACGAAAATTTTCACTTTATTTTAGCACAAACACACCTTCGAACGTTGGCTACGGGAACAAACTATTTATTTATTTCTAATTTTTGGAATTAAAGTAAAATTTTTGTAAAAATTTGCTTTTTGAAGAAATATAAATAAAATGTAATAAAATTTTTATTAGTTAAGATATCTGAACAAAATTTGCAGCGGTTGTTGACTTTGTCATTTTAAATAACGAAGTGTAAAAAACTTTAAGATTTTGGTAAATGGAATTCTGCAATTCAACTCCCACCCTAAAAAAAAATAACAAAACCGAAAATTCCAAAAACTACATTCCTTTTGTAGATCCAAGCTTTGAGATTTTAGAATATATAGGCTAAAGTCAAAATCTCGATATAAAATAGGTCAAATTCGGCGAGATCTGTACTTTTTTGGTGATTCGGCTCGTTTTTAATTTTCAATCACCTCCATGAAAATACCTTTCAAATCAAAATCATTATTTGTTTTTCAGAAAAATTTTGTTTTATAGAAAAAAAAGTGTAGTTTTTGGCCAAAAAAAAAAAAACAAAATCCTAATTTTTGCAAGTTTCAAAGTTTAAAATTCGAAATAGTCTTTTTTCGATAGATAATTTTGTTATTTAACTATTTACAGAAAAATCGATTTAGCTTGATTTTTGGAAAATTTGGGCTATATATGGAAAAACCTGGACCAAGATCATGCAAAATTGAGACATTTGAAATTTCAAGCCTTTAAAATCGATTAAGAAAAAAAATTTGGCGAGCGTTTAAAAATTTTCTATGTCAAAAGTACCCTACTTTGAGCCTTCTTAGCTCCGCTTCTGAGGGTACTGTGAGACCTCTCTTTCAAAATTAAAATTATGCACCCCTCTGCTATACCTGTGTGAAATTTTATGTAAACCCAACCAGCCGATTAGAAGTTATAGATTTATTTCCAAAAATGTATTTCGATTCTGCCCCACTGGCATTGTAAGTACGAGTACCAAATATAGCATTAACAAATATATATAAATATGTATGTATGTATGTATGTATGTGAGTGATTTAAATATTAATTGCATTTGTTCGAAATAGCTTATTTTATGTCTTTAATTTAAATTGAATCTTAAAGTGAACTAAACAATAAAATAAAATAAAATAAAATAAAATAAAATAATATAAAAATATCAATTTTTCTCTTGCAATAGATTCGGATAATAATATATTTTAAATTAAAATCTATATTAA
This sequence comes from Protocalliphora azurea, assembly GCA_932274085.1. Taxonomy (NCBI): domain Eukaryota; kingdom Metazoa; phylum Arthropoda; class Insecta; order Diptera; family Calliphoridae; genus Protocalliphora; species Protocalliphora azurea. Next base: position 2,892,386 of record OW026519.1, read on the forward strand.
AGGCCAGCAATAATTTGCTGATTAAAAATATTATAGAAAACATATTTATGAATGAAAAAAGAAACTAAAAAGACAACAAAATATCTCATATAGAATGATAAATTGAGTAAATAGTAGAGCAAAAAATGCATTTTTATATAAATATTTATATAATGAATTCCAGGAGAAATCAATGAAAAAATACCTTTATTTGATGTTTTGTCATCCGACATTTACGGTAGGGAATAAAATTGATATATCCATTTTTATTTTTCTAAATTTCGTAAAATTTCGCGATTGTATTCACGATTTTTGTTTATAGAAAATGGACAAAAATGTACGAAGTTTATAGATTTAAATATTCATAACTTTTTTTATTGCAATTCGATTTCACTGAAATAAAAACGAGCCAGAAGGTAAATATAAATCATAATTAATTAAATAATTAAAAAAACATTATTTAAAAAATGCATATAATGCAACCGCATTTTTTAGATGCATTTTTCAAAACGTTCTCCCCATTTTTCATTTGATTAAAAAAAAATCATTTATTTGTTAAATAATTCAATTTATTATCATTATCATTATTTTTTTTTTTTTTTTGTGACGGAAATATTTACTATTTTTAAGAATGTTGAATAAAAAGTACCATAATTTTCTCCCATACAAAATAGTATTTTTTTTATTTTTATAGTAAGTTCTTGTACGTTTACGCAAAGAATGTGCAATTTGAAACATATAAATTTCAATATATAAACTGTGCTTTAACACATTTTAAGCTAAGGTAGTCAAAAATTCAAAATTAGTTAGAAATTACTTTAGAAGTATTAATACATTTGTATATTTTTAAATGCATTTTTTTGGAGAACTTATTCATCAAATAATTTTAAAGAAGTTATGGTATTAAAATTTCACAATTTTTCTAATTACTCAATATATTTTCGTTTCGGTACAAATTTCCTCCATTTTTTAGAAATAAACCAAAGAATAATCTATGTAAAAATTTGATATTTTATATTTAAAATAAATGAGGTTCTGTAAGGAAAAATTTGTTGGGGTTTTTTATAAAAAATTATAAAAACTACGTTTTAAGTTTATATAAAAAATTATTAAATAAAAAACAAGTAGGGAGAGAATACTCTTAAAAGTGCATTGAAAAACTGTATCTGCCTTTGGAAATGCATTTTTCTAGAAAATGAATTCCTCCTACATTTGCTTCCTAATGCCATCAAAAGATATGTATAATTAATTAGTGAAATATTTTAAAATCGTGAATAAAACCGCGAATTTTGTGTCTTTTAAAAAAATTAAAACAGTTATTTCTATTGGTTTTATAAAGTGAATGTATGCCAAATATGAACCAAACCGGAAGACCTAAGGTTATATTTGATGTCTCATGGAATTCATAATATGTTATATAAGAGTAATATAATTAGATGTTCGGAATCTTATACAAACTATAAATTTTTAAGTACTGACTATGAATGATAAAATAATTTTTCTTTTGTTATTTTTAGAGATATAGTTTTTTTACCATTTTTATTTTATTATGTTTTTTACCGATTCCTAGAGCCTTGTGTAAGTCTAACATTCAGCTTGTTTCAGTTATCCGCTTTTAACTCAGCACTTTATGATATATATTGACAAATACCGGAATGAACATGACTAAATCAACTACTCTACATATAAAAATTTCTAACATATTTATCTATAGATAGATAGATAAAAAAAACATCTCAAAGAAATTTTATTTATTCGAATAAACCAAACTCTACTGTAATATTGTAATTTGTTTAAATTGTGTGCATAAATTGTGTTAACAAATTGAAACTGAGAGTATGTGAATAATTTTATCTAAATATTTATAACTTTTATACAAGTATACATGCATTTTAATATATACATTTGAGAGCGTTAGATTTAATTTATGTATTAAATTTATACATTTATACAGTCTTTTTTACAAGTACAATTGACAAATTGGCATTTATGTGAATTAGTATTATAAAAGTAATTGTTTTGAATTAATACGACTACTTCCAACATTTTTTGTTTTTAATATTTAAGAGCCGTAATAGCAGTGTATTACACTAGAAATAGTCATGAATGCATTTTTCCTAATGACATTGCCACTTTACTATCTCCAGGTAATATAGAGTTTAGCTAGTTTCAAAATTTTCATTACATTTTACAAATTAGTTATTTAATTTTATCTTTATATTTTTACTTTTGGCTCGAATTAGTTATTAACTGACTTCCTATTATGACATGTATGCATATTAAAAGAACTAATTACTAGGTTATCCAATCGATTAACCGTCATTCGGTTATCCGATTAATTTTTGGCCGATTAAATTTTCAAATAATTTAAAATTGTCTATTTTCGAATAATGAATAAACTAAATAATTTGCATCGAATAAACGATTAACCGAAATTTAGTTTTCTGGAGTTATAAATTTAGAACATTATGATACATTTTTGTCAACCGGATCTTTTTTAAATGTCGTTATATCCCAGTAAAAATAAATAAAAGTCATTTTTAGGAAGTAATTCTTCATTACTTCCAAATTTCCCATAGTTTACGTTTTCTTGTGCTTAATAAATAATACAAACAGCGTCCAAAAATATTAGTAAAAAGAGATTCAAATAAATTATTCTGCTAAAAAACATTGACATTTGGTTTTTATTTTTGAAAATACTTGTTACTACCCGCAAAAACTTTTTGGTTTTCGGTAATGGCAACTATTTATTTGAGTAATTTCTTGGCAATGAGGCATCATTATTATTTGCCTACTCTATATTACATAAATAACTACTCAATAGTACAATAGCACCGTAATACAACAATCACATAGATCAGTTGGTTGGCTAAAGCGCTTTATTAACAACCAGAAGATTGTCGGTCTGATGCTGTTAGTTAAAAAAAATGTCTAAAAAGATATATTTACGCTAAAAGAGTTTTTCAGGCAAAAAATAACTAGTTTATATTTATAATTATACTTGCTAGCTTACTAGGAAAGGAAAGGGTAAAAAGAACTGTTCTATTTATGCAGATTTGTTTTTATTAAAAATTATGTTTCGTGAACATGGCTTCCTTCTCAGTGAATAGGTATCAAAAAATAGAACATCTTCCAATGACAAAAAAAAATAAGTAAATTTTTCCGTACAAATGAGCAAAAGAACTGATAAGATAAACCCTTTTTGAAAGAATTTGATCTATATTATGTTTCCAAAAAAACTATTTCAATAGATTAAATACTATAATTAGCCTTATTTATACGTTTTACATGATTAATAAGACTATTTGGTTAATCTTATAATTTGCTATTAATCGGTTATTAACCGATCAACATTTAATCTCTAATAATTATTTGTAAAGTTAACCGATTAATATGAAACCCCGAATAATTGTATACCCTATTATTAATTACGTATCTTAATTTTGTCTTAAAATTACTAATAAAATTATTAGTTCGGAGACAATCACAATAGCTGTTGGGTAATTTATACACATATAGCTTAACGTTTGTTTATCTTTTCTCAAAAGATTCAAGAATTATTTATCAATGAAAAGGTTTCAAGTATTTTTCTCATTTCAACTAGCAGCAGTTATTAAATAGACAAACTCAATGACAGTAGTGTAGGACAAATTGTGGTTAAAAACATAAAAAATTATATTATTATATTTAAATAGAAATGTGTAGTCTTGCAAAAACCAACACATATGATCAAAATGCTGAAGAACATCAAATATTTTTAAATAGTGAAAATGTCGATTTCAATAACTTAAACGAAGATGAAATTGAGTGGGTGCAATCACAACGTCTTTATCATATTTTGGGACAAGGTGGTCTGTGGCAAATAGTTTGGTGTTGTCTATTATCCATGTTCCAAAGTGTTTCCACATTTCACATATTTACGTTTGTTTTCCAAGTAAGTTTATTTTCTATTCACTTTATTTACGATGTACAAAAATGTTTACTAGTACCTATTATTGAGTACGTAAATTTTTATATATTTATTATATTAAATGCAATTTAAAATTCTTGTATTTATTATTAAATTACAACATATATATATATATATATATATATATATATATATATATACATATACATATAATTTGTGTTGCCAATGTTAACAATTCTTGTTACCGCTTCAATGCTAATGCTGTTGTGTTGTGTTATTATTTTTATGATTTTTAATTCTTGTTAATTAAAATGCATTTTGGGTACAGTATTTATATTTATACCTATAAACATAATGTAAAATTCAGATACTAAGAATTGTATTTTTTATTATCCTAAACTAATATAGTGTTTTTGTTATGTAAGTACAAAATCTTTTGTTTTGTACTTTAATACATTTTCCGTCAAGTATTCTACATCATAAATACCTCAAGATCAGATCATGTTGTAACCGCAAGTACAGAGATAGAAAACCTCAAGTCTATGTCACGAATCATTCCGAACTTTTAATAAAGTCCAAGATTCGCTTAACATTCAGACTAAACAGATCATCAAGACTATTAAAGTATGGATTACCTAGGAAAAGTCTCCTTCTGGACATGAGCAAAGTTCCTACAGAAATCATAATGTATGACCCCAAGTATCAACACACGGATTGAGCTGAGCTCGGGCCAGTAACTTCTGGCAATTTGGCAAGTGTTCAAACATCTCGAACGATCGTTTGACTCTCGAAGAATCGATTTCCTAGCATACAGGTTGCAGGTTAATATTGGTATACCTACATTCTTATTATCCGGAAGGATCTGTGTAGTAGTACCTTCTCTGGCGAACTATTTCCTCACCAGTCTCTCTATGGTAATTTTCTGTAAATATAGCCACAATTGCCACTGTAGTGTAGAGCCACCTTGCCATCCCATCCCAACGTTTGCCGACAAAGTCTCTCCATGTATAGAGTGCTGCAGACGCCTTCTTTAATCTCTCCTTGACTTTTAGTGTTTAGTTCAACTACCTGTCCAGAATCAAAATGTGAAATTTCGCGTGATCTGATAATTCCATTCAGACACGGAAGTATAAAGATAGGAACTCTGTACTATCTAGTAAAGTGTACTAATTCTGTTTTGCAGGATTGACCCCAAATCCATTGACAGAGGAACACTTCGATAAAATATCCAATGTCGTCTGCCATACTTTCTCTACCGTAGTCCCCATAAGCTAATAACTTGCAAGCAGCCATTTCTAGACAGTGCAAAAGTCTCTCGACCACCACAAGCCAAAGAAAGAACGCCTCCCTCTATTCACCATTTTTTCGATTGTAGAAAGACCAAACTGCGACCGAACGAATGACTCTGCTCATAAACAGTTAGTCACTGAGATGAATTAGTAACGATCCAATACTCAGTGGAATTATATTATTAAACGTACCCTCTATAGTAAATCTAAGAAAGCTACTAGCTTGTACTCCTTTGCTGAAAGCGATTTTTCAATCGAATACATAAGGGAAAAAATCATCTTGGAAAATTAGTTTAACACAGTTTTTATTTTTAGTGCTTTTACTGTATATTTTAACTTCCAATGTGAATTACATTAAATGCATTCAGGTGGTTTATAACAAATCGTACAATGTCATTATAAAATCTTTAAAAATAACAAATTAAAATACAGTTTCAATTTTAATTTTATAACGTGAACATCAATTTATTGTTTAAAGTCGGTTTTAAATTTTTATTAAACTTTAATGCAATCTTCCATACTTGATAATGTATTTTATAAAGGAAATGAAGCAGATTTCCTGGAAACCGGTAAAAATCAAAAATATCTTTTGCCCGAAGAGTTGGAAAGAAGACAAAGTAAAATATTTGAAATAAGTCTTGGTAATATTGGACCATGGCAAGCAAATTGGTGTATAATTTTATCAGTATTCCAATGTATTTCGACCATGCATTTATTTTCGTTTGTATTTCATGTATGTGAATTTTAAAAATTTACTTAATTGACTAACATCTCATTTATATTCTTTAGTGTTTTTAAATATTACAAAACTAACTTTATATGTGTTTACTGAAATGTATGTAAACAGTTTGTTAATTTTATTTGTTTTTATAATTCGTAAAAGAAAAACAAATTAACAAATATTACTAATTAATTGAAACCAGGCAACAAAAATTGTTTGTCTAAAGGTTTTGTATATGTGTGTCTGTTTGTGTGTTTGTTTGTTTGCTTGTTTATATTGCTGGCCAACTGCAACGGAAGTTCATTGAGCTGAAACACTTGATTTTTTTGTTTTATAACTGGTTAGATTAAAATTACAATTGTTAAAATATTTTTGCAAAAGTTTTTGCTTCATCAGTCAGTTGGTCAATTAGTCTGTAAGTCAGTCAGTCAGTCAGTCAGTCAGTCTGTCGTTCAGTGAATATAGAACTTTAGTAAATTTATTAATAACACGTAAAATTATGTTCTTTACAACCATGAGAATAATGATTTGTACACGAAGACTTTTTTTTTTTTTTTTGCATTTAAATGGCCTTTTGCACAACACTGCGTATGTGGATCATGATTTATATAAAATGTGCTGTAAAAATGTAATGAAATCGTTTTGCAACAAATTAGAACACCAGTTTCATATTTGTTTTTCCTATTTACCATTTAACATATCAAACTTCTATATTTTGAATACTAAAGCATTTTATACAAACAAAAATTAATATAAGCCTGTGTATTAATGAATGAAATTAAGTTCAAGTTTTGTGTGATTAATTTGCTTCACGTGAAATGAATGTGAATGTAAGTAAATGTATAATTGAAAATGTATTACAAAAATACTTTGTTGTGGTCCCCTTTTTTTTCGTTATAAAAATGTATAATTAATTTATGTATTTTTTTTTTTTTTTTTATTTAATGGGTCTTTCTTTTATGGAAAAATACACCATCTGGAATTTTTGATTAACAAAAAAATAAACACAGCTGACTTTTTGACACTTTACTCGAGTTTGCAATTTAATTTATGAGTGCTCCAAATATTTTTAATTGATACTTTTAATCATATTCTAAATCATGGACATAACAAATAAAGTATGTATACGAAATAATTTATTTGCAAACATTTGCATTATACATATTTACAATCAATATCATATGTATATAGATAAATAAAATCAACTTGAATTTTGCAATTCATAATTTTCTGTCAGTGTAAATTATCTTGAGAAAGAAGTACCTAATCATTTTTGTGAAGCTAATCATTTTTTTTTTTTTTTTTATCCATGATATTTCTATTCAATATTGATATTTAAATTTACATATGATCGGAGGCAGACGTGTTTGTTTTTCGAAAGTCGCAAATATATTATTCTATACTTTCTGTGTAAAAAACTAAGAAGTTTTTGGGAGAAAAAAAATATTGTTTAGATTTAAATAAAAAAAAAATAATAATAATTATTTAAAGATGTTCACAATACCTCAATTTTGCTTTTGCAATATTTTATTGACTTTTCATTTACTTTACAGGAACTTCAATGAATTATATAATTTTTTTTTAATTGTGGTATATTAACATAAAGTAAAAGTAACCCACCATCTTCATCTCTTTTGTGCCACCCAAATTTAGAATTTTACTTTATTTTTTATAAGGTGAATTTCTAAAGTTGTTGTTCATTTTTGGTTTTCGAGTTTGAATTGATCCCTTAACAAAAGAGATATTATCGGAAAAAGGTGAACTGGAGTTTGATTTGAACTAAATTTAGTTTTCCTAGGTGATCCGCCCCGAAACCTATCGTGCTTAAAAAGACAGACAGAGAAACGGACGGACATAGATAGATCATCTTAGAACTTCACGGTGACCCAGAATATATATACTTTATGGATTCTTAGATAAATATTTCGACATGTTACAAACGGAATGACAAACTCAATATGGATAGTAGGTGCAAAAAAATTATATATAGGCTATTATATATATCTATGTTTTATTTTGGGTAATTTTGCCCCACTCACTTTAGAAATTCGCAAAAATTCTGGTCTTCAAAAAAAGAAAAATATTTTCTCTCCTTAAAAAAGAAATAGGTGAACTAAAAAAATGGCGTAGTAAACAAGAATCTGCCTTCAGTTTTTTTTTTTTTTTTTTTTTCTATCAAATATTGAATTTTTTATGGGCATGTCTAATATTTCTCCATTAATAGGGTTGTTACACTAGTATTTTCTCGACAAAAATATATATTCTGGTGAAAAATTGTTTCATTGAGATCGGTAGTATCTTAAATAATCCAAAAACATATAAGATTATCAAACTTTTTATACATATGTGCGACTAATATAGAACAAAAATTATATATCTATTTCAGACGGCCGATAAAGATTTTTGGTGCGCCAAACCACAACAAATGAACAGTATGGATACCACAACATGGAAAAATCTAACACAAACCCCAGATTCCTGTTCAATTTTAAATATCGATTACAGTGAGATGAGTACTTTGGACTCATTAATAGATTACCTTAAAACTCCATTACAAACTTTAAACTATACAACATGTAATGAATTTGAATTTTCAAATGATGAAAATGAATCAACAACATTGGTACAAGAATTTGGTTTAGTTTGTTCGAGACGTCAACTATTAAGTGTTGTAGAAATGTGTTTTCTAGCTGGTGCTGCTGTTGGTAGTGTTTCTAGTGGATGGATATCAGATCGATTTGGTCGAAAACATACCCTAATGGGTTTTGCCTTAGTTCAAACTGTATTCGGTAAGTAAAATTTAAATTTATGTATATATGTACAATTTAAAATCTTATAAATTTAGAAAATTTCACAATTTCACTTTATTAGAACTTTAAATTACGTTCATTTTAGTTTCCTGACTATGTTGTTATCTTAATGATCATAATACTTTCACTTTAGATAGTTACAAGCATATAACATTGAATATTGTTGTTGCCTTTAGTTGATTTTTTTTTATTTTTTTTTTATTTTTTTCATTTGAAAATGTAAACCGTTTATTTTGAAAATGCCCTAAGTCCATTACCAAAAGAATTTAGTTAGACATTGCAATTGTTACATTTTTATGTAATATTATGCTAATTTAAATTTTTTCTTTCTTGTAAAAAATTACAAAGATTTTCGGAAATGAAAATTCATCAGTTAACAGAATATATTTTTACCAATTGTTTATAATTATAGCGGTACATTATTTTGTTAAAATGTATATATATACAGTCTGTATAGGAAATTAGCAATAAAATGAACTTCAGTGGCCATCATTTCTACCTAATAATTGAGGCTGGAAATAGAATAGAAAAGGCTTTAGTTGGTTAAAGATTTTTCAAATACGTGTTCTCTAAGTAAAACTATTTCCACATAATCGTTATTTTAAATCGCTTCTGCACACGTAAAATGAATTTAGTTTTATGGAAAATTTTATTAATAATTTTAGTAATTTTAAAAGTGGCCTCAGACCATTTTAGTTCCTGGAAAACATATTTATTGAAACAAAATTTGAATACTCTTAATGCAGATTGAGCTGATAAATTTTACATATTTAGAAACGATAAATAAAACATTAAAATTTATTAAATTTATCAAAATGCAAACCTTTAAATATCTCGATTTAAAGATAAATGAACTTAGGCCACTTTCAAAATAAACGACTTACATATTTTTGCATGTTCATATGTATGTATGTATGTTTTTATTTAGGTACTATTTTGGCTTTCTCATCCTCTTTGACCATGTATATGACACTACGTGTTATAATTGGATTCGCTTCAATGACTGTGGCAGTTGTTAGTTTCGTGCTTGTGGTTGAATTGGTCTCCGGCAAATGGCGTACAATTATTGGTATTTTAAATATTTTACCGGTTGCTATTACGTACGTACTAACAGCAGGAATTGCGTATTTTATACGAGATTGGCGTACAATGCAGTTAGTAATATCATTACCATGGTTTGCTATTTTATCTATATGGTAAGTGTTGTAAGTGGATACGAAGAGTAGAAAAATGTTGCATATTTGTCAAATATATATACGTTTTTTTAACTAAATACGTATTTTTTGTTTTTACAGGTATTGTGTACCAGAATCGCCAAGATGGCTTTTGGCTACAGGCAGACTTGATGAATTATTTACAATCGTAGAAAGAGCAGCACGAATGAATGGCACAACTTTGCCCACAAACTATAAAAAATCATTGGAAGCTGTAGTACCTAGACAAAAAACAAGCGAAACAGTTGAAGAAGAAAAAATTTCAAAGGGCGAAATTAATCAAATTGGAGCGACAACATCAATAACTACAGAAGTGATTACCAATGATGTGAGCCCCTTGGTCGTGGTATTCAGTAAAGCATATTTTCGTACAACTTGCTTGACTCTTGTTGTTTGGTTGACACTCATAATCATTTATTTCGGTTTAACTTTACATCTAAGTAATTTGGGTGGCAATATTTATGTAAATACGGTAAGCATTATTTTCTCATACATATACCATTATTAAATTGCGAAATACAATAGACCCCAGAATATTCTTTTTTTAAAAAATTTCATTCAAAAATATACAAAACATAATCTACAATCAATTCATATATGGAAAAACATTTAAGGTTTTCTTAGTAAATAAAATTTTCTATTTAAATTTACAAAGAAAACGCATCGATGTAAAAATTGTCAAAATAATACAATTACATACATACATACATACATACATACATACATACATACATACATATGTATATATTTATGCGTGCCCCGATGGCCTAGTTGGTAGTAAGTTAGTCTGTCATTTTAGGGGTTGTGGGTTCGATTCCTACCAGAAACTCTGGTCTGTTTCACTACAACGAGCAATAGTCTTCTTTACTCCGCTCGGTTAGAATTAGAATATAATTCGTATTTGTATTGTAATTATTCAATAAATAAATAAATAAATAAATAAATATGTATGTACACTGTCAGACAAAATAAAGTGCGGTTTCTTACTCGCACTATTTACTTCATAATAATTGTCTTCATATACATGTGTTTGTCGTCATACATTGTTTAATTTAATAAACAAAAAAATTTTTTGAGTTATTTGTACAACAAAACAAAGTGACGCTTTATTAAATTTCTTAAATTAGTTTCCAATTTTCCAATTACGAAATTGCTATATTATTTAAAGTTTTTATTAATTTTGCTCCAATCATCAAAATGATAATATTAATTGAATGAAAATAATTCAATTTTTGTATAATTTCAATTAATTTTTTCATTCATTTTCATAACATTAAAAAATTAACTATTGTTCAAAAAGTATTTCTTCAAATAATATAAAAAATTTAAATGTCAAATGTTTTTTTTTTTTGCCAACCCCAAAATTTAAAAAAATATTTTCCCTAAAAATCACCCAATAAAAAAGGACGTTCTATCATTCAAAATAATTACTTTTTTTAAGTATTTTCTTCTTATAGAGATAACTTGTGGATGAATATTTTTACAAACTTCAGAATCAAATAAATCAAAGAAATTAGTAATATACATAACTTTAGAATTAAAATTATTCAAAATGTCTGATTAACAACAGATTTTATTAATATTAACACATTAATAGCCAAGATAATATCCAGCAAAAACATTTGTTTTACTATTGTTTATATTTAATGTATAAAAATTAAAAACATTAAAACAATATATGAAGCTCTCTTTGTTAGAGCATTTCCAGGACGATTTATTTTACAATAATAAGTAAGGAACACTTATACTTGATATATTTTAAAAATAAAGCATCTCATTACCAAAAAAGAGTCAAATTCGAAAAGAACTTTGGGAAATAAGAAAACTCAAAAAATTACGATAATGACATGGTTTGTTATTTTTCTCAAAGAGTAAAAATTCACAATCAACTTTCTGATATTGCCAGTAATATATTACCCAAATTGTTTATGACTTTTAAATCGCTCTTTGACACTTATTTAAAGAAGTTCATACTACATACAGACTTGAACTTTAGTTTTTCTTAAACTCTTTAACGAAAATACGCATTAAACACATTCGTTGCTTGTAAAAATCGTTGAAACATTAATAATAATTTAGTAATTAAACTAAACAAAAGTTGCATTTCTAACAAAAATTTCCCCGAAAAAAATCCCAAAATATTTTTAATATCCCCAACAAATTCCCCAATCCCCAAACCAAAATTTTGCATCCTTTTTTGTAACAAAAATTCCCCAAATTTGGAGTCAAAAACCCAAGAAATTGAAAATCACATTTTTAATAAAATTGACCAAAAAAGTTTAAAGTTTTTTCTTTAAGTAGTTTTTAAAATTATCCCAAAATTGAACTGGTTATATCAAAATATTTATATAAATATTTTTTTCAGAATTTCAGATCATTAGAATGCTTTCTAGTACCTACTTCATGGGTAGATTATTATTTATGTAAAAAGGATAAAAACACTTTACGTGAACTAATAAATTTTTTTAAAACAAGCTCAAAATTACGAAAATTTTAACTCTATTCAACTTATAATCAGATTTATTGGTTTTAATCAAAATTATTCAGAAGCTAAAATTCTGACTAAAACCAGTAAACCTGTTTAATACTGGAACAGCTTTTCAAACCTATTTTAAAAACCCGAAACTTTTTATGGAAACAGAACTAAGCCCGTAAATTTCAATCACTTGTAGAAAATTGAAGATGCATTTTAGACATTTTGTAATTTTTTTCTGTATTCATCTGTGTTCATCATTGTAAAAGTCTTTCTATACCGAAATCATGGTATGTCTAGTGCAATTGAAAAAAAAAATATGCAAACATAATGTTGTAACAAAATTTATAATAATATTGTGATACAGCTGCAAACTGTATATATATATATATATATATATATATATATATATATATATTGTTATATATAATATATGGTTATTTATATATATATACACATATATATTATATATATAAATAACCATTGGGACAAAATTCCAAAATTACATGAATTTTACATTTGAATGTTTTTAAAACATAAAATGCATAGACTGAGATTATCGTATAACTTCTTTTGGAAATTATTTAATTGAAAAAAAAAGTTGTAATTATTCCACTTAAAGGAGATCCATTAAATTTAATGTGACTTACCACATGAGTTCTTCATAAGACATAGAAAAATTCGACCTTCTTCATATTTTTTATTTAAAAATATTTTTATTTTCTATTTTTCATCCATCAGAATAAAAAATTGATTTTGTTTGCATTTTTTTTTTTTTCATTTTTTAATTATTTTCTGTGTAGATTCTTAAAAAATGCTCAATTTTAATATTATATTTATTAAATTCTATTTTAAAATTATTATTACATTTGAAAAATAAAGATAGATTCGCCCATATTATTGTGAAGTGTTCAACCACAATCCAGAAAGATTTCTTGATGAAATTAAGATATTTGTCTTTAAAATGCAAAACATCTGAATTTGAGGCTACAAGAACCATTGCGTTATGCAAAATAACAAATTTGAATGAAAATTAGAAGAAACTGAATGCCAGAAACCGTAACACCACGAGGCAAAATAGTAACGATATCGCGATTCTCGCCAACAGGGAATGATTTTCATCATCCAAAGAGATAAAGAAAGAAGTAATTATTACTAAGGTGCGTGTAAAAATTATAAGGTTTTTTTTTTTTCTTGTTCCATGTACAAAAAACTTCAATGGGTATTTGATGATAATGCTAGCTAAAAAAAATACTTATTACTAAAAGGTATTTCTACATGCAACGTTCGGTATCATTTATTTCACATTAGATCTTTTTATAGACAAAAACACTGAAAATTTGAACTTCAAAATGAATCGAAATTATAAGGTCAATTCATTTTTTCCATTAAAATCACATTTTAATGGAAAAAATGAATTCCTTGACCATTTTTATTTATTGATTTATAGAAGTGATTAGGAAGTGAATTATTTTAATTCCAAATGTGTTTCTAGAAATTCTTCCCATCCAGCTTTAAAAATTCCCACTTTTACCTATTCCACTCAATTATACAGTCATTTCCTGGATAAAAGTGCACAATTAATCCTAAAATGATCTAAATAAAATTAAATTAACATTAAAAATGGGAAAACGTTCAGATTGCTGCATAAAAGACATTCCAGGTTCATCAAATGTCACTTTATTTTGTCGCACAATGACGAACTGCAAATAATTCAAAAACTATTTTGTTTACTAAATTGAAGAATATAAGACAAACATCTGAACATAAAAAAGTAGCCTATAATGCAAGTAGAAGACTTTTATTATGAAGTTAATATCAAGAGTGGGAAACCCCACTTTATTTTTTTGCTATATTTGCAATTTTAAAGGCAGATAGATGGTTTTGCACTTTTTTTACTTCCATTTATTGTATGATACATATTAATAGATTTTAAACAAGTTAGCGATTTAAAAAGTAACAGAATTCAAATAAGCTAATTTATTTTACACAATCAACATGATAATAGGAACGGTAGGTACAGGAGAAGAGCCTTAAAATTGGAATTATTTTCTTATCACGTTATATAACAGAGATGAAAATATGGGGGGGAACACCCGTTAGCCCCTAAATTTTTGGTAAAAAAATAATTTTTAGTGAAAAATTAATATCGAATTTTAGTAAAAAAAAATCTAATTTTTAGTAAAAAAATCTAATTTTTAGTAAAAGATCGAATTTTTAGCAAAAAGTATAATTTTTGGTAAAAAAAAATATGGATTTTAGTGAAAAATCGAATGTGTGATGAAAATCGAATTTTTAGTAAAAAATCGAATTTTTATTAATAATCTAATTTGTATTAAAGAATCTAATTTTAATGAAAAATTGAATGATATGCAATAAATGAAAATTCTATTGAAAAAACCTCGTTTTTTTAAAGGTGTTTTAAAAAATTTTCAATTTACAAAAACGAAAACTTACAACTGTAACACCGTACAACAGCATTTATCACTCAAAACGAAACCATATACCTATGAAATTGGAGACATTATTTGATAGGACTGCATACACAGTTTTTTCTGTTCATGTTCGAATATCCTTATAAAAGAACTTTGAAATTTCAAAATTAATAATTTTTTTATAAATTATTTTAAAATCTGAAAAAATCAAAT
Organism: Protocalliphora azurea; assembly: GCA_932274085.1. Classification (NCBI taxonomy): domain Eukaryota; kingdom Metazoa; phylum Arthropoda; class Insecta; order Diptera; family Calliphoridae; genus Protocalliphora; species Protocalliphora azurea. Next base: position 2,907,430 of record OW026519.1, read on the forward strand.
AATAGAATATGATTTAGAAATTCTTGTACATTTTTTAGTTTTTACCTTTCTGGCCTTTAAATATTTTATGCTTAAATATACTTGAGGTTTTCTAACAAATTATTCTTAATTTATTATTATTTTTAAAAACATCATAATGGAATTTCTGAATCAAACATTTTGTCCTTTTAGCTTGAACAGTTCAAATTTTATAAAATGTTAAAAATGTGCTGCCAGTGTTTGTGTGAATTTTGTTTTCGAAATAATAATTGACACAATCCTTTTTTAGACTTAAAGATGAAAATTATAGAAAATGGTTGAAGTATTTTACATAGCAACCATACAAATATTTCCCGGAAATATGCTTTACTGATTATAATTGTTTTGAATATGTAGACATTTATAGGCTTAGACATACTATCAAATTTCAAGAGGTTGGGGTGCATAATTGATATTAATTTCCGTATTAGGCCCCTTCCCGAAAATTATTTTAACGTGTATAAATACTACGATAATTTTAGTATCGAAATGAAATTTAGCACAATTACTTTTTATTTAAGTATAAATGATGCTGTAAAATTTCGCAAAGATCGTCCTCCCATAAAACACCATTTCCAACATGTCACTTTAACACACTTGAATGGCATATAAATAATTTATTTTATGATTTTATTTAAAACAAATAAAATTTATATAACTGTAAATCGCATTACCAAATTTCAGGAGGATCGGTCCTTAAATATATAGTTTCAATATAAGATCCACTCCAGAAAATTACTTAAAGTAAATTTGTACTTTTGTTCTTAGGAATAATTTTCAAAAGTTAAAACCATAAAATTTTATATGACATTAGCATCTTTAACATATATTATTTTGGAAATTATTTCCTGGAAACTTTCAATGATATTAAAGGATTAAATGTTTGAAGGACATTTTTTCAACTTTTATTTGGATTATTTTAACAAAAATTAATCTGATATAATGCCAAAATTCTCTTCTTTCATTTGATACCCATATCGAACTATAATAGCTATTAGGAAGTAGATTAATTCCATTTTAAATTTAAAAAATGTTGACCCTTGGTTACCGATTCAGATAAAATTTGGTGCATGTGTAGAGGAGGATACAGATTAACAAATATATTTAAATTGTCATAAATTTTGTTATAAAAAAGATATCAAAATAATTTTTTTCAGTGGATTTGTCAAAAATATTTTTATTAACGTATTTTTTTGTAAGAATTTTCTTTAGTGACGTCTATCTTTAATTTTTTTTTATATTTTAGAGAGTTCAAAATTTTTAAATTTAAAATGGAATTACTCAGTAGCAAAATAAAAAATTAATTTCGCGCATCCTTCAAAACTTTAAAGTCCTTTTAAAAAGAAAAATGAACACATCTATATTTTCACATGTATATGGAATTTATCTTGTGTGAGAAACATTTTTGGTATTTGTTGTATGGTGTAATACATATTTTTTATTTATTCATAAATTTAAAAAAAAAAGAAATATAAACCTAAATACCTTCTGTATGTTGTTATGTATAGTATTTTTATTTATATTCCAGGCAATTGCGGGTTCAGTGGAAGCTGTTTCAATTTGTTTGAGTGTTTTTGTTGTATTAAAATTGGGTATACGATTGAATTTAATAACATACATGTTGATACCGGGCATTTGTTGTTTGGCAACAAATATCGTACCCAAAGGAGATGAGAATAATATTTATATTATTGCTTTAGCCATGATTGGTGAGTAATAGTAGTCTTATCATTACGACATTGTTATTGTGATCAAATCATATTAAAATTGTATTAAAATTTAAATTACTTTTCTATTTAGCGAAATGCGTTATTGGTGCCAATAATGCTATTATACCGACATACACAGCCATGCAATATCCCACAGTTGTGCGTAATTTTGGTGTTGGAATGGGTAATCTGGCGGCCGGCGTTGCCTTAATACTTGTGCCTTATATGTGGCTCTTAGTAAGAAACGATTGAACTTTTTTTCTAAAATTAATTTATTTTATTACTTATTTATTTATTTTTTTCTCTCAGGAACACATTGAACCATTACTACCCATGAGCATAATGGGTGTTAGTGGTTTAGTCGGAGCAATTGCTTTGGTAATGATGAAAGATGTTGAAAACTAAAAATATATACATATACATATAAATATGTAGATATGTACATATACATAAGTATTTAAAATACACATACGTATATTTAAGTATGTATGTGCTACTAAATCTTAGAAGAATCTGTGATATAGTTGATTGAACAATTGTTTGATTTAAACATAATTTTCGTTAATAACACATCGCAGGCTTAACAATGATTTAAGATAAAACCTAAACGAAAAAAGTATTAAAAATATTGTAAAAATATATGTTTTAATTTACCAACTATAATCACCCAAAGCCTTTTTGAATGAATACTATTGACTCAGAGCCTCAGAGTTTTAAAATCAAACTATTTTTTAACAAATAAGGTCCTTAAAGGTCTTATAAAGTATATTGGTCATATTGTTAGGCAATCAATCCCATTCTTTTTTTATATACAATACCATTGTGTAATAGGAAAATGACCCCGTAAGCCAAGCTGATTTACAATTTTTCATGTACGTACCGCGCGAAGCTGTCAAATTGTTTTTGTATTTCTATATAAAATTTTTTACCGAGTTCAACGAATATAAAAGATGCATATGGCCATTACCTTCACATTACTAAATATAGAAGGATGGATGAGTTAATTTTAAATTCAAAACGATTTTGATTTTTCATATTTTATTGTCTGTATTACACACACATTCTCCAGTTTTCTAAATTTTACTAACACATACTTATTATAGGAGCTTATACCGTATGTGTTAATTGGGTGCTTTTTTGGAAAGAATAAATTGTCAAATTGAAAAATATTCAAAAAAGTATGCGAACAATATTTTGCAAATATTTGCAGGTTTTTGTTTGTAAAGAACAAATTAGTAATGTCCCCTTAAGAGAGTTAAAAAACGCTAATATATAAAAACAAAAAAACAAATAAAATTGTTTTTTATTAACAAAATAAAAGCAAAACATTATTAATTATTATATTTGTTAATAACATTAAATTAAAAGTAATTTCATTAAAATTTCAACTTTGATCAAAACGCTAAAAAAAAACTCAAAATCTTTAACTTAAAACGCTAACACGCGATCTTGCAACTTCCAGCAACATTTTGTGATAATTATCACAAAATATCAGGTACGTGAACACAGCTATTTATATAATTACAAAAGTTCGAATAAAATAAATATTAAAATTTTTCATATTACATATAAATATGTTATGTGCTTAATTTAAATTTGAAAATGACCGTCAAGAAGGAAAGTTAAAGTTAAAAAAAGTATTTATGATATAAAAAGTTTAAGCTCACTATAAACAGAATTTTGAATTTAAAAATTTTGAAATACCACAATATCGGTACTCGACATATTCAAATCTACATTTTAATTTATAACGTAAGTTTTTAGCTTATTTTAAAAACCACTTATGTATGTGATAAGAATGAATTTTTTTAATAATATTGTATATAATTGTTATTGTTTGTATTAATTATAAATTTCAAAACTATATACGTATTTGAAATAAGTATAATATTAAGTTTCGTGTTAAATTTTAGGTATTATAAACTAATTTGTAATTGTTGAAATACATGTAGGATTTTTTAATTCCCGCCATGTTTTGTGTTTTCAAATTTTATCAATAAATTTATTCATTAAGTTAATTTTGTAAATAGTTAATTTTTTAAAACTTTTTAGTAACTGGGATTTGTTGTTGCCGTTTAGTGTTAACGTTGAAAAACGAAATTTATGGAAGGCAAGCAAATATCCTGTACTCGTTTACCAGTTGATTTTTATTTGAAATTGTCATCCTCAGAACTAGTTCTGTGTAAATGTTACCTATTCAGGACCCATGCTATGGAACGGTTCTTTAATCAATGAAATGTTCACACTCACAACAAGTTCATTAAAAGCGGTAGACAACAGTTCTAGAACCAGTATTTCATCATTATAATGAGCCATTTCTTATGTTCAAATTTGATAAACTATTTTTTTTATTTTGTAATTATTACTATTATACTTTCTAAGTTCTACTCTTTTAGAAACGAGTAATTTATTCAGAAAAGTGATATGATGTTATACAGAAATAGTTCTCATTACCATTATTTAAAACCAATTTAATGATTGTTCACGAAAAAATTGATATTTGCAATTTTTCGCCATAAAATGAGGTTCTGCATTTAAATCTCAACCAAAAGTTTATTTAATTAAATTATAATATATTTACATTAAAGATAAAAAATTATGTTATTATGATTTGCCATCAAAAATTTTAGTACCACATATTAGTTTTTGTGCTGTACTATTATCAACATAAGAGCTGACTCTTCGTCACTTATTCCGAAAATATTGGCAGCTTTGTGCTATCTATTTGCTATTCTTTAATGATCTTTTTATCAGCCCAATATCTGTCAGTTTAGCGAAACTCCGGGCAATTTGAAGGATTGACTTCTTAAGGAAAAAAATATATAATATTTTTATTCTACAATTCAATTATGTCTTTTATATAGTGATAGGTGGCTAAATTTGGCTAAAATAGCACAGAACTATTGTGTTGTTGAATAAAAGTTTTTATAGTTCTAAACACACTTCGATATAAATTTTGGTGTTTATTAGATCTTCTATAACCATCTCTTTGTGTCTCAAATACTCGTAGTACAACTATAGTAGTAAAAATAAAATTGATTATTTTAGAGAAATTTGAAAAATGTTTTTTGTGCATATTTTACACATATCCCTTACCTGTATCGACACATAACCCACATAACCAAATGTATTGAAACCTTTATATCCCCAGCAAAAACTTTGCTTTCCTGGTAAGCTAGCAGGGGAAAATTTAAACAAAAATAAACTACTTATTTTTTGCCTGAATAACTAGTTATTTTTGTACGAGTTGTCCATAAATTTATGTAGTTATTTTTAGAATATGTACCTAAATGAAAATAAAAATAAAAGAAAAACGAAAAAAATTTGCTGTCAGTGAGATTTGAACTTGGACACAAATTAACCATTCGTTTTTAACGACTAACGTCTTACTCAGTAGATTTGTGGCGACAATCTTGGTGTATCACGCCTATTTTTGGTTCCCGAGTTTTTGCCAATCCCTTGTATATTTGTACGAAATTCGTTGACGAGATGCTTTTGTTTAAAAGCTATCGGCGAAAAATTAGGACGAACACCTATTTTGTCTGGTTTTTGGGCCATAACTCTTAAACTCCATACATAAAAATATAAAGCAAAGCTTTCTTTCTCTTTCCATCTTATATAAATTTAATGTAAACATATATGATTTATTTTGCAATAGCGGCAACACCAACAAAGAGGGAGAGTAAGAAAATAAACACTTTTGAGAAACCGTTGCAGCTTTACCGTTTTTGGTAAGATTTTTTTCCTTTGGTAGGATGGTAGGCGGAATCGACTTTTGGTAGATTTAAACAAAGAGCTTGATTTTTTAAACTAAAAGTAATTATAGTTAATAATATGTAATTTAAAAATATATAAAATTTTAGTCGAAATTTGTATATGTACAGAAAAAAGGTTTTCCCTAAGGATAGATTTATCACTTTATTAAAATTCTAACTGAGTTTTTTTTTCAAAAGAATAAAGCAACTAAAAGAATTTAAAAAATACTCGGTAAAATCTGATTCCGCTTTTATAGAGTAAATAACACGCGAGCTGCATATTTAATGTTTCAAACATTATTATAAGCACAAAAAAACTTTGAATTAACTGAATTCGGAAGAAGTTATTGAAGCTAGATACTGAAATATTAAATTATATTGCTTAATCAAATAATATTTTCCAATATTTTCCCAAGTTTATAAAGAATTTTATAAACGAATTTCAGTTCTATTTAATATTTTCAACTCATAAATTGGAATGGTTTTCCTACAATTTCTTCCGGAAAATAAAGTTTTAGTAGGTTTCGATCAATTTTAGTAGATTCTTTCGAAAACTGAACCGTTATGAAAATCAAATAAATTTTAATTTTGAGCGGAGTCGCTGTTCTGTTATAGTTGTCTAATCTTCATATAAAAAAATTATCCGCTAGCTTATGTTTCAGCGCTTATTCTGGGCCCACAATTACTTACCACTTTTTCTGAAACTTTTTTTTATTAAAAATTGCAGAGAATTTAACTAACATCATGAATTTTAATGACTCAAGAACTTCGACTCAAGAACTTGACACTTGATACTCTTTGTTTAAGTATGTGTTTTGCAGGCATAAACAAGAAAATACGTTGCTTTTTTGTCGATATTTTCTAGAAAAAGATCAAAAAAAATTTTTGGACCATTTTTTTGAATGGAGGATAAAAAAAAGCTAGATCTAATATAAAAAAAAAGTAAAGCCTCTAATCGGTTTTTCGACCAATAGTACTAAATGGGTTAAAAAGTATGCAAAATTTGAAAAATGTTTACTGTATAAAAGCTTTTAGTATTATAAATTGATAAGCTTTTAAATAAATGAAACAAATTTATAAAAGAGGCAATTCTAAAAATAACGTTTTGTAAGTTTTCTTTTCAAAGCTTAACATATTTATATAGAGAAAACAATCTCTTATAATTACCACTCAGGTACAAGTGTAAACGTTAAAAAGCTTATTGCTAAATTAAATATTAAAAAAAACTTACACACATGTCATTTATTTCTTATTTATTATTATAATCTTGAATTAAATAAAACAAAATCAGCACAAGGAATCATATTAAGTGGTACACTTACCATTTAAACCAAATCGTTGAATTTTGTTTTTATAAAACTCTCGACATGTACCAAAATAATTGAAATTCCTAACATGTTCCCAATACAAATGTCGCAATACCAAAAGAAAATAAAACTGTATATCCGAAAATTTTTGGTTTTAAGGTAAAAGAAATTAATCTCTATTCTCTAAAAACGTATTTGTGTGTATACGAATTTAAGTAGCTACATAAATATTAATTTTTATATCAAGAATGCATAAAGTTATTATATATATATATATATATATATATATATATATATATATATGTACATAAATAGGTAAGACTAATATCTAATTAACCTAAAATTACAATTTGCTTCAACAGAGTTGCAAAGAACACTAACAAAAAGTTTAAAAAGCTTTGGAACAAAAATCAAACAAAAAACCCAACAACAATTTATGCTTAATAGCCATTATTTTGGTGTTGGTGGTATAAAACTGCAAAGTTTTTTGAAATTTAAAACATTTCTTTGCTGAAGTTTGTTGGTAACGGTTATTACAAACAAGACTTGAAACTGAAAATAAAATAAAGGGAACGCGGTAAAAAAAAAATAAACTCAAACATTTCAACGAACAATTTTGTGAGTGGGAAACGCGCCAAATCAAACGATCGATATTCTTTTGTGTTTTTGTTCAATTCAATTGTACGAGATTAATGACAGAGACAAATCACAGTGTATAAAAAAATATTTGAAAATTGTTATAAAAGAATCCATGATGAAATTACTAAAATTTAAGGTGGTAAGTAGTAACTTTGTACTTTTTTTATACAATATTTTTTTTTTTTTTTTTTTTTTGGCAAAATGCCAATTTGTTGAATGCGGTGAATAGAAAGACGCAAGTGTGTCTAAGGCGTTAACTTTAAGTTGGTTTCTCTTGCATTGCCTTTATGGAATGTTGACTAACTGGATTCTAAGTCATTTTTGGAAACAAGAGAAACTGTTATAAGTTGAAAAAATAAAAATTAAAAATTGGATATCTAACAATCGAAACAGTTAAAATTATTTAAAACTAATTAAGCGGATTTAATGTTCATTAAATTCAGCCCAAGGTTAAAATATTGTCTTGACATAACTTAATGCTCCAAAAGAAATACAGACTAACCGTTTTAAATTACTTTTAGAGAAAAAAGGGTGTTGCAAAACAATGTTTTTATTATTGCTATTTTTAACTCTCACTCTTTTTTTTCACGCTTAAACTACTTTATTCATTACTTGTTTTATTGTGTTTGAAAAATTAAAACAAAGTAATTAAATTGATAAATATTATACATTATAGCGAATTGCATATACCCTACATCATCCTAACAGAAGAAACTATTTTTGAAAATAGAGGTTAAGATTTCTTTTTTGGCGATATTTTATCAACAATAAAAGTAAAACTTATGCCCTAAACTATACTCGCAACTTTTAATTTTTTTTTTTTTTTGTAAACATGAATTTAAAATATAAATTTAATATGAAATTAAATTCTGGTAATACTTTAACATATGTAATTGCTATTACGAAATTATGGACCTGTAGCAATAAAAAACTATTTGCAACTCATTGTTGACGTTTACATAACTCAAAGAAAATGTATGCATTATCATCGAATATAGGAGATTTAGAATGATTCTAAAAACATTTGCCCAATTCACAACGTCTGTTTGTATTGTTGTATCTAATTGTAACTAATTTGTTTTTTCTTTTAATTTTGTTTAAAAAATATTTACGTTATACGCCGATGCAGAGGTTTTTAATTGGGAATTTGTTTTTAAGAATTTTCCACCATACTTACGTATAATCCTTATGTTTCTCACAACCAAAATGATTAGGTGTGCGTTCAAATAAAATATAGCACACACTTTTCGTAATAACTCTTACTGCCACTAGATTTAAATATCTTTCTTGATTACAATATCTTCTAGAGACTTGTCAGATTTAACAACTGATCGAATTTTTAAAATCCGGTCGTTTGTCTGCAAGCAGATGCCAATCAAAGAAATATGTACAAAATAAAATTTGATTTTGTTCTTTTTTAAATTTTTTGTTGAATTTAGAAAAAATCGATTGAGTAACTTTTGACAAAAGTACTACATTTTAGGATAATAGAATTGCTTAAAGAAATGCTTAACAAGGACCTAAAGAATGAGATGAAACTTGGTTTAGAAAAAGAAAAAGTTGCAAGAATAAAAAGACCAAAAAGTAGAGAAGAACCTAAGAGCTATAAAAAATATCTTCGGCAACGTAGTAGCATATTGCAACTCTTTGTGTTCATTTCTCCAGAATCAAATATGAACTATGTTAAAGCTAAGTTTAAATCAAGCAAAGCAAAGGAATTTTAAAAAAACAATGCTAAGAAGAACTCTGAGGAACAGAAAAATTAAAGATCCTCAAAAACAAAAAATAAATAAATAATAATAATAATAATAATAATAAATAAATAAAATAATTCAATATTTTGTATTATTCTGGAAAACATACGTTATTGCTGACTTTTCTCATGTTTCAAGGTATGTCTTATATACTGAATAATCGAGAAAATGGTTCTGAATAATATCAAACTAAAGAACAACATTGATGACACTCGTAATATTCAATAGTATTTTTAAAATTTTCTGGTCAGATTTCAAATTTTTTCGTTACAATAGAAGCAACCAGTTGGTAATGTTTTTTACTCTTACAGTGTTTTACTTATTTAAACTATACAGAATTGTGGCAATTGTAAAGGAATTGTATCTTACTTAAAAGTGAATATAAGAAGACCACAGCAGTGTTCCACTATGATTTTAAATTTTACTTTCAATTTTTTTCAGAAGCCAAACCAAAAGAATAAAAAAATAATCTAGTTAATAATTAATTTTTTTATAAAAAGATACATCAAAAAAAAATCTGGAGAAGAAACGCTACTTATTCTGTTAATCTTTTATTTAAAAAACATGCTAGGTTTTATTTGAATCCACACCTTATAGGAAACATTCCATCAAAATATTTATACTCGCAGACAAATTAAGTATGTATTTCAATTAATAAGATATAAAATACAAACGGAATAAAATATATACAACATCAGATGAAGTTGAATCACTGGAATTCCAACTTTATTCAAATATTATTTACATAAAATACTTAAATAACGATTATGACTTGAAATTAATAAACAAATCCATAAAAAAAAAACTTCAGCTTTTATATTATTAACTGACATTCACTTAATAAAAATAACATAGTTTCCAAGTAATAATTCTAAATCTTATTGAAGGTAAATAATAAAACTGGCTTACATTAGGTATGTGTCTATGCTGACTCATTATTTATTATGCATTCATTCATTCATTCATTCATGTATTTACAAAGAAAAAAATATCTTTGTTCTGCAAAGAAATGGAATAGTTATTTTATTCTTTTATACAGATTCAAACAATCGCATAATTGTTTTTGGTTACTTATTAATTTTTCTCAACAACTTAATGCCGGTTTCCATTATAAATTGTTAAATAACGATGTAATAGTATTTGTAGAATAATATTTTCAATTAAATATTTACTTTCCTAGTTAATTTGTTTAAAATGCAGCTGCACTTTGCTACACTTAAAGCATTTTGATTTTTAATTTTACATTCTCATTATTTGAAAAATATCTTATAGATAGTTAAAACATACATACATTCTTTTTTTAGTTTTTTTTTTTTTTTCTTTTATCAATATCATTTTTTGGGAGTTTACTTATTCCATGTAAATTTCATGTAAATATTTTCGAGTGTATGTACGTAATGCGTTCGTAAATTATATCCAAGGACGCCAAGATATTTAAAAATACATATCTATTTCTGAACTCAAATTAATGCGATTTATACCATTTGAAAAATAGTATAACAGCATATTAATTAAAATTATTACACACTTATTTAAATATGAATTACACAAGTCAACAAACGGGTAGACAAATTTTGTATCACAAATAATTTCACATAATTCATGTTCCTTGTGCTAGACATAATGTATAAATTTAAATAAAAATTTTCTATCAAGTCAAAGTTTCCTAAGATTTTAACTTTTGTTGTTCACATTTTTTTTTTTTTTTTTTTTTTTTTTGATGTGCAATTTTGATTGTTTTGTAAGTTAGGACCTAATGAGTACTATATTTTTGTAACATTACTTCTCCACTACAAAACATTGTTGACATATTTGCTCTTACTCTCACCAGGACAATTATGCAACCTAAAGACTTTTTGGGGAAGCATATTTTCTTTGGTCAATGGATTAAATTTGGGACATGATGGAATGAAACAAAAATGTATCTTATGGTTGGTATGAATATTCCTATGAAATCCACAACAATATTTTTTAGTGTTGACCTGCGTCATTAAATATTTGATTTTTCAATGAAGGAGATAACATAATTCTATGTATTAGAATTTATTTTAAATCTATTTAAAATAAATTGTGGAAATAGATCAAAATTTTTAAAAAAATTCTAATTAAAATCGATTTTTTAATATATATTTCGAAATAGTATATAAAAAGAAATTTAGAAGAAGTATGTTAACTTTAACTGCATATGTTTCAGTAAATACTTCAGACATTAATTTAATTTTTTTTTTTTTTTTTTAATGTGTATAAGGATTGTGCGTTATAATAGCAATTTTTTAAATTAAAACTTAACAAATCATAATTCCAATTTATAAATAAAACACATGTTGATTATATAAAACAATTGCTAGGAGTTCTGGTGAGTTAGGATTTTGAGTTATTTGAGTCATAAAAAATACAAAGAGTCGTCGATAGTCGATGGTAGTCGAAAGAAACCCTGAAAATTGAAGAACAATTTGTTTATAGACTATACGAATTTTAAAAGAAAATTTCTAAAAAGTAAAAAGCTGTTCTGACGACCCACGAAGTAAAAAGAGTTCTTAATAGAGTTATTAAAAGGGAGGACGCAAATTACTGAGACAAAAAAATACGTACTATCCAACTTTTTACAACATTCTGCCTAGGAATTCCATATCACAGATGTTATTTGAAATTTATCAGATAAATATCGTGTAAAAAGATCGAAATTGTCGAATAAACTTTTGGTCTGGCAAGACCAAAAGTGGGAAAGCACTTCATTCACAACAAATGACACTTTTAACAGAGAAATGTATGCTAACGAGTAACGTCAGAAAAATTCCTTCTTATTTCCAGCAAAAAACAACGAGCAAGTGCTCCAAAAAAGAACTTTTTCGCCACTTCAAAAGTAGAATTAAATTCGTATTTTGCACTTTTATGGAAGTTAATAAAAATTACTCCAAAAAAAGTGATAACAAATGTATTCTAAGAAAATAAAAATTTCACAAATTAAAAAGTATTTTTATTATTTATTAACAAAACTAAAACCATTTTGTTATTAAAATTTTTATAAATATAGTTTTAAGAGAAGTACTTCAAAAGCAATGAACAAGAAGCATAAAAGAAGAACATACTAATGACAACAATGGGGTAAAAAAAGAACTTCTGAAGCTCTTTTTCAGCATGAAGTATTTCCTTCCAATGACAACACAATGTTAAAAGCATGGCTTTTCAGTTCTTGTTTTGCTGGGATTAGAAAACACAACGAATTCTAATTTGTTTGATCTCATCTATCTTCTCATTATTACAACAAAAAAGTATCTGAGTGATATCAAAAAAATTGTGTTGCTATGTGCCAAAGGTGGCCAATCCACTAAAATGTCCAGAACTTAGTCCATTTGAAATGTATTAGGTTATAGTAAAAAATATTTAAAGAACGCTTAAAGCTGAGTAAAAATTAAAATAAGTGTTTAAAAATAAGTGGACCTATTCCAACAACAAAGTAACCGAAAACACAACAATGCTTTTATTTAGTTTGTTCCAGAAAATATTACAAGTAAATATTTTATTGAAAATGAATAAAATATACATTTTTCTTTTAAATTTAAAACTTAATATAACAGTCTTTAACAAAACAAAATTTTAAAAATATTAAAAAATTTTTATAATATGAATTGGTACGCAGACCTTATTTATTTTGGAAATTCTATTTTTAATAGAATAGAACTAAAAAGTTTCATAGAGTTCCAATTGGTATGTAAAAGAACATCCATAAGATTTTTGCGATCTTTTAAAATATCAAAAAAAAAATTACCAATTTGTTAAGAATTGATTCAAAACTTTATCATAATGGCTAAAAAATTGTTATGAAAATATAAAATTAATATTGGTGTGATTAGATTCGGCCAAGCCTACCTTTAAGTATTCCTTTCTTTTATAAAATTTATTAAAATATGTCCAATATGTGATATTTCTTTTCCTGGGAAACGGGAATGAATATTTAAAATTTAAATTATAAGAAAAAAGCACTGATTTCTTATAAAGAATATTAAACAACATTATAAATCATAATTATTTGGCAGAAAATAAAATAATGCTAAAGTATGATGCATCTTTCAACATTTAAACAATTTTAAATATTTCATACAAATAAAATAAGTACCTATTGTAAGATATATTTAAAGTTGTATATCTCAGATTTTTAGGTTAATTAGTTTTTCATGCGAAATTAAAAAAAAAAAAAACTAAAGCCTAAGTTTCCGAGATACCAGAAGTGACATCTGGAATTTGATTTCGGATTTAAAAATTACAAAATAATATTCGAATCACTATTACAAAATAATATTACTATTACAAAATAATAGTGATTCGAATACGTATTTCTTAGAAGAATCATGTTATTGCCGCAACAATCATATTAATATTGCGGAAGTTTCCCCCATCGGGAGAGGTTTTGCGTCACAGGCGATACATCTAATCAATAAAAAATCAATTGGCCTGGAAGAAAAATAGGCAATATTGCCAGGCAATCATCTAGGTGAAAAAAATGAGATACCACCAGATAATCTTCTGGAAGATATAATAAATATGTAGAAAAATTATAAGACAAACAAATTTCTTCAATATTTTTATATTTTTGAGCAAATTTTCGACAACTGAAAAAATTGTGACTGAAAAATAAAAGTATTACATTAATTTCTTCCAGATGATAATCACCTTATTTTTTTTTATTAAAGAGCGATATTTTTAGGATAAAAATAATATAAAAAAAATAAAATTTTATATACTTCTTGTTGTTTATTGCCTAACTTTTTTTAAACTGATAAAAATACAATGTTTGAATTATATTGCTTTTATGATTTTCGTCCAAATAATAAAAAGAAGATATTGCGTAAATTTCTTCTAGGAAGATACATACATACATACATACATACATACATACATACATACTTACATACATACATAAATCGTTAACAGATTCTTAATTGTAGTATTAGTTGAAACTTTTAAGTTAATATTGATACTATTTTTCTAGTTTCAAATTGAAAATTATAGAAAAATCAAGTTCCTTGTTTGTTGTTATTCAACATACATTTTTCACCTGAATAACCAAAAAAATGCCTAATAAAAATTAAAAGAAAAACGAAAATAATGCTGTATGTAAGGCAAAAATATTTATAGTAAAATATATTCGTAGTACAAGTAAACTAGTTTCATAATCTGGCCAAACTATATTACAACCACCAGCACGTTGTTATGGCGTAACCAACCAAGTGCAACAACGTTTAGTAATTGCAATAAATATAATTTTTGGGCGTTATTGAAAACGAAAGTAAGATTACAATTTATATTACATTTACAATTTTCTTTTTAAAGTAATTGCTTTCTACATTTTCGTTGCAATTGCAACAACTGTTGTTAATCTACAAATTCTCAAAATATCATATTATTATAAAATTTTTGTCCCCAAATCGACGGTCATTTTTCCTTTGCAGGTATACATAAATGTATGTAAGTACGTTGAGGTTAATTTATAATTGACATTGGAAAAAATGTAACAGCTATTATCATTGTAACTATTTATTTCCTTAATAATCTTCAAAGACACATTATTTGCAACAATTATGAAAACTTGTTTTTATTTTTCATTTTACGTTTTTGTCCCCGACAGTGAAAAGAAATGTAACAGAAACATGTACATAAAATACTTTAACTACTCATGTCATATAACTTATTTACATACTACACTTACTTTTTCCGACTATTAAAACAAATTGTAAAAAAAAAAAAATGTTATAAAAATATTACATAATCATGTGAACTATGTTCATTGGAATTGGTGTGTAAGTATGTATGTATGTATGTATGTGTTTTTATAGGATTGTATGTGATAAATGTGTATTTATACAAAGTGGACTAGTTTCATGCATTTTTTATTAAATGATCAAAACGTTCACAACAAACTCTCAATTTAATTCAGTCTACTCTCACTTTTTTCATATATATTTGTTTATTTATTACGTATGTATTGGTTATAAGTTAATTGCCATTGGGGGTATGAAAACAAAAATTTTAATTTTTTAAATTTTATTTACAATTCCTAAAAACCGGCTATGACTAAATACATTTATCCATCATCCAGATAGAACACGTTATTTGTCACTACCAACTACTACAAAGTTAGAAATACATATGCACACACACACATATATATTTATATATATATATATATATATATATATATATATATATATATATATATATATATATATATATATATATATATATATATGTATTTATAATTCCTAAGCAATCTCAGCACGGATCTATATTACTGTTCAAACAAGTTTGTTGTTTTTACCAAAAGAGTAAAAAGAATTTGTTTTTTATTATTTCTCATATTACAAATTTTTAAACCGATTAAATATTGAAATTCCATTTTTCAGTTTAAACATACATACATATGTGTATAGTATTAGACTGCACCAAAATTTACCGACTTTTGAATTTTGTCTGTAACTCTCCCTAGAATCGTTCATTGGGTTGCAAAAATATATTGTGCGAAATGTTAGTGAAATCTGAAACCCGAAGTTTGTTATCTATCAAACAAAAAATAAAAAGAATCGGTTTTGGTTCTCCAGGATAATTCAAACTCCTTTTCATGCTTGGTTAAAAAAATTTGCATTTTTTTAAGACTGTTTCAAAATTCCAATTTCAAACTTCTAAAAATTTTGTTAAACAAATTTAAAAAAAAAAAAGTTAGAATAAAACTATGGAAGTTTATAGACAACACTACAAGAAATTAAAAAAGCTTTGTATGACTAAGCCAAAAGTCCAATTTTTTTATTAATACCGATTTCCAAAATTTTAATGTCATTCAATAGTAAACATATTGAAATTAAGGTGACCAAAAAATGAGATCAAACTGTTGGTAATTGTGGGCTTGGCATGATGTTAAAGATAAATATTTTATGTTATTTTATAAAAAATGTGATTTTTGTAACTTTGATCAGAAGTAAATTATCATTACTTGCAAACTATTATCGATAATTGACAGCATTTTTTGTTATGCTGGTAGGATAATAGTCTTTAAGAAATGGTATAATATGTCATTGTACCGTTTATACCTGCTATGTTATTAAATGTTTTCTCAGGTACTATATTTTAGTCAAATTTGAATTTTAGTGGAATAGAACTTTTGAGATTCAAAAAAGCGAACATGTCCGCTTTAACCCCATATATACTTTTGTACCTGTCTTTAGAACACTTTTTCATTTGAATGAAATTACTCCCAACATTTTTTCATGGAACACTACTAAAAATTAGTTATGATTTGGATTTTAAACCTACGGAATCAATAAAAAACAACGACACCAATAAGTAGTTAAGAAGTTAAAAAAAACATGTTTAGGACGAATTTCTCAAATATGGGTTGATTATAGATCAACTTGGAGATCTATCAGAGGAAGCCCAAGAAAAAAGGAATAAGGATTACAGATTTTATAGAGAGCACAATACCAGAAACATATCACGAAATTCTACAAATGAAGATCTATTGAGTATATTACTAGCAACGTCATATCTGCTCATCTCTAGTATTCGAAGTCATTGGAAAGTAGAACTAAATATGAAATATTTGCAGGCTACTTTCCAACCGAATAAATAACAATTTTCTTTTCTCTCCATAAAAAATTCTAAAATTCTCTATGGGTTCAAAAGTTACAGAGTTTTGGCCGATGAAAAAGGATTCTGAGCCACTGTGAACCTGCGATTTGAATTTTGCAGAAAATATCTTCTGAAATTTTTAAGAAAATTATACAAGGATTACCTTTAAAATAAGAAGGACAAAGATGAAAATTTTAAATATTTCAAATTTTTAAGGAAAACACCACGAAAAAATATTGTTTTTATCTGGATTTGGATGCAATGTGAGGAATTTTGATGGTTTAATATGACTTTACTTGTCAGAATGAGGCAATAATCCTTTTATTTGTCCATGATATTAACTAATAAAATTTACTTCACAAATATTTAAGAAAAGGTGCGTTCAAAAAAACTACTCATATCAACGAAGGTCTTTCAGTTATATTTCCATAAAAGTTTATCGAAATCAAGATAAAAATAAATAAGTTTTCATTATATATTCCTTAAAATTGTCAATTATTTCAAATTTTGACCTTCGATTTATAAATATTATCCCTGTCCAATTATCCCAAAAACTTCAGAATGTATTTTTTGAGACACGTTTTATCTTATTATGTAATAATTCTGTTTAGTCTGAATATCAGTTCTAAAAAAAATTTACTTTATAGCTAAAAAAAAACCGCAAAAATGCCTTTTTACCGAAATCCACAAAATTCTAATCACAGTTACGGCTTACTCATACAAGATATCGACCTAATTCTTTTTTATATTTTATTTCCTGTGTTGTTGCCTATAAACCTCCATAGTTTTATTTCAACTTTTTTGAAATTTATTTAAAAAAATGTTTTAAAGTTTGAAACAGTCTTAAAAAATTAACATTTTTTAACCAAGCATGGAACCAAGTTTGAATTAAACTGGAGAAAATAAAACATATTATTCAGTAATTATAGTTAAAATTTAATTAAAAGTAGCATTTCATTTCTTAAAAAATTAAAAATTTGTTTATACACTCCTTACACAAGTGGTCTAAAACACATTAATGGCCGGGGAATTCGAAATAACTTAAACATTTTTTAACCGATTTTTTCTTTTTATATCTTGTTTGATAGATAATTATATTTAGATTATGATTTTTTAACATTTTGTTACAAGGCAAAGTATTTAATAGCTACATTTTTCTAAAAACGGCACGGGTTTATAATATCTGATTTCACTAATATTTCACGCAACATATTTGTACAACCCATTGAACGATTCTAGTGGGAGTTACGGTCTAAAATTCAAAAGTCGGTAAATTTTGGTGCAGTCTAGTATAAAATAGTTATGGTTTGATATGACTTTACTTATGTTTTATTCTGTATGTACAAATGTAAAAATTTATTTATTGCAAGTGTATATTGCAATTGCATATATTATTATGACTTCATCGATTTAATATAATCAACCTTAGTCGTGTTTATACAGTAACGACAAAAAAAAAAACTTTTAAAATACCTATATAAAAAAAACACGTTGTCACAGTGAAAATATTCTTTTTAAATAACCTAATTCTAGAATTTTCAATACACCCTCAAAATCTTAATTTATCCACAAAAACATTTTTTAAGACTTAAAAAAAACTTAAACATTTATTTTAAAAGGGATTCTAAATTTTAAAACTGGGTTGGAAAGACGAATAATTAAGCTTTCAAAATATGTATACATTTTATTATATTATTCCAAGTTTTTCGCAACTATTACGAAACTATCTGATTTTTTACATTTGGCAACACTTTTTTTTATTAATTAAAGTCCATAACCACACAAAAATTCAAAATTGACTTTTCGATTGATTATTATGTAGTGGATCGGGATACATTTATATAGAAAAATTTATACTCATATTTCTGTAAATATTTTGTTAGCGAAAATCAAAAGGCCATAACAACAATTGATATAATTTCGTTAATCAAAAGGCCGTAACAACATAATTTTTTTAATTCAGTTTCTGTAAAATATTAAAAAGAACGTTGTATAAAATGGGTGAAGAAAAAAGTGAAGCTATTAAGAAAATTGATGAATGACAATAATATATATATATATATATATATATATATATATATATAAATTTTTTTAATTTCTCGGGAAAACAGGAAATTAAATATTCCCGTAGTTTTAAAACATTTAAACATTTTGCTATTTTCAAAACCTTATATCAATGAAAGATTCTAAATATGGTACTTGCAAGAGTTTAAAGCATATTATAAAACCAGAACGTTATCTGAGAGGAATGTTGCATGAATTAGATTTTTTTGCTATTGAATTATGTTTTTTTTTATCAGATATCTATGTATTTCTTTATCTATGGTTTAACGAATTTCCTTCAACTTACTGATCTTAAGTTGTATTCATACGTATATGAGATTATTTTCATCAGACTTCTTTCTGAACACTATATTTGATCCGAAAAACATTGTTGCGAGCCAATTTTTAGTATATTCCAGATTTATGTTTAATTTAGTAAGAATTAGTCAAAAAATAAAAAATAATGTAAG
The DNA here is from genome assembly GCA_932274085.1 of Protocalliphora azurea. NCBI lineage: Eukaryota > Metazoa > Arthropoda > Insecta > Diptera > Calliphoridae > Protocalliphora > Protocalliphora azurea. Next base: position 2,926,745 of record OW026519.1, read on the forward strand.
TTAAGGAAATAAAAAGCAAGTTAGGGAAATAAAAAGAAAGTTATTTATAATGAAATGTATCCAGTGACTGATGCATTATTTCATCTAGCCCCCATACAAATGTCCTCCCGGAATAGGGGTTTAACGATAATAAATGCCTTAAATATAGAAATACTATAATAAATGTCAATCTTTGTGCCAAATTTCATGAGTATCAGTCCATAATTGACCATAGCTCCCATATAAAACTCTCTTCCGAAAATCACTTTGTATTATCGCTCTGTAGTTTCCGTAATCTAAGATCATGCATTATAGATTCTCCCTCTATAATCATTTTTGTCAAAGTTATGTGTGGTTTAAAAGTAAATTCTAACTTTAAAAATCGATTTAAATCGGAAAAGTTTAATTGGCACCACATTTTTTATAGCACTATTTCTTCTCTTAACAGCCCGTCTAGACGTAATATAATATGTAAGATGACGGGCATAAATCACATACACATGTTAGTATCAAGTTTATATTCGACACAAATAAGTTTTATATAAGTATAATTCACAGTGACAAATTTTATGAGTATCGCTCCATAGTCGGAGCTATGGTAATCCCATATGAGCCCACTTTCGGGAGTCACCCTAAAGTGCATAAATTCATATAAGCATTCACGTAATATTCTTTATTCGTATATTTTATTTTAAACTTAGTAAAAGTATTGGTCCACAAATGTCCACATGTCTAATATAAGAACCATCCAAGAATTTTGATGAACATACACAATGGTGTGGGGTGTCAAAAAGTGTGGTTACGGCCTTTTGCATTTTAGAACTTTATGAATTATACATTTTTCCTCGACTTTTTGGTTTTTCTCAAATAGTTTCCATAATATAGAAGCGAAAAATTTTTTCAAAATATCAGTAATGTTCTAGAAATCAAACGAGTTAAATTTTTACAAAATGACAGAGGTTTTTGCTAGTTTTAAGAGTTTTTCTTGTAGAAATAACTAGTACTCAAAGAATGAAGTATATAAAAAGGAATATTTTTATGAACTTTCATTACAGAGTTGCTTTTAAAATTTTTTCGATTTTAAATTCACTTCATTTCGATTTCTAGAACATGCCCGCATGTTTTTGAATTTTTGTCAATAAGTAGGTACAGATTTATTACCAATTTTTTTTTTTTTTTCAATCGGCACCACTGTACGGACCTTCTTTTTGTCATGGTTGCGTGCAGTTAAAAGTAAAAATTTTAATCTCTCAACTATAAAAATTCATAGCAGCTAAATGGAGCAAGATAGGTACACAATTGGTACTACAATTTTGTGGCACTATTTCTACTCTACCAAACATAATTTACATAAGAGCTAGAGTAACTCTTCCAAGACAATAAAACTCCTTAGAGTAGCATATGTTCTTTGATTGTTAATGAGTAAAATTGGCGGCATTATTAAATAAAACTAATTTTTTTTTGTGATTAGAATTAGTATTCCTGCGAAATCTACAACATATTTTGTATGATATTTTTTAAATATTGTCCTGTGTTAGAAGCAAAAATTGTTTTTTAACAACTATTTGTACCGAGAACAAAAAATGATTTTATGATATTTTTATGATATGTGTGTATTTAAATTACTTATAGGCCGTATTTGTTATCACTACATTTACAACTGTCTGTCTAGTCAATGCTCAATACCCTCCACAACGTCTGGCAATACCTGGAGCAGCACCTGCACCTGTAGCACGACCCGTTGTGCGTTTGAGGCGACCAGTGGCAGCAAAATCACAAAACTTTGCCCAAAACAATGTAGCCCCTCGAATAATTGAAGAAACTAAACCAGTTACTGAATCTGGAGAAGATGAGGGCCCTGATGCCTATTTGCCTCAACTTTTGAGAGAGCAACAATTGGCTCAAGTGCAACAAGCACAATTTCAGCAAACTGCAGCTGCCTTTCTTAACAACGAACAAAATGCTATACACGAAACGCCCATTTCACACCTGTTAAGCAGTGATGAACCATTGCCTAACAGTAACCTATTCTCAACAAGATTTCCGGAACGTCCATCCCCACCAACAACACCCTCTGCCAAACAAGTTTTCAATGATTTCGGTATCGGATCTAATATAATTAATAGTCCTAGATTCAGTCAAGACAGACCACAAGCACACCAACAAGCTCCTCCTCAATCACCACCACAACAACGTGAACGCGTCCATGTTATTCGAAACAGACCTAACGAAGTAAGGGAAACAAGACCACAATTCGTTCCTCAGCCTGTTGCAGTCCAATCACGCCCAAGACCTAAACCTATACAAGCTCGCCCTTCATTAGAACAAAACCAAATACCATTACAAGAAAGAGACATTCAACAGAATAGCCGCCGTCAACGTCCAGTAGCACAAACCATACGAAAATGGCGTGAAGAAAATGAAGATGGCAGTATTACCTGGGGTTATGAAAATGATGACGGCTCTTTTAAGGAGGAACTTATTGGCACCGACTGTATAACAAAGTTTGTATTACAAAGATTTTTTTATTGTTCTTAATTTATTTGCTTTATTTAGAGGTACTTATGGCTATGTTGATCCAGATGGCAACAAACGTGAATACCATTATGAGACCGGTATCAAATGTGATCCCAACAAACGCAATGAGGATGCAGAACTTCAAGACAATGGTTTCATAAACTATGAAGAAAATCGAGCGGTTCTACCTAATGGTATCGAAATCGATATGTCGCAAATAGGCAAAAAGAAATCAAAAAGACCAGGAGTAAATTATAGAAACTAATGTTCATTAATCATAGGGGTTTGATACGATTCTAAAGTCATCAAGCATCGTCAGCTCTTAAGTAGTTTATAAGTCTTATATCTAGTATGTGAATACTTTACATTGTGAATACTTTTACTTTCATTGTTTTACATTTTATTAAAAAATTTATAAAATAAGAAATTTAAATTCTTACCATATTTTATACATTTTAAAAATAACTGATGGGTTTGCAGTTAGTTATTGATTGATATTAAATAAAACATAAACCAAAAATTCTTAAGTCTTCTAGTTATTGATAGAAAGTGAGTGCAGAGCAGGATTTAAGGTGTACATACATACAATATACATTTGCATATTGCTAAATAATTGTTTAATAGGGACGTTGGCGTCTAATGGGTGGGAGACGGTTTGGAGGTGTTATAGATATATCAAGAAAATCTCCAATACAAAACTTTGCTTGCGCCAACGTTTTATTATCATCAGCACCCTTTTGTCCAGTACACGTTACACCAATTTCTCGCATTTGAAAGTGATTATTACGATAATTGGGATAAACTATCGCAAAGTCAAAATATGTTCCTTTTTTCCGAGTATCTGGATTAACATCACGCACAAGGGAGGTTAGCTCATGTAATGAAGCATCCATCCAAGTATAAATTTGCAACTCATTTGTAGGAACATTATTATACATATATTCCGAAACTGAGTGATGTCTTCCAGTGGAGCAGAATACTCTCAACAGTAATGGACAAGTCTAAAAGAAGCAATGCATGAATTAATGACACAAGTAGGTACATTGTAAAAATAAACTTCTTCAAGTTTTTACCTTTTCTCGATCAATTTGTTTTGTTTGTGGTTTTTCTTCCACAATCATTGATTCGACATTTGCCATACTTAAATTTAATTAATGTCTTTATAGTACAATTTAAGTTTGAAATAAGAATAAAACAAAACATGTAAAAATAACAATCTTTAACTTTATTTCAACGCAAATTCAAACTTACTGAACTGATTATTTCTTTAGTACTTCGAACTGTCAAACTTCATGTAAGCACAATTTTTGCCTACCCTCTGAAGTGTCAAACTCCATGCATTAAAAAAAATTAATGAATACACCGTATTGTTGTTTTGGTAGAACTGCTGCCACCTGTTTCATTTCGCGATACTCTATTCTGTTCGACTTTCCACATTAACACTGAAGTTGGCTGCAGTTGTTTTTCGTTTAATATGTACTTGACGTTTACTGACATAGTGTCTACATTAGACATTTTTTTATCAAGACAAACGTCAAACTTAACGTGAATTAGTAGAAAGTGGCAACAGTTGCATAAAAACAACAATATGGTGTATTCATTATAGTTTTTTATATATGCGGTTTGACAACGGTAACAACCAAAATATTAACCAGCTGTTTAACTAAGGTTACCTTGTATATATTCGCACTGATTTTGTCGTTTGTTTTGATAAAAATTTGCCTAATGTAGACCCTAGGTGAGATTATCGCTGATATAATATGTGAGATAACGTCGGCAGAGGAGAGTAACCATTTTGTTTATATCATGTTAAATCTTAAATAAGGGGTAAACGTATTCTAATAAATCCTATAAGATATCATTATTTTCAATCAGTCATAGAGTAAACATACCCTTTTTATTTAAGCATTTCGCACAATTTTTATAAAAATGTTGTTTAGAGAAATCTCATTACTACAGTCTCATAATACACCTTATAATACTAATATTTGAATCTGACGTAATTCTCTCAGAGATCGAATTTAACACTCTCTGACACAAAAATCTTACATATTATGTTACGTCTAGACGGGCTGTTATGACTACCATATCTCTTCGCAAATTTTTATCCGTAACAATTTATTTCAAATTAATAGATATTAGCTTTTAAATTATTGTTCATTGTAATACATTGTATTTGTTATCGATATAATAAACATCAATAAGTTTTAAAAGAATAAAAATTAAATTATTATCAATATAAAGTAATTTTCTTTAAAATTGCTAGATTTTTAAGATCAAATAATTTCAAAATCGCTGAATTTGACAATAAAAAACTTGAATTGTCATCACTGTTGTTCATAAAAAATCATGGGAAATATAAAACAAAATACATACAATTACTGAAAGTTTTAAATTAATATAAAAAGTTAAGTTTCTTCATTCATATTAACCTTAAAACATAAAGTACTGAGTAATTAAAAGGAATAAGTATAATAAAAATTACACATACAACCTGTTTTAAATTTTCCAATATTGTATTGAATTAATTACTGCATTTTTTCATCTGGAAAAAACATCATGTAGGTATTATAAACAACTACAACAACAATATTTTGTTTTTTTACGAAGTAAACTAATAAAAAATATATATATATATATATATATATGAAATGCTTTTATTATATTATTAATTAGACAAACATTTAAGAGTCTTATATAATTGTTTGACTAGAAGAAAAATAAACAATAAAAGAAAAAGAAAACAAACAAAACTATTTGCACTACACTCACAAAAAATAGGTCTAATCTTGAAAGTGCAGTAGATACAGGATTTTGATATACAAGATGTGCAACATAAATTATATTCCAATTCACTTATTTTTTACTTAATATTAAATCTTATTTAACACTTTAATGTGAAAATTGTAATATATGTATAAATTTTAGTGAAAATGTATTAATACATTTATTTTATTCCAATACAATTAATTATAAAAATCCTTTCTAATCAAATATTTTAAAACAAAATCAAATCTATAGAAGCAAATATTTTAATAAAAGTAAATTTTATGATCTTGATTATATTATAATATAAAAATATGGCGTAAATCAAGATTACCAACACACTTGATTTTTAAATAATTTTGATTCAATAGCATTTTTATTCGTGATACTTTAAGTTATGATCTAAGAATACAATTTTCTCCTTTAATGAAATGAGTATGGGTATCATTGGAAAGGTCTTGAGAAGGCCTTTCGATTGATATATATATTAATTTTTCAAGTGCTATATTTTTGTAATTTAATGGGCTAAGGGTATAATATGGGGATCATATGAAAGCTTGAAATATTCTCTAAATGATTTGATGCATAGGGGACTACCGTTATATCGATATATTTTTGAGATAACTCTACTTTTGTAAAAAAAAGTTAAAATAAAAAGTAATAAAATATCATTTTGTCTCACCATGGGTTGATGATTTGACATATTTTATACACCAATCGAAAGGCCTTCTCAAGACATTTCCAATGATACTCATATTGTTCATTTTCATTAAAGGAGGAAGGAAAAAATTACATTCTTACATCATATCTTAAAGAACCTATAGTTCGAAAACTAACCGAGAGCGAAGAAAAATTTTTATGCAACTTTTTTTAACCAAAAATATTGCTTTTGTCGAAAAGAAAATTTGCTAAAAAAAAAAATAAAAAGTGCCGGTAATCTTAATTTATTCCAAAAATATTATTTTTAGTTAACATTATTTATATAGTTCTGAATACCATTACCTTTTACTTAAGCATTTGAAAAGCATATCAAAAACTCTGTTCTACTTTTGGAAAAATCACTGATATTCTATGAGGAAAGAAATTATAAAACTAAACAGATCAACATTCAGGAGACAAGTTAACGCAATAATCGGTCACATATGTTGAGAACCAATCTAACTCGCATGGTATTATCAAATGAACCGGATTATCGATGCCTTTTTCTCTGGTGTTCTTTTGATAAAAAAGAAAAACTTTAAAATATTTATTTAATATATCAATAAGTTAAAGCATCAAGTTGAAATTTTTAATCTAAAAACTATGTATATTGGTGCTCTTTTTACTGAAGAAAATTTTGGAACAATACTTAACTGGAATTAAGGAGTTCGACTAAAATCAACTCTTACATCATAATTCTGTTTGTGTTGTATATATCGAATAATCTGGATTATTGAGTTTATACTGTACTTAATTTTTTTATTCCCATTTCTATTTTTGACTTAAAAATTTGGCGGTATGAGTTACATGAAAGGAAAGCAAATACACAAAAATTTGGCGAAAACCGAAAAAGAATACCAAGGAATTGTATTATTCGTAATTGAAATTGGATTTTCGATTTTTCTATGTAAAATTTTAATTTAATTTGCTGCACAGAAAAAATATAAATCTACTAAACGATTTGTCAAATATAAAAACTATTCCAATTAAATGTTTAATTGTATCAATTATTCAATTGATAAAATTCAAATTTTCTAACATTTTTTACTAAAAATAAAACAATTTATCGGCTTTCAGTTATTTTTCTTATTGTATCAATTAATAAATTAATTAAATAGATTTAATTGATAATTTGAATAATTAATTATACAATTTTTTTCATGTTGAATTTCAACTAATAAAATAATTAAATATTTATTATTGGATTTTAGAATCCTTAGAATTTTATTACAAAAATATTTAAAATCATGTTAAAACTGTGAATAATAATTAAATTGAAATTTTTTTATAAAATATTTTTCTTTGCAATTTTTCGTACGACATCTTAAATTATATATAATTTATAATTTTTTTATTTTTTTATTTTATTTAGTTATAATTAAAATTATAAAAAAATAAAAGGAGCACTCGCATCTAAGGCTTTCGACTTTTGCTTACTTAAGTTATGAGTACAATATACAAATTATATTTTATTTTTCAGATGTGTTAGTTCTAAAAATTTTGAAATTAGTGTTGTTATTTCTTGTTGGTGATTTCAAGGCTTCTGTGGGGTTCATGTTTCCAAATGGGTTTTCACGATTTTTACGAAAAGATGTACATTCATTGAGTATGTGTTTAATGGTTAAAGGTAATCTACAAAAATTACAAGTAGATTGTGTTGTTTTTTCTATTAAATAGCTGTGTGTGAGACGGGTATGTCCTAGTCTTAGACCGGTGAACAATATGTTTTGGAAAGCGTTAGTATTTGGCGGAAGAGTAATAGGGATTCGATCAGGGTTGATCTCCTTATAAGGTTGGGTATATTGTGCCCAGTTGTTTATATTTTCCAAAATTATTTGAGTTTTTAATTTTTGTGTAAAGATATTTTATAAAATATAGGAGAAAGTATTGCACTGTTTGCTGCTTTGTCAGCATTTTCATTTCCTATGATTCCAACGTGACCTGGTATCCATATGAATTTTATTCTGTCTCCGAAAGCAAGAGCCATTTGCTGAATGGATTTGACTGCTTAATTTTTTGCATTTGTATTTTTAAGCGATTGAAATAGGCTAAGACTGTCAGAAGCTACAATTATTTTTTGCTTATCTTTCATATTTATTTGTAAGCATTCAAATACAGTTTGAGCTTCAGCATCGAAAATTGTTGCGAGGTCAGTTAGGATACCTTGAGTGATGATTGCTCCATTTTCATCAACAACTGCAAATGCTGTTCCATGTATAGTTTTAGATCCGTCCGTGTAAAATATTTTACAATTTTCTAATGAATATTGGTTTGCAATATCATTGTATGTTTGTCTATAAATTGAGTTTAATGTTTATTCCTTTTTGAGTCTAATAGGGTCATCTAAGAATGTATTTTTATTTAGCATCCAAGGTGAAATAAATTTTTTTGGATAGATAGATTTTTTATAATCGAAAGGTTTAAACATTTGATAGATATCAGTTAGAGTTGATTTAATTTTTAATTCAGTTTTTCGTTTTTTCAAATTGTTAATTGTGTGATATAGCAAACTGTTGTTTTGATTGATTTTTCAAATTGCATTTTAAAATTTGAATTCTTTCTTCCTTCAACAAGAAGATTTTTTATGGGTGTTGTTCTAAATTCTCTTAAACTGCATCTTATAGCGGAGTTATATAAGGCTTTTACTTTTTGCACGCTTGATTGAGAGCTTTTCCCATATATCGTTAAGCCGTAGTCAATTTTGGAGCCTAGTAATAGTTTTGAAGCATTATGAATTTGGCTATTTTGAGAAGGCAAATATTTAATTATATTTAGTATATTTAGATTAGTATATAAATAATCGCAGTGGTATTTAAAGGAGTGTTTATTGTCGAAGATAAGTCCCAAAATTCGAAGTTTATTTGTATTTATGATTTGGCAATTGTGAAGGACAATATTTACGTCGTTACAATTGTAATTTTTACATACATGTAAATGTTGACATTTTTCCGTTGATATTTTAGAACCTGAAATTCTTGACCAAGTATCAATTTTTCCGAAGTATCTTCGAAGTCTTTTTCAATGTTCGGTATGGCTTTTTTATTACTCATTAAGTAAAGATCATCAGCAAATAAGCAATATTCAATCTTCTGTTTGTTTATTATTTCATTAAGATTCTCGAATGCGATTAAAAATAGGGTAGTTGAAAGTGGGGAGCCTGTAGGTATTCCGCTATATATAGATTAAAGTTTTTTTTAGTACCAGATGTATTCCCAATCGATCGAATGCCTTTTCAAAATCAATTGATAATATTGATAGATGATTTTTTGTGGAAAGGTTTTTGTATATCAAATGATCAATGTATAATAGTGCATCCATAGTTTCAGAACCAGGTTTATATACGACTTGGTTAGGTGAAATCTTCATGGATGTTTGTAAGAGCCATAATAGTCTTTTTGATATGATTTTTTCAAGCAGTTTCCCCAAGCACGGCAGGAGTGAGATTGGTAGATAGTTATTGACATCAATTGATTCTTTCTTGGGTTTATTTATTGGTATTATTATTGCAGTTTTGTATATTAGAGGTATGGTTCCTCCGTCAAATATGTTGTTATATAAGTTTATAATTTTATGTTAGGTTATTCCATCAAAACCTGGGGATGATCCTGAAGAGGAGGTTAGACAGCTGGTAAATTCAATTAAATTGATAGGACTTTCTAGGAATTTAGCACAACCCTTTGGTTCGTAAGTAATGTTTAGGTTTAAGGCATTGTTTAGCTGAAGTTGGTATTCGGTAAGATATAGGTCAGTTTTTGAAAGGTTTGATAAATATTCACTAAAACATTTTGCAATTTGTTCATTTCCATCGTATTTTTGGTTGTTGTATTCTAAAACTTTAATAACATTAGGTCTATAGTTTCCGGTTAATTTTCGTATACCTGCCCAAAAATTTTTTATGGAAGATTGTGGGTTTCGATTATTTGTGAAATTTTCAAAACATTATTGTCGTTTTGCTACTTTTTTAGTTTATTGAATTTAGCATTTTTCTTTTTATAATCGAGAAGGTTAGAAATTGTCATGTTGTTTCTAAACGTTTTCCAGGCATCCTGTTTCTCTTTTTGTAGAATACTTAGTTCTTTGTTCCACGAAGGTACGTATTTTGATCTGGGAAAATTTGTAGGTACAAGTGGTATTGAATTATTACAGGCTGAACGAATAATTTTTGGATTTTTGCGGCATCTTTGTTGGTGTTTTGTGTTAACGTTATGTTTATGGCTGAATTTTCTATTTGGGTTTTGTATCTAGACCAGTTTGCTTTGTTGTAACGAAATCGTAAATTTGTTACAGATTGAATTGGTGGGTTTATTGTATTGTTTGTGTATATTGTATATATGGGGAAATGATCACTATTATGTAAATCATTTATAACTTCCCATGATAAATAATGTAGAACAAAAGGTGAGATCAATGTTAGTGAAGGTGTTACGTGTCGATAAACGGGTTGGGGATCCGTCATTAAGTATTGCGATGATAGTTTTTGATAATATATTTTCGATTATTTTTCCTCTAGCATTGGAATTGCATGATCCCCAAATTGGACTCCATGCATTAAAATCACCTGCCATGATAAAGTTTTCATTAGAAGGGATTAAATCTTCTATATCTGCATTAGTTATAATTTTTTCTAGTGGAATATATACTGAAGAAATTCTGATATTGGATTTAGAGTGTAATGTTACTGTTACTGCTGAGATGTTATGTGAGTTAGGAATGAATGTATGTGGTACATTTTTATGAATAAGAAGCCTAGAACCTTGTCGAGTTGAATTGTAGAAATTATGAAAATATCCTGTATATTGTTTTGGAATTGTTGGTTTATCCATGAGGATTATATTTTTTTATTAAAAGTTCTAAATTCGTATAGTTATTATAAAAACCGTTTATGTTCCACTGTATAATAATAATTTTCATTAGTAAAGTTAATAAAGTTTAAGTTAAGTATAATGTCAGTTAGCTGTTATTAGTGTTTTTTATTTATAATTTTATTTATTTTTTTTTTTTTTTGATTTTTTTTTTTTTTTTGGGTTTTGTTGCTTTCAGTTGAGATTCTTGAATGTGTGGTTAATGAAGTGTTATTGAAAGAGAGTGAGAAGGGTTTTATAATATTTCCGTTATTTTTTTCTATGGGTTGTGCTTCTAGGTTGGTGTTTGAATTGTTTTTTAATGTTGAAAGAATTGTTTTTGTTGATGGATTTTGAATTGATGTTTTTCGAGATGAGTTGATGGTTTCTGATAAATCGATTATTTGAGAGAGATTGGAATAAGTTGTTGGACAGGAAGTTGATGGATTTTTGGAGTGTGTGGTTTTGCTTTGTTCAGTTGATGTGTTTTTGTTTTCTATTATTTTGGAGTTATTGTTAAAATTTTGGTTTATTGTGTTTTCTGTGTTGATTTGATTATTGTTGTTAATATTTTTGATTATATTTGAGTATGTAGTTTTTTGTTGATTGGGGTACAGTTGACTATAAATTTTTTTAGCTTCACCAATGCTTCATTTATTTTGTGTTTTTATTTTAAGAGTTAAGTTGTTTATATTTAGGGCAAGAAACGGACGAGGATGGGTGATCACCGAGGCAATTAGCACACATAGTTCTTGAGCTAAAAGTTGGCAATTTTTACATCTCATCGGGTTTGGGAAATATTCCCTGACGTTAATTGTATACCACGCAATATTGATTTTAGATGGAACTTTATATAAATTACATGGTAGTAGAATTTTTCCGGTATAAACTTTTTTACCGTCTTCCTCTTTGGAATATTTGTAGATTTCGGATACGCCCTGTTCTTTTAAATATTCTAAAATTTCTTCTTCATTTGTTTGGATTAGATTCCGATCATAAATTGTTCCTTTACAAATGTTGAGTGAGTTGTGAAGTGAAATTTCTACATCACATAAACCACCAAAATTTTTGGTTCGTATGAATTTTCCGCTATTTTTTGGTTTTTATTTAACACGAGAATAGAACCATCTCTTAGAAGACTGATGGTAGATTATTCATTACTAATGCACTTTATTTTTATTTATTTTTTTTTTATTTTATTTTCAATAATATTTCATAACCTAGCCTTTTGGCCATAATCGGTCACAAATTTCTACTAACAGATAAATTGAAAATACAATTCATAAATAAAAATTTAAATATATAATAACATAAAATAAAAGGTAAAAAATACATTTAAGAAGTTATTGCTAATTAATAAAAACAGTTAAATTGCACAAGTCAACCCAACAAAGCCCCATCGACCAAAAAATAATAAAAACAAATGTTAGAAAGTGAAGTCAATCATGTAAGCAAAAGCTTGGCAAAAAAAAAAAAACTAATTACTACAAACGTGGTATATACCCAGAAAAACATGTCACACCAACGCATGGCACAGAAACTTGTATAAACTCTTTATATTCCAAAATGCAACAAACATAAAGTAGCACACACAGGGTCAATCGGAAGTTTATTAATACTAAAGTCACTACAAATTAAGGATTTTCTTTCTATTTTATATTTCATTTTTATTTTTAACACGCTTGCGTAAGCATCAGTCCTTGAATAAGATACCCTTTGAAATTCTATAACATAAAGCAGTCCCATGAACAACATGATCACAGTACAGGTAACAATTTCTCTCACAAAACCAATAAAAGCACCTAACTTTAACAACATACCCTGAGTTGTAATGCAAAGAAGCAACAAATGATGTAAAAAACATCCCACAGATCTTGCGCACAACTATTCAGTAAAGACACAAATTACTGAAACTAATGGCATTGATCAATGAATTCTAGACCAACATCTAAAGTTCCAGCAAGAAAACATTATAAATTCTGATGAAAATTAAAGAACATTAAGCTAAACAAAAATAAAAAAAAAAAAAAAATAAGACCAATTATCAGAAAATGTATGAGAAGAGCAAAACAACACATTCAAAGAATAAAACAAGTAGCCGATTCCGCATAAACCCAACAGGAACAGAGAGTAGATAAATAGATAAGCTCAAAGTATCAAAACTAATAACCAGAAAAATCTTCTTTCTTCAACAGACCAAATTATGTTCTAGAACATTAATGAAAATCAAAATAAACACCCAAGAGGTACCACTTTTCATTCACAAAATTTTTAATGATTTCCACAGAATTCATCCAATAAAGAAACAGCCACTAGAAATGAGGATATACCCCAGCTCATTAAAATATTAAATAAAAGATATGAGACCATGTACCACACTTAGCAAACATAATAAAGACCATACCATATTAGATTGCAATGGAAGACACCGAAAACCATTCCTAAAAGAAAAAAACATTTAATCAAATGAGAAAGATATGAACAACTTCCACCCATATTGCTGAAACAATCCAAAACGGAACACCTTAAAAAGACTAACACTTAATGAACATTTCAATGCAAAAATTACACCACAATCATCAATCTCAATCACATGCAACCATAATACAAACACACAGCAACATTATCAACTCACATCACACAAAAGACAAAATTTCCAACCACAGTGGATGTATACAAATAACATGAAATCAGACAAAATCAAGTAGGACAAATCAGAAATCTATTATAAAAAAGCATAAGCCAGGACCACTAGAAACACTATGAAAAACCAAAATACTCCCATCCTCCTGAAGAGCACAAAGTCATATAGCAGGATTACTTCTGCTTACCGCAAATTAGTAGCACTTTTCATCAAGAAACTATAATTAAATATCAACCCTTCAAAAACTAATAAATGATCTACTAGCAACACATCAAGCAGTATGAAACAGCTGAAGATGACAAACAGATATCATTCAGAAGGTATGCAGAATCACCCAATAGCATGCAAAATATCATTATAACACCACTAAACAATTATGCAGCCAGATTACTGAAACGATCAATACAAAAACACAAAAAAGATCAAGGAGATGCTGCTTAGAAAAACCAGCCCCAATAATTAATCAAAACACTATGTAGCAATCAACATTAGATTGATGCAAAAAGAAATGCTCAGCAATAATTTAAGATCACAAATCAAGCCCTAAAAGTCAAGTCAACACCACGCACTCAAAATCAATTCACCTTAAGAAAGAAGATAACCAGGACCAAGACAATCTTTAAATATGAGAAATACAAACCGTTCAAAACCTACCATATCCAAAATCATCCATACACAACACATAATCAAAAGGACATATATACAGCAGGGCAATAAACATCCAAACACTTCATAAAAAATGCAATACGCACCACATGCTTAAAAAATGGACAGAAATTACAGAAAATGTCAAAGACTGAAACCATTACACTTCCACAAGACAAACAAAGAATAAACACCAAGAAATTTCCAGAATTTATCAAACTGCGCATATCCAAGAAATATAAGTTATCAAAATTCAGACTGACCTCACCATTGTTGGAACCACTCCAGACAAGAATCTCACAACACACATTTATTACCAATCTTATCGAAAACACAAGAAAATTCAACCGATAACTACAAGGTCAAACTATTTCTGGAAAGCTCTTGAAAAAGTTTAGACCTATAAATATTAGTTGAAACATCAAACATTCTCAACGAATTTGGCAACACATTGTACGCTCGTGCCACTCTTACAAAAAATGATCGCTCCAGCAATGAAGTCAATCTGGGTATTTTCAACTGACGATTCCTACTAGATCTACAAAATTTAAACAAATCAATCAAATAACCAGGCGTCTGCAATTTATAAGACTTATAAAAATGTAACAAATTTCTATATTTCACAAAATTCATAAAAGAAAGCCCCAAAAATTTTGAAACATATGGTGAAACATGTTGCCTTAATTTAAGAGTATAAAGATATCTTACCACCCTATTGAATACAAGTCTTAGCCTTTTCATAATATATCCCAAGGTACCTGAGTATACCTCTAATGCATAAAGGAAAATAGGCATAATAAGAGCATGAACAACTCGTTTCTTAATATAAAAAGGCAGCATCAAATCCAAGCTATACAACTTGCGCAAAGTAAAATTAACTCTAGATACAATAGAATTAACATGACTCTCAAAACTTAAATTATTATCCAGAATTACACCAAGACACTTAAATTTATCAGCAAACTCAATTGTATTACCACCCAGAGTAACAGAAAAAGAATTGTTACCACATTTACCAAACAACATTGCCTTAGTCTTATCCGCATTGACCGTTAAATCATTATTCAAAACCCAAAAATGCAGCAATTCAACAGTGTAGTTAATCATATTCTGCAAAACGTCAGGAAATTCTACAGCCCCACTAAACAGAAGCTGCACATCATCTGCAAAAGAAAACGGAAGACACATACTACTAGATACCACACCAAATAGATCATTTATAAACATAATGAAGAGCAGAGGCCCAAGTACAGATCCCTGAGGAACCCCGCTACGAACTGGAAGCATTCCAGAAGTACGACCACTGCTAAAAACAAATTGTGCTCTATCCGAAAGAAAGGAATGAATTAGCCTACAAGCTGATCTAGAGAATCCAAAATACCTATGCAACTTTTTCACTAGAATTAAATGATTTACTCTATCAAAAGCTTTTGCCAGATCCAATGATAAAAGTACACAAACACCCCCATCAGAAACATTCTTTCTAATGTTGTCAGTCAAACCCAGAAGCAATGAGGTAGTACTTCTATTACACCTGAATCCAGACTGACAATCATGAAGCAACTGATTATCATCAATATGTTTCACAAGCTGAATTTTAATAAGATGCTCAACCATTTTTGATAGAATCGGCAAGATAGATATTGGTCTAAAATCATTCTCACCAATCAATGTGCCATTTTTCTTAATGGGAATAACTTTCGCCACCTTCCACAACAATGGAAAATTAGATGTTGTCAATATAGTGTTCACCAAGTGCAATACATAAACACCAATCAATGGCATCAAAATTCTAATAAACTTAAGCGTAAAGCCGTCACATCCAGTAGCAGTCGCCTTAATTAAATCAAAAGCCGAGAACATCTCAAAAATATCGACAGAACGAAAAGAAAAACCCTCCTGGGGATAATCAGAAAAATCAACAATGCCATGTGCATCAACTGATTGATTAGAAGAAAAAACACAATTCAAATGATTAGGATCGACACCATGAACATCATCAACACCATCAACCACACCATTCTTCCTGAGTATTGACCAAATCTGCCTACTATCTTTATCCTTAAAAATTAAGCCGTGGGCTCTTCTTTTAAACTTTCTAATAATAGACTTAGCTCTATTTCTACATTTGCAAAATATCCTCCAATTCACATCAGTCTTACAACGTAAATACGCATCATAAGCAAGATCCCTGAGTGATAAGTGATACTTAATCTCGGATGCATTAATCCAGTCATCACTATATCCACGTATAATTCGCCTCTTTAAAGGAACTGCCGAATGCAATACCTGCAAATTATTATTCAGTATCATTAACTGCTCATCAACATTACTAGTCAAGTACATGTTATCAAAATCAGATTCACCCAAAATGGCTTCAAAAGAGTTAATGTCAACTGCACTGTAATCATAAAACTCATAAAACTGACTGGTAGTAGGGCATAAAATTCCAATTGATACAAAAATGAAGGAATGACGCGTTACACCCGGACATTGAAATTGGCCAGTTCTCTCTACCAATCCAGAAGATGAGACTAGAAAACAATCTAGCAAAGAAGTTGAATTATGCGAAATATCAAAGTGAGTAGGCATAGAATTATGAACAATAGAAAGACTCATTCTGCTGCAAATATCCCTAAACCTTGTGGATTTATGTAAATCAAAGAGATTATTATTAAAATCACCCATAATAACAACATTGGAGTAACGAACATGCAAATCTGAAATCTCACTCTCAAATGAATTAAGATCACCATGGGGAAGATACACGGTACCTACTAATATTTTAATATCCACAAGATATAGTTCAACAAATAGACACTCAACATTCCCATAATTGACCCCAACATGAACCACCCTATGCTTAATAGAATTCGAAACATAAAGGGCTACACCACCACCTCTGCCACATGGCCGATCATTTCTATGGCATACATATCCAGGAATGTTAACCACCCCAGTAGATACCGTCTTCTTTAGCCAAGTCTCACTTACACCAAACACATCAAGATGACTTCCATCCAACAAACACTTAATTTCACTAAACTTAGAAGAGGTAGGCCTCAAAGTATAACTTGTGCAATTTAAATGACCTATATTAATATTCTTATTCAAGTTGCCTAACTGAGAACGAAGAAAACTACTATCATTATAAATTGGGCCAAGATTTTGTCTAGCAGACATATCACAAAAAAAATAATAAAAATTAACATTAGCCATAGAAAAATAATTTAAAAATTAATAACAATAATAATAAAATTATAAAAGAAATATTTACAAAAATAAAAAAGAATAATATATAAAAAATTAATACTATATAAAAAAAATCAAACTTAAGCCTTTAGTACAATCTTACACCAAAACAAAAATAGTAATTAAGATTTTTTTTCTTTTATAAAACCCATTTTTTTTTTTAATTAAATTAATCCCTTAAATTGATGGAGTTAAAAATTCAAAAATTTCTCAAAAAAGAAAAAATAGTCATTTAATCAATAATAATCAAAATTTAATATTTATGATAAGAAATGGACATGTATATAAATAATTGAATTATTACATACAATAAACAATTATTTTACACCCATAATAAATAAACTGTCGAAGAAAGTTTGACAAGTAATTCTAACAGAAATATGTTAATTTAACACGTCTACATGGAAACATCAATCAAATTGAATACCAAGCAGAATTTTAATAAAATGATCAGCTTAAAAAAGTTTCATATTAAGTGTTCATAAAGCTAAAATTGTGCTTAATTTGAAAGACAAAATTCGAAAATACGAACTTGAATGAAAGAATTAAATTATACCTAATATGCAAATGATATTGCATACAGACATTAAACAATAAAAGTGTTTACAACCATCAACTACTTCTGTTTTGGTGTAAAACTAGCATTTGGCTTAAGCGACTGCAAAGTGCAATAAAACTAAGGTGTAATACTGAAACGTCACAATAAAATGCATATATATAAGCATACATACATATATATTACACATATATATGTATGTGCATATATACATATACACATACATACACATACATACATATACATATATACGTACATATATACATGTATAGGAAAGAATTTACTACTTGCCATAAATAACGGCTGAAATCTATTGAAATTTTGTTTGACGCTGTTTACACTTAAAAAACAGTTGCAAGATCAAACGATTTTATAAATCAAGCGGTTATGTAAATTTGAGCAAATATTTGCCAAGTATGAAAATAACTAAATTTTAAACTTATAATAATAAGGAAAATTAACAAAAAAAAAAAAAAAAAAAATCAACAAACATAATTATTAATATTAACAGAAGAAAAAGAAAAATTATTTGAATCATTGGAATCTCCCAGTAGCTCCACACATCCCTGATGAGAAAGAGTCTTTACGGTACCATCCAACAATACAATTCTGGCTTTAGGAATATCATAATTAAGGAATTTGTATTTAAGTATTTTCGCTTCTTTCCTAAGTTTCCGACAAAGAGATATTAATTTCTTCGCTGCATCCGTCAGATGATCATTCAGCATAATATTAGATTGAACTCCATTAGAATAATTAGATGAAATAACATCATCAAGCTTAATATTCCGATTTACATTAAAATTTATCATGACCTCATCACGGAGCTGGACGGAGTTAAATTTGACTAGGACTGATTTACCTCCATCAAAATACGTACAATGCTGAATATCCGTTTTCGAGACAGGCACATTACAGAGAGAACAAATTTTTAAAATAGGAGTGCAAAGATTCTTTATATTGGTGGGCAACCCTTTGATAATGATATTGGCCCTATTTAATCTCCTTTGCATAATGCTACACTGAAGCTCAAGCCACGATATTCTACCACTAACATCATTATCAACAACCTTTATTACATCAAAGCAGTGTTTGATATCAGATTTCATCACTTCCACACTAGAGGAATTACATGTAGGTTGGTTATTAACAAAATCATTAAATTTATCTTCAATACGCTTTAATCCGCATTCCAGTTGTTCATTTAACAAACTTCTACTCTCTTGCACTTTTCTCTCCAATTCCTTCTCCAAAGATGCTGCCAGAGTAGCAAACCCATTTTTCAATTCTTCTTGAATGTTACAAAATTTAGGCCTCTCTGTACAATTATCACAAATGTATTTGAAAACCTTATTTTTCATCATCAATGTATGTTGTTCTACTGAAATATTGACACATTGTATATGAAAATATTCAGTGCAATAAGCACACCCAACACTCCTTTGACTTTTTGTAACATTTTTACTACAATCTGGACATTTATAATTATCAGTGTTAGGAGCCATATCAATAATGATCAAATTAGTAAGCCCCAGCTCTGATGTAAGAAAAACAGCTGCAAACAATTTAGATGTCTCAAAAATAAATGAAAAACAGCAAACCAAAATAAGGGATGAGAAGTCGTTTTATTAATTTATAGCTCCAAAAAAGTAATTAATAAAGCGAGGAAAAAACGGAGATCATAGATTTTCTTCATACAAATAAAACATAAATTGTTATTGTTAGCTCAGTTTTATTAACGCCACCGAACACAAAAGCAGTGCTACCAAACACAGTTCGAATATATTTTTAATATATTTATATTATTGTTTATGTTGAAGGCCAAAACCAATATAAACAAAACACCAGCAACCAATATTATTATTTTTATTTGATCACAATAAATATACTCCAAAATTAAAATAATACTTTTAAATCTTTAAATTATTTTTCTTAGCACAAAAAATTTCCGTGTTAGTTCATGGCAGTGATGTCAATTATCAAAGTTCATTATTGCTTTTTCTATGGCAAATACACTAAAAGAGGTTACGGGTTTATTTTCATTTGTTGATTTAATAACCACGTATTTCGGGTCATTTCCCATACTTTGTTGATTAATGGAAGGAAACATTTCACTATTTGAATTAGGTTTTCTTTTTTTACTTGGTCTTTTTGAGGTTTCGTCTAGAAGACTGAACCTGTTCCCCGAAGGGAAAGGGTCATCCACATCCATCTAAACTCTAATTTTTTTTATATAATTATTTCTTTTCTCTTTCTATATAAATAGTAGTATATAAAGATTCTTTGCGTTAAATTTGTTTTTTCTAAGGTAACGGTATATAGAAAAGTTTGAGAAAAGCGATTGAAAAAAACACTTGTTAACGCGTGAGCTGTTAGTCGAAGACTAAATTTATAAATTATTAGTTACAGAGATATAAAAAACGCATTTTTGACCGATATCCAAGTCCTAAATAAATAAGCTACGGACTTTGATCAATCAAATCGAGTTATTACCAAATCTGTTTTTTTTTAATGTCTGATTCTCTTATAGTTGTTGTTTTCATGGGTACTGAAAAACAATAAACTAAGGCATATTTGGTTTTTTCAACTTTTTGAAGCACCTATACAAGCTAGAGACTTCGTTCTTTTACAGAAAAATCCGAAATTAACTAAATAGATCCAGTATTAACAAATTTATAAGTCACAACGCGTTATTAGATTTTTTGAAGAAAAATCGGAAATTTTTTTTAGAATTCTTGTGTTGAAAATTAACCAAGTAGATCCAGTTTTAACCAATTTATAGGTCAAAACGCGTTATTAGATTTTTTGAAGCTCCTATATAAGCAATAATGCATAAATCTATCACAAATATTTTTTCAGAATTTCTTTTTTTAAATCTGTCAAATCGGTCCATAAATTTTCCACCATACCCTTTTTTATTAAATTTGTTGTTTACTAGCTTTTACCTGCGTTTCGCTATCCTATTTGATGCGCTAACTAATATTTATTTTATATGGGAGCTACTAATCCCCTTGGACCTATTCACCCTATTCGAAATTTGATATGAAAATTACTTTTAATTTTTTTTTTTTAATTTCACATTTTTTATGTTTTTTCGAATAACAGTTCAGCCCTAACCATATAAAATTTATGGATATATCTTTAACGGATCAAAAGTTACAAAGTTATTTCCAAAAAAAAAAAAAAACTTTGGAACCCCTGTGAGACATTAGCGTCACAGAATTTTTATAGTTTGTATAATGATAAAAATGTCTGTGGTAATTAATACCACTTCCATTTCATAAATTTTAATATACCTAACAGAGCTTTCAGTCCGAAAAAAAGATGCAGATGTGAATAAAATACAAATAACTATTTTGGAAACAATTTTAGATTTTTCATTAAAATTGTGATATATCGTTGTCCAAATTTCTGATAAAATGTAGTTATTTTTTTTTTGCTTTTTTGCATTCTAGAGTTTATCACGTTTCGTGACGTCTTCGTTTCGCGGCGTCTTCACGCCTCCACCCAGAGACTATTCGGTCCATTGTGATCCCATTATAGATAATATAGAAAGCTGATAGATAAAGAAAGAGAATAATCCTAGTAGAATATAGCAATAGACTGAAAAGAAAGATAGCTAAATATAAGAAAAAATAAGGAATACCTAAGACCCATCAAATCAACCCTGACTGCCTCTAAGCCACTTTATTCCCAATACGAACCCTATAAGGTTGCCAAGTTCTTCATCCGCAACCTCCTCTAGTTCGTGCAGAATATGGCTTCCAAACCACCTCAGTCTACTTCGCTAAAGCCCTACACATTGACAGAGTATATGCTCCACAGTCTCTAGCTCCTCCACATCATCGCACGTCGTGCAAAAATCTGACGCGCCCACTTATTGGTCATATTCCCTATTGCGAGGTGACCGATAATCATGCCAACAATGATCCATAGATTCACACGACTCATGCCCAGAGGATGCTTCGAATCTACTGGTTTTAGACTAGGCCATAATGCTTTAGTTGCCCTGCAGTTCGATATACTCACCCAAGCATCATTCGTTTTACCATTCCCTTATGGCCATGAGATATGACCCAACCGGAATCCTAACCGATACCTCCACAAAAGACCTGTCCAACTCCGAGCCCTTACGTGCTAGCTCATCGGCTATTTCATTGCCGAAAATATCGCAGTGACCAGGAACCCAACAAAGTCTTATTCTGTAGGCATCCATTAGCCTCCTAAATGCCTTCCTACACTCCAGCATTAACCTGGACCTAACACAGTAACTTGTCATTGCCATCAGTGCTGCCTGACTGTCCACATAGATAGTTACCTCAGTGTCCCTCTCAAAATGTAAATGCCTAGAATTTCTGCCTGGAAAACGCTGCAACTATCAGACAATCTATAAGATCGTTTGATATCTGTTCCCAAGAATTAAACACCCGCCTACTTCCATCTTCGAGCCATCCGTGAAGATAACACACCCTCCGTGGAGCTTCTCCGCCCCAATCCAGAAGTCCCTACTGCGGATTTCAATAATGGAAGTAGCCTCGAAGTCAATTATAGTACCTACATAGTCCGTTTGGGCGGCCGAGGATAATGTTTGACCATTCAACTTGACTTCATTAAGCATGCTAGCATGCCCATTCTTTGAAGCTCCCCATTAATCCCAATTCCTTCAATCTAAATAAGCCCCACACAGTCATATCTCTCTCGAATTCCTCAATTGATAGAAGGTGGAGAATGATGTCCAGTGCCGCCTGAGGTATACTTCTCGCGGCTTCCGTAATGCCAATTGAAACACATCTCTGAACTTTAGAAATAAGGTTCCTATACGTCCCTTTCCTCAACGTCTCCCACCATACCGAACATCCATAAGTAAGTATAGATCTCACAACCGATGTGTATATTCAATATACAATTACCGGTTTTAGACCCCAGTTCTTCCCTATAGAGTTCTTGCATGCGTAGTAGGCATTAAGCCCCTTCCTGACCCTTTCCTGACTATTTCTCGTCCAAGACAATTTGCTGTCCAAGAAAACGCCCAGGTATTTGGCCTCCATCGACAAACTGAGTTCCGTCCCATTCAGAATGTCTGAACCTTATATCTCCTGGTAAACAGACTAATTCAGTCTTCAGGGTCGACTCCTAATCCATTACTATTTGCCCATTGGGAAAACTCTCGCAGCCCAGATTGCATGACCTCGCTGATCGTGGGTAGAAATTTACCCGAGACCAACAATACTACATCGTCAGCGTAGGCTACGATCTTCCTTCCCATGGCATCGAACTGTCTCAATATGACGTTCATTGCCAAGAGTCAAAATAATGGAGAAAGAACCCCCCCCCTTGCGGTGTGCCCCTTGTCACAAGCTTCTTTATGTAAGTGTCTCCCATGCTCGAGTTGATAACCCTGCTGCTTAACATCAGGGTGATCCACTCGATTAGGAATTCACCAATACCTAACGTAGCGAGTGATTCCTTAATCGCCTTTATCCTAATGTTGTTAAGGTGTATTCCTTGTGCAGCAGACCCCGTTCAATAAAACTCACCACATCATGCAGAGCACTCTCAACAGACCTACCCTTAAGATAGGCGTGTTGAGCTTCGCTAATGACCTGAGT
Source organism: Protocalliphora azurea (assembly GCA_932274085.1). Taxonomy (NCBI): domain Eukaryota; kingdom Metazoa; phylum Arthropoda; class Insecta; order Diptera; family Calliphoridae; genus Protocalliphora; species Protocalliphora azurea. The sequence goes on from OW026519.1 coordinate 2,950,253, forward strand.
TCCCATCATCCTCCTCAGATACAGATCGATCAGTCTTTCTATTGTCTTGATTAGAAAAGACGATAGGCTGATCGGTCTATAGTCCTTGAGCTTCGAGTGAGTCGTCCTACCCGCTTTGATCCATAGCGAATCTGAAGTCTCTGCCTTGGTTCTCCTTAAAGGTCATGAAGTTCACAATCTTCCATTGTCCTGTAACAAGAACTTCATTCTGATTTTGCAATACTGTCAGAATGGTTTCAACCTCAGGAATGGATGGAGGAAATCATGCCGTCACTATTGGACGCAGGGACTACTCAGACGCCAGTATCACCTCAAGTTTCGCCCTCGGATGGAGAGAATTGCACTTAGCAACTGCGTTTTTAAGAAATTCAAAAGATTTCTCATTACCGCAGTTGATAGTTTTAACTCCCTTCTTCCAGTTCGCGCCTTTGAAGGATACCTCGTCCGGCCTTCCTTTTACAAGAGCGATCTTTTCAATGAGCTTGTGTTCAATCTGTCGCCATTGCTCAACGCTGATCATCCCATCTGGATCAATTTTGTCAATGACTGCAGCTTGAACACAGTTCTGCAGCACTGATTCCTTCGCCTCTTTCGATGTTGAGGGCCCTTAGCAGAGCTGGAAGGTATGCGAGCAGCCTTCTTAGCCATTGAGGTTTGCTGGTCATCCATAGATCTGGCCTTTTTAGTGACCCCCTTTTGGGGACCCTTAGAAGAGCAGTGTGGGATTTGACCAGCATCGCTCGAAGAAGAAGGTCGCTTGCCAGAGATCTTAGCCACCCCACCAGTGGTGTCCTTATGGCTTCCACTGGTTGAGCTTGTCGACCTTTAACCTACTGCCTTCTTTCTTGTTGATGGCTGATCATGTCCAGGCCTAGCATCCCTGACAATCTTTTGCGATTTGCCAGTTTTGTTGACCGGTGCATAATCAGCCACACCATAGGTAGTTTTAGGCTTTCCAGTCCTTACATGCGGGTCCAGAATGGTTGCAGGTTTGGCTGGTTCGCCACTAGAGTGCTCTTATGAGACACCTCTGGAGTGCTGTCCACATTCTCACCCAATCCTTCAGAATAAGACATTTCCAGAGAGTCACAGACAGGTCCGTAGATCCGTTCGAATCTTTTAACGTTCCTCCTGTGCTTTCTGATAAGGTACTTATCCTTGCCTGCAAGTGGCGTTGAGCCTCTCTTAGCTATCTTATGCAGATAGATAAAGGAAGCTTTTGCGCCACTTCGAGTCTTCTCGTCCTTAGTTCGACTTATGACATCGTTTGGCGCCGTCGAAATATCCCCTTGCTCAGACCCCGCCTAGACGCTCCGGTTCCTCTCTTGACTCTGAGCGCGAGCTGAGATCACAGTGATCTCGTGCTCATCTTTAGATCCAAGAGAAAGATCCCCGAGCTTCTGTGTGGCACTGGTACCAGCAAAGCAGTCCCTCGAGATGTCCAGAAACTCATCCGTCTCTAATAGTAAGCCCAACAACTGACTTTCCTGTTCTAGAATGTCCCGTTGGAGCCCCATCAACACTAAATCGTCGCCCGTGTCTGTTTTGTCTCCTTGCGACCGTTCTTCATCTGTCCGAATTGATTTTAAATTTGAATTGTCTATTATGTCCCACGAGTATGCTAGTAAAAGAAGGACCATCTCGCGCAGCGACGGCGTGCGCGGACTAGGCTAAAGCTTACAACCAACCCGAGCCATAGGCGTTGGAGGATCATTTCTTTTTTTAATGATCACGATAAATTAATATCATTTCCTTATAGTTTCTTTCCTTATAGCTCTTTCCAGCTATGCTAGGGCAAATTCTATATTTGAAAAAGATTATAAAAAAATATAGCACTAACATACATATTTATACATTTTGAGATTTGAGCAGTAGGTTCATATCTCAAAAATTAATATGTTCTTAAAAAGATGTATGTATATTATATATTTTATAATGTTGTAGTTGTAATGTATACACAATTCATGATTTCCTTTATGATTATTTTTTTAGCTTCCATCATGTCTTCACATTCAAATGTGCAAAGTAATGATAATACCACAGCGTCTAACAAAAGTATGAGTCACAGCAAAATAAATTCTACTCAGAATAGTAGCGGGTCTGAGAGTATGGATAAAGTATCGCCTGATCAAGATATATATATTAACCCGGCCGATGGTTTACCAAGTCAACATCCAACTTTAGCTGATGGTGAAATCGACAGCAATACCGAGCCTGAAATAGATCCTGATTCATTTGATGATTTACCAACATCAATTATAGTCACTAATATACATTCAGAGGTATTTGCTAGTCCTGAGCTGAAACAGGAAATGGAGGACTTGTTTCGTATGTTTAGCGAAAAGGCTACATTTCAGTGGTTGCGCAGTTTTAGAAGACTTCGAGTTAACTATGATAATGCTATTGCAGCTGCGAATGCTCGTATTAAATTGCACCAATATGAGTTTAATAAAAAAACTGTAATAACGTGCTATTTTGCGCAACCAGTAACTCCTGTATCTAACAAAAACCTTCAACCACCAGCTCCGGTGAAACAATTCCTAATATCTCCACCAGCTTCTCCTCCAGCCGGCTGGGAACCAAGAGAAGAAAATGAACCTTTAGTTAATCACGATCTATTGGCAGCTTTGGCAAGTCTAACTCCTGGTGAATCTCACGAGTTGCATCCACAAAGTGAAGACCAGCCCGCTATAATTGTGCACACAGCAAGATTGCCGGAAAATGCTACAGATGTCATTAATACCGGTTCAAAGTTGCCAATAGTACCGACTAAATGCCCCGAAAGAGCATAAACAAAAAAAATCAAAAAGAAACGAAAAATAATCCAGACATAATGAAGTTTGAGTCAGACTTAACATGTTACAAACAAACTAAAAATTATGTATTATTTTTTGTTACATGTAGGCTGTTGTTTGTTTTAAAACTAAAGCTAATTAATTATAATAGAAAAACGAACAAAATATGTTTGAAGAAACTTATTTAAATGCAGGATTAAAGCTGTTATTTGAATTTCTGTTAATTTTTCTACGTCCTACTGAAACACTGGCTGAAATGAAAAAATTTTAATTTATAATATTTTTGCTCTTTTCAACGTGGATTTCTTAAGGCCATAATCTTTTTTCTTTTTTTTTCTTGCTTACGAAAGAATTGACAAGAAATTGTAAACTACACACCCACTACAAAATACTTAATATTTGGGTCATTGTTGAAACTGTCGCAAGCATCGAATCGATTAATGTCTTTTAGACTTGCAATCATACGAATGATATTGTGATTAAGTATATATATATATATATATATATATATATATATATTAATATATATATATATATATTAAGTACATATATATATATATATATATATATATATATATATATATTATTAGGTATTAAAGAGAAAAGTTATTAAAAATAAACCATGAATTTATGTGTGTATTACCTACATAACTAAGTCCTAGAACTCATGGCTTGTATGTGCACATACATACATTTAGTATAAGATTATATATTACAAATTGCCTAAATTCGATATATTGTTATAAATGAAATGCATAGATGTTAACAATGAAAAATTTAAATCGCAAACAATTGAAAATTTTTATTTATTTATTTTTTTAATATTAAATTAAAATGAAAATGTGAAATTCGAAAAATATTACAATAAATAAATTATACCTTGTTGTACTAATTTCTTTTCTATTATAAATATAAGAAACAGAAACACAAATAAAACAATGTATGTATTAATAATATAAGCTCTGCTTTAAATGTGCCCAGAGCTTATTTAGTTAATATCGTAAAAAAATTTATCAGATTTGTAATGCACACATCGTCACTTTAACTAAAAATAAAAACTTGTGTATCTTTATGTGGTTAAAAATACATTATAACTACATAAATATTATGTGAAATACAAATAATTTAAATTTATCCTCTCCCAATCCTTACAAGAAACACTTAAAAACAATTAAAAATATACTATCGAATCACAAAATTACCTGTATATAGTTTAAGTTAAAATAAAAAAAAAAAATATGTAATGGAAAATGTTTAATGAATTTAAATAAATAAAAATAAAATTAATGATGATATATTGAATGTAATCCAATAATAAAAAAACTAACTATCATTTCTAACTGCAGCTAAAGATAAAAACAAAGCATTATTTGTTCTTAATATATAGTAACATTTTATTAAAAAAAAACAAAAAAACAACAATTAAACAATAATTTTAAATATTTGGAATGTTATTTGAACACATACAAACATACTTTACAAATGTGTATAAAAATTTACTTGATGTGGACAAGATGTATGTGTGAGTTTGTATTGCTTCAGTTTAGATCAATGAGTAAACGTTATATCTTTAAATTAGTTTCATTTGGTAAATTGTTAAAGCAATTATTTTTCAAGGGTTTTTAAAGGTACCATTTGTTCTGGATCATCTGGATAGACGCTGCTATGTTTTCTTGGCTTTCTACCAGCACATTGACTAAACCATGTGTCACCCTTGCCAAAGTTTTCACCATCTTCAATGGATTCAGGCATTGGTTGGTTCATTGTTTCTGGCAAGAACATTACCCAAACACCCGACACCAAGGCAATAATACCAAATACTACGGCAGGAATTTTTGGGTCAAATGAATCCAACAGAGTAATTAATGGAGTAAGTGCGCCAGATAAACGAGCACACATTGATCCCAAACCCATAGCTGAGTTTCGGACAACAGTTGGGAACAATTCGGCTGAATAATTGTAAATGACACCAAATGAACCGGCAATAAACAGTTTTCCCATCATCACAATACCAGTTGAAACTGTGCTACCTTGTTCAATAAAGGCAGCAACTATACAACAAATGCCACCAGCTAACATAAGTGTGCTAATAATTGGTCGTCTTCCTAGGCGATCTAAAACTAAAACTACCATTAAATAGCTGGGAAATTCCACCAAACCCATAATGAACAAAATTAAATAAGGATTGCCATATAATTTGCCAGCACTCAAGGACAGACCATAATAAACTAATGAGTTTGCAAACCAACAGAGACAGACATTTAATGTTTTCATACGTAAGTTTGGAGTTTTGAAAAGATCGCCCAAACCAGCACTAGCTTTTTCTTCAGTTGCTTGTTGGCTCTTTCCTTTTTGTATGAAATATTGTTTGTCAATAGGAATACCAGACCCATTGATTCTTAGACCCTTTGCCACAATATCTACTGCTTCACTAGCGCGTCCTTGCATCCATAGCCAACGTGGTGATTCATCTAACAACCACCAGTGTCCCAAGAATAGTACACCATGTAATCCATAAACAACCTGCAAAAACTGACGATCTTTTATTAAGGCACCCCATCCAGCTACCAACATTATACCACCGGCGAATACAGCCTAAAAGATACCAAATAATATGTATTGTATATTAAAGACATTTTAAAGTTTCAAATGTACATATATAAATGCTGACCTGGAATGTAATACCACACACAGTGCGTTTACTTGGACCTACAAGTTCCATGGTAAGTACGAAACCACATATATAGGCACCAGCCGATCCAAAAATACCCAACAGATATCGAGCCAACATGAAGGAGAAATATTCTGGTATAAAAGCTACCGCCACGCCTATAATAAGTTGCAATAAAGCCGACCAACAGAATACCGTTTTACGTCCCACCTTATCTGCCAAACCACCCAGCACAACAGCTCCGGTAAATACCCCCAACATAAACACTGTCTGCACTACGCTGCCCATCCAACGTCTATCACAAACAAAATTCCAATCTATCGTACGTGATGTTTCGTAGTATGTACGATCATAAACGTATGATATACAAGGAACTGTATTATCGTCGTCATCGTACATGTGACATGAATCTAATTCACCATTATCTTTTCTGGGTATAGCCTTTAGAATTTCCGATGAATTCCATGGAACATAAGAGAAACTTGTGTTGTCAACACCTTCGATAAAGCAACGATGTTCAGGCACCGCTTGTACTGTTACCAATGAGAGCATATGCAAACCAGCGGTTAAAGCAGACAATACTTGAAGAAAAAATTGAAACGCTTGGTAGCGTCCAAATTCCCCTAAAAAGAGACAAACATGCATATAAATTAGAATAATAACATATGTATATAAATCATATTGCAAAAAGTGTTAATGATTTAGAATTGAGTTTTAAAAACAGAAATGCTTTCACCCTATAAAAGAAACGATATCGAAAAATTCCCATAAGTGATAACCATTTTCGAATCGAAAACGATAGCCTTTATAGAGTTAAGTGTATATTTTCTTATATCGTTTTCGCTATAGTAATATCCAAAAACAAGTTTATACCCTTCACAACCTTATCGACAAATAATACAATTTACGCCTTAAAGTATTCACATTTATACTTACAAAACTAATTTACATTTTTTCCACACTGAGAGCTTCTAATGACTACTAAATTTATATACATACTTACCCAGCAAAGAAACGAGCAAGAACTTCTAAAAAAGAACTAAGTGCATATTTTGTGCTCTCTTGAAAGTTATTAATAATTACTTCCAAAACAGTGAAAAAAACAATATATTTTTGCAAGAAAAAAGGTTAGTTAATAATTTCTAAGAAAATTTAAATTTTACAAATTTAAAAGTATGTTTAATATCTTTAAATAAGGTTGAAACAGAATTTTTATTAAAAAATTTTATAAACCTAGTTTTAAGAAAAGTACTTCAAAAGCAATGAACAAGAAGTATAAAAGAACATCCTACCACTGAAAACCATGGGTTAAAAAAGAACTTCTGCAGCTCTTTTTCAGCACTAAATACTTCCTGTCAACGACAACACAATGTGAAAATCATGAGTTTTTCAGCTTCTTTTCATTCCTTTTTTTCCTGGGTATGTTTGTTTGTAGATACATGCTTACACAAACAACACTGAGTCATTACAATGCTTCTATTTGAAACTAAAAAACGTCCAAACATGCATAAAAAAATGATTGTGAGTACATACAAACAACAACTATTGCTTGCTTATACAAAAAACAACAACAACACTGAAAGTCATTGCAATGCTATGTTTTCAAAGAACCGAAATTAGAAAAAAATATTTACAACAGATTTGTACAAAAACGATTTTAAAGCTTATATAGAAGCTTCACAAAGTCCAAAAGTGCGTTTTGACTGATATCTCATTTACTAACGAACCGATTTTTTTCCATAAAAGCACTGCAAAAAAAGATTACAAATTTTCTGTGCAAAAACGAAGTTGCTAGGTTATATAGGGAATTATAAAAATAGAAAACAAATAAGTTTTTAGAGGCCTTTTTGATTTTTTAGCGATATCTCGGCCATTAATGGACCGATTTTGCTGATTTTTACTAGTGCCATTCTAAGGAATATTTTCTATAATTTGATCTATATAACATATATATCCGTTAACTGGGGCTTTCTAAAAACTGATTTCAACAGACAGACGGACATCGTTATATCGACTTCACTATCAATAAAATTAGATGAATATATTGTAGAAATTAAAAACGGAATGACAAACTTATATATAACATTTACACCTGTGGTGAAGGGTATAATAACGATATTAAAATCGGCACCTACGATAATATCGTTTTCAAAACAATAGATTTGTCATTCGAATAAAAATTACAAACGAACGAACAAAGTTCTTTTTAGAATAAAAAATTATTCAATCAATAATTTTAGAATAATCGAATACACGATTAAAAAAATCGGTTTTGATGATAATTATTTTGTCTTTAAAGAGGAATATTGAGAACTATTTTCTTAAAAAAATAGTTGTCAGTAACTCTGAGTAAAAAAGCAAGCTTTAAACAAATTTATATTGAAATTATTTGACTATTTGGTTTTGAACTTATCAGAAATAAAGAAATTCTTCAGAAATAAAATAAATTTATTGTCTCATCTAGAAAGAACATCCAAAGAAGTCAATAAGATCATAAGCGTGTGAACCAGATGTAGTGTAAATTCAAATTATTGACAATGAATTGAACATACTATTTTCATTGGAAGATGTTCTCTTTTTTGATACCTATTGATTTTTTAAATGTTCCTTTTTTTCAGTGATAGGAAATTAGTTTTAATTTGTATATATGTAAATTCATTTGTTTAAGAAAGTTTGTTTTAGTAACTAGTATTTGCAATAAACAAGAACCGAACAACGTTTCACGTTGGTTTCAAATGGCTCAAAAGTGACCATTAATTTAATGTTTGGTATCAAGTGAAACTAGATAAATTTGTTAAAATTAACTAATTGTTAAAATCAATCATCAATCAAAAAAATAATAAAATACATATTACATAGTAATAATGTCTAAGCATACATTGTATATAACAACTCAAATTAAAATTATCATTAGGTTTTAATACTTGTAATGGTTCCCTAACCATAATGCAAAACAAAGATAAAAAGAAAGTTTTTTAATTGCTTCAAGGTGAAGTTATATAATTAGAAATAAAATTTTAAAGTGCTTTCTTCTTAAAATTTAAAATTAATTTTGCTCAAATTATTAAATTTTAAAATTGTGTTGCTGATTAATAATAATTAATAGTAATAATTTTAGTTAATTTTCGGATTTTTTGTAAAATTTCCCATTTTTGGTGAAATTTTAGATTTTTGGTAAAGTTTGGAATTTTTGTGAAATTTTCATAATTTAGTAGAACATTACTTTTAAAGCACTAAATATTAAACATAAATTATTCTGGCAAAAACAAATTTTGAGATTGCTTTTGAGTTTAATTTGAGGGTAAAACATGTAACATATTTTCTTAAATTTAAAGGCAACACTATTAGAAATGAACATTTGACCCATTTACACTATTACAATTTTTTCCGAATAGAAAATAAAAGAGGGTAAAGAACAGAATAAAGGCAACGTTTTAGCCACAAAAGAAAACGTTATCTTAAAAACATGTAATTTGTTCTTTAGAGTTATTCCATATAAAAACGGACAGAAAACAACCAGATTTGAATGAAATTTACTACATACATAGAAAGCGTTTCTTAAATCATAAGCTTTTAGACTCATGGCCCTTTCTGCTCCAAAAATATGACATTTTGAAAAACGAAAAAAGACTAAAAACTTTACAAAGGTGTACATGTTCAATTGCTAATATATTTATATGAATTTATACACTTTAGGGTAATTCTCGAAAGTGGGCTTATATGGGAGCTATGGTAAATTATGGAGCGATCCTCATAAAATTTGTCACTATGATTTCTACTTATATAAAACTTATGGTACTAATATGTGTAAGTGATTTATGCACGTTAAAGTGATTTTCGGAGGAGAGTTTTATATGGGAGCTATGGTCAATTATTTTCATAAAATTACACCAAATTTCATTAAAATATCTCTATATTTAAGGCATTTATGATCGTTAAATGCCTATTCCCGAAGTACATTTGTATGGGGGCTAGGTGAAATAATGGGCCGATCATAACTAATTTCAATAAGTTTCGTCCTTGTATCTCCACGTGCCAAATTTCATTTAATTATCTTTAAAATTGCGATCCGTACTTTGTGCACAAGATTTACATGGACAGCCAGACAGACGGACGGACTTCGTTAGATCGACTCAAAAAGTGATTCTGAGTTGATTGGTGTACTTTAAGCTGGGTGTTGGATGATTGTTGAAATTTTTTCTAATCTGAATTTTTAACAAATGGAATAATATTTAAATAATTTTATTCTAAATTAATATCAAGTAACTGAAAATTTTATTATATAGAGTAAAAAATGATTCGAAACTATTTTATTTCTGAAAATATAAATTGAACATAAAATGAATTTGTTTTTAACAAATATTTAGAACTAAAATATTTACAATGAAAGATCAATTAGTTTTAATATTTTTAATTTCATTGCATAAATTTAAAAAAGTTTTCCTCCGATATGTTAATTAAAGTGTAATAATATGTAATTTGTAGTAGGTTTGGTAGCAATACTGGTAACAAATGGTAGCAAGTATAATTGGAAGCAACCAATGTGACCATTTTAGCATGTTTTCAGCTAAATTTAGTAAATTTTAATTTGTTTGGCATAAATTATAATTAATTTTTAAATATTATGTCTTATTTTGAAAATTTTTAAAAATTTTCACAAAATTCTATTTGGAGAAACCACTCATAGGGATTGTTAGCAAAATTCGTTAGCTTAATTTTCCACTAGACTTCATTCATTGACATCGAAAGATATTTCCACAATGACTATATCCTTCAAAGAACTCATATATAAGATTTTTCATAATTTGAAAAATTATAAAAAATTCGCAAATTTAATTTGGAGAAACCGTTTATAGGGATTGTTAGCAGAATTCATTAGCTTAATTTTTCACTACATTTCATTTATTGACATCGAAGGATATGATAACAATAACCATATCCTTTAAAGAACTCATATATAAGATTTTTCATATTTTGAAAAATTTATTAAAATTTTCATAAATTCAATTTTTAAAACCCTTATACTGGATTTATTAAAGGAGTTCAGAATTCAATTCTAACTGGGATTTATTCATTGACATCGAAATATATGGCCACAATAGTCATATCCTTCGAAGAAATCATTTTTTATAACATTTTTCATATTTGTAATAATTTTAAAAAATTTTCATAAATCCTATTTGGAAAAAGATAGTTATCAGAGTTCATTAGCTTCACTTTCCCACTAGATTTTATTCTTAACAATGAAGGACGTGACCATAATGACCATATCCTTCAGATAACACATATCATGTTTTCTATATCAAACATTTATCAATTAAATACAAATTCAATTTTTGCAACATAATTAAAAAATTAAAGATAAAATAAAAGATATCGTAAACTTTATTTTTTAATTAAAACTTGAATTTCGGAAATTTGTTGAAAATTAATTTAAATATGCGAATTTCGCGAGCCGCTAACTTTTCTATCGCATGCAAAACCTTTTATATTTTTAACTAGGCATATTTATCTTCACACACATTTCCCATGCTATTTTTATCGTGAGACTAATGGAATAAATAATGTTAAAAATTTATTTTTATTTATTCTGTGTTAATAGATTTAAAATACAGTAAATAACAGTAAATGCGAAAAACTAAATTAAAAAAGTAAAAATATGTATTAACGGAAATTAGTAAAAAATAAAAGAACACGTTTTAATACAATTCATATAAAAACAGAAAATATCAATGCCAACACAAATTATTTTTTAATTAAAAGTGTAAGGTTTAACAATAATAAAACATATTTTAATAATTGGTATTAGTTCCTATGTGTACTAACTATTTAGACATACATACATACATACATACATACATACATACATACATACATACATGTATTAGGGTATTCAAATTGTTTGGTTTTTCGATTGTTCAAGCAAAACGAATAATTCGAATAAGGCGTTTTATTTCTTCGAATTATTCGATCATGAAAATTATTCGAATATCTTTAAAAAAAACATTCTCAATATAAATATAAATACATCATTCATTCTAGGAAAGATTTTTAAAAAATGTTATTTTTTGACAGGAAGTCATCAAATTACCTTCATATTTGTTCTACAAGTAAGCCTTTTTCATTCAAGATATTAATTTTATTCAAGATTTTCATTTTTCTGCAAATCAAAAAAAAAAACGACAAAATATGTTAGAGCCTATTTACATTGGGGATTATCACAGCATTTTTTATGATATTTTGTTTTGAAGTTGCTTCGAAAATCCTTCTACGTTAACACAAAAAAATTTGTATTGCGAAACTATAAAAAAATGTTTGACAAGAAACAACAAATTAGAAAAATAAAATTAAGATCCCCTAAATTTCTATCTTTGCTATGGAGTAATTCCATTTTAAATTTAAAAATTTTGACCTCTGCAAATTTTCTTTTTAGCAAGTATACCGATAAGGCTTCTTACCAAAAAAAATATAAAAAATTAAAGATGGACTTTTTTAGATACACGTCACGTTACAAAAAAATATGTTAATAAAAATATTTTCGAAATAAAAAAAAAAGTTTTGTTAAAATCCACTGCAAAAAAATTATTTTGATATCTTTTATATAACAAAAGTTAATGCCATTTAAATAAATATGTTAATCACTTTCAAAGCTATAGAGTTGCCACAGTTCTTAAAATAAAAATGCGAAAAATTAATTTTACATGCCTCTATATCCTGCTTTACGTATGCACCAAATTTTATTTAAGTTGTTAACCAAGGGTCAATTTTTTTTAAATTTAAATTGGAATTAATTACTCTATGACTAACAACTATTCTTAACCTGCTTGCTTTTCTACACCTCTTGTCTATAAGTTGCAGCAATTTTTTGCAGGGAAAATCACCAACTTAAAGGTTCTAATTCTCTTGGAAAATTTAAAAATCTATTTTAAATTTAAATTAATTTTAGCTAAAAAACTGTTTAAACAATCAACAAATACTTATCGTATTTATTAATTTTCTTTGGACTATAAAAAACCTGCAACATGTCAAAAGTCCTCACAAATTAACTTAAAAAAGAATAAAATTTAAATGTGTAGATTTAAGTCGATTTTGTTATTTTCTTTTTATAAAATTTGATTTTGAAAAAGCAAAAATTTTCGTTGAAGAAATTCCTAAATGTGAATTTATTTAAATTTGGTACTAAGAAAATTTGTATTACATATTATGTTATAATTTTCAATTCGTGTTAAGTCAAACCATTCAGAAATGAAAAACAAAATAGCTATATTGACGAATTTTTTAATTTCGGAACAAATTTTAAAATTCGGAAATTAAAAAATGTACCTTCTGTCAAAAATTTACTCATGAATACAAAAAAAATGTTTTCTTGAAATATGTGTGTAAAGGAAATAATCTCAAAGAAGCTTTAAGGTAGGGACGAACCTACTTTAAAATATTTAAATTTAACAATGGTTTTCTAAAGGTACATTAAGCGAAACATTGTTTTTGAATACAACTTTAAGGAATTTTGCTTAACAATAGTTAGTAAAACTGTATTAATTTTTTTGAATACGGCTGTTAGTCTTTCAACATTCTATACAACAGTTGTTTTCAAGCAAAAACTAAAATAAAAAACTTTTTTTAAACTAGTTAAGAAAGTAATTTTTTGAAATATTTTCTGCTCCAATTATTCGATTAATCGTTTTATTTACTAAAATAAATATGTACTCGAAAATATTATTATTATTATTTAATTTAATCGAACAATTATTTGATTTTAACTTGTCGATTAATCGAACAAACATTATTCGAATGAATACGCTAATATTTTTATATACATCTGTTCAAACATAAGTATACCAAAAATTAATTTTTGAAAATTATAAACAACTGATTTTGTGTGTATACAAACATACATACATACATACATCCATACATACATACACACATACATACGTACATACATACATATGTACTACATAAATAGAGCTGATAAGTATAAAACAATAATTAACAATTAATTTTTTAAAACACAATCTAATAATTTAATATTTGAAAATTAAATAAAGCGTGCTTTTTGGAAAAGGCACTCGTTACTATATATACAATATTGTTCTCTTAACTGAGAATAATATCGTAAATATCCATACATTAGGGTGGCCAAGTAAATTTGGATATATTCGAACCTGCCTGGAAGTGTATGTTGTCATTAAATCCGCCTCTCAAAGACCTTTTTTATTATATCAAAATTTCATATTGTTCATTTGGCAGAAATAAGAAAAAGATAAAAAAAAACGAAAAAAAGGATATTTATGACCTTTGGTCCAGTTCGCGAAAGCATAATGATAGAAAGAATTTTGACAAACAGTATCTTAAAATAAACTAAATTTTCATTTTAGGTGTCAACATCAATATCTAATTTTTCCTCCATACAAACAGGACCAAGCTAGACTGGTCTAATTTTCGACAAAAGAAATATTACAAAATTCAGACAAATCCAACAATATTTAGAGGTCGCTACAATTTGAGGAATTTTTCCATGTCCACATAGAAATTGGAAGAAAAATTTTTTTATTTATTTTTTATTTTTTATATACACATTTGCTAAAAATAATAGATACACCTTGTAGGGTGATATTAACTTTGAAAAATTCTTCAGAAATACTCCGAGTATTTTACTTTAATGAAACATTTGATCCTCCAATGCCACTTCAACGAAAAATATGGCAAGTATATGCATTAAAATAAATTTACATATTTATATGTTTTCGATTTAAATCCCAAAAATTGTACCTATTAACTGTACCTATTATTTTTAATTTGTTGTATTAAACCGAATCCTATTATAATTTGTTATTGCTTTTAAATAATACGGTAAGAGCAATTGTATTTTGGTTAAACATATTATAAAGAAATAGTATTCAACATAAGAGAGAAAAATTTTCAAACCACAGTCATTGCGTGAAATAGCAAATAGGGGTTTAAGAAGATCTCTTTCTTTTTTTCCAGAATGCATTATCTAAAAAACAAAAGATAGAAACTCGCGGTTGATCTTATAAAGTAAGCCCAGAAACAGATAGGAGGATTATTGTATTGGGAAAAAAACCCCTTAATTTCTTTGAAGGCTATTTCAGCTGAAATTTTTAATGAAGTATGTCCGCACACAGTTCGTTTTCGTCTTGTGCAAGACTTAATTTAGTAATTTAGTACCACATTCTTAGCTTCATATAATATTGTACGTAAAAACCCATTGTACATAAATATTCCCCGATTGGTCCAGTTTTCGGTATACACACTTGTTTTCATGAATGCAACAGGGGCAGCCTTGTGGAGCCCTAAAAAAAATTACGTTTACAAATTTAAACTATTTTTGGACCAATCTAATACTATACATATGTATGTTTGTAGCTACAATTGTACTAGTTGTATAAGTACTTATGAATTCAATTCCATGTTGTGCAAATATCGGACAACCGCACCGTTCACTTAATATTATAAGCTAATTAAATTACTTTATTACATATTTATATGTACAAAATATTTAATAGATAAGTTAACAATGTTGCAACAAATTTAAAGATCATATTTTTATTTATTTATTTATTTTTTTTCGAAATATAACCATGATTTTTTTATGATTTAATTGTATTTTCTAAAAAGATAATATGATAAATTTCTTAGTTTTTTTTTTTTTTTAAGTAGGATCTTATTTCAATATTTAAAGAATTTTTTATCTTTAAGAGGCGTACAAATATCCACTTGTATTTTTTTGGATAATGTCAAAATAACACATGATTTTTCATTTGATTATCAGTGTGATAATAAAGTTTCTTGTTAACATGAGGATTGGTTGGCTTTGGAATATTTTTCGTTTCGCAATTTAACTTTATTATTGTATGTACTAAATGTATTTTAGCATGTAATAAAACAAAAAAGTTCTTTAAAAAAAGTTGTATAAAATATCAAAATTAAAATGTATCAAGGGGCTTTAAGAATTATATATTAGGAAAAATTTACTAAAATAAATTGTTTAATCTTTTCTAGACTTTTTGTCTTTGCTGAACGTAAAATTTTACACGGAAGAGAATTGAAATATTGGTAAAATTTTGATTTTTTATAAATATGTGCATACATATGTATCTATGAACATATCATTGATTTTTTATAAAAGCTATATGACATATATTTTTGTGAAATCAAAATGTTTTAAAGTTAAATTCTATAGCATTCTTCATTCATTTATTATCGAATAGATATTTTTTAAACAATGAAATCTTAAAATTTGTTTGCAAAATTTTTTTAATTTACACACATATATAAAAGTAAATATGTTTTCATAGTATAATTACAATTTGAGTTAAGTAGTTACAATTACAGTGTCTATAACACAACTGCGACTGCATATCCATACATATGTGGACAACTTTAACAATTTCTCATGGCCAAAACTCTGTAGTCATGAACCACATGCAAAAAATTATTAAATAATTAAAGAAGAGATTAAATTTTAGACTCTAAATTTTTAATTTTTATTGTATATAATACATATATGTGTGTGTGTGTGTATGTATATATGCAGGAGCGGATCCAGCCGAAACATTTGGGGGGGGGGGGGTTTAGTGTTTTTAAATTAAATTTCTGAACAGTGAATTTTTTTATTTTTGTTGCCAAAAAATTTACTATTTCACTTAATTTTTCTTTTTTTAATACAAATAATTTAATATGTAATAACACCCAGCTACAGTGAAAAATCACTTAAAAAATTATATATCCTAAGTGATACCTATAATTTTAAATTATTAAAATTTTGAGTTATTGTGTATAGTTTTTGTACAGGTTTCTACATAAATATATCCCAAATTCACCCCAATATATATATATTGGGGTGGGTCAATTTGTTTGGGTGAGAAAAAACGTGACAGGTGTATAGAAAAATCGAAATCTACACAAAATTCTAAAAAAATTAGCAAAACATGACATATGGGTCCAAAATTAAAATCTAGCTGCCGCCGAGAGACATTTTAGTTTAAGGTATTAAAAAAAAACTGCATAGATTTAGTGGAAATTTTATCACTAAATACAAACATAATATACTATTTATTTAGGCTTTTTTAAAGCAAATTTTATGAGTTTCATTAGTTTTTTTTTTTTTTTTTTTTTTTTTTGATTTATGCACTTGATACTCGTAGTTAACTTAAAAAAAACTTTTCACATTAAATTATTGAATCATCAGCGATATCAATTGACTCTTCCGGGTCAAGTTTTCTGAGTAATCACAACGCTAGTATCATTGGAGTGAATTAAATTTGCCAAGTTAAAATTATGTTTTATTATTTTTTCTTAAGTGATCGCGAAAAAGAAAAATAAAAAAAAACAACACTAGTATGCAAGATTTTCTCCGATAATTGCAAACAAAATAATTGAAATTTGGGAAAAAATTAATATTGCACTGATAAATAGAAAATGCATTTGAAAAAAAAACTAAATACATTTCTCAACAAATACCATAAAGAGGTAAAAAAATTATCATGAGGTAATAAATTTTCAGTATTTGAGACATCGTTGAATGATGTATTTTATATCGGTAGTTGCAAAAAAAAAAACAATTCCATGTTCCTGTGGATTAATTCCTGATACTCTCAAAGCATTCATGATTGACCAACACACCAGCAGAAAGAATACAATTTCTGAATGCGTGTTAAATATAGTAGACCAACTGTCCAGCAAACCCCCAGTTAGCTTAGTCCTTCGTATAGGTTCGACTTCATATAGGTTCTGAAATCGAATTTGCAATGCCAGCTACAAGGGAGTCCATTATGCGCAAAAGGGAACTTTACGCTAAGAGATACGACACAATTAATTATGTTATGATGTGTGATATATTGGGCATTTCAGACAGAGTTGCCTCGTGTTTAGCTACAGCTTTATTTGAAGACATTGGCTTTACTGATGAAAATGGGGAACCAATTATTATGGATAAATCCAAAATAGGTCGTGAAAAAATGAAAAGCAGGGAGTCCGCTCATCGTATGCAAAACAATGATTCAGCCTTACTAGCTTTTTCTTTTGATGGCAGAAAAAATGATACACTCACAGTGGAAAATACCATCCGAGAGTGGAAAAGGAGGAAAGTTGTTAGGTCACATAAAAGTTGACGCTGAGGACTCCAATACTAAACAGCTGCAATTATGTGAGCTCTTCAAAAAAAAAAATATTATCGCTTACCAGCTTGATAGGAGTTTGCTTCGATGAGGAACCCACCAATATTAGAACTGAAGATGGAATTCTACGAAAGTTTGAAGTTTTGTTGAATAAGCCATTACTTTCGCCATTTGTTCAGTGCTTTAGAAAAATCTACTATAAGTAGACCACGTACTACTAGTGGGGCTTTGACAAAATTAATTCAGACCTGTGAATAAGTTCTGGTAAGCACGCATTTATTTTATCAATGCTTAATATAAGTCTCTTAAAAGTAAAACAAATATTTCGTTGTAGACTTTACCTGATTTTGAACCGGTTTTATTAGGAAATATTCATTTTTACTGATGTTCTATATTTCTTTCGAATAGCCAAAGATATATCGGAATGTTCATGTCCTGAAGATATAGCCAACATGAAACCGGGACAAATTGTTCATTCTCTCTAGTTAACAAAAGCCAGCAGACTCGTGCGTTTCATTACGGAAACAGACAATTTTTTTTAACGAATAATTTCGCACATTTTCAACCATTTTTTTTAAGATTTTTTATAATTCAGTAGTACATGGCAGTACGCTTTTATATACATTTATTAAGTCAACGCAATTTTTACCACAAAATCTTCGAGAAATTGTAAACAAAACGATACAAAACAATGCATTTTTCGGCCATCACAACACCTGTTAGAGTATATTAAATCTGATCATGTACCACTGCCAGATCCAGGAATTCCGTCGCACATCCAGAAAACCGAGCTATGCGTGCAGTTGCTAACGCATGTCTCACGACGAGTTATTGCAGTGGATTGTAAAAAAGACTTAGATTCTATTGTTTGAATTACGAAATAAAACATTAATTAAAAAAAGTTGTGTTCTTACTGATTGTTCAATAAAATTACAAACTTAAGTTTTTAGGTAAATTTGCTAAATAAAGGTCTCTAAAATGTGGCTTGAAAAGATGAAGCAGAATTAAGCCCAGCATTATTGAAAAATGTGGTATTTTTTGCGCTTTTTGGGATATAGCTTTCCAAAACTTAAGGTTTAACCAATGACCTCTGACCTTTATTTAAAAAAAAAAATGTGGAATGCCATTTTGAATGTGCTCTCATTACCTATTATTTGAAACCTAACTGAGATCTGTATCTTGAATACTTTTTGAGATAGCAGCATTTTTTGACATAAATGCCACTGTTGTCAAATTTAAACGATTTTCCCCAATTTCCAAGATTACATTATGTCTCTCGGCGGGAGATAGATTTTGATTTTACAAAAAAAAAAAAAAAAAAATTAATATAAAAAGTGAAATTTTGTAGCAGAGAGTAATGTTTAAAATGGTTTTGTAAATATTAAAAATGGTTAAAATTTTTTCAAATGAAATACAATTAAGAAATATAGAATAAAATGATTTTTATTTTTACATAATACATAATTTGTCGGTGTGTAGATGAAGAGTCTTATGTGTTTTCCAAATACTTTACAGGGGAGCGAAAAAAAATTTTCCAACACTAGTAATTTTGCACTCTTTTAAATTCACATGAGCAACCATTTTTAAAAAAAATTTGATAAAGTTAGAAAAAAAAGTAATAACAATTCTTTCAATACGCCAAAAAAAGTGTTATTTCATTTCTAATATATTTTTATTAAATTGCTCATATAAATCTGTTTATTTATTAATATTTTTCTTTTTATTCATTTAAACTTTTTTGTTTTATTGTTGTATCTAAATATAAAAACAAAAAACTATATTTTACTTTGAGTTTAGTTTTCCAGAGATACTTTCCAGATGTAATTTTCTAGTACTGTTTACGCATTTCTACAGAGTGACAATATTATAAAAATTGATGTAATTTTAATATAATTGAACTAACTATTATTTAAAAATAATGTAAAATGTATTTTTAATTGTCCTTTAAATTTCATTTTAAATTTATAACATAATATACTTTTGGAAAACTATGAAAACAAATGTTATTACAAAAGTGTTCCCTATTAAGAAAATCGAACTACGTTTAGAATTGTAGAGAAATTCGTTAAAATTCGTTATTATTTTTGACAAAAAAAAAAAATGTCCAAAAGAATTTATACTTTTTCCCTTTCCTGTATATCTTCCTTTTGTAAATTTTTCTTAGTTGAAAAATTTATTTCGTGGAGGGGGGAGGGAGAGATTTCCTTTCCCCCGTGGATTCGTGCCTTTATGTACGTATTTATGTATGTATGTGTATATGTATGTGCGTATATTAGAGTGTCCTATTGGAAAAAAAAAAGTGTAATAAAACAAAACATTGATGAGCAGATCAACCACTGTTGGGGAACTGAAAGTTTGATTCCAAATTTTTCTGTATTGATCTGAACAATATAGATATATAAAATTCACAAAGAAGCTATTCAATAGGGCACTCTAACATTTTGTAAATATTGCTTTTGAAATGGCGCTGCATTCATTATAAACACATCTCAGTATTTATATGTGTATTGAATTTATTGGAATAATTAATTTTGTTCTTTATGCAAATTGAATTCAATTGAAAGGTTTCTAATCAATTCAATTGATCTACATACGGTTTATACTTAATTGAAAATAAATAACAGCGTTCACAACCAATTCGTATACATTTCATTGCACAAATTGTGGCTGCAATAATCTTAAGAAACGTTTCAATTGAAACAAAAAAATTCAAACTGTAGTGTCAACGTTTGTTCAAACATTAAGGCGGTTAATATTTTTTATATGTTCTACATACATGAATAGGGATTAGGATTCTACAGTTGGAACAAAAATTCGACTTTTTTCCATTTTTAAATAATAGATTTTTTAACTTTTTGATTTTGACTTTTCGAATTTATACAATATTTTCGAGATTTTTCACATCTTTTGACTATTTTTTATTACGTTTAATATAAAAACTTAAAAAATATAAAAAATATACAACGCATGTTTTAACAATACTGTTTCCAATAGTTATGTCCCTTTAAATGAAGTAAACTTTACGACTTTTCCGACTATTTTCAACTTTTTCCGACTATTCACACTTTTTTTACTTTTTAACTATTTTGGACTTTTTCAACTTTTCGACTATCTTTCAACAAGAAAATCGATTTCTCGACAATTCAAACCAAAAAGTTGATTTCAACTTTTCGAAAGTCGATTTAGACAACCCTATTATGAATTTATATCGTAGATTTTTGCTGCGTTATGGCAAGTTTTCACATATCAAAAAAGAAATATTTTACTTTTTACAAAAATTTTTAACTTTGGCATAAATAAACTTTGTTTAAAATTAAAAAATTAAATATGTTTTTAACGATTTCCAGCACGATTAACATTATCAAAAAAAGGCATTTGTTGGCAGCAGGAGCAACAATTTAATTTTAATTGAAATATGAAATGTTTAATATTTTATGAAAAATCTCATGATATATACATTAAATCAGTCTAATTTTGGAAAATAACGAAAAATTTAATGACCGCATATTTTATTTTCTATTCTTTGTCCACTGTGCTTGTCACTATATTGGGTGTAAATATTGAATACTTTAAAAGTGTCGTAGAATGTCTATCTAATTAATTTAATAAGAAATTTAATATATAATTGACAATTAAAACAACAACATTAACCCATTTAGTAAAAATGTATATGTTCCATTATAAAATTCTTATTTAATTACAAAACATTTTGTTAATTTAGTAATTAATTCATTATAAAATCGTATGTGCACATTAAGCATACCCTTAGTTTAATGAGACATTTTGTTATTTAGTTTCAAAATTCCTTTATCTTGGATTTAAAATAAAAAAAATGCAATTAAAAAATCTAAAATATTTTTGAAAAAGAAAAAGATATTCTTCACAAATTTGTCTATCTAACAAGATATAAAATATTAATATCTGGTAAAAATATCAAAGATACTCTTTTACACCATATATTTTGCGAATAAACTGTATGTAAACAAGGTAAAAGCTTACGTAAGCAATAAAAAATGTTATTTCTTTCTAAATAAACAGCAATAATTTATTTTTTTTCAAATACGTACATAATGTCCCAAAAATAGGTATTTTTACATAATTCAATCGATTTCCTCTCTGTAGAAAAATAATTTTAAGAAATCTCTTGAATTCAAATTAAACTGAGAAAAATGTAAATTAATGTTAAATTTAAATTAACATAACCCAATAAACCAAAAAGCGATATGACAGCAAAAACGATATCATCTTAGATGCCGATTGTAATATCATATTTTATTGGAGAAAACGATATTATTAGGATATCGAAATTTCGAAATATTTGTTTTCAAAAATTAACATTTGGAAAAAACTTCAAAATAAAAATGTTAAAATAAATAAAATTCAACAAACATACCAAAGCTGAGAATAAATAGAAATAAATCATAAATTGACAGATGAATGGTCCAGCCAACCTTTTTAGGTACGTTATCGCAAAAATATGTGCCTAAGAAAGGAAGTCTGCTAGCAAATATTGTAATTGATAATATTTGCATAAAAATATGTCACATATGATAATTTTTATAGGTTTTTATATTTATTTAGAACTTGTTTCTTAATTTGTCAAATTTTGTATTTTACTAGACAATGTACATACATATATATATTAATGTAAAGAAATTATCAATTTTAGAATACATTTTTCAAACTTAAAATAAATTTCTAAATGCACGTATTTTATAAAAAATATTTACATTTTTATAATTTTTTATTTGATGCATAATTGATTATAATTGCAAAAATTAATAAAAACAAGCTGAGTGGAAATATTAGGGGGTACAATGTTAGAAAGAAAAAAATCAAACATTGTTTAATAAACTTTTATTTTTTATTTTTTACGATTACTTTTCGATTTTTATTATTGCTTAAAAAAATTATTTCATACTTTTATTTACGCTAGAAAGCAAAAACGTGAGATCATAAAAAATATTTTTTGTCTATTACTTCAGATTTCGAAGGTGTATTTAAATTACTGAAAATGACAAAGTGATCTATTCTATTTGGGCAGCTTATATCCAATTTTTCTATTTTGAAATATAGTGCAAAAATTATTTTTCATGTAAGAAAATTCAATAATAACAATTAATTTATAATTATAGTGGCACATTGATATTAACGGTACGGCAACCTTTTAATTATTAAAGATTAATTTTTTCACTTTCAAAATTTTTTATTAAATTAATAATTAAAAAATCATGCCAATAAGTATTTTTGCTGGAATTCAAGTTAAAAGCAAGTGTATTTCAAGCCTTAAATATATTCTAATTTCAAGTCAAATTTATTTTAGTTGAAAATCTAAAACTTTTTAAATCATATTTCGTGTTTAATATTATGTTCACACACATTCTTTTTTTAATCGTTTTTTTTTTTTTTTTTTTCTTTTTAACACAATAAGTTTAAACATCACTGGTAATATATCATTTAATTGTATTTTTCATCTTGGTCCGTTTTTCGTTTCGCCAAAATATTTTCACAAATTTTTGAATTAAAAAAAAAGTCATACACAACCACTTTCCAA
The DNA here is from genome assembly GCA_932274085.1 of Protocalliphora azurea. Lineage (NCBI taxonomy): Eukaryota > Metazoa > Arthropoda > Insecta > Diptera > Calliphoridae > Protocalliphora > Protocalliphora azurea. The sequence goes on from OW026519.1 coordinate 2,973,413, forward strand.
TTCAAAAAATAAAACTTTTAAAGAATTAATATTTATGAACAAATATGAATTTCACTCATAATTTTTAATTTTTTGTTCTTAAACTATTTGGCAATTTTTACAAATTCTTTTCTTAACAAATTTCTATGTACTAAAAATACTAAAAATTTCTTCCCTCTATGGAAATTTAGTATGTTTTTGTGTGTTAAATAATTAAACAATTCGAATCGAGATATTTTTTAGCTTTGAAATATATGTAAAAACAAATCAATTTGTTTGCGTTTTTTGAGAAATAAAATATAAAATAAAAATCATGGTACAATAAATAACAGGGTACAATTATTAGAGAAAACGTTCTCAAATTTATTTTCCCTGGGAAATTTCGTCAAATATAAAACAAAAGAAAATGTGAAAAAATTAAAACAAACTTCAAAAAAATAAAATTATAAAAAATTGCAAAAAAAATGAACAAAACGGAATTTTTTGTAAAGAAAACTAATGTCTTAATAAATTGTGTATAGGGAAATATAAAAAAATCATTTTTATATTTTTCCATTTATATATATATATATATATATATATATATATATATTTTTTGTTTTCTGTTTTCAATATTTCAATTATTTGACTTTACAAGATTTGAAAATGACAACTCTTCCTAGTAATTCCAACTGGTTTAGTTGTACCACGATAAAAATTCTTTTTTTTTACTTTTTTTTATTAAAAAATTTTTTATAATTAAAAAATCGCGAAGTTATGGTAGATAGCCCCTTTTTTCCTTCTTATATTACACCGTGTGCCAGTCATTTTCACACATGAAAAACTAGAGACCATACGTAGTAAAACTACGTACTCAGTTTTTCTCTAGAACGTCAAATTTCCTCTATAAAAGATTTCAAAATTTTGAAGGATATACATTTTTAAAATAGTTTACAAAATATTTACGAATATTATACCAACCCAATATGGGTATTAAATTAAAACTAAGAATCCCTACAATATTATAACATTTTTTATTTAAATGTTACATAAAAAAAATCTTAAGAAAACATTCCTTTGAAAATTTTACCTTTTACTATTTATTTTCCAGTATATGTCACCCTGCAAAAGTCATTCTCACATCGTTACATAGGTAAAACTAGAAAACATACATGTTAAAACCGTGTAACTAGTCTTGCTCCAGGATGTCAAATTTTCGAAAGATGTGCAATTTTTAAGAATATAATAAAATATTTACGAATATTATATCGACCCAATATGGATATTAAACAAAAGCTATGAATCTTTGCAATATAATAATATTTTTTATTTATCCGGTACAAAAATTTAATAAAATATATTTTTGAAAATTTAATCTCGTAATATTATATTCATTACTTAATTACTCATTTTATATAAAGGATTTTTTTTTTAAATTTTGTCCTGCAACATCTAAATAAAAACTTTTGTTATATTGCACGATTTGTAGGGATAGTTTCATTTGACATCCATATTGGATTGATATAATTTTGGCAAGATTTTTAAGTTGTGTATTTTTCGAAACTTTGACGTCCTGGACAAAAACTGAGTACGAAGTATTATTATGTATAAGCTCTAGTTTGATACATATATCAATTTTTATGTGTAAAAATTGTCACACAGTGTTATCAATGTGTGTGTGTTAAGGTAGCTGTTTTTGTTTAACGAAAATGAATTCAGGACATCTTACCACTGAAGACGTAAAAAAGCGAAGTTTGGTGGTTAACAGGAAATGTATTCCTAATTCTAAATATTTTATTCGAAAAAATTATATGTTTTGTAGATACTTTAAAAATAAAAATTCGAAAACACTAATAAAGAATACAAAACTAAAGAGTTTGACGTCAAAAAATATTTTTGAAACTCTGCAAATAGCCCTTATTGAATATAAACCTTCGATATTTCTCATATTCGTGGCAATAAGTAATATTTGAAAACAAATTATAAGACATAAATAATATTTTAAACAAACGAAAATTAAGTTACAGATTGTCTTTGTAGAACAACAATACAACTAGCACAACAATCTTATTTATTATTGTTCTATTTATTTTTACGTCTTTTTTTAACCGCTTGCCTACAGAAATATATAAATAATAACATTTAAGAAAAATTAACACACGTTCGTTAAGCTGATCACGAATTGTTTAGATAGAAATTAAAATATTTATTAAAATTTTAAATATGCACTTCTATTTTTATATTAATATATGCAATTTTTCCTACACCAATCAACATTTTTTTTTTTTATACACTTCACATAAAATGAAGGGTATATATAAGTTTGTCACTTTATTCGAAAGTCTTTAAATATATATTCAGGGCCACAAATTGAAATATATTCGTGTTTGTTATGATTAAAAATAACTTTTGAGAATATATGTTTGCCCGTCTGGTTGTCTGTCCGTCTGTATGTTGAAATGGATTTTTTGAAGTCCATAGTTCAATAATTACATTTCTCTTTTAACACACATATGGCATGTAATCTCAAAAATCTTGGTACTGCGAAATTCAGCGAAATCCATTTAAAAATGGCGGAGTTATAAATGATTTTCTAGAACTGCCTCAAATAAATTTCAATTTTCTTTGCCCAAATTTTCTATTTCACATACAATAATATATAAATGTTTTTTTTTTTTTTTTTTTTTTTGACAAGTTCTGAGATTGAATAGTCTAGACGAAGTGTTCTATACTAGAAACCGTTAAGTCTGAGTTCGTATCCCCGGAACTCCTTGCAAAATTCTGTTTTTCCTAAAAAAGTATTATTTAGATTTGAGTTGCGTTTTAAGCTTTTTATATAAGCAATAAAGATAGTAAATTTAAACATATTGATTGGGTTTGTGACTGAAAGACTTTAAGTCCTCAGTTCGATAAATGGCCAAGACTTTAAAAAATTGTTTTATAATTTATCTTCAAACAAAAATTAAAATTTTTAAATGTCAGATTAAGAAATTGTCAAATACATTTTTTAATTAACTAACAATATTTCTTTGTAATTTATCAAATAAAAATTTCGTTCCTTTTCGACCCCATACACACACACTTTATAAATCCTAGGTTTGAAATCCTGTCCTCTAGGCGACATAGCAGTTTTACTTTAATTTTTGTAAAATATATATATATATATATATATATATATATATATTTCAACATTGTTGAATTTTCTACATATAGTGTTGTAAATTGATTTTTATACTGTTCACATATATGAGGAGTATATATAATTGTTTTTCAACAAAATTTGTTTGGGTATAGATAGTCTAGTGGAAGTGTATCCTCGTAAATCCAATTGAACTTTGTTTTAATTTTTGAAAAATAAGTTTGGCAAGTAAATCTGAGTATGTGAAATATTTTTTCTTAAAAAAATTATCACTTAACTGTAATTGTATTTTAGGTTTTTAAATACAAATAAGATGTCATATAATGTTTGGTGGAATTGTGTCTTAGAGCCCCAAAGTTTAAAATTCTAAAAATTTTAAAATAGAAACTCAAGTTTAAAATATCTAATTCTTAGGTATCTTTTTCAAAAAAAAAAAAAAAAAATATTGGTAAAAAACTGAAAAGGAATTTACAATTTTACATATCTCTTCTTCATGCAGCTCTTCAACACAGGTGGTCTGAGCCATAGATTGGCATAGATATGAAGCTTTGTTGTCAAAAACCTAAGTCGGTTGTGTTAGTAAAGTGTTAGTTGTGAATGTGTTAGTAGAAAGTTTCATTGAAAACAAAAACAATTGTAGTACGTGTGCTTTTTTGAGTATTTTTTTTTTTCAATTAAATTTTTTTAAAAATTCATATCTATGTTAATATGTGCCCAAGGAGTTTTCAGTGATTCTATGTTACAAATTTCCGATGTCATGGTTAACACTAGTTTACGAATATTAAGTATATTTCTAGATTAAAGCACAAATTTTGATAGGAGATAATTCGAATATGTATATATATATATATATATATATATATATATATATATATATATATATATATATATATATATTTATGAAATATAGATTTTGTGAAGATTATAGAAAATTAAAGCGAATATAACACTTTCACTTTTTTCTTTTCACTTAAATCAAATTATTTAAATCTGAAAAGAAAACTTTACTTTACTATCTACTGTATGCATTCAGAACAGAACGCTAAGCGTAATATTTTTCAATATTTCAATATTTCATAAGTAAATGTACTACAAATTTAATATAAACAAAATTAAAAGAAGAAAAAACTCAAACTGATAGCACGAAAAGATTATTAACGATTAGTTTAGAATGTGTAAAATAGATGATAAGAAAAAACCAACGTTTATGGAGTGGACAAAATCTGCATTTGTTTGTTTTTGTGGGAGATAATTGTTTTTATAACTGTAATTGTTATATATATGTGTGTGTGTTGAGATATTATTACAAACATATCAATTGTGTTTTATTGTAGTATCTTCTTACCTAGTTTGCCCATTAAATCTTCTAACACATAGTCGACAGCCATGTTTTAAAGATTTGTCTTAATGTTTCTCTTTATCTGTTGTGTAGTAAGTGCGTAATTTGTATCTGTATAAAATGTAACGATTATTATTATTTTTTTTTTTTTTTTTTTATTTATAAATTATCTTAGTATTATTAATTGCACATCTACAATATCAGTAATTACATAGTATATATTAAAGTTAATGTATCAATGAACTTTGTTTTTTATTGATTATTATTATTATTATTATTATTATATTTATTATTTAATTTATTTAATCCTCGTATTTTGTTTTATTTATTGGATTGTTGCTGAAGTTGTACTGGGATTTTTTGACAAAGTAAACGAGTTTAAATTGCAAAAACAAACAAACCAAAAATATATATTGCTAATGGAAAATTTAATGCTCAAAATTAATTTTAAATATGTTAATAAATTTGTTAAAAATGGTATTTGTTGAATCAAGAGACGTTAATTTAACTTTAGGATTCTCACCAGCAACCAGTGAGCCGATAACGTGTAAACTCTAACGCACTTATAAGTCGACTAAAAAGCAATCGACAGCCTGGTTACTGGAATTGTTTTGGGGATCTTGTATAAGTAGCAAATAAAATAAAAAGTGAAATATATTTATAATAATATAAACAATCCATTCAAACAATCACCCATACAACTACAAATATATATCAAACAAAAAACGTGGCGCTCGCTCATTACTTTGGCAAACTCAATTATTTTATTCTCTTAATACACATTTTAAAGAAGTGTTAACACAACGTTAACAACAAAAACAATTAAATTGTTTTTTTATATTTTTGCTTTAAAATGATTTAAAACTCTCAACAGTTTGATGTCTTATCTGAAAGAACAAATAAAAATAATCTGTTGCATCAATAAAACTTTGTAAAATATAATTATAAAATACAAAAATGATATTTTTTTAATTATTATGTATTACTTATGTAAGTATATATGAAATAATATTTCGCTACATATTTTGGCCGTTGTTTTTTGTAACTATTTAAGCATATTAAATTCAACATACATATTGTTACGAAATTGTACTTGAATTTAAATATAACAGTTTTAACGGCTAGTTTAAAATTAAATAATGCTCCTCAACCTTTCTCAATTCTCTTTATGTTAACAGCAGTTAACATGTCTGTAGAAATTATTAACATAGCTGTAAGCATACAACATTGAATGAAAAGCTTTCACCATTATTCGTAAGAATGGCAACACTAAATGGTTAAGTTGCTAACATTAACATCGAAAGCTCTAGAATTCGAATATACTAGTTTCTCCGTTAGATCATCGTAGAAATAGAGCTTTCGAGAAGCATCTAGAAAGTAATGCAGTGTACATAAATTGGCCGTGAAAACACCATTAAGTGAGTCTAATTGGAAGCATCGTCAAACGTCAAAATCAGTGCGAATATATACAAGATAAACTTAGTTAAACAGCTGATTATTATTTTGGTTGTTACAGTTGTCAAACTGCATATATAAAAAACAATAATGAATACGCCATATTGTTGTTTTTGTGCAACTGGTGCCACCTTCCACAAAATCACGTTTTGTCTTGATAAAAAAATCTAATGTAGACACTATGTTAAGTAAAGACAAATTAACAGCCTTGGCTGTATATTCTTCCACATTATTAAAATGTGCTGTATAGTGTGTAATTTATGTGTGTGGGTGTGTGTGTGTGTATTAGAACACACAGTGACTATTTAAAATGTTGTTGTTGTACATTTTAAATAAAATAAAGAGTCGTTACAACTTTTAAACCACTAAACTGCTTTTATTTGCAATCAAAGTATCCGGATTATTTAAAAGGAAATAAACCACAGTTTTTAAAAGGCAAAAACGTAACAGTATATTCAATTTAGTTGCAATATTTTTTATATTTTAATTTTTACCCTAATAATTTTTATATAAAATTTGATTTTTTATATACTATTTTTTATAGAATCATGATACAAAAAAGAAGGTAGTTTCAATCAGTTATTTGCTTACAAAAATAAGGATTTTTGAAGTTTTATTCTTGTAAACATTTTAAACGAAAATTGCCAGATTTTTTAAAATGAGTTTCTAATTTCAAGGATTTTTTATAATAAAATTGAGTAATTATATAATATGATAATTAAATTAATTTTGAAAATATTGCAAATATACTATATTTTTTAATTAAAATTAATATACAAATGAATTTCATTTCAACATGCTTGTATTTTAGGAATATGTAAAAATGTATTTTTTTCTGGAAGATTTTAACCATCTGATACTAAAATAAGAAAGATGAAACAGAAAAAAAACAAATCTGCACTTTCATAAATATCACGTACATTTTCGGGGATATCTTCTATAAAGTCCATATCAGTCCATAGCCACGATTGGAAATAATTTTAATTTTCATTTTATTTCGAGTCAGCTAAATCTTTTAGCAGTAGCTAATAGCAAAGAGTTGCGCACGCTATTTAGCTTAATTTTTTTTTCTCTGGGGCACCATAAGAAATGGTTTTGAATATTTATTGCTTCAACAAAAAGGCCTGTTTAGTTTCATATTATAGGACACTTATACCAATGGGACAATTAAGTAGATTCGATTTCTTGGTCTCTGACAAGGATGGCAATTGATGTCAATGATTTTCCAAGATTATTAGAAATAACTTTGATAACATTTTTCAATTTCTTAAAATCAATTGCTGTCTCATGGGTAACATACATACATATTTAGCACAATAGTGGCCAATTTACAAACATTATATTCACAAATTGCTGAACTCAATGATGCATATATTTTGCTGGTTACTCTTACGATTACGGGCAGTTTTGCATAACATGAAGGGGTACCGATTTGTACTTGGGCTTCAATAATGGCAAACCATGCATCCCGGGCTTTGACGGTGTGATTTCCTTCGCATTCCTTTTCGTATTTGGTATACAATTTTTCAAATTCTATTTCTATACAATTCTAAATAATTTTTAAATTTAAAAAAGCCTAAATGGTGGCATTATTTCAACAAACAAATCCTTAAGCATGTCTGAAAGTGATTTTAAATTAATACAAACATAATAAAACTACCTTCTTTTTCTTTATATCATGGTTTAAATTGAAAACATTTAAATAAATATTGAAAATAAAAAATTAATTTATTTAATACTAAATTTTAATTTATTCAGGTATGTGATAGAAAACGAATCGATTTGAAATCAGAAAAAATGTGTGATGTATTTTTTTATCGTTTTCGTTATTGATGAAAATTTGATTTAAATCGCATTCTATTAGATTTTGTAATATAATCTTTTATATTTCTCTTTAATTATTTGTTTTTCATATGGGCTGTATATCCTAAAAGAAAAATAAAGCATTGTTGCAAATATGATTCTTGAAATCGATCGAAATTCACAACCTTTCAAACCAATTCAATTTGAAAACGATCAGTTTTCATCCTGATTGTTTACTTTTACATATTTGTTTAGTTTTTAAATAGATATACATTTACTCTCTTCCGGTGTCAAAAATATATTCACCACATATATTCAATGAAGCACATCATTACCGACATCCGGCTTTACCATTATTTCCCAGAGTTGTATTTTAACTGCTAACAATGAGTCAGAAAAATATTTTTGCTATCTTCTTTCCATCTTCTTCTATAGGATCAGTTAAGTGGCAAATGCTATTCATGATAGCATGATCGGTAACAGATGGAAGTGAGTCCTTGGCCACTGAGTAGCTAGATACTATTGAAATTTACACTCAACAAAAACTGGTAAATTGCCACTTTTAGTATTCTGCTGGGAATAATCAAATAAAAATCATAAATTTAATTAACAGGTAAAAATTACATACATGCTTCATTGTAAATTAACTTTTTTTTAGTTCCGATATTTACTCTTAAAATAAATTCTTTTTAAAATTTTATATACTATATATTTCCTAAAAATAGCCCGAATTTGTTTATGTTAATTTATATTTATGCATTTCTATAGCTATCTGTTATTAATTTGCATATTTTCCTGAAACGTTTAAGTTTTTCTTTGTTTTCTAACAGAATAATATTTTCTGATTAGTATATATGATACTTGCGTCCATACCTGCTTTAACATGTAAATCAAATGTGTACGGAGGTTTGTCTAAAGGCTGCGCTCTAATTGCTCATACACAAAACATAAGCTCTTGTGTTAGCTTACCTAGTGTCTACATTATATAGTGTCTACATTAGAGATTTTTTTATCAAGACAGACGTCAAACTTAACGCGAATTTGTGGAAGGTGGCAACAATATGGCGTATTGATTATTGTTTTTTATATATGCAGTTTGACAACTGTAACAACCAAGATAATAATAAACTGTTTAACTAAGGTTATCTTGTATATATTCGCACTGATTTTGACGTTTGTTTTAATATAGGCAAATTTATATCAAAACAAACGTCAAAATCAGTGCGAATATATACAAGGTAATCTTAGTTAAACAGCTGATTATTATTTTGGTTGTTACAGTTGTCAAACTGCATATATAAAGAACAATAATGAATACGCCATATTGTTGTTTTTATGCAACTGTTGCCACCTTCCATAAACTCGCGTTAAGTTTGACGTTTGCCTTGATAAAAAAATCTCTAATGTAGACACTATGTTAGAGCATCGTATGACCATGAATACCAAAAAATTCTCAAAATGACAAAATATGCCCTAAAAGGATTAAATATACTCAAAAAATATGCTATATGTACTAAAAATCGCTAAATGCTAAATTTTGCTGTTAAGGGTAAAATATACAAAAATATGCACTTACAAGTCGATGCCAAAATACTTTATTTGTTCTGAAACGGATAAATATTTTATCAATAACTGCATTCATCGTCCAGGAAAAAACATGCAATTGCATATTTGTGGTTTTCCTGGTTATGACAAAAAATATATAAATTGGTTGTTTGATATTAGTACCAATTTTAAACAATTAATTTATTAAAACTTTTACTTAACCTCTAGTTCTTTCATCTATATATATATATATATATATATATATATAAATGATGTAAAAAATTTATAGTAATTCATAAAATGAGAACGGCAGGGCCGATTTCTGTAAAATTTTTTGTCAGTTGTTCGTATTTTCGAGGAGAAGGTTTTTACGGAAGAAAATTTTTGAAAATCCCTCCGGCAAAGTCGGAAAATTGGAAAAATCGAAAATCGAGTTTTTGTATGAAATTTTGTGTGAAATTATTCCTTAATGGCTTTCCAAATCAAACAATAGAAAGTTCTTAGTGTAAATCATGTAAAATTGCGGAAAATGCGAAATGCGGAAAATTGGAAAATTTCTACGCAAAATCGGAAAATTGGAAAAATCGAAAAATGATTTTTTTGTACGACGTTTTGTGTGCAATTATTCCTTAATGCCTTTCCAAATGAAAAAATAGAAAGTTCTCAGCCAAAATCCGATAGATACGTTGACTTAGACTTTGCGCAATCTGACAGGTGGCATTTTGGCATTGTAATTTTCTACAGTAAATGTGCAATTTTTCTTGCTGCAATTTATACAAGTTTTGTGTATTCTTAAACTGATTCCGGATTGTCGTAAATCACGCATTATATCCATATACGGTAAAAGCATTACAATCAATTGAAATTAAGTGCAATATTTATCAAAAAAAATCGAAAATAGATTTTTGTATGGAATTTTGTGTGGAATTATTCCTTAATGGCTTTTCAAATGAAAAAATAGAAAATTCTTAGCGTAAAGGTATAATTTTTATATATATTATATTACTCTAAAGTTTGTCTGAAGGCTTAAAATTGGGGCGAGGCGAAGTTCGCCGGGTCCGCTAGTATAATATAGAAAGTATTAAAAACCATTCATTCTCTAGCTTCCTTTTATTTATGTTCATCTTTAAGATTAATTTTAAAATATTTATTTACAGAAAAATATAAAAATAATAATGTTACCTTTTAAGTCTTGCTTTATTTACAACTAAGTCTCTTGATTAAATCTTATTTGGATAACTATTGTTTAATTAACGTTCTTTGTCACGATTGCTCTCCTAAACAAAAATTTGATAGATTATTTCTGGTTCCTCGCCTCCAGTAACTGATTGTTCCCAGAAATAGGAAAAAACACACAATTTATTAACAGTAACCGATAAGTGCACTTTAGTGACAAAATCTAAGGAATAAATTTTCGAGCTTTTTAGTAATACAATATAGTATGCATGATAAAGAAGAGGATTACCTGAGTAGAATAGAAAATCTGCACCAAAATCATTACCACAACATATTTGTCCTTAAGCCAATAATCGCGGAAAACTAGATAAGGGAACGTTCAGTAAGAAAGAAATTAACCAATTGGAAAGAATATTTTTTTTTATTAAAATTTTGTGATTGTTTTTAAGAAAAACTTTCCATGAGTTTCCTGATGAGCACAGGGTATATCCAGCAAAGCAGGTTTGCTATCAAATTTAAGACCATTGCTGATTTCTTGCAAAATTTCTGAAAGATTTAGGTGAATATTTGGCAAATTGGGAAAAATAATAATTAATTTTCTATTAAAATGACACAAATTAATTTTGAAAATCAAATAAATGTTTTCCCAAAATAAAATAAATATTATTAATAAGTACTTTTTCTGGTACTCCTTTCTTTAGCAACTTTTTACCCGCCATAATTTTATCTATATTTCTTTCAGATTCTTAAAGTTTTTTCATCTTTTCCATTTTCCGCCAACAGGCGGAAAGCCTCAAATCAAATTGCTGTTTATATTGTCGTAACTCCGTATCATTTAAAGGCTTCAGCAAATGCTAAACTCCATGGGTATGGCTGGAATTTAACTATTAAAAAGTTTCCAGCGAATAATTAAATACGAGGATGATAGGCAAATGATTGCAGTAAGTTGTGGAACGGAAAAAATGTTCCACAACTTATTGCAATCATTTGCCGACCATCCTCGTGTAGTATAAGAGCTCCCACTATGCGGTGTTGCTTTCTTAGGGTCATATAATCTTTTTTAAATAGATTTTTAATAAAATAATAAATTATTTCACCTGTTTAATGTTATTACCCTTCACTTCAAAAACATAGCATAACATAGTCCCATTTAATAATCTTAAAATAATTTTATTTTCTTATGTAGCGCATTTTTCTGGACAATTTGTCAACATTTTCAGCGAATTGTTTGCCATTTTTTTTTTTAATGAATCAGTTTTTGTTAGAATTGTATTTTCTGATTTTTTTTATTCTGCTCGCTGTTACGAACCAAAAATTTGGTTCGCGATCATCATGAAACACACGAACTAATTCTTTTCTTATGCGCGCCATAAGAAACGAACGAACCTTCTTATAAAGAAATACATTAGTTTGTGTGCCGTTGGTTCGTCGGAAAACCATATTTCCGATCATCAGTGCAGCGCAGCATCATCTCTCAGTTGTAGCACATCTCATAGCCATGAAGAGTAAATTCTTGCCACGGAAATTCATGAGACGGTGGCTCTGCTAAAAATGTCACCGACGTCATAAGAAAAATTATGAAAAAAATATTATTTCTAAAAAACATTAATGTTAATGTTTTAAATTTAAGGAATTTAATGAAGCAGGGCTTCTCACAAGTAACAGCTTCACAACCCCCTTAAGACATTGCAACTCGAGAACGATCCACCGATATCAAAAATGATCATATCCTTCTTAAATGTAAAAATAAATTTTCAAGAGAAAATATTTGGTACTTGAATCTCAGTTTATTCTTAAATCATTCTTAAGCTTAAGCTATAATTTTCAAAATATTATATTTATTAGCTTTAAATAATTATAAAAATGTAAAAGATCCAGTGTAATTTAAAAAAAATGGAACCACTTGTTGATATTACACATAAATTTTTATGCTAAGGTTTGTTCGTTTGAAATTCTAGCGAAATTAGTAAAAAAAGAGAAATTAAAAAATATATGTATATATAAAAATATATATATATATATATATATATATATATAATATATATATAATAAATATTAATATATATATATATATATATACATATATATATATATATATATATATGCCGCAACGATAGGTATTATCGCCTAGTCTTTATTCAGTATATATTTCCGAATTAACTGACGACAGTGCTTTTATTTACTGCGGTAAGGTGTCAAACGCAATAATAAAAAAATGGAAGATAGTTTAAAATCTACCCATAAGTACTTTGATAAATGGACAATAAAAGTTAATGTTAGTAAAACACATATTATTCCTACAAAACATTTATATTCTAGGGGAGTTTTTATTCCTCTACAGGATAGTATCAAATATCTAGTACTTGTCTTAGATAAAAAAAAAACTATCATTTAAACAACACATACAGTATATTTGTAATAAAGCAATAAAATGCGGCCGTTCACTTTATCCCTTACTCAACAGAAGATTTAAACTTAATTTAAAAAACGAGACCCTTATTTACCCTTATTTGGCCAATTTTGACTTACGTAATGAAAAATACAAAACGACTATGTATTATATGAAATAATAAGAAATTTGCTTAACAATCACTAAGACTCTTTTTTACTTTAAGCCTTGTTCAGATCGGCGCGAAATTGCGAAATTCAAAAATCTAGAGTGTTCATACTGGCTAGATGACATTTGATGTAATTTCGTGAACAGCTGATACTTATTGTTTACATTTTAAATTGTTATAGGGGTAAATAAAGTATTTTGAAATAGAAACAAATAAGAAACAATTACTTACTAAATTGGAAATTATTAATTTCTAACAAATAAAAATGTAAAAAGGATAGGTTTCATTCTCTTTAATAATTAATTTTAAGAAATGTGTTTAAATTTAAGATCAGCTGTCAATATTTTTTTTTCTTCTTACGGTTGAAACATGCAGTACATAGTTGAAAAAAAGGATTTTTTTCCAACCATGTACATAGTTGCACGGAAATGGGCATCGTAATTTCAATATAATTTCGCCGAAATTACACAAAATTATGTAATTTCGCAAGTGTTAAAATGTATGGGAAATTATGTAATTTCTACTTGATTTCGGCCGAAATCACGAAAGTACGTAATTTCGCGTCGGTCTGAATGCCCTATTAAAAATAATAATTGATGGTCGTTTTTAAAATTTCTTATAACGTTTAAGTATGTACAAGGTTTTTTTACTTTTCCCTAATACTATGATATTAATAGTTATCTTTTAAGTAAATCCTCATAACAATGTAATTAATTAATTATTTTATAAAGGTTTCAATAGTCAATAATATAAAAAACATTAATTCGCTGTAATTTTGACGTTTGTCTTGATAAAAAATTGTATAATATAGACACGGCGTTAACATAGTGTTTATATTAGACAATTTTTTATCGAGACAAATGTTAAAATCAACAGGAATTTATACAAGATGGAAACAATTGCACAAAAACAACAATAAGGCAAATTCATTATTGTTTTTTATACAGTTTTATGCAAAACAAAAGAAATTTTAGTGTCAAATCATTGCGCATACATTAAACTATAAACCTATAAAAATAATATCCTTTAACATTGTTTCCTTAACAACCCGTCTAGACGTAACATAATATGTAAGATTTTTGTGTCAGATAGTGTCAAATTCGCTCTCTGAGAGAATTATTTCACCTGTAGATTCAAATATTAGTATTATAAGATGTATTATGAGACTGTTGTGATGAGATTTCTCTACACAACCATCTTATAAGATGAACTGTCAAAAAAATACACATACACGAAAGTTTGCTTGTGTGTGTGCATGTGTATTTTGGAAATTATTGAAAAACAATGTTATTTTGTAAAATTTTTTCCTTTTAGCGTTTGTTTTACATGTTAAATTTCATTTTTATAAAAATTGTGTTAAAAAGTGCGAATTGCTTAAATAAAAACGACATATTTACTCTGTAACTGATTGAAAATAATAATATCTTATAGGATTTATTAGAATACGTGTACCCCTTATTTAAGATTTAACATAATATAAACAAAATGTTTACTCTCCTCTGCCGGCGTTATCTCACATATTATATCAGCGTTAATCTCAGTTGTATACCTGAGGTAACGGTACATGATCTCAAGCGCAAATTGTCCTTTTTCAGTGCGGACAAAAAAATAGGGTCAGATCAAAATTTTTTTAAAATTTTGTAAAATTTTTTTTCGAAAGTTTATTTTATCTCGATAACGCGAATTATTTTTTATTTTATTTATTTTATTTTCAATAATATTTCATAACCTAGCCTTTTGGCCATAATCGGTCACAAATTTCTACTAACAGATAAATTGAAAATACAATTCATAAATAAAAATTTAAATATATAATAACATAAAATAAAAGGTAAAAAATACATTTAAGAAGTTATTGCTAATTAATAAAAACAGTTAAATTGCACAAGTCAACCCAACAAAGCCCTATCGACCAAAAAATAATAAAAACAAATGTTAGAAAGTGAAGTCAATCATGTATCTATATAAGCAAAAGCTTGGCAAAAAAAAAAAAACTAATTACTACAAACGTGGTATATACCCAGAAAAACATGTCACACCAACGCATGGCACAGAAACTTGTATAAACTCTTTATATTCCAAAATGCAACAAACATAAAGTAGCACACACAGGGTCAATCGGAAGTTTATTAATACTAAAGTCACTACAAATTAAGGATTTTCTTTCTATTTTATATTTCATTTTTATTTTTAACACGCTTGCGTAAGCATCAGTCCTTGAATAAGATACCCTTTGAAATTCTATAACATAAAGCAGTCCCATGAACAACATGATCACAGTACAGGTAACAATTTCTCTCACAAAACCAATAAAAGCACCTAACTTTAACAACATACCCTGAGTTGTAATGCAAAGAAGCAACAAATGATGTAAAAAACATCCCACAGATCTTGCACACAACTATTCAGTAAAGACACAAATTACTGAAACTAATGGCATTGATCAATGAATTCTAGACCAACATCTAAAGTTCCAGCAAGAAAACATTATAAATTCTGATGAAAATTAAAGAACATTAAGCTAAACAAAAATAAAAAAAAAATAAGACCAATTATCAGAAAATGTATGAGAAGAGCAAAACAACACATTCAAAGAATAAAACAAGTAGCCGATTCCGCATAAACCCAACAGGAACAGAGAGTAGATAAATAGATAAGCTCAAAGTATCAAAACTAATAACCAGAAAAATCTTCTTTCTTCAACAGACCAAATTATGTTCTAGAACATTAATGAAAATCAAAATAAACACCCAAGAGGTACCACTTTTCATTCACAAAATTTTTAATGATTTCCACAGAATTCATCCAATAAAGAAACAGCCACTAGAAATGAGGATATACCCCAGCTCATTAAAATATTAAATAAAAGATATGAGACCATGTACCACACTTAGCAAACATAATAAAGACCATACCATATTAGATTGCAATGGAAGACACCGAAAACCATTCCTAAAAGAAAAAAACATTTAATCAAATGAGAAAGATATGAACAACTTCCACCCATATTGCTGAAACAATCCAAAACGGAACACCTTAAAAAGACTAACACTTAATGAACATTTCAATGCAAAAATTACACCACAATCATCAATCTCAATCACATGCAACCGTAATACAAACACACAGCAACATTATCAACTCACATCACACAAAAGACAAAATTTCCAACCACAGTGGATGTATACAAATAACATGAAATCAGACAAAATCAAGTAGGATTAAAAAGGAATTATTGGAGATTTTTAATTTCGAATACTATTTGTATCAAAAAGGATCCATAAAATAGGGACGTCAAAAATTAGATAATTTTATTTTCAGTTAACAGACATCATTTAAAAACTTTTTAAAAAGGTTCGAGATATAAAATGTACAAGTCGAGGATCTCTAATGCCATTAAGTAGATTCTAATTTCGCTGAGAACACAAATTTCTTCTATGAATATGACAAAATAATTAGTAAAAATTAAATTTATTCAAACACTATTTTGGAAAGCCCTTGTTTAATAATTATAATATGGACTAGGAAAAGCCACAAATAGTACTGAATGTAAAAAAAAATTAGGTAAGATTTACTAACAAAAAAACATTTTTTTTTTTTTTTTTTTTTTTTTTTGTTTGATTGAACTATAAATATTAAATTGTATCATAAAACTTTCGCATACTTGTACAATATGTTAGTAATATAACGGTGTTGGTTACTAACATAGCAAATTGTCAGATCGATATCACTGTATCGGGGTGCTTAAGAATGATCTTACAAAAAAATAATATTTCCTCCAATTGTATTCTTAAATTTCCAGAAGAAAATTATGTTCCTAATAAATTTTGAATCGACTTAATGGAATTAATAGTTCCCGGCATGATAAATTTAAGATTTTCTGTTCCAGAAGAACTTTATTTACATTAAACCTTTCTAAATGGCTTTAGGTACTGCCTTTTAATTAAAACTAAAATTATTTATCTATAATAATCGGTGTTGGTACTTAACATTTGTTCGGACCTTAGATTTTCTCCACATTTTTGACGATATTATTCTATAGATCCTTTTTGGTAAAAATTTTTCTCATAATTAAAGATTATTAACGGTTCTCATCATTTTTCAGTTTCTAATTGTTAACATCGGCATCAAGATTTAAAAAGTAAAGTTTTCGAAAAAGCTGCGAAAATTTTAAAAAATTTTTACGAATTTAATGCTGACCCAATTTTTTTTGGCCCGAGCTGAAAAAAGACAATTTGCGGTTGAGATGACGCATCGTTTTTGGTATAATGGTAAAGGATATTATTTTGTATATTTTATATAGGTTTAAAACCCAATGTGTTCTCAATGATTTGGCGTTACAAATTTTATTTCTTTGCTTAAAATTTTTAAGAAAACTCAAAAAGTTCAAAATAAATATACTTGACCCTATTTTATTGTCCGTAACTGTATATACATTTTGACAGATGTAACAACCAAAAATAGTAATCAGCTGCTTAACAAAGGTTACCTTGTATACATCGGCACTGTTTTGACGTGTTTTAATAAAAATTTGTCTAGTATAGACACTACGCAAAGAATGCAGCAGAAGTTCTTCAACAAATGAAAAGATAAAAGTGTTTTAAAGCTGTCAAATTGTATATATTAGTTCAGTGATTTTACTTTTTTTCGCTTTATTCAACAACAACCACAAGAAAATTTGACACTTGAGTATCTCACAATTATTGAAAAACAAATGAGCATATGTACAATTGATATTACCTTTTTTACGTGTCTTGGCGTAATTCTTGTGCTTCTATTTAATTTCTTTGCATTGTTGCATTGCTAAAAAAGTAAATTTTTCTGAAAAGTAATATAGATATAGAAAGCAGGGAATATGTTTTCCGGTGGAGATTCGAATGACGGTATCAATAGTTTAAACCAGTTAGGTGCTTATGGATTTGTAAATCAAGTTGCTGTCTCAAATGCAATGGCTGCTGGTCAAAATATTGATTGGGCCCAATTGGCACAACAATGGATTCAAATGCGTGACAATTCAGCAGTAGATACAAAACCCGATTCTAATGCAAGTGCCAACAAATTTGACGATCCTATATCATGCAATAATTTAAAGTTTGAAGAAAAAGGTGAAGCTGACATGGACATGGATGATGAGGAACAAACTGATGACAAAGAAACCCAGAGGCTAAACAAGGATTTTGCACCTACCTCTACCGTGCATAATAACTTAAATCAACCGTGGTTCTTTAGCGATGGAACTTCTTCACAAATAGGTAAGAGCTTTAAAATAAATATATAAAGTATTATTAAAAACGCTAATACACCATATAGCGTCTCGTTCAATGGACAATAGTGGTCAGTGGAATCCGTGGCCAAATAGAGTAGTTATGCCACAATCTATACCTAACCCAATAAATAATAATTTAGGTAATAGACCTACGAACCCTACAGCACATATTCCATCCTTGCTCAAAATGACTGTACCGCATCCCAATGAAATACGAGTTATGCCCGATATACCCAATCAGACAGAAAGTACAACTAATATGATGGATGCGGCAAAAAGAAAGGGATTACCAGCATGGATAAGGTAAATATATTTTTAATAAGCTTTAAAAATTTGTTTTCTGGATGACAGCAATTGTCCTCAGACAACCTTATCACATCTTTAGTTATATTTTATATGATTCCCATTTCTACTTAATGTTTTAGCATTTGTGAATTGAAGTTGCTTTTTTTAGAAATTATACCCTCACAATAGCAGAAGAATTAAAATATTTTGGGAATCATTTTATAACATACCATTCTTCATTTTTCAAGTTTAATATTTTTTTCACTTCCATCTTTGCTTGATATACTGTGCTCGCAACAGTGCCATCATGCACTGCCACTGACTCTATGCTAAATGAGCAGAAGTTGAAAAAGAAGAAAATTATCGACTCAGCGTAACTAATAAAATGATTGTTGGTTTACAACAATCATTCAATTATATCGCCTAATTTTCTTCAAACTGATAAAAGTGCAATATTTGATGTTTTCATTCCAAAAATATCTTCTATTGCAGATATCTTAAAATTTTTTGTAGGGATCCATTTCCAATTTCAATAATTCAGGAAAATTACGAAAGTATCAAAATTCACTATCTAGTTGCTAGTACATACATATGTATATAAAAATTAATATATACATATATATCTTAAGTGCTAATTATACTTTACATAGTACATTTCCAATAAATGCTGCTTTTAAATTTGGCTTTTAGGGAGGGTTTGGAAAAAATGGAACGGGAGAAGCAGAAGCAGCTAGAAAAGGAACAAAAAAATAAGGATACAAAATCAAGTTCATCTGACGATGATATTGCGTCTAATAAAAATATTTTGCCCAAATCCCTAAATTCTTTAAATGGCGATGTAAGTATTAGGAAATATTTTTTTCCTCAGAGCATAAATTTTAAATTTACATGGTTCTTGTGACACAACAATATTTTTACAAAACGAATTCAGCCGGATGCAATATTGGATGAAGAAAGTACTGACAATGAAGATATAGCTACAACAATAAATGCTAATACGGAAACAGATAATAAAAAAGATGAAGAAGACGACGATTCATACAGTTCTCCTGTGGCTAAAACATATGAACAAAAATTAGCCGAATTGGTAAGGGTATAATTTTATGGATTTTTGACGAAACATCTAAAGTCGTGATAAGATAGTTTTCAAATTATTTCATTATTAAATTACTATGTTAAAAGCGCAACCTTTACAGTAATCGATATTTTCTTCGAATATTAGTTTTCAATTGATAAAAAAAATTAACATTTCCATAGAAATTGTTGATTTTTTAATCTCATAAAAAATTTGAAAATATAAGTTAAGTTGTTTTGTCAAAAGTCCACAGAGTTAGGATTCTATAAGTTCAACCAATAAAATCGTATTTTTTATTTTAATCGAAAAAAATAAAAATAGATGATTGTTGTACGTCGAACTTTAACCGAACTCTTGCTAGAAGCTACTAATGAAGAAATTTCCAATGTAGCTGACGAAACTATTAAAACATTTAAATCTAAAGGTAACTATATATCTGTTAGTACTAAAAAAATTTTATGGTTTTTTCATAGCTAACATTTCGTGCAAGTGTAAGTGAAAATTTGTAAAAAAGAATATTTAAGCATATTTTTGTTTTGTTTAAAAACCTATTATAATATGTAATATAATGTACATTTTACATATACAAACTATAAGCGTCATCAGCACAAGTGATCCGCAAAAGCGCTTTATCTACCTTAACTGGCAAATTGGGTAAGTTTTTTCCGATTTTATTATCTATATTCCATAAATTATTTATAATGAAACCAAACCAACAAAATTAGCTTTAACAATGTCTATTTTTATATGGGAAAGTATTAAACAAAAGTAGAAAAACGAACTAACTATTCAGAAAAAATGCTCATATCATATAGAATATTTACATGTGTATGTTTCTTGTTTAACGTTTAATTATAAGTGTAAATATGACAATCATTGTTAGGAATCTTTTGACAATTTAAACTATGTCATTCATATCAGATACGAGCAGCTAGTTATAATTATTTGTGGACTGTTCTTGAACTTTTTGAATTGACTTTTTGAACAGTTTTATCCCCTTTTGATGTTTAAGTTAACTATTTGAATTAGCACAAATAAAATTATAGGTTTAGCAGCATATGGCGACAGCTCAAGTGAAGATAATAGTGAAGATGATAATGATTACAACTCTTCGAAAAAGGCAGCAGGCCAATCAGAAAGCGATAATGACTCAGAAGAAGAAATACGGGTAATAAAATAGTTTAACAATTAATAAAAAATATTAAACGCTATTTATTATTGCTTATCAACAGAATGTTATACGCTTTAAACGAAGGGCATTTATAAAAACATCTGAAGAAATAGAAGAACGTGTGGCCGGCGCCGCTGCCCGTGAAGAAGAGAAGCTTAAATATTATTTACGAAAGGAAGATGAGGAGGAAAAGGAGCAAAATCGTAAAAAACAAGAACGATCTTTATTAAGAGATACGTCATCTTCTGGCCAAAGTGGAAATAAAGGTTACGAAAAAGATTTTGGTGAGATAACTGAAACAAAGATACAACATCTAAATGGTACGTCAGCTTATATTCATTATATAACATTGTATTTAATCAAAATTTACAATTGAAGATTTGAACGAATTGATGAAATTACGTGTACACTTTTACAAAAAAGTTGAAAGTATGGTTTTTTTACATATCGTCATCTAAAATGCAAAAGGCCGTAATCACTGAAAATCAAATGGTTGGATTTTTATTAGGTTATAATGTACTGACACAAACTACATCTACACAAATAAATTCATATTCATATCTTCAAAAATTACATCAATAATAAAAAAGTCAAAAGGCCGTAACATCAACTTCATAAACGAAACAGTCGTAAAATCTATTCCATTTAAGAAAAATATGGTTTGAAGAGTGTTTTATGCTTTATCTATTTTTGCTTTAAGTCAACGATTAAAATCAAAAAACTAATTAATTCCTTAATTTTAAAGCAAAAATTTAAAAACTGTGGTACGGTCTTTTGCATTTTCATAATGTTTTTTAATTTTGCAGCAAGAAACTAACAAGTGTTGTTACGGTTTTTTGCATTTTAGATGACGATATACATTAGTATTAGCATATGTAGCACTTAGCGGCGAATCGATTTTAAAATAAAAACTAAACGCTAAAGTTTGAATTTTTGAAAATGACAAAGTTACGAAAATACTTTTTAGAAATCAATTCAATTTATAATAATCACCTTTTTATAAATTTAAAATGATATTTAAATAAGTTCATAAATTGCTTAGTCGGGGTTCACACACAACAATTTTTCTTGTTGCAATTCTGAGTTTATAGGCGAGGGGTAAAAAGAATATAACAATTTAGTATTCTCCTCTCTCTTCTGCGAACTCAGAATTGAAGCAAGAAAAATTGCTGTGTGTGAACCCCGACTTAAGAATAATTGAAAAGTAAAAAAAAGAAATTATATACCCAATTCACAATTTTGTTATTGTGTTATTTGTTAAAGTGTTATATAAAAAAAACATTTTTGAAAAATAATATGCTGTAAATAAATGTGTTTTTTCAAATTTATTTAAAAATTTAATTTTTGAAAAAAACATTGTCAACATTTTTTATTTTACTATTTTTATATTTATAAATAGGTTTTTAATGAAAAATTTTTGTGGAAATTTTATATTTTATTGAATAATCCATTTTTTAGTTATTTTTTTGGCGAAAATTGTTTTTTTTTTTTTTTTTTTTTTTGTAGTTAGGTTTTTGTTGTATTTTTTGTTTAAAATTGTATTGGAGTTTAGTGTTTTTTTGTTTTTTTTATTAAAAGTCGAATTTATATTAAAAAAAATGGATTTTACTAAAAATCGGGTTTTAGTGAAAATCAGATTTTTTGTGAAATGACGGTTTTTAGTGAAAATTTGATTTCTGGTGAAAAATCGAATTTCAGATTTTGTTGAAAATCTGAATTTTTTGTAAGAAATCAACAAATTTTTAAAAATATTCACAAACATGTTTATGCATATACATATGGTTATTAAAATAGGTACGGCATAAAATTTTTAGTCTTTTTTTTAATTAATATTTTTTGCAAAAGATTTTTCTTTGAATACTTGTTATATCAAAGGATAGGTTAACTAAATTAATATAAGGTAGTAGATAAAATCTTAAGAATCTACTGATATGGACAAATTAAAAAAATTAGACTGGCCTTTAAAATTGGTGTCAAATCCAACTTTGTACTACACTAAAGATTAAAAAAGAAAGGAAAAAAAGAAAATCGTGATTATTATAATAGTTATTTATTCCTCATGTGTTCTACACATTTTTGGAATAATTTGTCGTCTTCTATGGGACAAAGAATTGATTTATTTTCGCAGTCTTCTCAGGAGTAATTTTATCAAGAATCTTGGAATTTGTTCTGAAATTCAGATTTATGTTACTGAATCTTTTTATAATATGATTTTCTATATATAATCGAAGGATTTCAATATGGATTTATATTATTATAATATTAAAAATCCCATCCAGCTCTGATGTTATTATCAGCATAAGATAAGTAACCTTTTTATATAATTTTCTTGTAGGTTTCATATGATACTTTAAGATTACTAAGATAGATTTTGATAATAAACACACCCAAGTTAAAAAAACCTCATTCTTGATGTGCAAAAACTGGTATGTGAACTCGGAATTGAAGGGACAAAATAGGAAAAATGATTCAAAAAAATATTTTAGATGACTAATACATAAATATTTGATAAAAATATTTATAAAGAAATGGCTCATATGGTATAGATTAGTAAAACTCCTATGTCGGAGATTAGTCTCATATTACCTATTAATATTAAAAATTCAGGAGAAAAATTTAAAATAATCTTCATTGAACGTTCTTATCCTAAAGGGAGCACTTAAATTCGGTGTGGTTTCAGCAAAATAATGGCCCAAAATTATCCCCATAAACAGAGAATGATTAATTCCAAAGTAATTAAAATGCATTTTTTCGTTAGCCAATTTGAACCAATACGGAACCTTTCGGGAAGATTTAACAAAAATATTTACTAAAAATTTCACGGGAATAATCCTAAAATTTTAAGAAAAAATACAAAATTCCTGGTACAATACATCTGGAGAAGATTTCCGAATTTTATGGTTCAAAAAATAGAAAAGAAATCTAAAGGGTAGGACATATATGGTATACCATATTGTAATTTGTCCGTATCGATTCTAATGGATTTTGAGTTTTGGTCGGTATTGGTAGATACTTATGGATTTTTCTTCTATTTAGTTATTTAATTTTTTTAATTGTTCCTAAGATATGCCAAAATATCAAAGACAAGTGGTTTTTAATAAATATTATTTAAAAAATTTAGTTGTATCTATTTTAATGACCACATGTGTAGGCTTCACAATGTTATGTTATTATTAATAACATTAACACTGTGAATTGGGTAATAGTTTTGGGAACATAAAAACAAACCTAGATGTTTCTCAGATAGCTATCTGAGTCCACTTGGGTCCAATGAGTACTTTTTGTGTTAAAGATAGTGATAAAAGCTTAGCCATAATTAAGGGATTTTTTTTAATTTTATTTGCATATATTTTACTATTGTTAAAAAAACGATGGGGAAAAGGTAACGGTAACAATACTTTAACTAATTTTAATAACGGTAATAATATATTAGCAGTAGCTGTTTAAGACATAACAGTAAATTTTTTTTATCTAAAAATATGGAATATATAATTTATTATATATCTATATATATATAGGAAAAATAAGATTTTTTTATGTTGCTGCCAATATTTAATAAATCTACATACATATTTTGTTATATGTTTAAAACAATTATCAAATAAAGTATTAAAATATTTTTTAATTTTTTTAATATTATCTCCTAGGTAAACGACAAAGAGATCGCAGCAGTCGCAGAGAACGCACAACACGTTTTAGTGATAACAAAGATAAATATGTGGCATTGCCAAATGTAGCTACACTCCTCACAAATATTAATACAGCTACTACAAATTCTGGAGCTGGCAGTAATGTCGCAGCTGTTCTGCCAAGTAATAGCCAGCGTCAAAATTTACCAGACATTAACGGTTTATTGCCCAATTATACAAATGCGGGAATGACTAATGTATTAAATGCAGCTGATGCTGCACTAGATAAAGTCTTAAAAGGTGAATCATCCGCCAATCCAGAAAAACAAAGTCGTCGTCACGATCGAGATCATAATTTTATTCCATCGCGTAAGAAACAACGACGTACAAGTGATAGTAAAAAGTCAAGATCTCGTTCCAAATCAAGTTCTTCATCGACATCCTCCTCCTCCTCATCGACCTCATCAGATTCTAATTCTTCTTCTACTTCTCGATCTTCCCATCACTCAAAATACAATCAGCGATCATCAACTAAACATAAATCAACAGACAGGAAATATGAAAAAACACACAAAGATTACAGAGATGATCATAAATATGGATCGTCTTCATCCTCTTACAGAAAAAGGGATCGTGAATCAACAAGTAGCCGTTACCATCGTAACGCATCTAGTGATTCAGAGGATGAATACCGTCGACGATACAAATATGGTTCTCATTACTCCCGCAATTCCTCACATTCGCGTAGTTATACGTCATCAAGACGTGATCGAGACCATGACCGCGAACACTCACGTTCTCAATCAAGATCTTCTTATTCTTCTTCCAGTAATCGTAGGCAATAAATTTCTTTTTCTTTTCCCCAGGTGAAAATCGATTGAACCACTTTTACAACAACAGTGTTTCATATTGAAATGCATACAACATACTGTATTGTATTCAATTTTTTTTTTCTTTTTATGTATTTTTAAAATGGTACACATATATGTATATTTAATTAGGCGTAGCAGTTTAGGATGTTTTTCCCTTCATTAAACTAACAAAACACTATTAACATTTTCAATATCTTTAATTTTATCTAAAACAACCTTAAATAAATTATAAAATACTCACAGCATAAAACTTGTTTTGTTTCTATATATATATATATATATATATATATATATATATATATACAAGTGGAAAAAAACTTCCTAAATAGTGTTTTTAAACTTTTGCAACATCTCACAATCTCTTTATAAAAGTTAAGTGACAAAAGAAGTGTTTTCTATTACATACTCATTTATTTGATAAACTAAACAGTAGAATTATTTAGTATTATAACAATTATTCTTGTACAAACTCTAATTTAATATTTTGGTGCTCAGTCTCTTCTACCTCGTTGCCATCGTCTTCCTTAGGAATTGCATCCATGGCGTTATTCTTGTTGTCACTTATTTTTAAATCACGTTTGCACACTCTCCAATTAGCAAATGGATCGACCAATTCGTCTTTGGGCGAGTGATGATTTTTTTGTCGACGATGTGTTTTTAATGCTGCTCCACAGATGAAAGCTTCTTGACAGACACTACACTTGTATGGCTTTTCACCTGTATGCCGACGCATGTGGATTTTAAGATCATTTGACTGCGCAAAACTTCGCTGACATTTAGTACATTTGTAGGGACGTTCTCCAGTGTGAACACGCATATGACGTGCAAGTTTATTTGCCCGAGAGAATGATTTGCCGCAAATGGTACAGATATGAGGCTTTTCTCCAGTATGCTTGCGCTGATGCACAACAAGATCTTGACGTCGGGGGAATCCTTTCTCACACTGATCACACTGATAAGGATTTTCACCAGTATGTCTTCTTATATGTACAATTAGACTGGCTTGTGTGAAATTCTTACCGCAGTACGGACAGTTGCCTCTTTTATAGTTGTGCTTAGTTTTAATAAGGTTCTTGTCTTCGTCCGTAAGTTGATCTACATCCTTCGAGTGGCTAGTCGTTAAATGTCGTATATAGTTGTTACGTCGCTTAAAAATTTGTGGACAATACGAACAAGAAATTTGTTTGTCTTCGTCCACACGATTTACTTGTGATGATAAATTTGCTAATTCCTCTCTAGGTATAGCAGTATGTGCCATTTTAATATGACGATCTAAAGTTTCCATTTTGGCAAACGATCTTTGGCAACTACTGCATTTGTAGTGGCTAGATGATAAACGTTTAGACAATCGTGATCCTACAGCATCCTCAACACGTCTCGCTTCATTTATAACAATTGGTTCTCTAGAAATATTGAAAGAATAAAAATACACATATTGTACGTACATATTACATCTAACCCTCTAACAGCTGCCTCAGGGCATCTTTTTTAGGTTTTTTTTTTTTTTTTGAAAATAATTTATATTTTAACTTTTTTCGTATTCTCATCATTTGGTCAATTAGTTAACACAATAACTAAATACTTAAATCGCAAATCTTACACTAATTATATTTTTAATCTGTAAATAAGTTTTTTTTCCCCAACTGTTAAAGGGTTAAGGTGGGGGTGTCAGTAATTTTTGCAAATATTACGTGTTACAATCGAAATCTTCCACAACTGGTTCAGCAGAAACCACCTCCGTTACAACTACTTCATCGTCAGTTATAAATTGTTCTTGTTCCGTTTGAAATTCTTCATCTAATATTTCTATATCTTGTACATCTATATCGGTAGCGTCAACCTTAACTTTTTCTTCCTCCTCCAGTGTTTCTAATTCTTCAGACGGCTGGTTATCGGCCTTAAAATAGTTTTCTATATCTATTTCTGATTTCTCCACAGAACAAATAAAATCGTATGCATTTAAAAGGCGTTCAGTGCATTCTTGACATAAACGACATGGTTTTCCATCATCGTATTCCTCCACCACCTATAATATACATACACACATAATTCAAGATGTTAGCGCATATCCTTTGATCATACGATTCCACAGTAATTACCTCAACGCCTGTGACCTTTTTAAATACGTTTGCCAGCTGAATATAACTTTCATATTCCACTTCGTCAAGGAAAGAATTTGAATCAGAATTATATTGTAAACAAACTCGACAAATCGATTTCAAAGAATCCATCACAACTTTTACAATAAATTAGATGACGGAATTTACAAAAAACATCAATACAAAAAACAGTAATGACAATTCCGCGGTTTTATATTCGCGGTTTTATTCGATTTTCCATCATAAAATAAAAATGAAAAGTTTACGCAACATTTTAATAATGATGAAAATTGTGTGAAAATGAGAGTATAAAGTATTATTTTTGAAACAAATTAAGATTACCGGTCCAGCTGAAATAAAAATATTTTCTATTTAACGTATTAACATAGTGTCTACATTAGAGATTTTTTTTATCAAGACAAACGTCAAACTTTACGCGAATTTATGGAAGGTGGCAACAGTTGCACAAAAACAACAATATGGCGTATTCCTTATTGTTTTTTATTATGCAGTTTGACAACTGTAACAACCAAAATAATAATCTGCTGTTTAACTAAGGTTACCTTATATATATTCGCACTGATTTTGACGTTTGTTTTGATAAAAATTTACCTAATGTAGACACTAGGTAAAGAGTTGTCCGTGTAGGCAGACACTTTTTCCTTTACATACAGTGAGCAGCATAAATCTTAGTACCCCAGCGAATATAAGACATTTTATTTTAACATTTTCCAACAAAAAAAAAAAATAATTGCGCAATTGTCATAAAAAGTGAATAAAGTTGCGCAACAAAAGTCTTGGTACCTCGTTAAATTCTTGTATACAATACAATAATAATTCGTTTAAAAAATAATAAAATAGCTTTTAGGAGATATTTAGGATTCTGTAATATATTTCTTATAAACGATTTGACATGGAGTGCTCCTTTTTTTAGTAATCTCCAATTTTTCTCGCCATTCTCCGGAAAGTAATTTCTTAGGCGATTTTTACTGGAAAATTGATGATTTTACAATTGTTTTTTTAAATAATCCTACAAGATTTAATCAGATTTATGTCTGGACATCTGGGAATGTTCTTAGCATATAAGGTGTGTCATATGCATTCCTTGTTTTCTCATCAGCTGCTGTGTTTTTATGTTTATAATCCTGTTGAATGTAATAGTCCCCACGAATTTGAAAATTTTCTGCACTTTTATTAAGATTTTCTTTGAAAATATTCGGGTACACAGATTTATCCATTATTTTATGAATTAACACTAATTTCCCAACACTGCCTGCCAACAAACAGCTCCACATCATACCACTTTCATCACCATGCTTAACAGTTTTATGTATATCTTAGGATCTTTAACCTTTTTTTCTACATACTAAAAGTCGTCCTTCTGGTCAACAAATATTATATTTAGATTTCTCCGAAAAAAATAAGTATTTCACAATACATTTGGTTTCGATATGTAGCCATTGTAGAATTCTTGCGTTTCTTTCTATAGAACTCGTTGACAAAAGGTTTCTTTCGTGCTATACGTGAATTATACTTAGCCTTTTTTATAGATCTACATATAATATATGCAGAAACATTATTATTAAAACACTCCTTAACTCAATATCTATATTGGACGTACTTTAAATGGATCGTTTCTTAAAATTTCCCCTATTTTTCTAGTAACTGACTGCAAGAGAGGAACAGTCAGTTAATGAGAGCTTCCTAATAATAGTTTATTTTCAATTCGGTTTTATAGTTTAAAAATAATTATTTATCATTATATTTCCTTCCCGGAACGTTAATAATTGTGAAACACTTTCGGTTCTAGAAAAAAACTAACTTTAAACCAGTTCCCAGTTTTTGTCTATTTTACTGTACTTTAGGAACAAATATGTGAAATAAAAATAAATTTCATAATGTAGTTAAATTATATATTAAAATAAAATATTAAAAAAATATATTGTATATCTTTTTTATAAATGAGCATCCAAGACGTTTGTCTTGATAAAAAATCTCTAATGTAGACACTATGTTAGAGATTTTTATCAAGATAAACGTCAAACTTAACGCGAATTTGTGTGAAGATGGCAACAGTTGGACAAAAACAACAATATGGTGTATACATTATTGTTTTTAATATATGCAGTTTGACAACTGTAACAACCAAAATAATAATCAACTGTTTAACTAAGGTTACCTTGTATATATTCGCACTGATTTTGACGTTTGTTTTGATATAAATTTACCTAATGTAGACACTAGGTAATTTACCAGAAACACCGATTTTTTATTTTTGATTTTTATACTTTTTTATGAAGTATGGCAACCTTTCGTTCATCAATAAACAGGAATGGAAACTGTAGTTTATGTAGATTTAGCGAATATCAATAATGCAAACCATCACCATCTAACACTGAGTTTAGGGAAGCAATTTTTTATCAAGATACGTAAATTTTTTGCTTGAATTACAGATAATTCTTTATAGGGGAAAATGTACATATATATATGTCATAAAAAAACAATTATTTTATGAACGTTAAAGGAAGTGGCAACTACGTACGCTTTACTTCGAGTCTATACTAAACAAATTTTTATCAAGACAAACGTCAAATTTTTATCAGGATAAAAATTTGTGTAATGTAGACTGTATTAGTCAGTATTATTACAGCCCGTCTAGACGTAACATAATATGTAAGATTTTTGTGTCAGAGAGTGTCAAATTCGCTCTCTGAGAGAATTATTTCGCGTGTAGATTCAAATATTAGTATTATAAGATGTATTATGAGACTATTGTGATGAGATTTCTCTACACAACCATCTTATAAGATGTACTGTCAAAAAAATACACATACACGAAAGTTTGCTTGTGTGTGTGCATGTGTATTTTGGAAATTATTGAAAAACAATATTATTTTGCAAAATTGTTTAGTTTTAGTGTTTGTTTTACATGTTAAAAATCATTTTTATAAAAATTGTGTTAAAAAAGTGCGAATTGCTTAAATAAAAAGGACATGTTTACTCTGTAACTGATTGAAAATAATAATATCTTATAGGATTTATTAGAATACGTGTACCCCTTATTTAAGATTTAAGATAATATAAACAAAATGTTTACTCTTCTCTGCCGGCGTTATCTCACATATTATATCAGCGTTAATCTCAGTTGTAGACCTGGGGTTACAGCGTTAAAACAAAATTGTTAGCGATCAAGCTCTTACAGCCTGTCTAGACGTAACATAATATGTAAAATTTTTGTGTCAGAGAGTGTCAAATTCGCTCTCCGAGAGAATTATTTCACGTGTAGATTCAAATATTAGTATTATAAGATGTATTATGAGACTGTTGTAATGAGATTTCTCTACACAACCATCTTATAAGATGAACTGTGAAAAAAATTCACATATACGAAAGTTTGTTTGTGTGTCTGCATGTGTATTTTGGAAATTACTAAAAAACAATGTTTTTTTGTGAAATTGTTTCCTTTTAGTGTTTATTTTACATGTTAAAAAACATTTTTATACAAATTGTGCTAAAAAGTGCGAATTGCTTAAATAAAAAGGACATGTTTACCCTGCGACTGATTAAATATAATGATTTCTTGTAGGATATATGAGAATACGTGTACGCCTTATTTAAGATTTAACATAATATAAACAAAATGGTTACTCTCCTCTGCCGGCGTTATCCCACATATTACATCAGCGTTAATCTCATTTATAGACCTGGGATTAGAGCTCGATCGCTGACAATTCGCCATGGTTCTAACCTAATGAAGCGGGTGGCAGCAGTTCTACAAAACAACACTACGGAGAATTCATTAATTTTTTTATACTTCAGTGGGTAAACAAAAATTGTGCTTAAATGGTGTTTGAATTCGCCCTGATTAATTTTTTTATACATGGAGTTTGACACTACAGAGGATAAGTAAAAATTGTGTTTATATGAGTTTGACAATTAAAAGTACTAAAAAAAATTATAATTAGCTGGTTAAGTGAGCCCACCTGTTTTAAATCGCCTTGGTTCTTACCAACAAAATCAACAATATGGCGAATTCATTAATTTTTTATATATGGAGTTTGACACTTCAACGCGTAGTCAAAAATTGTGCTTATATGGAAAAACTAAAAACTAAAAAAATAATCATCTGATTATATAGTGTCTACATTAGATAATTTCTTATCAAGACAAACGTCGAAATTAGCGCGAACTTAATGGAAAGTGGTAACAGTTGCACAAAAACAACAATATGACGTACTCCTTATTGTTTTTTATATATGCAGTTTGACAACTGTAACAACCAAAATTGTAATCAGTTGTTTAATTAAGTTTACCTTGTATATATTCGCACTGATTTTGACGTTTGTTTTGACAAACATTTGCCTAACATAGTGTCTACATTAGAGATTTTTTTTTATCAAGAAAAACGTCAAACTTAACGCGAATTTGTGGAAGGTGGCAACAGTTGCACAAAAACAACAATATGGCGTATTCATTATTGTTTTTTATATATGAAGTTTGACAACTGTAACAACCAAAATAATAATCAACTTTTTAACTAAGGTTACCTTGTATATATTCGCACTGATTTTGACGTTTGTTTTGATATAAATTTGCCTAATGTGGACACTAAGTAATGTACACTAGGTTAGCCTTGGTTAGAAGAATGTTAAAATATAATAACAAAATAATTTTATAAACACGTGATATAGTTTAGACGTATTTTCCTTTTAAAAATTAATAGAAAAATGTAAATTAATTGAAAAATATTTGATATAGTAAAATTAATGTACTCGTTGCGGAAAACTCCAAAAAGTTTCAATTTTTCATTAAATAAATTGGCAGAATTGGCAAATAGTTTATTTTTTTTACTTTTAATTTTTCTACTCTTAATCAACAGTATAAAGCTTCCACATTGATTTTCACAATTTTCACCTTAACTTTTTTTTATATTTTTTAACAAATCAATCGAAAAACAAACACGATGCAGTTTTTTTTATATAAACAACACAAATGTAAATAAGATTTGACAGTAATTTAATAAAAATATACGACGGCAAATAATTATCAGTTGTATTATCACCTTATATTATTGAATCATGGGGTATGACACTTGCACACGCAAGACAAATAAGAAAAGGTGGCGTTTATAAAATGTGCGCTGTTTTCTAAAATTACTCAATAAATTTGAATACATTAATTTAAAAATTAATACATCTTTAGTACAACTAAGTATATGAAAATTGGCTTTTATCATCATGGATGGAAAAAGTTCATTAGAAAGACGATACAGCTTCAACATGGTTCAAGGTAATCCTGTTGCTGAGTCTACACATCTCAACGGAAGCAGGTGAGTGAATATGTTCTGGTGTATGAATTGTCACTAATTAATAACATTTTTTAACAGTTTCTCCTGTGGTACTTCTATGAGCCCAAAGCATCGTAGTAATTTAAGCTTTTGTTTAAATAATACACACACAACTTTAGATGCTAATAATAGATCAATTGCAGTCAGCCTCAAATCTAAGAATGTTTCGAAAGTTGATGCAAGAGTTGCAGCAGATGTTCAGAGCAAAGGATTAGCATCACGCATTGTGAAATATCATGAAAGTGGAACAAGACTGAATCGTAGTATGTCGGCTCACAATCTATACCACAAGCCAGGACAATTTCCTGTAGTTACTCTTAAGAAAACAAATTTACCTTATAGGGCAACTAAACAAGAACTATCAATGATACGTATACCCCCACCAGGTAAGTATATTGATGCATGTACATATATATAATATACACTACATGCATACATACATATAGGTGCGGTGACGAAACGTCTTGTGTTTCCTTTTGATAACCTCAAAACTAAACCAGATATTTGAAAATATATTAAAATTGAAAATGGAAGATCATTAAGCATTAAGATGGTCTAATGAAAAAAATTTCCGAAAATTATGTATATATAAGACTTTTTGTCAGAGTACCTACGATATATTTATCAGTTTATTAATAGATGCATATAATTTGTTTAAGAAAAATCATCTTTTTATGGAAACACGATTTCTAGTCTTTTGAGATCTAGTTCGGTGGTGGGATTACAATCCAAACGAACTGAGGATTTATCCAGAGAAAATCGACCTATAATTCATCCTCCTCCTACGGAGGACGATATGGCGCCAACTCGTAGTGTTTTAGATGTACTAAAAGAGATTTCCCGTAAACGTATAAACAGTGATGTAAGTATCAACTACAATTACTAAATTCATTTGTTAAAATTACTAACAAAGTTAATATTTTTTATTTCAGGACTTGGAAGCTGATGAAACTTCCAAGAAATACTGTAATCGTGTTGGTAATGATTTTGTTGATACCGGTAACAATACAGCGACTGTTATTTCATCAAATTTTACAGCAGAAACATCGTCGTTAACTTGCCAACGATATAAAAGACAGAGGGATTGTATAACGCCACATCAAAGTGTTCAAATGAGCGAAACAAAAATATCACCTGAACAAGCCAAGAAACGTGTGTGCAATTACAACAATGACATTACAAGTTCACTTAGTTCCAGTATAAAATGCAAACCTCATGGAAGTGCCAAAAAAATATCAGTATCACATAATCTCAATCAAACCATGCCAAATTTAGAATCGTACGAAATGCAAAAACCCAAAATGCACCGATATCTCGATCATAACAATGAAAAAAATAATACTCAGGTCGACGTAAGATTTCAAAATCTCGAAAATAATTTAAGGAACGTGGACACTATAAAACCGATAACGCCTATTCCAGCAACACCAGGTACACAAGATCAACAAAGTAATATTGGAAGTGTTCCGCCTAAGCGAACTGTGTCTGAGCCCCTTTATAGTCCAGATCGAAAAATCGCAATGAATTCAATACAACCGACAAATAAGCCACGTTTAACTTTATTCAATAAAAAGTGTGATGACGAAGAAAGCAAAGAATCAATCGAAATTATAGCAGAGAACGACTTTAGCGATTTTGTCGAATGTGTGGGAATACCTTTTGTCAAGCCAAAAAAGATATCATCGGTAAGCGGACTAAGAAATCCTGTAATAGAAAGAACACAAAAATCCAAGTTAGCTTTGATGTTGAGTGGTTTAAGAGGAGAACTCTATCAAAATTCCGATGCTGATGAGATGGATTCGTCAAAGATAAAATCTGATAAAACCGAGAATATTAAAATAAATAATGGTACAAGTGCTATAACGTTATCATTAGAATCTACCACAACCACAATAACAACTTTAACTAACGTCACATCGTCCACTAATGTAGGAACGCCTATTACATCGAGCACATTAAACTTGTCTATGAATAACAAAACAACTACATCAACTTTAAATGGGTCTATAAATAAGACTTCATCGCCTTTAGTTGGACTAAAATTATCGCAGCCATCTTCTGAAAATGTCACTAGTACAATTAATAATAATGATGCACCAAAAAGCACTGAAGCCCTCTCCATATCCAACGTACCTGTACTGGGTGGTTTCACGTTTGATGCAAACAGTACCACCACTAGTTATTCATCATTGATAAATACAACAACGTTGAATAGTGCTCATAAAGATTCTAAAACTTCTATTGCGACTACATCATCTATTTCAACAACTACTAGTAACGTTCTCAACTTCGGTTTGTCGACACAATCATCTTCGAGTTCCTCTGACGATACTAATAAATTAAAAGCAAATATACAACCTTCGACCAAAGACAATTCGTTGCAATTGCCATCCGTTGGTACTGCATTACCATTATCAACTTCTAATACAGAAAACACTTTAAAAACAACTAACGCTTTTACTTTGGGAACAAATGGGACTGCGCCAGCATCTGCAAGTACTGCTCCAAATTCAGTTGCAGATTTGACACTGTTAAATAACACTGGAAAGACAAATAATGCTTTTAATTTTACCGTTCCATCTACATCATCGTCAGCCACCTCGGCTCCAACAAACACCACTTCATCTAACATAGCTACCACATCAACTAGAGATCTAACATTTGGCATCGTTGCTGCTACTACAAATTCAACGGCGTTTACATTTAATGCATCTAAGCCAACAACAAGTGTAGCCACAATTTCTTCAGGTGGTGGAGGAAATTCATCCTTATCTTTTACTTTTGGTTCAAATATTGTACCACCTGTTCCTACATTTGGAACAAATAATACAGGAATAAAAACGCAAGCCACTAGTTCGGGATTTTCCTTCAACCCAGATATAAAAATTCAAAATTCGTCTTTAGTTCATCAAAATAAGTCGGCAGTCGTTAAACAGGCAGAAACAAATATTTTTAACTTTGCATCACCAGGTTTAAAAACACCATCAACAACGGCGGGATCCGCTCCTATATTTAGCAACGTCAATAATAGTTCACCGCAGACTACATCATTATTTTGTTCAAATACTGTTAAAGCTGGTACACCGACATTCGGATCAAGTGCTGAGAACAAATCAGCAGCAATGGGCACGACTTCGGTATTTAGTGCTGGTAGTAGCAACAATAGTATATCAACATTTGGTTCAAGTGCTCAAAGCAAATCAGCGGCATCGGTTTTTGGTGCTGGTAGTAGCAACAGTACATCAACTCCATTTAGTTTTGGTTCAAAAACGGCTATTACACAGACTACAAACACAAATAATAACAATATCGCAGATGGAGGATTCTCGTTTAGTTCAGTAGCTTCGAATAGTTCTGATAGTGGACCGTTTGCATTTGGTATTAAAACAGGTGTGACAACAATTACTTCAAGTAACTCTTTCGGCGGTTCACCTTCTTCAGCTACACAAAATAAAAACTTTACATTCGGTTCCTTAGCGAACAAACCAGATAATCCGCCAAGTGTATTCGGTAGTGCTGTAACTAAACCTACTGAAAATACGACATCTCCAGGAGGATTTTCATTTGGATCAGCAACGTCTCTGAAAGCTGCAACATTTAGCTTTGGAGCAGGCGATAATTCATTTTCGGGAAGTACAGTGAGCAATACAAATAGCTCCTCATCGGGATTTTCTTTTGGCGGAGCGACAGCCTCAAAATCAAATGAAGTCGCTACCAACAAACCATTTTCTTTTGGCTCTCCACAACCTCCGCAGCAACGCCAACAACAACTGCTAGTAGCTAACAATAATGCCAACTCTTCAAACATTTTTAGTTCAAGTGCATCTACTAAAACAGTCTCACCACCAGCTTTTAATTTTAATTCTGGAAGCTCGACTAATATACAATCTAATACTCCACCGGCAAATAATATATTTGCCCGGGCTTCTCCTTCTACTATTACAACATGTCCCACTGATCGTCCAATACGTCGTGCCACAAGGCGCCTGCAGAAATGACCAGCAGATGTACTTTAAATTGTTCAGTCCTCAGTTAAATTTTTTGCAAATTAATTAAC
The DNA here is from genome assembly GCA_932274085.1 of Protocalliphora azurea. Classification (NCBI taxonomy): domain Eukaryota; kingdom Metazoa; phylum Arthropoda; class Insecta; order Diptera; family Calliphoridae; genus Protocalliphora; species Protocalliphora azurea. Next base: position 3,010,187 of record OW026519.1, read on the forward strand.
AAAGCTATATTTTTATACCTAAATTTAAAGATTAAAATTTTTCTCTTTTATTGCAAATTAAATTATAGAACAATACAGAAATTTCCAATAGCAAATTTAATTTTATTGACAAATATTTATAAAGGATTTGTTTTCGTAATAGTAAATCAAGTGTTAATGTAATAAGGCCAATTATGATAAATGTGTTTTTTTCAACCAGATTTTTTTCACTTTTTTTAACTTTTTAAGTCTACAGATTTCCCTCTGCACGTTTATAAAAAAGTATGTCGCAATTTTGGAAGTACATAATTCAATAAAAATTTAACTCAGTGAAAAAAAATAAAATCATAACAATAATAATAAAATGTGTTAAAAAAAAAGTTACACTTTTTGCTACACAGAGAAAAAAAAATCAATTATAAGTCTTATTCACAAATGATGAATAATCGAACATGATTTTTCCCAAGTTTTTTTCCGGAAAACTTAAATTTTCTTTCATAGATATTAAATGAAATTAAATTAAATAAATGATAATTTTAGGTATTTTGCAAAAAATTTTGTGAAAATTTAGGTTTAATTTAAATAAAAATAGTAATATATGCAAATGTTAATTATAAATAGTAATTAAAAAAAGTAACTGAAAACTTGGATAATTTTGCAGTCGTTCTGGAGCTTATACATACATCATTTTCATAAAAAGCGCTAAATTATCATTATTTTGTTCATATTATGCTGCTAAAAATCATTAAAATCTAAAAAATTTTGCAAATTAAAATATCAAGAATTCCACGAGACATCAAATATGAAATGTCCTCAGGTCTTCCGATTTGGTTCATATGTGGCATACATACATACATAACAGTTTTTCTATTATTTTATTATTTGTTATTATTATTATTATTTAGTCGCATAAAAGTTCTCGTTGAATACCGTGTTGTGTATATCATAAAATTCTTTAAGTGCAGTGTTTTCTCTTCAAATTTAAACAAAAACAATAATTCTTTTTTTTTTCTCTCATACGCATACCTAATAAAAATAAACTAATTATTTCGTCTTAATATTCTAAACAATGGTATCCTCCTCAGGAGGAAATTATTTCCAAATATTGGATCCAGACCTATCACCTAAGCGTAAAAAAAACTAATTATAACTACAACATAAATAATACGTTTGATTTTCCAAAATTTACACAAAAAGAAAACTAATACAAAAACACAACAATGCCCTAAATACATTGTAATAAAAAGTAAAATAGCCGATAAACCCGTACAAAACTTCAATATTTTCCTATTATCAAAAGCATTCGAATCTATATCAAGTGAACCAATGCAAAAAATCACATTCACTAGAGATGGTAATCTGTTAATTTTGACAAAAAATGGAATGCATGCTAATAAATTCTTAAAAACAACTACGCTCCCCGGCCTTTGTCCAGTCGAAATTATACTACACCCTACACTAAACATTATTAAAGGAGTAATCTTCTGCCCATCTTTAAAAGAACTTTTTGAAAAAGATATAACCGATGGACTTAATGAACAAGGAGTAGTAGAATGTAAAATAATTACCAAATTTAATAATGGGAAAACAACCAACACTCTATTACACATTTTACGTTTCAACCAATATACATTACCAAAGGAAATAAAAATGAGATTCTTCAACTGTAAAAACTGCTTCAAATTAGGGCACACCAAAAAATACTGTAATGGATATGAAACCTGTGAACTCTGCTCATCAACAACTCACGATCCCATACAATGCATAAAAATTGGATGTGTAAATTGCAAACACCCACACAGATCAAAAAACAAAAAATGTACCGTTAACCAACATCGCCAAGAAATTTTAAAACAAAAACCTACAAAGAAGCAAAAACAAAAGTCTCACCAGTGGAATCTTTTGTAATTTCTTCAGAAGACCTTGAAATAGCAATTGAAGAAAAAAAAAAGAATTAGCATACAATAAAAACAAAAACCAATCAAATACAACTAACACAACAATAAACCCAACACGAACTGAAACAAATTTAACAACAATAAATTCTACATCGTCAAACTCTTCAACAATTAAATCTCTAGAAGAGATTTTAAACAAAAACAAAACTCTCAAAAATGCAACACAAAACAAATGTAAAATGGACAATGTACAAAACACTGAAACAACACAAAAAAAAAAAAAATTAACAAATAACCAAAAAACAAACTCAAGAGAACCATCTTATGATGGAATGAAAAAAAAAAAAAACACAAACTAAACTCCGACAAAATTACAAATAGACTATTAACAATTGATGGAAAAGATCAAATGGAAATGTAAAGAAATAAAAAAGAAAAATATATATTACTCCTAAAATTTTTATACTATTCATGATAGAATTTTGCATCTTACAATGGAACATGAAAGGATTTTTTAATAATTTCATCGATTTCTAACTTATCCTAAAGGAACAAGACCTTCAATTTATTTCTTTACAAGAAACACACTGCCCATCAAATTTTACACCAACTCCTACAAATAATTACTGCTGCTACTTTGAGAATGATCCATGAGTGGAATTGGTATATTTATCCGGAACGAAATCTCCCATAAATGCATTTTTAACTCTTCAAAATTACTAAACATTTGTTGCGGGTGTATGCCGGAATACACCTGAGGAGTGACCGATTTTACCTTATATCCAACTTTTTTGTGTTTTTCCTTTAGTTCTAACTTTGATAGGGAGGGGCCTCTTTAGACTGGAGCCATCACTCCTGCCCTTGTCATAGTGGATTTATATCAATGTTTCGTTACATAGTGTCTACATTAGTTTTTTTTTATCAAGACTTATCTTAACGCGAATTTGTGGAGGGTGGCAACAGTTGCACAAAAACAACAATATGGCGTATTCATTATTGTTTTTTATATATGCAGTTTGACAACTGTAACAACCAAAATAATAATCAGTTGTTTAACTAAGGTTACCTTGTATATATTCGCACTGATTTTGACGTTTGTTTTGATAAAAAATTGCCTAATGTGGACACTAGGTTAAATTTGTTTGAGTATTTTGCTTGATTCTGTTGGTTGGTGGTATTTTATGTTGTTAGCTGAAATAAAAGAAAAAGGTATTTTATGTTGTTAGCTGAAATAAAAGATAACATTAATTATATGTATTGAACCAAATTGGAGCGATACATATTTACCATGTTCTCCATCAATTTTTTTCCCCAAACTCCTGAAAATAAGAAAAAAATTAAAATATTAGATTTTGACGATACTTACCGACATCCATTGAAATGTGCTTCATGTGTACGTTTGACAGCTGATTGTAGTTGAATGTGTGTTCGAGCTGTGTTTCATAGGTATAGTATTCATAGTAATGTCAACATACTACAGTGCGTAAAATAAGTATTCACAAACGATAAATTTTGAAAATGCAAAATTTAAGTTTAAAACCATGAATGAAAATATTTATGCTGCTAAATTTTCTGATATCCTGGTGTATGAGAAACATAGGGTAGAAACGTGAGGCAACAAGATCTGTTGTAATTTATTGGTTAATTATTTTTTCTATCTAAGAAAATAATTGTGCGAAAATTATTTTTATAAGTTTTTTTTCAAAAATTGAATCTCGTACGGGCAATAATATGAAAACTTTTGATATTCAAGCTAATAGATCTACATAAGAATGAAATATATGGGAGACAAAATTCATACATATGTAAAAATAAGTCGGCGGGAAAATGGTATTAAATATGTAATAAGAGTAAATAAAAGGTCAGCGCAAATTTATATGACAGTAAATTGTTACGGACCGGTTGAACAAGCGAGGTTTCCGACTAGCTTTTCGTTAACTCTCAGGTGGTTCCAACCCTTCTCGCCTGACACGTGCCCGAACACAAAAAAAAAAAACAAAACACAACAAAAAAAAGGGAATCTAACATATCAAGATCACCTAACAAAGCATAAGAACCGATGGTATGAGACTGGTGTTAGTCTCATTTGCTGTCCTCCCAACCTAGTCGCGAAAATGTCCAATCAAATTTCCTTTAGCGAACTCAAATCCCCCCTGACCTTTCCTTCATTTAGCGGTCTATCATCACCTTTACCTTAAATAATTAAGCCAACATTAAACTTAAAAAAACTAAATAAAAAGGCAAGAATAATAATACAAATTAATAATACCAAAAATAATACTAACAACTAATATTTTTTTCTATTAAACTCGTAATTCAATGACCTAATTCTTTTTTCTCTTTCTATATTGTTTTTTTATTATTTGCTTTTTCTTTTTTCAGCCGTTATTTTTTTTATAATTTTTTCTATTTATTTGAATTTGTATATATATCTCTATAAAAATTTCTTATTATTAAAATATTTTCTTTTTCCTTTCAGAACTCAAATTAACAATCTATTTTCCAATTTAGGATATACGTTTAAAGCTTTTAAACTTAAAGGAGTTCCCTGAAGCTGACAACACTCTAATATTTTCTTCTTCTTCTAACGACTTTTCGCGCCTAATTTGAGCACTAAATTTGTAAGTATCCTTTTCCTTATATATATATATATATATATATATATATACAAATTACTAATTATTTCTCCTTTTTTAGGCTGTTTTTTTCTTTTCTTATTAAAATAACACACATCGATACACACAATCACGTAGGACACAATTTTTTCCACAAATTCACAACATTATTCTTAAATTAACTTATATTATATGTGTATATATATATTTTTTTTATAATTCAAAATTCACTATTACTAATTTTCTTATTTTTAAATTTAATTTACTATTATTATTTTCTTCAAGATTTAGCTTTAAGTATTCCTTTTTTATGAGCTATTATATACATTTTTTTTGTTTTAGCTTACGTTGTTTTTTTTTATTATTTTACTGTATAATTATTGTGTAAAAAATCTAAGCTAATAGTCTTAACACTAGTCTGACCATTAAACCTTTTTTTAGATTTTTAGTTCTTAATAAATTTATAATATTCAATGCCTTTTTTCTTTTTTTTCATATAAGAATTTAATATTGATTTGTATATGACAACTATTGACTGCCCAATTAATTAATCATCGGTTATCTTTGCTGAGTTTTGTATCGATCCTTTTTGGCCACGGAATTTGTTTGAAATATAACAAAAAAAATTTTACCTGGCTACGTCTCCTTGTTTTTTCTTTCCTCTCCAGATATTGTTTATGGGGAATTTTCTTCTTATTGGACACGACAATAACCAGCTATGGCACAAACACAAAAAAAAAAGACAAAACCATAACGATATTAATTTCATTATTAAATTTTAAACCTTTCTAATCAATTGTTATAACTTATTAATGTTACAACAACAAAATTATTGAAAGAACTTTGGATTATAAAACATTAATAATTTTTAACATTGATTATAAATCTTTACACTATTTTTATATACTATTTCTTTTCTACAAAAAAAAAAAAAAAAAAAAAAAAAAAACTTACGTTTTGTTGTTGACTGTATTGTTGAAATTAATAAAAAAAAAATGAAAATATATAAAAAAACTGACTTTTGCACTTATTTTCTTCCTTTGTAACTTTTTTTAAATTTCTACAGATAAATTTTACACGTTACACGTCACAGCACCAAATAAATTTTGTTTATGTTCCTCATCTCACTTTTGTCTCTTTTTATATTCTCAACTATATACCCCAACTGATTTTCGCCGGCTAAATTTCCCGCCTAAGTTTCCTCATTCATATAATATACTAATTTTCCAGCTGCGATCCCATTTATTACAACATATACATATGTATATATGTAAAATTGTTTTCCGGCTAGATTTTTCATATATATATATATGGGATTTTGCAGACATGTCGTCGGGTATTCCTCAAATTATTACCAAATATGGTAATGACAAATTTAAATAACTTTTACATAATTATTTCATAATATATAAACAAAATTTAAATTTTGGCGGACTTTCATTATAGATATTATTGATTAGCCTCTATCTTCATCATTAGTTATTCCCATATTGTTTTGCCTATTTTCCCCATGCTAACTTCCCCTACCAGCAATTCCAGCAACATAATTTTATTTCATTCATTGTTGTAATTTTTATTTGATTTTAAAATTTTCAATATTTTTTTATCAATGAAAATACAACCCTGTGCCTTTTTAGTACTATCTACTATGATCACTAAACGTAGCTTTTACACATCTACATACATGCACAGCTGTTTACTACGCACATAATACACGAGTGGTTGGAAAGTATTTATTTAATAAATTTTCTTTTCTTCTATTCTCAGGTTTCTGGACAACAATACAGCTGGAAGGAGCAAAATGAAAATGAGTTATTTGCTCATAATGAGAACGCAACATTATAAATTTGGAATTTTATTGGGAAATTAAAGAAGGTAAGCAAATTCATATTATATTTTAACAAGCTTATAAAATGAATATAAATTAACAAAAAAAGAACAAAAATATTTATTTAATTTCAAATTCAAAGGTAATATGTTATATATTTCTTTTACAGGTGATCTTCTGAAGAAGCTGCCGTCTGTCCGTTACTTGTCCTAAGTCCTAAATTTGGTCCTGTTCAGGTAAATAATAAAACTATTTAAAAATAACCTCTTCCTTTTTTTCTATTTTTCTCCGGTAAGGAAAACACTAAAGCAATTGGGGCTAATTACCCTACCACACTAATCCTAGGACTGATCTCAACCCTTCAAACGCGCACCTTACTCGTAATGTTGTAAGGGACTGGCAAAAAAACTAATATTTTCCTTACTTTTCAAAACAAAAATAAAAGAAAAATATATTAAAATATTCGTCCGTTTCGGTCGTGTGTTTGTTGTCCGTATCTAAGGCAGAATACCTGGCGCCTCTCGGGGATGAAGACGCTAAAGCTGCTAGACCAAGTGGAGCTATACCTCGTTGGATGTGGCAGTGGTGGCTGATGTTTATTCTTCACTTTTAAGATTTGTCTTTTTTTTAATTTATTTTATTTTTTTTTTAATTTTAGTATTTTAACTTTTAAGATTTTAGTCTTTATTTTAAATCTTAGTTTTTTTCTTTATTTTTAAGTTCTAGTTTTTTTAAACTTTAGGTTTTTTTACTTTCAAGTTTTAGGTTTAAAATTTTTATTTAATAAAAGTTTTTTTTTACCAATAAAACAATTTTTATTTTTCACTTTTATTTATTTTTTTACTTTAAATTTTATAATTTTTGCTGCTGCTGGTGTTGTGCCACTTGCCACATCTTACCTCTAGGTCGAAAAATAAGCTTGTTAAAATATAATATGAATTTGCTTACCTTCTTTAATTTTCAAATAAAATTCTAAATTTATAATGTTTGAAGGAAATTTGTTGTGTTCTCATTATGAGTAAATAACTCATTTTCGGGTAAAATTATAGGAAGGTAAGGGGATTAAGCCAAGGTGAGTTTGGGATGATTTAAAAGTCATAGAATCATCAAGGTGGAATCCTTATGGATTCCTAGAGGGAGGGCCCAAAAGTTGGCAAAACAGCCGCCAACAGGAAGGTGTGCTACACTCATGAGGATTGTTTTCATTTTTTTCTTTGGTTTTGGATTTATAGGTAAGGTTCACTTCGGGTACCCAATCAATTTTTTTCCTTCTTTATTTTAGCTGATATATATATATATATATATATTTTGTGTACTAGGCTACTGGCTATCAGATGAGCAAGAACTTAACCCCCATCCGGCGAGTTTTATGCAGGCTTCCTCCAGATGCCAGCATCGCTCAGTCTGGCAGCCCAAACAGAACAGCTGGTGAATATATTTAACAAAACCAGCCGCAGCACACTCTCTTATGGAAAAAATTTAATAAGTTCTCCAGCCACAACAAAATAAAACCCATAACTGCCATAGAAACAAATACCGAAATTATAACAGACCCTATAAAAATCCTAAACCACTTCGCAAGTATAAGGTCAAATAACTTCTTTGATAATAATTTTTCTCTTAATTTTGTTACAGCTAACAACATCTAACAATGCTAATGCAGAAAGAATTGAAAGACAATTATGCGAACTACTAATGGCAATAAAAAAAAGTTAAGGGAAATACACGAGGCCAAGACGCATATGTTACGATATGATAAAAAATCTGACTAATCGCAGTAAAGCAACTATTCTCCAACTATATAATAAAGTTTTCGACACAGGAATTATTCCACACTCATGGAAAACAACTATAGTTGTCGCAATTCTAAAACCGAATCAGAATCTCACTAACTATTCTAGTTATAGATCAATGTCTCTATTATCATGCCTATCAAAACTCAGTTTCATCCAAAAATCACACATCCATTTTGGGGATTGATTTGGAGAAAGCATTTGACTTAAAAACGTATGGAATTGGCCACAAAATTTTTAATTTTGTAAGGTCATTTTTAACTGGCAGAACTATAAAAGTCAGAGCAAACAATGAATTCTCTAACACCTGTCGGCCGTGCTTTTTCAAATAGCCTTCAATGAAATCAGTACTATAATAAAAAACATAATTACGTTGATCACTGTCTTTATGCCGACGAACTATACGTAATTTGCAAAAATAATAATACCTCCAAAATCAACGAAATATTTCAAGCAATATTCAATATTTCAAGTTGATATTGAAAATTGGTCGAAAACATGTAGAAAGCATAGCTGTAACCCGTCAAACCTTATAATTAATAACACCACAATACCTATTGTAACTGAACAGAAAATACTAGGAGTCAGTTTTGAAAAAAGCTACTGTTAGAAAAAATCACGTTTTAAGCCTCAAAAAGTCTCTTGTCAATAATTAGATACTTATCTCCTAGAACTTACGTACACATAGATACAATCAAATACCTTGTAAAAATTCTAATCATAAGTAAAATTGAATACGGTATTTTTATTTATGGTAATGCTGCAAAAACCAATCTATCTCAATTAAAAACGTTATATCACCAAACACTCTGAGCCAGCACATATGCATACCGAACAAAAAAAAAAAAAAAAATCCGAATCAATTTGCCGACTACTACCTAAGCTACTATCGGACGATATTACTAAGGTTCTATCGTCCAACAAAATTTCGAGAATTTAATCCGCAGTATATAAATGCATAACTAATAACATCATTAATTACAAACAGAAACTTTATAAATGCAGCACAAAACATCCTATATGGACATTTAATGCAAACTCTTGCGATACCCTTTTTTACCAAAAAATAACATCTACTCAAATTCCAACTGGCAGCATCTCTTTACTGATGCGTCAAAAGATAAAGACAATGTAGTCTACGCAGTAATTGATCAAAACGGTAACACCTTATCAACAAAAATCTTAGTTCACTGTTCAATATTTGCGGAAGCAGCGGGTATTTTACAAGCTATATTTATAGCTACTAAAGCTCAGAAAAACTCTATCATCTTCTCTGACGGCCTGCCCGTAATAACGGCGATAAATAACCTGGGAAACAAAATACGAGATCTGTTAACAAAATACTTGATTTATTAATTAGTTACAAAAATACAATTAAAATATTTTGGATACCAGGACACGTAGGGATACAAGGCAACTCATTTGCTGACTCAGCTGCAAAAGAAGCATGTTCCTGTCCATTAATTCACTGATAATTAACTGAACGACTTGACATTTGAAACATAATAATCAAAAAATTAGAAAATCTGAGGATCACAAATTTAAAAGGCTACCATCACCTCCACTATTCACAAATTAATCCAAACATAAAATCTCCCATATATCCAAATGGTATTGACAAAAACAAATTAAAAATATTTTCACGTTTACGAATACCATTTCCACTCACCAACATTTAATAAACCCTAGTTTAAACAGCAACTGTATTATGTGGATCAACAAAAAGCGTAAAACACCTTTTATTAACTTGCCCTAATTTAGCAAGTTCACAAACTAAATACCTTAATGACAATGGTATCAATCCACTCAAGAAACCGTCTATCAATAATAATATAAATGCTATTTTTAACTATTTCTTATTTAAATATAAAAATCTAATTCATTATTTGATATTAGCTGATAGCCATAGAAGCTAATGCTAGAATTATTTATCATATTAATTTTATATTCATATAATATTAATATCATGTAAATAAATAAATAAATTATTATTATTATATTATTTTAATATTTCACAGTCGTATTTTTAATTATATATATATATCTTTTGAAGCTGATATCTTTTGATTTCATTAATTTTGACGACATTAGAAAGGAAACGAAGTCCCCTTTTAATATTATTTATTATTTTCTTAGTAAAATGAATTTCCAATGCATACATTTTTTCGATTCACTTTTGAAAGCGTTCTCCCCCTACGATTTTTTCAAATACTTAAAAATTGGTAAATTGACTGAATAATTTAGTTTAAGTGCTTATGTGATGGAAAGTTCTAGTATTTTTAATAATTTTTTTTTTATAAAAAACGACAAAATATGTTCCCATGTTGCGGGTGGGAAAATAATAAACCCCTTTTTACTTCCGGTGGTTTCCTAAAAAAAAAAAAAATTAGTGGGGAAGGGCCTATTATGGTGGAGCCACCACTCCTGCCCATGTCCCGGTGGCCAGTAGAGACACAACCTCCTGCCCGAGTCTAAATATTGTTAAGAAAAGGAAAACGCTGGGGAGTCACAGTGGATTTCAAAGTTGTTGTAGGAAAAGGCCTATAAGAAATGGAGCCACAACTCCTGCCCAGTCACAGTGGATTTTGCCTGAAAAAGAAGAAACAGAAATTTTTTTATTTTATAAAGACAACAGTATCGGAACGATACATACAAACCAAATAGTCAAACCAAATCTTGTCATGATCTGAAAGAAAAAATGTCATCATATAGAAACAAAATAGTTAATTGACAAATTACTTACCTTATTGCCTGTTTGTTTGGTGTTCTTTCCAACTTCCAGTTTCATCCCTTAACGAAAATTTTTAGAAGACCTGAAAAGAAAAGTTATTATATAGAAAATGTAAAAGATGAATGACTTACCCTATTGTTTACAGCTTTTCTCCCTTCCAGTAGTATTGTTGTCCAGAAAATAAAAGAAAATTTACTAAATAAATACTTACCAACCACTCGTGCATTAATTGTATAGTAAACAGCTGTGCATGTATGTAGATGTGTAAAACCTACGCTTAGTGATCATAGTGGATAGTACTAAAAAGGCATAGGATTGTATTTTCATTTATAAAAAAAATATTGAAAATTGTAAAATCGAATAAAAATAACAACAATGAATGAAATAAAATTATGCTAATGATGAAGATAGAGGCTGTAGTAATGAAAGTCCGCCAAAGTTTAATTTTTTTTATATATTTATATAAAAATATATTTATATAAAAAAAATTAAATTTTGGCATTTATTTTTTGAAGATTATGTCTATCAAATGTTGGCCGTTGCTACGTCGCAGATGGTCCATCCGTTGAGTCCAATTTTCGATGACTCGTTCGAGCATTTCGACTGGTAACTGACGAATGACACGCGTGATGTTTTCCTCCAAGGCCTGAATCGAAGCGGGTTTGTTCGCATAAATTTTAGACTTTACATATCCCCACAGGAAAAAGTCTAACGGTGTGATATCACACGATCTTGGTGGCCAATTGACCGGCCCAAAACGTGAAATTATGTGCTCATCGAAGTGTTCTCTCAATAAATTCATTGATTGATGCGATGTGTGGGAAGTAGCGCTGTCTTGCTGAAACCAAATGTCGCCGCGATCACGAATTTCAATTTCAGGCATCAAATAGTCGGTTATCATGGCATGATGACGGTCGCCATTGACGGTTACGTTCGCACCGGCATCATTTTTAAAGAAATATGGACCGATGATTCCACCGGCCCACAAACCACACCAAACCGTTGTTTTTTCTGGATGAAGTGGCAGTTCTTGAATCTCTTCAGGTTGCTTTTCGTCCCAAATACGGCAATTTTGTTTGTTTACATACCCATTGAGCCAGAAATGGGCCTCATCGCTGAACAAAACTTACCTCGAATCTTCTTGGAACTTTTCAAGAGCCCATAGAGGGAAGCGATGTCGCTTGAGAAGGTCGAGCGGCTTCAGTTGTTGCACAAGCTGTATTTTGTACGCTTCCAATTTAAGATCTCGACGTAAAATGCGTCAAGTCGTTCCATACGTCAGTCCGAGTTGCTGCGAACGGCGCCGAATCGACTCTCCACGGTCTTCGTGTACACTCTCAGCTGCGGCCGCTATATTTCCTTCACAGCGTGCTGGACGTGGTCTATTCAGTCGAATATTATCCAATAATGAATGCTGGGTCTCAAAATGGGTGATGGTATTGCGAATAGTACGCTCAGTAGGCCGATTATGTTGACCATAAGTTGAGCGAAGTGCACGAAACACATTCCTCACAGAACTTGAATTTTCGCAATAAAGTTGAACGATTTGTAAACATTGTTCAAGCGTAAGTCTTTCCATTATGAAATGTCAAACTATACTAAACAAAAATAACATGACAGCATGACACGACTCACACGTGATCTTTCAAAAAAAGCTATTGAAAAAGGTATCTCTACTTGAATCACCCATTATATATATATATATATATATATATATATATATATATATATATTATATATATATATATATATATTATATATATATATATATATATTATATATATATATATATATATATATAATATTCTTCCTTTAAATTTTTTATAAATGCCCATTCACAAGCTTTCTTGAATCTTTGCAATCGAAAAAAATAATTAATTTATCATTAAATTTAGTCACTAATCTTTGGTTTTTATTTTTTATTTTATTTTCGTATAATTATTAAAAATTCAAACTTATTACTTTGTAATATACATAAGTAATTTTTTTCCATGTTTATATTACTGCAAATGAATAATAATAATTTTATTAAATTTAATTTTATATATACATTTTTAACGGGTTCTATAATAATATATATGTAGCCTTCATCTTCTCTTGTACTAAAAATGCAACTATGAAAAATTGAGTATTGAATACTCGAAAAGATAACCAGTATTGACTACAAAGTATTTAAATACTTTTACAATTCAACTCGAAGGAAGAAAGAAAGAAAGAAAGAAGCGAAGAAAAAAAAAAAGACTATTAGTTTTCTGACAAATTTGTTCATTATTATATTATTTTAAAATATTATTTTTAAATATAAATAAGATAAAAAGTACAACAAATAAAATCCAACTTAAGTGGAAACAATTTCAGAAATTGAAGTGAAAGAAATGATATGATTGTAAATATTTGTTGAAAATTGATTGGGCTGCAACATAAAACAACAGTCGAATAGGTAGGCGCAAAGAACAAGTGACAAAGAATAAAAATATTGTACATAAGCGAGTAACAACACCCGGTTATAATAAAAACTTTTTTTAGTTGTCTGCACAAAATCCCAAACAACAAAAGTTCACTTCTAGTAGATGTAAATGTACCTACTCACTATTGGATATACATACATATGTATGCACCATGTTGGTTTAAAAAATGACTAATTTTTTTTTGTTTTCAAGTCATGATATTGTGAAAAAACATTGTCTGCGAGTATTCAATTTTGCAACAATAGATAAAACAATGTGTAATATTAAAAAAATAATTTGTTCTTGTTGCAAATCGATAATATAGTCAGAAAAAGAAAATTCACTAATAAATAAAATGTGTGTGCCTTTTAAGATATGTGTTCAATTTAATTCACTTGAAAAAATCTCCTTTAATTAATTTATTAATTTGTTTTTATTCTATGTACCATTAACAGCAACAAAAAATATAAGAGCAGAACGTACTAACGCACATATACATACACTCATTCAACCAATACAATAACGTAAAAACGCAACAACAATACAGCATACCAGGCACAGTGGGTTTAATTCGTAGCATTTATTACCAAGTAGAAAAAGTACGAACCCGCATTCTAAAGGAAATATGACGGAATATAAACTTGTCGTTGTCGGAGCTGGTGGTGTTGGTAAATCTGCTCTAACAATTCAATTAATACAAAATCATTTTGTCGATGAATACGATCCAACAATCGAGGATTCTTATCGCAAGCAGGTTGTGATAGGTAAGTTTGAGTGTTTCATAAATATTATCATATTGCAATTGAATAAGATCTTACAATTCTTGATATGTTAAAATGCAAAAGGATGTGCAAATTTATTATAAAGTTTGGTACTTATTGAACACTCTAAATCACTAATAATCGTAAATAATTCCTATGCTATTTATCCGATTGCAAAGAATATGATTATGATTGGTGCATTTATAAAAATAAATATAAAAAAATATATATATAGAAGTTTCATTAACGCAACTTTTAAAAAATTTTGTTATTTCTAATGCATAACAAAAATTTTTTGGTAGAAATTTTTTTGTTAATAGCGGAAGAGGTATGTCTAAAAGCGGCTTCGCTAACAAAATTGATTCTTTTCATCCAACCTTTTTGTAAAAAAATTTTTTGGATACCTGTGAATTTTTTAGAGAAGTGTGATTTTTAAACTATTGTACTCAAAAAATCTTTAAATCAATATTTTCACCGTTAAAAGTAGTATTAGTAAAGAAAAAATAAAAAAGATAACATTTGTTGAAATTATTTTTAGTTCAAGAAATCTAACATATCATTTGTGAGAATTTCGTATCATATGTTTTGAACGTATATGGCTATGATATATAGAAAAGGCGTAACTACACTTTTCGTGGTGTTACAGGAGAAGGTAAATTCTGATTAAAACCTAATTTAGATAAAAATTCAGAATTTAGATAAAAAAGTAAGTATGCAGTTTTAATTCAAAAGAAGAAACGAAATTAATGCTGACTTTTTTGAATTTTTCTAATCAAAAATTTGAATTTTTCTAATCAAAAATTTGAATTTTTCTAATATAAAGTTGGGGCTTTTTTTTCGTAATTTAAAATTGGAATAAACTAATGCTGTAATTTGCTGTCATTGCGCACTCAATTTTTTAATAGACATGTATTAGATTGTGGTCTACAAGAATACATTAAAAACTCGATTTAAAAAAAAAAAAAAAAAAAAAAAAACAGATACACCTTTTCTATATTGTATCCTTAAAATTAAAAATAAAACTAACATTTTTTTTAAATAAAACACAAACAACACAGAATGCTTTATTTTTTAATAAACGTTAAGAAAGGACAAAATTTAAAAATATAATTTACTCAAATAACTCGAGTAAATTAAACGCTTCACTCGATTATTTCATTTATTTCATTATTATTTACTTCATTTATTTGATTAATCGTACAATGAAAAAGTCGAGTAATATGAATAACCTATTACCAGCCCATTTTAGTTCATTTTAAGATACCGTTGCTCAAATTTGTTGATATATGAAATCAAACAAAATTTTCAGGCCGAAAATTTTGAGAAACGGTATCTTAAAATCAAGTAAAATAAAAGTGAATGAATTAATGCTATTATCAGATCAACCAAAAATATTATGCTCTTAAATATAAAATATGTCATTTAAATGTCAAAAATGTGCTTTCAAATAAGGATTTTCCATGAAAATATTGCGAAATATGCTGGTAAGCCTAAAGTATGCAGTAACAAATCAATGCCGAAATTCCTGAAACTGTTTATAACTTACCTTAACCCAAGGGTTTAAAGTCATCGCAGTTGCTCTTTTTTCCATTAAAAGCTTCCTTCAATTATCTGGAATAATAATTTTGCATGGAATCTAAAAGTTTATTAAAAAAATATAAGAAAGCGTAAAAATACAGTTTTCTACAGTTATTAATAAGGGTAATGTTTCCCGTAATGCTTCTTGTATTCATTTTTATCAAAATGTTAAGAAAAAATTAAAGTGCGAAAAATTGTAATATTTTTGCCATTTTTAGCAATATACGGTTAATTTATATCCTGTAGTTTCTTCCACTTTAAAATTCATCTATATTTAAAATTTCATTAAAATCGGTTCAGCGGTTTAGGCGTGATTGTGTCACAAACAAACAAACACATTTGATTTTATAATATTAATATGGATAATATGGATTATTACTCTGAATTTTATTGCTAGTACGTTTTTATGACATGCATGTCGTTTGGTTTACAATATCGAATAGTATATTCCATGGGAAGCGTCTCTAAGAATCTCACTGCATTAATGCTTCCCAAACCAATCATTTCCTATAGGAAGGACAGTAGTGACCTTAGATTATATCGAATAGTAAATAAGATATAAATAAAGCGTCGATGCTTTTCAATAGAGACAAATATAGTTAAATTTTTTTTTTTATGAAAGCAAAATTAAAAAATTTTTTTATTCAATTTTATACTTTTCGACTTTCGTCGGTGTTATTAATATTTTTTTTTGTTAAATTAAAGTAAGATGAAAAATATGTTTAAAAATAAAATTATTTTTTGAATATAAAATAAAAAGTTTAGGCACACGGTTTGTATACCAATGGATGAAAAAAGTTTTTATTTGATTTTTTTATTAAAAAAGCGAACGTACTAATAAACAAATAAATACAGAAGAAACACTGACTTAATATGTATAAAAGTAAAGCATATACAAATTTAAAAAATGTATGTGAAAATGTGTGTTTAATAGATCTAATTTGATAACTTATATCTGACTCAATATGTATATAGTAATTAAAAAGTTAATTGTATTCTCTTATGAAATACTTAATCAGATATCAGTTTAAATAAGTTTGATGTGGCTAAATATGTATATGAAGCATTTGTGTTCTTTTCACTGTTAATATAGATGGCGAAACATGTCTGTTGGATATATTGGACACAGCCGGTCAAGAAGAATATTCTGCTATGCGTGATCAATACATGCGCACTGGTGAAGGTTTTTTGTTAGTTTTTGCAGTTAACAGTGCAAAATCTTTTGAAGATATTGGCACATATCGTGAACAAATTAAACGAGTTAAGGATGCTGAAGAAGTACCAATGGTTTTAGTAGGCAACAAATGTGATTTGCAAGCGTGGGCTGTAAATATGAATCAAGCTAGAGAAGTATAAAATTAAATTTAATATTAAATATACAAAAATGTTAATGTTTGGTCTTAACTTTTTTTCAGATTGCCAAACAGTATGGCATACCATTTGTAGAAACATCAGCGAAGACGCGTATGGGTGTTGACGACGCCTTCTATACTTTGGTTCGTGAAATCCGTAAAGATAAGGAGCACAGGGGGAAAAAGGGTCGTAAAACATACAAACACACAAATCGCAAATTCAAATGTGAGCTTCTTTAAATCGAATTCTTTTAACTAAGAGGTGGTAGCACATTTTCGTACATTGAACGATAGACTACATACAACATAAATAAATAGATAAGAATCGCGCAAAACAAATGCATTCTAGCTACATACATACGTACATATGAGGTAAATGCAGCAGTGCGTTAGTTATAAAACTTCAGTTGTCAGTGCTAATTATGATTTCTATAAGATTATTTGATTCAACATTTTTAAAAACTTTGATAATACAAAATAAAAAATGTGTAAACTTTTGCACAATCATTAAATTCATATTAAATTTATCAATAAAAAAACAAACATCAATAAACAACAAAACACAGTCGTATAAGTATTCCATTTTTCGCTCACGCACAAAATAAAACAAAAATATTTTCATATTATAGAAGAGAGAAATTTTAAAAAAGGTTTACAATTACAAAACATACATATTTTATTTTATTTTTTAATTTAGTTCGGTGCTAAATATTTAAAAATAAATTTTATACGTCTTCATTATATTATTATCTATACTTTTTTATATTAAAACTGAAATATTTTTATTATTTTCTTATGCTGCAACGCTAAATTTACTCTTCTTTGCCATATTTTATAATTTTACAAATTATATTAATCGTGAATTTAATGTGTTTGTTCTTCAATGCTGCTTTTTTTTTTGTAAAGTTGAGTTATTTTTCATTGAACTAATTATATTTCCTAGATTTAGTCTGTATTCTGCCTCCATTGGGTTGACTTTTATATAAATACGTATAACATAATTTTATTATTAATTTGTGTCTTAATTTTATAATTATTTTTAAATAATGTACACGTATTAACATTTTATGTAATAACTATTGTGCAAACAAAAAATTATATATTTAATCGATAGAAAAACAATAAATAAAATAAAAGTTTATTTGTCTTATCATGAAAAATAAAGTCATTTTGCAAATATTAAAGGATAATTTTATTTAATTTTTTTTGTAATTTCATTTAAAGAATTGCAAATATATTTAACAAGTGTATAAATTTGATCTCTCAATTGATACATTTTTGTCTGCTTAAATATTTAGAATTTAAACTTATATTTCCTCTGTTTAAATATATATCGTTTAAAGGCGCGCGTTTATCTGTCAGCATATTTTACCGAAAATACTTTTAAAAGTTTTAGACATATTCTAATTTATCATCTGGCATCTCTGCCTCAAGATAAAAACATCGTGTTAATTTTTGCTTCAAAAATTAATTGAATTTTTAAATTAAAAAGTATAAAAAAAAAATACTTAAATTTGCTTTAACTTTCTTTTGTTTGGCAATGTTTACTCAAACAAGAAGAAAGCATTGGGGCAATAGCCCTAAATTCAAGGTGCCAAAAACTACAGACGGTCCCAGCACTACTGCTAACAGGTTTCAGCTTCTGTCTGAAGACGAAGAAGAGGAAGCAGTTGCCATCAAAGAAAAGATTCCACCAATAATTGTGGACTCTACCCACAGTTTTTCAACTGTGATCGGATTAATTGGGGAAAAATATACCTACAAACGGATGTCTATTGGTACAAAAATTGTATCAAACTCGTTATCGTTGTACAATGAAGCTTTGAGTGTTCTCAAAGACAAAAAATTCCAGTATTATACGCATGAATTGAGGGATGCAAAAACTTTTAAATTGGTTTTATTTGGACTGCCACAGCTGGACACAAAGATAATTGGCGAAGAATTTGTAAGCTCGCTCAACATAAACCCGGTAAGCATTAAGGAACTAGCAACAAAAAGATCCAATGTAGATGACGCCCTCTATCTCATTGAGTTTGATCTTCAACATGTTTCAAAAAGAGAGGTTATGAAAATAAGATATTTTTGTAATATATCTGTATATTGGAGAAAACCTCTAAAGGGCAATAAAGGTTGCACACAATGCTCCAAGTGCGCTATGTATGGACATGGTACTAAAAATTGTAACCGTATCGTAGTGTGTTCAGAATGCGCCGGAAACCATGAGTATGCAGTTTGTTCAATTAAAAAACGTTAACCATAGAGCTGATGACCCAAAGTGCTCAAGTCGTCAAGAATATTTAGAAATCCGTCATCGAGTAACATCTAAATCTAGGGCGACCAGCAGAAGAACTAACGTAACATATTTTAAAGAAGACGATCATGATTTTCCTCAATTGCCAAGGCAAGAACCCCATAATAATACTCGTAATTCCCGCGATTTTGGTAATTTGTATTCTGAGGTAGCTAAAGGCAAGAGCTACGACAATAATAATAATGATGACATTTCCAATGAAAGACTTCTGGAAATATTTTTTGATGCTGTCGATGCTTTGCAAAGATGTCAAAATAAGTACGACAAGCAACGAGTTTTGGGTATGATGCTTAAACATGCCATATAATTCAACCGGTAGACACAATGTTCATGTTATGCATTGGAATACCCAAGGCATAACTGAGTCAGCAGCTGCCCAGCTGGAATACTTTTTACCCAAAAGGAAAATCGATATTCTCCTTTTAAATGAGACTTGAAACCGTACCACAAATTTCAACTTGGTGGTTATAAAATTTATAGAGAGGATCGATCTACTCATGGCGGAGGAGATCTAATTGCAATTAAAGGTAACATTAAGCATACGTTGTTACCAAAAATAAAAACAAGTACTGCTGAAAGTATTTCAATACAAGTTATGATTAATAGAAGGTCAGTTATATTTACTTCAGCGTATAATCCAGTTCATACTACCAATTTTAAAACTGATTTGGATAAATTAACTTCATTTTCAAAAGACTATTTTATTTTCGGTGATCTGAATACCCAACATATACATTGGAATTGTATGTCAAATAATTCTGCTGGTAATGATCTCTACAGCCACTGTCTTCAATCCAGCTACTACATTTATTACACAAATGGACACACTCGCTTTGGACAAAATATCAACCCTATTCACCGTCCACAGTAGACATTCTTTTATCTAACTCGTGCCTCCATTTTTCAAATCTTGAGACACATCCAAATGTTTTACAGTCGGACCATGTACCTATATCTTGTATTATTTCTGGACAAGTTCAAAACATGACATATTCAGTTCCCTTGTATTGTCGAGCAGACTGGTCAGCCATCAGGAATTGGGTTTTTACTGGGATTTTAATTATAAAAATCAATTGAAAAGCATTTTGAAGCTATTAAATAAACTTATTGATTTTCACCTTAATAAAGACCGCAATGAATACTGATCGAAATTTATTTCGAATTTGTCCTCGTGCTCTAAAAAGTTTTGGAAAGTAAAAAAAGCACTGAAAGGAAACAAAATGTCTTTTAATGATCTTCATATAAACGGTGAAGTTTTAAATACTGGCAATGAAAAACCTAATTCAATAGCAGACCTATTTGGTGATTCACACACCATTACTTTAAATAATTATTCACCTATGGACTCGGCCGTCTCAAGATTCATTCATGATCTTGACGATACACTTCTTGACAGATCTAACGTAGAGCTTACTAATTTAGATGAAGTTAAATCGTTTGTACTTTTATTGAAAAATAATAAAGCCCCTGGTTTAGATGGCATTAAAAGCATTATTCTTAAAAAGATGCCCTCTATGTAAACTTTTCAACTCTTGTTTAATAGAAGGCTATTTTCCAACTATTTTTAAGAAGGCAAAAGTTATCCCAATTCCTAAGCCAGGAAAGGATCCTAAATTACCGTCTAGCTATAGACCAATCAGCATCCTAAGCCTATTGGATAAAGTATTTGAAAAAATAATTAATAAGATAATTTTAGATTTTTCCAACCAAAATAATATTATTAACCCTCAACAGTTTGGATTCCGCAAGGAACACTCCAAAGTACATCAACTAAAAAAGTCGTTAATATTATTGAATCAAACAAAAAAAATTGTAAAAGCACTGGAGTTATTTTTCTTGACATTAAAAAGCCTTCGATTCAATATGGCATGAAGGCCTGGTTTTTAAACTAAATTCCTTCAATTATCCAACGTATTTGCAAAAGATAATAAAAAGTTTTTTTAAATCAGCGCTCATTTGCTGTATCTATAGATAACACGCTATCTAGTGATAGACAAATCCCTGCGGGTCTGCCGCAAGGATCGGTATTATCACTTACTCTTTATTCAATATATATTTCCGATTTTACTATTCGCAAGAATCAAGAAGTAGCTTTTTACGCTGACGACAGTGCTTTTATTTACTGCGGTAAGGTGTCAAACGCAATAAATAATCAAAAAAATGGAAGATAGTTTAAAATCTACCAATAAATACTTTGATAAATGGAAGATAAAAGTTAATGTTAGTAAAACACAAGCTATTATATTTCCATATAAAGACCACAGAAACGTATTCCTACAAAACATTTATATTCTATGGGAGTTTTTATTCCTCTGCAGGATAGTATCAAATATCTAGGTATTATCTTAGATAAAAAAACTATCATTTAAACAAAACATACAGTATATTTGTGATAAAGCAATTAAATGTGGCCGTGAACTTCACCCCTTACTTAACAGAAGATCTAAACTTAATTTAAAAAACAAGATCCTTATTTACAAAATGTGTATTCGACCAATTATGACCTACGGATGCCAAGTCTGGTTTAATAAAGCTGCTAAAACTTACACAAGAAAATTACAGATAATACAAAATAAAAATCTGAAAATAATTCATAACATACACCCCAGATATTCTACTGATCTACTGCATAGAAACTTTAAGCATAAAATGTTTAATTCATTTGTAAGGGAACTGACTCTGTCATTTAATGGAAAATACAGAACGTCTACATATGAAATAATAAGAAATTTGCTATTCAATCACTAAGACTCTTTTTTTACTTAAAGAGTTATAATTGATGGTTGTTTTTAAAATTTCTTATAACGTTTAAGTATGTACAAGGTTTTTTTGACAACTTTTCCTTAACACTGTGATATTAGTAGTTTCCTTATTTAATTAATTACTTTAAAAAGGTTTCAATAAAGTCAATACTAATAATAAAAAAAAAATAATATTCTAATTTATTGCGATTTTATAAACTCTTCAAACTTACAAATAACACTACA
Organism: Protocalliphora azurea; assembly: GCA_932274085.1. Taxonomy (NCBI): domain Eukaryota; kingdom Metazoa; phylum Arthropoda; class Insecta; order Diptera; family Calliphoridae; genus Protocalliphora; species Protocalliphora azurea. Next base: position 3,032,467 of record OW026519.1, read on the forward strand.
AAAATGAAACGCATGTTTTTCTATATCGAACAAAGAAAATTGGTCGACGTAAATTTGTATGAAAAACACTTTTAAAACTATTTTGAAATGATATCCATATAATTTGTTTCCCACTTATTTTTGATCGACATCGAAGAACAGGCGATAAAATTTACTACAAAACTACAGAAAACGAAATGATTACGACGTGATGAACAGTGTATATCGTCACATGAAATGCAAAAGGGCCAATCAACACTTATTTTATAGGAGGGATAAATAATAAGTTGAAAACACACAAACAAACACATTTGAATTTGAGATTAGAATTCTTAAAATGTTTAATAATATCTACTTTAATGCAATGTAGCATGCTTTCAATTTTTTAGTAGATACGTCCTTTTGCATTTCAATTGACGATGTGTATATTAACACATAATATATATTTGACATTTTTTTTTTTTTTTGAATTAAAATAATTAAAAAGAGACTTGATTTCTGAAAACAACTCAAATGAGCGTTGAAGACTATAGTCCTTCAAAAAGGAATGATGCAAAGATGGAGGAAAATACTTATTGCATAGTTTTAAATGTAGCGGAAGGTGGGTATTACAATAATTCTAATTATGTATATTATTATCTATAAATTTATAAATATTTACGTTTACTTTTAGGAATTGGCTTTAATTTAAATAATTTTAAAAATGATGACCTCAATGATGGCCTTATTTTAAAAGCATCTCTTAATGGAGTAGTATTTGAAGTAGAGGGAAATTTTACGCAACCCAATTTAATTTCAATTAATAGTAACTGTATTTGGGAATGCGAATTGAATGATATTAAAAGGTAATGTATCATGTTATATCTTTAAAATCTATTTTTAAAGGATTTTGATTTATCTTTTAATACATGTATTTCGATCATGATACATTCAGTCGCACAAATAGTAACTTTTGTAAATATTTATTATCTACATATGTATGTAGTTGGAACTATTTTTTGTTATTATTCTCTCTTCGAAAAAAAAAAGAAAATAAAAAAATAATAATAATAATAATAATAATAATAAAATAATAGTAATAATATAATAATTTGTATTACGGCGGTCTCTTATAATGTATCTGTAGAATTAAAACGGACAATCGCCCAGTAAAGCTTGAATACTTTTTAAAGCATGATTATTATAAAAATGGGTCTACAAAGCGGCTGGGATTGTTATTGTTATCATTGCGTGGAGTGAAAATATTAAATAGCTTATCAAATTTGCAGGTATTAATGTACTAATTTTAAAAATGCAAGTATTAAAAGTATACATTATTTTATTTTTACTTAGATTAAACCGCATTGGTATAAGTTAACATATTTAAGTCCCAAATGTCGTCAAAATACACCGCAAGTCTACCTTATGTTGGCAATTGTTAAAAAAAGTATACTTGATCATATTAATTTGGAAAATTGTTTGGAAAATGTATGAATTTAAAGAAAAGGAAACGTACATATTGCTAATTTGCGAGAACAATGTTACAAGTTTAAATATATAAATTTGTTTATTTCATATTCATATTATGGTTTAATCACTTTTGTTATGATGTTGTAATTGCTCGCAAATAAGTAATATTTCAAATATATATTTATAACAAATTATTTTTTTAGAATAAATCTGCAATTGAAAGTCCGACAAAAAAAGGTATGTTATCTTTAAATGTAGCTCATACTCTTAGTATGTTGCAATCTCAGCATGGAATATATGTAAAGTTGCTAGAAGACGTTGGACAAATACAAGTAGGAAGTGATCCACGAACAGATTGCGATATTTTCTGCGTCACATTAACCTTCCATCAAATAAAAAATATTTTAAGCCTATTGAATGTTAGCCAAATGTACAAGGAAAAAATCAATAAAAAGTCATTTGTTTTCCAGTATGATTTTCTGGGAAGCATCTCCAATGTAGAGATCGTAATAAATGCAAATGATTGCTATACGATTAATCAAAAAGTTTCTTTAAGTTTTCGATCTTCCTTGAAAAGCCTTCGAATGTACTTTCAACGAATTTTTTACATTCCAATAAATTTATATTACATGAACGATATTGCCATAGCAAAGTATAATTTTGAAATTTCGTCATTTCTACCTGACGATACACAATATTTCAATGAAAAAGGGGTTGCCTTGTGGACGAAATACGGTTCATTTTATTTTGATATTCTGTGTAAGAAAGCAAGTCCAAGAACTCTGCTACCTACAGTTGAATTTATGCTTACGATGGAACTAAATTCAAAAAATGTGCAAGAAAAACAATGCGATATTGCGACTGGTACAAATAAAGACACTAGATGCCATGAAATGGAATTTGAAATGAAATCTCTTATATTTGAATCTAAAGAGACAGACCAATTGCAACTACAACAATCTGAAGTCGAGAATGATGAACTAAAATACTTTCATTCATGTGCAAAAGGTGAATGTGAAACAAACCCTTGGTCCAAAAAGTCTCTTCGTACGGTCGCAGTAAATACAGACGATCACTTTGAAGTTCAAGAACGCGAAAAATTATATTCATGTTTTTCACAACAGTTTGATGATTGGAAAAAACAACAAATTATATATTTTTTAAACGAATTGGCCCTCACAAAACAAGTCTGCATGCAGGACCTACAACAGCAAGAATTTTTAATGACTCGCATTGAGACAAAATTTATGAAATGTGATCATTTGTTTGCTCAATTAGAAAATATACAACTCCAATTAAAGAATGTAGCAGCCATAATCATTGAAAATGCAACGGCTGCTGACAACATAAAAAAAGAAATCGTATCTAGTAATAGGGCTAAAATCAGCCAACTTGAAAAGGAATTACGGGGCTTAACAATGGAGGCTAAAGTAAAAGGTATGTGTATCTTAATCTCAAAATGTGGTATATGCTATAATTATGTAAATTTTGTAGAAATCGAAAAAACTGAACTGAAGGAACATATTGACCAATTGGAAAAACAATTAGCTATATGTAAAAATTCCCACTTACCTATAGATCAATTGAAAAATATTCTAAACGACATGGTAATTTAGAGATCACTCATTTTATTAATTTTTTGTATATATATATATATATATATATATATATATATATAGGTGTGTGTGTGTGTGTGTGTGTACCAAAAAAAGTTGTTCAGTTTCTTTCGTGTTCTCTCTACTGGAAGCAATATGAAATTTTGGTATCATTTTAAAGGTGTATTTCATGAAATTACCATATATTTCCCAACATTTCATATATAGGAGTTTTTTACACAAACGAACAATTTTTTACATATTCAATTAAGGCCACTGTAAATAGTATTGGAAAACAAAAAACGCGATTTTTGAGTTAATGATGCAGAAATACGCGTTGTATTAAGCTTTGTCTTCTGTAAAATTATCATGTATGTACACCGTTTGATAAGATAATTTGACGTTAATTTTTCAACTAAGGTAAATGGTCTGAATGCGATTTTTGCAAAACAAGTTTTTTTAATTATGACGTTCTTGAAGTATATGAGCGATATAATCATTAGCTCTGTTCCAGTACTTGTCAAATTTGCAAGTTTTAGTAACAATTTACATGAAAGCGTTCCCGTACCAAGAATTTATTTGTGTTTTGTTGTTTTTCTGACAATTTCTGACTAATTCTGACTAAAACCTGTAAATTTGATAAGTACTGGAGTAAAGCTATTTTTTTTTTAGTCAAAGAAATATCATAAAAATTGTAAAAGAATTTAAAAAAATTGTTGGTGAAATTTTTTAAGAAAATGTGTAAAATTTTTTACGTTATAAAATCTAAGCAATATGATACTTTTCTGAATCTGCAAAGCTCGAAGAATATAAATATATAATTTCTTTAATTAAAACCGTTAATTCATAAACTTAAAAATTTACATATAATCCAATTAATATTATAAAATCAAGTTTTAATGAAATATTAAATATAGATGAATTTTAAGGTGGAAGGTACTATAGGATATAAATTAGTTAGGTAGGTAGGTAGAGAAGGATTGTACAGTACTCAGAAGAGTGCTTGAGCATCCACTCGAAGACCTAGAGGTCCACTGTGAGTCCCTTCGTAGAGAATATAGAAAGAAATTGTAGAAAAGACCATAAAGGAAAATGATAGAGAAAAACTGAGATCAAGAAAGGTATAGAAAAGAATAAAAAAATCTGGAAAGGAAAAGTGCTACCGCCCTAAATCGTTCGCTCTAAGCCAACGACCCCCTTTTAGCTAGCCTATTCCCAAGACGAATCCTATTAATCTATAGAGATCTATTCTCGATATACTGTCCAATTCGTCAACGAATCGACTGCCTAACAATTTCTGCGTACTTAATTGTAGACATGGATAGTGACATATGATATGTTCCATAGTCTCTAGCTCCTCATTACAATCTGCAAAGACCGTAGGAACCTCTATCCCAATTCCCTATTATTCCCCCTATGGGACAATGACCTGTCAGAATACCTATCATAGTCTTCAGATTTTCCTTTTTCTTGCTTAAAAGTAGATTTGTATCTGCTTTATCAAGTTTAGGCCATAGGACCCTTGATAATCTGCAGTCCGTTCAACGTTTCCATGCATGATTGGTTCTATCTCGAATCCACTCCCTAATTAACCTGAAGTAAAAGCCTAGAGGTGGTCTCACACTACTTTCACTTGCAGCCCTATCCAAAGCTGAGCCGTTCCTAGCTAATTCATCAGCTAGCTCATTGCCATTTATCTCGCAATGACCCGGTACCCAGCAGAGTCTGATATGATAAATTTCCATCAATCTCCTAAGAGCCTTCTTAGAGTCGGTAACTAGCCTAGACTTGACAAAATGTCCTTTCAATTCCTTCAGCGCCATCTGGCTATCTAAATAGAGAGTTACCTCTGTATTCACCTCAATGTTCCCTGATATCAATTCTGTGGCCCTAAGAATACCTAGAATTTCCGCTTGGAACACACTACAACTATCCGAGACTCTATACGTTTTCCTGACGTTCTCCTCAACTAGATACGTACCTGCACCAGTGCCTGTATCCATTTTGGATCCATCAGTGAATACCGATACTCCACTGAATAGTTTCTCCCTACATGAACATTGGTCCCTACTCGGGATAATCAGTATAGGATTTTCCTCGAAATTGACCTCCGTGCACATATATTCCGTGGATCCAGAGGGAACCAGGGCATGTCCACCGAGATTAACCTCGTTTAAAAGTTTGGAATGTCCTATTCTGATTGATCCTGTAAGTCCTAGTTCACTAAGTCTAAGCAGGCTCCTTGCAGCCATTCCAATCACGAACTCCTCAATGGGTAGGAGATACAGAATGATGTCAAGTGCCGCCTGAGGTGTGCTTCTTACGGCACCTGTTATGCCAATCGAAGCACATCTCTGGGCTTTAGACAAAAGGTTCCTACGACTTCCTATTCTCATTGCCTCCCACCAGACCAAACATCCATACGTCAGAATTGTCCTCACTACCGAGGTGTAAATTCAATTTACTACTATCGGTTTGAGTCCCCAACTCTTACCTATGGAGTTCCTGCATGTGTAGTAGGCGTTGAGACCTCTTTTAAGCTTCTCCTGAGTGTTTCTCTTCCAAGATAATTTACTATCAAGAAACACACCAAGATATTTTGCTTCCTTTGCCAGTCTTAGTTCAGTTCCCCCTAGCCTAAACTGCTCAATCCTGTACCTTCTGGTGAAAAGAACTATCTCTGTTTTCCCCGGGTTGACCCCTAAACCTTTACTAGTAGCTCATGAGGACAGTTCGTTAAGTTCATACTGCATGACGTCGCTGATCGTGGAAAGAAATTTACTTTTAATCAGTATAATAATGTCATCAGCATAGACAACGATTTTCCGCCCTCTTGCGTCAAATTGTCTTAGAATGACATTGACGGCTAAGAGCCATAGCAAGGGCGAGAGAACTCCTCCTTGCGAAGTCCCTCTAGTCACTATCTTCCTTATGCATGCGGCTCCCAAGTTCGAATTAATTATTCGGCTATTCAGCATCAAAACAATCCATTCGATTAGGAAGTTTTGAATGCATAATGATTCTAGTGATTCTTTAATAGCCTCAATTTTAATGTTATTAAAAGCTCCTTCTATATCAAGGAACACTGCCAATGTATACTCCCTATACTGTAGGCCGCTTTCAATGTAACTCACCACATCATGTACCGCACCCTCAACAGATTTACCCTTTAGATAAGCGTGCTGAGCCCCACTGATGACATGGTTGTCAATTGTCGTCCACATATAAAGATCTATCAATCTCTCTAATGTCTTCAAAAGAAAAGACGATAGGCTGATCGTTCTAAAATCTTTAGGTTTCGAGTGGCTAGCCTTACCTGCCTTAGGTATGAAAATTATCTTAACCTCTCTCCACCTCCTTGGAATATATCTCCTGATAAGACACACACTAAAAAGCCTGGACCAGGTGACTTGTAAGTTTCAAGGTGTTCACTGCCCATGCTACCTTATCCATCGAGATTATGTCACCGACTACTTCACTAAGTTCCCTATCAGATACACATTCCGAGAATCCCAAGATTCGCCCTGCCTGTGCATCTGCCTCTAAGTTCCTACAGCCTGGAAAATGAGTTTCCATAAGTAAATTCAGAGACTCAGAGCAAGACTCCGTCCATGAGTTATCCGCACGCTGAATATATCCAGGAGCACTAGGATCCTTGGATAAAATTCGCCTGAATCTGGATAACTCATTAACAGAGTCGATGGACTCACAGTAGTTCCTCCATGAGTCCCTCTTTGCCCTCTTAATGTCTGCCTTATACCTATTAAAACTTTCCCTGTAGCTGTTCCAATCCTCACACTTGCGTGTCAGTTTCGCCCTATTGAACAGCTTTCTGATGGTTGACCTTTGGTTTCTAAGTTCCTTGGTCCACCATTTAGGCTGTTCCCTCTTTCCCGGAAACATTACCGGACAAGTTAGTTCATAATTGTTCCTAACTTTCCCCGTAAAGTCATCCACTAAACTCTCAACTCCCTTTGATGACAATTGCAATCCTGGAGCGGCGTTTAATTCCCTATCCATAATGGCCCTAAGGAGTTCCAGTCGGTTCTCCTGGAGTTCCTATATGGTTCTCCCTTTGGCCTCGCGAAATTTAAACTAAAGGATATCCTGTTATGATCCGAAAAGGAACATTCACTATCTACCCTCCAGTTCGTAACGTAATCGCTCCTAAAGTTTGTCAGTGTTATATCTATAACTGCGTTAGTTTGCACACCATATCACCCGGTGGGTTGGCCGCATCGTAGGGCATATAAACGGAGGCGAGTACGAGTTTCCTTCCGTCTCTATCCTCTCTTTTCACGACCGTTAGGTCTCCAGTGGTGAAAGAATGAAAATTTACAAAATTTAAGTCATTCCTAGCCAGTATACACGTTCTTACCTTATCCTCAGTGAATGGTACAAAAAGTGTATACCCTTTGACACTTAATCCACATACCCTGGTGTTGTTGATCCAGGGCTCTTGGATTAAGGCCACATCCACTTTGGAGTCAAAAAGGTTCATCGCTAATTAGATTGAGGCTGCTTCACAGTGATGCAAATTAATTTACACTACTTGCAGCCTTGTTGGTACTGTCAGATTTCGGATACCGGAACCTGATAGTGCCCAGACCGAAATTAGCGATTCCCCCCATAGACCCCAATTTCTTGAGAGACTCCTGGTCTATAGCAAACTTGAAGTCCCTTCCGAGGTTCTCTTTATAAGTCAGAGAAGCTAACAACTTCCACTGACTCGTATCCAGACCCTCGTTCTGGTTGACCGACACTGTCAGTATAGTTTCCACCGATTTTATGGGTGGTGGAATCCACACTGTCACTACTGGTCTCAGGGGCAACTCAGATGCGAGTATCACATCCAGTTTCGCCTCTGGACAAAGGCTACCACACTTGGCAATTGTGGCCTTGAGAAAGTCAAGCGATTTCTCATTACCACAATTGAAAGCTTTGACTCCCTTTGACCAGTCCGCGCCTTTGAAGGACACTTCATCCGGCCTTCCCTTCATTAAGGCGATCTCACCGATGAGCCTGTCTTCAATCGACCTCCATAGATCCGTGCTAATCCTCCCATCTGGGTCAGCACGGTCTATGACAGCCGCCTGAAGATATGCTGGCTTTATCGACTCCTTCGCCTTTTTCGAGGTAGAAGGCTTGTCGTCACCAGATCTAACTCTCTTAATGACTTCCTTTTGGGTACCCTTAAGAGATCCAGTCGGTGTGTGACTCGCTTTCTTGGCGGTAGGGACTGGTTGGTCATTGCCAGACCTAGCTCTCTTAACGACCTCCTTACGGTGATCCTTAAGAAAGCCGGATGACTTATGACCAGCCCCACTTCCAGCATTCTTTATCATCTTATTTTGAAGACCTCTAAGAGAGCTGGGACTGTTGTTTGCCGCACCTTTCTTGCTTGTAGAGTGTTGGTCGTCTCCAGGCACCTGTCCACCATCCCGTGCGGATGACACCTCGGATGCTGGAGGATTCTGTTCGTAAGCGTGAATTGAAATCGTAGTGATTTCATGTTCCTCATCAGAACCAAGAGAGAGATCCACCAATTTCTTCGTAGTCCCCGTCCCCCCGAGAGAGTCTCCAGGTGAGCCCAAGAGGTCATCTGTTTCGGCTAGTTCACTCAATAACTGTCTCTCCTGAGCAATTATGTCCTCGTGAATTCTTAAAAGGTCAGAGTCAGTATCCGAAACTCCTACTGAAACTACCTTATTCTTCTCCACATCCATTATTTTAATATTTTTTTCACATAGTTTTGGTCTCACGAAAATGCACGTACAAAGTGGACCATCTCGCGCAGTGACGGCGTACGCGGACTAGGCTTTTAAAGGAATTACAACCAACCCGTGCCATGGGCGTTGGAGGGGAGCTGTTAGCGATTAGTTTATTTAAACACTAACTAACCATACAGATCCTCGGCACTACTACCTCTCACCTTGATCTTAAAAGTGCGCTTGATTTATTTGGTCCGCGAGAACTTCTATGAGTTTCTAGGTTTAGATGTAATGTGTAGGACCCGACTATAGTCAGTACATGGGGATCTGTAACCAATGGTAAGTGATCTCCAATTTATTGACTACAATCGGATCAGAAATCTTACATCCGAACCCTCCTATCCGCCACCTGGGGACACATCCGATGGGAGTAAACAAGTAAAGACTCCACACGGATATAAATTAGTTACATATTGCTAAAAATATTGCAGTTTTTTTGCACTATTATTTTTTTAATTTTTCGATAAAAATTAAGTTTTAATAGAAGAAGCATTGCGGAAATAATTGCTTTATGAAAATAACTGGACAAAGGTGTATTTTTACGTTTCCTTACATTTTTTCTATTAAACTTTTAGATTCCATGCAACGCAGGGCCTTCAGCTAGTGCAAAATATTTTTTTTTAACCCTATAACTCAAAATGATAAAAAATGCGATAATAATTTAGCAAGTAAAATACTAAATAATGAGGATATCGAAATTCTGACTAGGTTTGGTAACGAAAAGTGAATCGGTAAAATATTCCAGATTAAAAACTGTAAAAGGCTCTGAATAAGTGTGCTATAAAAAAAATTTGTACGGATTATTTGAAATAACACATTAGCTATATTCGCGTACTTTTCAGCAGCTTTTTTGAGGGAGCAAAAACCAATTTATTTTCAAATCGAAAAATATTCCAAAAAGTACGCGAACAACATTTTTCACACATTTTCAGCTTCTTGTTTGTAAACAAAGTGTAATGTCTCATTTTGTGATAGTTATCACAAAATATCAGGTACGCGAATATAACTAATTTAAAACTCATTGTGTGCTTTAAAAAAGAATCTGATTTCTACATAACCCTAGCTGTTATGAAAACCCTATTGTGAAACTCACATATCGTCACCTAAAATGTAAAACGTCAAATTAAGCAATTAAGTGAAATTTTTTAATCATTCTCGTAAAACAAAAATAGATAAAGAACAAAACACTCTTCAAACCAAATTTTTCTTAAATGGAACAATACGAGTATGTTTAATAAATTTTTTTTTCATATTTCTCGCCACTCATAAATGTCAATGATAACAGATATTTTTTGAATTTGAAGCATTTTATGAAAGTCGAGTTCATAACGATGAAAATGGTATGATTAAATCAGTTGTCCGACATTGCTACTGCTTTTTTATTTGAAAATTAAAAAATAAGTGTTATTTACAATCCCTGATTTAAAATATTTAAATAAAATGGAGAAATATTGTGTTTATTGACATAAGATACTCAGTGTCTGTCATATTTAAATACATTTCACGTAATGTAACCTGATATCACGTATCTTGTTAAATGTGCTCTGTGTGTACTTTTTGACAACTTCGATGAAGAAAGACCGCCCAAACAATACGTATTAATGATCTGAATATGGACAAAATATTGAATATTTTTTTATTCATCTTCAGTTCCCTATCAGTGATTTAAAATCTCTAGTCTGGTATATTTTGGGTAGAAGACGTTTCAAGCTTTTTCCCAAAATAAGTTTAAATTTTCATTTTTTAAGAATGTTGTAATAAACCACATATAAATAAATTGTTGGTGAAAGAAATTTTGTTCCAGGGAGATTTTTAGGTGCATTCTAGTGAAACTTACTACGATGAATCTAAACTACTGTAAACACATTTTTCAGTATATTATTCAAAAAAAAAAAAAAAAAAAGATAACTATTATGATTTATTTTTGTACTTATGGCAAAAAATACCGTGATGTACCAAAAGTCCTCTTTTGAACCAAGACTTCGGCAAAAAGAAATTTATAAATTTTTTCACAATGAGGTAAAAAAACTGGAGATGGATTTTAAAAACTTTAAATATATTTTCTTCATATTCAGCTCATTAAAAAGACATAACCACATAGTTGCCAGATAAATTTGGTGAAAAATCGTCAAATTTTCAGAAAAAAATCGCCAAATCTGCTATTTGAAATCGTCAAAAAATGGTGAAAATCAAAAATTATGTTTTTTTATATGTTAAAAAACATATTAAATGTTTTTTTTTTAATGAAAAATTTGTTTTATTTATAATTAAATTTTTAATTGTAAAGAAGTTAATAAAAATTACATTAACTTTATATTGTCGGCATATTATGAGTCAAGTAGTATCTATTAAGACTTGTGATATATGCATAAAAATGATGAATATGTAATTTTGTATGACTCTTGAAAAGTTATGTTGTAAGCCTATCGACGATATATGAAATTTAATTTTTAATGAATTCATCAAAAAACTTTTTAGATACTTACTGCCATTTAAGGATTTCTAATGCTTTGATTATAAAATTAAAAGCTTTGATAAAAATTACAAAAGCCTTTTGCGAAACGTTAGTTGCCATTTCATTATAAAGCGTACATAATTTAACCGAACATAATATTACGTTGGTTCCCATAAATATTTTCTATAAATGAACCTTTACATTGACAAATTAAGAAGATTTTTATTTTAATTTTTAATATTTATGTATCAACTAATTTACTTAAAAAAAAATGTATAAAAAATGCTGAAAATAGTTCTGAATCTCATTTCATAAAAAATCGTCAACAGAACCAAAAATTGTTAGAAATGACGAAAATTTGTTAAATCCGACAACAGTATATAACCATTGAAAAGCAACTAGAAGACCAAATCTTTTAGTTCGCTCAGCAAAGAAAATTACTCTCTTCACACGTATAAATTAGTTCTGTAGAAAATTGTACTAACACATACAAAGAGTTAGGTTTTTTTTTGTGAGTGAGTTAGGTGAGTTATGTTTTTGAGAGTTTTTTTCTATGGACGTTGTTTAGGTTTCAACGAAACCTAAATTGATAAGACACCACGAATGTTTATAAAGAATATAGCGGCACAGAAAATCTAATTATAGTCACCAAACTCTGATTTGGTACAGCCAAAGTACGTAACTACTAAAGAAAATCACTAACCACTAAATGAAATAATGATAACGTGAATATATTTCTACGTACTTATCTCAAATTTATAATGGCATTTGAAATCAAATGTCTTCACTATATTTTTAGGTTTAGAAATATCAAAAGTTGTTCTTCAATATCAAATTGAGAAAGTATCACGTTTTTTAATGAATTCCAATTTGAATTCAAACTTTAAATTTAACTTGGAATTTTTTTGAAAATATACCGAGAAACACGTTAAAACTATCATATTTTTGGGCCGGTATTATACTGTTCACTTAATGGCAAAATCGTACTTAGGTTCTTAAAATTGTTTTATGATTGAAAACTTAAGTATTCTTATTCCATTCCTTAAGTTTTGACTAAGTATGAAAATTGTTTGACGATTTAAAAAATATTTATTGAAAATAAACAAAAATAAATAAAGATAGAAAATCTAATGAAATTATTTAAAATTTTAAAAAGCTTTCAAAATACGCTCTAAATTTATATTTTCTTTGTGGTTATATATTTTGCACCAACACATTTTTAATTTTACAGCCTATAAGTTATTTAAATTTTCTTAAATTATTGTTTTTTATTTATTTTTGGTGCCACATTAGGGTGACACCAGAAAATGTTTTGCCGAAAAAAGGAAGTTTGATGTTTGTAATGATTTTTTGCATTACTATAAGCGAATAGTAATCTAAACTGGAAATTATCAAGAATTGTGCCTATTCCAAAGGATTCTAAATGTAGTATTGACAATTTGAGACCAATAAGTATGTTACCTTCATTGTCCAAAATTGTTGAAAACCTAATGTATTTAGATCAGACATCTTAACTACATCAAAATCAGTTTGCGTTTCGGAGGAACCATAATACTACCACAATATTGATCACTATGACTGACTCTATAAGAAAAATTTAAATGAACATAAGCAATGCGTAATGATTTCGCTGGACTTAAGTAAAGCCTTTGATTGTATTGATCATTATTATTAATTCTAATATTGGGTCTGTTACTTCAGGTGTGCCCCAAGGCTCAGTCCTGGGTCTCTTGCTTTTTATAGTTTTTTTCAATGATTGTATTGAATTAATGTGTAATCAATTCTGCAAGTCATTTGTATTTGCAGATGATGTACATTTATTGTTTTCTGGTGGAAATCTTTTTAGATCATTTGAGACCTCTATTAATGATCATTTATGTGAAATATCAGATTGGATGTTAGCTAATAATCCTTCCATTAATCCTACTAAGACTAAGGCGATACAATTTTTCTTGGGTAACCGTGTGGTATCACACCCTAATATTTATATTTCTGGTGTATCTATTCAATACGTTGATCATTTGAAGTGTATTGGATTATATTTAGATCAAAAACTGAATTTTGATCGCCATGTTAGTCATATTTCATCATCTTCAGAAGGTTATATTCAATTAGTTCTTATATACCCAAATTTGTAAAAAGACGGGTAGCTTATGCACTTCTTTTGTCGAATATCAATTATTGTATTGAAATTATTGCGGGTTCTAACAATAATACCCTGACTAGACTTGAGAGAATATTCAATAGAATCTTGAGATTTGTGTATAACTTGAAAATTCGTGATCATGTTACTAATTCTGCTATTGACTTTCTAGAATGTACCTATGATAAGTATGTTGTGTTACGAACTTTATTGTGTTTTTTTTAAGATCTTCAAATGTGGTGTCCCCATGGAATTATTTAGAGAATTTAGTTTTCTTCATTCATCACGGTGTCTACAAATTAATATACCGCTCATTCGTTTTTTCGTTTTCATTTTTAGTCAGAGTTGCTAGAATATGGAATAATCCACCTTTAGAGCTTAAATATTTTTCCTGTTCTGTTGCTAATTATAAGAAAAAACTTCTCCTTTTCCTAAATCTTTAGCCGGGACTACATATTTTTCTCATTAGTCTCATATTTTTCTCATTAGTCTTTTTAATACATTTAATTGGCCAAAAGTGGCTTTTTGTATTAATTGTTGAATTAAAAATAAATAAATAAATAAAATAAACTAATGAATATTCAATAAAAAATTAACATGACTAATATAAAAGATTTTAATGTAAATAAAATATATCTATGATTTTTAGTTAAAGAAAATTTTTTTTTTGACCACTCTATTGTAAATACGTAAAAGATTAAAACTCTTTGTTTATTTTCTTGTCAACTTAAGTTTTAATCTGTAAAACGAAACATTACTTAAGTGTGAGTTTTTACCTTAAATGGTTCTTAACTTAAGTATACACTAAGAGAACAGTATAAAACCCGGCCTTAATGTTGGAGTTTGTATGAATATACTTAATTTGTTGCTCTAAAATTTTTATGAGTCATTTTCAAGTTTTTGGGTCGTGAAGCAAAAGCTTTAGAATCGTAATATAAAAACAAAATCACTCCTTTTTACAAAGCTTTTCAAACTTCCGCTTTTTTCATCAAATTTTCTTCAGAATCCCGCTTTTTGACAAAAACCCTTTAGGCACGTTAATAACACTATGCAACAGTATTTTGGGGGCGAAATCGTTAATAATAGCGTAATAAACCCTCCAAAGGATTTTTCGGTGGTAGGCAAAATTTTTGATTTATGACCTTCTAAACTTCTTTTTAAGACCAAAGTAGTCTCAGATGATTTGAAAAAATAATATAAATTATTTTCGAATAAATATTTAGAGCAGTTAATGAGAAATATATCATTAGAGCTTTCAATTCGTTTATCTCTCCTTATAAGGGATAATTTCTAGTCCGTTTTTAAGAAATGACATGAAAGTTGATTAAAACTTGGGTTTAATGGGTTAAAATGTTCTACATATATTTTCTTCGTCGAATTTTACTAGGGGTGTCCAAAGGTAAAAAATTCATTCGACTTATGATGTCTCCCTAAAAAAGAAATTTATAAATTTTTTTTAAAAATACTTGTATTTAAAAATACAGGTTTTAAAAAAAATATAAGAAAATGCAAACTAACGCGGTATAAATGTATAAAGATTGTAACCCCTAGTCTAGGTACACAATTGCGTCGTATGAACATATAAGCATACTACGTAGGTACGTTATCAAATTAGAACGACGACGTTTGTCATTTGAAAAACAAAAATAAGGAAAAACATTAAAATATTTTTAAAATTAAATTTTTTATTATTTGAAAAAGAAAATTTAAACAAAGCAAATAAAAAAATTCACAATTTTAGTTTTCCAATATTTATTTTAAACAAAAAGGTACGCCTACGTCGCAATTGCGGGGAAAATAAGTGTAAATACAACACAAATACGACCGTAGTACGTTCATATGATGCAATTGTGTTCCTAACATAAAATTTTAATTTCTCATGCCCATTTTCTCCACTCGTTAATATAAAGTTAGAAATAAAATTTTCCTCTAAATCACCAGGCAACTTGAGTTCTGTCCCGAAGACAATTTTTGCAGGTGTTCGAGAGGTTGAGTCATGAACAGCTATCTGTATGCCAATAGAAATTTCGGTATGTGTTCAACCCGACCATGCAATCAGATTGAGGATGCAGTGGCATTGTTATGGTTTTCCTTATTCCGTATAAATCAAAATTCAAAATTTCTACCCTAATCAGAATGGAACTCCAATGGAATACCATAGCGGCACACCCAGTTGTTCACAAATACGCTTATAACCGTTTTAGCTTCCTGATCGGGTATGGCATATACCTCTGGCCATTTGCTAAAATAATTCTTAACCACTAGAACGTAACGGTTTCCGGCATCACTGACGGGGATAGGACCTGCTACATCCATTACAATCCGCTCGAATGGCGCGCCTGAGTTATACTGCTGAAGTTGTCCACGGCTTCCTTTTACTGGGCCCTTCGCTGCTATGCATTGTGGACAATTGGCTACCCAATCGGCTACTGATTGTTACAACTCACCCAATAAAAACGTTGTTTTAACTTTTCTAAGGTTTTTGTCACACCAAGATGATCACCACTGGGATCGTCATGGAACTCTTTCATTACTTCGTTTATGTTAGAGGATGGTACTACAATTAGATTTGTCACTGTTTTACCGTCAGCACTTTCCCATATGCGGTATAAGCAGCCATTTAACAACTGTAGACTATTCCATAGGGCCCAATATGATTTCATTAGTGAACTTCTGGCGGATATTTCATTGCGGGCAGGCCTTCTGACTTCTTCTTTTGCCGATTTTGTTTTTGCCGATTTTGTTTTTACCAGTATTGGGGTCTTCAATGGACTCTATATGCATTAGTGGAACATCGATGACACATTCCTTTTCCTCGGCTTTTATACAATGCTTACATTCTACTTTGTAGGGCCGTCTTGACAGCGCGTCCGCATTGCCGTGTTTCAAACCCTTCCGATGCTCGATGCTAAAATCATAGCTCTGAAGTTGTCCTTCAGGTTGTCTAAATTGCAGCAATCACCTGAAGGCAGAATGATCAGTTCTCAGTCGGAAGTGTTGACCATATAGATACTTGAGGTAATGCTTCACACACTCTAATACTGCCAAAAGCTCTCGTCGCGTTACCAGGTAGCTTCTTTGGGGCTTCGAAAGCTGAAATATCCAATGACTCTTTCAGTGAAATCGACCACTTGTGAAAGTACACCGCCTATTCCGTATCCGCTCGCATCGCTATCTACTACAAACGTTTGTACAGGTATAGGATATGACAAAATTGGTCTCGTACATAATAGATCCTTGAGTTTCTGAAATGCTAGTACTTGTGTTTCACTCCATTGGAATGATTGTGACTTCTTGGTCAGCTCATGTAAGCTTGCGGCTACATTAGCGAAATTCGGAACAAATCGTCTGTAGTACGTACAAAGACCAAGAAAACTACGCAATTCGTAATGATTTCTCAGACGTGGCCAGTCCTTTACAGCACTTATCTTATCTTCATCTGTTGATATTCCATCTGTTGTTACGCGATGCCCAAATATTTGACTTCTTTCTGGAACAATGCACACTTCTTTACACTGAGTTTGAGTTCAGCAGATGTTCATCAAAAGTCTTACCCATGACAATTATGTCATCGAGGTACACTAAGCATGTCTTCCCATGAAGTCCTTTCAATACATGTTCTATTGCAGAGTCCAAATTGCATCACATTAAACTGCCATAACCCATCACTCGAGCTAAAGGCGGTGTTTTCCTTGTCTTTGTCTGAAATCTCTACCTGCCAATATCCAAAGTAATGCCATGACTAATTATGAAATCAGCACCAATGATAACTTCGTCCACAATGTCGACAACAATAAATACATGACGTTGGCAATGGTTAATTTCATACTTACTTTACCATAGACAGTGGCCGGATCCACAGTCATCATAACTATTTCTGTTACACGCTGGCACGCTTTCAAGAACTACTGCTGCATTTCCTTTTAAGGCCAATATCAACTCTATAGTTTTTTCTTCGTCGTTCCACAGCAAATGGTGTGGTGCCAAACTAGGGGCCTTTATTCTACTAGAGGATTCTGGAATAATTTTCATCTGTCTATCTTGGCATTGAAGATTTTTCATCTTTATTTCTAAATCATGTAGTTTTTTAATCAACACCTTTGGCTTGTATATCTAGGCAGCTCTCTAAATCGGATACCTTTGTTTCAATGCCATCCACTCTGCTGTTTATAACTTCTGAAATTTCTCGTTTGCTGAAGTTTCTCGTTTGTCACTCTAGAAGTTTCTTTGGCTTATATAACTTCAGCAAGAAGTTTCTTGTTATTTACTTTAGAAGTTTCTTGAACTTCAGCAAGAAGTTTCTATTCATTTACTTCAGAAGTTTCTTGAAATTTCATTTCCATTATTTTATTTTCTTCTTTAACTTCTTCAAATTGCTCCATCATAGCAGCAAACATTGTGGATAAATCCATGCTGCTTTTTGTTGCACGGGTAGAAACTTCCATTTCTTCTTTATACTCGAATTCGTAAGTTCCGATGTCAATATCACGCCGCTTGAATTCATCTATCAGCCTATTTTGTAATTCTGCTTTATTACCAGCTGTAGGTAACTTCAACTTATTTAATTCTCTCTTGAGTTGCTCCACTTTTAAATCTTCAAACTTTATGACTGCTTATTATTTTGCAATTCCACTTCTGACACCAATTGTTACGTTTTTACCTTTTAAAAACTGTGGTTTATTTCCTTTTAAATAAACCGGTACTTTGATTGCAAATAAAAGCAGTTTAATAGTTTAAAAGTTGTAACGGCTCTTTATTTTATTTTAAAATGTACAACAATAACAGTTTAAATAGTCACTATGTATTCTAATAAACACACACACTTAAATTACACACTTTATACAGCACACTTTAATAATGTACAAGATTATGCAGCCAAGGCAGTTAACTTAACGATGCTTTGAATAAGACTGACTCTATGGTGTTTTCACGGCCAATTTATATACACTGCATTACATTCTAGATGCTTTTCGAAAGCTCAATTTTTTCTACAATGTTCTTAACGGACAAACTATTCTAATTCCAGAGCTTTCGATGTTAATGTTACAAACAATGGCGAAAGCTTTTCATTCAATGCTGTATGTTTACAGCTATGTTAATAACATCTACAGATATGTTAACTGCTGTTAACATAAACAGAAAGGTCGAGAAGCATTGAGAAAGATTGAGAAAAGTTGAGAAGCGTTATTTAAATTTAAACCAGCCGTTAAAACCCTTATATTTGAATTCAAGTACAATTTCGTAACAATATTAAGAAATTCCGGACATATTCGTATCTGCTTCGGAAATTTTGTTAGGTTGTGAAATTTAATTTAAAATTTTATTTGTATACATTTTTTTTTGCTTTCTAATAATTTCCGACATTTTAAATATTAAAATTTTGTATCAAATAGTGTAGTGAACTAGTACAAAGTGTAACAAGAAACGAAATTAAATTTCAAAAACCTAAGTCGGTTGTCAAAAACCTAACTCATGCAACAACAAAATATATTTAATCAAATGTATGCTAACAAGAAATATAAATAATTATATAAATAATATGCTAACAAAAAATAAAAATAATTTTCTTTTTCTATTTGATTTATATATAAATGTTCTTAAATATTTTACCTTTAAGATTTTTAATATACATACATCGGTTGTAATTGATATTTTTATTTTTTAAGCGTAATCAAGCAAATCGTTTTACTGCAATTGAATATTTCTACACAGAAGAATGGTCTAATGAAATGAACAAATTTAAAAATAAAATATTAAAGCTAATTGATGAACAAAAAATAACAAGCTTTAATGTCAAGTAAGAAATGTTAAAACACAGAGATAAGAAACTTAAATTGTAGTGCTTTATATGCTAGGAACACAATTGTATCGTAAAAACGTACTAAGACCCTATTTTTGTTGTATCTGCGTACATTTTTCACATAATTGTGACGTAGACGTACCTTTTTGTTTGAAACAAATGTTGGAAAAACTAAAACTGTAAAATTTTCTTTATTTATTTTGTTTGAATTTTCTTTTCAAATAATAAAAAAAATATCTTAATTGTTTTCCTTAGTTTTCTTTTTTCAATTGACAAAGACGGTCGTACTTTTCGTTAACAAATACAAATATAAATATCAACGTATACGCCGCTTGTTGTGTGCTTTTCAACAAAACATGTCTAAGTTCTAATTTAACAACGTACGACTCAACTGTGTTCCTAGCAATATATAGATGTCATTGTGTTGACACCTCACTTCGGCTTTAGACAATTAAATATCACCTTATGTGTTCTTTCTTTTCTGTAAAAAGTTAAAAAAAATTAATCAGGTATGTGATGGAAATTGATCGTTTTCAAATCGAACGGTTTGAAAAGTTGTGATGAATTTCGATCGATTTTAAGAATAATTGCATTATTTTTCCTTTTCAAGATACAGCACTATTGAAAACCAAGATAATAATTTTCGCAGAACACTTAAAATTTTGTAATAAAATCTGATAAAAAGTGAATTTATTGTAATTTTCATTAATAAAGAAAATTTAAAAAAAAAAAATAAATACATTACACATTTTTTCGATTTCAATTCGTTTCGTTTTCGAAATCGATTTCCATCACATACATATAGAAATTTTGTTATTTTTATTTATTTGATGAAATAAATTTCGTTATTTTCTATTTTATAAAAAAGATCACTAAAATGAGTTTCTTTACAAATTACAGTTTTGGTTTGGAGGAGATATTTAACGAGGATATAATAACCCAAAAATCAAACAATATTAATTCAATCGAAGTATCATCTGTTAATTCCATAAACTCGTGTTCTTCTGATAATGAAAATTTTATTTAATTTGTTTTAAATAAAAATATGCAAATAAAAAGAATTTGTTATTTTAAAAATTAATATCGAATATTTGCACTAATGTTTAAATTTTATGAGCGATATGAATACGACCTTTTTTTAATTTTTTTTTAAATCATTTTATTATTTAATATTATTGTATTATTTATAAATTTTTTTTTATGAAATAAGGTAAAACATCTAAAGGAGCGGAATAATCCATTATCCATTTTGGACCTTTATGAATAGCATTAGTATTTCCATCCTGCCATATTCCTTTTGGAAGGTAAATATCACGCTTACTAGCGTAATCTTCTACAACTGGTGCTGCTATAATATCATCGCCAAGCATAAATTCTGTTAAAAAAAAGTACAATTACTAATTGCAAATAAAATGCTAATATATATAAAAATATTTTTACGATCAAAAATTCCCTGGGCTGTGGTGTCTGTAGGATCAGCCCACCAAAGTGGTGTATTAACTGGTTCGCCTGTTGTTGTAGCTAGTTTAAAGCGCTCCAATATTTTGGGTGAATAATCACTATGCAGCTTAGTGAATTTCTTACTAATTTCGATTGTCTCGTCGTCAAAATTCCATGGAACATAGGAAAATTGTAAACTTGGCATGAAAACGTTAGCTTGAAGCCATCTCAAAAATAGTTCTTTTGAAGGTGGTTTATTGTTATAACCATTGCCGCCTATCATGTCAGGCAAAACAAAAGGATAACCATTCAAATTCATTTGAAGCAATGTAGTTATTAAAGTCACAAGGCCATTTTCCCATTTCCATTCTGAATCTTTGTCTATCATACGCACGAATATCGGTAAATCTTGTGTGCCTTGGCCAGAGCGTACTTCAACCATTGAGCCAAATGAACTGACTGTACGCACATAGTCCCTAGTAATTTGGTTTGGAGAGAAATTTGTCGATACATTCAAGACTGGATCGTCAGGTACCCAACTGGACTCTCCAGCATCAAATTTAAAACTATCAATACCGTCTTCGGTTTGAAGTCGTCGTAAACGTTGCTTAAACCAGTCTTGAACTTCAGATTTCGTAAAATCAATATAAGCCGCTTCAGCGGTCTTACTATTCCACCATTGCGTGTCTGGGTTGTTGTTATGATCTAAAACTAAATACCTAGAGAACAAGATAATATATGTATGTTAATATATTTTAATTCAAATGCTGATATGTCTTCTTTACCCTTTCGAAAGAGCTTCATTATAAGTTTGTTCGCAGTTCTTATTTATAAACGGATGTATCCATAGAGTTACTCGGAATCCATTTGCCTTTAAATTGTCAGTTAAAGTTTTAATATCAGGAAATTTACTCTTCCTAAATTTCAATGCACCATAACATTCTTCCCAGTCGTCATCAATTTCCAACTGGCTATTTTCAAAGCCCAATGATTTAATTTTATCGGCAAATTCTCGAATAATTTTATCATCAATTTCCGTTTTATACAAAGCCCAAGTGGACCAAATCGGATATTGGACCATACGTTCATCGGGAAATTCCTTTGGATGACCCAAAATGTTTTTGACTGCGTACATATGAGCTATTTTTGCATTGCTTGCTATACCGATGTGATAGATGAAACTCACTTGACTCATCCGAACATCATATGGCAAAGATTTGATGGCAGAGAAACACAAATTATTTTCATACCCCTCAGAGTTTTGCTCAATAAATAACGGCGTTTCATCCTCTACATAGAAAAACTTTCCTTCCGAATTAAGCCAATAGCGCTCTGCTAAGCCCGCATTGTGATCTTCTTTAGTTAAATATGAATAATTGGTAAATACTTGACGCTCTATGGGCCAATATTGATGGCGATCTTCCGGACCACCATACCAGTGTGTATTGCCAATGTTTAAGTTAATACAATCCATAGCTGATGTAGTACCCTTAACGTTATCACGTATAATGCGTACATGTGTTATTTCGTCTGACGACGATATTAACTCAAATTTAACAACATTTGAACCATCAGTTAGTTTAAACATTCCGTCCATTGTAGATTCCAAATTATTACTTGTGATGAAATTTTCAAAAGTAATACTTTGTAACACATCAGAACCTTTAAGATAAATATGTAATTATGAATACAAGTTTGATATAAGCTGATATGTTCCAATAAATATACTTAATTGGAACATATCATCACATAAATTAAGAGTTATGAGTAAAAACACACTTTCTTTGTATTTTATTTCGTAAATGTTAGCGTTTAAGAAATAAACTTACCTTTTAATATTTCATACTCAAATTTTGATGTGGTCCTTTTTAGGCGTATAGATACATTTGAATTCGGAAAGTTGTTTTTTTGTTCAACACTTCTACAGGACTCTATGAAAGGAAATAGCCCCATAGCAAGTAACAGAAATACAATAAATATTCTCATTTTAAAAGTTTTATCGCATTTCCTTATGTATACACTAAAATATTCTCTTATTATCTATAAAATCGCTTTCAGTTGTAAATGTTAACCACAATTTGATTTTTATTAGAAATCCGCTTTTGTTAAAGCCTTATATACATATGTACGTACCTCAAATACACAAATTGTATTGTTTTTGTGTAATATCTCAAGTATTCACTCCAGAAGTAAACTGTAAACAATTGTTATCATATCAGAGATTTAATGACAAATCATGTGTAGGAAAATAAACATAGGTACATTTGAAAAAAAAAAAAAAAATAATAATAATAATATTAATCACTATTGCATGCACAGTATTACAGGTTAATAAATTATCAGTAAAAATATTCAACAGTTCACGTATAATTAAAAAAGAAATAATATATATATATATATATATATATATATATATATATATATATATATATATATATATATATATATATACCGACCGACTCGTGTTTTGGGTTACCCTACCACATACCTAAAAATAAAATTGCATATTTATTTAAAAAAGGATTATACCTAAAATAATAGTTATGGCAAAATAGTTGACCAACAAAAATCAGGTTATGTTATGTGGCAAAATGATAAGGTTACTTTTATTTGTTCTGTGTATTAAAAAGTTCAATTCTTAGTTTTTATTTGACATCCTTATGGGGGTTGATATAATTTGGTAAATATTTTATAATTTTTTAAAGTTGTGTATTGTTCTAAACTTTGAAGTCCTTTTGAGAGAAAATTTCACGTCCTGGAGAAAAACAGAATAAATAGTTTTATTATGTATGAGATATATTTCGATGCATATATCGATCGATTTATCGGAGTAATAAATAACAACTACATATTTCTTTTTTTATTGTAAGATTACTTTGCATTTTTTGTTTTTAGTTCAAAAATTATGATAATTTTTGATTTTTGTTTAAAATATAATAATTTCTTTTTTCTTTTTTTTTGCTTTGAAAATAACCATATGAACACAATTGTGTCGTAGGAACGTACTACGATCGTATTTGTTTTGTATTTGAGTTCATTTGTTTGAAATAAATATTGGAAAAACTAAATAAACTCTTAAATTTTCTTTATTTATTTTGATGGAATTTTCTTTTGAAATAATAAAAAAATTTAATTTCAAAAATATTTTAAATATTTTTAATTATTTTTGTTTTTGAAATGAAAAATACGGTAGTAGTTTTCGTACAAAATATATATTTTGTGCACGGCAGTAAATTCCAAAAATCAATAACTCCGTCATTTCTATGTAAAAATAATTTAAATTTGGTACACGGATAAAAAATATAATGCTTTATTCACAAGCAAAATTTTTTACGGATACTAAAAGTAGATGGCAGGATAAATGAAAACAAAGAAGATTTATGATATCAAAATACTTTAACTAGCTTTACAATGACAGATGTTTCGTAAAAATCGGTTGAGTAGAAGTAGAGATATAGCCGATTTACCTTACATATAACGAACCCAATCGAAATAATTTCTATTGTTGAGAAATTTTCAAAAATATAATATTTAAAATATTTATCAAAATAAATATACGCTTTTACTTTAAATTATTGACAAAAATTAAATAATTATATAATTTTGCTTTAAAAATTACGCGAAATAGATAAATAAGTTATACGTCAAACTTAGTAAGACTAAAATTTGAGAAAAAGTATAAATTACACGTACTAAAATGTTATATTATGAACTTTATATTAAAATTTGCTAAAAAAGTCCAAGTATCTACTCTAAAATTAATATTACATGTGTTAAAATACTTAAAATATATTTTTTAGCTGATCACATTATAATTATATCATAATTAATATTGCATAATTAAAAAATATTCATTTTATGTGATTAATAAAAATGTTGTTGTAAGAAGGGTACCAGGTAGTAGCGGCTGAATTTTATTGATGCTCACTCATGACACTTAGAAGTATACTATTCTTTTTGGACTCAACCTCCGAAACCTGTTGAAAAAATGTCTGGTTCATCAAAGTTTGGATGTAAAATTTTTGTGATGATAAAAGTAATTACCTTTTCTACAGTCCATAAATGTACCAAAAAGACAAATTTTGTCAAAAAGGTGGTGACATTTTTTCACTTTAAAATCCATTATTCTCTTTTGGACCATACATTTATGTCTCTAAAAAAATGTTGAACGTAAATGCATGTAAAGCAAATCAGAGGGCATTTGGGGTAACAGTCTCCCCACTAGCCCTATCAGAATTTCGTTAATTTTGTTCTTTTTTTTAATTATTTGTTGATCTTAAAAATGTCAAACCTGAAATTAAAAAAAACAGCTTGATTACATACCTACATATGTTCACTAAACACACAAAAATTATTCATCCAGTCGTTAAATGATAATGACAGGGTGAGCATTTTACTGAAAAAAATCAATTCTTAAAACAAGTTTTCTCCGAACAGGGATTTTAGGTATTTCGGAATTAAAAGTGGTAATCTATTTAAGTTCTTATTTAAAGGACAACTTTTTTATATTATAATAAAATTTCATAACGATAGCTTAATTTATATAGATTTTAAGTTCAAATCTTTCTTTACAAAATAACACTAAACATCAAATTTTATGTTTTTTATAAATTTAATGAAGAAATTTAGTTCTAATACTTTACTATATATTATTTTTCATATATGTCTCGGCGCAGGGGGAGGGCCTCCGAAATTGATTACTTCTTTTAATTATTTCTTATTTGGCTTTATTTATTACCAAAAAATTAACATAACATACTGTTTACTAGAACCTTAATGAAGTTCTGTGCAAATATTTGGGTTTCTTTAATGAAATTTTTATCCGTTATTAAAGGAACAATTGAGTTACAGGTATTTTTTTTTTAATAAAATTTAGTGTATTCCAGAATATTAAAGGTACATCCAGCAATGCGTAGTTTTATAGCACCTAGAAAACATTTTTCAGCATATAAACAACTCTTATTATGACTATAACATTTGGGAAATGCCTAAAATAATTAGAGCCGAATATATAACTACATTAACACATTTTGTTGAAACGCAAACGGATTCAACAATTGTTAGTGGAGAATTGGATAAAGTTGAAAATTTTTTTTAAATTATAAGAAAAATTAAAAATGAAGACAGTAAATAATTACATACGGAAGTTTCAATTAAATTATGGCAAGTGGGTGGAAAGCATCATGGAAATTAAAACCACTAATGCAGGACAATCACTTAAGCAGAAGACAGAAATCAAAAAAAGGAGACTGTCGGAAATACTGTGAACGCAATCCGAGTCTGATGTTAAAGATTCATTTAAGGCTACGTTACGAAGAAACAAACAACCAGTAGAAGCAGCAAAAATATCGGATACCCTTCCCGATGTATCCCCAAGTCGACTTAAAAGGATGATAAAAAGTATTTCAACACCTTCACCAGCTTCTGAGTTTTCTGAAGATGAGGCGATAGCGCTTCTGCTGGAGTTAGGACTTAGCAATGATAAATGTATAAAATTGAGAAAGGCTTTTACTCGATAAAGGACACCCAATTCTGCTATGTTACAAAGATATACCAGAAAAAAACAAAATATTGTCCCACCACCTAGTGAAATAGACAATGGAAGAGCATTTATTGATTTGTCGCAGTTACATGAAAATACCGCTTCAAGGCTTCCTTCAACATGTTCGAAAAACGAGGCATTGGAAATTGATAAATCGTATCTGACGTTCATAAAAAATGGGGATGTAATGGATTGTTACCACTATCAGAATACAAACAAGCTTCATCAGGGAAATGTTATACAGACTACAAAAGTATTTTTATGGCATCGCTGGTTCCTCTACGCTTAAGAAAGGATTCGAATGAACCATCTACGTCAACTAATACTACTAAATATGTTTGGAAAAACCCAACTCCAGGATCAATGATTCAATTAACAATGATTGATGGAAAGGTATGCATTGCCATTACGAATACTGATACAGTCTGGACATGTCCTTCATTTGGATTGAAAAAATCATAATTTTCACAAACTCCTGCAGACAGCTCTACAAATATTAATAAAGATGCCCCAAACTTTGGTATATCTCCCCTACACGCCCATATACGCTTTTTGGAATACATGCTGCATATTGCGTATGATCTCAAATATAGAAGTATGCCTGGAAACCAATAAAAAAAAGTGTTAGGAACAGCAGGATATAAGATATGAGAGCAGATGAAAAAAGGCGAATTCAAATTGAATTTAAATAGATGACTAATATAGAAAACCACTCGTCGGCTATGGGAGTACAAATGATGACAACACGGCAAGGAAGTTCTTTGAAAACTATGAACTTACGTCTCTAAATATTGATATGGAGCTTTTTCGAAGATAGCATTTGATATTGAGAGCAGTTAACAGAAAACAACATATAAATGCAGAAAAATTTCAGTTATTCACCACAGATACTTTAAAGCTTTTGCGATCATTATATGGATGGAAGGAATTAACACCCACTGTTCACACTTGATGAAGTCGAATTTGATGGTCGGACATTATCCTTAGTCGCCCCAATAATTGAATTCGAGGATACTCCCGTTATTGAAATCCCTACTAGGGACCCCTGACCTGGAGCGGAAAAGCTCATTTTAGGTTGTACTGTCTTTACAGATGGAAGTAGGCACAAGGGCGAGTGTCTACTTTATAGGAACGGATATCAGACGGTCAGAAATTCTAGGCATTGGAAGGGACTCTGAGGTAACTATCTATGTGGATAGTCAGACAGCACTGTTAGCAATGACAAGTTATTGTGTTAGGTCCAAATTAGTGCTAGAGTGCAGAAAGGAATTGAGAAGGCTAGTGGATGCCTACAGGATAAGAGTCTGTTGGGTTCCTGGTATCTGCGACATTCTCGGCAATGAAATAGCCTATGATCTAGCTCGCAGAGGCTCAGAGCTGGATAAGTCTTTTGTGGAGGTATCGGTTAAGATTGCAATTGGGTCATTTTTCATGGCCATAAGGGAATGGACTTTAGGAAGAACGAATCATGCATTGAGGAATAGAGCGCAGTGCAAGGTATCTAGAGCGCTATGGCCTAGTCTTATACCAGCAGATTCGAAACATCTTCTGGGCATGAGTCGTGGGAATCTAAGAGTCATTGTGGCTATGATTACTGGTCTCTCCGCAATAGGGAATATGACTAGTAAGTGGGACATTGAACTTCTGTCGAACTTCTGTGGGACGTGCGATAATGTGGAAGAACTAGAGACAGTAGAGCATATACTATGTCATTGTGTAGGGCCTTTGCGTAGTAGACTGAAGTGCTTTGGAAGCCACATATTGCACGAACTAGAGGATGTTACGGGCAAATGACTTAGTAACCTGATAAGGGGAGTAATGGGGATAAAGTGACTTAGGGATAATCGTTTTTGATTACTAGGTTATAGGTTTCACATTCTTCTATTGATTTATCTACTAAAGAGTTTCTCTGTCTATTTCCTCTTTCTTGGCCTTTTTAAAGGGGTCACAATGGACCGACTGGTCTCTGAGTGGAGGCGTGAAGACGCCACCCTTTTTAACCTAACCTAACACTCACAGTTCACAAAGTACTTCAACAAGGTCATCAGATTTTGGAATAAAACATGCTACAACTAAGTGAATTAACAGAAGAGCACAGGAAGCTAGAAACTCCGACTTCAAGCACATTCAACTATTTAATACAAGAAAAAGTTCGAGAATATGTCAAAACCAGAACCTTTTGAATTACTTTTTATTGTTTTCCGATCTTGCTTTAACATCGGTAAGAAATATGTAGAATACTAACAATAATGTAATGTACGAAAGCGATGATATTTAGGAAGTTCTTAATACTGTTACGTTTTTACCGGATACTTTTGATTGCAAATAAAATCAGTTTAGTAGTTTAATTCCTGTAACAATTCCTTATTTTATTTAAAATGTACAAAAACAACAGTTTAAATAGTCACTATGTGTTCACACACACTAAAATTACACACTTTAAACAGCACACGTAAATAAAGTACAAGAATATACAGCCAAGGCAGTTAATTTGTCTTTACTTAACGATGCTTTGAATTAGACTGACTCAATGGTGTTCTCACGGCCAATTTATATACCCTGCATTACCATCTAGATGCTTCTCTATTTCTACAATATTCTTAACGGACAAACTAGTATATTCGAATTCTGGAGCTTTCGATGTTAATGTTAGCAGCTTAAACATTGAGTGTTGCCATTCTTACAAGCAATGGTGAAAGCTTTTTATTCAATGTTGTATCTTTACAGCTATGTTAATAATTTCTACTGCTGTTAACATAAATAGAAAGGTTGAGAAGCATTGAGAAAGATTGAGAAGCACTGAGAAAGGTTGAGAAGCATTGAGAAAGGTTGAGAAGCATTATTTAACTTTAAACCAGCCATTAAAACAGTTATATTTGAATTCAAGTACAATTTCGAAACAATACATTCGTTGTAAATAAATATCTTTTTGAAATAAAATAAAATTGGCTGAAATAAATAAAATATACTTTTTATGTTTTCTTTTAGGAATAGTTATTTCAAGCAATATAAACCTAAAGTTAATAAATTGCTAATATCTGAGGACTTCTTCCCCCACCCCGAGACCAGCTAGAAACTTGTGCTCCTCCAAAACAATACCTCAGAAATAACTATCTGAAATTCATTGCAATATAGTTAAGTTTTCAAAAATTACACAAAATTATTTAAAAGCTAGTAAGAACGATATAGTCAGTCACGCCCGACTCTATGATACCCCACACCATTGTGCATGTCCATCAAAATCCGTGGAGGATTAGACATGTGGACAATTGTGGACCGATACTTTTACTAAGTGTAAAATAAAATATACCAATACATAATATTACGTTAATACTAACATTTATATGAATTTATGCACTTTAGGGTGATTCCCGAAAATGGGCTTATATGGGAGCTAAGGTAAATTATTGACCGATCCTCATTAAATTTGTCACTATTACTGTTACTTATATAAACTTATTTGTATCTAATATAAACCTGATACTAACATGTGTATGTGATTTATGCACGTTAAAGTATCCATATCCTTTGTAGATATGCAGGTTTGTGTAGATAATTAACTAAGTAGATAATATTGAAAAAGAAGTTTCCTATTGGTTTTCAAAAAAAAAAAAAAAAAAAAAAAATAGATTATATGGAAATCGTTTTAACATTTGTATCAATCAACTTTTTAGGTAAATAATTTACGACATTTTTATAGTTAATGCCAATATCGAAGATTAAATTTTTATTACTTAAAAGGTATGAAATCTTGATAAATTAAGTCCCATTGATTCAATTATTTTTGATACATTTTACTGAACTTTTAAATAACTAATTATAATATAGTAGCTGAACGCCCCTGCGTTACATGGAATCCTAACCCGACCTCGAAGAAATTTACACCATATCTTCTTTTTATTATTTGGACGAAAATCATCAAATCAATATTTTTCTAATATTGAATATTTCTCAGTTTAAATAAAATTATGCAATAAAAAAGAAAACAATATATAAAGTT
This sequence comes from Protocalliphora azurea, assembly GCA_932274085.1. Lineage (NCBI taxonomy): Eukaryota > Metazoa > Arthropoda > Insecta > Diptera > Calliphoridae > Protocalliphora > Protocalliphora azurea. Next base: position 3,062,641 of record OW026519.1, read on the forward strand.
TAATTTTTTTAATATTTTTATCATCAAAAATATAAAATTTTTTCAGTCTCAATTTTTTCAGTCGTCGAAAAATTATTTAAAAATTAAAAATATTGAAGAATTTTGTTTGCGTTTAGCAAAAAAAAAAAAAATGGATATTTTATGTGAGTGTTTTAGTTTTCGTGATTTATGATGTTAAGATATCGTAATGATATCATAATGATATGATTTCAATTATTAAGTAGCGCGAGAATGATATCATTTATAATTCTAAACTGGTATATGTTGCTTTCTAAAAGGTACACTTGAAAATGATATCCTATTTATAAAAATTAGTAATATCGAAAATTCATCGCAATTCATTCCAGAATATGTACACGTTTTTTGTTTTTTTTTTACCCTCTGAAAATTTACCTTGGTATGTTTTCTAAAATATTACGGGCTAAGCATTCGTGGCCTGAACCGTTTTTAAAAAAGGGTTTTTAGTTTTTTGAAAAATTTTTATATTTTCAACCAAAGCAACGCAACAAAAATCTGGCATCATTGAAAAGGGAAGCCGCATCCATCGGTGTAATGTCACTTAAGAATTAATGCCGCAAAACTAATTAAATTGCATAAAATCTTATAAAATAGTCAAGCAGATTCGTTAGAACAACAAGAATAGAAATAAATCATTAAAGTAAAGTTATAAACTTCGAGATCAGGTTTTTTCTCATTCTATTTCTTTATTTATTTTTTAATAATTCTGCACTATTAGTTTTTTAAATACATTTATTTTCTCAATTTTTCTTTACCAATAATTGTTTATACGAGTGTTACAATTACAATACAATTTCATTTTTCTTCAATGTACTAAGCAAGGTATTTGAAAAAAAAAACAAGCATAACTTTAAACGACTAAAGTAATTATTTGCTATTTACTTAATAGTAGTAGTTGAAGTTGAGTACATTTAAACAATTATTAGTTTATTTCCAATTTTAACTGGTTTAATTTTTCATTGAGTACTGCATCTTCTTGTTCCTCTGCCTTGAACATTGCCTACGAAATAATATGTCAAAGTTAATATATATTAGATTTTATAAAAGAAAGTTAGAGCGCTATATTCGGCCGTGCCGAATCTTTTATACCCTTCACCACTTTACTATAGTGTAATAAGAAAGTGACTTCGCACAATTTTTACATGTACTACCGTGCGAAACTGTCAAAATTTTTTTTGTATTCGTTTGTAATATTTTTCGTCGCGTTTATTTACTCTTCTTCATTTTCGCATTTTCTTCATAGCATTTTGACATTATGTGCAGTCGTTTTACACTAACAAAATACAAGCAATTGTTGTTTTTATAGATGTGTGGCCACTTTACCTAGTGTCTACATTAGGCAAATTTTTATCAAAACAAACGTCAAAATCAGTGTTACAATTGTCAAACTGCATATATAAAAAACAATAATGAATACGCCATATTGTTGTTTTTGTGCAACTCTTGTCACCTTGCACAAATTCGGGTTAAGTTTAACGTTTGTCTTGATAAAAAAATTATCTAATGTAGACACTATGTTATAATTACATTATATAACATAGTGTCTACATTAGACAATTTCTTATCAAAACAAACGTCAAACTTAACGCGAATTTACCTCAGGTCTACAACTGAGATTAACGCTGATATAATATGTGAGATAACGCCGGCAGAGGAGAGTAAACATTTTGTTTATATTATGTTAAATCTTAAATAAGGGGTACACGTATTCTAATAAATCCTATAAGATATTATTATTTTCAATCAGTTACAGAGTAAACATGTCCTTTTTATTTAAGCAATTCGCACTTTTTTAACACAATTTTTATAAAAATGATTTTTAACATTTAAAACAAACACTAAAAGGAAACAATTTTACAAAATAACATTGTTTTTCAGTAATTTCCAAAATACACATGCACACACACAAGCAAACTTTCGTGTATGTGTAATTTTTTGACAGTTCATCTTATAAGATGGTTGTGTAGAGAAATCTCATCACAACCGTCTCATAATACATCTTATAATACTAATATTTGAATCTACACGTGAAATAATTCTCTCAGAGAGCGAATTTGACACTCTCTGACACAAAAATCTTACATATTATGTTACGTCTAGACGGGCTGTTATTGAAGGTGGCAACAGTTGCACAAAAACAATATTGTGTTTAATTTATTGTTTTTTATATATGCAGTTTGACAACTGTAATAACCAAACTAATAATCAGCTGTTTAATTAAGGTTACCTTGTATATATTCGTACTGATTTTGACGTTTGTTTAGATAAAAATTTGCCTAATGTAGACACTAGGTAAATTAAACAAAATGTACTTTTCTTTTTTAAAAATATTTTGGAACTAATTTTTTAACTTTATGGTATCATATTCAATATAAAAGTTATTTTTTATTGTCTTCTCATTGTACTCTTACTAAAGATTAATATATATATATATATTTAATTTTTCCTAACCCCAGGTCTACAACTGATGCTAATGTGTGAGATAACGCCGGCAGAAGAGAGTAACCATTTTGTTTATATTTTGTTAAATCTTAAAAGGGGTACACGTATTCTAATAAATTCTATAAGATAAAATTATTTTCAATTAGTCACAGAGTAAAAATGTACCTTCTATTTAAGAAATTCGCACTTTTTTAGCACAATTAAAAAAATGTAAAATATTTTTTTAAATGTAAAATAATTATTAAAAGGAAAGAATTTTACATTTTTTTAGTAATTTCCAAAATACACATGCACATGCACAAAAAAAACTTTCTTATATGTGTATTTTTTGGCAGTTCATCTTATAAGATAGTTGTGTAGAGAAATCTCATCAGAACGGTCTCATAATACATCTTATAATATTAATATTTGAATCTACACGTGAAATTGGCGGTAAACTCCTTATCTGACAACACTGATAGTCATTGCAATGCTTCATGTAAATGTTTATGAGTACCTTCAAACGGCAACCAGAGACCTGCGCCGAGAAATTTTATTTTTATTTTATTCATGCCCCATTGTTTAACATTGTTCATAAAAATAAGACTACGAGACTTTTGAAGTTCATATTGGAATACACAAATGTCAAATAGTGCATGTTTCGTTTTTAACATATTTTTTTCAACAAAAATTTAAAAACGGCGGCTTCCAAATTTTTCTCGGCGGCCCGGCTTAGACAGATTTCAGCTATTCGGCGCAGGTCTCTGACGACAAGTACAGCTTGCTTATACAAAAAATTACTACTAAATTTATATATACGTGTATGTTTGCTTATACAAAAACCAACAACACTGAGTAATTGCAATACTTCTATTTCTATACTTCTTCTATACTACTTCTATACTACTTCTATACTACTTCTATACTACTACTTTCTATACTACTTCTATCTGCATCATTTCTTTTTTACTCTCTGATGAAAATTATTGAAATTACAAATGGAATGACAAACTTATATATACCCTTTACACCTGTGTTGAAGGGTATAATAATTTTGTCAAATTAAGCAGTGTAATTTCAAATTCATTTGAGAATTAAGTTTGAGAATGATTTAATCATGTATTTCTCCATTAGAGAATATATATATATATATATATATATATATATATATATGTATATATATATATATATATATATATATATATATTATATTATATTATATTATATTATATTATATTATATTATATTATATTATATTATATTATATTATATTATATTATATTATATTATATTATATTATATTATATTATATTATATTATATTATATTATATTATATTATATTATATTATACTAGCTGACCCGAGCCGCGTTGCTGGCCCTAAGCAAACATTAGTGTTGTATTACTGAACGATTTAAATTGATATTTTAACGAAATTTACGACCTTTAAATAAAAATCTAAGGAATACCTATTATAAAGTGTTTTTTACAGAAGAATTTAAATATGATGTAGAAGCTGACCCGAGCCGCGTTGCTGGCCCTAAGCAAACATTAGTGTTGTATTACTGAACGATTTAAATTGATATTTTAACGAAATTTACGACCTTTAAATAAAAATCTAAGGAATACCTATTATAAAGTGTTTTTTACAGAAGAATTTAAATATGATGTAGAAGCTGACCCGAGCCGCGTTGCTGGCCCTAAGCAAACATTAGCGTTGTATTACTGAACGATGACCCGAGCCGCGTTGCTGGCCCTAAGCAAACATTAGTGTTGTATTACTGAACGATTTAAATTGATATTTTAACGAAATTTATGACCTTTAAATAAAAATCTAAGGAATACCTATTGTAAAGTGTTTTTTACAGAAGAATTTAAATATGATGTAGAAGCTGACCCGAGCCGCGTTGCTGGCCCTAAGCAAACATTAGTGTTGTATTACTGAACGATTTAAATTGATATTTTAACGAAATTTACGACCTTTAAATAAAAATCTAAGGAATACCTATTATAAAGTGTTTTTTACAGAAGAATTTAAATATGATGTAGATGTGGGCTCAATCAAAAAATATACGCATGTATTTAAGGCAAATTTGAATTTATATTTATTTATTACTTCATCTTAAGGTTAGCGGATAGACAATGTCTTTTTTTTGAACGGAATGATGAGAGCTGTAGTCGAAATTGCAGTTGTAATGGAACGCTGCTTGATTCAAATCAGAACTTGAAGCAATTCTTCTTATGCGTTGATTAAAAATTTTAAAGTTGTTGAATTGCTACATTTGCTCGACGATTTCTCATTGCTAACCGAGCCGTTTCATTTCTCGCCTGCCTTTCTTCCTGCGTTTGTGATGTACGAAGTCGGGCCAAACTAATACGGGGTTGTTCTCGTGCGATTTCTCGTTCATATATATTCAATTGATTGACGATATTACGATAAGTACTTGCATTACGTGTTCGACGCGAAATATTAGATCTCCGGGGTCGCGGCATTGTGAATAACACTTAATAACGAATGCCAAAAATACAACAAATGGTTTTAAATATCACAACCTCACTAAATGATGAGCTTTACTTGGAACTTACCGTTTGGAAATAGAATTCTACACCACCACCAGAAAACAAATTGCACAAAAAAGTAAGCGTTTCGATAGAAACAGAAACAGTAATTGTTATAATTTGTATTAAAAAAAAATATTTTTAATGATTATTAAGGCAAAGAAATTATGACAAAAAAGAGTTTTTTTTTATCGCGGATTTTTCGCGAATTTTTTTTCGTATTATCCTTTTCTGGCCGGTGACCGGTCCGAATTGGTGAGAATCATCAAAATCGGTCTAGTCGTTCTTGAGTTATAACAATAGTAACTAACATCACTTTCTTTTATATATATAGATTATATTATATTATATTATATTATATTATATTATATTATATTATATTATATTATATTATATTATATTATATTATATTATATATATATATATATATATATATATATATATATATATATATATATATATATATATATATATATATATTGTACTATCTGCATCATTTCTTTTTTGCTCTCTGATGAAAATTTTGGTGAAGGGTATAAAAATTTTGTCAAATTATGCAGTGCAATTTGAAATTCATTTGAGAATTAAATTTGAGAATGATTTAATAATGTATTTCTCCATTAGAGAGAAAGCTATTGAGAAAGCTATTATCAATATATTTTCAAATAATTATCAATTTCTTTGCTGGGTTAAACCTATCCTTCGCTGTACGGAATACTTTCAAAATAACGGTTTTTAAAAAAAAAAAAAAAAAAAAAACACAAATGTGATTAGAAAAAATAAGTAATAATAAAATGAGTAACTTTTCTGAAAAATTAAGTGGGTTTGTCTGGTATATATTCTTCTATATATTCATATCGTTCTAGGACAGAAAATCATTGAATATGTTTATATTTGGTGCATCTGTATAATAGAATAGCCAGATTTAACAGACTCTATTGAGGGCCTATATTCAAATCCCTGTATCTCAAGATTTCTTGAAACTGCGCTTTTAATGCTATTATATTCCTTATTATATGCTCATTAATAATATAAATTACTAATGAAAATTCATAGGTCTAAAATTTTTCAACTTTTTTGTATCCCTCTATCTTAAAAAATAAATATTTTATTTTTATTTTTTAGTGCAACACCCTCTATCTATCTAAGTAATTATTTTATTTTTTGATAATTTAAATATAACATATACCAATTGTAAAATCGGTTGAATAGTTCTTTAGACATACATTATTAAATATTCTCTACCCCCAGAAAAGCTACCCTACCTTGACAAGAAAATTATTCCACACAAAATTTCTCGACACTTTCACTGCAATAGTTCCATGCATATGCGATAATTAAGATTTATTTTGTATGGGGGCTAACACATCCCCTATAGCTGCCCGCCCTATATTTCTATCACTTATGTTTCTTAATAAGGAAATTATTCCCACACAATTTTAAAACTTTTTCTCTAATAGTTTTTCATTCAAGCGATAAATATTTTTTACTCCAATAATAATTATTTTGTTAGGGTTGTACCGTTCCCTCTGCTCCGATCCCAAAATAAAGTAGCCTGTTTGAGTTACGTTATTTTTTAAAATTACTAAATAGTTTAAAAACTTTAAAAATCACGCATTAAATAATAATTTAATGTATTTTTTACATTGCATTACATTATATACATTGAATATTTTAAAAGTTTTAAAATATTAAAAACAAATTTATAAGAAGAGTCGTGGTGTTAAATAAATATTGTAAAAGACAACTTTTTGAATACTTGCAAAATAAGAGAAATAAACAGGTTTTTCCCTCCTGAAAAGTTTTTTTGTCGGGATAGAGGGTATTGAATATAGGACCTCGATATTTGATATATATGCATATTCAACAAAATCCACGTTATCGTTGATTTTTTTTTCCCAGTTTAACAACACTTAATTGATTTTCCACATGGGTTCCCATTATTAGATTGGTATAACATTTGGTACTAAAGAAAATAAGACCCATCCACATTTTTTAACGGTTCATGTACATACATATGTATGCACTAAAACATCTAGTATGTACTTACTGGATCATATATGACCTTTATGATTAGGGAACAACTGGGGCAGACGGCAACTTCCTCACCTTCCATAAGTTCTTCCTAAATTAAGATAATAACGAATGCATTTAGTATTTGTAATTCTTGACACTAGTTTTTCATACTTTGGAAATCTGAAATCTATCACCACATGGACACGGATAGTAGTACATTTCCTCTTCCTCGTCATATTCAAAGTCCTCTATTTCAACTTCGTCGTGATATACACTCATTTTACATAATGATAATAAATTGAATTAAAATCTAATATTACTTTTTATCCCTTAAATTTATAAAAAATATCAAATATAAATAAAAACATTGTAAACACGTTGTTCGTGTAGAATATGTTTCAAAACAAAAATGAGTCACTGTCGTAATTACAATTGTGGCGACAAATACTGTCTTTATAGACTTTTTTTCTCACATATCAGTATCAGTGAAATCTTTATCTGAATCTTTAATTTAAATTCTTTTGTAGAGAAGTGATACTAGAATATTAAAAAAAAAAGTTTGATTGTAGCTTCTTTTTCTTTCAGCTGACCCGAGACACTAGGTCTATATTGCCAGCTTTGTGGGGATATAGATACAAGAGGAGTCCCAGACTTCATATAGGAAGTTGAACCGCGTTGTTAATCCGAGTCCCAGACGACCTATACCTTCATATAGGAAGCTGTAACACTCAGATAAAAGCACGCGGTCAATATAAACGACGCATAGTTATGCGTTATAATGCACTGTTCCGGTGCGAGCTAGACACAAAATTCTCGAAGGCCAAACAACAAAAATCCGCCAGACTGTACTTACATAGTGCCTACATTAGAAAATTTTTTATCAAGACAAACGTCAAAATTAACGCGAATTTATGGCGTATTATTTATTGTTTTTTATATATGCAGTTTGACAACTGTAACAACCAAAATAATAATATGCTGTTTAACTAAGATTACCTTGTATATATTCGCACTTATTTTGACGTTTGTTTTGATAAAAATTTGCCTAATGTAGACACTAAGTTAAAAAATAATTACGGTGACGCGTAAATTGTTCTCTAACCCAGAGCTACTTTAGGACTCTGATTGTAGCACGTCGTTGTAATTGTAATTCGAATTTATCCATACCAATTCATTTTGACGTTTGCTTTAGTTTACTTTCTTACAAAAAGACATTGGTACTTAGTATATCAACGTTGAAGAAAACCCCATCACTGTTGTTTCTAAAAAAAATTGAATAAAATTCTTTTTCGATTTCGTATTCAACGAAAGGTTAAATAGTAAATAAACAAAATAAAAAATATGACGTCTAAAAAATATAGTGATGTAAACTTTTATGAGATTTTGGGTGTAGAAATCGAGGCGGAAGAAAATGCCATAAGAAAAGCTTACCGGAAGAAAGCATTGGAATGCCATCCTGACAAAAATCGAGATAATCCAAAAGCCGCAGAATTGTTCCATGAACTTTCGAAGGCCCTTGAAATACTAACTGATAAGGCAGCGAGAAAAGCATATGATAATGTTTGGAAAGCCAAGAAGGCTGCTGAACTGCGAAACAAACAATTGGACAGCAAACGACAAAAACTTAAAGCTGATTTGGAAAAAAGAGAACGTGAATCACAAAACAACTTGCAATCATTTAATACATACTATACAGAACAAAAATCTAGTGAGGATATATTACAAGAGCAGATTGAAAGATTAAGAAGAGAAGGTTCTAAACTGTTGGAGGAAGAACAGGCACTACTAAGGGAACAATTAAAAAAATCATTAGCTGAGCATATACAACAGCAAAATAAAAATTATTCAACATATCGTCTAAAAATTAAATGGAAATCGGAAAAAAGAGATCCATTGAATGGAGGTTATACCGATGAAAATCTCTTAACCTTTTTAAAGAAGTATGGTGATATTGTAGCACTGGTAATGAGTAAGAAATGTGGCAGTGCCTTAGTAGAATTTAAAACATTAGAATCCGCTGAGTTGGCTCTAGCTTACGAAAAGGGTTTAGTAGAAAACCCTTTATCTTTTGAATGGATTGTGCAACCACCGGATTCAGCAACTGAAAGAAAGACTACATCTTCCTCAACGGATTATGAGGACTTAGTTATGCGTAGGTTAAGACAAGCTGAAGAACGCAAAAAGTTAATAGAACAAATGCAAAAGGAAGATTTATAAAGTATTTTGTTTGTATTAAATTAATAAATAAGTATAAGAATAATAGTCGCTGCAAACAATTTGAAGATGTCTTCTGAATTGATAATCTGGTATATTCTCAATTTGTCCGAGAAATTTCCGCAATATAAAATAGGTATAAAAAAAATAATTTTTGTCATTTTTTAATTTGTTTATTTTTTGAATTCTTTATTTTTTTAATTTTCTTTTAATCTCTTATAATTATAAATTCTTTCAAAAACTTACATATAAGGAATCCTCAAGGCATATTATATATATATATTTCATTTGAATAATTAACAAAAAGTTGTGATAAGCAATTGCTCATAAAGATCAATGAATGCAGGAAGAATCTCAAAAGGAGCCATTAAGTCTGTAACAATCTCATTTATTAGATTGAAATAGTTTTGTAAACAGGAATAAATGAAATCCTTTTATTATAAATAATGACGAATTTGTAATTATTTTTTTGCACATTTCTCGCAAAATCTACTTTTTATTTTCTTTATAAAATTCAAGCGATATCTTCCAAATGATAATATGGCGATATTGACATATCGTCCGGAAGAATTACTATCATATTGCTTAGGAGTATTACCATCAAGACACTTTATCTCCTGAATGAAGTTTTTTCCGTAATACGAATTGCATTATTGCTGCAATAATATTTGTATGTATAGTAGTGCCAAAAAATGAAAGCTGAATAAAGATCATTTCTTGTGAGTAATTCTGGCCTTATGAACCTCGTATTTTCTCCCAATACAACAATGTTTTCCGTCTTAAACTTTTTGACTATTTAGCTGACAGCATTTGAGTGCTTACTGATTTTCCATTATATGTAAGAATTTAAGCATTAATCCATTCATACCAATATGCAATTAGTTTTTAAAATTATTGTTTTTGAAATAATAATTTTTTGTGAATCGAGTCTAATTGCAATTGAAAAAAAAAAATCCAAAAAACGTACGAGTATTATGAATAAAAATTACAATAAAATTAATAACATTTTATTTTTAAATTAGTAACTGAAAACTCTTTAAATTATTTTATCTGCCCTTTGATTTAACTTTTCAAGTTGTATTAAAGTCATCATAAAAAAATCAGTTCCTTTAGTTTAATGTTTCTTTTAGGCCTTTTTTAAGAAAAAAAAAAAATAATAATAAACTTAAAACGATAAAACGTGTTTAAAGCGGTTTTACTACTACTAAATGAAAAACTATTAAGAAAAAATTTTCCCCAAAATATAAACAGAGCTTTGAAATATTTAAATTCAGTAGTGCGATTCAGTAACTAGTTTTAACGATAATCGAATCGTTAAAAACAATAAACAACAAAATTGCCGAATTCGTTATTCTCTATCATTTTTAACGATATATGTTTGCGTCAACTTAAAGACAAAAATTTTTGTGTTGTTAATATATTGACAAAAATTAGCCAAAAAGTCGACACAATGATTCAGTCGTTGTTTTGTGGTTGTAGTCTGTGCTTCGATGGTTAAAGACCGTGCTTCTACGTTTGCGAATCTTTTAGGAGTAGTGGTCATTTTGAAGAAAACCATTAACAGAAACACATCTTAATCAATATCAAAGAGGTAATTTAATCAATCACCGTCTTAAAACTATTAAAAAATTTCAATTTGTCTCAAATTTGTTTGTTTTTTCTTTTGTATTTGGTTTTGAACCTTACTTTTATTTTGGCATTTCCTTGTGGAGAGCTGCCACACGAAATAATACTTAGTGAATAACACAAACAAACGATTCGACAATCGCAAAGCTTGTCAATAGCATTTGTTGTTTGCAGTAACGATTGTGTGATTCACTAAGTACTTTTAAACGATTGTATATAACTATTATTTCGTGTGGCAGCTCTCCACAAGGAAATGCCGAAATAAAAGTAAGGTTCAAAACCAAATAAAAAAGAAAAAACAAACAAATTTGAGACAAATCAAAATTGTTTTAAACAGTTTTAAGACGGTGATTGATTAAATTATCTCTTTGATATTGATTAAGACGTGTTTCTGTTTATGGTTTTCTTCAAAATGACCCCTACTCCTAAAAGATTCGCAAACGTACAAGCACGGTCTATAACCATGGAAGCGCAGACTACAACCACAAAACAACGACTGAACGAGGTTGACTTTTTGGCTAATTTTTGCCAATATATTAACAACACAAAAATTTTTGTCTTTAAGTTGACGCAAACAAATATCGTTAAAAATGATGGAGAATAACGAATTCGGCAATTTTGTTGTTTATTGTTTTTAACGATTCGATTATCGTTAAAACTAGTTACCGAATCGCTCTACTGAATTAAAGAATATTTGAATGATTCAATTTGTTTAAAGAATTATTTTTCTACAGAATTAATTCAGTACGTATGAATTCATTGTATTTAAGTTATGAATTAAATAATTATGAATGCTTTTAACTTATGACTAGGGTACTAAATTTAGTTCGATTTAGAAAAGTAAATTAAAAAATTTCCATTTTTGTACCTTTTATTAAAAACTAGCTGACCCGAGCCGCGTTGCTGGCCCTAAGCAAACATTAGTGTTGTATTACTGAACGATTTAAATTGATATTTTAACGAAATTTACGACCTTTAAATAAAAATCTAAGGAATACCTATTATAAAGTGTTTTTTACAGAAGAATTTAAATATGATGTAGATGTGGGCTCAATCAAAAAATATACGCATTTATTTAAGGCAAATTTGAATTTATATTTATTTATTACTTCATCTTAAGGTTAGCGGATAGACAATGTCTTTTTTTTGAACGGAATGATGAGAGCTGTAGTCGAAATTGCAGTTGTAATGGAACGCTGCTTGATTCAAATCAGAACTTGAAGCAATTCTTCTTATGCGTTGATTAAAAATTTTAAAGTTGTTGAATTGCTACATTTGCTCGACGATTTCTCATTGCTAACCGAGCCGTTTCATTTCTCGCCTGCCTTTCTTCCTGCGTTTGTGATGTACGAAGTCGGGCCAAACTAATACGGGGTTGTTCTCGTGCGATTTCTCGTTCATATATATTCAATTGATTGACGATATTACGATAAGTACTTGCATTACGTGTTCGACGCGAAATATTAGATCTCCGGGGTCGCGGCATTGTGAATAACACTTAATAACGAATGCCAAAAATACAACAAATGGTTTTAAATATCACAACCTCACTAAATGATGAACTTTACTTGGAACTTACCGTTTGGAAATAGAATTCTACACCACCACCAGAAAACAAATTGCACAAAAAAGTAAGCGTTTCGATAGAAACAGAAACAGTAATTGTTATAATTTGTATTAAAAAAAATATTTTTAATGATTATTAAGGCAAAGAAATTATGACAAAAAAGAGTTTTTTTTTATCGCGGATATTTCGCGAATTTTTTTTCGTATTATCCTTTTCTGGCCGGTGACCGGTCCGAATTGGTGAGAATCATCAAAATCGGTCTAGTCGTTCTTGAGTTATAACAATAGTAACTAACATCACTTTCTTTTATATATATAGATATTTCTTATAAATAAAGAACCTTCTTATAAATAAAAAACTGAAATTTAGGTTCGGTTTTCTGTTATTCCCTTATTGTATACAAGTGAAAATTTACATAGTGTCAGTTTAAACTCAATTCGAACAATAAAATTCTTTGCTATTATATATATTTATTGTATTAATTATTGTATAATTGCTCTTATTACTAAATGAATTGCATTAACCACTAATATATTACATGTAAGTACCAATTATTTACACTAAATGTAAAATTGTAAATCTTATTGTGAATTTTCCATTAATTAATCTTGAATATTGTGAATTTATAACTAATTGCCAATAACCAATAATTTCATTGGGAATTCAAACGAATTAAGCGATTTTCCGGTGTTCTACTTAGCATCCTCCAACTGGTAACACTAAGTTTTAATAAAATATCCAAATTTACTTTTGAAATCATAAATTCTAAACTTTCAACTTTAACTAATAAATTTTCTTGCAAATTTTTTATCAAAGCAAACGTTAAAATCAAATCGAATTTATGGAATGTGGAAACAGTTTCACAAAAACAACACTAAGGCGAATTCATTAATGTTTTTATATATGCAGTTTGACGGCTGTAACAACCAAAAATAGTAATAAGCAGTTTAACTGAGGTCACTTTATATAGACTCGCACTGATTTTGACATTTGTCTTGATAAAAATTTATCTAGTATAGACACTATTTTAGTTAAGAAACATTTAAGTTAAAGTTCAGATTTAAGTAATGTTTCTCTTTAGTTTAAAATTTAAGTTTAAGAAAATAAAGAAAGAGCTTTAAGCTTTTATGTATTTACAATAGGGTGGTTCCAACTTTAAATATTTTGAAATCTTTTTAAGATTTAAAATAATTTTTTTTATGGAATTTGGAGCCGACGCCGACAATTCTGCCGCCGCTATTAAACTTCTTCGGCCTAGCTCTCTGTATTCATTACGTCTTTTTACAAACAAACAAACAACAACAAAACATCAAGTATAGTGTAAAAATAAATTTTATAATATTGTTTGGAAATAAAATGAAGCTAACAGCAGTTGCCACAAATTTATTAAATACCAGTAAGTAGTTGTTTAAAAATTACTTACTAATTTAAAAAGATACGTGAATTCAACAAATGTCTTAACAATTAGAAGTGCGTGTATATAGAGTGAATTTTTCAATTAATGATTGTGTATAAACTTCTTTGGGTAAAATATCCCAAATAGGATTTTTCCTTACTATCTTTCATTAAAACAGTATTTATTAATAATGATTTAATAATGTTTGGATATAATTATGTATGCACATTAAATTTATGGAAACTTTTTTTATAAGGAAAAATCAATTTTAATTATTTGCCATTTCCATTTTCTTGGGTAATGCCAGATTAAACGAATATTAAGACAGAGTCTTAAGTATATATGCTTTTTTAAAACCTCCAAAATATTTTATGATGCCGATTTTTCTATATAAGGATTTTGTAAATATTTTTTGTTTTATAGCCCGTATAATAATATACATATCTTATTTTGAAATTTAAAATTTATCAATAGTTTATAAAACTAATTTAAATTTATTATTCTTTTTTTGCCTTAAATTGAATGTTCTGACTCAGCACCGATTTCTATTTATTTTTTCATCATTGATAGTGTTTTTAACGCTGAACATAATAATGTAATAATTTTTGAGTGCAATTGAATAATTTCGAAGTTATAGGGCATTGAAACGGACATACCACCCTGTCAGAGGCCAGCTATTAAAAAAATTACTTAACAGAAGAAATTGCAAAATAAAAAAAAATAAAAAATGTGAAGTAAACTTTTATAAAAAAATATTTTTCTTTTTATAAATGCGCATTGAAGAGTTTTCAATTGATATCTAAATGTTTTCAATCGGATAAACAGTATTAAATATTTATTTTTTTAATGAGTTAGAGAGCTCAATTCTAATACCCCGTTTACATCTACGAAAAACCTGTTTTTTCATTTAAATAGTTTTTTCTGGTTTTTTTTTCGCACAAATAATTAAGTAGCTAAATAAGAAAACCAGTTGTTTAGTTGGGTGGCAATTCTATGCACGAAAATTTACGTAGCGTAGTGTCTACAATAGAGAATTTTTTTTATCAAGACAAACGTTAAACTTAAACAACAATATGGCGTAATATTGTTTTTTATATATGCAGTTTGACAACTGTAACAATCAAAATAATAATCAGCTGTTTAACTTTAGGTTACGTTGTATATATTCGCACTGATTTTGACGTTTGTTTTGATAAAAATTTGCCTAATGTATACGCTAGGTAGATTTTCTATCAAGACAAACGTCAAATCCTTATAATGATAACAATTTATCACGTGTAGACTAAATTGCAGCGTTATGATATAATTGTTAGAGCTCAAGGGAAGATTAACTTGTTTTGATATCTCGTATAGACTCTACGTTTTTTATCTACGTGTTTCCATATATGCCTTGTTATGATAGAAAAATCTCTCGTATAGACTCTACGTTAAAAATTATTTTAAAATAAATACAGTCAGTTGCATAAATATGTGTACGACCCATATGTGTTTTTAAAAAAATTTCCATTTTTGAACTTATTTTTAAAAATGTTGGTCTTATAGTAATGGCATGTCTCTACACTAAGAAAACCAAAAAAATACTAAGATTCTTACTCACCCCTATCATGAATACTTTTTCCTTCGAAATGTTTTCCCTTTCCATAAATTTGCAATCGTGAAAAAATTCCCCATGAATAATTTCATGCTAAAATAAAATTTCCTTTATCGTGAATGATTTTTTTTCTCGCGAATTTTTTCACTTTTTTGCTGGGGAACAGAACAGAACATGTAAGTAATTCTTATAATTCGAATATTATAGTTTAAAAAATATATATTTTAAGGGTACGATTCTCTAATAAGGCATAAACTGACATATTGCTCAACAAAATGCAAAACAACAGGTCGATTACCTGCGGATTTGCGAAGTTTTCGAAAGACGTGGATAAATTTAATATAGAGAATTAATTTAAGAGTTGTACCGGATAACTCTAAGGGGTCAGATGCGTCCCGCAAACCTCGACGAAAAATTGGCTGGTGCTTGCTTTCTTCCTATTGTAATACAATTATTGTTTCAATTCTAAACATTTTGTGCACTTTAATTTATTGTATTTTTTTCTTTTTGTTTTGTTGGGTTTCCAAAAGTAGCCGAATTGTTTTACTACATAAAAGTTAAACAGTGCAATAACTTTTATGACCTCTTATATAAAAGAACCACAGAATTTTAGGCCCGGTTTTATACTGTCCCCTTGGTGTATACTTAAATGTATAAACATAACAAGCCCGGTCCCGTAATTTCCATATGAATTTGTATAAAAAATGTGCAGTGCTGCTGGGCTTAAAAATAAATTTAATTTTAAATTCTCTCCGAATTTTTTGTTGTTTTCATTTTCTTCTCACAAAAAATATTACCATATTTTTAAAAATGTATAGGAATTTCGTAAACAAAATTGAAAAATATTTAAAGCAAAAAAAAAAAAAAAAAGAAATGAGAAGAAATCCGGACTTGCAAACTTAGTTAAGAAACATTTAAGTTAAAGCTCACACTTAAGTAATGATTCGTTTTAAACAAAGAGTTTAAAGCTTTTATGTATTTACAATAGGGTAGTCCCAAATTACCAAACATTGTTCTTTAAGTGAAAATCATAGATATATTTTATTTATACTGAAAAGCTTTATACTAGTTCTGCTAATTTTTTTATTGAATGTCCTTTATTATTTTTTTTTTGCTTACAGTAATGCCAAAAATCATTAAAATAAAAATAAATATCAAACTTCCTTTTTCGGGCAAAACATTTTTTGATGCCTCCCTAATGTTACACCAAAAAGAAATAAAAAAATCAACAATTTAAAAATTTTTGAATAACTTTAAAAATGTAAAGAAATTTTAAGCTTATGGGCTGTAAAATTAAAAAGGTGTTGGTGCAAAAAATATGTAACCACAAAGAAAGTATCAATTTAGAACGTATTTTGAAATCTTTTTAAATTTTGAAATAATTTTATTAGATTTTGTATATTTTTATTTTTGATTATTTTCAATAAATATTTTTTAAGACGTCAAAAAATTTCCATACTCAGGAAAAACTTAAGGGATGGAATAAGAATACTTAATATTTCAATTAAAAAACAATTCTAAAAACTTAAGAACGATTTTGCCACTAAGTGAGCAGTATAATACCGGCCTTACATCTCAAAAGTATGTATACGAGGCATGAGAGACATTGTTTTAATCGGATATAACTATTTTTTAAAAGAATATAATGGATCCAAATTAAAATTAATTAAAATGAAACAGTCAGATTATTAAGTTATTATTAAATATCCAAAATTTTTAAAATTTGGATTTATTATTTGTAGAAATTGTGGTTTTTGATACTTTACGGCAATTTCATTCATATCTGCCAGTTCTACTGAGATAAAAAGTGAATAATTCTAAAAAAAAATTTGGTAATTTAAAGAATTCCTGATAAAATGTTGACAAAGTTGAGATTATGGTATTATCCATTCACAACTTCTTATGGCCAAATATAGAATATCTGCAGTGTATTCAAATAATGGATGAAACATTTTACGATTTATGTATAAATTTTGCATTTTTTATGCTTTAAATTACCAAAAATTTTTTTCCAGAATTATTCGCTTTTCATCTCCGTGAGACTGTCAGATATGAATGAGTGCAAATGTAAATGTGGTATAAAGTATTTGTTAAAATGTACCCATTAAATAGTACAATTACACATTTTTAATAAAAAATTCCTTTAATTCAAAAATACTCTTTCCAAAATATGATAATGTTTATTTTTAATGTTTACAAAAAGTAAACTTCTAAAATCTTTATTTTTAAAAAATAAAATTAATTGGAAATACCTTCTATTTTTTATACCATGGTTTCCACTACTTTACAGCTCTGTTTAAATGTCACACAACATGTTTATAATGTGGCAGCACATTGATTTCTATTTGTCTTTGGTATTTTTTTATATGACTTTTCAGCTCTTAAAAGTTGACAGCTTTTTCATTGTAATTAATTTCTTGGCTGTTGTGTGAAAATCCGAAAAAAATAATTTCTGTTAAAAGATTTCTTAAATTATTCAAATATCTAGTATAAAATATATATTTGATAACAAAAATTTCCGTTCAGATTAATAAAATAAAAACGAGAAACAAATAATATAAAATATTTTCACTAGAAGAATAACTATAATTTTCTATATTGTGTGTATGTAGTGAATAATGAGTACAAATCATTGTGAAAAAGTTGATATTGTGGAAATATTTATTAAAGTAGCCTACACATTCATACATGCTGGACAAATAAATGTGCATAAAATTAAATTTACTGATTAGCAGAGTCTCGGTAGGGTAAACGCCCCAAAAACATGAATGGTGATTTGATGCAGAAATAATTGTAAATTTGTATGTATTTCTTGATATCTTTTGATTTAATTATGAAAAAATTATACTAGTATTACGATAGTTATATTTTCAATTATGTCACTATAAAATATGTTAATGCATTTGTGGTATTTAACATTATAGAAAAAAAATCCTTTTATGGTAGTTGCGTGTAATTGTTATATCATTCTTGTTTAAGTCTAGAGGTCAAATTCTACGCGAGCGTAAGCGCAATTAATTAAATTTTATTTTTTATAAATCTTCTTGTTTTTGACGATAGTTAGCGAACTAATAAAGGTACATATCGTCGGTGCTCTGACGAATAGTCCGTTGTGTTTTTGAATAACTTTTCTGGAGAGCAAAAATATAATTTATGTTTTGTATGAAGGCTATGCAAAATTACACGCTATACTTTTTTATAACTTCGGAATAAATCAAAATATTTAAATAATGATTAAAATTGAAAATGGACCATTAATAAAGCTATCAAATTACACACAGGAATTTTCGTCAGCGCACCGACGATATGTATAATGTAAGTATGTATGTAGCATGTAGAAGTACAATAAATTCACGTCGTGTTAATTTTACTGTATATACAGATATTCTACTTACATATTAATTAAGATCGCTAATTTACTTATGATACATTTAAATTTCGAGTTAAATTAATTTATATATAACCCACATTTGGTCGAATATGTTATACGATACATAATTATGAGAAATTTAGGAACAAATTAAGATCACCGGTCCAGTTGAGTTTTCCGTAAAGCTCAGTAATATCCTCCTCTATGTATGTCGAACACCGGCTTCACTTAAAAAAATTTTTTGAAAATAAAAAAAAAAAAATTTTTGTAAGTTTGTAAGATTTAATGGTATTACTATCATCAGAAAGGTATTTGAACGTAATTTTAAACGGTATTCATATAATTTACATCCCATGTGTATTAGTAAAGATATTCAGAAAAATATTTTAAAACTAGATGCCCACAACTCGTAAATTAAGAACGATCGATCAAAATTTTTTACATTACTTTAATCACAAGAAAAAGTACTGCTGAATCATTATTAAAATTGTTTATAAATCAAGTGGGCCGATGATCTTTATTTATTTTTTATATTCAAATGTATAAACAAAACACAAAAATAAAAAATTAGAAACTTCTTATTTGCCGACATTTTCCAAGATTAATAAAATAATAACGAATTATTTACAAAGGTCGTTCATGTAACATGTGAGTAAAATGTACAAAATTACGAATTGTGTAAATTTATGAATATATTATATTATATTATATTATATTATATTATATTATATTTTATTATATTATATTATATTATATTATATTATATTATATTATATTATATTATATTATATTATATTATATTATATTATATTGTATTATATTATATTATATTATATTATATTATATTATATTATATTATATTATATTATATTATATTATATTATATTATATTATATTATATTATATTATATTATATTATATTGTATTATATTATATTATATTATATTATATTATATTATATTATATTATATTATATTATATTATATATTATATTATGTTATATTATATTATATTATATTATATTTTATTATATTATAT
Organism: Protocalliphora azurea; assembly: GCA_932274085.1. Lineage (NCBI taxonomy): Eukaryota > Metazoa > Arthropoda > Insecta > Diptera > Calliphoridae > Protocalliphora > Protocalliphora azurea. The sequence goes on from OW026519.1 coordinate 3,082,456, forward strand.
TATATTATATTATATTATATTATATTATATATTATATTATGTTATATTATATTATATTATATTATATTATATTATATTATATTATATTATATTGTATTATATTATATTATATTATATTATATTATATTATATTATATTATATTATATCATATTATATTATATTATATTATATTATATTATATTATATTATATTATATTATATATTATGTTATATTATATTATATTATATTATATTATATTATATTATATTTTATTTTATTATATTATATTATATTATATTATATTATATTATATTATATTTTATTTTATTATATTATATTATATTATATTATATTATATTATATTATATTATATTATATTATATTATATTATATTATATTATATTGTATTATATTATATTATATTATATTATATTATATTATATTATATTATATTATATTATATTATATTATATTATATTATATTATATTATATTATATATTATATTATGTTATATTATTATATTATATTATATTATATTATATTATATTATATTATATTATATTATATTATATTATATTATATTATATTATATTATATTATATTATATTATATTATATTTTATTTTATTATATTATATTATATTATATTATATTATATTATATTATATTATATTTTATTATATTATATTATATTATATTATATTATATTATATTATATTTTATTTTATTTTATTATAATTTATTATATTATATTTTCTTACTAGCAATCGACTAAAGAATCGTAACAAAACGAAGGGTCTTAATTTATAAATAGCTTCAAGTTAGATTACGAAATAACAGCCATAAAAAATATACTTTACAATACTTATGTTGTAAATGTTTGATACTTTGTTTTCCATCATCTCAAAATATATTAAGAATGTAAATGATTCTATCGGTCACAATAAAATGATAACGTTTATGAATAAATGAATTCTTTGAAATCATTCATAAGTTTAAGAGAACAAATGTCTAATAAATCTAACATTGTATAGTATTATTATTATTTTTTATTTATTTATTTTTTTTTTTTTTAATAAATGTCAATAAATGTTGCCCTAAAATGACAATCACATTCTTACAAAAAATTCTGTAATATCCTAAATAAAAAAGATAACGAAATAAAAGTTCAGGTTTCTGTTAATATGTTGATGTATTTTTTTGGACATGTAACAAAAATTACAAAAAACCTAAATTTTCTTCTTTTATTTATAAAAAACAACATTCTATTCTTCCACTTATTCTCATGTGTTATTTTTTCAAATATTTATTAAGTTTTAATATTTTGTCCCTAGCCATTTGTTTTTCTTTATACCAGTCTTTAGGAGTGCCCAAAAATTTTCAATTGGATTTAAATCCGGACTTTGTGCAGGCCACTTAGTCAATTGAAAATTTTGATTGGATAACCAATTTTACACAATTTTAGCGGTATGTGAAGCTTCTCATATGACGATGTCAATAATATTCACTTCCATCTAACTAAAAACGATTCATTTTTATTTCGTCTGACCAGATTACTCGTTTCAATTCGTCCATTATCTATAGTTTTTGTAGAATTCCGACTCTTTTTGTTCAATTGTAGGTAAAAGTCCGATTCTTCGAAGTGCTCTGCAGGCAGTTCACTCGCTAACATTTTTTTATGGCTTTAACTGCTAGTTTTGGTGTTTTTGTATTTTTGTTTTTCATCAGGCGTTCCGTAAGAGGAATAACCCTATCGGAGAGCAATCTGTGTGAACTTCTAGCTATAGAAGCAAATTTTGTCGTTTTCAGACACTTAGGGTAGGATAGTGTGAATTTCTAGCGTTTATGCTACTTTTCTTTCTTAATCACTTTTTTATGCACTATTCAACTTTCAATTTAAGCACTTACTTTTCATTTTATTAATAATATTAATATTGTTCTAATAAGCAAAGAAAATACATTTTAAATCACTACTTATAAATTTAAATTATTAAAAGTCACACGTAGAATGGCAAATTAAAGAAGGTTAACAAAAAATATAATGTTAATGTATTAAAAATTTTACAATTAAATAAGGGAGAATTTAGAAAGCATTCTTCCATTTTTGCTGGGCACTATATGTCATAAAAATGTATTTTAAATTATAATTTAATTTTTATTTAATTACTATCAGCTACTACAATTATCATTGCCTTTGTTGAAGCTAAATTTACATTTATAAATTATACGAATCACTAAAAATTAAAACTTACACGACATAAAACATTTTTTTTGATTTTTTATTTTTTCTTTAAAAAAGCAAATTAAATTTCAATTTGGCGATTTCTGATTAGCAATTTGGCAACAGAGAACAATCGGACAACCCCGTAAAACACTTTAAAGTGTTTAATGGTCTGACTTATTTTCTTATGGTCGAATTTTCTAACTAAGGATTGCGCATGAAAAATTTAGTGCATACAATGGGTCAGTCTCTTTGAAATTTTGATTTTGTTAAAGGCTGTTGTTATATTCATTACATTACTTTTTTGTTGGAATAGATCGACTTCTTTTTAAACTGTTTTGTTTTTTAATAAACTAAGTATTTTTTAAATATTTTTTTTTACGTTTAAAATGGACAGAGTCCTACAGTCAGTTTAGTGCATTGGCCTCCATTGAGATATAGCAGCACCATTTGTTTGATACCACTCAGTTACTTTTTGTGGTAATAATGAGAAGAGAGATCGTGTCAGAAAAATTAGAATTCATTGTGTTTTTTAATGATAGGAAGAAATTTTTTTCTGACGACACTCATTACGTTCATTAGCTAAATACATTTCCCATAAAATCGGCGATGTGGTGTTCATGACTAGGATGTTTTAAAAAAGTTATCTCAATAATTTTCGTCCTCTCTTTTGCCTTCACGTTCTTTCTATTAGGAACTTTTTTTACTTCGTGGGTCTACTGGCCAGCTTTTTTTAACTTTTCTGATAAAAGATACACAGAAATTTAAAGAATAAGTCACATTCCATCCAAAATGTAGAGATTTTCTCTTAAAATTAGAATTATTTTGTCTGCGATCCTACAGTCAAAATAAAATTTTTCTTCAGTTATCAGGATTTTTTTTTAGTGAGCGTGAACTCTTTGTACTTTTTATGACTCTAAAAACTATATTTCCTAACTCAACTGCGTTTCTAGCAATTGTCTTGTATGTTCGACAATAGCAATTGTCTTGTATGTTTTTTCAACAATAAAATTTAGCACGTACTAACTTTTTTCACGTATATTGCGCAGTTCTTATTCCTAACATTTGGTTTTAATATATATTAATATTTAACCAATTCGATTTTGCTAACTGAATTTGTTTTTTTTTTTCTCGAATTCGTTAAATTATGGTAATTTAAATTATTTGTACGTACTTTACTGCTATATTTCGCACTAAAGAACATGGAAACATTTTTTAAATATCATAAAGAGTTATAAAAATTTTATATCTAAACATTGTTTCAATTACATAATACTCTCTGTATCTTATATCTCGTTGGCTTAATTTTGAAAAAACGTATAACGATTTTGAGTTTATGGGTAGTTTTTTTTTTTAAATACACCTCTTTTAAGCAAAACTTTAGTGTCTAAGATCAGAAATGTTTAATCTGAGAATATTCGGCATATGTCCTTTAATTATAAAGCATTTGATATCTACATATATTAATATGTGTGTTAATTTTTGTTTTATTTTACTTAGTATTACATATTATAATAATTTTTAATCGAATGTGCGTGTAAGCAGGTAATGTGGTGGTAGTGAGTAGTTAAATTAGAAGCGACTAAATTAATCCCAAAATATGAAAAAAAATAATAATAATAAAAAGCAACAAATAACAATACATATATGTTTTATTCTGGGTCGAATAATTTCTATATATAACGACTTGGAATATCCATAAGTATCCTATATTTGGGTAAGAAAAAAGCAAAACAAAAAGTAGCAGCATAAATAAATCAAATTTAACTAAAGCTGCCATCCACATTATCCTAATACGAGTACCTAATTAAAGCTAAACAATAATAATAAAAAAATGTTTAAGTAAAATTTTGAATGTGCTGTTTATAATATTAATAAAATTAAATAAAACTCACTGCTGCCACCTTATCCAGTTCACAGGCTCTTTTAGCAACATTGAGAGATGTAATAGCATTTTTTTTCTTCTTTTTATTTTCTACTTTGTCATAGAATAGTAAAATATATACAACAAACATGACTTCAGAAAATTATGATTTAGCCGCTGCCCTCATAGCTGAAATGCCCGAAATGCAAAATGAAATTCAAGCAGAACTTGGTTGCTCTTCGCCAGATGGAGATGAAGATAATGCCTGTAAGAAAACAAATTTGAAAGAGTTAAAAAAATTTCGTATACAGCGTAAAAGAGAACATGAAGAAGGAACGGTTGAAGATAATATATCGCACATATCTAATATACCAAAACAATTACGTTTGGAAAATCATACTACCGAAAGAAAATCTATAATTGAAATTCATATTGCCAATATTGATGCCAAGAAAAAAATTGACAACCTAAAACAAGAAACGTTATCCCAATTGAAGGATAATACCCAAGAAAAACTTTCCGAAATCTTAGAGGAAAATATCAAAGAAATAAATATTTTTAAACGCAGTCGTGACCCCAACGAACAGCAAGGGAATATGTGTGAAAATGAAAACGTTATATTGAATCAGAAAGCGGAAAATAAAGAAAATTTAAAGCTTAAAGATGAATCACAAGTCGATAGTAACGATGTAATTGCAAGCACATTATCAATATCGGGCAATCATGATGAAATTAGTAATAATTCACAGAATGATGAAGATATTCCACAAAATTTAGAAAAACTTACACCAGAGGAAGAAGAAAAAGATAAAGAATATCGCAAAAGTTGCAAACCCTTCCTACAACATCTGCCCTGTTTCAAGTTACAAAGTAATACCTTACCCTCTGCTACTTCGGACATCAACGCAAATAGTTCTACACTGGCAAACGTAAACGCCATGAAAATACACAAATGTAGAGAATGCCGACGACGAACTCCGCAACAGGGATCCAACGATGTTTACTGCCGCTTTTATGAGTTTCGTTGTCTACAATATACAGAAAATGGTCAACTCATAATTGCTGGATTTCCTAATCCTTATATTGACCCCACTCAGGAAGAAATTAACATATGGAGACCTGATGAGAAAACTGAACCAACTGCAGGCAATATGGATATACAAGTGTGTCGTTATATATTACTGCATGTGGGTGATCAGTTCTGTTACCTCTGGCGTCAAGAGGCTGAGGCATTAAAACTTCACGAAAATCCCAACAGTACGATCGCATGGAAGAAGGTGGTTCAGGGCATACGAGAAATTTGTGATGTTTGTGATACTACGCTGTTTAACTTTCATTGGACTTGTGAAAAGTGCGGATTCGGAGTTTGCATTGACTGCTTTAAAGATCGTAAAGAGAATAGAACAGTTCGAAAAATGCAAGCTGGCGAAAAACCGCCAAAGGGAAGAGATGATTTCTATTGGTTGTTATGCTCTGGCGGAGTAACGCATCATACAAAGGAACTAATTTTGACTCAGATTATAGCTGGAGATTCATTAAATATTTTAGGCAGACTCTTACATGATGTAAGAACCCTTTGGGAAATTCCCCAACTTTGTGGTTGCTTATTGAGCAAACAAAAAATGCCAAATGGTGATCTGAAGAATTTAATACAAGACATGATTAAAGAATCTCAATTAAAACAACAAACCGCCGCCTCCTCCCTGGCCACACAAGAAACCTTACGAAAGCAAGCTCGTTTAGAACAAATTCACTCAAAGGCACTGGAATTTGCTCGTGCCAAAGGCATCGATTATGTACCGGGACGAATATTTAACAAACAAACCTTAGGAAAAGATCCTATCACTGCGGCATTCGATAATTTTAAACATATAAATTTCCTACGAAAAGGTCTGACTGGATACAGAAGGTTTTTGCCACCGAGAGCAATGATTTTGACGAATTCTACTTTGATAGCTCCAGGTGTGCCCCATGAGTGGTTGTGTGATGGAAAACTTTTACGTTTAACAAATGCAAATCACCCAGACAATCGCATACTTTTCCAAGAAGTTTGGAAATGTGGCCAACCAGTAATGATTTCCGAAGTAGCTAAATCTTTAAATTTAGATCTTTGGCGTCCAGAAGCTTTTTTAAAAGATTTCGGCGATAAACCCAACGATTTAATTAATTGTCTTAATGGGAATCTCGTACCTAACCAACCGATGCGGCATTTTTGGGAGGGTTTTCAATGTATGAAAAAAAGACTTCTCGATGCTAATGGAAAACCGATGTTACTCAAACTGAAGGATTGGCCTCCTGGTGATGATTTTGCCGAAATACTACCGACTAGATATAAAGATCTAATGAAAGGTCTTCCCATGCCAGAATACACTCTACGAACAGGCAATCTTAATATTGCGAGTTGTTTGCCAAAAATGTTTGTTCCTCCAGATCTGGGACCGAAAATGTACAATGCATACGGATCGGCTTTTCATCCCGATAAGGGAACTACAAACTTACATTTAGATATCTCTGATGCTGTCAATATAATGGTTTATGTAGGAATACCGGAGGACTCTGATAGCAAGTCTCAAATTTCGGCGTCTTGTAAAGCTATTGCTATGGGCGGCTGCGAATTTTTAACTAGAGCAAGAGTTCAAAAGAAAAATGTTTTACCCGGAGCATTGTGGCACATATTTCCAGCAAGAGATGCTGATAAAATACGTGATCTATTAAACAGGGTCACTCTGGAAAAAGGTTTCCGCTTAGAACCTGATCATGATCCTATACACGATCAAAATTGGTATTTAGATGACAAATTGCGAGCAAGGCTTTTCAATGAGTACGGCGTAGAGGGTTATCCAATTGTCCAGTGTCTAGGAGATGCGGTTTTCATACCGGCTGGTGCACCACATCAGGTACAAAATCTTCACAACTGTATAAAGGTAGCGGAGGATTTTGTTTCGCCAGAAAATATCACACACTGTTTTCATTTAACCCATGAATTTCGCCGACTCTCACATTCTCATACTAATCACGAAGATAAATTACAAATAAAGAACATTGTTTATCATGCCATCAAAGACTGTTGTACCATCTTGACTAGAGCATTAGAAAAACGTCTCGATCAAGAAGTTGAACGTGCAGAGGAAATTAAAGCCAAGCTGCAAATGAGAGCTGACGATTCTGTTTAGTTTATAAACATTTATAGTATTTTCTTAATTTTTTATTTTAATCGATTTTTTTTGTATTATGTATGTAATTGTATAAGAAATATATAATTCTTTTTGGGGTGAAATTATTTGCTTGATTGATTTATTAAACTGAATGTAAATTTTAGAAAGTAAGTACAGTTATATGTACTCGTACATATACTTTACAAAAACATATTCCCGTAAACCCGATATGAATACCCAGCAAAATAGAGCTGAAAAAGTCATGATTTTAACATTATGTTCTCAGTGCAAGAAATGCTTAGTTCTGAAAAAGATCTGCATAAGTTATTTTTTTAAGCTATTATTATTATGATTCTTGTTCTCTTAAAACGTATAAAATTTTTTTAATAAAAATACGTTTTAAGCTTTGTTAAAAGAATTAAAAAATACTTTCAAATTTGTGTTTAATTTTTTTTTTTTTAGAAATTGATAACATTATTTTCATTTAATTTGTTTATATATATTTTTTTTTTTTTATTTTATAATACTAAGCCACAAATGTCCAAAATAAAAATATTACAATGTGATAACACGCGAGATTAATACAATATAAAAGTTTCTATTCTTAAATATTTATATATACATATACATAAAAAACACATTCATTAAAAATTTAATAAATATTAAATTGTTATTAGTTAATGGCTCCCCAGTCACACAACAAACCAAAAAAATTTAACATCCTTAAAAGTTCCAATCAATAGTAAATAACATAATAAAAATATCAACATAGTCATTAAATTAGTTACAAATGTGTTGAGCTAGACAAAAATTCCAAAAGTTTTAAACGAAATATATTATTAAAATGAGAAAAGATACGACGCAGGGAATGAGAAAGACTATTCAACACAACAACTATCATAAAAAGATGAAGAGATTCTGGGTATGTAAATTTGTGGATTTATGGTAGAACGTGTGAAAATAAAAGAATTATACAGTAAAGCAGGATTAGCATTTCTTATTACCTTATAAAATAAAATGTCATTCCGACACTTTACAAAATCATCAAATGTACAACCAAGAAAGCTTTGAGCAAAATTAGAAACATACTCATGACGTTTAACATTATACACAAAAGGAAACACCCTGCTAAAAATAAATTTATTTTCCCTTTTTGTTTTTGGAAGTAATTATTAATAACTTCCAAATAAATACAAAATATGCACTTAAAGGGTGGTCCGAAGTGCTTTTTGACATTTTCAAAGTACAATAACTCAGAAACTAATATATATATTTTCATAATTATAACTGATATAAGTCCAGTCGCAGTCGCATTTACTAAATAGGAAGAAAGAAAAAAAATAGGAATAAAGAAAAAAAATAGGACATTTTGGGAAAAATTATGGTTTAATTTAAAATAGAGCCAATTATAATTGTTACGTGTACATGTGGGAGAAAGAATTATATATTTTAAATTTGCAATAAATTTGTTTATTTGATGGAAAAAAGTAGTTAGTTAGTTCTAACTAATTGTATATTTGACTAATTTATTATACAAGTTTATAGAACTTATGTAGATTTTTTTTTCATCGATATTTTTAGGAAATTAAGAGTTGCGAAATATTTTTGCACAGAATTGAACGAAAACATAATCACGAGATCACTATAATACAAATAAGAGTAAATTATCATAATAATTGTATACATTTGTATAATATTAAATGATCATCTGAATGTCTTTTAAATATTGAACATAATTGATCAATAAATTATAAAGTATTGTAAAATTTGATGCATTTAAATTGTTCTCAGCATGAAAGACGAATTTTTTGTGTTATTTAGAGATATTTTTAAGGTATATTTGGACACATATTTTAATTGCTAAAAAAGCTAGCATTTTTTCGGTTATGATGCTATTTAGAGATATCACCGTCGGTTTGTTAGAATTAATATAGCAAGAACTAAAATTTGTAGAATGGTAAAGACGGTGAAGTATTTAATTTATTTGGCTATGTCTGGCGATCAGTCATTGTAGTATATGAATTATATGTTCCCAAATTTCAATTAGTGTAGTTTTGACACTAAAGATGTTGAGATGTATGTTGAGTTGGAGAATAAAAGTGGCAACGCTATGTCTGAATGGAACGCATGTGTGAGTCAGATTAACTACGCGTTTTTTTTTTACTATTTCTTTTTGATTTGTAATATTTTGATAAATTTAAACGATAAATCATTGAAATATTTTACATAAAACAATTGTGTGATTAAAAATAAACCGTCTAATTTTGATGGTGCTGTTGTCCTTTTCGCTGCATTTGCCATCTTTATATTTTGCAGCTGTTCTTGCTTTGTAAATTGTTGCTGCTTTTTATAACAAAAACATTCCTGCTGCTAAGCCTGTTAAATGTGTCCATTGCAATGAAGTCATTGGTAAATCACATGACTCTATTAAATGTAGTTATTTATAATTGTGGCTTCATATGAAGTGCGTGATTTAAGAAAAAGTTTTAATGAATTTATTAAATCTGATCAGGAAGAGGACCATGTTGCTTTCAAGAACTTCATAACAGAAATATTTCTGAGTTTAAAGTTATATAATTGCTTGTAATAACTGAATTGATAGTTTAGACTTTTTAACATCAACTAAAATAAAAGCATTAACAAATGCAAAGAATTTTCTTCATCGCAGACTTAATCGTGGCGATATTATTTTGAGTGGTCTGCCCTCAGAATTGAACAACCGCTATTATGTCTTTGTATTCAGTTTATTGTATAGACATAACGGATCGTGATATAAACTTTGTTTCCTACATGACTAATAGAAGACTTATTCTTGCTAAATTTAATAATATATCCATTCGGGGCAACATTATGTGTCGGTATTTTAAAGCTTTGCGACATTCTTTGAGGTGAGCTTAATAGTGACAAAGTGAAAGCCAATCTTACTATACCCGATGGCAAGGCAATTAAGGGTGTGAAGATAGCTACGAAAGTTAGCTACGTTTTTTAATTTTATGTTACCTAACAGTTCTCTCACTCAAAGACTGTTATGTTAGCAGAATTTGATTATTTTCAATTTTAATAACATTTTTCTTTACATTTTTAAAAATTTTAATAGCATTTTTGTAATATTTTTTCATTAAAATTATTATAATTTAAATGTTTGAATAGAAAAAAAAAAAAAAAAAAAATAATTGAAAACTATGATTTTTAATCTATCTTATGTGTTTAAAATAAATATTTTTAAAAATTTTTCTTTCCAAAAAATCTTTATATGATGATCCAATTGATGATCAAAAAATGGGTCAAAATTAAAAAGGTGCTCTATTTGGACCTAGTAGGCTCGAAAGCCATTGTCTTAAGGACTTCAGAGCAGAAAAGATAATATTAAGATTGATCATAGGTTTTTAGTAATAGAATTTTGAAAATTTTGATAAAGTAACTTTTCTCATATAAAGGCCCTATTGATGATCAAAAAATGAGTTAAAATTAAAAAGATCCTCTATTTAAACCTAGTAGGCTCGAAAGCTATTATCTTAGCGATTTCAAAGCAAATGGAAAATCACCTCCACATTGGAAATTAAGATAACCAATTTTGATTAAAAATAAACTAAACTGCAACACTGATATGTCAAGAAATGGCACGTGCAAAAAAAATATGAGTGATTTTTTTGTACATGTTGTGTGGTGCACGCGCGATCGTTTACTCACTTACGTTTGATGTACACTTAGGCATCGATTTGAGTCCTTTTAAATTGCGTCGTTATGATTTTGATTTATATACAGAATATTTTTTCTCTAGAAGTTAAAGTAACTTAAGTGTGATAAATTTATTAGAGTTTTATGGAGTTTTATTATAACAGGTGTATGTATTGAAGCATACTTTAATACAAAAATGGATTAAATTCTTTGTTTTTGCTCGAAACTCAAAATACAACTTATTTTAATTTCACCTCTTGTACAAGAAATACTCATTTTTTCTTAAAGATTAACTTCTTTGCAGGTAAAATATGTATATCCTGGAACAGCTTTTAAGAAGAAGGTATAAATACATAAAAAAAGGTGATTTGGATTGCGCGGATACATTTTACATTGCAATTTTCGGTCTCATTAACAAAGCAGACCGGGGACTCAGTGTAGTTGAGTACGTTAAATACACATGCGCATGTACATAAATATACTATAAATATGCAAATATACATAAATATGCAACCACTAACGTTCAAAATATTTTTCTTCTTAATCGCCGTCACTTAAAATTAAAAGTGAAGAAGAAATGAAAATTTTTACTTTTATTTTATTTATTTTTTTTTTTTTTTTGGACATGCAAATGCTCATATTTTTTGAATTTAAACTCAAGTTTACTGTTAGATTTTCGTTAAAAACTTTACACATAGTCTTAATACTGTTCATCATGAAAAGAAATAAATTACATGTGTAGTGATTGCAAAACAATATTTCGTGCAGTCTTTCGCCGAATGTTTACATTTGAAAACGTGCTTTCTTCTTAATGACAATGTTCATGTTAATGTGCTTTTTCCTAATGATTGTTTCTTATTATCATTAAAACTACAGGGTTACGCCTGTAATGAAAATGAAAAGTGGTAGCAATGAAGATGATCGAAGACTTCAATTCTCTTACACCTATTTCATTAACCCTTTATATGGGCGAAAGATACCCTGCAAGCATTTAGTGAATTCTTTTTCGAAAGAGCTCACTTTTTCGCCACTCTTAGAAGTGCAATAGAAGATTTCTCTCAATTTTCCAACAACAAAGTATATTAGTATACGAATTGAATCTTCTAGACGTAACTTCTTTAATCACTATTAGAAGTTGTTTGGATAACAGTTACAGTTATCCAAAAACGAAAACACTATTTTTCAACACCTTTTCTAGCATTTGGAAGATTGTTGTTTACCAATCCACATAATCTGTCGAATTCGGCAGATTAATGTGATTAATAGTAGAATGTGCAAAACTTGACAAAATCAACACACATTACGTTCCAAATTTTATCATAAAATCATGATTTTGGCGATTGTTTATATTTCATAATGGGAAAAAGAACAAGCAGAAACAATATAAGTTTGCTAAGTAAAAATATAAGTTTTGAAGTGATTAGAGCGAAAAAATATTGATATTAACTAAAATTATTTATGTAAGCTGATAGTGAAACAAAAAGTTCATAAGTTTTTCTTATAAAAGGAAAATTAAGAAAATAAGGTAAGCGTTTATCAAAATTAAAAAGAAATTATTAATATTTCAACTAGTTCTGGGCAAGCGAATAAATTTAGGAAAACATTTTCTATAAAATTAAAATATGTTATTAACAATTTGAGGGCCAGAACATGGACAGAAAATTCTGTTTTATATAAAATTCTTGATAACTTAAACAACATTTTTTAGAAGTGTGGGAGTTTGACTTATGTATGACATGCCCGCAGTAAAAGTCTCTAATTTTCAGCATAATTTTCTATAGAACAAAAAATTACGAATATATTAAAAATTCAATTTTACAAATCTATTCTGTGGAAGGTTAAAATTTGTATATGCAGCAATCAAAATTTCGGGAATGTATTGCATTAGAGTATCCAAGAAATATTTTAGCAGAGCTGAATTTTTACACTTTAAATTTGATTTTTCAAAATTTTAAATTAAATTTTTTTAAAAGTTTGAAAAGAATTCAAAGATTCCCAGCAAAAACTTTGCTTTCCTGGTAAGCTAGCAGGTATAATTGGAGACAAAAATGAACTACTTATTTTTTGCCTGAATAACTAGTTATTTTTGTTCGACTTGTCCACAAATTGATGTAGTTATTTTTTGACTCTAGGGGTACTCAAAAATATGTACCTAAACGAAAACAAAAAAAAAAAAAAAAAAAAACAAAAAAATTTTGCCGTCAGTGAGACTCGAACTTGGACACACACTAACCATTCGTTTTTACTGATTAACGTCTCACTCAGTACACCATCTCGCACATAGCATCCTAAGCGACAAAAACTCTATTTACTTTAAAATATCTTTTTAGACATTTTGTTATAAAAAATTAACAGCTTCAGAATGGGGTTGAACCAACAACCTTCTGGTTGTTAATCCGGCGCTCTAGCCAACTCATCCACGTGATTGCAGTATTATTGTGCTATTATACTACTGAGTACTTATTAATGTAATACAGAGTAGGCAAATAATAATGACGCCTCATTACCAAGAAACTACTTTAATAAGTAGTTGTTATTACAGAAAACCAAAAAGTTTTTGCTGGGGCAATAGAAAATAAAATTGTGTCAACGAGTAACACTAATACTAACAGGTATTTTAACATAATGGCAACACTCTATTATACAAAGATAATTAAGAACAAGTGAGTAAGATGCTGGACAAATAAAAATTACATATACTTATATACATATATGCGCATGCGTATTTAACGTACTCAACGACACTGAGGCCCCGGTCTACGTTGTTAATGAGACCGGAAATTGCGATGCAAAATGTATCGGCGCAATCCAAATCACTTTTTTTTTAAAGTATTTATACCTTCTTCTTCTTAAAAGCTGTTCCAGGATATACATATTTTACCTGCAGAGAAGTTAATCTTTAAGAAAAAATGAGTATTTCTTGTACAAGAGGTGATATGAAAATACGTTGTATTTTGAGTTTCTAGCAAAAAACAAAGAATTTAATCCATTTTTGTTTTAAGGTATGCTTCAAGACATACACCTGTTATAATAAAACATCATAAAACTCTAATAAATTTATCACACTTAAGTTACTTTAACATCTAGAGAAAAAATATTCTGTATATAAATCAAAATCATAACGACGCAATTTAAAAGGACTCAAATCGATGCCTAAGTGTACATCAAACGTAAGTGAGTAAACGATCGCGCGTGCACCACACAATATGTACATAAAAAAATCACTCATATTTTTTTTGGCACGTGCCATTTCTTGACATATCAGTGTCGCAGTTTAGTTTATTTTTAACCAAAATTGGTTATCTTAATTTCCAATGTGGAGGTGATTTTCCATTTGCTTTGAAATCGCTAAGATAATAGCTTTCGAGCCTACTAGGTTTAAATAGAGGATCTTTTTAATTTTAACTCATTTTTTGATCATCAATAGGGCCTTTATATGAGAAAAGTTACTTTTTCAAAATTTTAAAAATTCTATTACTCAAAACCTATGATCAATCTTAATATTATCTTTTCTGTTCTGAAATCCTTAATATAATTGCTTTCGAGCCTACTAGGTCTTAATAGAGCACCCCGTTATTTTGATCATTAACGGGGTCCTTATATGAGAAAAGTCACTTTTTCAAAATTCCATTACTAAAAACCTATGATCAATCTTAATATTATTTTTTCTGTTCTGAAATCCCTAATATAATTACTTTCGAGCATACTTGGTCTAAATAGAGCACCTTTTTAATTTTGACCCATTTTTTGATCATCAATAGGGCCCTTATATGAGAAAATTAATTTTTTAAAAATTTTCAAAATTCTATTCCTCAAAACCTACGAACATTTTTTGATCATCAATTGGATCATCATATAAAAATTTTTTGAGAAATAAAAATTTTTAAAAGTATTTATTTTAAACACATATTTCTGAAACATAGGTAGTTTAAAAATCATAGTTTTTAATTGTATTTTTTTTTTATTCAAACATTTAAATTATAATAATTTTAATGAAAAAATATTACGGAAATGGTATTAACATTTTTAAAAATGTAAACAAAAGTGCAGCTAAATCTATTCTGTTAAATAAAAGTCGCTAACATTTTTAAAAATGTTATTAAAATTGAAAATAATCAAATTCTGCTAACTTAACAGTCTTTTAGTGGGAGAGCTGTTAGGTAACATAAAATTAAAAAACGTAGCTAACTTTCGTAGCTATTTTCACACCCTTACCTAGTGTCTACATTAGGCAAATTTTTATCAAAACAAACGTCAAAATCAGTGCGAAGGTAACCTTAGTTAAACAGCTGATTATTATTTTGGTTGTTACAGTTGTCAAACTGCATATATAAAAAGACAATAATGAATTCGCCATATTGTTGTTTTTGTGCAACTGTTGACACCTTCCACAAATTCGCGTTAAGTTTGACGTTTGTCTTGATAAAAAAAAATCTAATGTAGACACTATGTTAAGGAAATTATGTATGACATGGATGGATGTGTTGCTTTGTTTAGAGCTTGTTTAAATGCTGTTGTGTAGTTGAAGTTCAATCCGTCGATCTGTCATAACTTGTTTTAAATTTATAAGGATATTTAATTCTGGATTTTTTTTTTTTTTTTGATACATACATATGTACATATTTTGATTTTGTTACAATTATTTTTTCTTGCTTTAAGGCAAGTTATTGCTTTGATGTATTTATTATTTTTTCTCAAATGTTATTATTTCTTCTACATTTTTTTTATAAATTAAGTGTTACTTGATCTCTTGGTACCCCTCTTACACTTATTTTTTTATTATTTCGAAGATTGACAACAATATAGGTCGTGTATTTGGTAATGTAATAGCTCTTTGATTGATGCTATGCGTGAATATTCTGCACTGTTGAGGATTGCTCATATTAACTGTGAGAGTATTAGACCTAGTGTTAAGTTTAATGAATTCAAAAAAATCATTGTTGGTAACTTGTCTTAAATCGCACATTTCTGATACTTCGTTTCGTATTCCAGCTTATACTCAGGTTAGAAATTATAGGTTACAATTTCGTGGTGGAGGCTTTTAGTTTTTTCAGAATATCAATTATCTTCAACTAATGAAAATGGGAAAATGTACAATCGATATCGTAACAGAGATCAAAATATTATTTGTATGTAGGGTTTGGGGTTCGGGATTTCCTGGGCGATAAATCCCAGGATTTCCCGTTAAAATACTCTCGGGAATTGCCGGAATATTTCTTGTAAATTTCCCGGAAAAAAGGGAAATTAATTATTCTCTTACTTTTAAAATTAGATTATCCTGTACAGATTTTTTTAAACAGTCGGAGAAACGACAAGGAACAAAGGATGTGAAGATAAGTACGTCCTACACAATCGTTGAATACGCTCCACTCGCTGTTTTTTGTTTTTTTTTTTTAATGAACAAAATTATTTTTTAATAAAAAATATCAAAATAAAATTTTAAATAAAAAAATTAAAAATGTGTTTATAAAACAATAAAATTATATAAAAAAAAAAAAAAAAAAAATATATTTATAAAACAATAAAATTAACAAAAAATGTCGGATATATCATGCTATATCGGGCAAATGGAAGAGTGGGAGTAGCCTAGGACTAGTAGATTCCAGAAATGTATGTTCTATGTCCAGATTCCATCTGAAATCAGAGATATATAATTTTGAAAAATGTATTTTTCACTATGAAAATATGGAAAAATGTTGTTACGTTTTTACCTTTTAAGAACGGTGGTTTATTTCCTTTAAATAACCCGTATACTTTGATTGCAAATAAAAGCAGTTTAGTAGTTTAAAAGTTGTAACGACTCTTTTTTTATTTAAAAATGTACAACAATAACAGTTTAAATAGTCACTTGTGTTCTAATATACACACACACTTAAATTACACACTTTATACACCACACTTTAATAATGTACAAAATTATACAGCTAAGGCAGTTAATTTGTCTTTACTTAACGATGCTTTGAATTAGACTGACTCAATGGTGTTCTCACTGCCAATTTATATACACTGCACTGCCATCTAGATGCTTCTCGAAAGCTCTATCTCTTCGAATTTTAGAGCTTTAGATGTTAATGTTAGCAGTTTCAACATTTAGTGTCACCATACTTACAAACAATGGTGAAAGCTTTTTATTCAATGTTGTTTGTTTACAACTATGTTAATAATTTATACAGATATGTTAACTGCTGTTAACATAAACAGAAAGATCTAGAAGCATTGAGAACGTTTGAGAAGCATTATTTAATTTTAAACCAACCGTTATATTTGAATTTAAATACAATTTCGTAACAATATGGAATTGGACATAAGGGGCAGACATGAATCGGGTAAGCGGAAGAGCGAGAGTAGCCTGGGACTAGTAGATTCCGGAAATGTATGTTCTATGTCCAGATTCCATCTGAGATCAGAGATATATAATTTTGAAAAATGTATTTTCACTATGAAAATATGGAAAAATGTGGAATTTTCAAGTGGCTCCAATATACATAAGGGACAGAAATGAATCGGGTAAGCGGAAGAGCGGAAGTAGTCTAGGACAAGTAGATTCCAAAAATGTATGTTCTATGTCTAGATTCCATCTGAGATCAGAGATATATAATTTTGAAAAATGTATTTTTCACTATGAAAATATGGAAAAATGTGGAATTTTCAAGTGGCTCCAATATACATAAGGAGCAGACATGAATCGGGTAAGTGGAAGAGTGGGTGTAGCCAAGGACTATTAGATGTTCTATATCCAGATTCTATCTGGGATCAGAGATATATAATTTTGAAATTTTTCACGATTCATATCTTATGGCTGAATAATTTTATTTATTTATTTTTTTTTATAAAAATATCAAAATATTTATTTTAAATTTTTATATTTAAATATATTGTTTTCATATAAAAATCCTAAGAAATTGTTGAACCTTTTTATATTAAAAAAATACATATGGTTATTATTCAAATTTGGAAAATATAAAAATTTGGTTACCTTTTTGTAAAAAATATATGTTTCACTTTTGATTAAGTAAAATATTTTCCTTTTTAATTTATTTTGTTCAATCAGACACAAAATTATATAAAAATTAATTTAATTTAGTATAAATAGAAATCCTTAATGTTTTTATTTAAAAATTAATAAATTGATTAACAAATATTTTAATTAGAAATAAAAAATGGAAATAAAATTAAAAAAATATTTTCATTTTTTATTTTATTTTCATGTAACACCTATGATAAATTTTTGGAAAAGATTTTTCATTCTAACACAACATTTTCTTTTGAAACAGCATCTTTTATCCAAGCAATAGATCTGTAAATGTTAAATGTAAATATTATAACTTCACACTTATAAAGGATTATTTCTGAACACTATGATGAATCCAAAAAACGTTGTTCCGAACCTATTTTTAGTATTTTACAGATTTATGTTCAATTTAGTAAGAATTGGTTAAGTAAAAAAAAAATAAGAGTACTCTTTTAAATGCTTAAGTTTCCCATTTGTGCAATTGTGCATATCTGTGTGACATCTTTCATAAACAATATGAAGGATAAGAAAATAAGAAATCATTGAAAATAATTGAAAAATTATTATTCACTAAATAATAAAGTCTTATTATTTAACTAAGATAAAAATACTCCTCTGATTTACTGAGAAATCAATATATGAATGAAGACTATTGAATTGATTGCATATCCGTCTCATGGGATCAAAGTTGACATAATTTGTTCGAAAGTATTTCATTTTTTTACAAAGCAGTTATTAATAACTTTTAAATATAAACAAAAGACAGCTGATTTATAAATTCACAATTAAACAGCGCAAGTTTATAGTGTTCTGCAAATGCAACTTATAAGTGTTGGGCTTATGAATTTCCATACAATTGTTGATAGTTCATTTGCGAGTGTGCATACTTGCACAGTTTGTGTGAAATAAAGTGGAAATAAATGGCAAGCTATTTAAAATGAAATTTATCCAATAGATTAGGGTATTTTTTTTTAAAAAGCTTTAGCATCAAAAACACAATAACGTAAAAATCTGAGACACAGTTTTTTAACATAAAATACGAAAGGTACTATTTTTATTTGTTTCATATCCATGATAATGAATACAAACAATTTAGTAGTTCTTTTATTCCATTTTATTAATTCAAAGTTCACTTATTAAAATACTTATTCACGTACAAGAAACATGTAGAATAATAATTTGTGCGCGAAGTTAGGCGCAAAAAAATTATATTTTAATTCTGCCAACTAGTTAGTATATTAGCGATTTTCATACACAATAATTCTTCCTACGCATACAAGTCTATCAAGGAGAATACCGTAAATGTTGGTTCTACCTAGAGCATTCGGTGATGGTTGTTCAAGTTTTTGTAGGTATTTGCCCGCCTCTAAGTGTTTAACAATGTATCGCAGATGACTGTCGATCAAAGTATGCAAATTTTCTTTGATCTAACCGGAAGCTGTTGTATTTGGTTAACTATAAACGTGTCGAATTCGTCGTAAATCCAAAAATTCCTATCACTGGAAAAATTAAGTTGATTAATGACGCTTGTGTTTAAGGCCCCAGAGCAGAAATTAGAATTAGAGTTTGATTTTATTGGTTTAAAAATAACATCGAAATCGAAATTCGCTAAGAAACTTGCGTAGTTTGCCATACGACTGATACACAATATTGACAAAGACTTGTGTGGGTGGAAAATAAATATAAAAGGAATTTATGAACAGCCCATAATATTGCCAAATCCTCGCGGTCCACCTGAGGATACTTTTGTTCTGTTGGCTTGTCTTGTCTGTTTTCCTATCGATGTGATAGGACTGCGCCAAGCCCAACTTTGAGTCGATAAGTTTGAAATAAATGAACTGTAGTAACAAGTCTTTCCTAGAAATAATTGTATTTCTTCAACGGATCAGGGTTTAGGTGCTTCTTTTACAGCTTCAATGTGAGAATTCGATTTGTGTATCCCTTTCGAATCAATCTTATGTCCCAAGAATTCAACAGAGGGGGCTGCGAGCCTTATTGGGCCGTAAACCGTGTTGTTTGAGTCTATTCAATGTATTATGAAGTGCAATTATAAGATTTTCAAAATCTGATGTGTGTACCAATATGTCATATAAGAACCTACAAACGTTGTTTAATCCGAGTAAAACGTGTTCCATACGGCGTTGCTAAATTGCAGGGATGTTTGCGGTGCCGTATACTGCTATCGTTGGTCTTATTAGACCGTGTGTTGGTGTATTTAAAGGGCTTGTGCGAATTCCTCTTCAATAGTAAAATGTGAGTAGGCATCGTTTATGTCTAAATGACAAAAAAGTTTTGAATCAATCTTTTTATTTAATCACATTTCGGCATTTGGAATATGGTATTCGTCAATTATCATCCGGGGATTTAGGTTTGGTTTGTACTTACCCGTAAAGCGAATCTCCCCATTTTTATTTGGTGACGCCCATTCCGAATAATTCACTTTTTGTAGAATCCTGATGCAATTTTCGCATCAATTTCTGCAGCATACGATTCCCTTATTACAAAGGGAATTTCCCTGGCTTTGGCGAAAATTGGGGTTACATCTGCTTTCATGTGGAGTTTAGCAGGTGGACTTTCTAATTTACCGGCTGTATCATAAAACAGCTCTTGATATTGAGATAACACCTTTTGTAACTTATTGTCTGATTGTGCTAAGCGAGGGTGCTAACATTTTTATACATTTTGGGGATGAAAATAATTCCGAACAATTAATTTCGTTGACGAAATGCGTGATCCATTCTCTACCGAATAAGGAATCATATTCAGCATCCATTACGTAGAGATTAAACTTTTTTGCTATATGACCTAACTTAATCATAACCGGTATTCGACCTAAACAAGGTATTGTGTGTCCTGGAAAATGGAAAATTTTCTTTGTGTTTCTTGGATGCCATTGCGTTTTATATTTTCAAGGTATTTTATTTTGAAGTTCCATTTTAATTTTTAATACGTTGATCTCATTTTGTATAATATTTATTATGTTCACATACTGAATCATCCACTGAATCCACTGTCCACTTGTGCTTCTGCAATTTAATTAGTTTTCGGACGGTATATTTTTGCAATGTGACCTTTTTTGCCGCACGCAAAACAAGTAGAATCGCAGAATTTGCATTGTTTTCGTAGATGTTTTCCCCCATAACCGTGTCAATTGGTCCGAACTTATCTTTCAAATTTAGCTTAGCTGCAAGTAAAATTTGAGGGCAACGATTTCTTTTTAGTCTGTATAGGTTTATGTTATGTTCTAATTCAGATGCTGTTTTTACACCTTACAAATCAATTGTTCGATAAGCATTCGATCAATAAATAAATGTTGTGTTACTTGTCGAAATTTTATACTTTCCGCATATTCCTTTTTTTCAAAATGTCCAATTAATATATTTTTAATTTCCTCATAGCTGCAGGTTTCAGGTTCTTTGGGATGAATAAGGAATTTCAAAGCTCCATTAAGGTGCATGACCTTGTGCACACGTGCATAACTAGGGTGGACATCTCTCGGTATTCTGCTGAATAGCAGAATGGAGATGGTTTGGCGACTATATTTGGCGACTATATCCTATGATTGCTAACTTTGTGACATTATTGAAACGGCTGCTTGTGTTGCCTGTGAGACAGCTTCTCGTAAGGCATCAACAAACATTAAAGTTATTTCCTTCTTTTCCTCTTCATCAAGAGGCATTTTGCAAAATTAAAAGAAACTTCTGACACCACTTTTATATCCTCGATAATGAATACAAACAATTTAGTAGTTTTTATATTCCATCTTATTAATTGAAATTTCACTTATTAAAATACTTATTCACATGCCGGAAACATGTGGAATAATAATTGATGCGTGAAGTTAGGCGCAAAAGAATTATATTTTAATGCTTTCAACTTGTTGGTATATTGGCGATTTTCATACATAATAATTTGTGTAAAATATATAGTTTTTTTTTTTTTAATCCTAGAAATAGCGTTATGCTTTTATTTTATTTCATTTTCCGTTAATCCAGTACGATTTACATTGTTTCGTTTTGTTTTACTTAATAACAAAATAATTTTCTTTATAAGAAATCATAGCCTTTTCTTCTAATAAATAAAGTTTTAAGAAATTCTTAGGAATCCCGGGAAACTGATTTTTTTGTTCCCGTTTCCAGGGAAAATAAATATTGTGGGAAACCCAAAACACTATTCATAAGGAATGAAAAAGATATTTTGCTAAACTTTTTAATGTCCTTGACTAATCTGCTATGTGGAGAGTTTTAAAATCATTTGGTTCTGGTAATGATTTTCAGTGTAGCTTTAATGTTGAAATCAGATGATCATTTTGCTAGCATTTTTCATATTGATGAACCTGATTACGTTGATTTTTATGGTTTAAATTATTTCAATGGCACTTTTTAGAATTATTACTGATGATGAGTTGTGGTTAGTTTTGAGTAAGGTTAAGTCGAAATCTGTTGGGAATGATGGGATTCCAATTTCATTTCTTAAGTCTTTTTTCCATATATTTCTGCGTTGTTAATTTTCAATATAAATTCAATATTCACATCTTCGACTTATTCTTCTGCTTGGAGAGTTGCTCGTGTCATTCTTATTCCAAAAATTAAAGAACTATATTTGACTGATACTGTTAGAAATAATTTGAATAAGGATTTCTTGACATCGTTAGCATCTCTCGATTTATCGAAAGCCTTCAATTCAATTAATTTTTCTGTTATGGTAAAAAAAAATTGGGACACTTTTCGGTTTTTCTAAGTTTGCATGTAAACTTGTTTACTCATATCTGTATGGTAGATATCAGTTTATTGATGTTGATGGTATATATTCTAGAATACATCCCTCATTCTCTGGGGTTCTCCAGGGCTCTGTTTTAGGTCTTCTTCTTTGTGTATAATATATATATGATTATCCCGAATATATCGGCACAGGTGTTTGTAAATCTTATTTGGTGATGATATTTTTATTTTAATTACTATTTTTATTATAATAACTATGATGTTCTTGAATCGAACATTAATTACAGTCTTAGACGTGCCTTGCAATGGTCATTTACTACCTATTATCTTTTAATGGCTTGAAAATAAAAGCAATGTTTTTTGCTAATAGTGAGCATCATCATCATCCGGAGTTAGATATATTTATTGGAGAGAATAAAATTCAGTTTGTTGGTTTTACTTTTGAGGGTCATATCGATCACATGCATGGCAAAGTTTTAGGAGTTCTGCGTAGAATTTATTCAAATAATATATTTACCTCTTCAAATTAAATATAGATTAACTTATGCCCTTTTAATGCCCCACATTCTTTATGGTATTTAAGTTGTATCGGGTACTGTGTTTTTTATTTCAAGTAGATTATTGTACATATCTGATTATGTTAAGCGCTTTCTAGGTTGTGGATTGAAACTTTTTGTTTCATTTCGATGCTTGATACTTTTTTTAAGGTTATAGAAACGCTAGAAAAGATGTAAGACAAAAGGGGACTAAAATGATTGAAATTATTATTATTATTATTGTTAGTATTATTCAAAAATATTAATATTAATTAATACTAAAGGGTGATAAAAAGTACGTACTGTCGGACTTTTTACAACATACTGGTCATGAACTCCATTTCACAGATATTATGGGATAAATTATATATATATATATATATTGTTACGTTTTTATCTTTTAAAAACGGTGGTTTATTTCCTTTTAAATAAACCTGTACTTTGATTGCAAACAACAGCAGTTTAGTAGTTTAAAAGTTGTAACGATTCTTTATTTTATTTAAAAATGTACAACAATAACAGTTTAATTAGTCACTTGTGTTCTAATATACACCCACACACACTTAAATTACACACTTTATACAGCACACTTTAATAATGTACAATATTATACAGCCAAGGCAGTTAATTTGTCTTTTCTTAACGACGCTTCCAATTAGACTGACTCTATGGTGTTCTCCCGGCCAATTTATATACACTGCACTGACATCTATTAAATGTTTCTCGAAAGCTCTATTTCTTTCTACAATGTTCTTAACGGACAAACTAGAGCTCTCGATGTTAATGTTAGCAGTTTCAACATTTAGTGTTGCCATACTTACAAACAATGGTGAAAGCTTTTTATTCAATGTTGTATGTTTACAACTATGTTAATAATTTCTACAGATATGTTAACTGCTATTAACATAAACAGAAATGTCTAGAAGCATTGAGAAATATTTAAATTAAAGCAGCCGTTAAAACCGTTATATTTGAATTCAAGTACAATTTCATAACAATATTAATAGATATTCATAATTACGTAAAATACTATAATTTAAAATAAAAATATAATACCTTTTTTTACATTGTTATGTTTATTTTTGTTTTCGGAATTTTTTGTTGTAACCTTTAAACCAAAAGCTATAAATTAATATATCAAATTAAGTGTACTTAGATCATTTATATAACAGACTCAAACTAAGAAGAAACCTTTTAAATATTTTTATTAAATTTTTCATGGCAACAATTGTTTAAATTTTCAGAATTATATCTCCAAAAATAATGATCATATTTTTTAAGGAAATTCAAAACAACTTATCAAAGTGCACAATTTTGATAAGTTAAAAGAACGTAACATCATATTTGTTAAAAAAAAAAATTAAGCAAAATATTTAATTTTTTTAACGAATTTAGATATATAAATTACTAAAGGTATGAAAGCTATTCAAAATTTTGGAAAAAAGTTATTCATTGAAAGAATAGCAGCACATTTATACCCACTAACATCTATTAAAGATTTTGATCTTTTATGGTTGAAACCATAACGGAATTAATATTTATACGCAAAAATTTTTAATGAAAAAGATAGGAATTTAAAAAGAATCTGTAAATATGTAATTGGAAAAAGTGGTACAAATTGTTATTAAAAGAAGGTGGAAATGTGGCCGCAGAGCAAACTGGGCGTATGAATTATATTTTAAATATTCACAATTATACGCCTCAGTGTTAGTAACAAAGGACATAATAACAAAATAAAAAATTATAATGCAATGATAACCATATAAATGAAAATATTCAGGCTTCAGTCCTACTTCATTTGCTACCAAAAAAACATCAAAATCTTATTAATTACATTTTTTGCTAAAGTTTGTATCGATGTCACGTTTTATTTATACACATTAAAAAACGTAACCTATATACATAACATAAAAAATATTTAACACAAATAAAAATATATTTCACTAATATGTTAGGCGATATTTAGGGATTTAAAAACCCAAAAATTTTGATATAACAAACTTTTTAGTAACTTTTTTGTTCCTCCCGTTGTTTTGCATTTTCGGTGACGAAATATTGAATTAATAAAAACTCTTAAGATATTTAATTTGTAAGAATGTTACATGTGTTACAAGTAAAAAAAAATATTCCATTTGTATGCGTAATTGATTCAAGATAATTATTACTTTAATATTTGTTTTAACTTATAGAAAAAATTAATTTCAATTTATAATTAGTTATCAAATTTATATTATATTTATAATCAGTTGTCCAATTAGTATTTTGTACATATGTCTCTTAAAATAAAATGTTAATTTTAAAACCGTTTTTTGTGTTTAAAAAAATCGGTTTATTCGACATTCGAAAAATTAACATTAATTAACAATCTAAAAAAATCGGCTTTACGTATTCAATACATTATTGGCCCAGTGGTTTCATTTTTATAAGCTGAATTGTATACGCAAAATTTTTCGTGCTTAGTCCTTAGTTTCAAAAAATTTGTTCACCAAAATGTATACGAAAGAATCATATTTATTTTGTGATTTTTTTAACTGCATTTTATTTTAATATTATTACACTCCAATAATTCGAACTTGTACTATTTTACAATGATCGTACAATGCCGACTATATACATATAAATTGTTTTTTTTTTATTAAAAAATATATTGAAACTTATCTTTGATTCTATTACTTTCCCCTAATTTAAGCATAAAAATGAGAGTCAAATTCTTCTTACTACAACAAGTCAATTACATTTTTTGATTGGACCTCAACAATCAACTTTTTCAACATAACTTCGTCGTACACTGAAATAAAGATAATAATAAAGGAAATACATTCAAAATGACTGTCGATTTTAACGATTATTTTTGGGTTTGTATATATATATATATATATCCTGATCAATATAGATTGTTGGTGACTGTTGTACGATAAATAATTTTACTTTTAGGGGGAGAAGAACAATGGCTTTGATGTTTTATATCACAATATGAAATATGGACTACAAGCCAGCAAGGAGCTTTCGGATTTTTTTCGGGAAAAGTCGAGCATAGAGGAGCAAAATTCAAAATTAATGTTAAAGCTTGCGCATAAAGCCAGCACGGGAACATTAAATAGTACATTTTCTCCAGTGTGGACCATACTTAGGACGTCAGCTGAAAAATTGTCGACCCTACACATGCAAATGGTTCAAAAACTTACCGAATTGGTAAAGGACGTAACAAAGTACACGGATGAATTGCATAAAAAGCACAAGACAGTCAAAGAAGACGAGGCACAAACATTGGAATGTGTGAAAGCAATACAAACGTCTACGACGGATGTACAAAAAGCTCGAGATATGTACAGCAGTAAAGCACAAGAATTAGAAAAACTTCGAAAGGAGAATTCATCTCAAAAAGATATTGATAAATTAGAAACGAAATTACGTAAGCTGCAAGACGACTATAAAGTATTATTGGATAAACATAATCCTATTAAAAACGAATTTGAACGTCGCATGACACAGACATGTAAGGTATGTATTATTGAATAGTAATTAATGTCCAATGAATGGAATTAAATATTTTTATCTTTTTTTATTTCATAGCGTTTTCAAGAAATTGAGGAAATGCATTTGCGACAAATGAAAGAATTTCTTTCTACGTATTTGGAATTGATACAAAACAACCACGATATGGTTGGACAGGTATTTAAAGTCTTTGGTATATATACTTGAAATTATTTAAGAATAAACAATTTTTGATTTTTAGGTACATTCCGATTTTAAGCGCCAATTTTTAGACATGACTGTTGACAAATTGCTGGAACAATTTGTATTAAATAAATACACTGGCTTGGAGAAACCCGGTAGTAATGTTAAACATTTAGCATTTAATATATTGGAATTAAATTTTTATATTTTGTTATTTATAATTAGAATTGCCAGAACTTGAATTCATTCCATTATCTATAAATCAACAAATATCAGCCACGTCAAATATTCGTCTAAATCAACCTTCAGTTGCTTCAAATTCGGCCACTTGCATTAATCGTGGTGGCAACATGGATTTACGAGGTAACGAAGCTGTATCAGTAGGTAGTGTAGCTAGTGGCAGTGATAGTATTATAAATGCTGATGAATCTGCTTTGGATGTTAATAGTACAAAAACTTCCGCATCACGGCCCACATCGCCTGAAATAACAAATGCAGCAAATGCAACAGCAACAACTAGTACGGTGAAAAGTAATTTCCGTAGTTGGTTCTCTTCAAGCAATCCAAACAAACAACAGTTACAGCAACAAAATACCGGAATATCTGCATCTGCCACTAGTGGCAGTGGAAATTTCGGTATGGATGGTAATTGTATCACAAGTTCACTATCAGTCAATATAAATGCTACAAATAACACTACTAGTACCACCACCTCTGGCACAACTACCACAACCATCAACAAAAATTCCCTTAACTCAGAGCTTCAATTACTGCAGGATAACAATCAAGGTTCATTTTTGACAACTGCTTAAACACTATTACTCTATCTCCTCTCCCCTCCCTGCTTTTCTTTCGTCCTTCTAATTCCACTCAAAAACTTTTTCTGACTACTCTTAATTATGAACAAGTATCTGTTTAAAAATTTCCTTTCTCTTTTCTTCTACTACATACAAAAACAACAAACAGTTAAATTATATTATGAAATTTCTTAAAAAAAAAAACAACGACAACTACTTTCATCCGAACAGTTTGACGGAAAAATCTGCTAGTTTTCATTAAATATCATTCTAAATCCCTTGAGCACCTATAAAAAATCATTCAAATTAACATTAGTTTTATTGCATCCACGATGATGATATTTCTTGTTTCAAAATTATTTGGATGGTTTCGAATAGGATATAAATGAAAATCTGGCAGATTAATTATGTGCATGTAGTAATTGCCAATGAAATTTTATGTTTATTTTTATTACAAAAATATGTAATAATAACTAGTAAATGTTTACACTCAAAACACCAACTTTTATAACAAATTTATTTATTATTATTTTTTTATACATATTTAAATATCGTCACCTGAAATGTATAGGATTGTAATTACACAAGAAATCAAAAAATAATAAATAAAATCATAACTTACAGTAAAAGTTATCAAAGCATTTTTCTTATTTATAATTTCCATAGAATGAAATATGTTCATGTTTTCCCTCTTTGCTGTTTTACTCTCTTAAAACTTTAGATTTTATATTATAAAGTTTTTACTAAGTTATACTAAAAAAATATGTTTATGACAATCTTTTGCATTTTAGTTGACGATACGTACACACATACATTGTATCTATGATTCTTATTTTAGTTATATTTATCAGTTATATAATTTTATTTCTAATTATATTGGCACAAATTTAATTATAAACTAAAGAAAAAAATAAAATTACGTTAGTCACACGAATCAAAATAAAACAAACAACATAAAATAAAAATAAAAAAGAACTCATTAAGCTAATTTTCACACTAATTTTTTTTAATAAATAATAATTGAATTATTAATAATAATAATACGTTTCAACAACTTCCTTTCATCTGTACTTGTGAATAGCACTGAACTCACAAATAGACCGTGATGTTTTAACAGCAAACTCTACTGGCACCATTACAGCTACATCACCAAATATATCAGCTCCCGTGCTAAGCACTAAAAAGTTCTCAGATCGATCAGGAACTACAACTACTACAAATCATCATCAACTCTTTTCACCACAAAATACCACCAACAACAATTCTTATTCATCAACACCTATCACGACACTGGGAACAAGTCAGAGACGCACTACATCCCTTTTAAATATTTTCTCTTCAAATTCTCAGGGTATGATCTTATTGTGTTGATTGAAACTCAGTTTATTATTATATTGAAATGAAACGGTTAGAACGGGATGTTCTTTTTGGTGCTTTAGTTAAAAAATAATAATAATAATACTTTTCATCTATTGTTTCCCCTTAAAATAGTAGAATATTTAATTTTATTACTTTATTTTTAATTCGATGTAGATCTTACGATGTATATAGGTTGTATTTTGTATTTTAAGTTGGTGTTTGAGTTTCAACTATATGTATTAATTATATTCTATAATTATTACTTTTTTTAACTGAGATAAATTTAAGGATATTTAAATAAATATATATGGAGAGATGAAGTGAGAGTTTAACATCTGTAACAATTTTTGTATCTCCCTAGTTTCGGGCATATTGCGAAGTCGACGTGATAAAACAAAAACTAAAAAATCTAAGAAAAAGAAAGATGGTGAAATGGCAGATAACATTAAGGAAGAACGCACTCAAAGGTGGGTAATAGTTAACATAGAATAAGTTAGAATGGAAAATAACAATATAATTTTACATTTTTTTAGTGTTGACCGAGGTGGAAATAGCTCCATGGAATATGATGAGCAGAGTAAAACAAAACAACAAAACACTAACGCAAGTAATTCTGGACTGTTAGGCATTACATCGAAACTAATAGGTAGTGGCATAGATACAAGTGGAGCCTCTACGTCGGGAGTGTCAAATATTGCTGAAGCGCCTGTTACATCAGGTTTAGTTGATAATATCAGTGGAACCGGTGACACAAATCAAACTAACAAAGCTAATAACACAACAACAACGGGTGGTCAACAGTTTATTAGTAATGAAGTTGACGAAGATGGTTACAGTCTTCAGCCTCCCAAAGAGGTAGCTTGGGATGAAAATAAAGAAAATGGTGATTACTTGTCACAGTGTTTGTTTTTATTTTTTATCAGTTTTATATGTTACATTTCTTTTTCAGCTGGTAGTTTCTATTCAGATTCTGATTCAGATTCAGATAACGACAGGCCAGAGAAACGTATACATGTAAAAATAAAACCGTTAAACAACGGTCAGGCGCCGATGTCAGCTAGTGTGGATGAATTAAGAGCCACCGTTGAAAACATTTCATTATCGCCCACAGGAGTATTTTCGGTATGTATTCATTTTAAATCGTTCAAATGAAGTTTAATAATTTCCAGTAGGGATTAACTGTTTTCAAACTGCATATTAACTATTCATTAAAATTGTTTTTAAAGCAGCATAGTCAGCAGTTGCAACAACAATCGAGACTGACATCCCGTCAACAATCACCTGAAATTTCCAATGCTTCCACGCCAACGGCAGCAGTTCATCCATATGCTCCCTTACAAAGTCCCACATTATCTATGTCGAATAATTCAAGGTACAACTTAAATTCACTTCTATTTGAGCTTTGTTTTGTTATATTAATGTTAATATTATATAGGTATGCTGATCTTGGGGATATATTTTCTGAATTGGGTGAAGTAAGCTCTTCAGCACCAGCTTCAGCCAATCTGACAAAAGGACAAGGTCGGCAAATACCAACGCCTACATCTGGAACAGGTAGCAGTATTGCAATACCAAGACCGCCTTCAAGAAGATCTGAAATGCTGGTTGGTGCTAGGGGTCGTATTAGTCCAGCACCGATAAATCCAATAAATCGTGCTGATAGTATAGGATCTTTGGAATTCCGCACAGCTATCGGCGGTATTAGCTCTTCTAGAGGACCTTCACCATTAACCATAGGAATCTCCGATACTATACCGCTGGCGGTAGCTTTTCACGAAATTATTCACGCGTACTTCAGGTAACTAAATTTCACGTATTAAACACATCTGTTTTGTAAACCGAATATGATTATATTCGGGGTTTTTTATATACACATTTGTTTGTAATGTTTGTTATTTTATTTTTTGCAATATCAGAGGTAGTGATGAATCCCGTTGTCAAGTAAAAATATCTGGAGATATGATGTTATCATTCCCCGCCGGTATTGCTGGTTTATTGGCCAATAATCCGAATCCAGCTAAATTGGGCTTTCGCATTAAAAATGTACAAAATTTAGAACATTTTATACCAAATAGTAAATTAGTGCAAACGTAAGTATGGAAAGCTATTATCTCTTGTTATTATTATAATTGAACTGTATGCAACTTTTTACTTTTTATTTATTATTATTTTTTTTTTTTTTTCATTTATTTATTTTTTATTTTTACTTTTTTATTATTTTTTTTAATATTTAGGGATAAAAATCAATCGAGTTCATTTAGTACTATGTTAGAATTTAATATGCCAGCATTAACAGCTTTATTAAGACGTCAGGCGGAACAGAATCCCACAGCATCTTATTTTAACGTAGATATTTTAAAATATCAAGTACGTACTAAACCAGGAGCTAGTTCATGTCCGTTTCAACTAGTTAGCTATTGGAAATGTGAACCCACCTTTACAGCTCTCAAGGTTGATTACAAGTACAATAATCATGCCATGAGTGCGGCATGTCCACTTTTGAATGTAACACTGTTTGTGCCAGTAAATGGATCTGTCCGAAATGTACAATCTAAACCACATTCGGCGTGGTAAGATCACATTTTTGTATGTCATAAAAAAAATTCACCATTAATTTGAACTTTTTTTTAGGTTAGGAGAATCCAACCGTTTAGTGTGGAACTTTACCGATATATCCCAAAATTCGCCAGATGGCGGAGTAGGCACATTGAGAGCTCGATTGGAGTTAAGTGATGGTCCTTCAACGCCAGCTTTATTAACGACACAGTTTAATTGTGAAGGTACTACATTGTCTGGTATAGAATTTGAATTACTTGGTCATGGTTACCGAGTGTCACTGGTAAAAAAGAGATTTGTATCAGGTAAATTACGTAAAATGAAATGAAATTGACTAAAAATCTAACAAATATTTATGTTTATTTTCACAAAAGGTAAATACGTTTGTGAAGGAGATGGTGTACGTAGTGCTGCCACACCAACACCACCGTCTGTCGGTTCATCTAGTCCATTTTCGGGAAAATCAAACTGAAATAAAATAATTAAAAAAAAATATATATTTACTAGAAACGGATGCCTCAATTGTTTGTTACTAAATATAATAAAAAAAGAAAAAACCTCTTTTATATATACATATAAAAATAAAATAATGTGAACCAACAACCGTATCAATTCGAATTACGAATTAGGTTTTTCTACAATTTTTACATTACAGACTTGTGAAATAGTTAAGAATGTAATTTATCATAAAATCACAATAAGAACAACATTAAAATTGACCATATATTACTTTTTCTTATTACCATTATATACAAATATATATAATTTTTATTTAATGCTGTTTCATAAGTTATTATTAAAGCTATAAAATCTATATATATATATATATATATATATATATATATATATATATATATACTATTGTTACACACACATACATTTATCATTTACTTATGTTTAGTTTTTTTTTTTATTTCCAAATAACACCATCGCAATGTGTTAATTATAATTTTCTAATATACATACAATATACACACAGTTCAAAAGAAAAAATTAAATAAAAATCAATATTAAAAAAAATCTTTTTTTTTAAGAAAAAAATCTATATACCCACCATCTGCAACTTTTTCAAATATCACCTGATGTGAGAGGTGGGTGGTAAAGTGGGCGGACCATGCCAATTTTTTGTTTCCGAGTTTACAGTGGTTTTTCAACTATTTTTACAAAATTTCGTTGCTGTTTCACTTTATATGGGAGGTCGGCGGTAAAGTGGCAGAATACGCTCATTTTTGGTTTCCGAGTTTATATCGATCCTCGAACTATCTGTACAAAATCTCGTTGTGTTACATGCTTTTGTTTAACAGATATAAGCAGAAACGTATAAAAGACTAATTTTTCGTCTTTTTTATTAATTTAGTTTTATATCAAAAGATTTATTTTTTTAATTCAAATTAATTACAAAACTTAACGAAAATTATTTCTATTCTCGAATGAGAATCAATTCAAAGTAAAGAAAAATGTACGTGCACGAAAAAAAATATTACTACGTTAATTTAAATATATCAAATCAGAAAATATATTTCAAGTTTATAAATTAGCATTTGGCAACAGTCGGCTATCCTACATCTTAAGCGTCCTCGCTTTTATCATAGTTAGAATGGCTATCAAATGTAGGCGGCAATTCCCAACAAGGTTTTAACTTGCCTGAGGCATAAACTGAGGAATAATGACGAGACGCTTTTTTAGAACTTGGAAGGTCTTGGATGATATATCTAACATTATCCAGAACTTTGGCAATAATAAATGGACTTTTGCAACGCGGTTCGTTCTCAACAAGTACAAGTTCAGCAACATTGTATTTATGGGGATTATAGTGTTCTTTATCAAAACGTTCTTTTGCTTGCTTTCGTTTTCGGAAGCAGTTTGCCTAACTTTTTTTCATATCGTCTTCATTAAGATCATAGCTATGTACCGCTAATAGAATATTGTTCTGCAAAATATCTTGTGAAGAATAACAAAATAGAAGTTCATGGGGACTTTTATCAGAAGTTTTTTTTTTTCATTGTATTAGTATATTGTAACATTTTTACCTTTTAAAAACGGTGGTTTATTTCCTTTAAATAACCCGTATACATTGATTGCAAATAAAAGCAGTTTAGTAGTTTAAAAGTTGTAACGACTCTTTATTTTATTTAAAAATGTACAACAATAACAGTTTAAATAGTGACTTTGTGTTTTGATAAACACACACAATTAAATTACACACTTTATGCAGCACACTTTAATGATGTACAAGAATATACAGCCAAGACATCTCACTGAGGTAGGTTATTAATTCGGTCGAGGCCGCCTCACAATGATGCCGATTTATCTTTTTTTGACATAGCCAAGCCCGAACGTAACAACCCCCCACCCCCCATGAGTCCAATTTCTTAATGGATTCCCGATCTACTGCGAATCGGAAATGTTTTCCCTGGTTCTCTTTACAAGTCAATGAAGAAGCGAGTTTCCATTGGCTTGTATTGATCCTCCTATTCTGTCCTTCCAATATTCCCAGTATGACTTCACCGGTTTCATGGGTGGTGGAATCCACTCCGTGACTATTGGTCGCAACGGCAATTCCGACGCTGGTATAACTTACAGTTGCGTATCTGGACAAAGGTTACCACATCTGCTAATCGCGGCTTTCAGGAACTCAAAGGTTCCTTTATTACCGCAACCAACAGTCTTGACACCCCTTGTCCAGTCTGCACCCATGAAGGCTATTTCACCCGGCCTGTGCCTTGCCTGGAAGATTTCGTCCATAAGCCTATCATCAATCAGCCACCACATTTCTGTACTGATTCTCCCATCTGAATAGCATGGTCAATGACTGCTGCTTGAAGAATGTCTGACTTGGATGAATCCTTCACCTTTTTGGACGATGAAGGTTGATCAGATTACTACTCCCGTATGGGAGTTTTTAAGCGGGCCACTTGGTGCTTTACTAATATTCTTCGCCGATGGTACCTGCTGGTCATTTCCAGACCTCACTCTTTTTATGGTCCCCTTAGGAGGACCCTTAAAAGAGTCATGTGGTACATGACCAGCTTTCTTGGAGGTCTCCAGGCAGATCTCATCTGAGAGTCCTTAGCGAGGCTCGCAAGAGTTTGGTTTACCCTCTCTGCTCTCTTCCTAGTTTGGATGGCTTGTGAGCAACTCCATGATTGTTAGCGGCGACTTGTGGTTCCAAAGTACTGGTAGACACGGATTCTTTACCCTTGCGAGTAATTTCTGGACCTTCCTCTACCACCACTTTAAAACCATCGGGATAAGACATTCCCAAGATATCACCGATGGAGCCATAGCTCCATTCAAACCTGCATATGCTCTTTCGGTGTTTCCTACGGTCGTGCCTATCCCGTCCGTCTAACAGCGATGGGTCCTTCTTAGCCAACTTATTTAGTGCAGCTATGGAGACTCTAAAGCCGTTCTTTGCCTTTTCGAATCTGCTTCGACTGGCGGTTGCAATTGTTTTGGCCAAAGTTCTGGACATGCCTTATGCCCCCGTCGAGCTCTCCTGCTTCATAACAAGTGATGTCGCAGTGACTGCAGTTCCAATCTCCTTGCCCCGATCAAGAGCAGAGACAATTGTTGTCTCATGTTCTTCATCGGACCCAAGAGTCAGGTCCTAAAGCCCCTCCGTCGCACTGGATCCTACAAGATCCTTCGCCGAGTCCAACCGGCTATCCTCCTCCGTCAGTTGGGTCAGTAATTGTCCGTGTTGCATGAGGATGTCCTTATGCAGTCTCAACAAGTCCATGTCGTCATCCTAATGCTTCCCCCCTTTCATCACGTCGTCCTTCTTTCTCCCTAACTCGACCCTATCCCTAACCCCTATACCAGCGTCCGTAACTTAAAACAAGTTAAGACTCCACGGAAAATTATTGAATATCTTGGGATAAATTTACGGAAATATCCACTTAAACCTAGAAATTTTCGAATTTCATTAACATTTTCGGGACGTTTGATGACCAAAGAATTCAATAATAGTTTTAAAGAATTCACATTTCTCTATGTTTATAGTTAAATTTGTTTCGTGTAATACTTTTAAAACTTTTCTAAGATAATTAAACATTTCTTCTTGCGAATTACTGCCAATAAGTATGACGTTCATATAACGCATCATGTTTCCTTACCTACACGTTCTTGAATCTTAGCCACTAACCTTTGAAAAACCATCGAAAAATTTTTTCAAGCCGAATGTCATGCGTTGAAATTCAAAAGAGTCCATCAGTGGTGACATATGCTGTATATTTTCGAGATGCGCGATCAATTAATACTTGATAATAACCGCTGTTTAAATCTAGAGTCGTGAAATACTTATATTTCTTAGCTTCTTGAAGATATTATTCTATATTTGGTGTTGGGAATATAATCAATACAAAGTGGTTCACTGTCACTTTTCTTCTTTTATAGAACAACAGGACTTCCTTATTCCGAATTCGAAGTAGTAATTATGTCATTTTCCAAACGTTATTGAAACATTCTTGCAATTATAGCTTTCTTTGCGACTGTGTTACAATTTTAGAATTCATCAAATTTATTTTCATTTAGACTAAATCCGTTTTACCGAGATTTCGTAGATTATTTGAAATACGAATTATTACGAAATTGTACTTAAATTCAAATATAACGGTTTTAATGGCTGGTTTAAAATTAAATAATGCTTCTCAACCGTTCTCAATGCTTCTAGACCTTTTTGTTTATGTTAACAGCAGTTAACATATCTGTAGAAATTATTAACATAGTTGTAAACATACAACATTGAATAAAAAGCTTTCGCCATTGTTTGTAAGTATGGCAACACTAAATGTTGAAACTGCTAACATTAACATCGAAAGCTCTAAAATTCGAATATACTAGTTTGTGGAAGGTGGCAACAGTTGCACAAATACAACAATATGGCGTATTCATTATTGTTTTTTATATATGCAGTTTGACAACTATAACAACCAAAATAATAATCAACTGTTTAACTAAGGTAATTTTGTATATATTCGCACTGATTTTGACGTTTGTTTTGATATAAATTTGCCTAATGTAGACACTAGGTTAAGAACATTGTAGAAAGAGATAGAACTTTCGAGAAGCATCTAGATGGCAGTGCAGTGTATATAAATTGGCCGTGAGAAAATTATTGAGTGAGCCTCATTGGAAGCATTGTTAAGTAAAGACAAATTAACTGCCTTGGCTGTATATTCTTGTACATAGATAGATAGATAGAGAAGGTAGATGTGACACCAGACAGCACCACATCTCTACCTAGAGACCGATCCCGGTCCATTGTGAGTCCCTTCAATAGAATAGCTGTGAAATAGAGGATAGAATTTATAAAATTGAAAATACAGAGTACAGAAAAAGTAAAGTGAAAGATAAAAAGGGAATAGAAATGTAACGAATCATAAAGGGGGACCAGCAATGCTACGGATCCCCCTAGGGTTAAAACCTTGATTCTCTCTCAAGCAGCTGATTCCCATGACGAAGCCTATGACGTCAACAAGATCTGCGTCCTGAACGTCACTTAACCCGTCGAGGAACTGTCTACCCAGCCACTTCATCCTACGATGCTGTAATCGCGGACAGTGGCACACAATGTGCTCAATAGACTCGGTCTCATCGATGTCCTCACACAGTCTGCAAAAATCAGAACTGTTAGCTTCCATTCTAGACCTCATCTTCCCTATCAAACAGTGACCTGTTATGGCCCCTATCATGACCCTTAAGCTCCTCCTATTCATGCCCAGGAGAGTGGTAGTGCCTGCCCTGTCCAATACCGGCCATATCGCCCTCGACACTTTGCAGTCCTCTCTACTTTCCCAAGCCGAATTGGTTCTGACCAAGATCCAATCATTGATCTTCCCATAGAAGAAAATTAGTGGTGGTTTCACATATGTCTCTCTCTCCGAGGCGTTCCCTGCCGCACCTTGCCTTGCCAGTTCATCAGCCAATTCATTGCCTGAAATATTGCAATGGCCAGGCACCCAGCAGAGTCTCACCGTGTAGTCCTCCATCAACTCTCTCAGTGTCTTCCTACAGGCAGCTACTAGCCTGGATCTCACCATATGTGTCCCCAAGGCCTTCAGAGCCGCCTGACTGTCCACATAGAGAGTGACCTCGGTACCCCTCGCAATGTTTTGTCTGATCATTTCCGCGGCCTTCAGGATGCCGAGAATCTCAGCCTGAAAAACACTGCACTCATCAAGGAGTCTAAAAGAGCCCTTCAAATCCGTGCCCATAATATAGACCCCCGCCCCGGTACCCTCGACCATCTTTGATCCGTCCGTGAACACTGCGCAACCTTCATATAGTCTCCCAGTGCCGGACCAGATCTCCCTATCAGGTATCACCACGACAGGATTTACTCCAAAGTCCGATTCAGTGGCCACGTAACCTCACCGTAACTGATCTCATAAATGACCTTGGAGTGTGCTCTTGATGAGCCTAATAGTCCCAATTCTCTAAGTCTCAATAGACTCTTTGCTGCCATACCCCTCACAAACTCTTCAATGGGTAAGAGATGAAGTATGACATCCAGAGCCGCTTGTGGTGTGCTTCTCATTGCACCTGTAATGCCAATCGAAGCGCACCTTTGCGCCTTCGACAAAAGGCTCCTATTGCTCTTGCCTGCCACCAGACAGAACAACCATATGAAAGGATTGGTCTCACTACCGAAGTGTAAATCCAATATACAACTTTCGGTTTGAGTCCCCAACTCTTACCTATGGAGTTTCTACAGGTGTAGTAGGCATTGAGGCCACGCTTGAGTCTTTCCTGAACATTCCTCTTCCAGGTCAGTTTGCTATCGAGGAACACCCCCAGATATTTCGCTGAGTCTGAAAGCTTCAGTTCAGTCCCACATAGTACCGGTAGTCTGAATTCCTCTACCTTGTACCTCCTAGTAAACAGAACCAACTCTGTCTTTTCCGGGTTCACACCCAACCCCTTATCAGCAGCCCACGAGGACAGCTCACCCAGCGCTGACTGCATGATCTCACTGATTGTGGGAAGAAATTTTCCTTTTACCAGTATGACCACATCATCAGCATAAGCCACGATCTTCCGCCCCCTGCTGTCGAATTGACGCAAAATCACATCGACAGCCATTAGCCACAGCAGGGGTGAGAGCACTCCCCCTTGCGGAGTTCCCCTAGTCACTAGTTTTCTTAAGCATACTCCATCCAAGCTTGAATTGATAATCCTGCTGCTCAGCATGAGGATTATCCATTCGATCAAGAAGTCATGTACCTTAAGATTCACCAGCGCCTGCTTGATAGCGTCAATCTTAATATTGTTGAACGCTCCCTCAATATCCAAGAACGCGGCCATGGTGTACTCCTTATACCGAAGCCCTTGTTCTATATAACCCACCACATCACTTAGCGCACTCTCCACAGATTTACCTTTCAGGTAAGCATGTTGAGCACTACTCATGATGCTGGAGCTACCAGACGATCTTAAATATAGATCTATCAGTCTCTCTAAAGTCTTCAAGAGGAAAGGCGATAGGCTGATAGGTCTATAATCCTTGGGTTTCGAGTGACAGGTCCTTCCACCTTTCGGTATGAATATAACCCTAACCTCTCTCCACCCCCTTGGAATATGTCCATGTATTAGACACCCCTTAAAAATCTCAGCCAGTAGTATACGGACCACCAACGGTGCATTCTGCAACATGGCCGGAAATATACCATCCGGGCCTGGTGACTTATAAGGCTCGAATGAATTCACCGCCCATGTGACCTTCTCCACCGTTATTAGGTCACTTACCACTGTACCAATCATCCCACTGGTGGACTCTGTGAAGAAGTGTTCTCCCTCACCTGATTCCTCCACCAATGGATCCATGCAACCCGGAAAATGGGTTTCCGTCCATGAACCATCTGATCTCTGGATACTCCCAGGAACACTAGGGTCCTTTGACAGTATCTTCCTGAATCTGGAAAGTTCATTGACCGAGTCAATGGCCTCGCTGAACCTAATCCACGAGGCTCTTTTAGCTCTTCTAATGTCCTTTTTGTACTTATTGAAACACACTGTATAGGTGCCCCACTCCTTGTCCCTACCAGATCTATGGGCCTTGTTGTACAGCCTGCCAACTGTGGTCCGTTGAGCCTTCAACTCCTCCGACCACCAGACTGGCTGTCTCCTTTTACCCGGATAGCTCACCGGGCAGTTAAGCTCATAGCTTCTGTTAATGGACCCTGTTACCTTCTCCACTATTTCGTCAAGATTCTCTCTCGACAAGACCTCCATCGGAGTTCTAGTCAATCTTGACCCCAGATCCCGCCCGAAGGCGTCCCAATCTGTCCTCCTAGGATTCCTGAAAGGTTTCCCCTCAGAACCTCGGCAGTTCAGACTAAAGGTTATCCTACCATGGTCAGAGAAAGTACATCCCATGGCCACCCTCCAGTCCCCAACCAGGTCCTTTGAGTTGGTCAGTGTGATGTCTATTACTGAATTCCTATCCTTCGTTCTGAACGTAGGAGTATTACCCCTATTACAGATTAAAAGATCATTAGCAATAAAATCAAAAGTTGACTCACCTCTCTTATTGGTATCCCTGCTACCCCATTGACTGTGGTGTGCATTTGCATCGCAACCGAGCAATAGACGTACTCCATTCCGTCTTGCGTACTCGGCTAAGGCCCACACCCTGTCATCTGGTGGTTCTAACTCCTCATAGGGCATGTACACCGAGGCCAAGGCCAATTTACCGCCTCCCAATGCCTCTCCTTGGACGACCGTTAGATCACCATAACTGAAAGAGTTGAGAAGAATTACTTGAAGATCATTCTTCACCAGAATACAAGTTCTCACCTTATCCTCAGTGGACGGCTTGAACAATTTGTATCCTTTGGCCCTTAAACCACAGACCTGGTTATCATTTAGCCAAGGCTCCTGGATTAGGGCCACGTCCACATTGGTCTCACTGAGGTAGGTTATCAATTCGGTCGAGGCCGCTTCACAATGATGCAGATTTATCTGCACCATCCGCAACCTCTTTGGCTTTATCATTTTTCGCGTAGCGAAATTTGATGTAGCCAAGCCCGAACGTAACAACCCCCCCCCCCCAATGAGTCCAATTTCCTAATAGATTCCCGATCCACTGCGAATCGGAAATCTTTTCCCTGGTTTTCTTTACAAGTCAATGAAGAGACAAGTTTCCATTGACTTGTATTGATCCCCCTATTTTGTCCTTCCAATATTCCCAGTATGACTTCCACCGGCTTAATGGGTGGTGGAATCCATACCGTGACTATTGGTCGCAGAGGCAATTCCGACGCTGGTATAACCTCCAGTTGCGCATCTGGACAAAAGTTGCCACATCTGTTAATCGCGGCTTTCAGGAATTCGTAAGTACCCTTGTTACCGCAACCAACAGTCTTGACGCCCCTTGTCCAGTCTGCACCCATGAAGGCTATTTCACCCGGCCTGTGCCTTGCCTGGAAGATTTCGTCCATAAGTCTGTCCTCAATCAGCCGCCACATTTCCGTACTGATTCTCCCATCTGGATCAGCACGGTCAATGACTGCTGCTTGAAGAATGTCCGACTTGGACGAATCCTTCCCCTTTTTGGTCGATGAAGGTTGCACGTCACCAGATACTACCCGCTTCACTACTCCCTTATGAGAGTTTTTAAGCGGGCCACTTGGTACATTACCAACCTTCTTCGCAGACGGAATCTGCTGGTCATCCCCCGACCTCACTCTTTTTATGGTCCCCTTAGGGGGACCTTTAAAAGAGTCATGCGGAATATGACCTGCTTTCCTAGAGGTAGATGGTATCTCATCTCCAAGCAGAGCTCCCCTAATTGACCTCATTTGAGATCCTTTAGCGGGGCTCGCAAGAGCTTGATCTACCCTCTCTACTCTCTTCTCAATGGGTTTTTTCTCACTACCAATCCTTGCTGACCTGTCGCTTCCCTTGAGAGAACCTACAGGACTGCTGGATGGCTTGTGAGCATCACACTGTGTATCAGCGTCGACTTTTGGTTCCAAAGTGTTGGTAGACCCGGACTCTATACTCTTGCGAGCAATTTGCGGACCTTCCTCTACCTCTACTTTAAAACCATCGGAATAAGACAATCCCAGGATGTCACGATGGAGCCATAGGTCCGTTCAAACCTGTAGATGCTCTTTCGGTGTTTCCTGCGAACATGCCTATCCCGCCCGTCTAACAGCGATGGGTCCTTTCTAGCCAACTTATTTAGTGCAGCTATAGAGGCCCTAACACCGTTTTTCGCCTTTTCAAAATTCGTTCGGCTGTCGCTTGCGGCTTGCTCATCCATTGGATATGCTACCGCTACCTGCCGAACAATAGGTTTGGCCGTAGGCCTTGGCATGCCTGATGCCCCCGTCGAGCTCACCTGCTTCCTACCCGGAGTTGACGCAGTGACTGCAGTTCCGATTTCTTTGCCCCGGTCAAGAGCAGAGACAACTGTTGTCTCATGCTCTTCATCGGATAAAAGAGACAGGTCCTCCAGTCCCTCCGTCGCTCCAGATCCTACAGGGTCCTCCGCCGAGTCCAGCAGGCTGTCCTCCTCCGTTAGTTGGGTCATTAGTTGTCCGTGTTGAATGAGGATGTCCGTATGCAGTCTTATTAAGTCCATGTCATCGTCCCCATCCTCATTTTTCCCCCCTTTCCTGACGTCGTCCTTGTTTTCCCCTACCTTGACCCTATCCCTAACTCGTATGTCAGCGTCCGTCCCTTCTACTTCCCTAATGTTGATTTCTTTGTCCGTTGTCCCTTTGTCTCGTTCATTACTTAATCTATTAGTTTCCATTTTACTTTTTTCTATTTGGTCCCACGAGTATGCTCGTAAAAAATAGACCATCTCGCGCAGTGACGACGTACGCGGACTAGGCTGTAATACAACTGACCCTTGCCATCAGCATCAGAGGGGAGCTGTTCACTATTAGTTTCTTTTAGCACTAACTAATCATTCAGATCCTCGGCACTGCTACCAACCACCTTGATCTTAAAAGTGCATAATACCCATTTATTTGGTCCACGGAAAACGTATGACCCAAGACCGTACCCAGTGTCAGAGATGTATTCATTTCGGCGGAAACACCAAATAGAATACATCAATGCATCGCATCCAGTCCAGCAAGCCTACCGTTTTCAGGACTGGGTGTGATACAAAGGATGCATTAATGTCGGCAAGGGAAGAGGGCTCCAGCACCTTACATTAGTGCATCCAGTGTCTCTCGCCCAATCCCCCCTATCCGCCACCTGGGGACGCGTCCGATGGAAGTAAACAGGTAAAGACTCCACACGGATTCTTGTACATTATTAAAGTGTGTTGTATAAAGAGTGTAATTTAAGTGTGTGTGTATATTAGAACACAAGTGACTATTTAAACTGTTGTTGTACATTTTAAATAAAATAAAGAGTCGTTACAACTTTTAAACTACTAAACTGCTTTTATTTGCAATCAAAGTATACGGGTTGTTTAAAGGGAATAAGATACCGTTTTTCAAAGGTAAAAACGTAACAGTATATTTATTTTCACTAACTAATTCAACCAACTTAAGTCATGATCTAAATTACATTTTATTATATTTCCATTAATTTTAATACTTTCATCATTTTGTTCGTTATCATAAGTCGCATTATTAATTCCAACTTTTGTTTCACTATTTTTGATTGTGATTTTACCATTTTGACTGTTAGTATTATTTTTTCGGTTTACAAAACAGTCTTGTCCCAGTGTCATCATCTAAATTACATTTTATTATATTTCCATTAATTTTAATACTTTCATTATTTTGTTCGTTATCATAAGTCGCATTATTAATACCAACTTTTGTTTCACTATTTTTAATTGTGATTTTTCCATCTTGGACTGTTAATATTATTTTTCCGTTTACAAAACAGTTTTGTCCCAGTAGAATATTCATTAGCAAAAGTTTATCATCGATTAAATATAATACAATGGGTATTTCGATTCCGTTATTGTCAAATTCACCGCAATCTTTTCGTTCACGACACGTATTCCACCACAAATACCGGAAATCCTCATATTGCACTTAATTCGTTCAGAATTTAATTCTTCGTAAACTGATTTTTTTTTATTAAACTGCACTGACTTTCTGTATCAATGAAAGCACTTAATATTTTATCGTCCAAATTTACTTCTATTTTAAAAATGTCATCATTAGAAAAAAAGATTCAGGTTCGTTTTTAGCGTAAACTTCGTTACATTTAAAAATAAAGAGAAACATTTAAAGCAAATTCGATTCTTAATTAAATTTTGATTTTTTATTAAAAATTTTATTTTTCACTAGAAATTCAATTTTTTGGTAAAATTCAATTTTTTACAAGAAATTCAATTTTT
Organism: Protocalliphora azurea; assembly: GCA_932274085.1. Taxonomy (NCBI): domain Eukaryota; kingdom Metazoa; phylum Arthropoda; class Insecta; order Diptera; family Calliphoridae; genus Protocalliphora; species Protocalliphora azurea. Next base: position 3,126,336 of record OW026519.1, read on the forward strand.
ACTAAAAATTTTTCATGAAAAATTTAATTTTCACCAAAATTAAATTTTTACTAAAAATTCAGTTTGTCATTAAAATTTAATGTTTCCTAGATATTCAATATAAAAAATCGATTTTCACTAAAAATTTGATTTATTAAAATTCGATTTCTACTAAAAATTTGATTCTTTTTACTAAATAAATACTCGATTTTTTACTAAAGATATGATTTTTCACTAAAAAAAAAACGTTACAACTTGAGCAAAAACAATAATTGGTTAGACATAGCCAAGCAGCACTTAACAATTTATTTTATAAATTATAATTCACAATAAAATTTAATTTGTTGTACAAAGCAATAAAATTTAATTTGTTGTACAAAGAGTCCAGGCTTTTGGGAAATAAAATCTTTTAACGATAAACATACACAAAAGCTTCTTATTTGAATGTCATGCCAGGTACCCTATAGAGAAACTCTCCATCGTCATCATAGTAACAATCATTTGTACGGAATGTAGCTCCTTTACGCCGTAATTTCCGCGGTATATAAATACGTCTTAAAAGAAAATTAAATTCACATAAATAAAAATATGATTCTGTAAATGACGAAAAGTTCTCTATGCAATTATCGATTTGTTTTATTTAAAAACTTTGTTGATCGCCTATTTAATTACCAAATAATATTTATAAAATATCGATATCATTTCTAAATTTATCTAAATTATAATTTTATATGACTAAAGTACATTTCATTTTTGATCTGAAGTTTAAAAAAACACACACACATAGCACTTTTCGTCAGCACACCGACTATATATAAAACTTACTCTTTCATTGTAGACATTCCATAACGTTTTCTGTCATCTTCACTGATAACAACTTCATTGGAAGCAAATTTTTCAGTGTAATCGAAATCATTAGAATTTGCTGTAGTAAAATTGTTTGTATCACTGACTACTCCTGTTCCAGTGGTATTTTTTAGTTTTTGTGCTGCCACTTGAACCAATGATATATCGCCATTTTTATTAGGCAAATTATTGTTGTTCCCTGGTAGATGATGCTTCTCCTTAAACTCACGAATTGTTATAGGCTTTTTGTTTTTTATTTCTCCTAGAAGGTACGAATCGCTATCATCGGTATTGGTGGCTACTTCTTTTTTTAGTTTTTCCTTTAATTTGTCATCTGCTAATGATGTCAATGTTGTTTCAGATTCATTGTTTTTTGGAATCAGTGACATTATAATTGAGGAAAATTCGTTGCTCTTCGGTTTCTGCCATTGTTTCTTTTGGAACGTTTGTGTGGAATCTTGCAAAATTTTTAAATCTTTCGGGTCTCGATCAACAAACTTTTTTAAATGTTCATACAATTCGTCACTCATTTTGGTAGTATATTCACCTTTCTTAAAACGTTCCCAATTCTTTAGAACACTTGCGTCATGAGCACGAATTCTTTTCTCAGACATTGGACTCCAGTGTGCTTTTAAAATTTTACATATTGTTTCAGAACTGGCGGGAAAACTTTCAGCTAATTTTTCAACTGTCCACTCTTCGTTATCACTCGAATGCAAAAATTTAATTTGTTCCTTTTCGGCGTATGTTAATAAGTTGGGTAGTGGCTCCTTGCGGAAATATTTATTTTTTACTATATATTGTCTTATTTTTTCTCTTTGTCGTATTAATTCTAATTCGTGTTGCTTGTGAGACTTGTGCGCATTTATTAAATCACTTTCCAAACCTGCATAGCCTTCTGGGTCACTTTGTATAACACTGGCTGCATCTTCTATAGCATTTATTTGATGACCCAATCCGGGATTGGAGCGCTTAGCCAAACGTCTTAATAGTAAACATGATGTAATCGAAAAATTTCGCGTTAATTGCAAGGAAAATGCCATTACTTAAAATTTATAAAATATTTATAATTATGTATATATAATTTTGATATAAAGTTTAAATAAGTATTCTTTTACACTGATAGAAAAAGAGGTTAAATTGTAACAAATTTGGCGTAAATCAAGATTACCATCACACTTGATTTTTAAATAATTTTGATAATGATTCAGTAGCATTTTTATTTGTGATTAAAGCAATGTAAAAAATTTTGCCCGCTCTCTCTTAGTTTTCGAGTTATGGGTACTTGAAGTTATAATATAAAAATGCAATTTTCTCCTTCCTCCTGTAATGAAAATGAACAATATGGGTATCATTGGAAAGGTCTTGAGAAGACCTTTCAATTGATATATAAAACGTTATACAACATTAACCCATTGCGAGCCAAAATGATATTTTATTATTTTATGTACTGACTTTTTTTACAAAAGTACCGTTATCTCAAAAATATATCGATATAACGGTACTCTCCTATACATCAAATCATTTAGAGAACATTTTAAGCTTTCATATGACCCCCATATTACACTCCTAGCCCATTAAATAACAAAAATATAGCACTTTAAAAATTAATATTTAGAAAAATTAATCGATTTTTACTAGTAATATATTTGTAATATTGTTTATTTTCATTACAGGAGGAAGGAGAAAATTGCATTTTTATATTATAACTTCAAGTACCCATAACTCGAAAACTAAGAGAGAGCGGAGAAAAATTTTTATGTAACTTTTTTTAACCAAAAATAGTGCTTTTGTCGAAAATAAAATTTGTTAAAAAATCAACTGTGACGGTAATCTTGATTTGTTCCTTTAATTTTAAATTACATCAGGGTGTAAATAAAGATAACCGGCTCACTTGGCTTTAAAAAAATGTTTATGTTTTTTTAATATTTTTACTTCTGATTAAAATAATGTAAAAAATTTTCCCGCAAGCTCTTAGTTTACAAGTTATGGTCCTCTAAATTTTTGATATATTTTACTGAATATATTTATTAATACATAGATATCTAAATTACATTGATACTTTATAAAAACTCGTACAAATATCTTTTTAATGATATGAAACATGAACATATACCGTCCTTACCTCACATAATGTCTACATTAGAGATTTTTTTATCAACACAAACTTCAAACTTAACGTGAATTTGTGGAAGGTGGCAACAGTTGCACAAAAACAACAATATGGCGTATTTATTATTTTTTTTTATATAATCAGTTTGACAACTGTGACAACCAAAATAATAATCAACTCTTAAACTAAGGTTACCTTGTATATATTCGCACTGATTTTGACGTTTGTTTTGATATAAATTTGCCTAATGTAGACACCAAGAATAAGCAATGACTGTTTTTAACCATTTCGCGTCGGTCAAAATTTGTTACTTTAATCTTATTATTAATTCTTTTAAAGTGTAGAAATGTTATCATTTTACTTCGAATGACGTCTATTCATTGCAAAATATTTTGATCAGCTGTGTTTTTTTATGTTTTTATTATTTATCTTTTTTTATTTTGTGTAAAGCAAAGTATGTGGCAATAATTAAACAAAGTCTCTGCAAAATGGAAGGAAGAAATGATTTAGAATCGATAATCAATTCCCAAAAGGAGCAACTTTCCCGATATGAAAAAAGATTGAAAGGTAAGTAGGCTATCGATACATTTATCATCTATATATGATACAAAACACTTTTTCTTCCAATTAAGATATAATAACAGCCTATAAGGGACTGCTCAAAGAGAAAGAAGCTCTAGAGACTAGCTTAACAGCAATTCTAAGTACAAAAGATGAAAAAACGACTGGATCATCTAGCGATGCAACAGATTCAAAAACAGAAGAGGTTACAAAGACATCTTCCACTAAATTAGTAGAGAACTTGCCATCTGAGGATAAGATTTCTCTTCAGGGTCAAATTGCAACACTAATGAACTCCTTGGCCACTTTGTCGGCGGAAAAATCACGTATGGAAGCATCATTTCAAGGCGACAAAAAAGCCATGCGTGCCCAAATACAACAGAAGGAACAAACGATAAATGAATTGCAAAATACAATTAAGAAAAACGAAGAACTTGCTAAAGCTGATGTTGATGAATACAAGGCCAAGTTAATAATTGAGCGCCAGGAACGTGAAAAAGAAACAAACAATCAAATGCTAATGATAAGAGAACTTCAGAAGTTGTACGCTGATGAAAGGCATTTCAAGGAGAGCATTGAAATGCAGTTAAATAACTTCAAAATGCAGTTTGCTAGCAATGAGGCTGAAAATACTCGAATAACGGAACTGCAATCCCAACTAAAGGAAGCTAAAGCCCAACTCAAACTATTGAATAGTCAGAGAAGTGGCGTTGACGCTTCTTCATCAGCTGGTCAAAACAGTACTGTATTATTGAAACAACTTCAAAGGGAAATGCAACAATTGAAGGAACATCATGCTATAGCTATAAAAAATGAACAACACAGAGTTCAAATAGCAGAAGAACAGTCTCGCAAACTTGCAGTTTTACACGAGAATCGTGTAGCTAATCTTGAATCTAGATTGGCTGAGTTAAGCACTTCCGTTGGAGCATATGATCGTTTAAGACAACAAGACCAGGAATCGATACAACTATTAAAAATGCAAATACATGATTTAGAGAAGTTAACTTCTGAACATTCCAATAAAGCACAATTAGAGGAGCCAGCCTTTGATCCTTATAACGATAAAAGAGTAAAGAGAGCAATACTCACTAATAACGATATAGAGAACATTGTCGAAAATATCATGCATTTGAAGAAAATTCTCTTACAGGCGAATATTTATTCAACTAATCCGATTGATTTAACGAATATTTTTACAGTTGGTGCAGATCATTCCCAGTGTGAAGAGGAATTGTCAAGAGTATCACAACAACTCGAAGCTTCAAGGCTTCAAGTCAACGAACTCGAAAATAAATTAAAGCAACAAAAAGATCACATAATCACATTGCAGGAAAAGGTAAAGGATTTAAATCGTAACATAGACGAACAAGATTTAGAGTTGAAAAACTATAATGAAAAGTTACGAGTAGCAATAAAGGAGGAGCGTTCTAAATGGCAAACATTACATGCTGATACAGAAAATGACTATCGTTGTAAGTTAAACGAATTGGAGCAGCAATTGCAGAAACAAAGACAACGTTCACTACAGCTACTCGATGAAAAGGAACAGGAGATAAAAGCCCTACAAACCTCTTTCGAAATCTTCCACTCTGGCAATCAGTCAAATACTGCTACTCTAAACATTACTAAAAATGATACCAATACCGTAACTTCATCCGATGGAGAAACATTTGATGATGTAGGGCAACAAGATCAATCTACGTATAAGAAATCAAACATCAAAGCAAAGAAGCTATCGATGGGTGATAGTTGTCATATGTTACATTATGCCAATGAAATTGCACGTAAAGACATTGAAATAACTAACTTAAGGAAATCTAAATATCAAGCGGAAACTTCAATGCGCAAAGCTGTACAGGAAAAAGTCACTGTTCAAGAAGAACTTAACAATAAAATTAGTATGCTTGAAGAGCAGGTCGATAGGTAAGATAAAAATATTGGGGGCCTATATTCAAAACCCTCAAAAACCTGTTTTAAAAAATTTTTCCAATATTTGCAACTTTAAGGAGAGAGGGTTTTGCACTTTTGAAATATTCAATGTGTACAAATAAAACAACTATATAGATAGTTTTGTATTATAAAAAATACATTTAATTACAATTTAATGTATGATTTTAAAAATAGGCTGCTCTATATTAAGATCTGAGCAAGAGGAATGCTGTCCACCTTACAAACATAATTATCGCATATCTAAAGAACGTTTACAAGGAAAGTATTAAAATTTTATGTTAACTTCATCAGCTTCCACAATTGAGATGAAAATAGGATGGGTACGTACACTGTGAGCGGTAGCTCCTATATAAAGTAAAAATTATTTATGGCTTAAATGAAAAACTATTATAGCAAAAGTTTTAAAATTGTGTGGGAGTAATTCCGATATCAAGATTTATAACTGAGATGAAAAGAAACTTACAGTGAGTCTTGAGATTTTCTGGGAATAATTTTCTTGTCAAGTTCCACAATTTCAAAAATAAAGTATTTATTTTGTTAGATATAGGAATATAAAAACGTTGGTAAAATTGGAACCGCGAGGAATTTTCATTTGAAATTTATATCATAAATTAGGGGGTTATAGGGAATATGGCATCGAAGACGCAATTTCATGAAAACCTAAGATAGAAGTTTTTGAATATAGACTCTCGATATGTATTTCATATTTATTTATTTTATTTTATTTATTCAAGAATGTAATACAAAGCCGTTTCATGGCCAAAATATAAATATGTATTACATAGTAATAAAAATCCTGAGTAATTAACAATTATATATAACAAATAAATATATAAACATATATATGTAAAAATGTAACATATACATGTACAATAATATAAAAATAAAAAATTCATAAACATGAAAATAAGAGTTAATAACATTAACATTTTAATTAGTTTGTAAAAACTGAGTAAAGCATAAAAATCTTAACTGTGTACATAGTATTTTGTGGCCGTAACGAACTGAAATAGTTTATCTTTTTAAAATTCGTTATAAACGAAATTACAGATTTTCTTTTTTATAACCATTTATTTTATTTCATCTTTTCATTAGACTTGAACGTTGTAAGTCACGCGAAGGTGCGAATTTGGAGTATTTAAAAAATGTTATTATCAGTTACATTGTGTCCAAAGACACGGATGGAAAGCGGCATATGATGAATGCAATAAGCGCTGTCCTGCAGTTTACACCCCAAGAGACAAAAATCATTAATGAAGCGTTTAATAAGAAATAACATATTGTAGAATATTTATTATTACTAATTTGTAACATTTTAATATAAAATAAAAACAAGTTGTATTAAGACAAAAGCATATGTAAAACTACTTAAAACCATTTACAGGAAACTTGTCTAAATGATCTTTCAATACAGCCGGAAACATCGAAAAGAACTTAAACCTGGAACCCATTTTGTCCGGTTGTGTTAACATCTCGTAGGCAGATTTTATTACTAATCGATTTTCTGGCAAGGCATTTTTCAACAAGCGCTAATTAAAATATTTTATAATAAAATCCATTAATTTCAATAAAAGTTTTGAATGTTTATAAATAAGTACCTCTAACCGAACTTCTCCTTGCATGCGTTGTAGAAAAAGTCCTTGTTCCGTAGGTCCAAAACATAAAACTTTGTTATCTTTTTCAGCAATTTGTTTCATTCGCCTAAAGTCAATGTCTACTGTTATGTCAGCAGTACCTGGAGATTTCAATGGATTAAACAGTTCATGCTTTTTAAAAGCCTGAAAAATTAAAAAATCTATAAAATTTGTCTTATACATATTTTACATTTATATAAATACCCTTAATGTATCAGATTTTTCACCAAAATGACCATAATCTATTATTAGACCAATACCACCATTTGCTTCGAAACGATCTGCCAGTAAACTGATAATACGGTCTGATTCAACCGAATATTCAAGACATTGTCTAGTTTCACCATCAATGGGATCAAATAATTTTGAAATTGGTGTTTGATTTTTCGACAAAACATATCTAAAATCTGCGTCATTTGTTTTTTTATCGGCAATATCTATTAGTATTTCCTTCCATAATCCATCCTCCATTTGAAGTTTATGTACAGGCAAAGCATCAAAGAATTCATGAGCCATTACTATGGAAAAGTCGGCTGGTACATCCTCTAGTCGGGAATACCAATACACTTGTATGCCTGAGGCAGTCACACCTTTCTGATAAAAAGCACACGTATTATTGTCGGCATCTTCATGCTTATAGCACAAAAGTTGAGCTTGTAATGTACTTAAATGTGGACTTATCTCAACGAGATGTATTGAAAAGTTATTTCCCAATTTGAATTGTGATAACACCTTCAGGACATCACGAGTTAAAGTACCTCTGCCTGGGCCAAGTTCCACTAATTGAAATGGTGGTCCACCTATTTTTTGCCATTCACTTAAAATCCAAATAGCAACCAGCTTTCAAATAATTATTTCAATTCAATAACTATTTTTTTATCACTTCACTTACCTCTCCAAAAATTTGTGATATTTCGGGTGAAGTTATGAAATCGCCCTCCCGTCCAAAAACATCCCGGTGCATATAATACCCTGACTGGGGATTTATCAAAACTTCTTGCATATATTCAGCAACTGTAATTGGTCCAGTTGCTAAAATTTTTGCTTGAAGTTGTTTTGTAAGATCTACATTGACTTTAGGTTTAGGTTTACTTTCCGTGTCGGCTACCGGTTTTGATATTACTTTACTTTTTGCAGTAAAGTCAGGTCGTTTAACGGATTTATAACTATAATATCTGCAAGTCTTTTGGTAAGCCTGATGAAGTACTGATCTATGCATGGCACTATAATTTCAACAAAGAAATTGAATAAACTGTTACACAAGAAAAATGACAAAAAACCTACACACAATACGGAAAAATAAGTAAAATATTTGACAAGAAGTAAACAAAAAAATATGTATGTCCAAGTCGGGGTATTGAAGGTATGAATTCTTCATTTTAAATTTTGTAGATTAATTTTATAATTGCCTATACTTGCACAACACCCACGAGCGCATTTAGTGTACTTGATTATAATATCAAACAACTTGGATAGGAAATGTTATATATATATATATATATATATATATATATATAGAATGATAAATTGTAAAATTGTTTCCTTTTAGTGTTTGTTTTACATGTTAAAAAAAAATTTATAAAAATTGTGGTAAAAAAGTGCGAATTGCTTAAATAAAAAGGACATGTTTACTCTGTGACTGATTGAAAATAATGATATATTATAAGATTTATTAAAATACGTGTACCCCTTATTTAAGATTTAACATAATATAAACAAAATGGTTACTCTCCTCTGCCGGCGTTATCTCACGTAGACCTGGGGTTAATCACAGTTGTAGACCTGGGGTTATCACAACAGTCTCATAATACATCTTATAATACTGATATTTGAATCTACATGCGAAATAATTCTCTCAGAGCGCGAATTTGACACTCTCTGACACAAAAATCTTACATATTATGTTACGTCTAGACGGGCTCTTACCTAAATTGTTTGTACATTTAAAATTCCAGATTCATAGGATTTTCTCCAAGAATTTAAATTCATAAAACTATTATTTTTGTAATCCCTAGAATTAACGATGATTCTTTTGAGCGATGCTTTATTATTTTATTAGCATGTCGTTGGAATTACTTACCTTTCATCTGGCATCTCTGCCTCAAGATTAAAACATCGTGTTAATTTTTACTTGAAAAATGAATTGAATTTTTAAATTAAAAAGTGTAAAAAAAATCTAATTAAATTTGCTTTAACTTTCTTTTGTTTGGCAATGTTTGCTCAAAAAAGAAGAAAGCATTGGGGCAATAGCCCCAAATTCAAGGTGCCAAAAACTACAGACGGTCCCAGCACTAGTGCCAACAGGTTTCAGCTTCTGTCTGAAGACGAAGAAGAAGAAGAAGGAGTTGCTATCAAAGAAAAGATTCCACCAATAATTGTGAACCCTACCCACAGTTTTTCAACTTTGATCGGATTATTGGAGAAAACTATACCTACAAACGGATGTCTATTGGTACAAAAATTGTATCAAACTCGTTATCGTTGTACAATGAAGCTTTGAGTGTTCTCAAAGACAAAAAATTCCAGTATTATACGCATGAATTGAGGGATGCAAAAACTTTTAAATTGGTTTTATTAGGCCTTCCACAACTGGACACAAAGATAATTGGCGAAGAATTTGTAAGCTCGCTCAACATAAACCCGGTAAGCATTAAGGAACTAGCAACAAAAAGATCCAGTGTAGATGACGCCCTCTATCTCATTGAGTTTGATCGTCAACATGTTTCAAAAAGAGAGGTTATGAAAATAAGATATTTTTGTAATATATCTGTATATTGGAGAAAAGCTCTAAAGGGCAATAAAGGTCCCACACAATGCTCCAAGTGTGCTATGTATGGACATGGTGCTAAAAATTGTAACCGTATCGTAGTGTGTTCAGCCTGCGCCGGAAACCATGAGTATGCAGTTTGTTCACTCAATAAAGGTAATAGTGATGGTAGTATAATTTATAAGTGCTACAACTGCATAAAGAAGAACTTAAAAAACGTTAACCGTAGAGCTGATGACCCAAAGTGCCCAAGTCGTCAAGAATATTTAGAAATCCGTCATCGACTAACATCTAAATCTAGGGCGACCAGCAGAAGAACTAACGTAACATATTTTAAAGAAGACGATCATGATTTTTCTCAATTGCCAAGGCAAGAACCCCATAATAATACTCGTAATTCCCGCGATTTTGGTAATTTGTATTCTGAGGTAGCTAAAGGCAAGAGCTACGACAATAATAATAATGATGACATTTCCAACGAAAGACTTCTGGAAATATTTTTTGATGCTGTCGATGCTTTGCAAAGATGTCAAAATAAGTATGACAAGCTACGAGTTTTGGGTATGATGCTTAAACATGCCATATAATTCAACCGGTAGACACTATGTTCATGTTATGCATTGGAATGCCCAAGGCATAACTGAGTCAGCAGTTGCCCAGCTGGAATACCTTTTACACAAAAGGAAAATCGATATTCTCCTTTTAAATGAGACTTTTTTGTAACATTACGCATACGTTGTTACCAAAAATAAAAACAAGTACTGCTGAAAGTTAAATAGCTTGCATTTATCTCCACTTTATTTCTCTAATTTACATTAAGGGTTCTCATTAAAACGCGCAAAACCCTCGCAAACTATGCAATGTACACAAGTTTGCACACTCGCAAGTTAACCATCAAAAATTGCACACTTGCGATGTTTAATTTATAAATCAACTGTCTTTTGTTTACATTTAAACTTATTAATAAATATCGAACCAATTATTCAACAGTTTTTATTCATATATTGATTTCTCAGTAAATCCAATCCACATTAAGAGGAGTATTTTTAACTTAGTTAAATTATGGCTATTAAATAAATAAATAAATTACAGTCAAAGTACAGTTACGTTAATTAAAATGAAATCATTGCGTGTATCATTGATTTTAACAAAATTTTTCAATTATTTTCAATGATTTCGTAATATTGCACAACATTTGAAAAGGAGGTTCATGGAACATGTCGCCCAAATATGCAAAATTGTACAACTTGGAAACTTAAACGTTTAAATGAGTACCCTTATTATTTATTATTAATATTATTATTATTTTTTTTTACTTAACTAATTCTTAGTAAATTATACATAAATCTGGAAAATACTAAAAATTGGTTCTCAACAACTTATTTAATATTCATTAAATATTAAATAAAATAAAAGATTAAAATACTCATGGTATAAAAAATAGAAACTAGTTTTAATCAATTCGATTTTTTAAAAATAAGGATTTTTGAAGTTTACATTTTGCAAACATTAAAAATAAACGTTGACATATTTTGGAAGTGTTTTTTTTTAATTAGAGGATTTTTTATTAAAAATATGTAAGTGTACTATTTAATGGATATATTTTAACACGTACTTTAGAATTGATTCATAATCTATTTATAAGAGTATATCTCCAAGACTTAATGATAAAGCATTAAATTTTGACCGACGAAACTTCTTTATGGATTTTAAATTTTAGCATTTAGGGCGAAAAATGGAATTTTAGATAGAAGTGTGTTATTTTAATAAATATACTTATTATTAAAATGTGTATTTTTATTATTTATTGGGTCAATTTTAACAAATATGAATGTGTTCTTTTACAAATGAAATATTTAACAAAAGGAACAAATTAAATTCACCGGCCTGTTGAAATAAAAATATTTTCTCTTTAACGTTAATAAACATTTTTCGATGTAGCTGGACTGCAGCCGAGCTTAAGCACTTTCGCCTCTACGTATGTCGGCAACGGCTTCGCTGAATACATTTTTTTTTAATATAAAAAAATTTTGTAAGTTCTGGTATATCAATAAAAAATAGTGCAGTTTTTTATCTCGATGATTTAATGAATATGGGCATATCATTACAAAAGTATTTGAAGGTACTTTTAAATGGTGTTCATATAATTTGAATTGCATACTTATTAAAAAAGATATTCAGAAAAAAACTACAGAATCATTATAAAAACCAAGTTGGCCGGTGATTTTAATTTAAGCCCACTGTTTAAAAAACAACATAGTTGGATATTGGTTCAATATTTTATTAAAATAAAGTTGAAAATAAATCTTTAGCTCTCAAACATGAACACATTTAAAATTAAATTTTTTCTTTGTAAATAAATTTAATTGTAATATTTAAAAAAATGGTAACACTTGCATGTTTAAAAAAATAAAGAAGAAAACTATACATACCTGAAAGTAATCTTATAAAGGTTCAAGATTTTTCGAACTCTGTTCAAAACAAAAATTTTAAAAATCATGTCTGAAAAAGACACCGTCTAAATTGAGTGTTAGATATTTGTTTGCATTCTAAAAATGCACAGAAGAAAAAAACAATATTTTCATCACTGTTTCCTCTGTACATTGCTTGTTACAATGTATCTATACTAGTATCTATACTAGACAAATTTTTATCAAGACAAACTTCAAAAGACTGCCAATCAATACACAATCTTAGTCAAACAGCTTGTTATAATTTTTAGTTCTTACAGCTGTCAAACTGCATATATAAAAAACATTAATGAAATCACTTCATTGTTGTTTTTGTGCAACTGTTGCCACCTTCCATAAGTTCGGGTTAATTTTGTAGTTTGTCTTAATAAAAAATTGTCTAATATAGACACTAAGTTTTCATTTTATAATACATAAAATTTATTTCCATTAAAAGAAGAAGCATTAAATTTTATATTTGTTGTGAGAATTCTGTTATTTAAATTATGTCTTTTCATTTGAGTACGAAAGAACGTTTGCTTCTGTTAATTGATGATATGGAGTTAATATCAAAGTATGTATGATGGTATATGAAATGTTTTTTAAAATCAAATTACAGATTTATATTTAGGGAGCTGATAGATAACCTATCGCCCAAACATCAGAAAATATCGACTGCTGAACATACTGCATTGGTTGACCTGTTGGTGGCAAAGGATAAAGAATTTCGCAAGATGTTAGAATTAGCTGATGAGCAGGCAAAGTTGGAACAAAAAATGGATGACTTGAAAGCTAAAGTTGATGTACAGGTTTGTTGGTTTTTTAATTGATATTTGAACAAAGTTAATAAAACAAGAAATACATTGTAAATATGTGCAAATTGCAGGATCGTGAAATTCAAAAATTGCAAAAGTCTCTGAAAGAAGCCGAACACATTTTATCGACGGCAATTTTTCAAGCACGACGAAAATTAGCCAGTATTAATCAAGCTAATAAAAGACCAGTATCATCTGAGGAGTTGATCAAGTATGCCCATCGCATAAGTTCGGCAAATGCTGTTAGTGCACCTTTGACATGGTGTATCGGCGATGTTCGACGTCCTTATCCAACTGATATAGAGATGCGAAATGGTTTCCTAGGCAAATCAGATCTTAATATTAATGGAGGAAGTGTTGCTCATCAAAATAGTATGGCCGATAATCAACGAAATATTAATGAAGTACCAAATGCATTCCAAAATCAATTCAATTGGACTAATATGGGTGAATTACACATGTCAATGGGTTCTTCGGGCAATTCAGTAGCATTAGAAACACGTTCACATAAAGAAGCCTCGCAAGATGATGTAGAAGTTATGTCTACGGACAGTTCTAGTTCAAGTTCAAGTGATTCGCAATAGCTTTAAGAAATCCGTAATATAAAATTTTTGAGAGACCAAAAATAACTATTAATTTTTTTTCAAATTGAAAAAGTTGAGTAAAGAATAAGAAATATTATTTATGTTATTTGATATCTGTTATTGTCACCAATTTTTTTTTTCTTTTGTTCAATAACTTATTTTTCAAAAATATTTTTTGCGTCATTAAAATATATCAGGTGTGATGGAAATCGATCTTTTTCAAATCGAACGGTTTGAAAAGATGTGATGAATTTCGGTCGATTTTAAGAATAATTCTTGGAACAATGCTTTATTTTGCCTTTGTGAGATACAGCCCTATTGAAAATCAAGGAAATAATTGTCGAGAAACACCTAAAATTGTACAACAAAATCTGATTAGATTTTTTCCCACTACATACCCGTATATATATATATATATATATATATATATATATATATATATATATATATATATATATATATATATATATATACACGGAAACAAATTATTTTCAAGAATAACTATTATAAGGCAATATATACATATATATATATATATATATATATATATATATTCTTGAAAATAATTTTTTTTTGTTGCTAATATCATTTATTTTTCAATATATATTTTTTATGTTTCTTGATAATAGTTAAAATATATATTTTTACGTTTTAAAGTTTATATTGGAAACAACAAATTCAAATTTACTTGTTGTTTTCAATACAAATTGTCGAAAAGAATTTTCGTTTCCATTCACAAAATTATTTTTTCCATTTTTTACAGTTTTTACGTTTTATATAAATCTTATAACAGTTATGTCTCTGATTTGAATTTAATTAAGTTAATGTCTTTTTCTTAAATTTAATTTTTTTGCATTAATATATCAGATTTTCCCATTTTATTTAGGAATTCCTTATAGCTTTTAACGCTTTCTTATTTTTCGGCAAAAATTCAAGTTTACCGGCTCACCATTTGATATTCTTATAGTAGGACCTACAATATATCGTCACTTAAAACGCAAAAGGTCTAACCACACTAATTTTTTAAAGCAGAATCAAAAGACGTTATGAAAATCAAAAAGGCCGCATTCAGACTGAGCATGAAAACTTGTTTAATGAGTTTTCGCCCCAAAACATTATTGAAACCTTAAATTTTCTTATACAAAATGAAAACTCCAAAATACCAAGTTTTCAATGAAAACTAACTTGAAAACGTTTAAATTTTCAAAATACAGAGGCCCGGTTGCGCATTTACACTTTTTCTTTTTCGGATTTAAGTTTAAGGCGTATAAAATGTCAGGAGGTCGATTCTTGTTCTGTTAGTTTTTTTCCTGTGATAAAAATATTTTCATTTTCCAAAATATGTGAGATAACGCCGGCAGAAGAGAGTATATTTATATTGTTTTTAATTTTAATTAAGGGGTAATAAATCCTATAAGATATGATTATTTTCAATCAGTAAACATGTCCTTTAATTTTAAGAAATTCGCACTTTTTTAGCACAATTTTTATAAAAATGTTTTTTAAAATGCAAAACAATTATTAACAGGAAACAGTTGTTTTTTCAGCAATTTCCAAAATGCATACAATTATAAGATAGTTGTATATAGAATTATATATTGTTACATTTTTACCTTTTAAAAACTGTGGCTTATTTCCTTTTAAATAAACCGGTACTTTGATTGCAAATAAAAGTTGTAACAACTCTTTATTTTATTTAAAATGTACAAAAAAAAAACAGTTTAAATAGTCACCTGTGTTCTAATACATACACACTTAAATTACACACTTTAAACAGCACACTGTAATAATGTACAATAATATACAGCCAAGGCGGTTAATTTGTCTTTAGTTAACGATGCTTCCAAAAGACTGACTCAATGGTGTTCTCACGGCCAATTTATATACACTGCATTACCTTCTAGATGATTCTCAAAAGCTCTATTTCTTTCTACAATGTTCTTAAGGGACAAACTAGTATATTCGAATTTTAGAGCTTTCGATGTTAATGTTAACATAAACAGAAAGGTCTAGAACCATTGATAACGGTTGAGAAGCATTATTTAATTTTAAACCAGCCGTTATATATATATATATATATATATATATATATATATATATATATATATATATATATATTATATATTATATATATTATATATATATTATTATATATATATATATAATTTCTTAATCACCTTGTATGGTCCATCGCAATCTTACTTTGTGGGTTATACAACAGTACAAAGCTGGCCTTCGTTAAATCCTTCAGAATTCGCTGCTCGATCATATCAGGCTTTCATTTTGTCTCTGGTCATTTTTATTCGTCTGCGTACGAATTCATGAAGTTCGTTTAGGTCATCTTGCTCTTGGGAAATGTTTTCATTATTTGTTGATGAGGGCTTAATACCGAATTCTAAATCACCAGGCAACTTGAGTTATGTTCCGAAGACAATTTTTGCAGGTGTTCGAGAGGTTGAGTCATGAACAGCTGATCTGTATGCCAATAGAAATTTCGGTATGTGTTCATCCCAGTCCTTCTGATGTGCACTGATCACTTTTCTTACACTCCTCCAGAGTGCGATTGAATCTTTCGACCATGCCATCAGATTGAGGATGCAGTGGCGTTGTTCTGGTTTCTCTTATTCCGTATAAATTGCACATTTCCTTGAATGCGGCAGATTCAAAATTTCTACCTTGATCAGAATGCAACTCCAGTGGAACAACATAGCGGCACACCCAGTTATTCACAAATACGCTTATAACCGTTTTAGCTTCCGGCATCACTGACGGGGAAAGGGCCTGCTACATCCATTTCAATACGCTCGAATGGCGTGCCTGAGTTATACTGCTGAAATAGAGAGAACAGATATAAGTTTTAATCTAAAAGCGTTATTTGAATGAGAAAATAGTCGAAGTTCCAAAGGCAAATAATTCCAAAGCCGTGCAATTTTTACAATAAACTTTCGCTAAAAATAATCATTATTGATTCTTGGGATTTTAATCTCAAGATTCCTAGAATTATTTAAATAAAGAACTTTTTTAACTTAATTTTTAAATTTTTAGTGTTTTTTGAAATATTTTATGTCTTATATACCGAGACTAGATTATACCTGGGGTGCTTCGCTACCCACATCGTATACAATATTTTCCAGACAATCCCGAGTAATAAGAAATCTTAGTAGAAATCTTTAACGATTGTAACTAATCAAATATCTTTCAAACATTATATCCTGTGTTTTTTTTTTTCAAAAAACGCGGAAAATGCTTGAAAAATAAATAATCAATATAAAAATAACGGTTAGATGCAAAAACAAACACTTGCTAGTTTAAATGTTTAAACAATTTTTTTCGCGAATAAAAATCTAAATAACTGTAATAACTCCCTTCTACTTTGACTGGTAATTTTTTTAATTTTGTCGACCCCCAAGGGGGTCCCCATACAAAAATTTTTAAAAAATCACCATATTTGGCACTTTAAATGAAACAATCAGCGAAATGGCTATATTTGTTTTGTTTTGGAGTTTATTTTTTTTTAATACAACTTAATAATAGAAAAGAAACTACAAAATATTGTTTAAAACACACATGGATTTTCCTACAATTTTGTAAAATTGTGTCTGGTGTGTTGTTAGGTATAAAACACACATGGATTTTCCTACAATTAGGGATAAGCGTATTTAAGAGGCTTTGAGAAAATTGCGTTGAAAAATATGCCACCTACTCCAGAAAAAATTTAATTTTCCATCGATTCAATGTACTTATACGACATTGCCCATGCGTGGTTTCGGTGGATCTGGGTAACATCAAACCAGGGAAAATTGTACATTCTCGCTGGCTCACCAAGGCCGCTAGATTGTTACGATTATATGTGACAACGGAAAGTCCATCCGAAAATTTACGGATTCTGGTTGAATTTATAATTAATTGTTATGTGCCAATGTACTTCAATATCAAGTATTGCAGCTCTGTCGTGTACGGCAGTGTATTATTTTTCAAGTTCATTAGATGGTCACGGTTTCTACAACCTCCTTTACGCAGTACTGTCAATCAAGTAATTAAAGATAATTCATATTATGCGCATTCGGAAAATATCTTGCTATCAATGTTGTTTGATGATAGCAAATAAAAGCGAGACTGTGCTATAAAGAAAATTCACGCGAATCATTCCGTACGATACATTGAAAGAATATTTAAATCCAGATGATCCACCGTTTAATGATCTAAACATTCCGTCACATATACAAGGAACGTAACGACATGTTCAACTGCTAGCTAGGGCTTCCAAACGAGTTATACCAGAAAATGTAGACGCTGTTATGGCGATGAGCCGTGCGAAATTACCCAGACTTAAGAGCAAAAAAGATTTCAAACAATATTTTTTTTTTTTAGTTTCTTTTCTATTATCAAGTTGTATTAAAAAAAAATCCAAAACAAAGCAAACATAGCCATTTCGATGATTGTTACATTTAAAGTGCTAAAAATGGTGATTTTTTTAAATTTTTGTATGAGGACCCCCCCACAGGGGTTCCAAGGGGTGTGCCACTAGCATGGGTGTGTCGATCATACATTTAGACTTATTTTGGATCAAAATAAGGAACATCAGAATTCATTTTAGAGGTATGGGCAAAGTTTGTTATTTTGATCCCTAGAATACGATTTTCCTTGTCACTTGGGCGATTTTTAAATCGACGCGCCCTAATATATATACATATATATATATATATATATATATATATATATAATATATATATATATATATATATATATATATATATATATACAAACATTTTTGACCAATGCTTTATTAGATAAAATATTTTTTACATATTTTTTTCTTTTTCTAATACCATATTTTATTAGGAGTAAAATGAGCAATTATTTAATGAAATCAGATTAGAATTGTAGGACATATGATTTTTCTCGATGTTGTAAAATTCATAAAAGTCTGTTATTTTACATGTTTCTTGTCGTTTCCATATTTATAATGCAAAGCAATACTAGTTTACATGCCGATGTAAAAAAATAAAAATCATCTCTAAGTTTCCTAATTAAAGCAATATGATAAATAGGATTTAATGCCTTTAATAAAAACTTTGAGCCATTTGAAATAAACTCAACAAACATAGATACACAATATCCTTACTCTGAGACTTGAAACCCTAATAACATTAATATTCCGCGGAAGATATGAATAGTTGTTATTTAAAGGTCGTAAACATTTTTATCTATCCATTTTGCATACCACACTAATATGTATTATTGTGAATAAAAAAACATTATTTTTTATATTTTTAAAACAAGTGTTTTTAAATAATTTTTATTTGTTTTTTCAATAACTGTTTTTTTTTCTATTTTGTTCTTTCGAAATATTTTTAGTTGTTCGTCAACTAAATTGTTATTTTTTTAAATACATACATATATAAATAAAATACCTTGGAAACTATTTACAATGGTTTTCATAATATCCAAAATCAAATAAAGAAATCCTTTTAGAAGAATTTCCTTTTTAATAAAATTTATATATCCTTAAATTAATAACAATATCTTAGATTGCAGCTAACAATAGATTTTTAAATTTCTTACATTAATTTAATAGTAATTACAAGTATTTACAATGTTTAGAAAAATTTTACTAGTTGTATGCAGAGTAAAAAAAAAAAATAGGAATTAAATACATGATTTTTTTAAAGCATTGCACTTTTGGATGACAAAGACCATTAATTAATATTTTTAATGGACATAAGAAAAGCTTTGTTGTATTTTGTACAAAATTAAATAGACTATTGTAGCTAAAAGTTGCACTTTTATATTGATCTCAACGAACGGATTTTAAATACAAATATTAGATTTTTATAAAATGCAAAATTTATATTTAAAATTAAAGTTCGTCAAGGGTAGTAGTAGAAACAAAGTTTTTATGTTTCCTTTTTATATGGTCGTTGACTTCCGCAGGTAGCGTTTTTATACAAAATAAATTCTAACGTTCAGAGAAAAAAACTGTTCACAACCTGAGCAATTTACTTTAGAAGAGAGAATATAAAAAAACTTAAACTTAGATTGTAACTTAAAGAAACAAATTGGCATTTTAAAGCTTGGTAAGCTTCAACTTAAATGTTTAGAAATACTTTTTGTGGACGAGGAGTAGGAGATGAGATTGGCGTTATTGCAACATAATAAAACGAATTGTAGAGGAGTTATTTACAACTGATACTAACTGCCAACCATTATATGTGCAGGTTGTTCCAGTTCATTATCATAACGTGTGACTGTTACGGGTGTTAGATTATTTTTAAATCCAAAGTCATCTACTGAGAGTTTGCAGCTAGGTGCTAGTTCCGTAAATTCGGTTCCTAAACCGAATTCCATGTCTAGAAAACCATATTCCCAAGTCGATGCGGCTGAAGTTAAATTTGAACTCATACTGCTGACATAGGATGATGTAAGTGAATGTGTTGCAGATGAGATGGTCGATAATGTCGTGAAAGTTGCTGTGGTGGTGGCAGATGGAGGAATTGTAGAGGTATTGCATAAACTGTTTGTAGCTGACGATGAAGCCGCTGATGAAGATGATTGAACAGTCGTGAAAGTACCACTAATTGCCACGGCTATGGATGAAGAGGAATTTGTTTCACTACCATTTGTTCTAGAGGAAGTTGAAGGTATGGATACGGGTACGGCAGTAGCTGGATTCGCAGGTGGTAGTATTGAGAATAGATCGTTATTGTTGAGTGGATCTAAGGCTGATTGCGATGATAGACTCAGCACAGAGCTCCAGTTAATTGAACGCGTTGAATCGTCATCCGCATAGCCGGAATCTGTATCAGATGTAATTGAGGTTGCTGTCGAAACTGGTATTGTTGTACTTGTTGCAGGTGATATCACAGATGACTGCACTTGAGACGAAGATGATGACGCAGAGGCAGAAGCAGGTGGTAATGATATCACAGGTTGGCTTGGGAACGGTGTTGCTCGACCCGAATGTGATTCCCGAAAGGGATAATGATCGTATGGATGAAGCGTTGTTATCACGGATCCTGTACAAGTATTTGAACTTTGATTATTGACAAATTGACTCGATGTTGGGGCGGGTTTTTGCAAACTATTTTGAAATGGTGAAGATTCTATTCGTTCATTTTGGTAGTGATGTTGCTGATGATACGCTTGTTGGGCCGTAGATTGCTGTTGCTGTTGTTGATTCTGATACTCAATATTTCCACCCAGACGACCGCAATTGGGAACAGGCATATAATCCTGATGCTGAGGGTGCAACATAGGTTGTTGTGACTGATGTTGAGACAGCGGATGATGATGATGTCCATTGCTGCTGTTGTTATGAGAAGGCAATGGCGACTGGATTTGCATGTGGGAATGAAGATGATGATGATACTGTGACTGCGGTTGATGATGAGCTGTGCTATTGTTTAGGTGGTTGTGATGTTGCTGTGCTACATGAGCAGCTGCCTGGTGTAATTCTTTTGTCTCAGTTTCAATTTCTCTATCGATTCTCTTTAGTGTATTGCATATTAATACTGATCTATATAAAGATTGTTCGGATACTTGGCGGAAACGTGATAGCTTGAACATGGACAAATTTCGAATTTTAAGTCGAATGTCCTTGTAGCAGGGTTTATTAGCTCCGCACCAAGCTCCGCGACCTTCACAACAACGTTTCAAAGGTAGTCTGGCTTCATGAGTAGCTGGCGCCGCCACATGTAATCCAGAAAATGGTGTGGAGGATGGTGCAGGAACAGTGTTATTTGTAACATTGGATACTGGACTACTGCAACCTAATTCCAGGTATGATTTACCATTTTCGGCACATCTAATTGTTTGTTGCTGGGTTTGTGGTTGATGTTGTTGGGAAGAGTTTTGTTGTTGCTGCGGAGTCGTATAAGCGGATTCGGGAGATGCATAAAAACTGTTGTTGTTGCCATTAGGCCAAGTAAATCCGTTACCCACGCGCAAATGTTGAGGGCTACCAGTACGTGAACAATTTTGTTGAGGAAAAGGTTCAGAATAGTAATTGGGTCTAGAGCTATAACTTTGAGAATTCGCAAAACTATTTCCCATACGCTGATTTTGATGATTGGTTGCTGAAGATGGTGATGATGAATTCGCTGATGGGAATGTATGATATCTCAATGGGCAATATGTGGGAATAATACTTTCTTCTTCTTCGTAGTCATCTTCAAAGTCATCATCATCATCATCTAATTCATCAGCAGTAAGCAAAGTAGTTGCAAGAGTTGAGCGCGTTGATATGCTGCCCCAAGGGTCGCTAGGCACGGCTACTGCTTGCAACTTGGATATACAATCGACTGGTTCGGGTGCTGAGGTCCAAGGTACACTTGCCACAACCTCCAGCTTTGCTATGCTATCCTCCGGTACAGGTGTTGATGAAGTGGGTGGCAAAGGTGTTGTAGCATCCACTTCACCAGCAACTGGTATATTTGCGACAATGGCATTTAATACTGGTTTTGTGGATGTAACTTTTGTTCTTGAAACTTCTTTGCCATTTCTAAGATTATACGAAATTGTTCCACATGAAATGTCACAGTTTTTGTTTTCGTTATTATTGTTGTTATTTATAATAGTATTGCTGTTGTTATTGTTGTTGTTTGTTTTAAAGCCATTAACGGCTGTAACTTTTTGTTCTTCGACAGCATCGATGTAATTATTATTATTCAATGACCATTTACTGCTCTTTATTGGCGGTGCACAATTCGTGTAAGTGTTTGTGTCCTTGCTATCAAATGAAAGATCATGTTTCCGCTTAGTAGCGGTTGTGGCTTGAAGACCCATGGCTGAGTTGACCTAAAATAGAAGAAAGAGAAAAAAATGTTATTTAAGCTTTTCATTTTTAATAAAGTAATATTTAATACTAAAATGATCGTTCTAGGATTTCTAAAGATTCTAAAATACTACCTACTGTGGCCTAATCTTTTTCAAGTAGTATGCTTTTTTTTCTACCACCAGAAATATTATAAGTTAAAGAAAGAAATCCTTTTTACATTGAATAAGTCTGATGACGCAGTTGTTTTTCATAAAAATTCTAACCACTTACATACAACTACACCATCATCCTCCTCCTTCGTAAAAAATGTAAAAATAACTAGTACGTAAGAAGAATTACATTACAGACGTATTGGTATACACACACTATGTAAGTATGTATGTTTTTCAGAATATACAAACACACACAATTCACAGAAAATAACAAAAACGAAAATATAATGAAAATGTTTCCATTGTGTTTATGAGTTGCCATATGCCGTTGCCTTGCTGCTGTTGTTTGTTGTATTTTTAATTTTATTTAGAATTTAGGTTTTTTCGTTCGTTTTTGTACCCTGTTTATTAAAGGGATTTTTATTTTTAAGACGGCGGTTCAAACAACTGCAAGAAACCAAACATTCAGGCAGGCAAGCAGACGGAAATACATCCATACGAAATTATACAGGGTGAGTTTTTGAATCGATTCAGTTTTAGTTATTCTACCACTACTGCTGCTACAACTACGGCTAAGCCGTTATGGCACGGCATGTGTTATTTTCCTTGACGTGCCTTTTTTATTTTCCTATTTCTTCCTCTTATTCTTTATGCTTGTTAGGTTTTATTTTAGCTAATGGTGGTGGTAGTAGCGCTATTGATGATGATGGTAAAATCGAATTTCATTTCATCCCTTACTTTTTACTTTACAGAATAAAAAAGAGGGTAATTAGTTTTTAATATATTATTCGTAAGTCGGCCTAAAAATAATCTAACCTACATTCGAACAAATATTGTTTTCTTCTTTAGACTATCACTATTAAATTTTTTTTATTAAAAAAAATTTCCATCTTTCAATCACTGTTTTTCGATTTGTTCTCTTTGTGGAAAAAAGAGATAATCAGCAGAGGGATAGTTTCATGTTTAGTGTGTTGAAAGGAAAAAGCTTTTAAAATTTTGATTAATTATCAGTTGCGCATGTTTTTCTACATTACGCACTTATACGCACATTTCGGTACGTTTATACATGTATCCAAGTATATATGGATTTATTAAATTTGTTACTGATGGTAATTAATATCAAGTACGATAATGATTAAAGTTTCAACTGTGTTACTGTCATAAGATTTAGAGTGTGCAGGCAACTATATTAATACGTAGTACATATGTATATGTATATACATCCGTTCCAAATTTTTCTCGGCTTTTTATCCCGAGAATTACCGGGACGAATTTTGCGAGAATTTTGTCAATTTTTCACTTCCCGATTCCCGGCATTTTTTTCGGAAATCCCGGGAATAAAAATTACCGTTTGTAAAAATCAAACATTCTATAAAAAACGTTGATTGAGCATAATCAAATATATGGTTTGATGATTGCTTTGCACCAGTTTGATGTAATTAACTCTAAAGAGTTTATTAAATTACCAGAAAAAATAATTTCCGAACTATGAAATACTGAAATAACAAAACTACTTAAATATTTCAAAATTCTCTATGTTTAAAACCACTGCTATTAGAACATTAAACTCAGAAAATCCCGCCAATGTTGGACGAAAGATTTTTTTTTTTTTTTTTTTTTTTTGACTTTTCACCTTAAACAATTTGTGTACATTAATCTTCTATATTTAATACTAAAAAAAATTATTATATTTATGTTTTGGAGAAATCGATCGGCGAGATT
This sequence comes from Protocalliphora azurea, assembly GCA_932274085.1. Classification (NCBI taxonomy): domain Eukaryota; kingdom Metazoa; phylum Arthropoda; class Insecta; order Diptera; family Calliphoridae; genus Protocalliphora; species Protocalliphora azurea. Next base: position 3,150,688 of record OW026519.1, read on the forward strand.
TCAAAAAAAAAAAAAAAAAAAAAAATCACGAAGACATGATTATTAATGAATTTCCAAATAAGCATTACTAACATCCGTATTCACAAACAACGTTTAAATATATAATGGTTTTTAAAATAAATTTTTCATAAAAATTTTGTCTCTGAAATGTATTTTAAATTCTGGGGAGTAAATAAAATCCTGATTCCTGAGAGTTAAAAAATGTCGGGAAATTAAAGACCCTAGTTCCGGCTCATGAATGTTAGTTAGTTAATTAGTAGATGGTCTATTGATCACTCGGTAGTTTTAGATTTTATTAATGTAAGTGGTTTGTTGTCTAACGAACAAAAAAGAAAAAAGAAGAAGACTACCAGATACAAGGTAGTAAATGTAAAGCAAAATATTTTATAACAAAAACAACATCAACTCTATAATAAACTGAAAATCATCATTCTCATTGTTGAAGTCTTCTTTACAACATCAACTTTAACATCATCATCATCATAACCACCACCAAGCCTGTGAAACAGTTTTAGCTTTAAATCTACCCAACAAGCAACAGCCGTGGTGGTGAAACCAGCTTTCGTACTTAAACAATATCTTTTGAAAAATGTTTCTTTCTGTTTTGCCAAGCCTGTTCGTGGCGGCTGAACTAACAAGCCAGTTTCAGCTCGAGTTGAGTAGAGAGATTTTAAAATGTTTTTGTTTTTCTGTTTATGAACGATGTTGGCCATCGCCACGATATTAAACTAACAAAAAACATTTCGAATCTTTGATACACTGTAAAAAATATTTTGAATATAACTGGTTTTCAATATTAAACACATATTTGTATATATGAACGATCATACTATCATACATACACGCATACCAAAAGACAAACCAGATTTCTAAAACACTAGCCAGCATCTTTTAACACAGCAACTTATAAAGCAACAATAAATACATGTATTAAAGTCGATGTATGAATTTTAAAAATACTTAAAGCTTGACATCAATGTTTTTGAGTTTGAAACTCTATGCTCTCAACTCATCATAAACCTTAACAGCGATCAATGATATTTCTACCATCACCATTATCATCACTAAACATAATTAACAAAGTATACGAATTATTAGTTTTTCTGAAAATAGGTATATTTTAATCTTGTAAATATGTACATAAAGAATGTTTCCAAAATTATTTTAAATACTTTAGACAGGTAGTCTACAATAAATATTATTGTATCTGTCAAATATCTAACAAAAACTACCTGTATTCAAAACTATCTAAATTTTTGGCATTTCTTAATTACCACTTGGCATTTCTTAATTATGAACTAGTCGTAGACGATTTTCAAAGTACATACTAATAATGAGACATTGAATGATTGTAAGATCTTAGCGAAATCTTAATAACTAAATTGCTAGAATTAATATATGATCACTAGGGCAACCAAAAAATATGCTCTGAAAAAGTGTTTTATGCGCATCAAAAATGCTCTTAAAGTCGAAAATATGTCCTTAAAATCAAAAAATATACTCTTAAAATATTATTTTTTCTGGCTTAATTTTCAATTATTTACGATTCACATTTTCTTGTTTTGTCTAAAAACAATTAAAACTAATATATTTTAATAGGAAATTACAAAATTTTTTATCAATTTATAAGATGAAAATTATCGAACTTTAAAAACGTATGAGACAGTAAAAAGAAGATTTTACTATTGGTAAAATTATGCTCTTTAATTTTAACATTCAAAATTTTAAAATGTTTGTTTTTCTTTGCGGTATATTTGTTTTTCTTAACCAAAAACAATGCTTTGTTGTTACAATAACTCACGATATAACGGTACTTTTTTATGTAAGAAATATTTGTTTCTTTTGCTTTTGTTGTTTTCTTTAATTTAGCAATCAGAACATATACCTATGTAGGTCATAGATTAATAACTAGATATTTATCTGAAAGAAGAAAATCTGATTCAATTGTCAAAAACTTAATTCATGCAAAAAATTAAAAAAATTTACCAATTTTGTTGGTTTCATTTAAAGTTAGTTTCTGAAGACAACATCTCTTTTTGCTGGAAATCTTTTTGTTTTAATTGGGAAATTTCATCAGCTTAAAGAATGCCCAAAAGAAATTTTCTACAGATCAAGAAAAAATTCAAATTAAATTTTTTCGTGATCAAGGCTATTCGAAAATGCCGTAAAAAATGACATTAAACTACTAAAATTTCAATGGAAAAAATGTACATTTTAAATTTTTTGTTATTAATTTTTTTAAATGAAGTCAAAAAATAATTGAAAAAAATTAATTTATAGCCCCTTAATTATTTTTATTCCCCTTTTTTGGTAAGTTGATTAAAAAAGTTGATGTGCGTTTATAGAATATGAACTAGTGTATATGCGAAATTATGCTCTTAAGTAAGGAGTTTATATGAAAATATGCTATAACAACTCGATGCCAAAATTCTTAAAATTGTCTGAAACGGAGTTTGGTTCATTTGAAGCCCAAGAAAAAAAAATTGATTTTGCATGCCCTGATTTTTGGTTACCCTGATGATCACATTAAATGGGTTCAAACAATCAAGGCCTATATAAGCTAACAAATCACACGAAATAATAACTAGTTCTCTTTTGCATTATACTGTATGAAATTGAAATATTTTAGGTTACTAACATAGTGTGAGTATAAGAAAATTAACAGAGTTAATATTAAAGAATACCTATGTACAATTTGGATATATGATAAATGCAAATGTATTTTGAATAACATAAATATAATATCTATGGACAATATCTTCCCAAGATATTCAAAGGGAACAATTTCACACAAGAAAAAATAAATTTTTAAACAATTATTATACAACACTACCTTCTCCACCACTACCAACCACCTCCAACATAAACTACATTATATGAAGAATATATATATCACTATGTATAAGATACCATATCTCATCCAAACACATTTAGTTGGCGACGGCGGACCATCAAAACATTAAACGTCAGTCATGTTATAATAACATATCAACTAAAGTTTATATCTGCTTTAAACAAAGCAACGACGTAACGCAACTTAAATCAACTCATAGTAAAGCAAAAAAGGCATTGGGAAAATATAAAAATGAACATATTTTCACATTTTAAATGTATCTGTGTCTGTATATTTTGTTCATTCTCAATTTATTAAAGCGAATATCAACATCAGCAGTCAACCATACTATATACTGGCAACCAACAATCCAAACTAAGCAAACAACCGCTCGTCTGACCGACCGCCCGACAGTCAGACCAAATGCCCGACCTACCAAGTGGCAAATACAGTGTAAATATACACAGAACAAAATGTTTGGCTATTTTAAAGTATTCAATTTAATATACAGTCTAAAAACCCAAATGATGGAAATTTTTTAATAGTGTATTTGAAAAAAGCAACCCAACAAACGTAAAAACGCATCTTACTAAACAATAAATACATACTACATACAACGAAATATTAGTGTACGCGTCCGTTGCCGACAAAACGTCGTTGTTCGTCGCCATTGCTGCCGCCATGTCAACTATCATGGCATTCACTTAGCTCTGTTCAATTCCCCTCGTATACCTCCTCGGCTCTTTTTCTTCGACCATCAATAAAACAAAAAATAAACATACACTCACTCACACAATCATTTCACTACATTCGTTTATGTTATTATTGTCGTTGTTGTTGGTAGCGTTGTTTATTCGATCGACCGTCCAAACCGAATGTATGGCAAAACAAAACATCAACGAATAAAAATCTACTTGAAAAATATACATAATACTAAAAATATGTATATATATAAAAAGCAAGTAAAATACTTGAATATACACAATGTATGTAGTATTTCCACATCCAATGTTGCTGACTCGTATAAAAAAGTAGAAAAAAAAAACTGAACCAACTGAACAATAGCCAGCCCGTAATGACAGCCAACTAACTACCCAACCAGCCAGGCAGCCAACAGCACCAATTCGGAATGTTGGTTATATTATAGCTCTGAACTCATATAAAGAGCACAATGAACGAACGAACAAACAAACGTACGAAACGTACGTACTATGTGCACATTCATACAGACAGACAGACAGACGTACAAATAAATATGTAGAAACCGAAAAACAAGTAAGATTGCCGTTCGTTTTCGAAATAAAATAAAATGGAATGAAAACATTAATCGTACGAATACACGAAGTACAGTCACAGTGTTAAAAATAAAACATGGATGTATGCAGAGCGGCGCGAAGCAAAGGGAATTTTTTCAATACAAAAGTAACAAAATAAAGATAGATGATGTAGAGTTGCTTTTAAAACGTTCGAAAACAATTCATAATTAGAGATGCCAGATGATTAAAAATATAAATAATATTAAAAAATTTGAAATTTTGATTCAAATTATGCAAGATGCACAAAATGAATTATTACTTCAATAATTTGGAAAAATATCGAAATAAAATCTTCAGCATATGGCATCTCTCTCTTAAATAAAATACACTAAAATCATAATAAAAATAAGGTAAATATTGTGAACGTTGCTTCGTAAAGTTGTATAAGCAGCCAAAAATTTTTTAATTTTTTATATAATGTATTTTGAATTCTTTATTGCAATTTTTCCCCTTTTATTAGTACTATGTCCTTCAATTCTATGATTTTCTTTCATATATAATATATATATATATATATATATATATATATATATATATATTCATGTAAATACATGTATGAGTCGTTCATTTTAAAAGTGGAAAGTCCATTCTCAAAAATGGTGAAGTTTGGAAAAAAAATTATAGTGTTACGTACCTAATTATTTGATTTATTATTATTTTTTTTATTGTATAATAATAGTTACTAAGATTTTTGAATGAATAAAGAAAAACGTTTAAATTATGATAAAACTATGATGTAATAATTTTGCTGTTTTTATATTTAACTCTATTTTTTAATGGCCACTTTCAACATAAGCGGCTCATATAAAACTTCAGAGAATCAATACTTAGTTTTGGTAAACTTTTTGTGCCTACTTTTTCCGCTATTCATATTATCAATGCTGCAGTGTATAACAGACGTAGTGAATTTACCGTTAACGAAATCTACCCAAATATATTTTGAACATGTATGGAACTGATGTGTGATGTATATGTGTGTTTGTGAGAATTGAGTGAATTCTTTGTTATAATATTATTTTCTGTTATAATTTTATAAAATGTATATTTAAGTAAAACTCTGTGTGTATGTATGTATGTATTTATACATCCTCCTTTACAAATCCTTCTTTATAGCGAAAATATGTGCGTGTATGTGTGCTGTTTTATCTATAATACAGTATACTCGTTCTCATATTATATTCTCTCGTATACAATATAACATTATCCTCCCTTGAGGTGTTTGATTCATTTTTTTCTTCTCACATTTGTTTGTTACAGTTGTATTCTATTTAAAACCTTATCGTTGTAAAATTGAGGATATTATTCCATACATTTGTACGTATGTATGTATGTATGTATGTATGTATATGTATTAAAAAAGGGAGAATTTTTAAGCAGATGATATTTTGTATGTTTGCTGAGCAGCTACTTTGGAATGTATGGAAGGATAGATGTGTTGTATGATGTTGGGTGGGTGACGTTCGGTCGTCCTGATGGTCGCTTTATGGTGGTTAAACCTTTGGTGTTATTTCCGTTCATATAACTATAATGATGTTGATTTTAACACAGATGTTGATGGCAAGGGAATGTTTTAGAAGTTTGCAGTGCGCATGTACCAAATTCAACTTTTTATTTGCCTGTTTCACTGTCTAACTGACTGTTTGACTAACAGTGCGTTTGAATGACTAACAGATAGAGTATCTTTTCGATTATGCATTTTTGGTATGTTGTTTTATTTTAGTGATTATTTTATGGTATTTTGTCAGTCCTTCAGTATAAATGTTTGCTCTTAGTCCAAAGTAGTGGGCGATGTTGTATATAGATATTCCCACAAAAAATGTTCAGCTACTGTTCAGATGCGTTTCTACAATAGTGTAGTGTGTACGAAAATATTTAAATGTTTAATTCTAAAATAAATCACACGATTGTGAATTAAGTATTTTTCTTGAGTAATATAATAATATTTTCATGTGCGTTTACCTTTAACTCCTTACGCTGAACTAAGCATATTAACATTTATATAAAATCAACAGGTTTTGTTTGCTTAATTATTTAGTTGCACAATTAATGGCCACTCTATCAGCTGTTGTTCTTAATGTTTGCCTTTAAAGGAATCGCAAAAATAAAATACTAACAACTTAATAATCACCAACCAACCACCCTTTTCGATATGTTACATTCTCTACTATTCTATTCTGTTCCGTATACATTTCTGCTGAGTTTATGGTATCTTTGGAAGGCCTTTTATTGTAAAAAAAAAAAACAAGAAACAAATAACACAAAACATGAAAAGGACCAAGAAAAAATGTATAATATTTCGTACATACAAACAAACATTATTTTTAAATTGTTATGATGTTGTCTACATACATAAGTATATATTAAAATCGTAGTTTTTGCTACCATTCATGAATATTTTACGCTTCAATATTATTTCAAACAGCAGTCCATTAACCACCCATAAAATACACACAAACTTGAGCTCTAAAGGAATCATAAGCCAACTAACTACATGTGTATATAGCAGTACAAAAGTCGTATGTGTTGTGAAGTTAAAGCTATGAAATCGTTGAATGAAATCTCCAAAGAAAGAAAAGTTTCCGAAATCTACATTTAGCCAGCAACGCAATAAAACGATTGCGATGAGTGTTTTAAATTTTCGGCAATTTTAAGATTGACTGACTACCTTGAAATATTTGCATTTTTATGTTCTGCAAAAACAAACAATTGTAGTAAAACTTTTATCCTTGTTCTCCTCTTCTTCTTACACAAACAGTTGATGCTATCATGCGTATTATGGTGCGTATGATGAACAACTTTAAGCCGCCAATATTTTTGCACCAGATATGTACATAAAGCTATGATAATGTTAAATTTCCAATTCAGATTTTTAATCACTATTTACAAACTAATATTACCAATTAGTTGATCATTTTAGTGTTCCTGATAACATAGTTTAATGTTTTAAAGACCTTAAAATTTAGCGGGTTTTCCCATTGTTGGTGTAATGCTGCTTTTCTACTATGTACTTCCTCCACTGTTGTTAGCAGGAAAGACAAATTGAGACTAAACTGAAGTACGCAAATACCGCAAAACAAATTAACCAAAATTCAAGTCGTTTTTATTATTGTAAGCTTATGAGAAAAACGAAAAAAAAAAACAGTCGTTTAAATCTTTGTTAGACAACAACAGTAAAGCGAACTGTTGCACCAGATGTAATCGAGATGCTTTTGGTTAGAAATAAGGTAGTAAGTACAAGTGAAAGAGTTGTTTGACTGCTGTTGGTGCTGTTGCATGGTTACTGGATTTTCGCTGATAACGCAAGAAGACAACCAACCCTTAAGGGAGCTGTTGGCTGGCTGACTGGTTGGGTTGGTTGGTTTGAATGAATAAATATTTTGGTTATTATTGCCATTAAGAAGAGGAAGAAAAGTAGACGTTGACAAGTGTTGTATGCACTGTTGCAAGTAAGCAAGCAACCGCCAACAACAATACCACCACCACAATCATCACTACACTACATGTATATATGTATGTATGTGTTTTCTAGTATCTATGTATGGACAAATATATTTAACTCGTATAGGAAGTTAAGATGTGTTGTTTTTACAAGCAATGCAATTTATTCTTTGTTTCTTCATTCATTCTTCTTATGTTGTCGATGGTGAGAACAAAACAATAGTACAAGGCGCAAAAAAAAACCAAAAACAAAATAATAAATACACGTTAAGTAATGAAAACAAAAGGAGAACTAACTATGTATATAATTCGCAATAACCACGTGCTATTTGCCATTTGCATATACACTATCTGATGACAAAAACACTTTAACTTTGCAGGCACTATAGTTCAAGATTAATAATAAACCATTGGGATGTCTAGCACTACTATCTAGTTATTTAACAGTTAAACGAATTTCTGATTGTTAATTTATCCAACACAGTTTAACTTTCAATTTGCATCAAGTTTTGTAAATTTGTTTTTAATTTAGGTGTAATTATCAAAACGGTGTCTTAGTGATTCTACTTGATTGCTCGTATGACTATCACATTAACCAAGGTGTGATTAACATAAATGGTGGATATAGTCCTCAAAAAGTTTTCGATTCGATTTTGTCAAATCATATAGATTAAATTCTAATTTTGTAGAAAGCATGATTTCTATAAGATAAATGCAAAAAGTCCTACATCAGAATATTTGCTCGTTACCGTGGAATAACTCCGAAATTAATTAAGTCCCCGCAAAAAGATAAAATAATTCCCAAACTTTTATCAATAAAATTTGGGGTTTATTTCATTATGAAATAATACTCAGTGATTTGGAACTTATTTAACTTTTTTTTCTACGGGAAGTTATTTCATTAATATAATAACTCCCAAATGAAATAATTTCTAACGAAATTTTGAGAGTTATATCAATTCTTTTGAGACGTTTTTATCTTTATTGTGCTTCGACAAAAGGATTTCTAGTCTGGCTTCGCTAATGAAAATATACTCGCACATCCGTGTATCGGTCAAGCTCAATGGCAATGGCTTCGCTAAGTAAAGCAATTTCTAAGTAAACACAGATTTCAAAATATTTTACATCTCCTAAACTGTAAGCTTCTAATTACTCCATTATATATTTTAAATTGGAAATTATTTCATTTTTTTAACTCATTTCATTGGATGTTTTTTCATTAAATTTGGTACTTACGTATTTCTTTATTATGACAAAAGTCCTAAATATTAGGAATTTTCCCTTTGAAAGTTATATGATTTTTTAAAATTGGGAGTTTTTTCATTTCTGCTTGGACTTATGTCATTAGAAGTTATTTCATTGGGACTTATTTCCTTAAGGAGTTATCTCACGGTACCTTTGTGATCCAGTAGTTTAGCTGAAGTTGGTTTAAGTTTTATAAATTTACACTACCGGACAAAATAAAGTGCGGCTTCCTACTCTTGCTATTTACTTTATAATAATTGTCTTCTAGGTGCATCATGGGCTACTTTTTCGGTGTCCACATATTTGTCGTTTTATATTGTTTAATTTAATAAATAAACGACGTTTTTGAATTACTTGCATTTCTAGTTAGGGATAAAAGTGTTGTGTTGGTCGAGGATTTTGTGCGACAAAATAAAGTGACACTTTATTAAATTCTTTAATTTGGCTACCAATTTTCCAATTTATTGTTACAAAATGAAAGGAGATGCTTAAAATTTGCTCAATTTTAAAATTCTATTCATTAAATTCTATTCAAATTATTATTATATTTGAAAAATAATAGATCCGCCCATATTATTGTGAAGTCTTCGACAACAATCGAGGAAGATTTCTTGATTCCAGTATGGGATAATGAAGTGAAATTAAGATATTTGTCTTTAAAATGCAAAACTATGTGAATCTGAGGCTAAAGAACTATTTAATTATGCAAAATAATAAATTTGAATAAAAATTAGGAGTAATTGAGGGGGCTGAATCCTTAAAACTACAAGTAAAATCATAACGATATCGCAATTCTCGCTAAAAGAAACTCATTAACGTAACCGAAAAGAGAAAGGAAGAAGTAATTTTAATTATTACTACCCTAACTGTCCACAAAAGGTTCAAACAAATGGGTTTCAAAAGTACCAATGCTAAGAAAATTTATTTATACCAGCTGCTATTACAAAAAGTTACAATTTGATTCTTTCCATGTTTTTTTTTTTCAAACTCTTTTCGGCTTTTAGAATCTTTTTAATAAAATTTTGATTCATTCATTCAAATAGCTTTATTTCAGAATGATTCTGAGACTTTAACGATCATTTTTCCATTATGAGTCGTTTTATTATATTAAGAGCATGCTTAGAATAGGTATTTCTAAAATTTATATGTTTGAGCTTTCTTTTAACAGTAAAAAGAGTAAAAATAGATATAATTACTTCTTTCGTTTATTAAATTAAACAATGTATGACGACAAACACCTGTATAGCAAAAAAAGTAGCCCATAATATATCTAGAAGACAATTATTATGATGTAAATAGTAATAGTAGGACACCGCACTTGTATTTTGTCCGAAACAAGGTTATAAATATAGATCAGTTTTTAATTTTTTTTTTTGTATTTTGCTACATAATTTGTTTATAATCTACACTTTCTTGAATAGAATAAATTTTTAGTATTATGTTTTCATTTACTGGGCAAGATGGACTTATGCCACGTTTAAAAAGTTTTGTTGTGTTGTATTAAGTATGTAAAAGGAAAACTTAAAAGGATATGATGGTAGATACTAACCACTAAAGATTTCTTTACCTTCTATAATAATTAATAGAATTTATTGTATGTGTTTTTGATGATAGTGCCTTGAAGTTATTGTAAAATTATTTTTGAAATTTAGTATGTCAACAGAAATATTTCTTTGATTATCCAATATTCCTATACAAATAGAGCTCTAACCATTCTTATAACTTCTTCTAAATGAAATAGTATTGTGGTTAGTTATTATAAGTAGTAGATTCTATTCCAAGGTGGTATAATTGGAAAAATGATACAAAAGTATCTGTAGTATGTAGTATTTGGTAATAAACGCTGACACTTACCTCTGTGCACATTGTTTTGTTAAACCTTATGAATAAATCCACAATACTATCTTGTAGGCTTTGTGGTGTTGCAAAGTGGAAAGATCCCTCCAATGTTACGTTGTCCACTTTTAATAATTTTGATGTTTTGTTACTGTTTAATGGCAAAATTTAATTGTAGAATTTTGTTTTTGTTGTTGGTGTATGTAAGTTTATTACAGTAAAAAACATACATTCAGGTATAAACAACAGCAGCACAGTTTTTGACAGTTAATTTTTGACATCTTTTATTTTTTGTTTTTACTTAATTGTTTAGTCTCTTCTTGTGATTTCTTTTTTTTTTTTAATTTCTGATCTTTGTTTTATTTCACTTTTTTATGTTTTGTTTTTGTGTCTTCTTATCTATCGTACCACATTCACATTTCTGTTGTATTTAATACAGTTTATTTCTTTATTCTTCTGTTTCTTGATCTCAATCATTAGACAAGTAGTGAGTGGTTTGTTTGACGATCAATTAGTTGTTTGTTGTTGTTTTTGATCAATGGATCTTATATGAATTATTGTAGTTGTGTTGTGATATTATTATTGGGTTGGCTTATTGAATGGCTGGTTATGGTTTGTTTTGATTATGACTTTCTTATAAGCGAAAAATGTCTGTTTTATTGTTTTCATTTATGTTTTTCTTTTTGCACAATTTTTTTTAATTATATTTTTATTTAGTGTCAGCAAACCAAATAGGTAGTAGTTTTATCTTAATGTAAACAACTATTTTATTTTCTGGGAAATAATAATTTTTCTATTTAAAAAAATCACTAATTTTTGTTCGCAAACTTTTAATAAATGAATATTTAATATTTGTAAATATTTCTTTTATACACGTATTTAAAAAAAATCTTTTTAATCCCAGCTTTACAATCTAGGAACTTATTTGTTTTATTTTCGAAATGTTTCACATAAAAATTACAAAAAATACGCGCTTTTTAAATTTACGACTACGTCAAAAAGTTTATGTGCGACCAGCGAGCGAGCGAACGAACGTGCACCTAGTCTACCATAGTAAAATCAGAAATAACCAGTCGTTGTGAAAGATATGTGCACCAGAGTCTTGAAGCGGCATACAGACCTTTAGTTGTTGTGTTTTTTCTTCCCTTCTTTCTACCTCCCTTCCTTCCCTTGTTTCCATTAACAAAATATAATTGTGTTTAGCTGAGCTTGTTGTGTGCTCGATGGTGGTTCTGCTATATAGACGACTACATACAAAGGAAGTCACTAAGCAGTGCCAAATGTTAGAATGTGATGGCATTATGATGTGCGAATGAGAACGAATGATGTCATACGCTCAGTAAATGGTTTTTGTTTGTGCTTCTTTCCTACATAATACATGAGTACAGCAAAAATTCTGTTTTAACAAAAACTTACATAAAGCAAATGAACAGAGTTGAGCTACAAAACAATAAAAACGAGAGATTTCATATAAAATTTGTTGTTTTACGAGAGTGCGAGTAATGGCCCTGGGTTGCCATACTTTGGTATGTTTTTAATTTGTGTTCAATAATGAAATGACAAATGAAAACGAACGTACCTTTATAAAAATTGAATGAAGCAAAACATTTGAGATCTATAGTAATCGGGGATAATATTGATCTAGTGCTTGCTATATTGTGTTGTTTAAAAGATGTCACCAATTTTATATGTCTTAATATCTTTTCATACAAGAAAAAAAAAATTTGTTAATTCTTCTGATTATAAGTCTGTTGTATGTCGAAATTGAATTTGCCCAGACCACGGACGTCTGTAACAATTTTTGTTTATATATTTATCTTGGTAAAAAATGAAAAAAAATACATTTGTACGAATCATTATGTCCGTGACTATTCGTCCTTTTTATATTTTCAGCATTCGTGTTGTCACACACTTGGAGTTTTCTACCAATATTTTTGCTTTTTCAAATAAAAGGATTTCCAGTCCTCAAAATATGTTTTTTGTATATATAATTTCATAGTTGGGTATAAATCTCCTTCTGTTGATGTATTTCTTAATGTAGAGAATATGTAGAATGGATATCAGATTGCGATTTTGCATTTTTCCAACACGTCTAAACTACCTTGATAAAAAACATTTTTTTTTTTTTTTTTTGGAATATGCACTGTTTCTTGTTTAACACGTCGACGAGTCGGTTCAATAAGTTAAAGGTAAGGCATTGATATTTAATTAACTACGAGGAAAATCCAGAAAGTCGCAAATTTATTGATTCGATCTCGTATGATCTTCGCGTATAAGTCTTCTTTTAAAGTACATTATAATCCCACTAAAGTACGCTCGAAAATTTACAAAAAACGTAACTTTTTGCAAATTTGTGAAATTAAAACCAGAAATCGTAACACATAATTCCAAAATATTTGATTTTTAAATTGAATTGTAGTTTTCTGGAGTAGTAGTCAATATGTTCGAACCCAGTCACAAGCATAGATAGTCATTTTAAGCAATCTTATTTAAAACTTTTGAAGCAAATAAATTAGAATAATGTATGACCAATAATGTCTTAATTTACATAGTCAGATCATAAACAACATCAATGTTTTGTAGCAGAACAACAACCGTTTTTAAAAGTCCTTCAAAAAATTCGACCCGAAGCCAACTACGATTGAATAAAATTACATGAAGCTTAGATTGTCTAAATTTAACATATTAAAATATTCAAAATTCATGTAGAAATATATTTGCAAGCGCATAAATTGGAATTGTTAATTAAATGCAGAAGTAAGAATGTTATATTCGACTTGGCTGAATCTACTATACCCATCATCTGTAGCTTTTTACATCTGTCCATGAACTATTTGTGCAAAATTTCGAATACTTACATGCTTTGTATAAGAGATATCGGCGGAAAAGTTACGACGGACATTAAGTTTTCCTTACATAAGAGAAATATTTGAGTCAAAATTCGTTCTCCTAGAAGGTCTTCTCTGAGCCCTATCTTGCTTTCTACAGACAGACAGACATGCAAGTGGACGGACATAGCTAGATTGTCTTACAATGTCAGCAGGACTCAGAAAATATATTTTAGATGAATATATCGATATGTTACAAACGGAGTGACAAACTCAATATGCTTCCCCATCTTTTAGTATAGTGGGTTTAAAAAAATTTTGATATTTAGTCATTATTATTATGCTTTCTGGGAACCCCTATAGTGACCTTCTGCAATGGTATAAAATATTGGTCATTTTAGTCACTTTTTTCAACAAAATAATACAGGTATAAATTTTAATACTCAACATAAGCAACATGTAGAACATGTAAATATATATATATATATATATATATATATATATATATATATATATATATATTCCAAAATGACATCAATATTGATAAAAGTCAAAAGGCCTCAACATCAACTTCATAAACGATACAGTCGTAAAATTTGTTCCATTTTTTGGTCTTGAGAGTGTATTATACTTTTTCACAACGGGACCAAACTGGACCCAAGTGGCCTAATAATAACCTATTATACTTTATCTATTTTTGCTTTAATTTAAATGAGCGATTAAAAATTTTTACTTAATTGCTTAATTTTAAAACAAAAACCTAAAAATTGTGATTACGGCCTTTTGGATTTTCATAATGTCTTTTGCTACTGCTGTAAAAAATTAAAGTGTGGTTACGGCCTTTTGCATTTTAGGTGACAATATACATATATTTGAGAAAAAAATCAAGGCTAAAAAATTTTTTAATAAAATAAAAACTTTTTTACATCAATAAATTTATTTTTTAAAATTAGTTCGTTTTGGTAATTAGTATTACATTTTGCTTTACATTTACTAGTTTGCAGTTATATTGTACATACATATAAGGTTGTAGTGTTTAAAAATATAATTTATTTATTTATTATTATTTTTTTTTGTCTTTTTTTTTTGGTTGTCTTATTAATAATAATAATTTAAAATTTATCAAAGATTTATAAAAAAATATTTTATCCGAATTTGAATTTATAAATTTAAAATATTCAGTAATTCACATTCTATGCATATGGCAACCTCAATTTGTGTTTTTCAAAATGCGATGTGTGTGTGTGTGGATGGATTGTACTGTATTGTATATAGTTTGTGAATTTTATAAGGATGTTGGGGGGAACTATTTGGGGATTTTGTGGGTATATGTGTGTGTGATGTAGTGTTGTTAGTTTTATTATTTGGATTCATTTATGTATGTGCCTATTTCCAAAGAGTGGGGTTTTAATATTTCACACACTCATACACTTGCACACGTGTGTGGAATGTTGTCAGTTGGGATTTTTTCATCTTTTTTTTCTTTATATTTTATATTTTCTGTATGCTGATATTCGTTCGTTCATATCGTCGCATAAAAATCCATATATATTCGTACAAAACTATGTCGGTATATATGTATATTATTATGCTATAGTTTTTGTTTTTGTAGTTGGTTGCTGTTGTCAGTTTTTAGCCTTACTTTAAGATGACTACTTGTACTATAGCTTTGATATCGTGGGATGGATGGATGGTTGGTTGGATCGTATGAGTTACTTTACTCTATGCTGTTGTTATTTTTATTTATTTTTTATTTGTTTGAAAGCAAAAAATAAAGCTAACATATTCGAATTCATTTCTTTAAAAGTCGAATGATGAAGTAACTTGTATAAAGACAAGATACTCGAACTCGAATGTTGATTATACATACTGTGTATGCATGAATGTGTTTACTATGGTAAAGAAAAGCCAAGACAACCATCCAACCAACCAGCCAGCAACAACTACGAGTAAAACGACTTGGGAAAAATAAAATAATAATAATAATAAAATAATAAAGAAAAAAATCATCGGTTATTTGGTTTGTTGGTAGTTGAAGGCAACGCTGATTGTTGTGTGCCGTGTTTTGCTGGGCCGTACCGATTTTTTTTTCTACTAAAGCGGCTAACAAATGAATATTGCAGATTGTTGGTTGGCTGGCTGACTAGTTCGTTGTTTGTTTGATTATTACGATGGTCTGTTGGTTGTATGACGCAGTCTTAAGTGAATTTTGCCTTGAAACATTTTTTGAACTTATTTATGTTTTTAACTCATTTTGAAAATGGCCACAAATAATTTAAACGAAAATAAAATTTTAAATAAAATTCGTACCTAAAACCATCAACCATAAACTGAACTGGTGTAGGATAGACGGCTGGTTGGTTGGTTCGATTGTTGACTGACTTGTTCGTTAGTTCGAGAGTCAATTTCTTCGTAATAGGGAAGAAAAATCTTTATGTTTGACCATTATCGAAATCTTTAGTGATGTTTTTTTTTGATAATCGTTCTTTAAAGTTATGATCACTATTGATGTCGTATTCGGAAATCTAAAAAAAAAAAAAAATTTATCAGCCGTTCTTCAACGACAGTGACAATGATGATATTTGCCGTTGTTTAGGCAATGGCCATTCGTTAACAACTAAACTTGAGATTATTTCTGTTTCTCATTCATATTAATAGAGGATAGAGGGTTGTATGTCTGTCTTTGAATGTTTTCATTTTTGGTAAATACAAATGCAAGACTGTCTGTCTTTTTGCCATTTAGCCAAAAGATTATTGCTAATGATGATGTCGATGTGTTGGAGACTTTTTATCAATGCTATTAATTTAACAGTTTAGATGTTGATGCTGGTGAATGTAAGTTTGTATGTGATGTTATACGAAAAAGGGTTTTGTGTTTCCTTCCTTGCTTTGTTGTTTTGACTATGTATTTTATGATTGCAGTGCGCCTTAATTCAACGTATTCAGTCAGTATCGCGGAAAATAATAAAATATTTGAGATTGAGAATAGCCGTGTATAGCATGTATTTGCGAGAGAACGAACTAACTTTTACTTAAAGCTCGAATAATGTACATGTATGAATAACGTTAACGTAAGAAAAACAGCCAGGACATACATAATTTTCCTATTGATGGTGATGGTGATGCTGTTTTTGTTGGTTGGTGTCTGAATATGAAATTGTAACCGTATGTGCGGGTGAATTGATTGCTGAAATTGTACAACATGTGCGATGCGTCGTGAATACTCCCTTCTTTCGTCTTTGCATGAAAGTAAAATGTTTCTATTATATTTTGTGCTTTTAGTAAAATCCTTTACCTTCCTCCCACTCCTTAAAATTGCTCTTCAACGATTGAGTATTATTGACTGGCATGACATTGAATGCGTTTGTTTGTGTGAGTATGTTTGTAAGTTAGGCATGCATTTTTGTGAACAAAGCGTATGAATAGTGGTTCCTCATGTTTAGAGAATTAATTTTTAAACTGTTGCTTTTCGACGTTGACTGAATTTCGACTTGTTTCGATGGAAATGAAACATCTGTTCTTCTATAAAAGTGTGTTTTGCTTGTTTCTTGAGTTATAATGATGATAGCTTGGCACAGTGTATGTTACAATGACCATTAATCTGTCGTTTTTGTTTGTTCCAAAAGCTTATTTAGTTAACTAAAGGAACTACTAGATTGAATAAATGTACTAATCGAATAATGAAAAACATCTCAAAAAAAAAAAAAAAAAAAAATAAAAAAAAACAACGAAGAATGCCTGTCATATTTTTGGAAAAATATATAAAACAATCATATTGATTTTGAAAAATGGAATTTTTGATTTCTAGAGTAGTATTGATGACAGTTAATACATTTTCATATAAGCTTGAACCAAATCTTAAGGCAGTTTCATTACACAGTGACTAAAGCACTTAAAAAAATTTGTATTTATTAAAATAACCATTTTTTTATATAAACTAATGCAATTAAGTTATTAGATAACAAAGAAGGGTTGCTTGGCGAATAATCCGATAATGCAATGTTTGGCATTTTTTTAAACAATGTGTAAAAGCTTGCATTATCGTACGAGAGAATGATCCAGGCATGAGTACGAATTTCAGCAGAAATACGCGACCATTTAGTTTTAAATGGATTGGTCGGGTGCAACTTTTGACCTAAAGAATGAGATTAAAATTGCTTCAGAAAAAGAAAAAGAATGAAAGAATTAATACCAAGCCCAAAAAGTAGAGAGGCTCCTAAGAGCTATGCCAAATATGTTCGGCCGAGTAATGACACGTTGTGTTCATTTCTTCAAAATCAAATATAAGCCATGTTAAAGCTATGCCTAAGTTTTAGTCAATCAAGGCTAAAAAATTGTAAATAACAAAGCAAAGAATGCTTCTCAATAATAAAAAATAAAAGCATTTTCAATAATTTGTTTTCGCCTGGAAAACATACGTTATTGCTGATTTTTCTCATATTCAAAAGTACAATGTTTTGCTTCTTCAGTCTAAATAAACTCAAATAATCGTAAAAAAGAGTGTCATATATAGCGTTTATACGCACCTCTTACTCGCAAATAAATATATTGTGATATGAAAATTTTGCCGTATAAACGGTAAGTTAATATTTTATTTGCAAGTTAGTAACTCAAGAAAATTAATCGTGATTAGTGAAACTAATTGCAAATAAAGCGTACGGCGTATCAACTTCCTTTTACGTTCATAGAATTTTCGATGATAATTGTTGTATTCTTCTCATCCGACACGACAAATAAGGAAATATATTTCTTTATGCAATTTGTGTATAAACCGTGATTTCTTTATTTGCAAGTGATATTATTAACAGATATTTTCAGTTTTTGGCCATTAACTCGGTTGTTTATGAACTAATTTGCTTCATTCAAAAAGCCGAAATTCAAGAAAAATATTTATGATCTATACAAAAAACAAGTCCGTAGCTTAAACAATGGCTTCAAAAAGTCAAAAATGCATTTTGTCCGATATCTCAGATATTATTGAATCGATTTAGTTAATTTTTTCAGCATTCAGAAAAAAAAAAAATTGCCGAATCTTTGAAAAAAGAAGTCCCAAGCTTATATAGAGACTCAAAAAATCGAAAACCGTTTTTTTTTTTTATATATCTTCGCCATTTATGAACCGATTTTGGTGAATTTCAATAGCAAAACTCAAGAGAGGAATTTCGATCGTTTGACATATATATTATACATGGCAGTTATCGGTGGGCTTCAAAAACGTCATTTCAACCGACAAACAGACGGACATCTTCCTATCGACATCATTTCTTCCATGGATTCAGAAAACATAAACTTTTTTGTTCTCCGACGAAGATTGTTTAAATTACAAACGGAATGACAAACTTTTATATAAGAAGACATTGATGACACTCGTGACATGCAAAAGTGTTTTTAACATTTTCTGGCCAGATTATTAGTTATTTAATCTACCCAGAATTTTGACAATTGTAAAGGAATTAGATTGAAGTTAAAAGCGAATTTAAGAATTCTTATAGAGAGATACTGAAAAAATTGTCGTAAAAGTACTTTACATTTTTTTCAGAAGTCATACCAAAATAAATTAAAAATAATCTAGTTAACAATTAATTTTTATATAAAGTGATATATCAGAAAAATCTAGAGAAGAAATGCTAAAAGTAGTTGATTTAGTTATAATTTTATTAAAAACTATCTTATGTTTTATTTGAACGCACGCACACCTTAGATTCAGATTTCGCTATCTGTAACAATTTCATATACGCGTTTTCAAAAACATAAATAATTTACAATGTGAAGGCAAAAGAGAGTACGAAAGCTATTGAGATTAATTTTTTTCCCAAAAATATAAATGCTGTTTAAAGGGTGAAACAAAGGACTTTTTACAACATCCTGGTCATGAATTCCATATCATAGATGCTATGAGTAATGTATCAAATAAATATCGTGGAAAAATCGAAATTGTCGAATAAACTTTTAGTCTGGCAAGACATATGGGGAAAAATCATTTTCGTGACAAAATGAGGTTACAAAATTAAGGAATTCCTTCATATCATTAGAAAACACAACGAATTCAAATTTTTGTGGCCTCTTCTTGTGATATCAAACAAATGATTTTGTGCGTAAGAAAGGAGGCCAATTCACTAAACTGTTCAGAACTCCATCCATCAGAACATTTCTCACAGTTATTTAAAAAAAGTTTGGAAATGTAATGGAGTCGTCCGATGTAAAACGCATTACATAGTGAATTGTTTCAAAAAAATTTTTTTACGAAATTGACCTAAAGACACTGTTTTCATTTAACATTTTCTTTTTTGTTTTTTCTTCTTGAAGTACCAAATAACAAAAAATAAATAAAAAACTGTTATTGGTAAAAGTGCATATCGTTGGTGCGCTTACGAAAAGTCATATTATGTAGTTTTAAACAACTTTTCAGTGGAGCGAAAAATTACATTATTTTTTTTAATAAAGCCATACAAAATTACATGCTAAATTTTTCGATAACTAATCCAAATATTAGAAAATAGATTCATATAAAAGATGGACTATTAATCGTCTTTCGGATGGTCTAATAAAAACTGGAGAATTACAAATTAGACTCTTCTTCAGCGCACTGTCCATATGTTATTAAATAACGGTTTTACTAAATATTTTTATTAATTAATTTGTAATTTTCAACTTCTGTTTCAGTGTCTATACCAGAGATCACTATCAAAGCAATCTGCTATTATATGCAAACAAATTCAATCATTAGAAGAATCTTATTCTAAGTACATATGTATATATTTAAATTAAAATTAATATATTTTTTAATGAAATATGAAAAGTAATTGATTTTTTCATCTGTACTAACTATCTAACAAAGGACAATGTTTAAACTAATTATGTATATTCCATTAAAATAATTTCATCTTCTTTTCATAAGTGTCACAAATTTACATACATGTGTGTGTAAGTAAATCTATTGTTAAGAAATATATTCACACAGTAAAGCAATTGTACTAAAACTGCGTTTAAATATTCTCTCTAAGTATTATGTCATAAAATTTCCAATTAGATTAAGAATATCGTAAACAATAAGTAATGGTTGTTTTTTTTTTGTTGGTATTTCATAAGTCATCTCCGATTGTATTGATAAGAACTGATAATAATAAAAGGTATGGACGTTTTAATCACAAATGGAACACTACTTAAAGCAATAAAATATATTTTTAATTCAATGCAACCAACCAACATCATTATCATCGTGGTCTCAGAAAAATACACATTCTTAAATATCTTACTAAGTATCGTCATCATTATCATCATTACTTGTATAAGGTTGCCGCTTTTTGAAATTTATTGTCGTGACGTAAAATCCAAAGATGTTTTATTTATTTCTGATTTATTTTTTTCCCTGAAATCCACCTGTGCAATTGTATTCTAGGGAATACTCTAGAGAGTTTTTGTTAACGGAAAAACAACTACAAAGACCCTGATTAAATACATTAAATGAGAGTTGCTCCTGAAACATTTTTTGGGTTTTTGGCTAAAGAAACAAAATAAATAGAAAACTGAAACGAAGAGATCATTATGATTTGCTAAAGAATGCAACATCTACTTAAATATTTTTCCATGTTTAACAGTACTGTATTTTGTATGTTGGGAATTTTCACATAAAACGAGTAGGATCTGTATATTTCTCCTCAATGTTAATATTATTTCCGCTTTATAAAAAAAAAAAAAAAAATACATTTATATTTGTATGTGTGAATTTTAAGGTTCCTGCTCTCGTAAGTTTTTCATAAAAATAACGAAATTAACAACAACAACAAGTAGTAGAAGAAAGAAAACATGTTTACTTTTAAATAGATGATGTTGCTGATTGTTTTTTTTTATACAAAAAGCAAAAAAAAAATGTTATTACTCTTTTCCTTAATCTCTCTAACCCTCTCCTTTTATTTAAGAAATTCATTCTCTTTATTGCAATAATTGCTCTTTCTGTTTCGGTTTTTATTTTTATTTTTTTATTTTTTTAAATCGATCACCTTGAATATTTATTTTTGTGTGTGCGATTTTGTTTTGTTCACTGTCTACATAGATACAAACAAATACACATACACACACCTGTACATTTATTTGTAAAGCGATAATATTGAATTTAAATAAAAAATAAAATAAAAAAAGAAGCAATATTTAATAACAGACTTAGAACAATGACAACAACAGCAGACAGTATAAGCAGTATAAAATAGCGTTTAATTTCTTGTTGCTTGGCGTTGTTTATGTTGCCAATGCTAGCTACATATTACCGTCACTGCTATTTCAGTTGCTGATAATGTTGCTGTTCTGTATGCTATGCTATGTACTGTTGTGGTATTTATTTCATACAAATTCGGCTTAAATGTTAAGTTTTCAATAGAATGAAAATATGAAAATTATGATTATTTTTGCTTAATTAGTCTCGTTGAGTTGCAACCAAAAGAATTATAAAACTTGATAAAGAAAGAAAGAAAAACATAAAACCAAACAATAATTTTCATTGAAATTGTTGAAATCATATAATACGATGAGAGTTGTAAATGAAATTAAAAAAGCACACAGATTCGCACAAAAACTTAAATAAAGAAATAATAACAGCAATAAAAACAACAACAACAACAGCAGCAGAAAAAGTCATAACAACACATCATCAGTAATATCAGCAGCGGTTTGAACAACAACTTTAGAAACAACATCAACTATACTACAACAACATGAAAAAAAAAAAATAATAATAAAAATTATAATGATGAAAAAGTATATTAAACCAGTTGAGTTGAATTTAAGTTCAGTTCACTATTCATTCGTTTCTTACATTTCGAACAATTTCGCCTGCTTGCCTGCCTGCCAGTCAGCTCGTTTCGTTCGTTCATTAATTCGAAATTTTCATTTGGAACTTATTTTTTTGTTTGTATTTTACTTTTTTTGTTCTCATTACAGTTTGTGAAAAAATAAAGTTTTTTTTTATAAATACATACATACATACATATTTTCAATTTGTTTATGTTATTTTTGTTGTAGTTTCAGTATGATGTACTGTTTTGTGCTGCCCTGCATGAAGTGAAAATATCACAATCTACCACCTCATACATACACGCATACAAAAAACTTAATAAAAAAAAGAGAGGTATGTATGTGTGTTTTATGTATACATAAATGTTAAAATTCTTAGTTATATATGTACGTATGTATGTATAAATCTATGTGCATGTACGTAATTAAGTGTATGTGTGTGTAGGTATAAACCACTTGGTTACATTCAACCAAACATTTGTTGTAATACTCGTATCTCATACAAAAAGCAACACAGATACTCTCTCAATGTGTGTATGTCAATAACGTATTTTACCTTTGGAAAACCGTGACATTTCAGGGCCTTTTTATAAGATCTGGAATGCTTATGAAATAACCGAAATTCCTTTAAAGTTTACAGTTTTTGAAAGGTGTGACAAGAAGATTTTTTAATATCTCGCGTTTAAAACTACGATCATGGAGCCTAAATGTTCACTTTTTAGCTTACTGCATGATTAGAATATAGTGTTCAGAATGGAATGGATTTTATGAACTATAACACTCGCTTTTTGTGTGCAAAAATTGAATGACTTAATTCCTGATACTTTCAAGTTTTTTTTTCTCTTTCAGAAATTGGCGAATATTAGAGGAATAAATCCTTGGACACTAATAGAATATATCATATTCTATTCAGATCATAAAAATGAAATCTATAGAATATATAAATATGATTTCTGTACAACAAAATTTGCCGATTTCCTCTTCATGATGCAATTACTATTCCGATCTTTAATTGTTATTATCGCTGGTATAACATAGGTAGCATAATTGTTAAAACATTATTTCTGTGTGAGAGAGACTTTGAACTCAAAGAACTACGGTAACAAGTAAACCAATTCCAGCAGCTGATCATGGAGGAATTGAAATTAGCATGTAGCAAGTTAAAAACAGGTAGGAGTTGGGACCTCGATGTCACACGAAATAAAGTATTACAAATAGTATGCGAAGCATGGCCCGAACTACTACTACATACGTTTAATCTTTGCATTAACAAGTGGAAACACAAAAACTTGTACTCTAGCGTAAAGGAGAAACATAGCTCTTACAGACCGCTGTGTATGTTATACTCGCTGGGAAAACGTTTTGAAACTCTTATTCTAAACAAGTTCACTAAACGTATAGAGGAACATGGAGGACTATACCCAAACCAATACGGATTTCGCAAGGGAAGAAGTACACTCGATGCTATTAACGAAGTAGTACAAACAACAACGAAGGTGAAATCCAAAAAGCTTTCTGCGCTATAATAACACTAGATATACGGAATGCCTTTAATTCGGTCAAATAGAGTCGTTCAGATATTAAAGAGTATGAGACTGCTTAGGAACATAATAGCTGACTATTTAGGAAACAGGTCGTACTACATGGGTCTATACGGAGATCTTTTCTGTGGATCGTCATGTACGATATATACATGATATTTCAACATGGTGCAAGACTTACCGGATACGCCAATGACATCGCGCTTGTGATGTCACAACCGACTGCCGAACTTTCACAAACTGCCACGAATGATAGCTTCAGTAGATGCAACAGATGGCTGCGAGAATACGGCCTACAGTTTTGGACAACACATCACTAATATCCAAAACAAACAGGGGAGATTCAAAGCCTTACATTAGGAAACTAATAAAGAATCTAGTCCATTCGGAAATGCTATGTGCCGCTCCAACATTTGTCACAACCATAAACCAAAAATGCAGAATTAGAGAGCTGCTAAAACGCCGAAGAATCAGCGTTAAAATAAACATATGGGAACATAAGGTATTACTTGACCCAATGAATCTCTAAAATGCGCTAACGAGAGGAGACTGTTTAACATTAAAATAAGTGAAGTAGAAACAGCCACTAGATGATAGCAAGCGTTCGAATAAAACATAACACATAATTTTAAATATCTTCTTGAAATCCGTTAGTTGTCCGCATGTGGATGCCAGTAAGAAAAATTACAAAATAAAATTTGAATTTCAAATCAAGGCTAAGAAGATTTTAAATAACAAAGCTGAGATCAAAGCTCCTCAAAATAAAAAATACAAATATTTTCAATTTTTTGTATTAGCCTGGAAAACACACGTTATTGCTGACTTTTCTCATATTCCAAGGTGCAAGTTTGGAATAGTATCGAACTAAAAACAATACAAATTTACAAAACAATTTATCGTATGACAAGGGTATTCAAAATGCAACAAGATATGTGACTGTTTTGCTTCTTTAATCTGAACGAACTCAAATAATCATAAAAAGAGTGTCATAAAAATATATTGATAAGACTCGTGAAATGCGACAGTGTCTTTAACATTTTGTGTCCAGATTTATAATTTTGTCGTAACAGTGGAAGCACCCAGAATTGGGAATGTTATAGTATTACTTATTTAAACTATCCAGAATATAGGCAATTGTAAAGGAATTAGATCCAAGTTAAAAGCGAATTTAAAAAGGCCCCAACAGTGCTCAGTAGTGATTATTAGTTCTAAATTCATATAGATAGATTCCACGATATATATATATATATATATATATATATATGTATATGTATATATATATATATATATATATATATATATATTCTGCCCAAGGGTTGATTCCTTTCCTAAAGAAGGTTTTTGGCCATATGAAAATGCGTCAGTCTCCACCACTTGTCAAACAATCAGCCCGTTCGTTTACTGAATTGGATGTATGACTGCTTTAGAAGAATAACGTTAATCTGTTATGCACGCCAAGTTCGTTAAGACATGACAATCCTACACTTTCTTCTCAGCCTTTCCCTGACAGAGATGAAGGTGGAGTAAATCTCCCACTTGAAAATCGATCGGTATATGACCATCGATAATGTTCGTTGGAATACATCAGCATCTGCATGACCTTTGGCTTGTTTGGAGCCATCAGTAAAACAAACTTATTTGATAGTCACGTGCCACTAAGATTATTCTTCTCAAGTATGAGGATTTAAAAATTCATGTATATCACCAGTGTGGGCTACATATAGAACAGGTTTTCATAGTGCCCTTAATTAAAGCTCCAGCATTGTCCTCCTCTGTTTTCGGCCAGCAATCGAAAGCAGCGATAATATAACATGATTTGGGATTTTTATATATTAATTTTCACCAGCAGGATTTATGTCAAATTTATTGGAAATTATGCTCTTATTTGAGAAAATGCCTAAATTCAACGGGTCTCCATTAAATTAGGCCTTTAAGAAGTTATATTTACTGCTTTTATTTAGTTTTTGCTATCAACACACAAATACAGATAAGCATACATATTTTGCATTTATCTATGTATGTATGTATGTATGTATGTATGTATGTATGTATTTATGAACATTTCAATAGATATACGACTACATTTTATGCATACAGTGCCTAACAAAATTTTATATATTTTGTTATAATATTTACAATTATAAATTATTTTCTAACATAATTTTAACCATATTAAATTTGTTTTTAATAACACCGGTTAACTGTTGTTAACATTACTTCTAAAATTGCTATTGCTAAATTCTAATATTAAATTTGTTTTTAATAACACCGGTTAACTGTTGTTAACATTACTTCTAAAATTGCGTTAATTATGTTGTGAATAATTTTTTACATTCTAAATTATCTAGCGTTATATATTGAATTCTTAGTGAAACCTAATTAACTCAATGCTTATTTCACTAAATTTTGCTCCAAAAGAGATCTCAGTCACAATATTACTAAGTTTACTTTTGCGTCAAAATAAACTCTTGTCATTGAGATTAAACTGAAGTAGATATGTATTTATTGTATCTCATTTATTGAAATGTACTGTATATTTTAACAGAACAGTTTTTCTTGCTAGGTTGCTACTTTTATTATTGTAACATTCCAAACCAAAGAGTTCTCTTTTTGTCTGTTTGTATGCATGACTGTCTAACCATCATAAAAACGACGGATAGTATGAATGTTTGTCGGTCAGTCTGTCTAACGAACGTACGTACGAATGAACAAAGTAACAAACATTCAAACAGTTTCACCGAACAACAGACATTTAATCATTATATTTTGTAGAAGCTCTGTTCGGTTTTAATTTTTCTACTCTTCACAGATACTTACACACAAATACTTTTCTATACATCCCTGATATGATGAACAAATGAAGGAACGAACGAACGGCAAACGATGTGAAATGAAATGAGTATGTACGCCTTATTTTAAAACTCTGTTATATACACATAACCTACAAAAATGCTTATATATATATATATGTATATATGTTGTTCATGTGTGTGTGTGTTTTTTTTGTTCGTTTCGTATTTTATATACTATATGGTTGTTGCCGTTGTACATGGTGCTTCAACTCAACTCGATTTGATTCAACAACACAATACAGTAAAAAATAAAAAATATAAAAATTTTGTGTAAAACGAATGAACATTGACAATACACTGTGGAATATTTCACTGAAAACGTTAAAAAAATCATAAATTTTAAAATAATTTTTGACTTTAATTTTCCTATAAGTAACAGGAAAGAATTCATTATTCTTTTTTGTATTTTGATGTGATTTTTTCTACAATAAGAAGCATTACTTTACTTACACCAAAGTAGTGAATGGGAGAACTCTACTATGTATTCCGATTAATAATCTAATTGTAAAATCTCCATCTATAAAATAAATAGTTTTTCCGTATTCTTGTAAAGTTGCTCCACAGTGCGACGTCAACTAAATATAAATGTGTTTTGCTGATGTTTTGAGTCGGAGTTGCGTCAGTAATAGCAGACACAGCAACCTACTTAAAAAATATACTTTTTAAATCAAAAACTATATATGTACATGGTGTATATCTGAACTATGATTAAAAACTTTTATTTAAATTTTAAATTTCTAAAGTATTTCCTCTTTAATGGGAAATGGAAATACATATCTTTTGATTAGATTTTTGATTCATGATAAATTTTATCTGGCTTGGTCCTTTGAATAATTTACTATCATCGTTTTTTCCACATTCTTGATGACACTCTAGACTGTCGCAGAATATAAGGTCTGTGACCGATCTGAATGTGTTTGTTACAAACGAAATGAAAATATGGATAATATGTAAATTTTTACTACGGTCGATATAATAAAAGAAGAAAACAGCAACAACGCAACGTTTGATTTAATATGTGCATTAGGGTGGTACTATATTATATGAAAAAAAAAACATACTTCATATTATGAAAGGGAACATCATTTATAATATTTTGCATATTACAAATTATGTCTTTTTCACAATTTTAGGTACCTTCAAATGTAGCTCCTCAAAAAAAAAATTTTGAACCACCCTAATGTGCATACTCGTTTGTTCGTCGTAGTCATCGTACAACAGCTTTGACTGACGGCCTAGCTGGATCTGTGCAGTGTTGCCAGAAAATGTAATTGTAAAGTGCTCAATCGTAAAAAATATGCTAAATTGTTCTGCAGCAGCAAATGACAATGCTAAATTGTTTTATAAAGAAACATTGATATTTTCGTTGCCAAAAAGTATTGATTTAAAAAATACTATAAAAATGTTCTAAAAAACTTAGTTTTTATAGCTTGTCAATGCATTTTTATCTGTTCAAATGCTAAATCTAGCACTGGAAGTGCTAAAATGGCAACACTAGATCTGTATGTTTGGGTATGTTTGTACTATGCTCTGAGTTTAACTTTTGTAAATGCTACGAAATGTGGGAATGAAATTCAACACCAACAGCAGCAACAAAAAAGAAAAAAAAAAAACAACTCAACAAAACAAAAAAACCCAAACTAATGAATGTTCAGAAATAAAATGGGAAAAAATAAAATACAACAGATCTCTGTTGTATTAAAACCATGGGTAGATACATATATTTTTTTTGTTGCTGTTGCTGTTTGCTGTCACCCGTTGGAATGGTTTGGGTTTTTTATACACTTAGTCAGGGTATACTGTCATATTGGCACTACTACATACAAAAATCTACATAGATACGATTATAATGCTGTTTGTTTTTGTTGCGTTGTGTTGAATTTCGAAAAAGAGAAAGACTTGTGGGTTGAAATATAAAAATGATAACAACACACACATGCACACGTACATATAACATTCAACAACATCAACAACAACAAAACAATAATAAAAATAAAAATTCAACAAAATGTACTTTTCTTTGTAGTTTTAAAAATTTAAGACTTTAACATTTCGAACGAAGTAGCATAATCTTTACCTTGTCTGTTTGTCCCTCTATCAGTTCGTTCGTCTGTCCCATGTTTTTCTATCAACAAACAACAACAACAAGAACAGTAAACGAGTATGAATCAGTAAAATTCTTTAAATAGAAAATTTTTTCGTTTTAGTATTTTTATTATTATTTTTTTTTTTTTTTTTTTTTTTTTTTTCAGTTTTGAGAAGAATAAAATTGTATAAATTGCAGTCAGTATTTGTTTCTTTTGCTTTATTATTTCGAAAAATATTGTAAATAAAACTAAAGGAAAAAATGAACAATTCTGTTAGCATTGCCAATGGGAAATTAACATAAGATGTGACTGCATTCATGTTATTAAATGTGAACGCATAAACATGCCAGTCAGTTAGTTAGTTAGTTGGTGGCATTGGAGCTCAAAGTTAGAAATGAGCAAAATGGTGAGAAAGTCTTAATGATAATTTCTCTTTTTTTCAGAGTTCATTTTGTTTAGCATAAATTTCTTGCAGTAACTGAGAGCCACTCGAGAGCCACAATTACGACTGAAATATTTCGTCAATTGATAATTAAATTTGTACCTAATTTGTAAATATTTAAACATTATTGAAATGTTTGTTAGTCATTTGACTAAATACGTAGAGTAGAAGGGGTATCATTCGCCATTTCTTTTGTTAAAAATAGTCTCTTTTCATAACCGTAAACGATATCTGTAAACTTTCTTTTGTACTAAAGACTTAGATATATTGCTTTTAATTTAAGTTCTTTTGGTCCTGAATATTAACTTTTAACTTTTAACTTTTTCATTATAAGAAATGACGTCGATAGGACGATGTTCGTCCCTCAGTCGGTTGAAATGGCCCATCAATTACTTTTATAAGTTGCTACATAAACCGCATTTCAAACAACTGAGGGACGGACATTGTCCTATCGACGTAATTTCTTATAAGGATCCAAAAAATATAAAATTTTTTACTCTGTGGAAATTACAAACGGAATGACAAATTTATACATATATACCTTTTACATCTGGGATGAAACATCATATGCGTTTTTCATTTTTATCTTAATTTAAGCATATTTAAAAAAATACAATATATTATAAATATTATTCTATTATTATTCTAAAAATTATTTTAAAAACAGCTCGATTTGAGATCACTTACATAATTGCCCAAAAAATAGATTTTAGGTAAAACTTCAAAAAATCTCAAATCATTAATAACTTTGTGAATAAGTATTAGGTTGAAAAAAATGATGGGATTTGTGATCATTTATATTATTGCTCAAAATATAATTTTTTAGGTGGAAATTCTAAAAAAATCTTTCATCGTTAATAACTTCGTAAATAAGAGTTTAATTGAGAAAATGAGATCAATTTGGGATCATTGAAATCATAGGCAAAATAATCGAAAATTTTTAAAAAATCTTAAATCATAAAGAACTTTGTAATCACTTTGCAATTTGTGATCAATGAAATTATTGACAAAAAAAATTTAAATCGTTAATAACTTTGTAAATAATCGTTTAATTGAGAAAAGAAACTAGATATTTTATTACTCATATTTTTTTTTAACCAAAAAATCGATTTTTAGGGGAAAATTAAAAAATTCTTAAATCGCTAATAACTGTAAATAAGCGCTTAATTGAAAAAACGAGTACGATTTGCGATCACTAAGGTGCACGGCAAAATTATAACATTAGTTTTATTTGTTCCGTGTATGAAAAAGTTCAAGAGGTATTTGATGGTACTTCTAGCTAAAATAGTTATTACTGAAAGGTGTTCCTACATTCACCGTTTGATATACTTATTTGACATTTGATCCTTTTATAGACAAAAACGATGAAAATGTGCACTTTCAAGATCATATGATCAGTCCATTTTTTTCCATTAAAATCACATTTTTGGTAATTTATTCTTGACCATTTTTATTTATTGATTTATAGAAGCGATCGATTGGGAAGTGAATTATTTCAATTCCAGAAGTGTTCTTAGGAATTCATCCCATCCAGTTTTTTTCCAGGTTAAAAGTGCACAATTAATTCCAAAATGATCTAAATAAAATTAAATTAACATTGAGAATTGGAATCGTTAATAAAAAAGTGCTTTATGCGCATAAAAAATGCCCTTAAAATCGGAAAATATGCCCTTAAAAATAAATTTAAATTATTATAAGCTAATAAATTGTATCAGGAAATTACAAAATTTCTATTGGAATCGTTAATAAAAAAGTGCTTTATGCGCATAAAAAATGCCCTTAAAATCGGAAAATATGCCCTTAAAAATAAATTTAAATTATTATAAGCTAATAAATTGTATCAGGAAATTACAAAATTTCTATCAATTTATAAGATGAAAATTATTAGGGAATCATATCTGAAAAACGTAAAAAAGTAAAAAAGAAAATTTAGCTAATGGAAAATTATATAAAAAGAATTCTATTGGGTGCAATATATATATATATATATATATATATATATATATATATATATATATATATATGCTAAAATATGCTAAAATTAATATAAAAAATAAAATCGTATAAGTTAATATATTCAAAATGATCCAAAAATGGGAATACTTTTAATGTTAGGTTCTGTTACCTGTCCACTTATAAAAATTAAAATAAACAATTTGCGATATTTTCAAAATATCAAACTTTAATTACTTTCATCTTCCGCCGAATTAGTAAATAAAATTATTTTATAGCTAAATGCAAAACAAAAACTTATTTGCATAAATCGCTCGGTTCTTTGTATGTGTGGAGGAATTTGTGGAAGCGGTGGATCGTCAAATTCTATGTATTCGACCAAACGGTCATAGGGTATGTTTGCAGCGAAAGGCGGCACCGATAAAATGCTATCGATATCTAAGTTTATCATGTCAACATAATTTTTGCAATTAAAATTTTTAGATTTTTAGTGGGCTTTTTGTAAGTTCTTAATTTTGTTGGATCGTAAAGTTTTTCACGATAATATAAAATTTGCTTAAATCCCTCTTGCGCCTCCCTTTCTGACGTCAAAAAGCATTGTTAGAAGATCATTTTATAAGTGAGCAAAATATGCGTTATTTTGAACATTATTTACAATTTCACACAGATTTTGTGGCAAATATTGCGTTGAACAAATAAATTTATATAAGAGTGTGCTGCCATGTAAAACCGAGTCGTTTATATTAATGTACATAGGTACGTAATCTTTCATAACAAACGATGCTAAAATTGAAAGATTTTTTTTTTTTTTTTTTTTGTTCTGACGACAAGGCAGGGGGCATATTCTCCAGCAAAATACATTCAAAGTCTGGTAAAACCTATAGAAAGAACAAGTTACATATTTAGAACCAAAAATGAAGATATTTATTAAAGTACCAATTGATTGCTCACCTGCATCTTTTCGCAGATTTCCAGTCATTTCGTGAGAGCTCCAGTATCGGTTCACGGTTCAGTTGTGTTTGATTTTTCCAGAGTAGCAACTAAATGACGAAAAGGTAACTCATTAAAATGTAAAAATAACCAGTGTAATGGTCTGTCTAAAAGTACTTTAAATCGTCGTAGTATACCGTTTCCCGTGCCATTATTGGTGAATTCAATGTTACAGAAAATACCAACCAGATCGGAAAGAGCTAAGTTCTTTTTTACGAAGAAGTCATACAGCTGCATTTGTTTTGTGCCAGCGTCCTCAGCATTGAGTATTAAATAACCCAAAAGTTCGTTTTTAGGTTCTCGCGAATCCACGATATGAGATTCTTTAACCATACTCGGATGAAATTTATTGTTAATCTTCTCCATTTTCAATGATTCATCTTTTCTGCCATCAAAAGCGAATGCCAGTATGCTAGAATACCTGCATTGTTTTTCACGCACAGAATCCCTGAATTTTTTCTTTTCTCGCGCTAATTTAGATTTGTCCATAATAATAAATTTCCCATTGTCGTCTTTGAAACCTACATTTTTAAAAAGTGCCGTAGCCAAACACGCAACAACTCTATCTGATACACCATATCTGTTGCATATCATAGCATAATTAAATTTGATGTTCTGAATATAAAATCTTCACCAATGTCCATGTCTCAGGCCGATGAGATGAATCTCTAGTAGCAGTCGGATCCAATTCCAAATCAACAATATCCCTCAGGGCTTCTGGAATTGTTTGCTTTCTTACGGTATGCTGATCAGTGAAAAATTCGTGTAAGTGATTAGTGATTCGTGTAAATGATGTGTATGAAAACATTTTATTTTCGTTTTTAAACCAATCACTCAGAAAAAAAAAAAAAAAAATTTCAAAACATCGCGGCAACTGGGTGAATTTTGTTCCTGTAAATCAGCACTAAAATTCCGATCTTGCATATGCAGCAAACTTGATTCAGTGTGACTTAATAATGTAATATTATTAGCAAAAGAACAACCAATTGACAATAGCAAATAGCAAAAGAAACTTAAATGTGGCTTTAAAAACTTAAAATCGCGAAAAGAAAGAACACACGCACAATAACTGCATATCAATCAAATGCACTCTCTTTTGATTTGCTTTCTCTGAGAAGAAACAATGAAATTCAAATTGAATAAACAATCGATTACATATGTAACGCTCTTAAAATAGTTTTAGGTCAATATGGTAATTTTTGGTGATAAAATTTTTTAATCTAATTTTTTTCTGCACTTCAAACGCAAGCTTTTCAAAACTCAATTTAAATAGAAAAATTTCATAAACATCTAAATTATTTTTAAAGATCTTAACATTCTTTAAATTTTTTGTATACCATTTAATGATTTAATGTCAATTTTCATTAAAAGTTTCTTTAAAATTAACATAAACATTAAAATTGTTTATTTAAGAAGCTTTCGAAAGCTCAAGCCTATTTTTAGCATATTTTAACAAAAAATAAATTACGAAAAGAAAAGTTTCTGGTTAAAAACGGGAAGCTCGATTTTGATTCTAGACCCATGGTTTCTTGGGCAAACTTTCTTAGAAATAGTCATAGATTAGGATTTTGACAACCGCTTGGTCGAGAAAAAAAGTAATAAATAAATAAATAAATAAATACATACATATATATATATATATATATATATATATATATTGAAATTCAATAAGATCGGTTCATAAATGGCAAAGGTATGTGTAAACATTTTTTCAGGGTTTTTCGATTTAAAAATGGTTTTTGTGAATGGCGTTTGTGAAGGTTTCCGATAACATAGATATTTTTTCTGATACCCCTGTATAAGTTAGGGACTTAGTTTTTATAAAAAAAATCGGAAAATGTTTTCTGAATTTGTGTGCTGAAGAAATTAACTCAGTTGGTTCACTACTAACAGAGATATCGGCGAATCCAATTCATCAATATCCAAGTCCGTTATTAGATTTGTTGAAGCTCCTATTTAAGCTATGGACCTCATTCTTGCAAAAATCTATCAAAAATATTTTTTTGAATTTCGGTTTTTTAAATCTTTTTTTAATTTAATATTGTCTTACATTTATAAAATATTTGTTCTACACCGATGTAATTATATCTTCCAAAGTATTAAATTTGTTATCTACTAGCTTTTATCAGTACGCTTCGCTACCCTATTTGATGCCATAACTAATATTTACTTTATATGGCAGGTACTATTCCCCCTGGAGCTATTCACCATATTCGAAATTTGATATGAAAATTACTTTAAAAACTTCTTAAGACTTTCACTGTAATAGTCGTTTAGATGTGAAAATTTATATTTTCTTTGTATGGGAGCTACTTCTACAGTGCAAAAATAGATTTTTTAAAGTAATCGTGAAATTTGGGTGGGACGTCCAATCGAGATCTAACAAAGCTTATTATCTACCTCCTTAATGTGGCACTTGAAAAAAACATTTTTTTTTATTGAATTTTAAGTAAAATAAATAAAAATTAAAATTAATTTAATAATGCAGATCTAAAATTAGTACATTGTGAAAATCACTAAATGATTTTGTTTAAATTCTGTAAATACTAGAGAGTCTATATGTACAGTGAAAAATTTTTTTAGTTAAAATAATGAGTGATCATTATCTATTAAATCTTATTTACAAAGTTATTAACAGAACAACCAAAAATATGCAAACTTATACTTTTTCTGGGCTTCAAATGAACCATTTCAGATAATTTTAAGAATTCTGAAATCGATTTGTTATAACATATTTCTGCATATTTTTGTCATAACAGCATATTTTTTGCATTTTTTGGTCATAACAGAATACTTTAGCATTTTTTGGTCATAAAATCATATTTTAGCATATTTTACCCTTAGCAGCATATTTTGTCATAGCTTTATGGAAAATTATTATTTTAGAGCATATTTTAGCAATTAAATGGCATATTTTTATATTTTATGCTTACTTAAGAGCATAATTTTGCATATATTGTACTTTGCTTATTTACAAATTTTGCCCCCAATAAAATTTTTTATATAATTTTCCATTAGCGAAATTTTCTTGTTTACTGCCACATACGTTTTTCAGATACGATTCCCTAATAATTTTCATCTTATAAATTGATAGAAATTTTGTAATTTCCTGATACATTTTATTAGCTTTTCATGTTTTTAAGTGCAAAAATAAAGTACTTTTTTAGCAATCAGATTATTTTTTAGCGTGAATAATAATTAAAATTTATTTTTAAGGGCATATTTTCCGATTTTAAAAGCATTTTCCGCATAAAGCACTTCTTTTTATTAACGATTCCAATTCTCAATGTTAATTTAATTTAATTTTATTTAGATCAGTTTAGAATTAATTGTGCACTTTTAACCTGAAAAAAAACTGGGTGGGATGAATTCCTAAGAACACTTCTGGAATTGAAATAATTCACTTCCCAATCGCTTCTATAAATCAATAAATAAAAATAGTCAAGAATAAATTACCAAAAATGTGATTTTAATGTCTATAAAAGGATCAAATGTCAATTAAGTATAATAAACGGTGAATGTAGGAACACCTTTCAGTAAAAACTATTTTAGCTAGAAGTATCATCAAATACCACTTGAAGTTTTTCATACACGGAACAAATAAAACTAATGTTATAATTTTGCCGTGCACCTTAGTGATCGCAAATCGTACTTGTTTTTTCAATTAAGCGCTTATTTACAAAGTTATTAATGATTTAAGATTTTTTTAAATTTTCGATTATTTTGTCTATAATTTCAGTGGTGCCAAATTGATTTCATTTTCTCAATTAAACTCTTATTTACAAAGTTATTAACGATTTGAGATTTTTTGAAGTTTTACCTAAAATCGATTTTTTGGGCAATTAAATAAGTGATCTCAAATCGAGCTGCTTTTTAAATGCTTTTTTACAAAGTTATTAAACATTAAATATTTTTTCATTCGTTTCTTTTCTGTCAATAATTTCAGTGATTGCAAATTGTAAAATGATTGCAGTTTTTATGTCAAGTTAAAAAAAAAAAAAAATTCTAGTAAAAAAATCGGTGATCACAAATTGAGCTCCCTTTCTCAAGTAAATGCCTATTTACAAAGTTATTAAAGACTTAAATATGTTAAAGAAATTTCTGCTAAAAATCGGTTTTCAATCAGAAATACGAGTGATCACAAATCAAGCTCCTTTTTGCAATTAAAAATTTATTTCCAAAGTTTTTTATGTTTTAAGATTTTTTATAATTTTCACAAAAATTGGTTAGAAATACGAGTGGTCTCACATCGATATTTTTTTCTCAAGCATTTAAATGATTATTTAGACGATTTATTTATTTTTTTTGGTATTTATATCTAAAAATTGTTTTTTTGGTAAATAATATGAGTAAAAATCCAGCTCCTGCCTGCAATTAAACTCTTCTTAAAATTTCCACCTAAAATCGATTTCTAGGTCAATTGTAGGAATGATTTAAAATCGAGCTTCTTTTACTTGATTTATTTATATTTCCTTTAATCCAAAATTGATTTTTAGTCATATATCTTTTAATATAAAATTCATCAGTGAGATGATCGGGCGTTCATGTTACAATCAACTCATTTATCATATACCGATGTGACAGATATACTAAAAACTCTGCATAATCGGTGTAAAAGATCTCTATGACAAGCGCGAAGTCTAAAGATTTCTTTTTATTGTGGAAGAATAGAGAAAAGCAAAAAAAAAAATATTGTCGAAAATAAATAAAAAAAATTACATGTGCTAAAAACAGAGGGAAAAAGAAAACTTCACCATCCATACCTGACAAACAAAAAGTTCATGGATTTTTATATTGTGTCGTAACTTTTCTGCCCATAAAATATTTGTGTGCCAGTGAACAAAACTGAAAATTGAAAACTGAACTGAGCTGAGCTGAATCGAACTGAAAGAATTAAAAAGAAGTGCCAGTCAGCCAAATAGTTAAGCAAGCAATTGTTAACTTGTTAGTACCTTCGAAGTTGCTGTTTGCCTAGTTTTTGTTTATTATTTTAATATAACTTAACATACAGTCAGTCGTTGATGGTGGTGGTTTGGTTGCTAAATTCTTCAATATTATCGTTGAATTTTGTTCAATCTGAATACTGAATGTTGGCTCTGGCTCTTGCTAAAATTATTTTTTTTTTTTACATTTTACTGAAAATTTAATGTAAACTACAATAAGCAAATACTCATATATACAGTCAGTCTGTCACTCGTATTTGTATACCGAAGTACGAGTTACATTTAACATTCTTTTCACCTCCATCCCCTCATCATACTCCCTCTTGTTTCAAAATTTATTTCTAATTCTACCACCATCGCCACCACCACCACCATCTTCTTCTTTACCCACCACTAACATCTCACAGTTATTTGCTTCACGTGCTTCTTAAGATTTCAAATACTGTGGGATGGATGATTGTGATGAATATTTTCTTCAATTTACTCATTCAGTTACTTACGCACACTGTAAAAAATAAAAAAAAAAAAATAAGAAAAATATATATTTTTTTTCTTTTTTCATAAATTTAAACCCAAGTTATAGAGCTCAACCAACAATGAACGTCGTTGCCGTCCGTCGTCATCATCCTCCCCAACACAAACAACATCTGAAATAAACGAACAAACCGAAATACATGCACACGCACACAAATACTTGTTCAAGTTCTTTAAAAATAAAACATAATAACAATAATATAAAACTAAATTGGAAAAAAAAGCTGAAAACAAAAAATATAACTTATAAAATAAAATAAAATAAAACGAAACGAACGAAATCTCCTTCATACACAACATTTTCAAAGCCGCCTGCACTTAGTTTAGTTGCTTTTAACGTAACGAAATAACGAACGTATGAACAAACTTTGGAACGATAGACCGCAGGCAATGGGACAGCCAGTATATACAGGCTGATAGAAAATAGTCAGGGAAACAAAAATGTATAAACTTAATTTTAAAAAATTTACATTTAGCATAAGATTTTTATTTAAAAGTAGCTCTCGACTGTATGACCACTTAATTTGATCAAAAATAGATTTACTTATTTCAATAGAAGTGTCAGTAAACTGAAAAAAAAAAAAAAACATTAATGTTATTGAATTATTACACCGTACAACAACAAAAATCAAAAATTTCGCTCACACATGATAAATTCCATATACATGTGAGCATATAGGCTTAATATAGCATAACTGCGTTTAGAATTTTTCATTTTGTGTTCGTTTTTTCTTTAAAATTTTGAAGGATGCATGAGATTAATTTTTAATTTTACTATTTTATAGTTGATATTAAATAGTGATATGGACATCAAATGAAGAGGAGAATTTTGGCATTACATAACGTATAACCTTTTGTGAAAATAGTCCAAATAAAAGTGGCAAAAAAAAAGGTCTTCAAATATTTGATCCTTTAATATCCTTAAAAGTTTCAAACAAATAATTTACAAAATAATATATGTATGTTAAAGATGCCCATATTCAGTCTCAAATTATGGTTTTACCGTTGTTTATTTAATCCATACAACGATTCCAAAATTATTCCTAAGAATAAGAGAGAGAGAGAGAGAGACATCGAACATGCAAAATTAACATATCCATTTCTGAAATCATAGTATTTAAATTCTAAGTAATTCTTACCTTATGTGTAACATTACAACCCAATTTGTATGAGTTTAAAATATATTTGAAAGTTAAAACGATGGTAAGTTCAGTATTTATATTTATTTAATTTTAAATTTATTACTTATGATTTTAATCTGCAAAAAGATAATCGGCTTTGATTTTTATCTTTTATTTGATATAATTTTGTAAGTAATTAACAAGAAAAAAGCTGTAGTCAAGCGCAACAATATAATATCCTAAATCGTCATGTACGGGCATTAAAATTATATTCGGGAGAGTTCCTCATATAGAAACTAAGATAATATATGGACCGATACTTGTTAAAATTCATACTGCGGTTTGTACTTTATACAAAACTTATTTATGCCAAATTTAGTTCAAAATCTAGCATTTTTATGAAATTTATGTTCATTAAAGTGATTTTTTGGAATGAATCTTATATGGAAACTATGTTTAAGTATGGACCGATCCTCTTGGAATTTCGTAATATCATTTCCAGTTATATAAATTTTAATTGTTACAAATAAAATAATAAAATAAATTATATATCATTTATACCTCTTAAAGTGACATTCTGGAATTTGTGTTGTATGGGAAATATGGTCAATTAGTAACCGATCTTTCCGAAATTTAATAGCTTGATATATTCTTAAATACAAAATAATCGTGCCAAATTTTATTTTGATACTAACATTTTTATGGTATTTATACACGTTGAAATATTTCTCGTGAGGGTCCTCATATGGAAAATATGGTTAAATATAGATACATTTAAATAATTTTGATCACTAAAGCGATTTTCTGAGAAACATTTGTATGGTGATAAGGTAAAATAATGGACCGATTTGAACCATTTTCTATAAGCTTCGTCCTTAGGTTTAAAAAAACTACTGTGCCAATTATTAAATAGTATTTAAATTTGCACAATATATAACGAAAATAAAATTTACGTAAATACTGACAAGACATTTTTAAAATTTTATAAAATTTGGACTGTTGCAGCTAAAAGGACAAAATGTGAGATTAAGAAAACATAATTTGATGTATTTAAAATTATAATAATTTCAAAATTATTTGTTGGAAAATATCATGGATATTTAAGGATAAAATACTTTGAAAAACATTTTTGACATAAGGCCTTGAAAAGTTTAAACAAAAAGTTTTACTGGAGTATCTAAATAATATTCTATCATTTGATGTCCATAACGATACTATTGAGCAAGTGGCAGATTTTAAAATAAATTATAAAAAATTATTATTTTTGAAATATAAAAGTCCTTTTAAAAGGACATTTTAAAACGAAATGGAAATTGTGTACTCATTTCTATCATAAATTGTCTCTGCTTTCATGTGTATACGATTTCGTTCATGTGTGAAAAATGCTGTTGTACGGTGTTATATAATTTATAAAATCATTATGCTGCATTATAAAATTCTATTGTAATAGATGATTTTTTTGTGATTTTCAAAAATTTGATTAATAAAACTTTTATAAATTTTTAATTTTCATTATGAATAAGACCTTTTTATCTTTAATTCATATTAAATTGTAAATTATTAAATGTAAGAAAATATCCAAAAAATGTGTACACTTTTTGTTTGTTTGGTTGCCCTGACTAGGGTTGGTTAGTTCGTTTTTCCCTCTTAAGTGTTGAACAGAGAAGCGTATACAAAATTAAAAGAATGCAATCATGTTGAAAATTATTTTAAACCATAACAAATACACTAATTTTCTTCGATTGTAAAAATATTTCAAGATTTTTCAGATTTTATTAATCCTTAAGTTTGATTAGATCGAAAAAAGGGGCTTTGATGATACATACCCTTACACATATATACACTTATGCCTATTTGCCAAGATATGCGTTCTAAAAGAAGATTCGTCGAATCTATCTATCTATTAGGTCAGGAACTTAGTTCTTTCTATGTAGTTTCTCAGGAATTTCCAGTTTTGTGTTCCTAAGATAATTCAGATTAGGTAGTATATTATCCCTGTGAAACTTTTCACTTCTAATGTGACCAAACATTTGCACAGAAAGTGTTCTATTGTTTCGTTCTTTTTATCGTATGCTCTAGATTCATTTTCCCGCGGATCTCATCTTTCTAGCAATTTATGGATTCCATGGATTCGAAACTTTTGAGGCAAGCAATTGAAATATTAAAGTCGATCGACCATGTATTGATCGTAACAGATTTAATTTTTTGGCACTAAAATATAATTTCAGACATTTAAATTCGCCTTTCGATGTCTCTTGTCTTCAGTTCCTTACTTTTGGATGAATCGAGGAGCAGAACCTCCTATTCTTGATCTTAAATTTATTTTCCCATATCGAAATCGAGACTTTTCGTGTAAACCACACACGAAAATTCTCAACAATACACCAAAATACGATGGCTTTTCGCATCGGTTTTCTTAAAAAAAATATTAATAATGATAAAGTAAAACTTCCCAACTAGATTTTTATTCCAAGGGAAACACTCAGAAGCACTAGACATAATAGTGTGTACGTTACTCTCACGCAAGTGGAATTCTGTCCACTCCTGACATGCTCTTCCATTGCCCATCCTTTTACTTAATTTTTAAAATTTTTGAAGTTTTGAAAAGGTTAAGCGTTTTTCAATATAATGGTGTTCAGGAATGATCCCATTTTGGACAGCTTGTCCGTATTGATAGAATATTTGCACTCGCCCTTGTCGCATACACTAATGTATCTTTTTTATTTAACCCATTAGTTTTTCCATTATTTGAATTTTTTTATAACCATGTAGCGATAGACTTAGACCCACCAAATGATTCCCATGTCAATGATCCATACGATTTGATTTGTCTTCTATAAAGACTTTAATTTTTGATCCTGGGAGCTCGCCCTGTAGCATCTGATGGAATTTTGTATCTAATTTTAATATATTTTGTCTTCCTAATACTGTACGGTGTATTAGCATTTTTCACACATGAACGAAACCATATACACATGAAAGCAGAGACATTTTATGATAGGAAAGCGTACTCAGTTTTTAACTTCATGTTCGAAAATCCTTTTAAAAAAACCTTTAAATTTCAAAAATACTATTTTTTTTTTTTTTTATAAATTATCTTAAAATCTTTCACTTACTCAATAGTGTCGATATGTGCATCAAATGTTCTTTCATAGGTACAGTAGTTTTTTTAAACCTAAGGACGAAGCTTATAGAAAATGGTTCAAATCGGTCCATTATTTTACCTTATCACCATACAAATGTTTCCCAGAAAATCGCTTTAGTGATCAAAATTATTTTAAATGTGTGCATATTTTTATGAAAATCGAAAAAAAGGAATGTTTTCTTTTGGCATTATTCGTACGTTAAAATATCAAGAGATTGGGTGTATGTTTAACCATAATTTCCATATGAGGACCGTCACGAAAAATATTTTAACATGTATAAATACCATGAAAATGTTAGTATCGAAATAAAATGTGGCACGATTATTTTGTATTTAAGAATATATCTAGCTATTAAATATTGGAAATTTGGTCACTAATTGATCATATCTCGCATTCAACACCAATTTCAGAATGTCACTTTAAGAGGCATAAATGACTATAAATGGCATAACCAAATTTCAAGAGGATTGATCCATATAAGATTCATTCCAGAAATTTACATTAATGCGCATAAATTTCATATAAATTTTAAATTTTGAACTAAATTTGGCATAAATAAATTTTGTATAAAGTATAAACCTCAGTATATATTGTTCCATATATGATCATAGTTTCTATATAAGGACCTTTACAGAATATAATTTTAATGCGCGAAGCTAGAGTTTTTTTTTTTTTTTTTTTTGTTAATTACTTGCAAAATGATATCAAATGTAATATGAAACCATAGCCTACTATCTTTTCGCA
Organism: Protocalliphora azurea; assembly: GCA_932274085.1. Classification (NCBI taxonomy): domain Eukaryota; kingdom Metazoa; phylum Arthropoda; class Insecta; order Diptera; family Calliphoridae; genus Protocalliphora; species Protocalliphora azurea. Next base: position 3,193,324 of record OW026519.1, read on the forward strand.
GTTTAAAATTATAAGTAACGAATTTAAAGTTAAAATAAATATACATAAATACACGAACTTACCATCGTTCCAAATAATGGTGTCTTGTTATACATAACATAAGAATTACTTTAAATTAAGTAATGTGAATTCAAATATTTCTATATTTGTTTTTCATGCTCACCAACTGAAAATTTAATTTGTACATTTGTTTTTAGGAATAATTTTTAAATCGTTGCATTGATTAAAATAATAAATGTAAATAAATAAATTGTTGAAATTATTTTTTGGAAACTTTCAAGCATAATAAAGGATTGAAATATTTGAAAAATTTTTTTTGCAACTTTTATTTGGATTATTTTAACAAAAAGTTATACGTTATAATGTCACAATTCTCCCCTTTCATTTGATATCCATATCACTATATAATAGTAATTACAAAGTATTAAAATTGAAACTAACCTCGTGCATTCTTCTAAACTTAAAGTCCTTTAAAAGATAAAACGAACACGAAATGAAAAATTGAAAACGCAGTTATTCTATATTAAGTCTATATGTTCACTTGTGTATGCAATTTATCATGTGTGAGATAAATTTTTGAATTTTGTTGTACAGTGATATATTTTCCGAAATCTTAAACAATTTTGCATCAAAAATTTTAGTTTTTCTTCTTTTTTATTTGAATAAAACCAAAAATACGGAGTTCCAATATGATTTCCGGCACTATCGAAGAATGCTAACTATTTTCAGACTATTTGATTTGAAGTGGTGAGTTGTAATTGCCTTGTCTTTTGAAAGCTGTTTATAATGGATTAAAACTTGAGCTAACAAAATACCAGTCCGTTTTTAGCCTTATCGACATTTGGAAATATTTTTTCACTATCTTTTTTGGAAAAAGAACTGAGCAATTATTTTGTGAACAACTCCACAGTTTTTCGTGAAAATTTTATTTTAATTTTATAACAAAACATCGTAGAAATGACAATATGATGTTAACTATTATATAAGAGCTTTGAATTACATAAATAAACTCTATAAATGTTAAAAAATAAACGAATTAATTCCTTAAAACTCTGTACGTACTGTACGAGTATGACACAAAAGAATGTAAAGCAAGCCAGCCACCAGTATAGACGCAAATGTTCAGAAAACAAAAATGTATATAAAAACCGACATGCCGTGCCAGCATTATCGCAACGCTCTATCACTGACATATTTCGTCTTTAGTAACAAAAAAAAAAAAAAAAAAAAAAAGAAAAAAATCGAAAAATTAAAAAAAATATATATATTGTATATAAAAATACAACACACAGAGGCATAAGTACGAATAAAAACTCATACATACTGAATATTGTGTATCTGTGTGTGTGTTTATTGAATACACACAGATACTCATTTTCGAAATGTGTTTTTGTTGTTTATACTCGTATTGTGTAGTACGTAAAAATGTATAATAAAACAAGAAATAAAACTAAAATGTCGAAAGCAACCAAAACCATGGAGTTCATACCAAATAACATTCGAACAAAAGATTTCCACAAGCGTAGTCTTAAAAGGGGGCATTGACTTAACCTTGAGTTTATATAATTTTTCGATGTTGCTTTTAATATTAAGTGAAATTAATATTTTCTTAGATTTACTTTACAAAAAACTTAATTTCAAAAAATCATAATAAATTTAAACGAATTTTAAAAATTTACTTAATTGAGTGTTAGATTATGAGGGGACCTCACTATATTTAAAAATGTTTTTTAGGATTATGTATTATTTATTTTATGATTAATTTTTATTTACATATTTTTTATTTCACGCGATATATTTTAAGTGCTACAGCAACTTTTTAGAATAGAGTTTTAATGGGCCTATAGTAGGGTAACCAATTGATTAATCTTTATTCGGTTATCTGATTAATTTTGGTGGATTAACTGTTCGAATAATTTAAAATTGCCTATTTTCGAATAACGATTAAACCGATTGTGTAGAATAACTGATTAACCGATATTTAATTTTCTGAAGTTTAAATGCCTAGGGATGTACTTTTTTATTACTTCCAAAGTATCAATAAACATAAGTTTTCTTGTGCTTAAGAAGTAATACAAATATGTTATTAAAAAGAGATTCAAATGAATTGTTCTGCTATAAAACTTAAAAATTCGGAACTATTTTAAAACAATGAAAAATAATATTATGAAAAATTTTTTATTAAAATATATTTTGGTTTATATAAAAATTAAAACTAATTTCATTGCGGTGAAGTATTTCCAAAAAGAACATTTTTACCACTTCAAAAGTAGAACAAAGTGCACCTTTTATACTTTTTTCGAAAGTTATTAATTGCTTACAAAAAAGTGAAAGTAATTGTTTTTTTTTGGCAGGAAAAAAAAACGGTAATATTTCTAAGAAAAATTAAATTTCTCAAGTTTTAAGGTATTTTTATTATTAAAAGCCTTATTAAAAGGCTTAAACAGAATTTTTATAAAAAAAAAAAAAATTATAAACACAGTTTTAAGAGAAAAGAAAAGAAAAGAAGAACATCCTACCAATGACAACCATGGGTTAAAAAAGAACTTCTGCAGCATTAGTACTTACTTACAAAGACAACACAATGTTAAAATTAGAACCTTTTCAGTTCTTTCAGTTCCTTTTTTGCTGGTATTAAAAATACTAATTTACTAAATAAAGCTGAAGGGGAGAATATTTGTAGTATTAGGTCAAAAAATATACAAATAGCCGAAAAAGTGATAAAATGAACCCTTTGTGAAAGAATACGATTTATGTTATGTATTTTAATAACTATTTCAATAGATTAAATACTATAATTAGTGTTATTCATGTGTTTTACATGTATTACTAAGTCTATTTGGTTAATCGATTAATTTAACTGGATAACATTATTTTCTTTATTTTCTAAAACGTTTTACATTACTTTTTTCTATAAAATTTTTTGGAAAACAAAAAAAAAAAAAATTCTCCAATTTTTTTTTTTTTTTTTTTTTTTAAATAAGTTGAAGTGATTCACAAAGTAATATCTTATATATCTCGAAAATGCTTAAATTTAGAAATCATTGTTTGTTTACCACGCCCATGTTTATGATTCTTTCTTGCTGATATTTTTGTTATTTTTCGTTTATGAAGATTTTTTTAATTTTGTTTTGTTGTAGATGAAATAACATTTACGTCGTCGTTTAATTTTCTTCGTTCATACAGTTCACAAACAAGTACATTCAAGGCTTGGTATAACGAATACCGATATAATAAAAACTTATATAATGAATATTGAATTGAGAAATTTTGTTAAGAATATCTGATAAAAACTGTAACTGTAAAAACTGTATCTCGAGGAAGATCTCAGAAGTTCACTTCTGTTCGATAAGGGCTAACTTAGAGTAAGAACTGCGCACGAAAAAATTAGTGCATAAAAGCTTTATTGTGTTTTTAGTTACTTATTAAACTGTATATTATTTTTTATTTAGCTTCAAGTATTCATTAAATATTTTTTTTACTATGACCCAATACATTTAAAATGGACAGAGTTCTAGACAGTTTAGTGGCTTCCTTTGGTGCTTAGCCGCGCCATTTGTTTGATACCACTCAGTTACTCTTTTGTTGTAATAATAAGAAGGTAGATAAGGTCAAATAAATTATAATTCGCTGTGTTTTCTAATGATGGGAAGGAATATTTTCTGACGGCACTCTTAAAAGATAAAAATGTCATTTGTTATGAATAAAGTACTTTTTTTCGCATATGGACATACATATATCGTGCAGGCCAAAAGTTTATTCGACAATTTCGATTTTTAACACGATATTTATCTGTCACATTTCCCATAACATCTGTGATATTAATGATCATGAAATTAGGCAATATTCATATTTTTAAAAAATATCTCAATAATTTTCGTCCAGGTTTTTAAATTTTTTTTGATAAAAGATACAGAGCAATGAGTCACATTCCATCCAGAGATATAGATATTCTCTCTCAAAATTCGCATTATTTTGGCTGCGATCATACAGTCTATAAATCAACTTTTTATTCGGTTCTCAGGGTTCTTTTCGGTGATCTTGAACAGAATTTCGCAATTAACCTGCAATTATTTTATGTAGTATAGTAGTTATTGTCCCGATATTAGACGAAAATAAAACTAAAATACAAAAAAAAAAAAACAACGAAAAAATTTTACCGTCAGTGATATTTGAACATGGGCACAAATTTACCATCCGTTTCTATAGACTATCAAAACATAAAACCCTTTTAGTATAAAAATATCTTTTCAGACATTAAAACAAAAGCTAGACTGGGGTTGAGCCGACAATCTTGTGGTTCTTAATTCAGCGCTCTCCAACTCATCCACGTGATTACTGTGCTATTATACTATTAAGTACTTATTTATGTAATAAAGAGTAGCCAAACAGTAATGACGCCTCATTACCAAGAAACTACTCAAATAAGTAGTTACCATTACCAAAAACCAAGAAGTTTTACTAGACTTTTTCATTATATGATTAATCAAATAACTCGAAAATGCTGTTTTTAAATTAATCGATTAAGCGAGTAAAATTTTTAAGTTATTCGAGCTATTCGAATAAATTATACCTTAACATTTTACTCGTTTTTTGAATGTTTATCAACAAATAAATCATGCAATCTGTGTTGTTTTAGTGTTTCATTAAAAAATAACACAAAAATGTTAACAATTAATCTTAATAAAATATAAAATTTTTTTAAAACGTCAAAAATATATCTACATTAATTGAGATCACTTAATTAAAAAGGATTAAATTCTCTTATGGAATAGTCTTTTAAAACTGATATGCCCTATTATTCGTAGAACAACAATATGTTTTTTCAAATCAAGTTCAAAACAATTGTTTTGAAGCAAAATTTGTTAAAAAAATAAAATTAAATTAAAAACATCTCATATAATAAAAGTTATAAGTCTTAAAGAGTGGATGGATTTTTTCGTGCGCAGACCTGAGTAAAGGGATTATTTACTTAGGAAATGTGGCAACTAGTCCACATATAACTTACATGACGAATGCCGATAAATCGGCAAATTTGATTTGCCTGCATTTTTCCGATTTTTTTATCTTAAAAATAGCAAATTGTCGATTTTTTGCTTAAACTTATTAAAATACAGTATTTTTTATTCTATTTTGGTAGCTTTCGACAGAAAAATATTTATTCCGAGTATTTTTAAAAATCAAATTAAACCAAAGGGAACAATGGTCTTGAAATTGATTTTTTATAACTTTCAATGAAATGAATATTTTTTTGAACTATTTTCATAATTTAAACTCAAGAGTTTATTTAGAAATACAATCGAAAACGATATCACCAAATATTTTTTTACTGTAACACATAAAACCACCTAATCAAATCATCCTTTTCCATTAAACAGACAATTTACGATACTTTATGAAAATTTTAATTAAGTATTTACCGAGTTAAACTTTTTGAAAAAACTTTTACAAAGAGTTCATTCTTAACTTTTTACAAAAAAAAAAAAAAAAAAAAAAAACAAACCCAAGGTGGAAGCCCGGTAGGCTAGTTTGTGGTGAGTTAGTCTATTAGCCTGAAGGTTGTTAGTTCGATTCCAGCTAGTAATTCTGATCTTTTTTCGCTACAACGGGCTACAAATAGTACATGTTACTCTGTTCGGTTAATTTGGTTAGAAAATTATTAAATTGTATTGTAATATAAATGAAATATAAACCCAAAAATTTTACGTATTTTGTATGATCGATTTTTTGCGTTTTTTTTTTAATATAAAGTGCCGATAATGCCGATATTTTTCGAAAAATTTACGGCTTTATTCAAAATTATCTGGCAGCCCTGATGATGAGTCATCTAAATATTTACTATTTGATTGTCCCGATATTCGATCTTATGGAATTATGTCCCTAAGGAAAGAAATAGGTATTTTCTTACCACTTAAGATAATTGGCTTTATCGTAGACTGAACTTGACATGAACATATAAGGCTGAGCAAAAATCCTTTGGGTCGCAGTGCCTGGAGCTTCTCATATCTATTTATTTATAATACAGAAGACCTAATTGAAATTAAATAAATAAATTAAATAAATTAAATAAGCAATAATTAAAATAATATTAAATGCGACGGCAAGACAACAGATATTTGTACAAAAACGAAAATAGTGATAGTGAATTAAAAATATATATAAAAATTTGTTTCGATATTATATGAATAACATTCGCTATATCGAATTTCAACTGTATGCATAGACAGAGCGAACGAACGAAAGATAGATATGTATATAGATATTTAGATAGATATTTGTTTTTGTTTCTATTATTGTATTCGTATTTTGTGTCTGCGTATGTATGTATGTATGTATGTGTACATTATATGGATTGTTGGTTGTGATGAATATTGTGCTCTATTCATTTCTTTTTTTTATTATTATTTTACTTAGTTTTTAAGATGTGGATTTCTTGCTCTTACCCCTCCCTCCTATTTTATCAATACTTTACTATCTGTTGTAAAAGTAGTTGTTGTAGCGTTCCTTTGTTGTTTTTTTTTGTCTTGCTGTATTTAGCAGTATCTAACGAAACGTAGAAAAAATATTGAAAGAAATGTTCAAAAGCAGAGAGAAAAAAAAAATAAAAAGAAATTAATTTTATTTAAGAAGCATTTGTTGGAAATTCAAAACAATATTACGACCCTCTTTAAATGACTTCCTTTTTGGGTTGTTATTCTTGTTCCTCTTGTTGTACTGAAAAATTGAGATTGAGAAGCATCCGTCGTTAGTGCACCGATGATTCTGCTATGTTGCATGCATGTGCTTACCACTCGAAGGATGAATTGCGATTGAGGCAAATAATGGATTTTGACAGTCCTGTTTTTATATATATTTTTTTATTGTTGTCTGTATATTTTAGCCAATTTGCATGATGTACGTAATTTTATGAATGTATGTATGTAAGTATTTCTACTTACTACTCGTATATTATTTACAGTATTTTTATAATAATTTGTTGCTGCTGTTTTGATTGCTATTTTCCAAATTACTTGTTTGCTTAAGTTTTGTTGCTGGTTGTAGCTGGATGTGCTCTCGTTTTTATTTCGATTAATATTTTTTGTTGTTGGTTGGTTGGCAGGTTGGTTGGTTGGTTGGTTGCATTTCAACTTATATGAAATTTTGGTTTTCTATACAATTTTATATTTTAGATATTTATTAAAATTATAAACGCTGAATACTTTATATAATCTTCGTTGTTGATATTGTTGTTGCTGTTAATGTTAGTTTGTTATACAGTTTTTCTCTTTGTATTGCGTTTTATTTTTATATTTTTGAGATTTTGTTTGTTTTGGAAATCTCTGTTTTTACGACTCTTAAAGATAGTGTGTAATTCCTTCCACACAATTGGGACATGTATGAATTCATTCATTCGTTTGTGCTTCATCCGCATAAATTGAACATACTCATTGGTGTTGTCGGTATTTTAGTTTATTTTTTTTTTTATTAATTATTTTTAAATGCTTCCGATTTAGCTCTTTATGGGTTGTATTAAATTTTTGTTGTTTTTTAGGTTTTCTTTGGATTGTTCTTTTATCAATTTATTTCTTTTTTACTGAATGTTGTAAGAGAAATTTGAGTTTGTGTTACTTAGATGCAATTTCTTTGTTTATTTAGTTGCACTTGCAGCAGTTGAGGCTTTATAGAATCAAGTTTATACTCAACTAACAGCCAAAGAAACATTATGACTGCATCCTCTGTTACTGTCTCATCGACATCATCTTTTTTTCTAATGTTAAGATGATGATGATGATGATACGATGTGTGTTTCAGGTTTTTTTCTGCAATTTGTCTGTTACCTAATAGCTGCCTTTGCGGAGTATTTGCGAATAATAATTGATCATTTCTATTTTGTTTCAACAAGTTAACAAGGATATCTAAGAGTTTTCACTTGTTTATTTGTTTCTGTTTTTGCTATATTGGCTGGAGTTTTTACTAGATCACAGTTATAATAAACCAATGATATAATATTATTCTAATTGTTTATTATTATAAACAATTATAATAATAAACCCATTGGTTTATTTTTTTTTTCTTGAACAATTAATTAAAATTGTTAAATTTAAGAGAATAACTTATTAAACTGTTTATGCAGTATTTCAGGAATACCTTCCATAATAGCTTTAATTATGTTTTTGGTTCACTTTTTTGTTGTTGAAATGTATAAATTTCTTTTTTAAATTTATTTTATTTTTTTCAGCTTTTATTGTCCTTTAAATGAGTTTTTTTACTAAGGCCCTTTTATTCGATATATATATATATATTTATAATAAATTCAAAACGTTAATTTTCCTTCACCTTAACGAAATTGTATTAACTATACATAGTGTTTTATTATTATTTTAATCAAAACCTAATTTTGGTGAAAAAATAATCCTCAATTTCCACAAAAAATTTAACGAAAATGTCTCAGTTTGTTGTTTTTAAATACGCTTAATCTTTAGAATTTGTAATTCTTAGGTTTCATCAAAATAATAATTTTTCAGGCAGAATCAAGATAAAACTAATCCACATAACAAATTATATTGTCTAGCTACATTTGAACTGGGATCCTATATGGAAATCCGTTTTTGAGGAAAATAATGTGCCATTTTTTTTTGAGTTTGAACACCACCTGTACAGTTAGATAAAATAATCTTTTTAGTTTTAAAACGAACTTCTATTTGTGGTACTATAACAGTTTTGAATAAAAACATTTGAATAAAAACATTTATTAAAAAAAAGAGCCAGTTATTAAAGTTAAACAAACGTCCCGCGCTATTAGCAACTACAAATACAGATTAACTCATAAGAGCAAGAACAATTGAAAAATGTAAACAAAACAGAAAAAAATTATTACCAATAACAAAACAAAATTCTCAAACCATAAAAATGTACATACATCAAAACAACAACAAAATTTAAACGACCTTTAACACATTTTTACGTCATTAAAAACATAAACACAAACTTACATTTCCCATCATCATCACAATCGTTAATAAAAAAAAAAAAAGCAATAACAAAGGGGAACTACAAAAAAAGAAGAGAAATATTAATATAAGAATAGAGAAAATAATGTATCAAAGCAATAACAATTTCACCACCAAACGACAATAATATCAACAACTTCAATTCTGACAATTATATTATTTAAATACGTAAGTAAATTGTTGCTGGAGCCAAAAGAGAGAATTACAAAATTTCACGAACGATTTAAAGAAGTAAATTCTGACGGTTTGAAAATAAGTACCACATTACAAGTTATTTTGCAAAAGTAAATAAAATAACACAGGTTTACAAACAAGATTTTGCAACTAATTTTGTCATTTGGGACGCTAAATTCGAATGAATCTTCACTCATTTTTTCAAAATTGGTTTTAGTTTTTGAGTTATCAAAATATATATATATATATATATATATATATATATATATATTTGCTATATTTGAGATCTGATAAGCAATTTATTAAATAAGAAGTCAGATTGTTATATATTTGGCTTACCTGAATCAATATACCCACAATTTTCAACTTTTTAAAATTTCACTTTATGTGTGAGGTTCGCGGTAAAGTAGGCGAACTACGTCCATTTTTTGTTTCTAAGTTTACTTTGGTCCTTGGACTATTTGTGTAATATTTCGTTGATGTTTCACCTTATATGGAAGCTAAGCGGTAAAGTGGGCGACCTAAGACAATTTTTGGTTTCCGGATTTATATTGGTTCTAGAACTATTCATGCAGAATTTCTTTGATGTACATGCTTTTTTGTAAAATGTTGGTGGACACCCTGTTTTTCTAGTATTTGGTCCATAACTTTTTTGTTTATGAACCGATTTTGCTCATTTTGAATACCAAACAACCTTATGGAAGACAAATATATGAGCCAAATTTCGTCCCTCTAGGATGTCCGCCCCGAGCTCTATGCTGCTTCCAATAGACAGTCATCGTTAGATTATCTTAGATGATTATTTCGACATGTTACACACGGAAAGACAATATACTAATATAGCCACATGATGGTGGGTATAAAAAAGTGATAAATCGGATTTAAAGATCTGTCAAATTGAATCGTTCGTATTGTTTGAGATCTGTTTCATGTATTAGAGTCCAAAAGTAGGAACTCATCATGAATACATCCCAAAGACCTTGGTGTTATTTTTCGATTTTCACCAAATTTTACAATATTTGTTCTTTTTTCTCGTAACTTGCACTACCAAACTTTTAAGTGAAAAATCGAAATATCGAATAAAGAAAATTAAGTTTTAAAGATTTTTGCAACGAAGGGGATTTGCGATTACCGATAATTTTCCGAACACGATTGTCTAATTATCCCTCCGTTGGCGGTTTGTTGGACGTAAAACATTTTTTAAAGATTTCGTCGTCATTAGTTTTTATGATATTAGATGTTTCAAATATACCTTGTTTAAAAGGTAATAAAGTGTGGCTATGTGTCTCGAAAGTGGTAAAAAGGAGAGGTTTTATTTTTCGACGCAAATGATATCGAACTGTGTTCATGAAATCAAATAAGTCACTGATATCTTTATTGAAGTATGTGTATACTTCTTTCGAGAATCGGGAATAGTGAATAATTTTGGATCCCGTTTACAATGACGATTGTTAGAGTGTCCAACATTTCTTACCCCTGCAACCATTATGCAATCAACTCTGCCAATTATGTTAGTAAATTCAAACTTTGAATCCGTATTTAGTTCTGCTAGTGTAATGTAATGAAATTACTCACCTCTGAGCATTTAACATAATTTTGACCATTTCCGGAGTATATAATTCGTAAACATATTTGAAATTATCTTTGTAATGCTTTTTTATATTTCCACACGATCTGGAATAAAATCCAACATGAAGAATATGATTAAGATTAATTTTCTCATGATGTCAACATCAAAAAGTCAAAAAGTCGTTATGAAAAACGAATTCCATGTTTGAATTCAGCGAACCAAATTACCATTGATTAGTTCTCATCTGTTCATCTGTGAGCAAAAAATAGGGCATTTTATTTAAAATCTTTTATTAAAGTTTCACTTTTCATTTTTACGAAAATTTTTAATATGAGTTATTTTTATTAAAATGACGATTTTATCATTTCTATTAGATATTTTTGAAAAATTAAAAATAAGGGTGTACTTATGTTTCTATCGTTTGATATATAAATCATGAATATTGGTGAGAAAAAAAATTTTAAATTTTGTTCCAGGATCATCGATGTAAATGTCCGTGTAGCATCCTGTTTCAATCATCGTAGGTAGTTAAAATTTGGCCAAGTTGTTCTGAATGGCATCCCCTTTCATAATTTTAGGCACGTTTAAATGTAGCTCGCAAAAAGGAATTTTGGACCACGCTAACATATATTCATAGTTAAAATTAAGCCTAAACTATTTTTTCAGCGAAATCGATTTAGTTTTCTCAACTTCCTTTACTTCTGGCAAATTTACGAAGGAAATTTAAAGAAATTTGACATTAAAAGGACCTTTATTGAAATTTGACGTATAAAATTGTCATTGAATAATACAGAGTAACGATATCATGGAGTTATGTCAATAAATCGATTTTTGACTGAATATATTTTTTGGAATAAACAGTTATATATTAACGAGATTTGACCACATATTGCAAAGTATTGTCTGATTTGGTTTAATAAAATACCAAGAGAAAAAAGTCTATATTAAATTTTCTCCAAATTTTCGCATACATCATGTTTTAATATTTTCAATTGCTTAGTTGATGTGTATAAAAAATGTGAAAGAAATAAAATTAAATATTTTGATTTTTCTATTTTACAAAAAAAAAAAAAAAAAAAAAATTAATTCATTTGAAATTGTATCTAAAATAAATTGATTTTCGAAAGCGTTTTCTTGCGAATCGGAATACACAATTACTGCTTTGGATATATTTTTATATAATTGTCGAGTTTATACACAATTAAGAGAAGTTTAAAAATGATACGTTAGGATATAGATTACTTGAATGAGACGCCATACTTCATTTCGAATGAAGTTAACATCGATTGCATAGATTTTTTCACAACATTTTTTTAATATCTCCAAATGTACTTCCAGTTATTTTGTAACTCGTTTCGAAAGAAGGCGATTTCGAAAATTTATATATTTTAAATACAATTTCGAAAAATTTTCTTTTCGAATCGAAATACACAGTATTGCTCCTGATTTAAATGAAAATATTAAGCAGAGTTGAAAATGATATATAGACTAATTCTGTAACTTTTCGTTCATTCTGTTAATATACAGTAACGAAAACGTAAACATAAACTTTTTATATTCTGTAACTTTCATGATTAATAATATTTACCAATTACCAAAGTTTGTGAATTTTGACAAGTGATTTAAAATTACCAGATGAAATAATTTCATAATTTTTATAGTTAACTAAATAATTTTTTGTTAAGAATTTTAATTAATTTTTGTAATGGCAACACATTTTAAATTGTAGCAAACTTTTTTTTTTGTCAAAATTATTAAAAAATGTTTGTTTATTTTGGAAAAATATCTATATGTTTTTTAATATTTGCGATTAATGTGTTACCAATTTGTATATTTTATTTTGAACACTTGAAAAGTGAAAATATTTCTTAAAACTGAAAATGTGCATTTCAAAAATATACATATTATTCTCTGGAAAAAAATGCTTAAAAATGTGAGGCTTTTCTAAGAAACAAAAATACAGCTTTTTTTAAAGAAGTGAAAATAAAGACGAAATTACACAAAAAAGGGAAGTTTTTGTTAAATTGTCTAATAATAAATGCCAATATGTCCTTAAAATCCTGTTGGTGTATGAAATGATCCATCCAATATTTTCATCAACCCATAAAATTGAAATTGACGCTTGATTTCGTGGTACCATATCCTGCAGAATAAGACTTTTTAGGTTTTTAACAGGTTTTATTCAATAAAATATTTTTTATGTTAAATTTAAAATAGATTATAGAATATAAAAATGGACTTTTTATGTTATTGACGATAACAGAATAAACGTTTGAGTTACAGAATAAGGCTAGTAGTAATGCAGGTTTATAATTTTAATAAAAATATTTTAGCATATTTGAATCAAATCGTTTTCGAGATTTGTATGTTGCACTCTCATGTAACCGTTTATGTCTAAAACTGGAATAAATTCCAAAAAGAAGATTTATAGGCTTAGAACTTGATGATCACGATAGAAATATAGAACTGCAAACTTATAAACAATTAACGAAACGGGTAGATAGATAGGATCAAAAGGACTTACATTAGAACTAACATATCTAAGTCTTTAGTACAAAGGAATGTTTATAGATATCGTTTACGGTTATAGGAAGAGAGCACTTTAAACAAAAAGTGACGAATGTTCTCCCTTTTACCCTATATAAATTTTTAAAAATTTTATATTCGATATTTAAAGTTAGATTACGTTCGATTGTATATTTTATAAAATTCATTTAAAATTTACATTGCGTTCCTAAAAGAACATGCCAGTAGATACAAAAAAAGATATCTGTGGATAAGTCTGATATACGCTCACATATGTAAATACAAGTGTATAAAAATTTATTAAAACTCTTTAAAAAAAAATAATTCTCTTAATTTACAAAATAATTTATATTCTCTTTTACGTGAATTAAATAAAATAATTAATTTGTTATTCAGCAATTAATAAGCAAAAGATTACTCAATAATAATAAACGATAAAAAAAGATAAGGCATAATTTTATTAATCATAATAAAATATTAATCGTCGTCACAGTAATTTAAAAATAGCACGTTTATTTTGTAAACAAACTATAAATCAAACATTTTACGATCTTCATAATTTTTTTGCTGTCTTTGAAAAACACACGAGACTTTTATTCTACACACCTAATTAAACACTTGACCGCCAATCATTCATAAACAATGAGAACAATAAAATGAAATAAAATAAACTACAACAATAATAAAAATAAAAGAATTATAAAATAATAAAAATGCCACACTACCACTACTAACAGACGGCCTGCCTGCCAGCACCTCTTTGCCGACCAACGACAGCTGATGAAAAACCAAACAGATGAAATCAGCAAATCCCGACCTACGACTACATGTGATGGCGCGTGCCAAACTAATAAAAAAAAAACCAAAAAACAAGCAACAAATAAATAAAAAATTAAACCATAATATTTATAAATAGTATGTGTTTGTATGTGTGCGTGCGTGTATGTACAAAATGTATTAAAATAAAATTAAATGACAAATAAAAACCGATTAAATTAAGACACAAATACCCCCATCAAATAATAGCAGCAGCAACAACAACTAACACACTAACAATCTGTCTCAGCACTTCATTACCGACTGTTGCTCTTGCTACTGTTGTGGCCTTTACTACTGCTGACAAGAGTTTGCGGCAAAGATATGAAAACGCATTAAAATTAAAACGCATTAAAAAAAGCAATAATGAATACAAAAGAGGCAAATTTAAAATCCTAACTGTGCTCTCCGCGGCAGACTGAGTAAAAAAAAAAAAAAAAAAAAAAAAAATAACTTCACAAAAAAGTTTTGTTTGAAAAGCTAAAACATATTTCAAACGTTCTTCTTTTTTTATTAAAAAAACAAACCCTTTTTTCGGTTTTTGTTTTGCTTTGCATTTTCTAATCTACAACAACTACAACAACATTTTCAATATTATTAGGCTTTTCTCCATGAAAAAAAGATATAAAAACAAGTCACTAATATATGTATTTAATACATAAAACTTATGTACATATGTATTCATGAGCATAACATCAAAAAGAAATGTGTAAAAACAAACTTCAATGCCAAAACATAATTTTATTTATTTATTATTATTATTTTGATACATTGCGTATAAAAATACATTGATATAAAAATTCCAAAAAGCAACAACAACAACGAAGACGTACGAAGAGTGAAAAATTGATTTGTATCTGAATATCTGTCTGTATTTTTCGAATGAATGTAAAAGAACCACTTGTGTCACCGGTATTAAAATTGTAACAACAACAGAGACCCAAAAAAAATAATAATAATAAAAAACATAAACAAAGCTGCAGCATTAATAACATCAAGTAATAAGTAAAGTAATAAATAAAAAGTAAAATAAAAAACCGAAACAGCACGACCTCTCTTAACCCCCTTTTGAGAAAAAAAAAATTCGACACACAGTCACCATCATCATCGCATAGTAAAAATTGTGAATGAAAAACAAAAAGGAAAAAATGTAAACAAGAGAACAAGTACATGCTACTCTTTATTTTTATTTTATTTTTTTTTTTTCTTTATTAATTTTTGTTGTTACTATTAAGAGTCAGAATTTATTTTTGTTTTTGTTAGATATACATATTTATTTGTTCATGTATTTATTTTATTATTCATAAGAACAACATCCATCCATAAGTACAAGTACTAAATCCCATTTAAAGTACTTTACTATATGTTGACACTACTTTGGATTTAATGAATCAAAAAAAAAAAAAAAAAAAAACGAAATAAAATAAAATTATTTATGCGTATTTGTTTGATTTTAGTCCAAATGTTAAATGAAACAAAATTGACCTTTTTTTAAACACAAAATTTCAATTCGATATAAAAGTCGATATTAAATCAATATCGTAAAACACAATTTTTTTTAATATACATATGTAGGTATGAATACGTAACAATGAATTTCTAAGTAAGCAAATTTTGTCTCTAAAATTTATTTTAAATTTAATTTATATAATTATATAAAAAAGTTTGCTTCAAACATATAAGGAATGGAAAGGAATGCCTTCAATCAAATCCCGATTCCCGAAAGTTGGAAATTGTCGACAAATTAAAAACCCTAAACACAAGCAAAAAATTTCAAGTTTTAAAGAGAGTGTAAAAAAAGTATATATATATATATATATATATATATATATATATGTATATATATAATAAAGGAAGGAGTTTTCTGGCTTGTTGGTCGGGTCTATGAATAAATATGTTTGTGGAAATAAATGCTGGTTGTTGTTGCAACTTATTTTAGTATATTCGTGACCCACTTACAAAAAGGTGCAAACGTTTGGTGGTTTAAACAAATGAATAGAAAAAAAAGTAAATGTTAGTAAATGTAGCATGTTTCTGGGGTCATGTTTGTTTGTAAATTTTAGAGTTAATTTTTCGTAAGTTTGAAAAGTCGCTCAAGGATATCTATTTTAGTTTTTAAGCGTTTGTTTTTGTTAAATATTTTATTAGACAAGAAAATTTCAAGTCAGATGTATAGATTCATACAATAAATTGCTTGTACCAATTAAATTTTCGAACTCAGCGGAAAAATAAACTCAATTGATAACAAAAATAAGGATTTCGTACAAAAAATTTAATGCATAAAATTCAGCTTATAAAAATGAAGCCAAATTTTGATTTTGTTACAGGTTGTTATATTCAAGTTTTAAATTTAAAATAATAATTAATTTTTTAGTGGTTTTTAATAAAATATTTAATAATTTCTGAAATACCCTCCATAAGTTTTATTATGCTTTCGGTTAGTTTTTGTTGGAAAGGGTCCACTTCTTTTTAAACTCTATTTCATTTTTTTTGTCAGCTTTAAGTATTCTTTCAATATTTTTTACTATGACCCAATATATTTAAAATGAACAGAGATATGAATAGTTAGGGGATTGGCCTCCTTTGCTACATAGCACCATTTGTTTGATACCACTCAGTTACTTTCTTGTTGGAATAATGAAAAGAGAGATCAGGCCAGAAAAATAAGAATTTATAGCGTTTTCTAACGATAGGAAGGAATCTTTTCTGACGGCACTCATTTACATACATTTTCTCTGTTAAAAGTGACATTTGTTGTAAATGAAGAGCTTTTTCCTCACATGTAGACATGCCACATGTCTTGCCAGTCCAAAAGTTTATTTGACAATTTTGATTTTTTTTACACGATATTTATCTGATACATTTTCCATCATATCTGTGATATGCAATTCATGACCAGAATATTGTAAAATGTCCTCCACAACGTACTTTTTATCACCCTTTAGGTAGCATTCGTATCTCAATATTTTCGTCCTCTCATTTCATATTACTAGCTTCGCTACCCATTTTGATGGATAACTAATACTTACTTTATATGCGAGCTACTACTGGCCATGGACCTGTCCTTATTAGAAATTTGATATAAAAGTTATTTCTACAACCTTTTAAGACTTTCGCTGAAATCCTCCTTTAGACATGCGAATATTAATATTTGCTTTGTATGGAAGCTATCCCTTCCCCTGGATTTGTCCGTCCATTTTCATTTCATCTATGCAATATGATAAGGATGTAGTTTCCACAAAGTTTAAGGGGGACTTGACATTTTGTAAAAAAAAAAAAAAAAAAAAATACAATAATTTCACAATCTTAATGAAGAAAATAATACGTGAAACTAGTCTAGGTGTTATGTATATGTAAAGCTTATTTTGTACTAATTTAAGTCCCTTTGACGTAGACTATCTCTCTGTTAAGCTCATTTTTTTTATGAATTGCTGAAAGGACCAAAAATGGCGAAACTACCCCAACCCATGAGTTAAATTCGCCAAGTGAAGAGGGCAGAATCGTTTGCCATTTGAAAAAATAAACAAAAATTAATATTTTAAACAGAATTTTGTGTAAAATAAATAAAAATTCAATAAATAATGCAGACAAATAATAGTTTACAGAGAAAATCACTAAATGATTTTTGGTTTAAATTAAAAATAAATTAAAAGTTAAATTAAAAAAAAACTACTGCTATTAAGTACCTTCGTAGCTGATTGCGATGTTCATGAAGAATATTTGGGCCCGTCTTACAGGCAGTCTGTCGAATGCTTCCCAGGAGGAGCCTTATGCACCAATAATATTTTTTTCCACTTTAAATTAATTTATTAAAACACCTGTTGTCAATTCTTGTTCACTACTACCAAGTTTATAACACGGAACAAAATCTTTATTAATTCCCAAAAACTATGAAAGTTATACAGAAAATACTCACTGCGAAATATTTTCTAGGGTGTTGAAAAACAAATTAATCACGTCTATCTCCGCTCAAATGTAATTTGAAAATATCAAAAAAAGCCACAAAAAGTGTTTCTTCGTTTTCAAGATAATTTGCAATTTCGTATGTGCCCCTATGGCGGTTGTTCCCCCTTCTATCCTACATATATTTTTTTAAAATAAAATGTTATTTTTAAAACCGATTTTTTGTTTCAAAAACCGGTCTATTCGGCATTCGAAAAATGGTCATTAAAAAACGACAGTACTTAAACCAAAAAAACCGGCTGGAAATCCGAGTCGATCACCCTATTAATTATGTTATTACAACAAAATTTAGCGGACAATAATAATAATGAGAATAATAACAAATGCAAAAAAGCTAACGATACAAATTTTAAACTCAACTGGTAAGAAAAGTAATTTAATTTTATTGATTGCTTAAATTATTTAATACTTAATTCTAATAATAAGTAAAAGATCTCCGGGTTGTTTGTCCTTTTTCATAAAAAATCCTAGGAGTTATTAGGGTGACTCAAATTGTTCGGGAGAGGGGTCTAAAATTAAAACCTAGTTCCCTACAAGCGATATATTTGCAAATAATATTTAAATATTTTTCATTATGGTATTTTGGTCCTCCAGAGGACTATTTAGTGAATTTTTATACCTCTCGGTGGGAGCTTTGATTTTGGATGCTTTCTAATGAAAGTTTTCTAGAATTTTTCATATATTAAATTTTTGCTATACGCCTTTTGACAAAAACAATTGATCCATCCCAGTGTATATGGATATTTATATTATGCTTTATTATTTTTGTTTAATATCTCTGCAAATCTAACTTATGGGCTATTTAATATTCTCTACATAACATCCTAGTGATGTTTTTCTGTAATAACGGAAAATTATTATATAAATCTAACAAAAATCGATAGTAATATAGCATTTTTAAACTAAGTCCCTTAAAAATAAACAGTTTTATATTCGTGCATCATGATATACATATATATATAGATCAAAGTGTACCACAATCAAGAATACAAACAAAAAACTTAATTTTCTTGTGACACACAACACACACCATAAATAAATCGTTGAATGATGATGACCAAACAGAGAATGTAGATTTTATACAAAACAGTTAAAACAGCTGATTACAAAAGCATTGTTTAAAACCTTCTTCCTCCCATTTATCCATTTACTCGTTCTCATTCAGTCACATTCATATTTATTTAGTTTGTGTGTAGTAAGAAAAGAGTCTATAGGCGAACAAGTGGGTCTGGGTCTATCTGTCTGTCTACCTTTTGTCTACCAAGTGTCTGATGCGTAAATTTAAAATGTCTTAATTACTCAGAATCACTTGGTGCATTAAATAAATAAGAAAAAAAAAAAAAAAAAAATTGTATATCCAAATCAACGAAAACACAAAGAAAGATACAGACAAGACCAACATTCAGACTTGCAAACAAAAACATACACTTGTATAAAAGTGAATAAAAAAAAAAATGATATGAATGTATGTATGTTTGTAAATATGTACATATTTTATTGGAAGAACATAAAAGTATTCCTTTTCGTTGTTTTTATTTGTATATTTATGTGACAACATGTCATCACCTATTATTTTTCACAATAGTAGTCAGTCAGTCATTCACTTCATTATTATACATACATATGTATGTCTGTATGTATGGTAGGTGGATGTTGTTAGTTGATGGTTGGTTGCAGGCTGCATAGTATGTAGTCGTTGTGTTTGCATTTTTTTTTTGTGTTTTTTTATCTTCTTGTATTTGTTTTCAGAAAAGTTGTACAAGTGCATAAAAAACGATATGAACGAACACCGCATGATAATGTTAATAAGTACGCTTAAGTGAATAAAACTGGATTCAATTTGTCTTGATATTGTCTTTTGGTGGAATCGATTAATAAAAATTAAAAATTAAAAAATTAAAAATTAAAAATTAAGGGAGATTCAAGAACAACTCCCATTGTTGTTCTGGAAGCGTTCCACGTTCGGGCACTGTTCTTTGCTTCATGGTAGTGAAATCATATGGGAGCATATGGATTATGTCTGCTGCGAAACCGGTTTCAAGTGCTCTATTGCTAGTAGGGACTGCTGAACGTGCGATGACATTTGTAATAAGGGTGAGATGAACTTCTTTACAGACAGCTGTAAACTTGGAAGGAATCGGTTGATTTCCGCCTATACGATACTGAAGTGATTTTACAGGCTCAAGTGATGGCTAAACATGCTGTCGCTTGATTACTTGTAGGTAGATACATTACTTATAGGGACATTAATATTAATTCGGATAGCCAAGCGGCCATCAAGGGATTTACGGCCTATTTTCTATCGTCCAGAGTTGTACGTAACTGCCGCAGATATTTGAATGAAATTTTTCTGCAATGCAATCTGCACTTAATGTAGGTGCCGGACACAGCGAAATAGTTTAGCAGACGAGTTCTCCAAAGAAGATACTACCACAAAGTTTCTTTCGGATAAAAAGAATGTAGGTATGGCTGCGAGAAAGCAGCATATTAGTGAACGGTAGTTGCAGAAGTTTATTCAAGCCGATCTAGAATTTTATCGTCTATCTCGTGAGATAAACAATGACTCTTCGAGGAGGAGAAGTCTGCCACTCACCCTCTTTGTTCATGTCTGGCTCTTTCGGAGAGAAGGAGGTTTTTCCTAAGCGAACTCTTGTTCGATGATCTTTACCTTGACCTAAATAATTTTGTAATATGGTTCATATATCAATAATTATGTAGATATTAAAAAAATCGATCTATAAATGTCGACTTTACTTCTATTAAAAAAAAAAGGATATGCCCACGATATCTCTATATATGTATTCCCGCTCTATACCCCTCTTTTTGAAATGATTCTTAATCATGAAAACTTTAAGAATTCCTAGGGGACGCTTGGGGCAACTATTTTGTGTATGTATTAATTGCCATCATTTTACATTGTGTTGTGGTAATATTATCTTTTTTGAAGCGGTCCATTTTTACAACTATGCCACCTGAAAGTACTGTCTTTAGATATTCTTCATTGGTTGTGTCATTCTGTTGAAAAGTAAAAAGCATAGTTTTTTAAAGCTTTGGGCGTGGAGAATTTCGTACCAAAAAAAGAGCATTTCTCGGAAGTTTTGCTTAATTATTAATTGTTAAAGAAAACAGCTGCGGAAAGCCATCATATTTTGGTGGAAGCTTATGGGGTTAATGATTTAGATGAAGCAACTTCTCCTAAGTGATTTAGATTATTTAGAACTGGCGATTTCGATCCAGTTAAAAAGTAAGGATTTGAGAAGTTTTACTCCACCCGATTTATGCCCAATCATTGTTCTTTCTGACCACTCTTTGTTTCGTTCGATTCGGAATATCCTGGCTGGAATACGCTTCAATTTAGTACAAGGTATCAAAAATTAGCTAGATTCGTTTCTGGCTTCAAAAAATTAGAAGTAGTTTTGAAAAGAAATCAATAAATTACAAGAAGAATTTTAAAAGGTTGTAGCTTCCGATACAGAATACTTTGAATAAAATACTTTGTACCTTTGTCTTGAAATCAACATTAGTTTTTTATAAAATAATTTATGGGAATTAATGCATATAACAAATAAAACGTAAACGTTATATTAATATTGTAATATAACGTTCACTACATTACTTTTAGCACCATTATTCCTTTTTAAACTATGAATGACATATCTATTGTCTACAAAATTATATATATAATCTAAAAAATCCTTGAAGAAGCATAAATTGTTTGGCTGTTAACGGATTAAATTTGAGTTGTGGTGGAATGAAATTAATTTTTTTTTTGCTGATTGGAATGAAAATTTCTACAATATCTGCAACACATTTAGTGTTTAACTATATTCTTATAATTATGAACAGAAGTATAAGTATCGTTGTATATATTCATTGAAATGCACTTAAAGTGCAAGTCAATTTTTTTGTTTTGTTATATTTGTATGTATGAACGAAGTGCATGGTACAAAATTAGTTACTCATTCATTACTTTATGACATCATAATCTGGCATCTACCGCAATTGTACGTACATCCATACGAATGTGTGTTTGTATATCGCTGTGTTTATGGATGCGCATTCAATAATGATTCAATTAGTACTCGTATGGAATGTAGATCAACAGCGTTAAGAACACTGAATTTATATGTGCAACTACATCTTTAGGTATGTATGCCTACTCATACATACATACATACATACATATCCACACATGCAATATATATTTTTGCAACAAATTGTGCGATTCACAGTCAGCACGTGCGTTCTTTGTGGTGCACAATGAGAAAGAAGATGAATGATTTTTACTTAAGTCAAACTTAAGTTTATTTATGAACGATTTACTGAATCACTGATTCAATGAACGATGGATGGATGCTGAGGTGAATGTTGCATGTCCATTTTTATTTTGTACACAGTACTTATGTGACATTCTCATAGAAAGAGTCTGCTTTAGTAATGGTTATTAATTCAGTGAAATTTTGTACGTGTTTTCCATAAAAACAACAAAAAAATTTAAAAAGAAAATTTATGTACGAGTATGAAAGTGAAATTTCCATTGATAAATAAGAATTGCGTACGAAAAATTAGTGCACACAATTCGTCTTATAAAAATAAAACCAATTGGTTAATCTCTTGGAAATGTTGTTGCTGTTAAAGACTGTTATATTTAAGTTTTAAATTTAAAAGAAAAATTAACATTTTTTGTTTTTAATAAAATATTTAAGATTTTCTGGAATACACTCCATCAGAGCTTCATTGTGTTTTCGGTTACTGTTTTGTTAGAATAGGTCTACTTCTTTTTAAGCCCTAATTTAGTTTTTAGTGTGCTCAAGTATTTCTTAAATATTTTTTGGATCCAGTAAATTTAAAACAGACAGAGTTCTGAACATTTTTGTGCATTAACCTCCTTTGGTACATAAAAGCACTATTTGTTTGATACCACTCAGTTAGTTGTTTGTGGTAATAATGAGAATAGAGATTAGGCCAGAAAAAATATAATTCGTTGTGTTTTCTAATGATAGGAAGGAATATTTTCTGACGACACTGATTTGCGTATATCACACGCACAAATGTCTTGCCAGACCAAAAGTTTATACGACAATTTCGATTCTTTTACACGATATTTTTTGACAATTTTTCCATAGCATCTGCGATATGGAATTCATGATCAGGATATTGTAAAGAGTCTGCCAGTACGTACTTTTTATCACTCTTTAGGTAGAATTCATATTTTTGAAAAAAAAAAAAAAAATTAGTCTCAGTAAGTTTCGTTCTCTTTTTTACCTTCACATTTTTTTCATCCTTTCTATTAGCAACTTCTTCTGCTTCATGTGTCTTTTTTAACTTTTCTGATAAAAGATGCAGACAACTTTAAAGATTGGGTCACATGCAATTCAGAGATGTAGAGATTTTCTTTCAAAATTTGTATTATTTTATCTGCGATCCTATAGTCTATAAATTACTTTTTTCTTCTTTTTCATTTTTAGAAAAACTTATACTATTACAACAAACTTTAACACATAGTTAAACGTAAACAAGTTAACGGTAAATTTTTTTCAATTATAAAAAAAGTTATAAACCTTAGTGAGCACGGATTTTTTCGTGCGCATTCCTTAGTTTATTAAGGATTTCAGAAATTGACCATTAAAATTTTTAAATTTATTTTTGGGTGGGTGTTTGTTAACTTAAAACTGATTTAATATTAGGATCCTGCAGGTGCTTAATAAATTAACATTTCATTTCACATTTCAGCATTTTTAGTTTTATTCTTTTGTAAACGTTTTTCCGTCGGCATAAAATTGGATTGAAATTGTGTTGCAAACAATTATTCACTGTTGGCATACAGCTAGAAAGATCATCCAGCGAGAAATGGTAAGTCTTTTTAAACTTAATTTTTGTTGTACATACATATAGTAACATTTAATATTGTTATAACAGTTTGAACTTTTTTTATTAACAATTAAAATACACTATTATCCAATTTAAATTTCAACTAAATGGTGAACAAATAACAAAATTCTAACATGTATTTGGTACTATGTTAGTAGTAGTAGTTTAGTGAGCGAGTAAGTGTTAGTGAGTGTATTAATAGCATTTCCGGTTTTTTTTTGCATGACTTTGAATGTTTTGCAAAATTGTTAGAAGAAATTTATAACCAAAACTATCTTATTCTCTATTTCAATTCTTGGCAACATTAGCAACACTAAGAATATTAGCAGCAGCAGAACGATAGTAACATCGCAATAACATAATTTAACTCACCACATGGATATATAAAAAACGAAAATAATATAAAGGAACTTGTAGCGCCAGCGCCAACATTTTGCAAACATTTGACATAATTTAGTTTTATTTAATACATGAATATGAGTGAGCATATTAATGTGAGTATTCCTTTAAATTTTATTATGTATGAAAAAAAATGCATGTATGTATGTATGTATGCACATATATAATATTTTTTTCTCTCGGTTTGATTCTTTTATTGTTGTTGCTGTTGCCGTTTTTTACTAGATGTCCGTCCGTCTGTCTGTCCGTATGTATGGTTGGGTGTTTAATGGATGTATGATGGCTTGTTTGGAATTTGGTGTTTTTTTCGCGTTTTGTTTTGATTACTGATTCTTGTGGGTCTCTTAGGGGTCTGTCTGTCTCTTTGAATGTATGAATGTGTGTGTTGGTGAGTGATATTATTATTGCTTTTTAATTGTTTAACAAGAGATTTGAAAATTCGATTTCATTTTTAGTTGCGACGACGACTATGATGATGATTATGGGCTGAATGGAATGGAATTGTATGAATGAATATTTCATTATTGTGTTGTTGGTTGACTGTTAGGTTGTTCGTTCGTTATGTTTAGATTTCTAGGGCAAAAAAAAAAAAAACAACTACAAAACAGAGGCAATAAAACAACTGAACAGCACAACCAATTGCACGAATTGTAAATTGTCGTTCACGATATGTTTAGGAATTTCAATTTATTTTAGGTTGTCGATTACATACATGTATGAGTTTCTATCTATATGTGTATGTGTATAAACATTTTTAAGGTATGTAAGTGTATTTTTTTGTTTATAACTTTAAGTGTGTGCGTGACTAAAAAAAGAAAAACGATGCTAAATAACGAGAATCAAAACAAACTATAAAAAAATGTGCCGCTGTTTATAAAATGTTTTTTTTTTTTTTTGTTAGATTTTTATGCTTTTCACATACCACGTTTAAGCATTTCTTATTGTATTTAAAACTCTAAGAGTTTGTTTTGTTTCATTTTAAGGATTTTTTTTATTTTGCAAAATTTTCAACTAAATCTATTAAATATTAGTTTAAAGACATAAATATTTCTTTGGTACTTACTTTTTGTCCAGTCAACATTTTTATTTAATTTTTTTTACTGCTTTTTATAATAAAAAAATATATATCTTAAGATTTAATTTGAATTGTATGAAAATGAGTTTTATTTTGCTGTTTACAGTCTTTGCTGTTGCTCTCTACTAAAGTCTATTGTTATAAATTCTAACAACTGTTATTTTATATTAAATTTTAACGTAATCTTTCACTCACTAAAAAAAGAGTCTTCATTAATAAATTTTTAAATTACATCTACATTTGTATTTTGTATTTAAACTTATTAGTTTAAACTATACATTTTAGTCTTAATAGAGCTGACAACGGAAAAATGAAAGAACTTTGTTTATTTCTTCAAAATTTGTACGCATTTTACTACTTAGAATTATTATTTTCGTATTGTAGCTTAAAAAATTATTTTGCGCTAAAGTGCTGAATTTCATGTTGTATCTTGAAGTGCAGAGTTCACACTGGATTTTTATTTTTTTCACTTTTTTTGCACAACTAAAAAAATCAAAACAAAAAAATATACAAACATATGTGTTTGTAGTATGTACATTGTACAATATAAAATATAAAATTTTTCCTTGCTTTAGTCGCTTTTTTGTTGTTTTAAAGTAGTAGCAGTAGTTGGGTGGATGAACGTTTTTCATTTCATAACGTAACGTACGAGAAAGAAGCTTTTAATGATTGTGTATATTTGTATGTGCAACTACTATTAGGCCATTATAAGTAGACCTCGATAAATTGAATTGTCCAAAAATTGCATTGATTTAAAACCACACCTAATTAGTGGATATTTTTTTTGAAAATATTTGTATTCAATATCAAATATTACAAAAATATTGAATATTACAAAAATATTCAATTAACCCCTAAATTTTGAGTTATGCATAAAAACTGGTTTTTGTTCTATGGAAAATACGCATAATTATAACAAGAAGCAATCTCTGTTTCAAAATTTTTATTCCAAAAAAAAAAAAAAAAAAAAAAAAAAAATTTTAAAAATTAAAAAATTTTATCGCCAAAATTCGACTACCCTATATATATATATATATATATATATATATATATATATAACTGTTGAAAGTCTGCACAATAACAAAGATGGTATAGAATTTATCCAAAAAGTCCAATTAGTTTATACACATCAAAAAGTATAAACGCGCGATCAAATAATGCAGAAGAATGGGAAAAAGTTAAGTACTTTTAAGCCCTTTTTTATATTTTTGAACTTTAAATAACAATCATGATTATAAAATGAAAACTTAGGTGGTAAAATTTTACAATCTATTAGTTCCAAGTCGTGTGAGTTCAGATCTTACTGTAACCCGTTTGTTTAAAATTGTATTACCGCACAACTTATTAAGGATTAAAGTCATATATATTTCATATTTAATATATTAATTAAATAAAATATTATTCAAGCAAGGTGTAATTTCTAATAAAATTTTAGTTTAACTTTAGCGAAAGTTTACTGTATTTTTATGACTTTTTGTTGTCTTTTAAGAATACACCCTACTATACAAAATGTTATTACAATGTACTGAAATGAAACATTTCATAATTTTAGTATAATTTTCTAATACAAGTGACAAAAAAGGTTATAAAAGAAGAAGTCATAATGAAAATTTAATTCAAAATTTAGTTTAATATTTAAAAATTATTGTCATCATTTAGTTGAAATTAAATTAATTTAAAATATTAGTTTCTGTTTGACAAAAGTAGCCACCTGTAAGGTATTTTCATATCATCTATACCCAATACAATCTTTGTGGATGTACATTTATCCATCTAAATATGCATTTGTGTGTCTATTTGTGTGAATTGTATATACAGATACATATATATAACTATATGTAAGTACATACATATTTGATACAAGTTGAAAATGAATGTTTGAATAAATATACATACGTACATATTTATATATAGGTATGTATATGTAAGTGCAAATGTATGCGTACACATACACTTCATACATACATTCTTATATTTGCTTAATCCTCCTCTCGGTAGTCATTGTCAAACTGAATTGTCATACTTGTACGACCATCCAACTGCTCGGCTGACCGACCGACTGACAGACAAAACAACCGACCAACCGTTTAAAGGTGAATACTCCGTTTTTAGTTTGCTTTATTTTGTACATGCGCTCATTTTCGAAAATACATTTTGTTTGCCTTCTACCCCCAGTCTCCTTCCAAATACTTTTTCAAAGTATTTACTAACAAACAATGGCAACATACAATGACGACGACAATACAACAGCGGCAACAACAAAAATAACACATGAAAATCTACAATGTTAAGACCGGATGGTTGGAGTTAGTGGTGTGGTATGGTGACGAACTTTTTCCAGCCAAATTACAGAAACAGAGCCAAAGCTTAATGTATATATGTATGAGTGTTAGTAACTGGTATGGGTATGTATAATAATAGTGCGTGCATGTGTGTGTGTGAGTGTTTGA
This sequence comes from Protocalliphora azurea, assembly GCA_932274085.1. Classification (NCBI taxonomy): domain Eukaryota; kingdom Metazoa; phylum Arthropoda; class Insecta; order Diptera; family Calliphoridae; genus Protocalliphora; species Protocalliphora azurea. The sequence goes on from OW026519.1 coordinate 3,221,158, forward strand.
GTAAACAGGCAAGTGAACCAAACTACAACACAGTACTTGGTATTCGAAGTCCTCAGTCTGACTACTGAAGCAAAATTGTGAGCATACTCTGATATTACAATAAGCAAACAGTAAAACAACAAGAACAACAACAACAGCAGTAGAAAAACTGCAAAATATTCACAATAACCAGTGAAAAACTTAATGAACGACCGACTTAACAAATAAACGACTATATGACGATATGAACGTCAAATCGACCCACCAACAAACTACGCGTACAATGTTCTTTCCACATCAAAATCTTCATGCAACTGCCACCGTTTTTTACTATATTCATGTACAATTGTATGTGTAGGTATACAGTTTGCGTGGTAGCAGCCTACAAAATTATTATGGATATATGGGTGCTTCTGTGGTATGATTATATATAATATATATGTACATACATACCTACATATAATTATATTCATATATGAATGTATGGGTGGGTAAGTCTGTCTGTCAGTCAATCAGTCTGTTCTTTTGTATCTGTGTATATCATACCAGTGACTATCAATGTTTTAGTATGTGTTTTTATATATTTTTTTTTTTTTTTTGTTTAAGTTTGACAGTATTTTTGTTATAGGTACGAATTCACCAAACAAATTTCAGAAATATCTATGATACTGGTACAAATACTTTTGAATACAACTAAATAATTTTTAGATATAAAATTTGTTACCAGAGTCCAAACATCGGATAAGTATAGTAAAAGTACCATATAAAACAAAATTTATACATATATTTGAATTGAGAATAAAAAGGACCTCCGAAACTGAATATTACCTCATGCCTTTAAAAATACTATTTCTATTAAAACACGAAAGCAAGCAAATCGAAAAATATGTAATATAAATTTGATTAAAAACTACAAAACTGAAAAATTTATTTCACTTCATAATTTAAAAAATCTAATATTTTAAAATTTAATTCAAATTGTAGCGCATACATAATATTTTTTAACGCTTGTTTTTCATTTATTTTTATTTTTATTTTTTTTGTTATTGCATATAAGTATATAGAGTTGTTGTTGTTATTTTTTGCTCAGAACTGTTGTTTTTCTTCCTCAGCCATACAAATACCCACTCCCATTTATCCTTATTTTTTTTTTTATTAAATCGGCAACAACGAGCTGCGTCATACACCGCAAATTCCACTCTCTCATTATCCGTTAGAACGAATGGTTGTTTAGTTGTTCTATGGCAACCTGAATTGTCGGTCATCAAAAAAGATGCACTAACAACATTAAATGATCGGGTTTAATTCCGATATGTAAGAATTTTGAGTAAAAAAATATTTTTTTTCTATTTTCAATTTATTTATTTTATTGGAAAGCCAGAATAAAATGGGCGATCAATAAAAATTAATCATGCACTTTTTTGTCATTATTAAACAATTTAATGTTATTATTTTTTTTAATTTAAACCTGAAAGGTTACACCTATTTTTATTACAAAAATGTTGCACTTCGATAATGATTTTAAAAAGGATCAAGAAAAGTTATAATCACTATTTTCGATTTTTATTTTTTTACCAACTTTTAGTTTATTTTATTTTTGCTCAAAAACGAAGCTTATATTTTGAGAAATTATTATATATGGAGATTTCTTCAAATTCGTTTACTTTTGTGATTAAAAAAAATATATATATATTTTTTATATTACCAATATTAACTGGCTTTAATTAAACATAAATCTGTTCGCGTGAATGACTTTTAGCGAACGGCGTCAGTGTTATGGAGGTTAAAGTTAAAAAGTTATAAAAAATTGCGAAAATTCTATTTTAAACAAATATATAATATTTTCAACATTATAATACAAATTAAAAGTGATATATAGTTGATGACTCCGAAGGTAAACGCGATCATAATATTTTTTAACACTTTATTAAAAAATAGTTAATCAACAAAGTACGCATATCAAATGAACCAAAAAAAATTTAAAATTTATATTAATGGACAAGTAATGACCATTTTTTATGTTTTGGTAGTTAAAAATCAAAAATTGTAAAAATTACATTTTAAGTCTGATATCAAAAAATAAATGCACATATGTAACCTGCGCAAAGGTATACAAAATAAAAATTAAAGTTTCAGTAAGTTTTATTATAGTGAATATAATAATTTAACCCACCTTTAGAATATCAAGTAAGAAACAAAGTGTACATCGATTTTTGATATTTTTTTAATCGCATATAATGTATTTGTAATATCCAACCGCAAAGAAAAAATCTTTAAATGATGTTAATAATTAAAAAGTAGCAAATATTAATTATATAATTATAAAATAAAATTTTCAATGACGAAATACATACCCAAAAGTTTTAAATGTTGCATTAAATTCAAACGCGTAATTATTTTTGAGTGCCACTTAATTCCAATATAAGCTGTAATAACAGCTGCAGATTGGTGTACATTTTAACCGATTTCAATTAGGGCCTTGGGTGCGCTTCGATTATTTATGTACTTATTACAAACATAATTTCATTTGTAATATAAAAAAAAAAAATGTAAATATAAAGTACGCAAAATTTTATGTCGATTTTAAATCTGATTTTATATATATATATATATATATATATATATATATATATATATATTAGATTATTACTATTTTTTTTAGTTCGATTTTTGACGAAACAGAAACTCAATTATTTTACTAAAGATGGAATTTTACCCTTATTCTGATTTCTTCACTTTTAAAAGAATTTAGTGAGACTTCTAATAACGTAGGGCAACATTGATTCTTCGTCACGGGATATCTCAATTAACTTGTATACATGTGATCATGGAGTTCTAATCCTATAGATTACTTTGACTCTAGTTTTTCAAGATAAACTGTAATATAGAAAATTAATAATATTGCACAACATACTGCAATATATTTTGAGAACGATTTTCCTGATTTGCTTTAATTAAATACCAAAAAATTATGATTCGGATCGTATCGAAAAAATCCAAATTTAAAATTTTTTGATCTAAAAAAAGTTTAATACTACGTAAAATGCTATTTTTCTATTTTATCTTAAAGCGGTATATTGATGCATACATGTCAATTTTATTTATAATTAATCCAGTAAAAACTTGGTAACGATATATAGTTACCGAATGACATATGAGTACTTTTCAACGCACCACTATTTGGAAGCATAAATGGTAACTAGTTGTCTCTAATGACATCATCATGTTAAAATAATAAGTAAAGTTGCTAAAGTGTAAGTAGTGTAGTGTTGTTATAATAGCATTTTAACTCCATATATGGCAATGGAAGTTTTTGCTAGGAAGTTATATCATCTTATTGAAAAAAGTCAATGTTTTAGCTACTGTGGAAATGTTTTTGTTATGATTGTAAATAATTTTAATGTTTTAGTATAATTTTTAAATTAATTATCAATAAAATTTTAATTGTAATATATGCAGCTTTACGATAAATGAAAAAATAGCATTTCTAGTAGTTTAAAAATTTTGACATTTTTTTAAAAAACTAAATTTTTAAAATTTTATAAAATATTTGATTTTTTGACATATTTTCTTAATATTACATACAGTAAATATTAAATATTGCGTATGCGTAACAGTTCACAGTCTCAGATAATTGTGAATAAATTTAAATAAATAAATTTTATTTAATCGTAATACATCTAGCTTTATGATAAAGGATAAAAACCTTTAAGAAGCAATATTTTTCCAATTTTGCATGAAAAATGTATTTTGTTTGCCATTAAATTCCGAATAACTCTAAAACTATTGAGGGAATAAAAAAATGTTAAGGTAAATTTTAGATAACTTTTTTCAGTATCTAAGTTTTATTTATCTAAATTGGACAAACCGTTCTAGAGTTATACTAGTGTAATAACGAGGAAATATTAGATACGCTCATAAAAAGATCAAGATCTTATAGAAAAAAAAAAAAAAAACTGAAAGCAGATTCGTGTTCTGCACGTCTAATTCCATCTAGTTCACATAATTTTGTTTAAGAGAGCAAAAAAAAAAAAAAAAATGTTTTTTTCCGACTAGTGTAATTAACCCTTTCAGTACATGTTTTTAATGGGTGGGTAAACATTTTAAATCTTTTCAGTATTTATACTTATTGGATTTACTAATAATAATCCGTAATCAATTTCAAGAAAAAATCTTTGTAATTGAATTTTTAATCTAAATCTAAATCTAAATCTAAAAGCACAAAAACGGTCCTACCCCAAAGAAAAATTTTTAAACATAAATTTTTGAAACTATTGCTCATTTTAATAGAAATATTTTTGTAAAATATTTATATTATACTATATTGGCGAATAGATTATACTTCGTCGAAGAATTTTTAAGTCACAATTACGAAGAAAAACCAAATTCTTAATATCTCGAGAAATATTGCTTTTTTTTTTAAATAAACTTAATTTTATTAATAATTAAATTTTTCACTAAAAATAAAATTTTTATTAGAAGTTCGATTTTTACTATAAATTAAAAAAAAAATCAATTATTTCACTAAAAATTCCATTTTAAATAATATTTATTTATCTCAATCATTGCTAAATTGAAGCATTTTATTATTCATAGTTGTTTCGCTATAAGTTGGTCTCCTCTCCTTAAACGGATGTAGCCCCCAATATAAACTTCATAGGTAGTCTGTATTGTTCTATCTAGATTTTTATGTTATTCAAGCATTTTAAAGAAGCTTCTATGTATTTGTTGATCATAGATTTTATTCTAATACTTATTCTAAATTATGTACTACAATCTTTCTGTAATTATTATTTGAAATTTTGTTTTTTCATTCTATATTGATTCAAAGCTATTTTTTCGAATCGATTTAAAGTGGAATTAACAAATAAATTGAGAAATATTTTAATCATTTTTCATTTTCCAATAATTTATTTTATTTTATTAAAAATCAAAATCTTATAAAGTTCAAAAATGCCGAATTAAAGTTTAAATAAAAAGTGGATATTCAACTATACATAATCAAAATTATTAATTGCAATCAGTATCAATATTATTAATTGAAATCAGTCTGATCACATTGAAAGTTCTAACTAACTAGTAAAACTTAAGTATTAAACCTAAAAAAAAACATCCGTTATTATGCAGCAATAAACGAATTGTTTAAAACTAAAATCTGCATTCTTTCTTGTTTGCTTTAAGCTTGGAAAACTATAAGAGTGAGTTCATATATAGAGAGGACTCCTCATAATGTCATGTGTTTGTATAATACAGGGTGTGTAATACAATAAGCTTCGAGAAATTACAATTTTTTATCATTGCAATGATGTGGTTTTGAAACGGGTGCTTTGAATGTTACACTCTGTATACTCTGAGTATATATGTATATTAATGTTTATGTATATGAATTATATACACACACATACATGCTTATACTATACATAGTCGTATAATTTAATGTATTTGAGTATATTGTACACTCACAAAAAATTGCATTAGAAACAAAGTTAATTATTAAAGAGGTGATTAATGCTTATAGATGCGAATATATATGTACACTAGAGCTTACCGAGAAATAAGTTTTTTTGTGCCATTTCGATTTAGGAAGACCCCTCAAACGATGCGTAAAAATTAGCTTTTTATGGGAAAATAAAAGAAAAAATTTTTAAAAAAGTCTTCAGTTCCCTACCGCCGTTTAAAAAATCACGGCTGTAGTACATTTTGTAAAAAAAAAGTTTCTAGTTTCATCCCGAAATTGGTATCAAAATTTTCGTAGTTTTTAGCTTGTTATGGAAAAAATATTTATAAAATTTTTCATTAATAATTTTATGAATTGTGAGCGGATTTTTTCTAGATTTTTTCAAAATAGTTTTAAACATTTTTATATTAACGCTTATTAGCTATTGGAAAAATATTGTAATTTATATATCGTAGTTAGTTTGGTCCATTGCATTTTAAGTACATTATTTGTTTTACATTTTGTAAAAATTAATACGTCGAATATAATATTTCTTTATTAAAGTAACAAGTAAATTTATTTAAAAAATTAATAAATTTTTAGATTAAACAACAATACAACAACAAAAACCTTATAAAATTACATTAAATAAAAGCTTGATTTCGAACTGCACAAATAGTTATGTTAAACAAAAATATAACAAAAAAAAAAAAAAAAAAATCATATAATATTACGTTACAGGAAAATTTGATTTCGAACTGATCGAGGGCATTTCATTTCTTGATTCAATTGCATTTCGAATAAAACTATCTCGTCCGTCGGCGCAGCACTTACTGATTTTATACACCTCTCTACACTTTGGGTGTGACATGGAAATTTGGGAAGTGAGAGAATATTATTTTCTACCATAGTTATTAAATTTTTATCCGAAATGTTGCAGAGTACATGTGGAGAGATAATTTGGTAATCATTTCAGAAAATAATTTCAGTTCAATTTTGCGCTTTAAAATTTAAATTTGGAATTTTAAATGAACGTATGCCTGAAGAACTCATATTTTTTTTTTTTGATTGTAGGATCCTTTTCATAGCAATATTTTTTACTTCTTTTGTGCAATCGAATAACATAATAACTAGAGCCCCGTTGGATCACAGGATATATAATAGACTTTAAATGAAATGGAAGATATCTCGAGTAAGCAATCATATAAAAAATACACTTAAAGTTTATTGTGATTTAACAAAATACCAAATGGTAGCGTTAACTTTCATTATAAACTTAACCAAAATGTCTTGGTTTTCGGAAGATGTTTCACAACTTATGTAAAATCGCATGATTCGATTTGCCGTTGTCACCCATCTATCATGTGAAAGTCTTTCCGGTTGACGATTTGCAAATTTGCAACTCCACAATTCAAATAAATACTTCTGGTAAAGGATTAATTGGTCTACAACTTCTTTTTCAATTTCTGGAAGATATCCTTCAATAGACATAAATGAAGTTACTGCATTTTATTCGCAATTCAATAATGACGAGCCATTTTGACCAGAATACTCTCTGGGCCCAGAAGTAACCCCATCTAGAGTTGTAAAGAGAAGCCTCAATGGTAATCCATTAGCATGAATGAGACATATCAGCCACTGTCATGGTTTACCTAATTGAACTTCTAAATGTCTAATAACACCTCATTTGTATCCTGTATTAGTAGGTGTGCCATTGCTGCCAATGCATGTTATCTCCTCAAGTTAACCTTTGTTACTTCTTATGAAACCTATAATAGAGTCACATATTGCCGTTTCCGAATTATTGTTTGGAATTACATGTTCTAAGTATATTAAATTTGGCTCTGCTAAGATACACAAGTGCTCTTTAGTGCTATATTTTCGATAATAGCGAGAAAATTTTCTTTCATCAACTAAGGTTTTATGTTTTCGTCCATCAAAATATGTATATTGCAAGTAGATCTATTTTATTTAAATAACGGTCAAATTTTTCAGGAGAAGATATAATGGATTTTATTTTTGTCTATGACAAGGTTTTCATTATTAGCGTTAATCAAGACAATATCTTTCAAAACGGCTGATGTGCCAGCAGCTTATAGAAATTTTATATCTGTCGCATATTTTAATAACAGCTGGTAAAGCAATCATATTTTTCCTTTTTATTATTTTCGAATGCTTTTCTTGAGTTTCCGGAACAAGAGTGGCTTCTATTTTATGATTAATTGCTCGTTTTCTATACTGATTTTATGTTCCGCAAATTAATTCTCTTTTTGGCTAATGGCTTGAATGTAAATTTCCTACTATTTTTCTGATTATTGAGAAAACCCCACTGATTCATTTGCATTTTATGATTCATTTTGCATTTACGGTTTATGTAACTTTCACATCAGCAACATCAAATAATTGGCTCTCCGAATTTTTAACAAAACTGGCAAATTTATTGTAATAATTTTCACATTTTTAGATTTCGAATAATTTTCAAAACTCACATATTTCTTGTAAACTTTGTTTAATAACAGGATTATTCTTGGGAGCAAGATAATAGGAATTGTATTCTGCTGTATACATTATTTAACATTTCATTTTTTCGGAGGATACTTTCTTTTCAAATTTTTAATTTTCTCAGCTTTATTCAATAAAATTAAGAAAATTACTTCTTTGATTGTCTCTGCGAATTACAGTTTTTTATATTCGAAAATGCACCAAATATTGGACAAACTGTTTCACTTCGAAGCAGTCCGGAACTCATATTTTATATACTTTTGACTTTAGATTAAATTACAATTAAATAATTTAAAAATGTTTCCACTACAATCATTATTTCCTTATAACACAAAAACTTAACAAAACAAACATAGGCTTCTTAATATATGAATAAAAATTTCATAAGTATAAAATTAAAATTTATGAACGTTTTAAAATATAAGGAAAAATTGTTCTATGGACCAAACTAACGTCAATATAAAAATAAAAATATTTATCCAATAATAGGGATAATTTATGAAAATTTTGAGATCTATTTAAAAAAAAAATAAAATAAAATAAGAAAAATATTTGTTCTTTTTTCCATAACAAGCTAAAAATTACGAAAATTTTGATACCAATTTCGGGAAATTCGAAACTTTTTTTAACAAAATTTATTTTGTATTTTTCCCGTAATCAGCTAATTTTGTCTTCCTACAAAATTTTTTTACATTTTAATTTATACTAAAAAACTAGACATTATTAGGCACTGGCATTTTTTTTTTTTTTTAATATCGGAAGTATTATCGAAATTATCAGATAAAATTAGTTTGAGAAAAAATCTACAATGCGTTGGGTTTTTTGTCTAATGTTTCTAAAATAAATCTGCAACAACTCTAAAAACCGGCTGTTTTCGTCTTGCTGCCTCGTTCGAAAAAGGTATGAGAAAATAATTTTAGTAGGTAGGACGAAGGAGGGCAAGTTATTATAGCACAGAAGCTTCTAATAGAGTAAAGTGTTTTCTACAATAAAGCTCTGAATTCAAAGCATAATATAAAATTTAATAAGTCTCGGGATGCTACGAAAAAATATTGCACTTGTCATACTAAAAGTCGTTTAATAAAGCTATTGAAGTTTAATCTAAAATATTTAATTTTTTTTTAAGTGTATAAACAGTTATCTGACGAAATATGTTATACTACTCGCATCCAACAAATACATAAACACATTTTTACACAGATTATACAAGCATAAAATGTATACTCTGCAGTTTCACCCCTTTATAGTTCAACCTTTGAGTTCATCGGTATTGTGTAGAAGTTTCGTCAATTGATCCGATCCTACATATCCCCATTTACATAGCTTTTTATAAAGAGTTTTTAGCAAATGGTTGGCTCTACGAAATGATAATTTAACATCCAACTCGGTAGAGAGCTCAGAAGGGTCAAAAGCTTTGAAGTTCTTAACGTCCAATGAATTCGCTAATGCAAGATGTGTACCATGAACTGCAGGGTACATACTAAAGTCCATGTGAATTAGAGTTTATGTAATTGTGTGTTTTTACGACTACACATATAGATGACTATTTTATCCATGCATTTGGTTGTAAGAAATTTAAAAACAAAATCCAAACTTAAGTATATAAGAAAAACTCAGAAACAAAAGACTCAAATAACAAAGCAGAGACGTTTAAAGTAAAATTTAAAACAATTAAAAAATTAAAGAAATATTTATTTTATTTAGTATAATCCTTTAAAAAAAATTATAATAAACATTTATAAGGTCACAAATCTCTAAGCTCATATCCTAATAAATGAAAATGATCTTGATATACATTCCCAGCGCCTCTGGTTGTCATGGTAAAAGGAAAAAATTAAACCTGTTTAAATGTTTTCGGATTCTATTTTTGTATAGTTTTCCTTGGTGTGTGGATAGAGTATGCTTGGTGGTAGAACTACTATTATCTTTTTACACATATGTATGTCATGTTTGTACATTTGTATCCAAGTATGTGTGTGTTCTCATATATGGGGATTGCTCTGGCGCAGGCGTCATCCTAACAAAGTTGCAATAATACATTGTTGATGACGATGATGGTTGATGTTTTAATTTGAGTTACTACCAACCACATTTGTGAATGATCATATGAAAGTATTTTTTTTTTTTTTTTTGATTTAACTTTAACTTATTATCAACATCATTATCCTTGTTTACTATAACTTCCAATATTCATGTTTAATACACACTATTTATGAATTTAATGTTGTATATTTAAAGTTTCACTAAAAAGCTAAAGTATTTAATTGAAAAATTCCACTGAAAAAAGTAATTTCAACGAATGAAATTCGTTAATTTTTTTTTTTTTTTGAAGAATTCATTGATTTACATAAGAATTCGTTATTTCAAAGAAAATATTTATTGAAATTCTTTGAAATATTCAATGCACTTATAAACGGTACTTTAAAACCATCATAAATCAATTACTTGATTCAACGTATGAATGAACTTATACGTTCATTCAATGAACTTGTACGTTCATTCAATGAACTTGTACGTTCATTTAGAAGGACAAAAATAAACAAAACATAAAATATAGTCTACATAAAGCAGTGATTCAACGTACTAATACTTTGATTTAAGAAAGAAGAAGCTTTACTCAACGAACAAGTACTTTGAGTCAAAGAAATAGTTCGTTAACTTATGTTTAATTCCTTTTTGTTTTCTAATGTGAAATATATCAGAAGAAAAATTAAAAAAGAAGGAGTTAACCGATATTTATCGTTTAGCAAGGATTGTCCTATTTTAAAGTGTTGTATTAATAATAAAAATAATAGAACAGTAATTAAGACGTAAATATGTTAGAAAACTTGGATATTGTGATTGTACCAACCAAAAATTGTGATTTAAATGAAATAGAGAATACAGAATATAGAAAAATATACATATTCAGACAGGATAAATCGTGCACCAGTAATGAATACACGGTATTAATAGAATTCCTTAGAAGCTGGAATTTGGAACATTTGCTGGATTTCATAAAATGTAAGTTTAATAATGTTTATTATTTTAAAAACATTTTTAAAATATTTATTTTCCTTAAATTTATGTATATAAAACAATTACGACGTAAGAGCTTTCCAAAAATTGTTCTGAATACAAAAAACAGGATTGATCATTACCTGAAAAAAGGGAGTTTTTATTTTATAGGAAGAAAATAATGTGAAAGGTAAACAATTTGGACTAATTTCAATTATTTTTTTTTTAATCAATAATTTATAATAATTTGTTATATAAATATTATTTTTTTAATATAATTTTTTTTAATAAATTGATCATTGAAAACAGTGCACTGGAAGTTCACGATCACATTCGTAAGTTATCTAAACCTGACTATATTTAACCCTTCATTTTGGGTATTGGTACCAAGGAAATTAAATCACTTGAATTTTGTCTGTTTATATTCTTTAGTAAAATTGCTTATTAATTATTAATTATTGTATTATATTCAATTATATATAGAGAATTTTATTTAGTTTATGCCTATATTATCTAAATGTAATATAATTAAATTTTTAATAAAATGAATACCAAAAGTGCAAAACAAGTCTAATATTGTGGTACATTTTTAACGTATAGGTTCATTGGGTCAATGTATGAGTTCATTGAAATCAAATTACAGGTTCTCTAAGTCTACGTAACCGTTTATTGAAATGTTAAAAATTTTATTATATATTTTCATTGGAACAACGTTTCATGGTTTTTCAATTCAACGAACTGTTCACTGAAATTATTTATTTAATTCAACGAACATGTTCATTAAAACAATATACAAATAAGTTGAATCAATGAACTTGTATGTATGTAATGTTTGGCAATACATCGTTTTAACGTTAGGTCAAAAATTAGGGAACAAATTCGTTGAATCCACGGACTTTTAGTTATTTTTACTTTTTGGTTCAGTATACACTCTGTTACAAAATGACACTTTTTATTTTTACTCGGAAAGTGTTCTAATGTGGCTTGTAGATCTTCTTGAGGGCATCAGAAAACAATTTAAAAAAAATTTCGAAACACCCCCTAAATTAAAAGCAGAAGGAAGTAGTTTTTTAACTATATTACCATCTTTTATATACACTCAAATTGAATAATGTCTATTCACCACTTTTAAAATTATTCCCTTTTCTTTTTCAAAATTTTGATTTTGATATATATTTTTCCGTTTTTTTTTTAAGACTACATATATTTGTTTACAGAGTTTGAAATTTTATCGTGTTTAGAATAAAAGGAAATATCCTTATATAAAATCGCCTAACAACTCAAAAAGTTTTTAAGCATTTTCTAAACTTTATTAAAAAAATTCTTCATATATTTTAAGACGAAGTTTTTTTTTTATATTTTTTTACCTGGTTTTTACTTTTTAAGGATAAAATTAAAAATGTATCGAAAGTTTTAGTACAGTTTTTGTCCAATTTAAAAATATTAAATTTGGTTATGTTCACAACAAAAATGCCATTAAAAATTATTACATCGTTGATTAGGCTTTTGTAGAAAAAATTTTAATAAATCGTAGTTAAACTCGAAAAATTGTGGAAAAATTTTGTTTGCTACAAGTTGTTTGGAAATTTGCTTTTAATATTTGACCAAAACAAACCAAATGCATACAGTTGACAAGTCTGTTTCTTATACTTTCCAAAGAAGTTTAGAAAGGAAAAAATAAACAAAAGAATAACAGAATTAGAAATACATTTATATAAGAGCCTACCCAATAACAGTTTTTTGCGAATAACTCGAAATGTTGAGAGTGTATTTCATATTTTTTCAAACTGATTTATGATGTCTTCAAGAAGGCCTATAACCTACACTATGTCAATTCTCGAGTGATTTTTAACTGTAACAAAGTGTTATGAATTATATGTAAGAAGTTTTTAAAGTAAGCCATACACAGTATGTTTACGAAATAATTTATAATTGTAGTGAATCGTAAACTAAAAGTTTAACATAACTTAATGAAATGCTTGTGGGTGGCAAAATCAGGAACCTTCATAGCTTCAAATTGAAAACACAAGTAAAAGAAATTCTTAAAAAGTGCAGGAAAATTTTATGATACCGTAACCAACAAAATGTAAATCCAAAGTCAAATCATCTTAGATATGATATGCCTTTACATTAATTTTATTTTTAAAAATTTAGTCCTTATTAATATCTACAATAAACTTTATATCCATTTTGCAAAATACAAATATGTATTTTGTTTTCTCTAATGAATATAATTATTTAAAGTTATTTTATTTTTTTTTTTTTTTTTATTATTATGGTAACATCACTTTTCAGGTGATGAAAATTCTGAGTTGTTGTAAACACGTTATATTTGTTATATAAAGTTCTTGCACATAAAAAAAAAAGAAAAAAAACTGTTAGAATACAGTCAAGTTTATTTTTCTTATTTTTCACAAAAATCGTAATCTCGAAATGAAAAAGTAATCCTGAAAAAAAGTAATAAATAAGAAATTATAAATATAGAGTTTGCATTTAATATAAAAAATTATATTGAATATCCACCCTTCCCCTTCAACCAATTTTTAACTTTGGAGTCGATCGAAATGGTATCCTCATCGATGTCGAACTACATTATGAAATTCAGAAATTGAAACAAATACAATTTATTAACGAACAGATTTACCTCTAGCATTTTCACAAATTCTACTAATTTTCAATTTAATTTTTCAAAATAAGCGGAAAAAGAAAAAATTTTCTTCAGAAACAAATGAGTTTTTTGGTGTTTTTAAGAGAAATTATATTTTGATTTAAGTACAATTCCTACTTACATATATATTTATACATGTATGTACATATATTTACAAATACATTCAAAAAAAAAAAAAAAAATGCGAAAAAAATTTCAAAAAGAGCACAATTAAATTTGCTTTACTTTTAGTTGCAGAAGACATAATTTCTTAATCAATGAAGTGGATCTCTTAAAAAACATAAAGAAAATCATTTGTTTCTAAGGAAGAATTTTTCTTTTTCTGCTTATTTTTAAAAATAATTAGCATGTTTTCTGTATGGATGTACATACATACATACATACATAAATAATATATAAACTATTTTTGGAAATAAGTTTACATACTAAGTACAGTTTGTTATTATTTGTTAATAACAATTATTATATATTTTGTATTATATTATGTTAATAAATAATAAGTTGTACTTAGACCGTAATTATTTTCAAAATACTTCATGTATGCCACAATCTTTTTTTAACAATTTTAATTTGCACTAACCTTTCGATTAATCAAAATTAGCTTCTGAATTAAACAGTTTAAGTAGTTGGAGCAGGCGTAAGTCGTCATTCAATAGACGTTAATTTTATTTGTTGGTAACACATTTATAAAAATAATACCACTTAATAAATTAAAAACAAATGCCAAAGTATTTAAACAACGCCAAATAAAAGTCTAATGAAAATTGCATGACGAAGCTTGAAATTAATTAATTTTAATTTCCAGCATCAATTACTTGATTCAAGTACAATTTGTACTTAGTATTATAATTTTCATACTTAAATTAAGTATTTCATTCTTAATTTTTAAATCAATCCCGAATCGTACTTAAATTTTTACGTACGATTTTTGCGAAAAATAAACTTGATTTTAGAATGCAGTTTTTCTTTCTGTGTAAATATACTACAGTTATTCCATACCAAAACGGACAGAAAACTGCCATTTTCGGATTTGTCATTTCCGATTTCAATGAAACTCATTACAGACACTGGTTATTGGAAGTGTTTATTAAATCATAAACTTTTAGACTTACGGCCTTTGCTGGTCCAAAAATATGACGATTTGAAAATCCAAAATATAATTAAAAACTTCACGAAGGTGCATTTGATTAATTGTTAAGAACTTCTATAATATACATGGTATATCCCTAGGTTTAGTTTTATATTAAAGACAAAGATATTACCTTCATAACTATATGTATAAAGTTTATTTATATCAAAAGTTCAAAGGTCAAAGATGGATATATAAAAATAAAACGATTATATCTCAAAAAACGGTATTTGTAAAATTCTTAAAAAATATATAAAGTTGATATAACTCTTCTCCATACTATTGCAAAATTTCATGTTGGACACTCCTATGGTTTAGAAGTTATGCAGCAAAGCATAATCTAAAGTCAAATTTTATATATAAAATTTCATTTATTTTAAATACACATGAGCTCATAAAAAAACATACTTTGAAATTAATTTTTGTAAATATTTGAAATTTTACACAAAAAATTTTATTTTTAATATATTTTGCTTCATAACTTCTGAACTAAAAAAGTGTCCAGCTTGAAATTTTTCATGTGTACGGAGAAGAGTTATGTGAATATTATAGATTTTTTCTTTTTAAGAATTTTAAAAATATCGTTTAGAATTTATTAGCAAATACACAATTACTTCTTTGTGAAGTTTTTGTAATTGCATTGGACGTTTTTTTTTTCAAATTATTTGAATATAATTTATATCCATTTTTAAAAGTAATTGAAGATACGTTTAAAGTGGTAAAAGTGTAAAATTTATTTTTTTACTAAGAATAGATTAATCTTCAATTTTGTAGAATTCATTTTAAATAGTTGACTTCCAAAAAAAGTGCAAAATATGCACCTAGCTCCACTTTTGAAGTCTTGAAAATGTTATTCCTTTAGAAGTACTTCTATTTTTTTCTTTTGCTATGAAGAATTTATGTTAATATTTAGAAAAATTGGAACATACACACACACACACACACACACATATATATATATATATATATATATTTAAAAAAAGGCATTATGGCTAATATCAAATCAACAAATAATTATTATTTTTGAATTTTATTTTTATTTATTTTTCTGTTTGCTCAACAAATAAAGATTATTTCTTTTACTGAAAAAGCAAAACTGAAAAATTGAATTTGTATTCAAAAAATGTACCTTTTTTAAAGTTGAATTTTTGGAGAAAAATCGTAGTTTTGGTGAAACTGGGTTTTTTTTAATTTAGATTTTTTGGTGATACATATAGTGAATTTATATTTTTAGTAAAAAAAAATTATTTTTTTACTAAAAAAAAGTTAATCAAAAAATAATTAATATATATATATATATATTTTTTTTTTCTTTCAACAAAAATAAAAAAGTAAAATAAAATTCATGTCGGATTTCAATGCACGCAGAGTAAATAATTTATTTATTTTTTATTTTTATTAATAATATTATGGTCACTGGAATAATTTATATATTTGCAACTATATTGTGGTTGTAGTGATCTGACATTAGTTTCCGTAACCAATTTTTCTTGTAGTAAAGATAAAATATGTTTGCCACAATCATTAATACTATTGTAGAATTAAACATTATGTGTTTGGTGTGGCAATGCTTAACAATATTTTTATTTGTATGTAAAACCTATTCTGAGAATTACATTTCTGTATCTAATGCTTTTATTCGGTCGTTTCTTGTATCAGATTTTTTTTTAATTTAAAGAATATTACTTTCTTTTCCTACATAAAACAAATATGTATGTTTAAAAAAAAAAATAATATTTAAAATTTAAAGTTCAAGACACAGTAATGAACGTAATCTTATTCAGAAACATCACAAGGAGTTCTTCTAAGCATTGTAATTTAATTTAATTTAATTTTTTTCAATACAATAATTTTACTTCTAGATAATGCTATTCTGAATTTATTAACAAAAAAATTTAATTCCAATTATAAATTTCAATTTAAATTTTCTGTTGGCAAAACAAATTAGTGATAGTCTCTAACTTGTTTTGATAGTCAATTTGATTGAACATTTTTAAAAACGGTTTTATTCTACCTTGATTCTGGAGTTAACTTAGCAATATTTAACAAGTTTTATTAAAACTCTGTCATTCTTTGACATAAATTCAACATGGATGAAAAATATAAGTCCTAAACTATAAATATGAATATGTATGTATCAACTCAAGAACATAGATCACCAAAGCAGCATTAAAAGTAACAAAAGGAACTAAAAAATAAAATAACAACAATTACAATAACAACCATAATAATAACAATAATGAATGAAAAATTATAATTTTATTTCTTTTCAAAAGAAAAACAAAAACCCAAGTGCTAATGAACATTTTTTTTTTTTTTTTTTTTTGTTGCTCTATAAAGTGGTAAGAAGTTTGATGATTGTGGTTGTTGTATTAACGTGTATCTACTTACTTATTTAATAGTAGAAGTAGCAGAGTATTGTTCCCCACATTTTTACTAAATTTATTTAATACGGCTCTAACGCAACTCATTGACTAATGATAAGTGCTCGTTTTGTGGCTGACTGAATGAATGGTGGCATACTTTCAAACACAAAACAAACCAAAAACAAAAAAAAAAAAAAAAAAATTAAATTAAACGAAACGTAAAAATCATCACATTAAACAAAACAAAAAAGTCAAGGTCGTCAATTGTCTGCTGCTGCTACTACTATGACTGTTAACTCAGGCTATAACCGTCGTTACTTAAATATGAAAAAAAGAAACAAAATTAAAAAATGCAAAATAAATGAATGATCCAACTACAGCAATAACAACAACAGCAACAACGTTAACATTAAGTAGCAGTAACAAAAACAAACATTGCGTTCTTAACTTGTATCTGTGTTCATATCCTAACACACATACAGACTTTCATACATAAAATGCTGCTGTCTGTTTGCCGATACATTGATACATGTTGTAATAAATAAAAAAAGAGAATAAAAAAATGGCAAGAAAGGATTTAAAAGCTGGTGGCAGAAAAAGGAAAGTGAGGCATGTTAAAAAGATTTATACAAGTTCAAACTTTTATTTATGTTGTTGTTGTATCGTTACGAGTCTAAAAAACAAAAAAAAAAAAAATAACAACAAAAAAACGTAAACAAAAATTGAAAATCATGACAAATTTTGTGACAAGTGTATGTGTATGTACTATATAAAAGTAAAACGAACGAAAATGACGATAATAATGATGATGTTGATGATGTCATAACTTAGAGAAGATTAGAATTCTTTTTATATTTTGCATACAAACATTATTTCGCAGTTTTACTCGTGTTCAGATTTTGTATATCACATTAAACACGTATACGACATGTTGTCCATGTGTCTGCGAGGAATTTACCTAGACAACTGTTTATTTATAACTTGCAGATGTGGTGCCTTAAGGGTGCACCATTTTAGTATTTTTGTTTTCGTTTAAATGCATTTTATTTAATTGAATATCTTAGTGTTAAATTCATATAATGTTCAGATGTTAGATAGCACTTATAAAATTCGCTGCTCGATGAAAAACAATATATCAAGGCAAATTGTCACATTTAGTCAAATTAGAGTGACAAAAATACGAAAATAAGAGCTTAGAAATTAAAATAATTTCTTTTCGTATTTACTAGCAAACATATATTGTGGAAAAAAATATTTAAAATATTGGAAAGTGTCAGTAACGCGAATTGCTACTTTTAAAAATAGTTTAATTTTATACATATATTTCAGTAAATATTTCAAATTTTGATATGAAATAAATTATAAATATATCCAAATTATTTTTTTATAAGGACTGCGCACGAAAAAATTGGTGCACTCATTTCAGCTAATAAAAATGAAAGCAATGGGTTAATCTCAGTGAAATTTTGATTTTATTAAAGGCTGTTACGTTCAAGTTTTAAAGTTAAAAAGTTTTAACTTTTTATTCGCTTTTAATAAAATATTTAATATTCGTATTATTCCAGTATTTCAGCCCTCAATGGAAGCTTTATAGTGTTGTCTGTTACTTTTCTTTACACTCATTTTTTTTTTTTTTTTTTTTTGTCAGCTTTAAGTAAATATTCTCTGGACAGATTATTGGATTGGTCGCATTTGGTACATAGCACCACCATTTGTTTGATACCGCTCAGCTACTTTCTTGTAGTAATAATGAGAAAAAACATGAGGCCAAACTAATTAGAATTCGCTATGTCTTTTAATGATAGGAAGAAATATTTTTTGACGAATCTCATTTAGTGCTTTTTTTCCCCAAAACTATAAATGTCTTGCCAGAACAAAGGTTTATTTGACAATATCGATTTTTTAAATGATATTTATCTGATACATATCCCATAACATCTGTGATATGGAGTTTATGACAATAATGTTGTAAGAAGTTCGGCAGACAGTACTTTTTATTACCCTTTAGCAGGTATTCATATTTTTCTTCGGTTATCAGAATTCTTTTGGGTGATCGTAAACTCTCTATCGTTTTTATGTTTCAAGAAACTGTATTTTCAGACTCACCTGCGTTCCAAGCAACTGTTTTATAAGTTCGATAAAAAAAATTTTAATTATGCGTTTGAACGAATTTTGTTAAATTTTCTTAAAAAAAAAAAAATAATAATTTTGTTATTACAATGAAATTTAGCACATAATTACTGAGAATAATAGCAAATATAAAAAGTTAACGGAACTAATTCTTCTCAAGTATAATAAAAGTTATAAGCCTTAAAGTGTGCAAGGTTTTTTTCGTACGCAGTTCTTATTTTTTTTATATTGGAAATTCTGTTTTGAATCGGCGAGTTCCATTTTAAAAATATGACGACATCCATAAAAATATGTTTATTTGAATATATATATATATATATATATATATATATATATATATATATATATATAAATACGAACGATTTTTTTAGTATGACAGTGGTAGAGATTCTGCCCGCCCATTTTTAGTAGGAATGTTTACGGCCTTGTCTTCTGTCCAATATTTCCAAATGTGACACTGTGCCTGAGTTCCTTTCATATTTTTGTAAACATTTGAAATCGATGAATCTTTTTGAAAAAATTTCTGAATCAGAAAACAATATCTGGATATAAAATGAGCCGGTACAAAATACAATAAATAAGGTAATAATTCCCTCAAGGGAGAGAATATTTTAGATATTTTATGAACTGGAAAAAATAATAAAAAATAAAATTAAAGAGGTCAACAAGAGACCTTTAAAAATTATTGCGCATAAGTCCGTGTAATTCCTATTCCTTAGACTATATATGTAGTGTATAATGTTGAATGAAACATTTCCATCATGTAACACTTTTAAGCCATTGACGAAACAGGAAATATGTACTTCTAAGGAGTTTTTAGGTTATATAATTTTGTGGGTAATAGGTAGAGCAAACATGAATGGTTGTTTCATAGGGTAGAAATAGTGCTACAAAAATAAAGTACACGTCAAGTTTCCAACTTGCCCTATATAGCCCCTAAAAATCTTTAAAATTGTGGAAATCCCTGAAAATATGGCAGCAATAAACGATAAACACAAGGAGCGTTTGCACCAAGTTATAGCAATTATTGAGAGACTAATGCTACTTCTTAGTGAATGATTTTTTAATTCTAAAAAAACAAAAACAAAAAAAAATATTTACATTTTTTTTAATGCAGTTGAAAATAAAAATTGTGGCGTGATAACTACTTTGTTCTACCGTTACATAGAAAATTACATAACCTAAGAACTCCTGAGAAAATCATATTTGCTTTGGTCGTCAATGGGTTAAAGCTTTGAACTGATAGAGAGAAACCGAAATGTTTCTCGTAATTGAAATTACCAGATATATACCTACAACATCTGCAACGTATCTTTTACGAAACTTTTTTAGTGTTGACCTGTGCTATTTGTTGTTTAAACAATTCATTTTCTTTTTAAGAGTCTGGTAACTCTAAAAATAATTATATGAGTCGTATGCATAATATTCATTACCTATATTAATCAATATTACTCATACGTTATTTGTTCTTGGTTTCCTTATTTATTAAAAGTAATATTGCATTAAATTATAAAAAAATGGTAGGAAAGTGGATAGGAATTATGAGATTTTACACTAAATTCCTCTTAATCATGAATTTATTTGATTTTACACGACCACCCTAATTCCCATTCATAATTTTTACGTTGTTCTTTTATCTTAAAATCTTTTATTTTTTTTTGTTTTGTGTTACTTTTCTCCCAAAAATGTAATACCTAAAGGAAAAAAATCGAAAACACTTTCACTGTTAAAATCATTTAAGGTGCGTAGACGATGCAAATCTGTTCTATGATGGCCGTAACCAAAGAGTTTTGTTAGGCAATATAAAGGATCTCGTACGGTTTGTTATTTTTTCTTGGCTTTTTTTTTCGGCCATATAATGCAGGCAGCACTCAAGCAGGCTGGTAACCTACAATAACAAAAACAACAATAACAGAAACATCTACAACACGTACTAATTTAAATACGAGTATGTATTTTCATATGCATGTCTACTGACTGGCTGGATGGCCGGCTGCTGGATGGTTGGATGGTTGGCTGGTTGGCTGGTTGGCTCGTTTAATTGTTGACTGCTGTCTATATTTGTTTAAAATTTTTTTCGTTCGTTCGACAGGCTAAATGTTATTGTAGAGTAAGTAGTTGATGTTGTTTCTGTTGTCGCTTCTGCTCCTCGCATATTTGTATGTCAGCCAGCATCATCGTCATCATCAACATAAAGGAGTATAGTAAAAGCACTAAATTTTCAGAGACCAATTCAGACAAACAAATATTAAGACGTGTTGTATTCGTAAGTTTATATGCAAGTCAATGTATGTGAAGGTATAAGTATGGGTAAATCATATGAATGTAAAAGTGTTTGTTGGTGTCTAGCTGTGCGTTCATATTTGTAACAACAATTGCATAAACATACGAGTACATACAATATATTATTTGTTAGTACATATGTATGTATGTTTGTATGTATGTATGAAAATTGAATGTATGATTGTGTATGTTGAAATGTTTACATGTTAAGAATTTTCTGCGTGCTCCATTCATATTTGAGTAATGGTAGTGGCATTTTTGTTTTTGTTGCTGTTGTTATTTCCTTTATTAGTGTTGTTGTTTCTACGCTTATTTGAAGGATATTGCAAATCCTTGAGTCTGAACTGAAATAGGTCACTGAGCTAAAAACTTTCAATACAACAATGAGAAAATACAATCCACCAAATAAACAACCAACAAATCGACTATAACTACACTTATACAATATTTGTTTATGTATTTAAACTCGCACATATTTACAAACAAATCTTCACTAAATAAAGCATATTGCACTTAAATGCTATAAAATGTCATCATACGAATAAATAAATAAAAAAAAAAATTCACAAAATAAAAAGAAAACATTTCGAAACGAGCTGTTGCATTTAATCGCCTTCTTCTTGCATATTTCTAAAGGGAAAGTTCTTATATTTGTATTTATAATGCTATAAAATGTGTTCTATTCGTATGTATATATTTATGTCGATTCATTTTTACTTGCTAACTGATTTTCACTGCCACTTTGAGTATCTTTTTTTAGTATTTTTATAAATTTCTATTTTATTTAAAACTCTGGAGGGTTATTTTAAAATTAGGATTTTAATTAGAGTTTGGTTTGAGTTTATTCTTCTTTTATTTTTAAATGAAAGTAAAATTAGGTTAAATTTTACAGTCAAATGTGAGCTATTGAGTATTAAGGAACAGTTAATTATATCGTGAAATTTAAATGAGAAGCAAAATTAGGAATATCATTTTAAACTGTTTTAGATAAAATGGAATTTAACATAATTATCGGCTTAGTTAGTTAATGTTTAAAAATTTAAAAGTAAGAACTGCGCACGAAAAATTAAATGTATATGATTCAGCTTATAAAAATTAAATCAATGGGTCAATAAACGTTAAGCCTGTTTCATTTACATTTTAAATTTAAAAGAAAATAAATTTTTTATTCGTTTCAAATATATATATATATTCTGAAAATATGCACACAGGTCTGGAAGACCACTTTTTTTTTATCAATTTCTAATAGGTCTATGTCAATTCAAGTTTTCTCTTAACCCTTTTGTGTCCAAAAAGTATTAACGAGGACCATTATTACTCTTTTAATTTTAATCAATTTTATAATAAATTCTCTTACCTCCTTCAAAAAATATTGCCTAAGAATTAATTTTTTTTCAATTTCGTGTGAACTTTCAGCCAAATTTTAAAAAGATCATAATGTTTTAAACAAAGCATTCCTAAAGAAGAAAAATTCTGTTGTTCGAATTAGCAAGTTTTGGCAAAATATTATATATATTATATTTATATATATATATATATATATATATATATATATATATATATATATATATATATATATAAAGTGTTTTACAACCAACGAAATTTGTTACTTTCATCGCTGGTTAAAGCAAAATTATTTCCGCTTAATTGTAGTGTTTGCAATTACACTACAGTCAAAAAAAATAATTGCGCGATTTGAGTTTTGATAAAAAAAACGATTTTCTTTTGGAAATAATTCCATAATCTATGATCATAGTTAGAGCTGATGTATTTTTGAGTTGATTTAGAGAAGCCGATCCCTAGCATGTCAGGGAGGTGGTGGATGGAACTCCGAAGTTAATCACCTCGGGTATGTAATATTAAAAAAATCGATAGTCCTTGTAAATCTCTGCGTTTCTTAAGCCTTTTTAAACTCGATCTTAAATTAAATATTTTACTTTTTTTAGAATATCCACTAGAATCCTAATAATATTCTAAATAATATTGCTTCAGGAAAATATAAATATATGGAACTGATAAAAATTTATATTAATTTTTGGGTATTTCTTCTTAAATTATCAAAAGAAATGCTGGTTAAAAACACGAATTTTCTGATGGAGGGCTTTTATAACGACGGGGTGACAATTTCAATAATTTCGAAAGTAATTTTTTATATGCACGTTTTTCCCGCATTGGGATTTTGGGTAGTTTGGTATAAAAAATTAGGAACTTGTGCTGTTTTTGATTTAAATTTAACAGTTTGAAGACTTTTACATTGCGTTTGTAGAATATATCACCATCCTATCGAACTTATTAAAAAATCAAATGCATCTATAGTTCCAGCCATTAAAAATTGCGGAAAATATAGTCACCCATTTATCCACTTATTATTCAATTCAAACCAAAATATATTTTTTGAATAATTTTTCACTAAAAATATTTACGTTATATTAAATAAAATCAATAAATTCTTTAATTATGAAATAATTATCTAATGTTTTTTTATTATTCGTTAATAAGAGATTTTGTTCTAATTCCCTAATTCCAATAAACTTAAAAATTTTTAATTATAAACAATTTTCGCTTTTCCATCTTTATAGCCAATATTTTACTAGAAACAAACTAAGAACTATTACTAACTGTTTTATAAATTTATTTAAATTGTTAAAATTTCTAACGTACATTTTTTATTTAAAGATCCTTTGTCTCCCCCTTATATATTTCATTTCATTTCTAATAGCAAGCATAGAAACAAATAAAAATAAGGCGAAAGATTGAACAAACGAAGGAATGAAAGAAAAAATTACAGTAAAATAATAAAACATCTCTGGTGAACATCCTTAACAACACACACACTTAAATATACCTATATTTAGTACTTAGTACTAGAGTGTTCATATTAAATATCTTGTCGTTTGATTTTTTTTTTTTTTTTTTGAATGTTCCTCGCATTGAACAAAAATCCATGTTGCTTTTCGTTTTATGTTTGTGTGTGCTACTTTTTTTTCTCGTATATTGTACTTTCTTTTACGATGTTTACATTTGTCCAACAGACTTGTGTAGACGTACGAGTATTAGAACACACAGAGGATAAGAGGATAGATGAATACATGGATGATATAGAATAGAAAAAGATATTCTTCTATTTTCATAAATTTTTGTGTAGCATCGTGCAAGAAATTTAATCAACAATGCCACCTCACCATACCAAAAAGCTCTATTCGTATCCCTTCTTCCCATAACTGGCAGTTCAAGTTTTCGTATTATAGTCATCTTTGCATTTGCTTTTTGGAGTTCATGTTAGATCTATATACTAATGTTGTAGATGGTTTATAAAAGGTCTTTTAAAGTACGCTACGGCAGGTATTATGGAATTTTAAAAACTAAATTGAAATATTTTTATTAAGAGTTTAAAGTTTAAATTAATATATTTACCTCAATCAATATTCCATTATCTGTATCGATTAAACCGAAAAAAGCTATTAAGTTACAGACAGTGTGTATTTCATAAGGTGCTTTAAAGTCGTTTATGTCTGTCAAAAGTTTTTAGCTCCTTACTTTTTGTTTCAGGGGGTAGAGATGGAGCAAACCTCTTAAGAAGAGCTTTAAAAGAATAATTTCATTATTGAAATTTTGATCATAAAATCCTTATTGCATAAGTTTAAAAAATGGCTTTGACAAAAGTTTATAAGTCCTTCTTTTGCGAAGCTACTCTTGAAGATGGCAAAATCACTTAAGACATACGTACTAAAGTACATCGATTTGTATGAAGCAAAAAATATTGTAAATTGATATGTTATAAATTAATCCTTAAAATATTATGGTTCAGATTTCAGTAAAATTTTCAATGAATTTTTTAAATTCTATTTTTATTAAAATTTGAATATTTCGGAAATTTTCCATTGTAATTTAAATTTTAGAGCATCGTTAGAATGATCTTATTCAATGCTATTGATATATGTATTCCTTCAACCATTTAGTCCCTAATAGGTTAAGTTAATCTTTATGGTAAATAAATGTTTAGTTAGGAAAATAAATGTCACAAGAATCATACATTTGTCAAAAAACTATAAATTCCTGTAAAATGGCGACTAAACTTCAAAGACTTTCTTTTGTTCGATTATTACCTCGATTTAAAAAAAAATTATTATATTTGTCATAAATTCATTGATATTTAAGTGTAATAAATACTGCCATACAAATTACTTTCAAAAATTACTGATTTAATCTTTTGGGAACCAAATTTAAAAATTTACCACTTTGCTTTTAAAGGTTTAATTATTTGTAATTTTCAATAGCATCAGAATAGACCTTTCCAATGGTACGTTAATATCCAATACGTGTTGGAAATTTTCCGAAATATATACAATTACATGTTTATATAATTAAAATATGTTAAAAATTTTAATAAAATTTTGATATTTCACGAAAGAAAAGAGATTTAAGAAATACTTAAATTCATATTTCAAGCGTTATGTCTATAATATTTTGATGTTAATTTTTTTATAACGAAAATTTTTATAATGCTATTGAAAGCATTTTTAGAGGGCTTTCAAAAATGAAAACATTTAGACGGTATTTCGAGAATCATACGAAAACATATTAATCTTCATTTCTAGAGGAGTGCATTTACAACTTTTTTTAATTTCATTGGCAATTAAATAAATAAATATTCTATACAGCATAAGATACACACACTTTATTTAATAACTTCTGATTAGATTATCTGAAAAAAAGTCACCAATCACCAAATATATTAGTAAATAATTCATTCAATTAAAAACTTTTTTAAGCTTTTACTAAAAGCTGAGAAAAATGAAAACCAGAAAAAATTTTCCAATTAAAAAATTAATCAAATAAATGAATCAATCAATTAAGTAGATGATTGATTGAATTAAAAATTGAAGTAAGAAATAAAATTTTACTTAAATTTTATTTTTATTATACATTTACCTGAATATATTTATTGAATTTAGATGCAAAATGAAACAACTGTTTTAATTGAAAAATATATGGTAATAATGTTTTCTGTGAAAGCTTTTGAATAGTTATATTAGGGAAACCTACTTCTTGATGAATACAATACAATACAATGCAATGTCAGGGAGTTTTTCATAACATTTCCATTAACAACACACTTTTTAGGATAAATGTTCTAATTGGCTAAGAAATATTCTAACGTCCCGAGTTATTAAGTTTGAGTTACATATGTGGTTCATCGAATACCATTAAAGTTTCTAGAGGCTGTGCACAAGGAAATGTATTATAGCCTTTTCTGTGGACATTGCTTATCGATGAACTTTTATGGAAACTTAATAAGGTATTTCAGGCTCTAATACAGCCTTGGACTGGGGCAAGGAAGGAGGGCAGACTATTAATCCAAAAAAAAAAAAAAAAAAAAACAAAAAACATAATTGTACCATTTATTGGACGCAGAAATCTGAGATATAGAGCCAACAATAAATGGCTCGTCTATTAAGTTCTCAAATCAAGTGAAAAATCTCGGGTTCATTCTTGACAAGACTTTCACATGAAACATCCATAAGGCAATTTTATGAACAGGATCTTATATTGAATTTATTTATGGATCGACCCTTTCGAAATTTGGCTGTAAAATAAATACTTAAATAAGTTATTCCATATCAAAACGGATTTTATATCTCCGATTTCAATGAAATTCATTACGGACATTGGCTATTGAAAGTGTTTCTTAAATCATAAATTTTTTGACTCCTAGCACTTGCTGGTCCAAAAATATGACAAAAATATGATCTATAGTTTTAGTTTCATATTAAAGATAATGATATTATCTTTATAATAAATATGTATAAAGTTTATTTATATCAAACAAGTATGCTTTTGTAAAGATTTTAGCTTTTTTCCGCTTTCAAAACGTTCATAATTTTGGATCGAAAAGGGTCATGAGTCTAAAAGTTCATGATTTGAGAAATCCTTCCAATAGCCAATATCTGTCTCTCAAATACGAGATATTTTTATGCGGTCATTTATATAGGAATCATGAACGTAAAAGTAATTCCGAGAGGCGGTCTTATATAGGAGCTCTCGTCAATTATAGACCAGTCTTCATAAAATCATCAAATCAAATGTGCGGACATATTTAAGACATGGGGGCCGAGTGAAATAATGATTTGATTTTAACCAATTTTATTGTCCTAAAAAAGCTCAAGAATCAAATTTCTTTAAGTTATACATATTTAAATCTGCGATCTTCAGATTAGCAGAAGTGATAATTATTGCTGCACGGGCAGCCGGTCTGATAAAGTTTTAGGTTAAAAAAAAAACGTATAAATTCAAAAGTTATTTTTTTGATGTATTAATGTTCTAATTATTGCAACAAATTTATAAACGAAACGCTATACATCTTCCCGGAATTAAGCGCCATTTTTGTCGATTTTACTTCACTGTATGATGGCGATACTGGTGCCGGTATAATTCCCACTTCAAGAGGGCATTGTCTATTCGATTTTCCAGGCCGAGATTTACGCCATCCTTACTTGCGTTAGAAAGTGTTTAAGACCAAATTGAATTATATAAGTTATGTCGGAAAGTTAGTCAGCTTGGAGGCTTTGTCGTCTTGTGAGGTAAAGTCAAAAGTGTTCATGATCTGTGTCACCTCTCTAAATGAGGGCCACCCTTGAAACGAAAGAGCTGACTACTTAGCAAACGGAGGAGATCGACGGGTTTTCATTGGGACTGAACCATTTTTCGGTATCCCTATGGGATATATCAGAGGAAAGTTCAACTCCTACGTTGAGAGAGAATTTGAGAATTTGTTTAACTATGGAAGAATTTTTCCGGACTAAGACAGACGAAGATGTTTTATATTGCTCAATAAAAGTGAATTCAAAGTACAAACGGGCTTATTTACCGGGCATTGTGGTCTTAAATGTCATCAACATATCATAGGAAATTTAGAAAATAATCAGTGCAGATTTCGTATGAGGCGCAATGAAATATCTGATTACGCACTATGTGAATATATTAAAGAAGTTGAACTTCGAAAATTTTCAATATTATAAAAAAATTACTTGGATGGGATATTTTTAATAAAAATACAAGATTTTCTTTTAAGACAGCAAGTGATATTCAAATGTTTAATGTAAATATTATAACTTCAGAATATAACGAGGAATTTAAAAATAAAAAAAGAAAAATAAATAAAAAAAAACTAATCTCATGTTAAGATTTTTTTCATTAGATTTCTGAACACTACGTGTTCCAAAAATATTGTTGTGAACCAATTTTTTATATTTTCCAGATTCATGTATTTGAGTAAAATACGTAAAAAAATAATATAAGATAGAGGAATAAAATAGATATAAAACGCAAAAAAAAACTATTTATAATGAAATTTATTCCATATATTAGGCATAAAATTGATTTTTTTTTTGTACCCGTTTCACGGAAAAAGAAATATTACGGGGAACCCCAAAACCTAGTTCGTATGCAGCGTTACCGTTGAGAATTTTTAAAGTGTCCAAAAAAGGGAATTATAAAAAATAAAAAAATAAAAATAAATTCAAAAAATGGTTCAACTGTTTCGATACCTAAAAAACTCATTAAAATTTGTTTATTAGATACAAACAAAAACAAAATATATTATATTTTAAGAAAAACGGCTAAACTCTATTTTATTAATAATAAAATAACTTACTTATAATAATTTTTATTATTGCAAAAATAAAGATTTTTTTCATAAAAACAGTTACAATTTTATGAACATGCAATATTAAACTTCTGTACTATTGTACGAAATCTTCATTCGTACTCAAGTCTTAAAAATTCCCGTCTAACAAATTTAGGACCGAAATCATGGATTCCCAAGTATTAACCTTAAGTCTGTTGGACAATTTATTTTTTATTGGTGATAATTTAGAAAAAGAACTAAAAATATAAATTAGGATAAGTGTTGCCAGTTTAGTATTTTATTTTGCTTTTCGCCTCAACATTTTCGTTTTAGCTTCTAGCGTTTTTCTAATTTTTTCTGATTCTTAAAATTGTCTTTGCTATTGCTAACTTTATTTTTACAGAATTATATATTTAAGCATTTTTGAGTATTCATTCGCGCAAAAAATTTAGTAAAAATATTTTAGTAAAAAATTTTACCTCCAAAATAAAAGTGCCTTAACTAAATTTGTGGCATTACTAACTCGATTATTATAAGTATTTTTTTAATATACTTCATCAACTATTGAAACTATTTATAATTTAGAAATAATTCTATTAATGCGAAAATCATCAAAAATTTAGAAATTCTTAATCAAAAAGGAATTATAGTTAAAATTTACGAAAAATCACTACAAAAGAGATTATCAAAACATTGGATAATTTTTCATATGAAATATAGCCCAAATTTGTATGGGATTTTTTTTATTGAGTCATTTTGCTCAGTGTTATTTATAAATGTATTACAATTTCTGTAAAAAAAAAATATCAAAAACTAATGTAACACTGATTACGATATAAGTATTCTTCAAATTTATTTTTAAATTTTCACAAACTGGTCCAAAAAGATTCGGCAGTTGATGTTTTAAATAGTTGTTCATAAACTTTATCATTAGCTTCAGTTTTTAACAGTTTCAGTTCATTTATAAAATCTTTGGGGTCTTTCTTTACATCACAATACTGTGAAATAATCTCAAAATAATTAATTTCTTTGTTGGAACTAATATATAATGAGTCGAAATATTTCAAATAATTTAGTTTCTCGTCATTTATCACATAGTCTTAAAAAGTCACCATTTAGTTCCATTTCAAAAAAAAGGGGTCGAAAAAGTGGCCAAGGCAATTGGCGATATGCGCAATAAATAAAAAAAAGGTAGAGTTCAACCAAAACTATTTCTTCAGTATTTCTTCAGTTCTGCATCTGACTTAATCATAAATAAAAACATATTTTTTATTGCATTTAGTAATAGGCCTAAGAAACATTTAAATAAAGTTTTACTTAATAAAAATCGATTTCACATTAAAAAAATCATACTTTGTAAGTTCTGATATTAAATGGATAAATATATATGAATGTGAGTGTATGTTTGTTTATATTTTATGTATATTGTAACGAAAAGATATCGAATGCTGTTGTTGTGTCGTTCATCCTTAGAAAGACTCTGTGGCAGGGGGTGCGGGTGATGGTTGAGTTCAGTTGTGTTGTGCTCTTAGTTGGCTGGAAGTTGAATGGAGTGAGTTTAATTTTGGGCGCCTTTTATCCTAGTTATATTGTCATCGTCAATTTTCCTGTAAAATGCTTAGATGGA
The DNA here is from genome assembly GCA_932274085.1 of Protocalliphora azurea. Taxonomy (NCBI): domain Eukaryota; kingdom Metazoa; phylum Arthropoda; class Insecta; order Diptera; family Calliphoridae; genus Protocalliphora; species Protocalliphora azurea. Next base: position 3,251,903 of record OW026519.1, read on the forward strand.
AAAATACGAGAAGGAAAAAAAGAGGAAGAAGAAGCAGAAGATGATGAAGATTCTACGAGCAGAATATACAATAACGTAGTAGTAAGTAAGTATTAGTCTATACTGTAGAATGTATATTTTACTGATGAATAAATATCTTTAGTTTTTGTGTTTTTCGTTTAACGAGTCCTTGCTGCTGCTGATGCCGTAAATACGTTCATACATATACAAACATTTGTATCTTAGTTAGTATGTATTTACAAATGTATGAGTACATATATATGTATGAAAGTAAGCTTGATGTTGGTTTATTATATGATGTGAATGCTGTTGTTGCCCTTGTTGTATATCTGCAGTCGCATCTGTATCCTTCGGTGAGTCACAACCATTTGCGACCTCCTCACATATACAACTAATACTCACACACATACATACAATACATACATAACAAAGTGAATACAAACATATATATATATATATATATATATATATATATATATATCTATATCTATATATATATATATATATATATATTCAGTTTTGTATGGTTTTTGGTTTCGGTTAGTCAGTATGTCGGTTTAGTCATTATTTCGCCATGACAATCCGACAGACTTACACAGCCGACAAGGTGAGTGGGTGGATGTTGGTGGTGGGTTTATTTTCGGTTCGATGAATTCGCCTGTAAATGTTGCCTTTGTTCTGTATGCCACAGTACTTAAATGTAAGCTTAAGTGTATATGTAAGTGTGCATTTTTTTTATTTACCTTCCGATGGTGAATAGGTTAACTTCACCAACTCGACTCGACTCGATTCGACTCATAGTCATAATCATTATTTTGTTTTAGTGAATGTGAGTGTAGTTGGTATGGTAGTTTCCGATGTAGGGTTGGGTGGGTGGTTGTATGTTAATTTCATTTGTATAAAAGTCAGCAGTGGTGGTGGCATTTATGGTGGTTTCGTAGTCAGTCAGACTGGCATGCAAGCAGTCAGTTGAGCTGATGTACCATGTTCTTGTGCTTTTCAAATTGAACAAAATTGTATGTTTGTATGTATTTCTGTTTGTGTAAATACAGGGTATGGCGTTTGAATTGAAATTGTTTTAATAGAATTTTGCATATAAATTTGCATAGTTGTTAGAAATATTATTAATTAGCTATTGATTTAAACAAATTAAATAAGATTTCCGTGGTAACAGTAAAAAGTAGTAAAAAGTAATAGTAATTAGAATTTTAAAATCTTTCAGTGCTTTTTGTATGTTGTAAATACGATTTAACTACCCACAATAAAATAACTGAAAAAAGTAGAAAAAGTTATTATTTTAACATTGTATTTTGTAATTTGAAGGAAGTATTTAGTGCTGAAAAGAGCTGTAGAAGTTCTTTTTTTAACTCATGGTTGTTTTTGGAAGGATGTTCTTCTTTTATGCTTCTTGTACATTGTTCATTGCTTTTGAAGTACTTCTCTTGTTTATAACATTTTTTAATGAAAATACTGTTTTAGCCTTATTTTAAAAGATAAAAATACTTAAAACTTTGTGAAATTATTAAAATTTTTCCGCTAAAAATACATTTATTTTGACTTCTTTGGAAGTAATTATTAGTATCTTTCAAAAAAGCACAAAATATTCGTTTAATTCTACTTAAGAAGTGGTGGAAAGTTTTTTTTTGGCTGGGTATTTAATGTCGGCATTTACACATTATCTAAGAACTTGAACTACATTTAAATACGATAAAGATTATATTTGAAATTATATTCACTTTTGCACCCTGTATAATACGTATACTTTATAACGAATCCACGTTGGTTGATTATAGCACTTACAGTATTTTACGTTTTTGTAGTTGTTGCTGGTATTTTTTGTTTCTCATTTTTATTTTATTTTTTGTTGTACTGCTTTTATAAATGATGATGAAATTGTTAACCCAATATAAACGAGTGGTAAAATAAAAAAAAAAACTAAAGCAGAAATTCAACAAAAAATGAAATTATTGTTTAAAGCTAAAAACGTGGCAACACTATTTGCACAAATCCAAGGATGTACTTGAAGCCCAGAGTTGTAATTTAAATTATATAAATTTTTGCTGAAAAAAAAAAAAGAAATATAAGAGGTTGTAATTCAAATTCTAGGAAAATTAAATGTTATTATTTCTATAAGTAAGTATTTGTATTGGAGGCATTCTTTTAGTTTCATTTTTAACAAAATGGAAAATTATTTAATAATTATAGCTTAATTATTAAAAAGTATTACATGACATAAAGTTTATAAACAAAATTGTGAACTATTTAAAGTAATAATTTAATTAATATTATTTAATAATAATGAACTCTAATAATGAGATCTCTTAAGTTAAAGATTTAAATTTTATGGTTTACAGATATGAAGTTTATCATTCTGATTGTAATTTCTACAATATTTATTTTGAGACCAATAAAGTATATTCTAGGTCCCTATAGATACACCGATAACTGGCGGACATTTTTTTATATTAATATCATCGGGTAAGGATGTAAGATTTATTATTTAAAGAAAACAAAAACAACTTTCACTATAACTTTGTTGCCATCCACACGTATCGTTAGTTGACTCTACAAACCTTGTCATTGGTTTAAAATTCGCTGGAGCCATTTTTGAAAAAAGAAAAACTAAGGCATTCGTCAGTTGTTTTAAGTGCTCTCTCCTCATAATCGTAAACGATATTTGCAAACTTTCTCTTTTACAAAAGATCGATATTTTGTCTCCAATTGAAGTCATTTTGTATTTTTTTGTGAATTAATCAAGAGAAGTCATCAAATAACGGCGAAACTATGTGGTAAAATTGTCAAATGGGTAGGGCAGAACCGTTTATCTATATATGGTATTTAAATAAATAAATAAATAAAAAATAATTGAAGCTTATGCAAACTTATGCTTTGCAAATGATTTCGGCTCTTAATTATGTAGATACCAGAGAGCCTCTATGTACTGTAAGTCTAAGTTCACACAAGGCAATTTTTCTTGTTGAAATTCTGATTTCGTGTGAGATGATAGAGCGAGACGGAATATGAAAGGAACCAACTTGCCTGTACTTCGAAATTCGTTTTGTTTTTCATTTTCGTACTTCAAAACAAAAACAAATTAAGGCAATTAAGTAAGAATTGCTGAAGTAAAATTTTGTGTGCGAACGTAAATGCAAGTTTAAAAGAAATAAATAAAAAGAATTTCAGAAAGAAAAATTGCTGCGTGTGAACTTAGACTAACAATTCTACATCTAATAGGTACCTTTTAGATGATTGGGGAGTTCCTGGTGGATAAATTGGGTTTGGCCCTTTTGGAGTCTGGCGAATGCACACAAGGGAGAGTCTTATGAATTTATTAAAATATATATTTTTTCCTTAACATCAACTGATCTGTAACACTGAAAAGAACTAATAATGTTATCAAAGAAAATACCTATAACAAAATATTCGTTTCGAAGAAAAAAATCACGCTCTGATTATTGAAAAAAAAAAACATCCGACAAGTTGAAAATGATAAATTTTAATGAAAAGAGATCATCGATAATAGAAAATATTATCGATTAGTATCACAAAAATTATTACATACTTTGTTTTCAAGATAATTGACGATGTCAAATGTGCCCCCATGACCTTTTCTAACCTATTTTTTTAAGTAAAAGTGTTAAAAAGGTACTAATATTAAAAAAATATACATACGTATTTACATTATGGAATTCTCAAAACAAAAGTCGATGTCCCAACTCAGATAAAAGTTAACTTCATTTTAAGATAACACTTTTTAAAATTGTTGTCCTTGCGTTATCCTTTTGCGAGTTTGATCAAAGTATATAAAGATCCTTTTTCCATTTTTTTGTCCAACGTCATACGAAAGATCTTGAGGGGCGCATTTATGATAGGATCAAATGGTCCAGATCCAAATTGGAAAAGAATAACGTCAGAATGCAAATTTTGAGAAATTGTATCTTAAAATGAATTACACGAAACCATTTTTTGTCGATAATTTCAGTACTTAAATTTATGAAAATGTCAAATTGACATACATTGCGTATAACCAAGGGTTTCCACATGCGGATCCATAGTAACGTTTAAGGGGGTCCGCGAAGAGGTCTAAAATAGTGTACAAATTAATTTTTTTTTGTTTTTTTTTTTTTTGGAATAAGAGTGGAGATAAAAGATCGTAGTCAGTCGAAGATTCAATTAGGGTATTAAAATATCTAATAAAGTCAGAATGTCTTGCGTCTATTATCTAGTGAAAGTGCCGAAATCATTTCTGCATCGAATTATTAAGGGCAATAAAAAATTGAATTCCAAAGCACGACCTGTCATAAAATCGATACCAAAGCTGAATTACCATGACACCCAAGTAATGCTCTATATTTAATGGATCATCTAATATGAGCAGCTAAAACAGGATGAAACGATTATGGGAAACCTGAGCGTAATTGATCCATACGAACAGATACGAGTCCATAACTTTTTATCATGACAATGCTGGCTTCATATTGCGTAAACAGTTAAAAAGTATTTGGGAGAAAGTGGTTTGGAAATTTTGCCTCCCTTGCCTTAGATCCCAAACATTGCACTTTCTGACTTCTATTTTTCGTTAAAATACGCTTCACTTTAGAACGAGTTATCAAAGTTGGGTTGATACGTTTCTTGCTTCAATGGTTAAGAGGTTTTGAGAAATAAATAAATAAATCCATAAATTGCTAAAAAGATGGAAAATACTCTAAATAAAATATATTGTACCTTTGGCTTGAATAAACATAAATTTTTAATAAAATATCATTTTGCATTTGTATTTTTAAAGAATCCAATGTATGTTTGGAGGTCCGCAGGAAAATGAAAAATTCTTGAAAGGGTCTGATAGATGAATTATTGCGTGAACCTGCTATAATCTAAAATAGGTCATTTTAAAAGTATATTTTCTCTGTCACAGAGTGTAATTATTTAATAAACTATATATTAATCAATTAAATGTAAAAATTTTACTACAGTACTATCTCTGTTAGGGTGGTTTCAGTTAACATTCTTCTTAAAGTTGCTTTCATATTTGATAGTTATTTTTTTATCATAAATGATAAAAAAATTCAATTCTGCCCACGCACAGTAGGGCAGAACTGAAAATTTTTGGAAATAAATCCAATCGGCTGATTGGAAGTTACAGATTTAATTTCACACAGGCGTAAGAGAGGAGTGTACAATTTTAGGCTTGGAAGGGGAAACCACATACTCTTCAGGAGCGGAACAATTGGAGCTCAAAATATGGTATCTCTGACATAAAATTTTTCACCGCTTGCAAAATTTTTGTTTCTTATCCGATTTCAAATATTTTTACATCTTCTTAAAGCCCTCGATAAGCCCTATTTCATATGGTTTTAAAGTTATTTTCTCTTTCAATCTTGCAAAATCTTGGTCCAGTTTTTTCAATATATATTCCAATATTTTTACCCAATTTTGTAAAATTTTTACAACAAAATTAAATTAAAATTTCGTGAAATATTGTATTTTAAATTGGCTTAGTTTTCGTAATATAAAAGATATTGACTTTTGTATATAATCAATAATTATGTCAGATGGGTAGTTTAATTGAAAAAAAAAAAAAAAAAAATAAAGTCTAAAGAGTTTTTTCTGATTTTTGGAATTAAAATAAAATTTTGGTAAAAAAATGGTTTATGGAAAAATATATAAATATATATAAATATTTGATCTCTAATAGCATCCTGGTTTGTTAAGATATCCCAACGAAATTTTTAGCGATTGTTGAACTTATCATCTGAAATGGTAAAGTGTGGAAAAATTGAATAGTTTTATAAATGGAATGCTACAATTTCCAAAAAACTAACGAAAATCTCAAAAATGGATTTTTCTTTTTTTTTTTTGAATTTTTCCCATAAAGTCAATATTTTTTGCAGGCCTGGAAAAAGCCACTGGCAAACTCTTTGCAACACATTACGGTTTTTGAAACTGTATTTGGTTTGCAGAACTACCCTTTGGGATTTTAGAACATATGGGCTAAAATCAAATTAGGGTGGGCCTGTATATAGTGCTATTGGGTATTTGGATTTGTTTTTAATTCTAAAATAATCTCTGTGTGGCTATATATTCTGCAATAAGATTTTATTTTAGAGAAAAAGATATGTAGACCCTTTTTCGGCCAAAAAAATATATATATAACTTTTCCAATTTTCAGTTTCAAGAATGTTTATTTTTGCACTCAGAAGAGATATCGACTTTTTTTATTCGATAGATAATTTTTTTTTTTTTTTAACCAACTTTGTAAAAATTTTACAACATCGGACAATATATTGAAAATGTAGTTGTAATTTCAAATGCAAATAATTTAAAAACCCTATGAAATAAATAGCAATATAGGCCTTATGGAAAGCTTTAAGGGGATGTAAAAATATTTGAAATCGGATAAGAGACAAAAATTTGGCAAGCGGTGAAAAATTTTCTATGTCAGAGGTACATATTTTGAGCCCCAATAGCTCCGCCCTGAAGGATATGTGGGACTCCATTTCCAAACTTAAAATTGTACTCTCCTCTGCTGTACTTATGCGAAATTTGATGGAAATCCAACAAGCCGATTATAAGTTACAGACTTATTCCCACAAATTTCGATTCTGCTCCACTGTGCAACGTAACGAGTATTCAATGTAAATTTTAATTGATTTCACTAAATCTACTGAAAAAAGAGTAGTAATACTTTATTATAAATATATGTATAAATAGTTAAATTCCTAACTTGAAAGTAAATATCAAGGCAACATTATTATTTTTATCAATTTCGTATTGAATTGATGTGCCCTTCACCATTTCAATTCTTGTTTCATTTGTGAACAATTCAATTCGATGATCTGTAAGAATTTTTAGAACATTTCACTTCACTGTAAACAATTTCGACCAGATGTGTTCATCCATCGCAGTAATATTTTGCTGCGATTGTCTTAATTTTAAAATAGTACATTTGTGCGAGCGAGTGTGTATATCTGTGTGTGTGTGAATGTGTATGTCTGTTTTTTGAACACTTAAAATAGCACTCTGACGAATACGTTCATGGCAAATATTGAATATTGTTCATTGCATGACGCATACACTTACTTTTTGTTTTTTATTCTTGTTGTTGTTTTATACGAGTATTTTACCCGTTTGAATGTTTTTGCTGTTTTTCATATTATTTGTATTTTATATTTTAGCTCTGACTAACTGAATGGTGTTATACAAAAATTTGTGTTTGGTTAACGTAGTAGTGTTGTTTTTTTTTTTTTTTTTTTTGTAATTTGCTTTGTTTTGGAGGCGCTGTGGCAACACTGTCGCTGTCTACAAACCAAACAGCCACAGATTTTAGTTATGCCCTACGCAAAAATCGTCCATGTAATAAATATTGTATGTATTTAAGGTGGATTATAATGTGATGTATTATTGCATGTTAAAATATTGGTAGGGCACTTTGAAAATTCGCTTATTATCGACTGTTGTTTTTTTTATATGTATTGTTTGATATGTCGTATGTAAGTAAAATTGGTATTTTAAATTTTACGCTTTTTATTTTTTTGTATTAAATGTGCACTCAATTATTAGTTGCAACTACTGTGTAAATTTCCCCAGAAACAGGTGAAGTATATATAGCGTTTATACGCACCTCTTACTCGCAATTAAAAATATTGCGATATGAAAATTTTGCCGTATAAACGATGAGTTAACGAAAACTAATAGTGATTAGTAAAACTAATTGCAAATAAAGCATACGGCGTTGCCGCACTATACAATTTATTTATAGTTTTTAACTATTATAGGATTTACTCGATTACCGTTAGGTAATCGTTAAACTTCCTTTATTACCAAGGAACGTCTTTATATTAATTATTTTAAGTAATCTGACTTACAATTTGTAAGTTAAAGTTTATTAATTTTTTTATTAATCAAATTTTAAATTATATTTTCAGTTGTTTTGTGTATAGAGAACCATTCCTCTTCATATGTTCTGTCAATAAATATTTTACAAGGCACTTATGTTAAATCCAAGTGAGTTTATTTAACATAAGTTTCATGATTCACGATACAATGAATCACTCTTAAAAAAAAGTCGCTTAAATGTGACTCAAAGTTACTCAATACTTGTTATACTTGTTTTACGTGTATCTAAGTCTCGTCCATTATTTTTATTAATTAACTTACAAAATAAAAGATTTACACCTATTTACTAATACCACTTAGCTTGACTGATTACAAATTTGAATCTTTTTATTCGAAGTAGTTCTTTTTTATTTAATCACCACAAATATCTGTACTTCGAGTAGATTAAAAAGGATCTGATAACAATTTTACTCAACTCTAATGACTTTTTTTTTTTTCTAAAATGTTACCTTTACTCTTTGCCGTTTCAAAAGTTTTTTTTTTTTTTTTTTTTTTTTTTTTTTTTTGAGATAATTTCTTTTTAGTATGTTTGAAAAATTTTTTAAAATTTCACAAAATTGATTCAAAAATTAGATTTTTGGCAAAAATTTGAAATTTCACAAAAAACTTAAAATTCATGAAAAATTTTAAATTTCATAAAAATGTTGAAATTTCACCAAAATTTTTCGATTTTTGTTCACAAATGTATTATTTAAAATTTTTTCTTCATGAACACTAGCAATAATAGAAAGGGCGCATATTCTTTGTTCTATTGTAATCATTAAAAAATTTAGGGTACGGGCAGAGTTGCCAGGAAGTGAGAAAAAAAGAATCTAAATTGGACTTTAAAAAACGTCAGAAAAGGCGAAATGACCAAAAAAATAAGGCGAGAAAAAAGCTAATATATTTTAATTTACTTTATTTTTGTTCTCATTAGTGATTACCGCTTTTTGCATTTTAGGTGACGATATGCTTTATTATGTATGCCATACATGCTTCATTTAAGAACTTCGCACAAAAAATTTGCTGCATATAATTCAGCTTAAAAAAATGAAACCAATGGGTCAATCTCTTTGAAATTTTGATTTAATATTTTATTAGCTTTTAATAAAATACTTAATATTTTCTGGAACACCCTTCATTAAAGGGAATGGTTCACTTTTCTTTAAACTCTATTTTATTTTTAGCCAGCATATAAAATGATAGAGTACTGGACAGTTTATTGGACTGACTCTTGCACATATCAGCCAGTTACTTTTCTGTTGCAATAATTGTATTTTCTAACGGTACTCATTTGCGTACATTTCTCTGCTAAAATTATCATATGTTATGAACGAAAGGTACCGTGAAATAATTCCCAAACTTTACCGCTAGAATCGGTTGTTTTTTGAACAAAAAAATCACGATTTTTTTAATATTTATTTTGATTTTTTATTTAAATAACATAAAGAACAAGAATGTTTATTTTTTATAATAACTAAAAGTTTTTCAAGGTTTATTTTATTTTTTACTTAAATAACAATAAAAGAAAATTATAATTATTATAATTATTGGAAAATAGCCTGCAAATATTCCATATTTAGTTCTATATTATTTCTGTCCTCTAGTAGCCCTTTTTTTCCCGATGTTCTTCTTTGCATTGACTTCGAATGCTAGAGATTAGCGGATCTGGCGTTAACCAGTAATATACTAAATAGATCTTCACTTGTAGAATTTCGTCATATCTTTCTGGTATTGTGCTTTCTATAAAATCTGTAATCCTTATTCCTTTTTTCCTGGGCTTCTTCTGATAGATCTCCAAGTGGTTCTAAATGATGCTTAATGACATCTTCTCCATGATAAAGGATTTTGTGAACTGTTGCAGACATATTTCTACATGGATATTTGATTGTATATATTCGTGCAGTTTCCTTCGCATAATCACCAAATTTTCTAACTTTAAATTGTATATCGACCCTGTAGGTTTAAAATTCAAATCATAACTGATTTTTAGTATATGTTTCATGAAAAAATTTGGATAGTAATTTCATTCAAATAGAAAAAGTGTTCTATAAATGGGCCAGACAGGTACAAAAGTATATATATAAAGAGGACACTTTCGCCTTTCTTCTGGCAGTATAATTTTTTTAATCCCTTTTGACCACGAAAAGTTCTATTCCAATAAAATTCAAATTTGACTAAAATATAGTACCTGAGAAAACATTTAATAACACAGCAGGTATAAACGGTACAGTGACACATCATATAATTTCTTAAAAAATATTTTACTACGAGCATAATAAAAAATGTAGCGAATTATCGATAATAGTTTGCAAATAATGATAATTTACTTCTGATCAAATTTACAAAAATCACATTTTTTTTTTTTATAAAATATTTGTATTCAACAGCATGCCACATCCACAATATAATTTGATATAAATTGATATAATTTATTGGTCTTTTTATTTTCAATATGTTTACTATTGAATGACATTAAAATTTTGGAAATAAAAAAAAAAAAAAAAAAAAAAATGGACTTTTGGCCAATGAAATTAATTTCTGGAAAAACCTTATTTAGCGAAGCCGGTGTTTTAAATATTACAGAAAGAAGACCCTTTCGTCCGTCCGAAGCTCGGCTACTTAGAAAAACTATACTTAGCAAAAGAGCTTTCTCCTTTGTAGAATTTAAAACACTATCTTCGCTAAGTATAGTTTCTTACAAACTTGGAAACTTTTGGAACTTATTTCATTAAATTTGGCATAAATTTTTTTATTATGATAAAACTGGGAATTATTTCATTTATCCCTTTGGAAGTTATTTCATTTTTTTTTTAGACAGAATTTATATTAAAACAAATAATTATATTAATAATTTTTTAATAATAATTTTCGTCCTCCGGCCTTCACATTTCTTCTAGCGTTCCTATTAGAATTTTATTTTACTTCGTGGGTCTTCATGTCAGCTTTTTTAACTTTTCTGATAAGATACAGAAATATTTAAAAAACGAGTCACATTCCATCCAGAGATTTAGATATTTTCTCTTAAAATTCGTATTATTTTGTGTGAGACCATACAGTCGGTAAATCAATTTTTTCTTCGGTTATCAGGATTCTTTTCGCTAATCGTGAACTCTTTGTATTTTTTATGTCTTAAGAAACTGTATTTCCCGACTCACCTGCGTTCATAAAAAATGTTTTATATGTTTGACATGTGTTTCGAAAATAAATTTGAATCATATGTTTGAACAAATTTTAATTTTAAGAAAAAATAATTATGTTATTATAACAAAATTTAGCATATAGTTACTGAGAATAATATATAAAAATATAAACAAGTTAACGGTGTTAACTTCTTTCATGCATAACAAAAGTCATAAGCCTTAAAGTGTGCACGCATTTTTTCGTGCACAGTCCTTATTTATCAATTATAGTTATTCCAGCACTAAGTTGTTATTGTCAACTTGCTAGTGGTTTCAATATCAACTGGTAATGAGCTTAAGTATAAATACTACAATCCATTTGGATTGTTTGAAGAAATTACTGAAATATTTTTGGATCTTTTTTTTTCAACCATCAGAAATTAAATTTAAAAAATAATCCGTGTAAAAAAATCATCTTCAAAAAGTCAAAATGTGATTAAAAATTGTTAAATATGCCCTAAAAGTAACAAAATATGTTTATAAATACGATCTAGAAATTACCAATGACAACATGCTTTATTTTTTCTGAAACGGAAAAATATTTTATCGATGAATTCATTTAACAAACAGGAAAAAAAAACTTGCAATTACTTATTTGTGGTTTCCCTGGTCATCATTAAGAAATCATAAGTATGTATTAGGTAATAATAAATATTTTAAATATCTTCTCGTTTTACGATTTAATAAACTCAAAAGTAAACTTGACTTCTATATAATGTTCACTCAAAAGGCAATTAAGGATTAACTCAAACTTGGATTAAAAGCTAAACTTTAGTTTTTAAAAATTAAGTAAATGAATATAGAAATTATTGAAATGGCTCTTTAAACGCCATTATCGACAAACATAACAGTTGGTCAACTAACAGTACAAGCATCCGACCAACCAACCTGTCATCCATGTTGCTAGTCGACCTTTTTCATATCGATCGAAGTTTTCTTTTTTTTTTGCCGCAATGCTTTTAAAATACGCTTTTGTAGCAAAAAGCTCTACGTACAAATAATAAAAATCGACTGACTGGCTGTTGTTCTATGAAACAGCCATGAAACATCATCGCCGTCGTCGTCTAATAAACAAAAATACAAAAAAGTAAAGACAAAAAATAACAAACTAAAATGGGGACGAAGTAAACTGCGCATCAATATAAAATTCAACGTAAAAGAAAGAATGAAAAATAATTTTATTTTCTGTTGCAAAATACAATACGACGACTAAGAGTATACAGTGCAAACACAAACAAAATAACAAATAGACGACAGTCAGTCAATCTGTCATTCAGTTAGACTGCTCGACAGACAGTGATTCAACAATTTGTTCGTTCGTCGTAGTACATATATAGCACAGATGGCAAACTTGGTACAGTTATACTTTTTTCGGTACATTTTTATATCAGTTGATAGTGTGGTACAATTTGATATGATCATATTTATTTTTTATTTAAGCAGCAAGATAAATGAACTATTTTTGAAATATCAAGCAATGGTTTTGAGGCTGAACTAGAGTATCCAAAACTGAGACCGAAAACCAGTTAACCGGTTTCCGGTTTTTTACAAACGCTGTCGGTTTTGCAAGATAAATTTTTCTGGGACAAGACACTATTTACAATTTTTTTTTTTATAATTTTTGTGTTTTTTAGTTTTTTGTGATTTTATTTTATTATTAATATTAGTCATCATATTTCTTAATTCTTAATACGATTTTTTCCTTCCTTCTTGTCACAGAATATAATGTAAAAGGTAGACAAAAATTTAAAGGGTCGAAATTTTTTAAAAAAATGCATTTGCATTACGAATACGAGCTTTTTAAAAAAGAGAAAAATTAAGATATTCAAATGACTTCTTAGAGTATATGAATGTCAAATATTAAAAAAATCCGAGGACCTAAGAAAATTTTTGGGCGTTTGGTATTAAATATAGAATACTACACGATGCATAAGAATAAAGACTCAAAAATTTATTTTTTGTGATCTAAAGTATCGCTGATGGAAACTGGATTTATTGAGCTTTTCTAGACATCCAGAGTTATTGTAGGAATTCTGTCTATTTCGTATTTGTTAGCGAAAGCTTTCTACCAAAACATAATATTTATAAAAAAAGAAGGAAAATTTTCTCTATTATATCGGGATTAATTGCTGCAATTTTTAAATTACATACAGTATTTCTAAGAAAAGTATTATATACAAATATATTTATACATGTACATATATATGTAATAAAAAAAATAATTGACAAAATTAGTACCCTCATGGTCGAAAAAGTACATTGTATTTGTATGAAATGAAATAAGCCATTTTCCATCCCTGATATATACATTGTAGTAGAATAGAGAATTGCTTTGCTAATGCAGTCACAATGTGTGTTGTTTTTTCGATTTCTACCCGTCAGCTATCATCGTTGCCGTTGTAGTCGTTGTTGAACACTGCTGGTTTTCAAAATAAAATTTTAGTATGAAAAAATAAATGAGTGTTGGAAAATTCCCTTCTTTCTCTACTTCTGGCATGTTGCCGTTTGCTTGTGCTTAGGTTGGTTGTTTGGTTGTTCGGTCGGTTCCATAAAATATGTGTTCTGTTCTGTATAGAATGGTATTTCCTTCTTTTAACATTCGAGTATAATAATAAAACTTGGGGGGAATATTGCAGTGTTGTACTCATTCGTATACTTTTATTTATTTTCCTTCTTACCACATATTATTTTTTTATGCTTCTTATTCTGTTCTGTCTTGAAATTTACGTTTAGTTAAGTTACGATATTTTATTTTAATGTACAGTGTATAGTAAAGGATCAAAAGGAAAATTTGTATATCTCAGTAAATAGGTAAGAAAGTGATGGTTAACCTAAAATTGGCTTATATAAAAAAAAGTTATCTCATTCTTCAAGTCAAAATTTGAAATATCTTAAACGTTTTAATTTTCATTTAATCAATATTTAAAAACTATTTGTGAAAAACAATTAATAAATATTTATTTGTAATAACCTCAAAGTTCCAAAGTTTCTCTGGCAAATTTACCAGAGATACGATGAAATTTGCGTCGTTTAATGGGTCTTTCTGCAAAATGTTCTTCAACGTATGTAATTTGAAGTGTTGGAGCTATGTTTTTATTATGTTGCACTAACTGGACTAAATGATTTGATTCGTGTTTTTAATTTACTAAATCAATAAGCAGAGTTGATCGCATCACAGTAGCAGAAATCAAAAATGTATGATTCGCTAACAAACATCAATGAAAACGGAACCAAAAATTAAAACCTATTTCCGATTCTCAAAAGAAAGATAACATATTCTTCTGTGAGGAAATTAACATTTTGTTAGTTTTTATGAATACACCGTTGATGTAATTTATGTGGGAACACGAAACAGTGCATTAAAGACATTAAAGTCTTTTGGTATGGTGGCCTAAAAAGGATCAAGTCACTTCGTGATCTTTACTAGTGTTTCAATAACTGGGGCCTGTTCTACCATAGCCCTGGATGCTATTTTTCACATTTTTCTATTATATATACTAGGTTTGTATATCATGGCCGGCACCCAACTTAGTGTTGGGTGCCGGCCATGAGAGACATATGGGCAATTAGGTGCTTGGCGTATATTTATAGGGCTGGAGCTCTTGCTAGAGAAAAAATAGGATTGGGGGCAACTACACCGGGACTCAGATGAGTTAGGGACTCATTACTCTCCAGGAATAAGTCCGAAAAGTTACTGTTGTTAAACAAAAACAATCTAAAGAGATTCTTAAACGGGTAACGTGTCCTATGATACTATCAACATAGTTTGGGAAACGTTCGAACAAAGGTCTGCAGGTTTTGTGAAAAGCACGATGAGACCTCAGAACATATGTTCTGTGATTGCTCTGAACCTGGTGTGGTAAAAATTATTGGCTGCACATAAGATCCGCTGGTGTCGTAACCATTTCTACTAATCTAATGTCCAACGGAAAATAATGTTCAACGTCCAATAAATCGGCTCGGAGGAAAATTTGAATATTTTGGTCGCAATATTCACAACAAATGACAAATAGACAACAAGGACAATTAACGACTGCAACTTGTTTATGGTCCTTCGAACCGGATGCTGGTTTACGATATATTCTGGTTCTCTTATTATTCTTTCCTGAGAAATTTTTATTTATAATTATTTATTTGAGATACAATCACGCCTATATCTCTGAACAGAGATAAACAATATTCGTCCCTTAAAAAGTGGATACAAATTGTAGCAACACGTCTAAATTCCTTGACTGATTTATATGGCAAAATTTCTTTTTTTTTTGGCCCGCAAACTTCACTGTGAAATAAAAGTTTTAAGTACTCAACATTGAGAAGTCGCACTATTCCAGCAAATTTAAAAAATCTTATTCCACAGGATGTTATTCTATGGTTAAAATTCGGAAAGGGTATTGAAACGCCTTTATAAAAAGGATTTCATGTTAAAAATTTAAAGTTTCATCAGATTAAAGTAAACCATTTATCTTTTTAATTAATTATTTTCCTTGCCACATCGGAAAGTTTTTTTTTATATTGTGTCGTTTTTCTAAAATTTCGGTTTTTTAAATTAAACAAATTAGTTCATAAACAAACAAGCTATGGGTAAAAACTGACGAAAATGTTAAAAATATACACACACAAACATTTATATTAATTCAGGCATTGCAATGACTATTAGTGTTGTTGTTTTTTGTATAAGCGAGCTATTTAGTTGACAACATAATGTAATTATAAAGTGGCTGCACATCTACAAAAACAATAATTGCTTGCCACATAATGTCAAAATGCTATGAACAGAAAGTGAGTAAATGAAGAAGAGTAAGAAAAAAACGTGAAAAAATATTTTTCCACACGAATACAAAAACAATTTGACAGCTTCGCGAAGTATGTTCACGAAAAAATTGTAAATCAGCTGGGCTTACGAGGTCACTTTCTTATTACACTATGGTTGACTAGTTAACCAGTCAACTTTGCGACGCAACGTAGAATGAAGAAAAGTAGTGTGAAGCATTTTGTACAAACATTTAACAAAAGTAAACGTATCATATGTTTTCGAATATTCATTGGGCGAACAATCCTGTTCTTTGGCTATTTTCTAAAGAAAATAAATTACAGGGTTGTCAGAAAGTCACGGAGCTACGTAAAAATCTATTTTCTATAGATTTTTGTGTTATGCTACCTAGAATTTTTTTGTATCAATAGCTACTTATGCATATCTGCATAAAGCATGAAACATAAAGGATGAAACAGCTGATTGGTTGGGCCTTTAGTGATGTTGTTTTTTGTTCATGCAGTCAGTTAAGCCCAACCAGTCAGTTTTGCAACGCAACGTAGGATGAGGAAAAGTAGCTTGAAACATTTTGTACAAACAGTCAACAACAGTTATAAATAAGATACATATGTCAAAAAAACTGAAGCCTCTATAAGGTGGAGACTTCGTTTTTGCAAAGATTTGGATTTTTTTCCTGAATTTTTATGCTGAAAGAATGAAATAAATCGGTCCAGTAATAACCGAGATATCGGGCAAAGCGCATTTTTGACTTTTGAAGTTGTAGATTTCGTTTTTATATAGATCAGTCATAAATATTTTTATAAAATTTCGGTTTTTTAATTTAAACGTACTCGGTCGTTCATGGAAAATCTGAAAAAATTATTCAAAATATACACACATAAAACATATATAAAAAGCATTGCATTGGCTTTGAGTGTTGTTGTTTTTTGTATAAGCAAGCAGTAGTTGTTGATTGTATATACAACACACGAATCATTTTTTGTGTATGTTTGGACGTTTTTCAGTTGATAATGACTCAGTGTTGTTTTTTGTATATAGTTGTAGTGACCATAATCTAAAATCAACTTAGGTAATGAAACTTAATTTAAAAATAAATATATTTTTAATTTTTTTATAAATAATTTATGTTTATAAAAAATAACAACCCAGTTTCCTCTTCACGTCACATTTAGCTGTATAAAAACAAATAATAAGAACTATTATGGTTTTAATAAAATATATCAATGTATTAAAAGCTTTATTTAAAAAAACTGTATTTTAATTTCAAGTTTATGTACATAAAAACAATAACTTTTTAAACTCAAGCAGTCTGCCGGATCAGCTGTTGTTTGCCTGTTTGATTTTACATTTATTTTGTAGAATGAAACAAAAACTCGCCCATAATAATGGCAAATATTTTACATCTTGTGTTAACACAATATTCACACTTGTCACATTTTTTGACTTAAGGCAAATACTTTTGTTTGACCAAAATCTGCTGTTTTCTTGTTTGGTTCGTAAAAATATTAAGTAAGCACAGGTTGATCAAATTTTTACAAAAATCATCAAATATTAGCCTAATGTGAACTTAGATTAAGGCACCAAGACGAAACTATGTGCTGAGTTTCGTTTCTCTCCCTCAAATTTAGCTTGAAGTCTTATTTTAATGGGGTGTATTTAGTTGAAAATTATGTATTTTACGTAATTTTATTTTAAAAACTATGATATGAGGGGTGCTATTTATATCTTGTGAAACGGCAAAACTAAGCAACTTACATTAAATCTGACACCGGAGTCATAAAATATGATATTTTTAAGATCTAAAAATCTCAGAAAATTTTTTATGCGAGAACTAATTCTGTTTCCTAATGTTAGTTAAAAAATCATCTTCGTCAAACAACTTAATTTTACAATAACAAATTTTCATGCAATGATTTCCTATAATATTCGATGCGGATTAATTGAAAAACAATATATTTTTTAACTGTAATCAGCCTTTAGAAATGAAGCTCCATAGGTGGCAACTTTATACCGCTGGTGTGCGGAATCAAATCATGGACACTGTTGGCTCCAGAATGAAATTTGTGTAGGCCTTCTAAAAATGGTTCTTTTGGCAAAAGCACTAATGCTTTGTGCGTACTAATTATGTAACACCAACTTATGACATATCCTGAGATTGAGAAATTCCTGGGTATTAATTCCACTATAAGGTATTCAGTATTGCATAAATATTTGAGCATCTCTTTTAACGCCATATAAGTTAAAAATCGTTTAAAAGAGATGCGCGTTAAATATTGCAAGGAAACGAAGAAAAAATTCATCCTATGTTCTTGAAAACGTGCTTATAAGAATGTTACAGATGAAGAAATATGGATCTATACATATGAATCCGAAACAATAAATCAGTCAGCTATATTACTCCCTTAAAGTTTGCCTAACCCCATAAAAGTTGCACCTAGTCAAAGCATTTAAAATCAAACGGTCACTTGTTTCTTAAGAAATCCGGATACTTTGCTAGTGTACGTTTGGAGTATTAAAATACTGTTATTTGTGAATGGTATGTAATCATTTTCTTGGCAAAAGTCTTCCGAGAAGTAAGGAAAATTAACTGCCGAACTCGAAGCATTCTCCACTACCCAACATCAAAATAAATTGCGAGGCCAACTTATATCAACACTTGGGAATTCGGTTATATAAAATTTCATGTTTTTGAGGTGCTTCAATCAAAGTGGAAAAACTGCCTTAAGACTGTCGTAAATACTACTCTAGGAAACAATAATGTAGTTTTCAAAAAGAAATATAGTTTTATACGTTTTTCGCAAAATATAAAAGCCACCCAAATTACTATTTGTTGTTCAATTTTCTTGATTTTTGGTCATTTTAATAGGCTGTGGAACTCAAAAAATGAAAATCAAAAAAATTTAAGTTGCAATTAATTACTTATGGTTGAAAAGAATAAGAAAATTATAATTTTTAACCGCTTTGAGAGAATCATATCTAATCTAAATTAGTTTTAATCAATCTAAAACTTTGCATTTCATAGTTTTTGGGCTATACAAAAACTTCTAGCGGGTGAGACCGAGAATTTAAAAACATATGGGGAAAAAGCACTTCAATCAACAAATTACACTTTTAACAGAAAAATGTATGCAATTGAGTGCCGTCAGAAAGGACTCCTTCTTATCATTAGAAAATACAACGAATTCTAATTTGTTTGGGATCATTTCTCTTCTCATTATTACAACAAAAAAGTAACTGAATGGTACTGCTATGTACCACCAATCCATTAAACTGTCCAAAAAAATTCGAAGAGGTTGACCCATTGGTTTCATTTTTATAAGCTGAATTGCATACACTAAATTTTTTTTAACTTAATTTTTCAAAGTTTCAAAAGCTTATAAAAAATGTAACCCTTTTTTTAAAAAATTTGAATTTGTTTTGAAAATTCAAATTTTTAATTGAATTTTGTTGATCTTTTAGTGGAAAATAGAATTTTTGATTAAAATCGAAATTTCGTTGAATTTTTGGATTTTTTTTAATTCTTTTTTTTTCAGAACATAATACAAAAGAAATAAATGCAAAGAAAAAAGTCAAAATATAAAAGAAAAGAAAAGAAAAGAAAAGAAAAGAAAGGACAGAAAAGGCCAAAATTTTAGGTTAAGAATAAAACGCCATAAGGTATTTATTTTTCTTCAATTTTTAAAGTTAAGAATTAAATATAGAATTATGTATTTCTCAACCACTGTGCTTACTTAAGTGAGTTTTCATTTTATTCTGATTACAAAAAATAAGAACAAAAGAAAAAAAAAAAAAAAAGAAAATAATTCAACGTTAATGCTCGTTTGTACATTGCTCTGTAAGTTGTTTGCTTGGCTGGCATGGCTGCCTGGTTGGCTTACTTGGTTGATGCGACCGACGCTCTATCTGTAAAACTGGGGTCGGTAGACGTACGTATGTTTTTTAATAGCAATGAATGGATGGATAGATGGTTGCTTCGTTGGTTGGTTTGCTAGTTAAGTTAGTAGTTCGTTCTTTCCTTCAGTCGTTCAATATTTGTTCATACATTCAATGCTGTTGGTCACAGGGTTACCTCAATTATTTTTAATTTAAAATAAATAAAAAAATTGGCTTAAAAATTTGTACGTTTTTTTACTTCTTCATTTCTTGTTAAAATTATTAGTTCTAGAATTGCAGCAGTAGAAAACACTCCACTTTCTTTTATGATATCCTTAGAACTAATAGTGTTCGGAAAAATAAATTCTGAACCATTGCTCATCATTAATATTTATTTTATGATTTTCAAAAACTTTTTCAAAAAGTTTACAATAGGATTTTCTTGTCTAAGGAAGCAATCAAATAGGTATACAAAATATAATCTAACAGCTTTTTTGAAGAAAGGGTACTTCCATAACGTTTCCATGTTATGTTGTTAATGGAGTAGGTTTAAAAATCATTTAAGTGCTAGTTTTGGAATATGATGTGAAACTAGCACAGTTTTCTGTTATATTTTATTTCGTATGATTTGATTATATTATTGATTGTATAATTCTCAGTGTCTTATAAAAATATTGCTTGCGTATCGTAATAATTTTTATTTTTGAATTCTTGAAACCGTTTCAATTCCATAATGACAAAAAAAAAAGAAAAAAAAACAAATGCTGACAATCAAGTTTATATGTTTGTTAGTCAGCATTTGGTTTTTCGCTTATAAAATTGTTGTATATTCTTTTGTTTTCAAGTTAAATTTTATTATCATTTTTTGTTATTATTTGTTTAATGTCATGATAGATACTAAAAATGGCAACTCTGGTTGATACTACGTTATATTTTTCGTTCGCTCGATGTCGTTGCTTGTGTTATAGCTTTACTCAATGTAGAGCTGTTTTTATTACATTTTTTGCTGGCTTATGTTGTATATATATATATATATATATATATATATATATATATATATATATATATACATACATTTATAAATATATATATATATATATATTTATAAATGTATATATATATTTTAATTTTATACCCTACACCACAATGTGGTGGATAGTACTAAAAGTTAGAGTCAACAGTTATAACTTTCTAAAAAAAGGTTTATGTCAAAGCAATTCAAAACTTTAAGTTGTAAGTCCAAATGTATTTTAATGTAAAGCTTTACCTACCAAAAAACTTGGATTATCGCATTTTTATAGCTTTGAAAGCAACTAATATTTGAAAGTAAATTTAAAAAACTTAAATATAAATTGATTTCAGTTCTTTTCTTTTTTGCAGAATTTCGATTCTTACAAGTTACATTCTAAATTAGAAAAATGTATTATTTTTTATCATAACTTCCAGTTTAAAATTTAGCTTAACTTCTCTAAATTTTATTCTACAAAAAAAGCTGTCAATTATTTAACAAATTTTAGTCAATTTGAGAATAATTAAGATGTTTTAGTGACTTAATCAATAAAAGCGCGGCTTTTGTAAAGTCAGTATACAGATTTTAATAAAATTAAAAACATAATTACTGTACATTTTTTTAGGATTTAAATTAAAATTAAAAAATCATTTAAATTATCAAAATGATTTATTCAATCAAAACAATCTTTAAATTTGCACTTCTTACCAAAATGATTATATGAATTACTAAAATTTGTAAGAAATCAAAGATTTTTTTCCATTAAACGCTTTTAAAATTTTAATTAAATAAAATTCATTTTGAAATATGCGTTAATTAAATTAACAAAAAAAAAAATAATTAATCGAACATAATTGTTTTGATTAATAAAACAAAACATTAATTGAAAAAATTAGTATTTTGACTGTTTCCTTTATTTTTACTTTATATTTCTTTCCTGTTGATTTCTTTATATCATCAAGAATCTGTCAAATAAGGACGGTTGGTTGGTTGGTTGGTTTCCGTGGTAGCCCGTAATCTACGGGCAATCAATTAGACTCGTTAGAATCCGTTTTGATGGAACCACACTACTCGCCAGGTGAATTAGTTGTATTGAGTCTGTAATGAGATAGAAATGTAGGGAAGAAACAATGAGAACATAAATTAATTAGATCCAGCCTGTAGCATTGAGATATTTAATGATGTCACTGAGTCTAGTGTCCGATATCTCAGAGAGGTTGTCTAATTGGTGCCCTCCCAGAAATTTATGTCTGTTTGCGTTCAAGACTGGGCATTCACATAGAAGATGGAAAACCGTCTCCTCCTTCTCGCTGTTGCCACAACTACGACAATATTCATTGTAAGGGAGACCAAGTCTACTTGCATGTTTACCGATCGTCCAGTGACCTGTAAACACTGCTATTAGTCTCGAGATGTCCTTGCGTTTGTAGCCAATGAGTTGCAATGAGCGTTTCTCGTTGTAGGTAGGCCACGTTTCTTTCGCGACTCTACATTTGTCCAGATTTCGCCATCTATTTTCCGCCTTTTCTAGAAAGTGTTTTCGGATTCTGCTTTTGACTGCTCCTAACGGGATTGCGACAGAAACCGCTAAGGAGGCATTCATAGCAGAGCCTGCCCGGGCTAATTCGTCTGCCTGTTCATTACCATAGTAGTCCCTATGCGCAGGTACCCAGATTATAGTAATGTCATACAGTCGACTTAGTCCAAGCAGTTCCTCTTTACACTGTCTGACTAGAATAGAGGTAGTTTTCGGTGATTTAAGCGATAGTATTGCCGCTTGACTGTCGACAAATAAACCAATATTCCCTTGAATATTCCTATCGCAAATTAGTTTACACGCTTCCCTGACCGCTAGTATCTCCGCTTGGAATACGCTTGCCTCGTCAGGGA
The DNA here is from genome assembly GCA_932274085.1 of Protocalliphora azurea. Lineage (NCBI taxonomy): Eukaryota > Metazoa > Arthropoda > Insecta > Diptera > Calliphoridae > Protocalliphora > Protocalliphora azurea. The sequence continues at coordinate 3,274,503 of OW026519.1, forward strand.
GTCTACATGAGTGTCTAATTCCAAGATCCTCAGAGAAGACACCAGAGCCGACACCGCAGTTCATCTTTGAGCCGTCAGTGTATGTCAAATAAGGACACCTGCAAAAAAAATTGAAAATCTTAACTTAATCTTAATATAGTATGAATATCAAATAAAATTATACATTTGTATACATACCTGTCCAAGATGTAATTTTTAATTTTTTTAAACAAACGTAATTTTTTTGTTTTTCAATGACATGTACATAAAATTTATAAAATGATCGAATCAATTAGTAATTTAATTAAACTTTGATATAAAATTAAACAACAGTGTTTACTGGAAAAATTTTGGGCAATAATCTTATTGTGAACATAATTTTTTTAATTCTTCTCCAAAAAGATAGAAACGAAAAATACCCTCTTGGCAGCCTTGACCGTTAGAAGGTAAAACTTTAAATGATTATTGACAAAGAATGTTAACACATTTTACCAGCTGAAAGCATTACCAATTAAGTAACTCGTCAAATTTATTAAAGTCTAAAATACGACTCCGGATTTGGTTTGGTTAAATTTGAAAATCGAGTTCAAAATTATTGTTGTTTAATTTTAGTCAAAGGAATTGAAACGATCTTATGTTTATTAGAAAAGAATGAATCTATCGCCCAATTCACAACTTCGTTATTATGTTACTTGTTAAAATATAATGTGAAGAAAAATAACATTTTTAAAAAAGTAATACACTTTGCGAATAAGTGTCTTATTTTCAAATTAATTAAAATAATATAAATGGTATTTTTAAAATTTTTTTCCTTTTTCTAAATACTTAAGTTTTTAATGAAAAATGTTGATGAAAATCTTATTTTTTGAAAATTTTGATTTTTATATATTTTTATATATTATATTACATATTATATTTTATGTATTGCAACACATACCTTTAATTATACCAACAGACTCAGAATCATTTTCTGAATCGATTAAATGATGTCCGTCTGTCTGACAGGTTGCCTGGCTGGTAGTCAGTCTTTAAAAATTATAAGTTATTACATGTCGTAATTTTAAAGACAATTTAATAAAATTTGGAATAGCCTATTGAAATTGGTTAATAACGGTCCATTATTTAACCTGGCCCCCATTCCTTTTTATTTTACTATTTGAATAAAATATGTTACAAATAAGTTATATATAAGAGTGAATCAGTATATTAAATTTCATGGATCTATAATCAAGCATAGCTCCCATATAAAATCCGAAAATCACTTAAACTCGCATAAATACCACATAAATGACAGCATCAAGAAAATTTTTTACTTGTTATTATTGATAGATAAATGGACTTTTTTTAAATTTTTGGACCTATGAGAAATGATAGAAAAGTATGCTTTTTAATAAATTTTTGACTGCAATGAGGTGAATAAAATTTCATTAGCTCGTAGGGCTAGTGAAAATTTTGACAAATGTATAGAAATTTTCAACGTTTTAAAATTATAGAATATGTTTTAAAAATATAAAATTTTTAGAAAATTTACATTTCACACACGCCTTTTGGTGAAAAATCAAATTTCAAGTGAAGAATTATATTTCTAGTGAAAAATCTAATTTTTAGTGAATACTCATTTGGATTTATGGTAAACATTTGAATTTTTGCTGAAAATTTGAACTTTTGGTGAAAATTTGAATTTTTGGTGAAAATTTGAATCGAATTGGTGTAAAATTTTGAAAAAAAAAAAATGTTGAATAAAAAATTATATTGTAAGAAATCAACAAATTTTTTAAACAAAATAATTTTTAACGGAATGTTCCACAATATAATTTGTAAACAATTCAAGCATTTTTTTCAATGTAATATTAATTGGTTTTCTATATTATGTACTTTTAATAAACCGCTTAAACCGTTGTCCCTCGCTACCCCTATTAATCTGATAACTGATCTGATAACACTTCATTATGGTCATATCAAAATCAAGAATTTTTTTGTATCGGTTTTTAAGATATGCGCTACCACTCCCTTTACACCCGTCCTTTTTTTATCCCAATTGTGGAACTTAAAAAAGAAAATTAACCCCACTAGACTTTCGTTGCAATAGTTCTTTAGATATGCATTTGCCTTATATGGGAGCTATTACTCCCCCAGGACCTAAATCTTAAGATTTTCTCTGTAGTTGTTCTTCAGATATGTTATAAATAATATTTGCTTTCTAGGGGGACTATCATTCCCCTAAAACCTGTCCAGTCTATTTTCATCATCTCAATTATGAAACTTGATAATAGAGTTATTCCCACAACAGTTCTTTAGATAAGTGATATATATATATATGTTATGTGGGTTCACTTCTTTCTGCTCCTATCGAAAAGTCTATTTTATTTTCGGGGCTTTCAGGATGATGCTATCTATAAGGTACAAACGCAGTTTAATTTTTATATATGTATATAGATATGTAGGTTTCAAGAAAATCAATTGAAAATTGTAACACATATTTTGAAAAATTACCATTTAGAAAATGTCCATGTCAAGAATCAATTGAATCTGATTTGAACTCAAATACTCTTTATTTTTATTTTTTTTGCCAAAATATTTTTTTATTGGAAACAATCGTTTTTAATAAGAATTTAATAAATCTAATATTCTCTCAGCTATTACTATTGTGGCAAATCGACTATTTATTTAGATCAAGCCAAAGTGCCAATATTTTTCCTTCAATATTTTAAATAGAATATAGCACTAATTAAGATCAGAAATATTAAAGATTTCCCTTTGTAGGCCTTGAAATCCCCGTTATCAACTGCTAGTAATATATATAACATATAAATGTATATAGTGTAGGATTTATTATCGGTTTTGATCAACTTTTTTCTTTGCTTAGTTTGTTGGTGTGTTGAGGGTATTGTAGATTCTCGGTTATATTCAGTATAGCTCAGTTCGTTCGTTTCCATTTTCAACATACAGTCATACCATACTTATGTGTGTATAAATGTGTATCTATATCAGTGTTTGTATGTTTATTTGAATTTATAAATGTATATGAATGTGTATAGTATTTTATATAGTCTTATATTTTTTTCTGTTATATGCTTTAACTTGTGTGCCCGTACCGTAGTATCGTTGCCCTCCCCTATACAATCATAGTGCTGTGTATATATGGACGGACAAATGGATGATGGTTGTTGGTTGAGTGCTGAACTGTGCTGTATTGTGCTTGTTTGTATTTCGTAGTTTCTTTCGACGACGTTGGCTGGCAGTAATTTTGTGTTTATTTCATTCTTTCATTTATTTTCTATAATGTTTGTATGTATGCCTGAATGTATGTATGTGTGTATGTATGACGTATGTTTAAATGTGTGTATCTGTGTGTATATTTTTGTGTAAAAGTATATTTTTTTTCCATTTGTATTATTTTGTGCTCGTTTAGCTGTCGTTGTTGTTGTTTTTGGTGCTATGTTATATATATATATACATATATATGTATATATATATTTTTTTTTGTTTGTTGTTTTCTGTTCGAGTTAAGGTTTCGAAATATAAATTTACTTTAATATGAATACTCTGTAGAGTTTTGTAGTTTTTTTGTTTCCAAGTCTTTAATATTGAAAATGAATATTCGTGAAAGTTTAGAGGAAGACACAAATTTTATGTTGTGAGAAGAACTTTTATATAGGAGAAAATATAGGCAAAGAATTTTTTAGCGATCGCTGTTATGTTTATTTTTTAAACAGTGTTTTGGGTTTTAGAAAAAAAGGGTTGACAGACCAAATAAAACGATGCACAGAGAATCTATGCATATTCAAATTTAAATACCGTTATAATTTTTGGGGTCCGATTAAAAATAAAATTTGTAGAATGTAACCAAAACAAATCTCACCATTGACGTCATTAGACGTTAAACGTCAATAGCTGTTGTTAAGTCATTGTCAAATTCTAACACTTAGATTATGCACTATGCGCACTATTTTTTAAATTATAATATAACTTATTGATATCCCATTAGAACAGAAAAATTTAATAAAATCAGAAATGTTTAAAATTTCCTTAATAGTACAAATTAAAACAATTTATTTAAACTAACAAAATATGTAATTGAACGTTTATAATGAGCAAATTTTGCAAACATTAAAATATTTTAAAACCATTAGTAATAAAATTTCTGTTTAGCTATTTCGATATCTACAGTCCTTCCAATAACATTTATTTGAAAATATTATAAGGTGTTGTTGAAGAAAATAACTTCTTTGATAAATTATAGTACAAAGAAGGAAAAGTTCTATTAAAAAAATTGTTTCTGATTTTAAACAAAGCTAAATAGGATTATGAAGTTGTAATAAATTATTAGTCTTTATAAATTCTTATTTTAGTAATTGTTATGAAAAAATATCAAAATTCTCTATAATAATTTCGTGCAAGAATTATGTATAACTCTCGTAAAAAATAAACGCAGTAACAAAACTTACTGAGTTATTCAAATAAGAAAAGGGGTCATATATTCATGCAAATGCAGCTTTATTCACGCAGCATTTACAAACTATCTATGCGAATCACATATTTTGATGGAAAATGGCATCGACTTGTTAGTGTATATTTTTGCATATTTAATGGAAATGGCATATTTTGTCATATTTTTCATAATAATGCATATTAATTCTTAAATTTTTAAGATTTTTCATTTTTGTTCTTTTTTTTTAATTTATTCTAAAAAAAGTACTGTATTAGCTTTTAACTCTATAAACATGTTACTAAAAGAAGTTGCATTAAAAAAATAAAATCTTCTGAGTTGGTAATAATTAGTGTCAGTTTTTTATATTAAATTACATATAAAGAAAAGTTTATTGAATAAATATTCTTTAGACTAAAATGCAGAAAGTAAGAACGTCAAAATATTACGTTTTAAATAAATATTCGCAATGAGTCAGTCAGTAAAAGAATTATCTTGCTCATCAGCACGTAAATACCAAAAACACCAAGAATTTGAATCGAAATGTTATCAGAAAGCCTCACAATCATTGTTAACTATACATGCGCAAACAAATAATTTCAATTTGGACCTATGTGAAGCCTTTTTATCTTTGAAAAACTTGCAACATGGTTTCGATGACTTAAAAAAAAAAATATATTAAAAAATTAATAAAAGGTATTGAAAAAAGACGTGCTTTTTCTACATATTTTAAATCTGTTTAATAAAAAAAAAAAACTTAGATGAGTTTCATTATGACGGAAAATGATTAAAAATAAAAACAAAATTTACTTTTCGGAGTTTTAAAGTGTAATTTAATAGTAAAAATTACGATGGAAAAAAGTGATAGAAATTGAATTTTGGTCAAGAAAAGTGGTCGGTGAAACCATAGCGCATTGATGCGTGCAAATGATATTGTGATAATGTACAACTTAAAAGTGTAAACCTCGAAACAATTATCCGTATAATAAATAATTAAATTCGCTTATATATATTTGTTGAGTGTGACTATTTCTAAATAAGAGGATATCAATTCTTAAAGCACTCAAATCAATTTGCAAGCAGTTATTGAAAAAATAATGGATTTGAGCAAATTAAAAAAAAAAATAAATTTAATTATTCTACATTCAGATGATAACTCGTGTTCATACTCCCCATATGAACTACAATTATGCAACTGATTTTTGTTTAATTTAATAAGTGTATGTTTTTAAATTTTTATAGTATATGTTTTGCATTTTTAAATTCATTTTTAAGCGGATATTTCAAAACATAAATGCCCTCTTCTTATGATATTTTCAATGTTTAATGGTACAAAAGAGACAAAAGTGTACCGTTCTCAATTATCAACGACATTAGGCTTAAATTTATGGTCCCAATTCTTATATCTATATGTCCAAAATTTGTACAAATTGCAATTTTCTATATAAAAAAATTTTCTATATATAAAAATATAAAGTGCACTTTTTGCGTAATTTTCAAGAAGACCATCAAATTTAGAATTAAACAACGTAAAACTATGTTCAAGCAGTAATCTATGCTATTCCATATGAAACTTTGAATGTGCCTCGCGAAAAACTGATTTTTTTTTAAATTTTCGCTATTTTCCAAACTTTGAAACTATCTACTGAATTGACTATTTAAGGCACATCAACGGGTTATAATGCAAGATATGGATAAATACAACAAGTATTTCAATATTTTTATTCAATTAAGTGGCGCATAGACGCCGCCCAAAAAAACAAAAAGAAAAAAAAAAAAATAATAAAATAAAATAATTTTGAGATCAAAATTTGACTTCACTGTATGTAACTGCTGAAAGTCTGGAAGATAACAAAGAGGCACTAAAATTTATCCCCAAAATCTTGTTAGTCTTTATAGGATCGAATGAGATCCAAAAGTATTAACGCCCGAATAAAAATTTTGGAAGAATGGGAAAACGTTACGCAATATCAAGCTTGTTTTCTAAGCTTTTGAACAACAATCATTATTATGAAATGAAACCCATGATGCTAAAATTTTGAACTTTATTAGTTTTAAGTATTTTGACTTCAGATCTGTTTAAAATAGTATTACCACAAAAGTTATTAAGGATTAAAGTCAATATCAGAATAGTTAACAATTGTTTTTGACCTTACTTATATGCTTACATATCGTTGGCTGAAATGCCAAACTTATTTCCAGAAGATACAAAATATTACAAATTGAGAAGAAATATATGATATGGGTATCTGAATGGTGCAGATTTATCTAATATAGATATAGATAATATAATAATATAGATTTTTTATTATTTTTTTTTAATTTAAATAATAATTGTCTTCTTACCGTATAAATAGAGGTGGTTTTGTATTTTACCTCCTTATACATATTTTGAAATGTTATGAAAATATATTTCTTGACAACCTTCATGCATTAACTTCTTAGAATATTATCGCAGTCATATACACATATATGCACACAAAAATTGAAGTATTAGCTTGCAAAAAGTACATGAAATACTCACACACACACACACACACACATATATATATATATATATATATATATATATATATATATAGATATATATATATATATATTAGGATCGCTTTTAGTGCTGTCGGTCTTTTCTAAATGTTCATTTTTCGAATGTCGAATAAACCGGTAAAAAAATCGTTTCAAAAGTAACATTTTATTTTATTTATATAAAAAAACCTATGTAACAAGTACTAATATTTGAATGTCAATTTAGGAAAATTATGTTAATTGATTAATATTCATAAAGTTAATTTCTTGCTATGTTTTATATATGTATTTTATGGTTACATTAACTCTATAAGCATCTAAGTTTAGGTTTTCTCTATGTTAATGAACATTTTTTATATTTCTTTTCTTATTTTTTTTTTTTTTTTTTGATGAAAAATGTTTTTTATTTATTATAAACTTCTAAATTAAGAAGAAATTAATAAAAATTACATTAATTTAATATTGTCGGCCTATTATGAAAGCCAAGTAGTATGTATCTATTAAGTCTGATGATATGCATATGCCAAAATGATGAATATGTAATTTTGTATGACTTTCAGAGAAAAAATGTTTTATAATTATTGGATACTTAGTACTGTTATTTAAAGATAAAAGCCTTGATTATGAAATTAAAAGTTTTTATAAAAAGGATTTTGACCTTTCGTAAAGTGTTTATAATTGAATCGAAAATAATTTCTTCTATAAATGAATCATTTAAATTGACAAATTTAAGAAAATTTTTGTTTTAATTGTTAAAAATTATGTGCCAACTGAAAATAGTTCTGAAATTTCTTTTAGAAAAAATTGTTAAATTTGGGACAGAAATCATCAGATCGCCAACTGGCCATTTTTAAAACCAAAAATCATTAAATATGGCATCAGTGCCTATAAGTTTAAGCAAATATTAAAGTAATAATTATATTGAATGGAATACGCATATCAATGGATTTAGTTTATATCACTTGTAATACCTGCAATATTCTTACAATTTATTTAATATATAGAGAATTATAGTCTTTTAATGGAAATATTTACTTTTGCACAAAAAAAAAAAAAAAAACCGGTTAACCGATATATTCGGAATTTCGAAAACATCAACCAGTTTTTTCAAAATTTCAACTATTCGAAAACCGGTCTCTCCAAAATTTTAAACTTCTCAAATTTTTACCATTTGCTTTTTAATTTCTTATATTGAAAAGCTTTGATCCAGTACTTGTCAAATTCACAAGTTTTAGTCAGAAATTGTGAGAAAAACAACCATATATATGGAAATTTTGAGTACGATAACACTTTCCTGTAAATTCTGACTAAAATCTGCAAGTTTGACAAGTACTGGAGCAAAGCTAGAAATTTCTAGCTATAAAATATTCATTGCTTAAAAGATTTAAACTTTCATTTTTAAAATTTTTATTTCTTACATTTATATTAATAAAATATTAATTTCTTAGACATTTTAAATTTTCAGATTTTCATTTCTTTGGTACACAGAGAAAAAGGTACATACATTTTAAAATTTTTTTCATTAAAATTATGAATCTGTTCCCAAAATGTAGCTAAAAATCATTAAGAAGTTAAAATTTTCTAAAGAAAATTTCAAACATTTTATTACAAATTGAAAATATAAATGAAAATTTAAACAAATTTTTCAGTCCTCTTGACTTTTGATTCATTTGAAAAAATATAAAAAATCGTTTCAATGCTTAAGAAATTATGCTTAAATATTATGAACTGAAATCAATGAAAGAAAATTTTTATATTTATGTACAAACTTTTTTCTGTGTAGTAATATTTTTCGAAAATATAATTTGAATATTCAGAAAATTTGTAAATTCAAATTTTTGAACATTTTTATATTTAAATAATTATATCATTTTACTAAAGGATAAAAACAAGGAGTATTGTTCAAGATCGACCATATAATACCCTACAAGCTTGTGTACAAGCACTAAGATGATCGGGTGAGGGCTTTATATGGAACCTATGGTCAATTGTGGAACGTTTCTTATGAAATTAATTACAATAATTTATGCGTATATGAAAATTATTTATGTAAAATTTTATTTCTATGTTGACAATGTGAGATTTATGCACGTTTAAGCGTTTTTCGGGAATGTGAATTATAAGGGAGCCATGATCAATTATGGATAGACCATTATGAAATTTGGTGGAGCGATCTTAGTTGTGTTAAATTTTATCTGGATGTTTATATATATGTTAGATTTATGCAAGTTTAATTGATTTTCGGGAATGGGGATTATAGGGGAACCATGTTCAATTCTGGACCTACTATTGTGAAATTGTGTATGATGATTTATATTTATATACAACACAAATATATGACATTGTATATTGATGTTAACATTAATGTGGGATTTATGCGCTTTTAATTAATTTTTAGGCAAAGAAAGATTGAACAATTATGGACCGACATATTTCAGATGCTTATATGCGTTAAACCACTATTATGGAGAAAAAAAAAAAGTTGTGTGATCAATTCCAGTAGATTTTGCCTATGTAACCCCATGTATCAAATTTGAGTAAATAATCTTTAAAATCGTCTCAAATAATTCTTCGGATTTTATAAAGTAGGTTAAAGATCTGTTAATGTGCTCTCATTTTGAAATTTTTACACTATGACAAAAAATTGATTATAAATATCGTTTAAAAAATAATGAAAATTAAAATACCCTTTTTCAGGATATTTTTCATTTTAGAGACCCTTTCGTCAGGAAGATGTTTAGGTATTACAACTTTATGATAAAGTCTCAGTCCTTACCGTTGATAATAAGTTTGTTGAAATATGAACCGTGAGCGATACGCCATATGAAGCGCATAGAAGAGTAGATTATATACGCTCAATTTAATAAAAATCGGTGTTGGTAAAAATCCGAACTTGATCGACTTTTTTGCAATTAATCTGTTTTAATTTTCATATATTTTAAAAATTAAATCGTTTCATATTTATTGTATAGTCGTTAGGAAAAAGAAAAATATTTCAAAGAAAATTTTAAGCTTTGAAAATAATTTTATTTTAAAACAATATACATATATTGGTGTTTTATTTTTGAGGCTAAATAGGTACATATGTGTTTATGTATAGTGTCGGCAAACTAAGTGAATAAATCCTATATTTAGAAGATATTTAGAAAGGTTGTTTTCCGGTTTAAACAAAAACATATAAAGTGTAAAATTTTTACTGTCTTATATATGTAATATAAAATTTAATTACGTACTGATGTAACTCCTAACGAACTGAATAAAAAAGGGTTTTATCGAAACGTCTAAGAAAAATTACTATTCTTCAAAAATTTTCAAAAGAAGATTTCATATTTTGTAAATGATTTTGCGTTATCTAAAGTAGTGTAAATAAAAAAAAAAAATAAATAAATTTTACAAAAAAATTAAATTTTACAAAAAATATGCAAAATCATATTTTTTGCTGTGCTTCAAATTAACCAAACTGTTAGTGTTTTATCCATTTCAAACAATCTTAAGAATTTTGGCATCGATTTGTTACAGTCGTTAGTAAAAAGATATTTTTGCATATTTTGGGTTTAACAACATATTTTATAATATTTTCATAGAAAATATTTATGTTAGAGTATATTTTAGCTATTCGAATGACATATTTTTGCATATTTTATACTTAACATCATAATTTTGCATATATTACACTAAAGGCCATAATTTTGCATATTTTCCTCTTAAGAGAAAAATTTTACATATCTTGTACCCAATAGAATTTTCGACATAATTTTCCATTAGTAAAATTTTTATTTACAGTCACATACGTTTTTCAAATCCGATTCAATAATAATTTTCATATTATAAATTGATATAAATTTTGTAATTTCTTCATGCAATGTATTAGCTTTGAATATTTTTAAGTGAAAAAAGTAAATACTTTTATGCAATTGCTATTAAATTGGCATGAATTTAGCATGATTCCGATTTTAAGAGCATTTTTGATTGCTGTGATCATTACACTTGAAGAAGTAAAAACGGTCATAAGACTGCTCCAAATGGTCTTAAATCATTGAGCGTTAAAATAACTACATGTGCAATACAAAGAATAGAATTCTACAGGTATGCAAAAAGCCATTTATTTCCAAGAAAAATAGAAAACTCGACTAAATTTGGGTACTCGAAATCAACGGAACATAGTTTTTATCTCAAATAAATCAAAGTTAATATGAGCAATTTGGATGAAATAAGAAATGTTAGTTAGCTTTTTTATCAACGTTTGCATTCTCTGTACTGCCAGAGTACTATAAAGCATGGAGTCTAGGTCCGGTACCTAAAATTAATGGTATAATATATATAATAGAAAGTGTATGGAAAAATTCGGCAGGAATTAATGCCTTTACATGCCAGAGATAAAATACTGACCCGTCGTATATTCAGACATGATAAAAACATAAAAATTAATGCAAAATTGGTTACATCAGCAAGTGACTATTTAAAACTTATGGAAAATAGTGAATCAGAAGAAAAATGGGGTAGAAGTCGGGGGAGGTCCAGAGAGACTCTCCTAAGCAAACCTGGAAACAATGCCAATCTAATAACATATAAGCCTTTATGTTTAGTTTTAAATATAAGCCTAAAAGATTCTCTGAAGTGGTCAAAAGCAAAGGAATTGTCATAGAATATTAATCTCAACAGTTTTTGAGTTTATTTAATATTCTTATTAATTTTATGTTATGAACAGGGAAACCACAAAAATGCAATTGCATGTTTTTTTTTTCTATACGTTGGATGAAGCCATTGATAAAATATTTATCCGTTTCAGAAGAAATAAGCATTTTGGCACAGATTTTCAAGTGCCTTAAAGGCATATTTTTGCATATAGTGATTTTTAGATCATATTTATGGCATATTTTATTTTAAAGCATATTTAACCCTTTTAGAGTATATTTTGAAATTTTGAAGATATTTTTTTTTTATACCTCATGGTAAGTTTTTAAAATTTGATTTGTAATGTATAGAAAAATAAGAAATTGAAAAATATTTATTGTACAAAATTAATTTTAATGAATATTGCTAAAGTTCGTTACACAGAAAAAAAATCATATATTTGAATATTTTTTTTTTTTTATAAATATTATGCATCGAACACGACTTTTTTCCCAAACTTTTTTCATAAAAAAAATTTTGTTCATAGATCTTATTAAATTGTTAATAATGAAAATTTTAGTAATTTTGCAAAAAATTTCGTTAAATCTTTTGTTTAGTTTAATTAGATTTGATAGCAAATGGTAAATGAAAATAGTTATACATGAAAATAATAACAACAAACGCCTTAAAATGGCAAAATTCCAAGGAAAATCTATAAAAAAAATAATGTTTAGAAATTTGCATAATTTTGCTCGCATTCTGCAGCATATCATTTTGATAAAAAGCGCTTCTCATAATGTAGCTAAAAATCATTAAAAACCTAAAATTTTCCGAAGAAATTTTAAAACATTTTTATACAAATTGAAATGTAAATGAAAATTTAAACAATTTATTTTAATTCTTCTTGACCTTTTATTCATTTCAAAAAAGTGTAAAAAAGTGTTAATATTTAAGACATTATTCTTAAATATTATGAACTAAAATCAATGAAAGTAATTTCTTATATTTATGCACAAACTTTTTTCTGCGTAAAGATCTTTTGGAAACTTGATTTTTAGTGACAAATTATGAAGTTTAACAGATTAATTGTTATTTATTAAAGCCATTTTTGAACAAGAAAGCTATAGTCAGCCAAAGCCCGAAAATACCCTATATCATTACTTTTGTGCCTTAAAATGGTTTTCGAGATGGACCTAATATGGGAATTGTGGCCATTTATAGACCGATCCTTATGAAATTGGACACTGTGATTTCTGCTTATATTATACTTATTTATGTCAAATAATACTGTAATTTATGTTCGGTATCTGCGAATTATGTATGGAGGCTAGGTAAAATTCACCGATCATAACTAATTTCAATAGTGTTCGTCTTTATGCCAAAATAAGCATATGTACCAAATTTAATCAAATTTTCTTTAAACTTGCGGTCTGTACTTTGTGCACAAGGTTTACATGGACAGACAACCAGTCAGCCAGACGGACGGATAGACATCGTTAAATCGACTCAGAAAATGATTCTGAGTCTATTGGTATACTCTGTGCGTTACAAACATTAGCATACCACAATACTCCAACCACCTATGGTGATGTAGGGTATAAGTATGATATAGAGGATTTATTAGCCTTTCAACTTGCCCGAATAGCATGAGCTAATATCGTAAAAAAAAATTATTTTATTATTATATATATTTTTTTATGAAAGCTATGTATGTAAATTTACATATGAATATTTTTGATAATATCTGAACTAATTAGATGGGTAAGCAAATAGAAGATAAATAAAGCTTTTATCTGATAAATTAGAATTCAAAATAAATCTTTTGACAAAGTTGACAGATACATTTCAGTTTTGTCTTATTTTATATCATTAAAATATTATAATGTTTAAAAGTCACAAGCCATTTTTGTTTTGTAAGAGCATATTTTCTCATTTTTAGAGCATATATTTTATTTTTTACTGCATTTTTAATGCGCATAAAACACTTTTCTTAGAGCATATTTGTGATTTCCCTGGTTACGAAGATGAAAAATATATTTCTGTTATGTAAATTGGAGTTCAAACATTTTATATTAACAATATTTTTCTTCAAAACCAAAAAAGGTTGTGTTATACCCAAAATAATCAAAAAGTAACATTGTTCAGTTAGTTTTGGTCGATACTGTACGTTGTCCTGACTAAATCGGTTCTTATCTATTCTATATATGTACATATAGTATATTTATTGTCCAAGTTAGATTGAATCTTGTTCTTACTATTTTTGTAGTATTTAGTATTGTAATTTATTTAATTTTTGTTTTTAACTTGATTAACATGTCTTTTCACAGAAAATATTGTGACTGAAAAATAATCATAACACACAAATTGTGACTACAGTCTTAAAATTCCTATTCACAAATAAAATTTTAATAATTTTTAGTTTTAAAAATTAAGACCTGGTATGTAGACAGACATAAAAGTTGTAGCCATAGATTATTAACATAGATATGAACCTTAAAAAAACTCAACTGAAAAAATTACCCAAAAAAGCCACATTTTTAGACTTAGGTTTTTTTTTTGACAACCGACTTAGGTTTTTTTTGACAAGGGAGCTTCATATCTATGTTAATCTATGGTTGTGACCGTCATAAAAAGACATTTTGACTAAAAATAACAATATGAAAATATAAAAAATTTTGTTGTAAATAAAAACAATGCTAGCATAAATATTTGAAGGGCTAAATAGCGATAAATTATATATACCAAACTCTTACCTACATTTCCTGCAGATTTTAATAATATTTTGCAAATTATCCATCCTTTTCTAAACAGAATATGGAGTTACGACCGAGTCACAAGGGTAATCATAAATTTTAGTTATAACAAAATTGTGACTTGCTTTGAGTAGGCATGTAAGATTATTTTTATTAATAATTTCCTTATATTTGGAAAACTTCTCGGTACAGATTAACTTTATAACATAAAATTTAATTTTATATATTTGGTGTACCATCCTCATTTTGCTCCACTTCAACACTTCTGGGACCCGTATAACACATATCGCTCTTCCTGATTCATTTCTCACCAACACTGCCTATTTTTGGGTCAGAAAATACCGATTAATAGGGGCCATAGATACTATATAAGATTCAGATCAAGTCACTGCTCTGGGCACTCTATTATCCCCACTTTATTGCAGACGAAGGAGTTCTTCACAGGATGGGAGGGATGCTTAGGGTAATTGTCCATCAAAAATTTCCGAGTTATCCTGAATTTCTATATCAAATGGAGACATTTTTGACAACTAATCAAGAAATTATGCCAGAACAACAATTGATGTCAAAATTAGGATATAATACTTACCTGGGACTGGTAGTTTAATTCCGATTTATGACACAAATTATAATTTGTATTAAAGTAGTGCATTGGAAGTTCTACAGGTTTTGTCAAAAAAAAAAAAAAAAAAAAAATGCTTTTAATTGTATACCAGATATAAGGTTTTGAAAAAATTTTTTCTAAGATTGTTTAGGGTGCTGACTTTGAATATTCACACCTTTTTTCAAAATTTGTTTTATCAACAAATATATTTCTCTTCTATATTTAAGATCTAATGACCAAGATTCCGTCGGTAATTAATTATCGATTAACAGGGTTTGATAAATATTTCTCCTTTGATCTTTATCATAAAGTTTTATGTGAAGTTGTAGATTGAAAGTATTCTGTAGTGAAAAATGATATTTTTGTGTTCCGCCACAAATAACATCGGTATGTTCATTGAATCAAATCGATCGTTGATTTAATCACAAAATTTGTGCATAAGTTTTGGTTCCGTTAACATTGACGTTTGTCGGAGTGTCAAACAACTTTTTCTCCTGGAACCACGTTGCGATCAACTCTAATTACTTAGATAATTCAAATCACGAATCAAATCAATCCATTCATTTAGTGAAACATGTAAACCAAGGTAAAGAAGACGCTCACCACTGAGCATTTGACATCAGTATGACCATTTTCCAGAGTATATAAAATGTCGTCTTTGAAATGTTTTTTTATATATTTCTAAACTATATGGAATAAAATCCAACATTTATGTGATTGAAAGCAATCATCATCAAAAAGTCGTTATGATGGCTTCTACACGCGAAAACTAGAACCAATCTTGGAAAACTAATACCCCAAATTACATTTAAATTAGTTCTCATCTGGTCAGGTCCGAATTTGCAAAACAAAAAAGTTTGAGAAGAAAAATTCAACAAGAGAACAACAAAATTAGGGATACATTGGCAATTAGCATAACTCAGAATTTAAAGTGTTTGAAATTTTTAAAACTAATTTATGATTTACTTAAGTAGGGGTCTATAACGTTCCTATGACATTTTTAGTGATTTCATAATTTAGAAAAATGCCTATTATATTTTTAAATATTTAATCTAAGATTTATTTTTTTAATAGTGGTTTAAATTAATAAATATTGTTGTGGGTCGTTTTTCGGTGGTAATGCCTTAAGGATGTCTTGAACTAAAAGCTAAAGTAAAGAACCGCAGAGCTAAAGTGTTCTTAATATTCTGCAAACGTCTTTTACCTGATTTATAATAAATGTGCTTTATGGGCAAAAGACAAAAGATGAAATGTTTTTAGGTCTACGAAGATTTACTGAAAATTTCGTTAATATACCTTATCCAATAAACATTGCATTACTCATTTTCTGCTATATTAAAATCTTTTATGTACATTGAACTAACTAATTAAAAACTAAAAATTTTTGTCCGAAATATTTTGATTTTGTTCCACCGTATATTGGTTTGTTGTACTTCAATAAAGCCTATTTAATGTGGCAATGAAAATACATTCTTTCATATCTTTCAAAGTTCTACAAGATATTTTGAATATTTGCGAGTGTTTCTTCTTATTAAATGTAATTTATAATAACTTTAGCAAGAATTATTTATTTTAATGAATGTATTTTTTTAGAAATAGATATATTTCCATTATTTAATACATTTCTTAAAAATTCTCTAGTGGCCACATTCCAAAGCGCTAAAAAAAGAGAATAGTATGTGAGATTCGTGGATAGTTAAATTTTGTAATTATCTTACATTTGATTAGAAAGTTCTTTATATTGCCTACATATTACTTATCTGAAAGATAGAAATTTAATAAAAGTGAACAAATTCTTATAATTTAAAATAAAAATAAACTAAAGATACTTGCCTAATTCTTTAAGCATTAAGACTTCTGGAATTCTGCTAAAAATTAGCAGAAGTTTTTGTAATACCTTTTTTTGTTTGATGCCACAGGACTCGATTGCTACATGTTGTTTATGTTCTTATCAAGAAGAACTACGTCAATGAACAATTAATTTTTCTATTATGTTATTTCGCTTCACTTATATTTTATAAAAAATTACATAAATAATCTTTCTTTTAAATTTATAAATTTTTTGTTTCAACAATGTACGCAATAAAATGTATTTTCCAAACAAAAATATAAATTTCTCAAGTTGTTCTTTGAATGGGAATGAATGGAATTGGAATTATAATTACATATGGCAATACTGCAGCCAAAAATATGCACAATAGTGATGTTAATATTGCAATATTACAGTCCATCTACACGTAACACCAGGTCTACAAATGAAATTAACTATTTTATTTATATTATGTTATGTCTTAGCACAATAAATCCTATAACATATCATTATTTTCAATCAGTCACAGAGTAAACATACCCTTTTAATTTAAGAAATACGAATTCTCTTTGGCACAATTTTTATAAAAATGTTTGTAATAATGTGATTATTATTATTCTTCTTTATAGAAGTGGTAGAGTTTAGGGTTGATTAAAATGAGACCAATCTCTGAAGAGAGGTTAATTATAATTACTCATAAATAGAGTAATTATAATTGTGGGTTTAAGGAAGAAATGGGAATTAGTATTTCTATCAATTAAAGTTATTGAGATATATTTATTCTCACCTTTATATTTAGATGTAAGTATGATTTATATATTTTTCTTCTTTTATTTTATTACTTTTTATTTTAGGTAAATTAGGTTTAATACAAGAAATGAGGTAAGTTTACTCTAGGTCTACAACTGAGATTAACGCTGATATAATATGTGAGATAACGCCGGCAGAGGAGAGTAAACATTTTGTTTATATTATGTTAAATCTTAAATAAGGGGTACACGTATTCTAATAAATCCTATAAGATATTATTATTTTCAATCAGTTACAGATTAAACATGTCCTTTTTATTTAAACAGTTCGCACTTTTTTAACACAATTTTTATAAAAATCGTTTTTAACATGTAAAACAAACACTAAAACAATTTTACAAAATAACATTGTTTTTCAATAATTTCCAAAATACACATTAGCAAACTTTCGTGTATGTGTATTTTTTGACAGTTCATCTTATAAGATGGTTGTGTAGAGAAATCTCATCACAACAGTCTCATAATACATCTTATAATACTAATATTTGAACCTACACGTGTAATAATTCTCTCAGAGAGCGAATCTGACACTCTCTGACACAAAAATCTTACATATTATGTTACGTCTAGACGGGCTGTTAAAGGTTTAATTTGATAATTCTCTCAGAGAGTGAATTTTACACCCTTTGACAGAAAAATTTTACATATTCTGTTACGTGTAAATGGGCTGTAACACCAGGTCTACTAATAAGATTAATGCCAGTGTTGCCAGAAAAATTTTGCCTCATGTCCATAAACCCTAAACTAAAATCCCCATTTTAAAATGTAAATCCCCAATTTTGTACCCAAAATGTTTTAATATAAAATTAAGTTTTTTAAATTAAAAATATATTGAAAATTTTCTATAAATATCTAATAACAGTGTGCTAGTCGCAATTTTTAACAATCTGGGTACCTCACTGGTAAAGCTAATTCGAGTACGCTGAACTCAGTGATAACAGCCGCTTTTCGTTATCGTTCGTTCGTTTTCTCGATATTTGGGTTTAAACTTTATTATGGAAGTAACACAAATAATAGAAAAATATAAATAAAAGGGACATTATTTGCTTAAATTAAGCAATAAATCTATTAAATATATACTCCAATCATAAATTAAATCACTTTTAGACCGATTTTTAATATATTTATATTTTTTATTTAAAAATTACTCATTGGTAACACAATATAGTTTACTTACTGAATTGTGATAATATTTTTTGTTAGTTTAAAGTTTAGTAATTTAGCGTTTAATTGTTTATTTTGTTTAAATATAACAACTAAATTATTAGATTTAAGCAAAAAACATAATTTTCCTAACCCCTCTTTAAGCTTTTCAAAAAGAAATACCTCAAAAACGAGCGCAAACTTTTAAAAATGGTTAACACCATTAAATTCAGCGTCGTCGACCTAGTTTTATCCAATGGGTGCCCATTTTATTAAAAAAATGTCTCATTTTCGAGCACAGTGTAATTATTGAAAACGTTTTATAAAAAGAAATTTAACCAACATTATTAAAAAAAAAAAAATCCCTATAAAAAGATTTATTAAAAATTTCCTAACAAATATGTCTTATAAAAAGAAAATTTATCATTGTATCCAATAAAATAAAATCAATAATTTCAGATAAAAAAGAAGTTTGTCAAAAATTCCCAAAAATGAAAAGCTTCTATAAAAAAACATAATTCTTCAAAAAAAATTTTTTTCATTAAATTTTGAATATTTGAATTTGAATTTTCTATAAATTGAAAATTTAACAAAAGCCATGAGAGCTTAATGTTATGAAATGAGCTAAACAGATTGTTTCATTAGTTTAGATTATATTTGGTTTTCGAAAAAAAAAAAAAATAATTGAAAATTGTTTTTGATTTTAAAGGAAAAGTCAACTAAACGTAGTTTTTCATTAAAAAAAAAAAGATGAATGAAGCCAAGAACTACTACCCAGCAAAAACTTCGCCTACTAAATAACCTGTTTTGTAAGCGAAAACAATATGCAAAGCAGCTTCCTCTTTGTCCAAAATTTCACCAGTTTGGCTACCAAAACAGACCTTATTTTTTTACGCACAAAAAAAACATATTTATTAAAAAATGTATTTGCATCAGTTGGGAGTTCAATTCTCTTTGATTTTAATACTTATTTTTTGTGTTAGACGCTCTAGACAACTTTTAAAAATAATTATATAAGTAATATTTGGGAATACTGGGATGTAATGAATTATTTCTAAGAAAATTAAAAATAGTGAATAATAATCGTAACAAACAAAGCAGTATATAATATTAAATAAAGTAAAATTTTCATTGGAAATTTTAATATTGATTTCTTTGCTTTAAAATATTTAAGAAAATATTTTTCTTAAATATTTTAAATTATTTTTGAATACAATAGGGTTAACTACTGTATGTAACTTCTTTATTACAGGTGAATCTAAATGCGGCGGTTAAAGATGCTAGGGGGGTACCAATCTGTAATAAAGAATTAACTATAATTACTCCGTTTGGGTTAGAGTAATTATAATTGTGGGGGTTGGGAAACAAAAAGAGAAAATTTTAGGGGATTCAATTAGTTTTTTTGGGGTAGTTGGTTCTTGAAGCATAAATCCTTACCTTTTGTTTTATAACCAAATAATGAGGCAAATGATTTGGGTTTTTCTTCAGCACAAGCAATTCCGATGTTTTATTAATTATCTAGGGATATCCTACCGACTGCGCCACATGAATACAATAGGGTTAAATTTCAGCTTATTAAGTGTAAGTAGAGGGCAACGAGATGCGGATGAATTTCGAATAATTTAATATTTATTTTTTAAGATGTTCATAAGTCGTTTTTCGTTGATATCGTGAGAGAAAAATGTGTATGAAATTATTTATCGGCATATTTATGCCAAAGTTGGATTCTACGGTGCCTTTCATTTGGATGGGGAAAAATCTATTAAAGATCTACTGAAGATCTTTTAAAAACTATTTTTAAATATTAATTTACTTATATCTCAAACATTATCGAGGCGTTAAACAATCTTAGCATTAAAAGTAAATATATTAACTGAATTTGATTCAATAAGTGCTTTTATGTGCAAAATTTCTTTATGAAAAAGATGTCTTCAATCCCCTCTACCAAAATATTCCTCATTTCCACTGCCTAATGATACGAGTATCTTGGATTCATATGAAGTTCAAAAAGAACATACATATGAAAGTGGATTCACTTCACGATGAATTTTCCCGATATTATCCGAAGCTTAAAACCAATTTTTGCCAAACCAGCTTCGTAATTCATTCAAGTCTGCTATTGATGACACACTCAATAATTTTCAAGAATAAGCAATAGAAAGTGTGCCAAAGCTGAATTTGAATCTACGTTGGTTGAAAATCTATGTTGGTTGCTAAAGTTGATATTTACATATTTATGCGAAACTAGTTTTTCTGTCCTACACTTCATATAATCCAAATTTAGATCACGTTTGGTTGTGGAAAATTAAGTAATAGTGTTCAGACCGACGCGAAATTACGTACTTTCGTGATTTCGGCCGAAATCAAGTTAAAATTACGTAATTTTCCATACATTTTCACACTTGCGAAATTACATAATTTTGTGTAATTTCGGCGAAATTACATTGAAATTATGATGCCCGTGCAACTCTGTACATGGTTGGAAAAAATACTTTTTTTCAACTATGTACTGCATGTTTGAACCGTGAGACGAAAAAAAAACAATTGACAGCTGATCTTAAATTTAAACACAAATCTTAAAATTAATTATTAAAGTGATTTTGCAAAATGAAACCTATCCTTTTTACATTTTTAATTGTTGCAAATTAATGGTTTCCAATTTAGTAAATAATTGTTTCTTATTTGTTTCCATTTCAAAATACTTTTTTTTTAACCCTTTAACAATTTAAAATGTAAACAATAAGCTGTTCACGAAATTACATTAAACATCATCTAGCCAGTATGAACGCTCTAGATTTTATTGGTAATTTCGGCATGAAATTTCGTAATTTCGCGCCGGTCTGAACAAGGCTTAAGAAATTTCTTTCAGAAATTTCTCCCAATGATAAAAAAATTTGCAAAAGCAAAGACATTTTATATCATTTACTTCCTTATTGATAATAAAAATTTTAAATTTTTAATAGAAAAAATTTCCAAAGACTTGATTGATAAAAAGTTTATAAATTTAAAATTTTATTAGGAATATGATCTTTAATATTATTTAATTGTTTATGTGCTCTAAAAGATTCATTGTTTTTATATTTAACAAATAAATGAATTTTGGTGATACTATGTTTCCATTAGTAATTTTTGAGTAAAGCATAACGTTTTAACATAGTGTCTACATTAGAGATTTTTTTATCATGGCAAACGTCAAACTTAATGCGAATTTGTGTGAGGTGGCAACAGTTGCAAAAAAACAACAATATGGCGTATTCATAATTGTTTTTTATTTATGCAGTTTGACAACTGTAACAGCCAAAATAATAATCAGCTGTTTAACTAAGGTTACCTTGTATATATTCGCATTGATTTTGACGTTAGTTTTGATAAAAAATTGCCTAATGTAGACACTAAGTAAGGAAAAACATGCCTTCCAATACATTTATCATAAATCTTAACAATCCGGTTTACTGATTTTGTTTTTAATCACGTCGAAAATATTGTTTTTCGAACTAGTTTTGTTTTGTCAACTCTACGGTGTGTCTTCGATAAAACAAAAAAACTCTGAGTTATCAATTTGACCTGAATGTTTCACAGAAAAATGATAATTGATTTTTTTAATTTTTAACTATTTTTCTTAATCCATAAATAATTTTCATACAAAACATGGACAAGTTACAAAAATGTGAAAAAAATAAAAGATTTTAAAAAGTTGAATTCATGGACAAGCAACAATATTAAAAAGGGTATTTTAAAAAGAAAATGTCAAAATTATTTCGAAAATTCGACAATATAAAAACCAGTCGTTTCAGTGTAAACACTTGGCGAGCAGGGCTGCCAGATGTGGCGATTTGTCGTCAAAGGTGGCGATTTTGAATTGCTTTTGGCGACATGGCAAATTTTTTAAAATATAAAAATAATTACTATACTACATTTACATATAACTGTTTGAAAAACACAATTTGTTTAAATACTACTGTTCACATATCACTTTTTGGGATTTTTTAACACAGATGTTTTTCAGTTGTCACATTTTTTTTTGAAAATTTTTAAATAAAATTCAAATTATGCACGCGGACGCCTTTTATTTCCAAAAACTATACATTTAAAAGTGTATTACTTAAGAAAAACATAAATTTTACTTAAAATTTAGATTTTTTGTATTTTCTTATCTAAAAAATTAAAGTCCTTAATTTATAAATGGCTTTAACTTAGTTTAAGAAATTCTACCCACAAAAAAAATATATAATAAATTTCAGTTAATAAATTTAAAATTGCTGAGTTCAAATGAAGCTATATGTCAAAAAAGGCGTATTGTGAGATTCCATATCAAAACAGGCAGATATGGAATCTCCGATTTCAGATTTTAGCTATTGGAAATGTCTTTTAAATCATAAACTTTTCTGGTCCAAAAATATAATGTATTAAAAAACGGAAAAAAAAAACTAAAAACTTCACAAAGGCGTACTAGTAACAACTTCTAAACTATACATGACAAATCTCTGTTTTAGTTTCACATTAAAGGCAAAAATTAAAAAAAAAAAAAAATTTATAACGATATGTATAAAAATTATTTATATCAAAAGTTCAAAGGTCAAACTTAGACGTATAACAATCAAAACATTATATCTCAAAAAACGGTATTTTAAAAATTCTTAAAAAACGTATATAATGTTGATACAACTCTTATCCGTACATATGAAAATTACAATGTCAACACTTAATTAGTTTAGAAGTTATGATTGTTGTCCATTTTGACATGGAATCGCCCTATTTTAAGTTATAATTTTATTTTTTATTCAAATATTATTAGATACTACAATTAATAATAGCTATATTGAACTGAATTTATATTTAATAAATATGGATTAAATGTTTTCTTTTAAGTACTATATAAATTTGAAATTTGGCGATTTTTGGCGATTTCTAATTAATGATTTGGCGAGAGAGGCTCAAAAAAAATCTGACATCCCTGCTAGGGAGTCGTAAATTAGCTCAGGGTAGGAGAACAACTCACGAGTCAGCGTAATTATTTCTTAAGTACATGTATTATAAGAAATAAATGTATATTGACTGCGTGTGCCTATCTGGGTCTGGAACTCGGATTAACAACCCCCTAAATAAAAAGATCTAGGCGGTCCAGCTTCCTATATGAAGATATAGCTCCGCTTGGATCGATATCCCCACAAAACTGGCAATATAGACCCAGTGTTGCGGGTCAGATTTTTATACATCCCCTCTGATGGCTTTGACACATTGTGCCAATGAAAGAAGAAGAATAAATGGAAACATTTTGTTGTTTTGAATTCAGTGGAAACGCAATTTTATTCAAAATAAATACCTTTTGAGTTTTTACTATTTTTCATTTCTACTATACTAAAAATCAAAATGTGCCAGGGCTCCACGAAAAAAAAAAACAAAAATTTCTAAAAGAGTCTGTGAAGCATGAAGAGGTGGGAACCCCAGCTCTAAAATATTGTATATTATTAAATTACTTGTCTAAAGGATATAAGAAAATAATTATATAATTAAGAATATCTATTGCAAAAAATTGCAAGTGCTTAAGTTTTTATTTGTTTTTTTAAAGAAACCAGCTTAGTCTTATTTAGTGTCATTTTCTTTTCGTTTAATTTTTTCCATTAAATTTGTCTCAAAATGAACTAAATACCTAAATAGACTATTAATTTAGTTTACTTACTCAAATTTGTGTTTAAAGACACATAAACTATTGTGAAATAGAATTCAAAGCAAATTTAACCTAGACTTTAGTTAAAAACTGAAAAAAAAAATCGTTTTTATACCCAAACGTATGCATAAATATGTGTGTATTAAAATACTTATTACCCAATAAACATAAAATTGAACTTAAAAAAAAGTTAATTGTGTTTGTCAAATAAAAAAATAGAAATTTGAAAATAAAATACCCTTATTCTAAAATTTATGACAATGACAATTTTATAACAAAGCTGAGGTGAAACACAGTTTTCATATTTTTGGTATTCTGGAAAATATTGTCATAAATAAAATATAACAATTTTGTCATCTAATAAAGACCACATAACAAATAAATATTTTTCCTGTCACAAATAAAACTAAAAAGAAAAACGAATTGAAATGGCTGAAGAAATAATATTATCAATTATGAACGAAAATAGAGAAAAACAATTGCAATGGAGGTAGATTTTAAGAAGGCTTGGAGATGATTCAGATCAATTTTCATTGAATGAAACAATTTTCAAGAAACTGTATCGCTTTCCACCGAGCTTATGCAAAAGATTAACTGATGAATTACAGGCGTTTGACGAACGAAAAACATGAATCTCTTCATAAGATTTTTAAGTGCGTTAAAGTGAAATGAAGTTTTTTTGCACATGGCTCGTACCAAAAGTGTGTGGGTTCTAATTGTGAGACAGCCATTTTCAATATCAATAAATTATATACATAAGTAAATTAATAATAGCCCACAAGAAAGTTGAAATAAAATTTCCACAAACGGACAATCAGGGAAAATTTCTCAAAAATAATTTTTATACCGGTATATGGACCACATTGCCAGTACGTATAAATTTAATAAGAAACTTTAATTCCCAAAAGTTAAAATTTTATATTATTAGTTTATGTTTTGATTCTGTAATTCAAAATAAAATTTCGAATCAATTTGATATCAAAATTGCCTTGATGAAAAATAAATAAATACATAAACCAAAAATCTGGGGGTTGGTTTAAATTTCAATTTATATCTATTTCTTACTAAATCTATTTATTGGGTTATTTACTTATGATAAATAACGAACATTTGATGAGTTGCAATAACAAACCGGTGACCGTGTGCATTTCACAATGTCGTGTGTGAATGTGTTGTTGCATTCAAAATGTGCACAATGAAATATCTCACGTTGCAAAATAATAAATTAAAAATAAAAAATAAATAAGTAAATAAAAACCAAAGACCAATGAACTTTAAATTGGCTGATGGGTGGTGGTTTTGTTTCTTACACTATTTCATTTTTATTTATTTGTACTTATTTGGGTGGCAGTTTTTAGTTCTTGAAACCAGAACAAATATTTCTTATAATTTTAACTGAAATATACTTGAAAATGTTTGTTTTTAAATATGGACATATATGTATGTACATACATAAATATATAAATATTTGTAGCTGCATTCCAAATTTAACATTACAATTTTACAGGAAATTAACTTTGTGTTATTTTTAAATAATAATAATAATAATAATAATAGTAATAATAATAATAATAATAATAATAATAATAATAATAATAATAATAATTTGTATACTATAATAAGACTCTTCCTAAGGTAAAAACAAAACCATGGTCTAAATAAAAAGTTTTACAAAATTTTTAAACAAAAGTTGTATAACAATATTGTGAATTTTGGTCATATAACAATAACTTTTAAACTAACAAATGTGATTTTTGTTTTGTTTTAGAAAATTATACATTTTAAAAACGAAAAAGCAAAGTGAAGAATTATTAGATTTGACGGATGTGTCTGATATAAACTTTTCCTCAGACGATAAGATGAAAATCTACAGAAAATTCGATCGATTTGATCATACTATGTCTACTGCATATGTCTACTGCAATTACTACTGATTCTTTCATCAACAAATTTGGGAGAACAGTAGAAATAAAGGGATTTTAATAATTCTAATATTCCAGTAATGTATGATTGTGCAAATCAAATTAAATTATATTCACTAAACACATATTTTTTACGATATTTTAATGGGTCTGTTGTATTTTATACATAAAAGTGTTATTTAATTAAATTTGATGCATATTTGGCTATCAAGGTTTTAAAATCAAAATTTAGCAGTTGTCACTGCACAAAAAGTTCCAGCAATTGTTCATTGGAGCGGAAAATTGTATCAATATTATTAGCTGCTTTTTCGTAGAAATTAATGAGACTTCCTAGTAATTAACAGGAGGAGGTACTCTCATCACTCATCATTGTTAACTTTTAATATTTTGTTTAAAAAAATACCTTGTCAATTCCACGAATACCAAGTGGCATATTTTTGCACACACAATATTTGAGCATTTTTTTTTTTTTTTTTTTGTAATTTCATTACCACTAATTATAAAATTATAATTAAAAAAAAAATCACTATCATTTAATGGCAATTAAATTTTTTACATTATCATTATTCTTAAATAATGGTAATGAAAAAGCAATGCTAGTATGCTATATACTTTCTAAAAATAGCCCGAATTTATTTATATTAATTTATATTTATGCATTCCTAACCATTCTATTGTTAATTCGCATATTTTCCTGAAACGTTTAAGTTTTTGTTACAATTGTATTTTCTAATAAAATAATAAAATTTCAGCACAAATAGTGAATTACATATATATTTAAAATAAAATAAAAAAAAGAAATATGTTTTTATCAAACAAGTAAGCAGTTGAATTGTAAGTAGGGTAGAAGGCTAATGTAAATTATCTTGAAAGCAAAGTAATAAAAAAAAAAAAAAAAAAATAATAATAAAAATGAAATTAACTTTGCGTTCACATAGACAGGATCAAAAGGACTTAAATTAAAGCCAACATATCTTAATCTTTATTACAAAATAATGTTACATATATTTTGCGCTTAAGAAAGTGAACTCTTTAAATAAAAAAGGGGTGAATGATTCCTATTCTACCCAATATTTAAAAAATCAAATTTATAAAATTTTTTTCAAAGAATTTAAATTCACATAATTTGTTATCTTCGTTTTTTATTTTTATTTATTTTTAATGCATTTGTAATCAGTTCCAATTTTTAAAAAAAGTAATTTCTAAATAAAATTTGTTTGGCAGAATCTAGAAAATTGCTCATAAATCTTGGGCTGGGGGAAACGGATTGAGGATTTGGGTTGTTAAAACATCGCTAAATCTAGTGCATAAAGCGCTAAATTGGCAACACTGGGAGGTAGTAAATACTTAGAAACATTTATTTATGGCAGCTATCGTTATGACGAATTCAAAATGATCACGTTTGAAAGAATCATCCCTAACACACGTTTTCTATTTATATACTTAAAATACAAATAACAATAACAGCAACTAATTTTAAAATTTTAACAGCAATTAAGTTCTTAAACAGGAAATATAAATTTCCGTTAATTTATTAATTAATAGCATTTTATTAAACATCTCTCGTTAGCAAAAATTTTTGTAATATGTTTATTTTTATTTGCAAGATGCTAAACTGAAAGTAAATAAAATGTTGATTTTTAATTTAGGATATTTGACCTCTATTGGAAGCTTTATATTAGCCTTTTGAAACATCTAATATACATACATACAGCGCAACTCATGATAATGTAATATCATCATTAATATAAAAAACGGTATTGGTATTAAATTTATTTCGGTAACGGTATTTTAAATTATATCGGTATCGCTATACTGGTACCGAAACTAAAATACCAGTATATAAGGTTATTATTTAAAACCATATACCTTCGGAGCTAGCTTCAATTCAAATAAACTCAATAAAACTTTATAATTCTTTTCTAAAATTG
The DNA here is from genome assembly GCA_932274085.1 of Protocalliphora azurea. NCBI lineage: Eukaryota > Metazoa > Arthropoda > Insecta > Diptera > Calliphoridae > Protocalliphora > Protocalliphora azurea. Next base: position 3,302,691 of record OW026519.1, read on the forward strand.
TCCTGGCTGGTCAACACTGAAAAAATATAATGAAAAATGTCTTGCGGATGCTTTTTGTAGGAATACTTGAATTACTAGAAAAAGTCGCTCATTCCAATCTCCGGAAAACATCTCATTACAAATTTAACCCATTGAAAATATATTTCGTTTAAAAGTTTAAATGTCGTTCATTGCAGAAGAAGCCTCCTTCGCAAACCATCCACTTGCAGAAAAAATTATTAGCTTATATTTTTCAATTAACACAGTTGTTTCATTTTACATCAAAATTTAATTAATATATTCAAGTAAAAATAAGATAAACGAAATAGTAAAAATTAAATTCAAGTTAGATTTATTTCGCATTTAAGTTTTTAATTCAATCATCTATTTCATTGATTTAAATAAATAAATAAATAAATTCTTTAATTGGAAATTTTTTTCTGTTTTTCATTTTTTACAGCTATTAGTAACTGATATAATCATTTTGGTGAGAGATGCAAATTAAAAAAATTAATTGATTGAATTATTTTGGTGATTGGAATCTTTTTTCTGTGCTCGATCTATACCTTCTATATGAAGCTAGAGTATCCGAATTCAGCACCCCGAGTTTAATGATCTTTGAGTTTTGTATGGTACTCCACCGATATTCCAATATAAAAGTAAAATTAAAATAGATTGCATGTGACAAATATAAAAGCCTCGAAAAACTGTGACGCGTTACAATTATGCGACAGCTAGACACTTAGTCTATGTGAGAATAAGACGCAAAATTCTCGAGCGTCAAACAACAAAAACCCACCTGGCAGTACTTAAGATATAACTACAATGACGCGAAGCTTCTTTATGACTCGTATGATGAATGTATGATCGTTGATCCACGAATACTGTGAAAAATCTGAGGACAGTGTTATTAAAAACAAACAAGAAGGGATAAAAACGGATTCTATTATGGTTGTATTTATGGTAGCCAATTCTAAAAGTAATATAAATATTAAAATCGCTTTGGTAGAAAATTTATTAATGTCGAACATACCTACTATATCTAGCACAAGGGATATGAATTACGTAAAATTCTTTGTGATACAATTTTCTCTACCACTTCGTTGACTTGTGTTAAGAATTTTGGACGAAATATACTAAACGTTTAATTGGTAGGGAACTGAAGATATATTTGTATTTTTTAATATTCTTCTTGTATTAAGATGATCAATACGGATCGTTTTAGGAAATCTACTGAAATAAAGAAATAAACAATAAAAATACTTTAAAAACAACATTCCATAAATATTACATCAAATAAAATCTTATTATTGAAAATAATTTCATATTTCTAAAAGAAAATATGCATTATATTAGAAAATGGAGTATTTTAAAATACCGAAACTAAAATACCGGTATATAGGGTATTGAAAGAAACTGTACTTTAATACCGTTATTTTTGGGAAATAATAATTTTGGTAATGGTATCGGTTACGGTAATCCATTTTAAATGAAATTTTATCCGTATCGGTATTTATAACGTTATCGGTCTCCAACCTTGATTTTACTTTAAAGAGTTTTTCATTTTTTCTTTTTATGTCCAGATAGCAACAATTTAAATTAAATTTACAAATACTTTTTTAAATGTTAATTAAAATTTCAAATATTTTACTTTTGTTTAAACTAAACTTACTATCAGCGATAAGACAATATTGCAATTAATAATTAGCAAGAATTTATATTTTCACAACAATGTTGTCATACTTTTTTAATCTTAATTTTTTAAGTATAACTAAGAATAGTTTAGCAACAAATGTGTACGTAAGTATTTAGATACACGTTGCTATATTTATTTATTTTAGAAATATATATCACCTTGTGCTTTTTAATTATAGATTCTAAGTATGGAAAAAAATGTTGACAATTTAGCGATTTTCTATGACTATGACTGTCCCATTTAATAAATTATTCAGCAGAGAGTTTAAATTATCATAGATACAAATTTTCACTTAAAACATTATAATCTTTTTACTTTGATTTGATTATTCCAATAGCACGCTGCTATTGTGAAAAATCACTTGAAAAATGTCATACCCTACATTATGGCTTTCTTAAAGTCATACTAAAGCAGTTTTAAAAACCCTCGAATTTCTTGAGTTACATATGCTCCAAAAAGTTTTTGGATAGGTTAAATGTAAATGTATTTCAAATTCTGTTATTCTTTTGTTGATTTCTTGTTTTTAAACTTTTTGGGAAGTAGAAGATTCAGGGTTTTTAACCGTTTACATTTGTTTATGTTTTTGTTAAATATTAAAAGCAAATTTTCAAACAACATTTAAAAAATTAAAATGTTTAAAGTTTAACTGCAATTTATTATAATTTTTTCTATAAAAGTCTACACAATAAAGCATTTTGTTGTAAACATAGCAAAGTTTAGTTTTAAAAAATTAGACAAAAACTGTAGAACTTATTCCATTTTATTATGAATAACTTACCAAAACTTTCCATACATTACATATTTTTACCCCAAAAAGTATGCATCAAAAATCTAACATTAAATATACTTATATACTTTGTGTTTAAATAAGGACTGCGTACGAAAAATTAAAAAAAATTTTTTTTTTTATTTTTTTTAATCTCTTTGAAATTTTGATTTTGTTAAAGCCTGTTATAGAAAAATTAATTTGTTACACGTTTTTAAAAAACATATTTAATGTTTTCTGGAATACCCTCCATAAGAGATTTATTGTTTGTTAGATTGGGTCCACTTTTTAAACTCTATGTTGGTTTTAGTCAGCTTTAAGTATTATTTAGTGGTTGGCTTCCTTTGGTACATAGCAGCACCATTTCTTTTATACCACTCAGTTACTTTTTTGTTGTAATAATGAGAAGAGGAATGAGACCAAACAAATTAGAATTCGTTGTGTTGACAGGAAGGAATCTTTTCTGTCGACACTCATTTTTAAAAATGTCATTTGTCTATCCAGACCAAAAATTTTATTTATATGATACATTTCTCGTAAAAAGTCTTCCGGTACGTCATTTTTATCACCCTTAGACAGGATTTATAATTTCTCAATCATTTTCGTCCTCTCTTTTGCCTTCCCATTTTTTGTAGCATTCCTATTTGGAATCTATTTTACTTTGAGTCTTCAAATCAGCTCTTTTTAACTATTCTCATAAAAGATACAGAGAGATTTAATTAATGCATGCCACTTTCCATGCAGAAATTTAGAGCTTTTCTCCTAAAATTCGTGTTATTTTGTTTTTGATCCAGTGTTGCCAGGGATAGCTTGGAAAAAATTATAGGTTTTTGTCAAAAAAGTTACAATATTTCCTAAAAAGTTACATTTTAGGGATTTGAAAAAATAAAGGGCAAATAGGTATTTATACTCTATTTTAAAATTTGGAAGAAAATAAGGCAAAAAATTGGTATAAATCAAGTTCAGTAGATTCGGTAGTACTCTCACTTGTGATTGAAATAATGTAAAAAAGTACGTAAATACCTTTCTAATGATATATAACCATATTCAATAAGCCTTTAAATGGAAAAATGACATTTTTATTGATATAACCGGCAAACAAAACTATTTTATTTATACTAAAAATTTTACTCAGCGAAGTGTTCGATTACATAGTTTAGAAAGTCCTTGAGGACGGCGAAAGGCCGGCAACATAGAGAAAACTTTATTAACGTTTAAAAAAATACTTTAATTTCAACAGTGCTGGAACCTTGATTTGTTTAATAATTTGCTTTAGATGGTTCATATTGTTTGGTACCAGTATTCAACTGGTTACGATGATCTGATTTTATAAGTTTTGTTGATTAAATATTCCCTAAACATATGCATTTTAAAATAGGTATTGCTTTTTTATATTATTGAACAATGACAATGGCCGTCGGCACTAATGTCTTGTTATCGAGAAGAATATGCCGCCAAAATTTTCCCGTGAATAAAACTTTTTAAATTAGGAAATTCATTTAATAAAGCATGTGTGCCCTTTTAGACCAAAATTGTATTAACAACTTTTATGGTTTAAATATATTATTGTTAAAATCAAAGGTAATATTTTAATTTATATAACAAAGATACTATTTTCTTAAGTGTGATAATTCATCTGGATATTTTTTATATGACGAAAACTTCACGAAATTTTTAATTTGCACAAATTTAGTTTTTAACAAATTCAAGAGCACTTTACTTAAGGTTTCTACACTATGTCTTTCCCAAAAAAAAAAACTCCTTTATTTTTTTTTTGGATTCTAATACTGTTTATAATGAAAACATAGCTAAAGTTACTTTTTGTATAATTTTGTAGACCAAAAATGTATTAAAAAAAAAAAAAAAAAACAAATTTGTAATTTCATCTGCTACGAAAATAAGAAATGAAGGTAAATTTTTTGTGAAAGTCGCAAAAACTTCCAAATTTTGGTATATATTTGCTTGATCTTTGTACGTCAATAATATAATATTTATCCATAGTACTTAATTTTATTGAAGGGATCAAAAGTTACGAAAATGTACGAAACATGTAAAATATAACCAAATCGGAACACTGCTGGGAACCTACAGTCTATATAAAAACTTTTTCTTCTGTCATCAGGTCTCTTTGTATTTTTCATCACTCAAAAAATGTATTTCCCGACTCTTCTGCGTTCCCATCAATTGTTTTACATGTTCGATATATGTTTCGATAATAAATTTAAATTATGCATGTGTTTGGTCGACTTTTATTCAATTTTCATTTTATGAAAAACTAATTACGCTATTACAACAAAATTTAGCACATTATAAAAAAGTTAACGGTACTAATTTTGTTCACGTATAATAAAAGTTTTTTTTTTTTTTTTAAGTTTAGAAAATGTTTAACAACTTTCCGAGTTTTTAAGCAATTTAAAAGATTGATATGTTGTTTTATTCTAAGCAAGATAGTATTTATATCTTTGCATATAAATATTTTTAGTTTTGGTCAAAACGGTATTTGCGGAATTCGTTTGTGATCTACTCAAGAAAATCTGCAGCCTATATTATATCGTTTTTCGAGTGATAATAAAAAGTGACATTTTGAATCAGAGTGTAATTAATACAATTAAAAAAAAGTAATTAAAGCAATTTTTAATTTTCGAAATGTAGTTTAATTGAAAATATTTTTCTGTGCAGAAAAATAATCTTTCTCCACACATACCCCAGGAGTTTTGAATCTATCAGTTATCTATCAGATCTATCAGATTGCTACGTTTTACATTTTGTTTATTTCATTAAAAATTGTTTTTCTTGTTTTCTTGATGTGATTATTTTTTCATGGACACATTATTGTAGAATATATTTAAGTTAGTATGTTGGCATTACTGTAATACCTTTGTTTAGTTGTTTTTCTTTAATGTAAAATAACAACAATACTAACCACAATTTAGTTTACAACAATCAACCAAAGTTTTAGTTAGATTGTTAACCGTAAGTTGTCACGTGTGTGAGCTTGTGCTAAATTCTAATGAACAAAGAAACTCTCGCACATCTATTACAAATAATCTCTTTCTCTCTCTCTCTCTCTCTCTAAGTGTCTTCCTGTTAAAAATAGTTTGTTTTATTTTTGTTTTCTTTTTAATAATTTTATATTGTAAATTCATGCGTTTGTGTGTATGGGTGTACTTTTCTGCACATGGCTGAATATTGTTGTTGATTACTGTCTATCTGTAGTTTTTTTTTTATGAAATTAAGCTTGATTTATTGTATTTCTTTAATTATATTTTTTTAAATAAATTTTTGATACAATAAAATCACATACACGTACTAAATCACTCGCATAAACATAAATAAAAACCCGCCTGACCTAAATTTCGATACTGGCGAACGTCCGCAAAAAAATGAAGAATTTTTGAAACTAAATGTTCGATTAAATATCGACAATTATATTAAATATGAATGTTCGCAGCATCGAACTTTTCTCGATAAAAAACATTCGCGTAATATTCGAGAAATTTAAAAATAACGATATTGCAATATTCAAATTTTCTGAATAAAATCTCTGAACTAAATTCTTCGAGAAATTATCTATTTTTTCAAATTCTCGATTTATACTGAAAGAAATATTGTATGTGCATACAAAATACTTAAACAAAAAGAATTAAGTTTCATTCTTGAGTCATAGTTCATTTCGTTTGGTTGTAAAATATAACGCATTAAAATTCATGTTAGTAAAATGTTCTGCAACTCTTAATAAAAGTAATGTAATAAAGTTTTAGAAAAAGTGGTAAGTAATGTTGGCACGTGTCAAAAGATATTTGTAAAATAGGAAATCAGGAAATTCTGTCCAAAAATATGTGGAATTGTGCTACAGAAAAAATAATAACATTGTTTCAATGACCTAAATAGATAAGATACCACGAATGCTAATGAAGTGTGTAGCAGCACAAAAGTCTACAAACTCTGCTTTGGTACTGCCAAACAGAGGCAACATTGATGACTACTCTGGGCGAATTACTAATTTGGACAAAATGCTTCAACTACCACTATTGAATTATTATCTCTGAAAAATAATTTGTTATTTTGTAAATATTTTTTTTATTAAATTTTTAATTGTTTTTATTATTGTATTGTTTTAAATAAAATTAATAATTAAATCTGCTTTTAATTTTTAAATTGGAACAAAATGCAAAAAACAAACAAAATACAAACTGTTGTTTTCGAACTATTGCAAATGATATTAAACATAAGTCGTTAGCAATATTGATTTTGAATAAGTTTCAAAATTTTTTGATATCGAAAACAACTCAGTAGTGAATATTCTATATTTCGTTATTGATATCGCTAAAGATTCACTATTAATACGTTAAACGAACCTTCGAGAACGAAAGATTTGCTACCACAAAGTGAGTGACGGGTGAGCTGGAGGAGATCATCGCCAACGATAGGCGTTCTCGAATGTTTTGTCAGATAAATGTTCAAAGGCGATATCATTATCGAAGTTTGTGGTCAGCTTGTTAAATATAAGTCTGTGTGTGTGTGTCGTTAGATTACGATTTTTTAAATAAAACAAGAGCAGCAAATATTTTATGGCCGATTTAATTGGGTGTAAAAGATCAAACGTGATCGAATAAATTTTTTATTGTTGTCATTTGTAACGTTTTCTTTCCTCTTGAAAAAAAAAATCCATAACAATCTGTTTTATTTATATTTATTGTTTAAATTTTACTTTTACAGTGACCAACATATTAAGGAAATGCTTTATGGTTATTGTAAATTGTAATTAGATTTAACGGATCAAAGTTAAAAAAGTTTTGTTTAGAAAACAGTTTCTTCAACTGATGAAATTATGTATATATGAAATTATAAAAATCTTAATAAATAATAAATTAAAAAGTTAAGAATTGTTATTAAAAAGAATTAAATACTTAAACGCAGCATTTAAATTTCAGATTTTTGCTACTCTATTTTAGTTGTTCTTTATACCTTATATCAAACCTTCTATCTAGGGTGAACCGGAAATTTTATTTTGCAACATATGAAACCAGTCTAATATAATTAAGACAATAACTACAAGCTTAAATATCTCTTAAAACACGATTATATTAACAGAAATAAGGCAGAGACTTTTTTTGTTGTATTCTGTTAAAGATCTCACATTAAGAACTAAGAATTCTAAGAATTTTTAATTTTAAGATCATTATTTGTTGTTATATTTCTTCATCATTTAAGATACTTGTTGTGTATTATGGTTGTTGTCGTGTGTTTTTGATTTTATTAAATGTATGTATGTAATTTTGGGTCAGAATATAAATTTCTTTCATATTTACTGTTCATTCTACTACATATACTCTGTTGCTTTGTATTGGACATTATGTACATAGTAACCTTGACATTGCTAGCAGTTCATTCGCCAAAAAAAAAAAAATACATTCATAATTTTTTAAATTGTCGTCTCTCCTGTTCATATGTAATGTAGCGTTTCCTTGAATTACATTAAACTTCGTTATCGTTTTTTATTTATCATACATATGTATTGTCTCGTTGCATGTCATGTGTAAGTTTTTTTGTATTTATTATTTTTTGCTCTCTTACTAATGATTCGATCATTTGATATCGATTTTTTTTATTTTGTATACCCAACATCTATAACTTTTTGTTACACCCTAATTTAAAATTTCACTTTTTTTTTGTAAGATATAAATACGAACTAACTTTTTTGTTAATGATATGATTTTGCCCATTTTCAATACCAAACAAACTTTATGTAGTATAAATATTTCAGCAAAATTTCGTCCCCCTAGGCGGTTCGCCCGGAGCCCCATCCTTTTTTCAAAATACACACAGACGGACGGACATTGTTATATATATATATATATATATATATATATAATTTTTACTGATTTTTTTGAAATAAAAGTATTTGTTTGCGTATAAAGTTATTAAACATTATCAAAACATTCTTCATATATTTAAAGATAAAGTATTTATTGGCGCATACTTTTTGGGTCAAAAATAAGAAATGGATGAAAAGTTTTAGTAAGTTATTCCAGATATAATCAAACAAGTGCTACAGTTTTTGTACAATTTTGTAAAAACTAAATTGTGTTATGTTAACAACAAAAATGTCTTTCAAAATTATTATAACGTTGTATAGACTTTTATAGAAAAATTTATTATAAATTGCAGTTAAACTCGAAAAATGTTTTAAAAAATGTTATTTTTTTTTAAGTTTAAAAATTTGCTCTTAATATTTGTTCATGAACAAATGTATACGGTCAAGAAGCCTGATTCTTCTATTTCAAAAAAAAAAAATGAATAAAATAATTATTATATAATTTTAAGGGTGTATTGGAAATTGGTAAAACTGATTTACGATGTCCTTAGAAAAGTCGTCATTTCTCGAGCGATTTTTTACTATAACAGTGTGTTATGAATTTCTATTGAAATTTAAATTTGTAAAAATTTAAAACATTTTTAAAATTCGATCGTTATTTGAAAAAAGGTAAAAACTTTATGTATTATGTACATTTCCTTCAGTTCAACTGCAAATTAATGTACTTCCTTTCCAATTAATTCGTTGAATACTTTAAATGATTATATATTTTCACATTCTTCAGAACAAAAACTATAATTTATAAATCGCATTCAAAATCTTTATGGCTGGCTGATTAAGTGTTTTGGAAGAATTTTTTTTTACTGTGAAATGACAAAAACAAACGAATGAAAAAGAGTCAAAAATTCACAAATCATTCAGTCAGTTTGTTTGGTATGTTGGTGATTTAATTTTAATCTGATATTTGTTTATGTGTGCGTGTGCAAGTCTGTGATTTGTTTAAGGCCGCAAATCAAACACGTGTAAACGATTGTTTGTTTCTCTACTTCATGTCTGGGCCTTATTATTTGTTTTCTTTTTTGCATTTTTTTATAATCGGCAGTTGCTGTTCATACGTGTGTATGTTTGTATAAGTTAGTTGGCTTCGTCTTACCTGACATTAGCATTAAGTGTTAGTAACATTAAAAAAAAAACGCCAAGAAATTTAAACATAAAAGTAAATATTAAAAAAACCACGACTATGCATAAAATGTCTAAGTACAAAAGTCCAAATTATACAAGTAATGTCAATTGAGCGTTAAAAAAATAGCATAAATACATGTTTTTATTAAAATTAAGAAAATAAGAAAGATATTTTATTTATATATATATAGTGGTCTGCATAAACACATAATTCATTGGATTTTACTTTTTTTCGAAATGTAAAAATTGTTTATATTTAACATATGCTTTTTTCCATATTTCCTATATTAAAACTTAAGATTGAATTTAATATACTTATTTGAAATATATAGTTTTACGACATATAGTTTATCTTCATAGTATTTTGGAAATGAAATAAGTGTATAATTCAACATATCGTAGCTGCTCCGACGTGATAGGTTATGTAACAAATTTTAATTTTTTTATTGCATCATTTTGAACCTTTATTGGTCTTACATGTTGCAAGCCGTTTTAATGTATTTTGATTTTTTTTGGAAGTTAAAAAAATCAGCTATGTGTTAGTCATATACGAAATGTTGCAACAAAATGAGTTATGTGTATAATTCACATAACTGTTTTTGGAAAGACATTTTTTACAAGTTTTCTTTCAATTAAAAAAAAAAAAAAAGTAAGAAAGATGTAGTCGGTCAGGCCCGACCATATGATACCCCATTGTGTATGTCTATCAAAATTCGTGGAGGGGTCTTTAGACATGTGAACAATTGTAGACCGATACTTTTACTAAGTGTAAAAATAAATATTCGAATACTACGAATATTACGTTAATACTAACATTTATATGAATTTATACACTTTAGGGTGTTTCCTGAAAGTGGGCTCATATGGGAGCTATATTAAATTATGGAGAGGTTCTTAATGAAATTTGTCACTGTAATTTGTACTTATATAAAATTTATTTATGTCTAATATAAACTTGATACTAACACGTGTATGTGATTTACGCACGTTAAAGTGATTTTCGGTTTTATATGGGAGCTATGGGAGCTATATGAATAGATCTTTATGAAATTTGGCACAAAGATTGATACTTATGTGAAACTTCCTTACACCGAATTTTATTAAAATATTGCTATATTCAAGGCATTTATGATCGTTAAACCCCTATTCCAGGAGGACATTTGTATGGAGGCTAGGTGAAATAATGGACTGATCATAACTAATTTCAATTGGCTTTTTCCTTGTGTCATGAAAGTCCTAACTACCAAATTTCATTGAATTATCTTCAAAATTGCGACCTGTACTTTGTGCATAAGGTTTACATGAAATGTCAGTCAGATCGACTCAAAAAGTGATTTTAAAAGTGATTTATAAGAGGGTTACTTCATATCAAAATGGACAGACAACAGCCACTTTTGGATTTGACATCTCCGATTTCAATGAAATTCACTACAGTCACTGGCTATTAATAATGTTTCTTAAATATAAACTTCTAAACTCAGGGAACAAAAATATAATGTTTTGAAAATTAAAAAAAATATTTGTTTAATTGCTAATAACTTCTAAAATATAGATTATAGACCTCTGGATTTAGTTTCATATTATAGACAAAGATACTATCTTTACAACAATATTTATAACTTTTATTTTTATCAAAACTTCAAACGTCAAAGTTGGATTTAAAAAAAATCAAATCATTTTATCTCATTTTTTTTTTAATTCTTAAAAAATAATATAATGTTGACGTAGCTGATCTCTTGTAAAATTGATTACTCTTGTAAAATTTCAAAACGGATACTCATTCAGTTTAGAAGTTATGGACCAGAAATTAATCTAATACAATAAAAAAGATCAACCATAATAAGTACCATAATACTAAGCAAATTTCAATTCAATAAGACCTGGTAAAAGTTCTGAAGAAAGCACTGTGAACGATATTAGACGAATTTTATATAAAGAAATTGTTGTAAGTAACGTACAAGGTAAGGAACGCAGACGGTGGGAGACTATTACTAGAAAAACGAAGTAAAAAAAAAAAAGAAATCCTCAATGGAAATTTGTACCTTTGTATAAAGCAAAACCCAAAATAGAGGAATCACAATTCAACAATTTCCATTCTTAAAAAATACATGTATGACTAAAGATTTCCATGAATTTTATGAAAACTTAAATCACTAACTTATTCGTTTTTATTAACTTAAAAAAAAAAAAATTATAAATTATTTTATTTTTATATTATAATCTTTCTAATTTATATTTTAGTAACTTTTGTAAATTAAAATCATTTTATCGAAATATATCGGAATAAGAAAACCATTCACCAATCTTTTACTTTTATGCAGCAATTTAAATTTCAGCTAATTATATTATCCTTATAATATTATGTTAATATTAAGGACATAATTAGAGAAAACGTAACAGTTGGAAGAAAAAATTAATTAATTCTTAATGAATCCATATCCACATTAAATAAGTCATTTCTTGGAAACTATATCAAATTTTCAAAGTAAAGTTTAACGAAGCAAAATAGTTATGTGTGAAAAATATTCTAAATGAAAAAATAATTTTGTTGAAAATATTTCAGCAAGATGATTTATGTGTAGTTTTTTGAAAGATTTTATTATTGCTCTCTTGTATCTAATAATTCCGCTTTTTGTTAATATTTAATATTTAATGTAATTGGACTTAGATTCAAACTAATCGTATAAGTTTCAAAGACATTTGCAAATTACAAAATAAATCAGTTTTTTCGCTCTCTAGAAAACCTAATAAAAAGCACCTAAATGAATTTGTCGCAACAGTTACGATATTCAAGTTATATTTTAAATCAAACTATATGAAAAAAATGAGTTGAATTGAAACGATCAAACAAAAAAAAAAAAAAAAAAAAAAATATGTCTCGTTATTTTTAACAAATTTTTGCTTATAAGATAAGAGATTTTAACAAAAGCAATAATGTTAAAAAAAAATCAAATGAAAATGTAAATGAAAATATACATACATATCAGCATTTTTATATGGGATCCCTCTACAATTTAAAAATTCATTGGAATACAATTTTTGTTTCATCCATGGGGGAAAAAAAGTACTGAAAAGGGGTAAAAGCGGGAAATTACATTCAAGCTCAATATTAACCCTACAAACATGGACTTCAGTATATGTAGTCCTAAGTGAATAAGAATTCAAAAGGGGATCTTGTGGTACTTTTTCGTTCTTCTAATGGCACTTTTTGAATAGTTTGTAATAATTAATATAGAAGTATGAAATACAGATACATAGTCCTATTTGGATAAGAAATCACAGGGAAGATTTTGCGTTTTTTTCTTTTGATGGTTATTTTTCGAATTTTTTATAATATTGACCGCAGAAACATGAAATTAAAGATATATAGTACTATATGATATATGGGGAGGTTTTCTGGCATTTTTAATTCTTCTAATAATACTTTTTCAATATTCTTTAATATTCAATGTAGAAGTATGGAATTAAATATATAAACTGTTCTGAGTTTATAAGATTTTATATGAAGTTTTTTTCGGCACTTTTTCCTTCTTCTTTGGTACTTTTTGACCTTCATTTATATATACCGACACAATGTCCTATAAAAATTTTACTGTAGATATCTCTCCCCCAACACTTTTAGAATTTTGGAGTCTTGGAGGGTAAAAGACTCCAGAAATATAGTATATACATCTAACCCAAAAAATGCTGCAAATTTTATGAAATCCGATTTTTTAATCGGGTGATGTACTTATATAATTTAGAGTTTTTTTTTTCTTTATTCCCTATGTTATTTAATGAGTAACTCATAATGCATAAAGAAGTGGTACTTGGGATATCGAACCACTTGCATATTCCTTATTTGAATCAGCCAGTCACTTTTTTATATAAAAATATATATAAAAAATATAATTTATAAAATAAGTAAAATAAATCAAAAAAGTAGTATAAATAAAAAAGAAAATTAAAATAAATGAAAAATAATAAATAATATCTAAAATCAAATAAAGTTTATTTTGATTTGTGTCATTACTTTTAACTACATACATATACTCGTATTACCCCGAAGGAAACCTGGGAGCAAGTGCCTCCAAATCACCAATTTTGTCGATTATTTTGGTGACTTCTTGGCGACATTGTCAACAAAGTGTCTACATTTTTTATTTGCTTTGATGAGAAAAAAAATGTATACACAACAGATAAGAGTTCTAATTCGGCGCCAAAGCGCTACTATTATTTCTCGGCGGCACAATTGTTTTTATTAATCTAGTATTTTTTCAATTGTGCCAGAATAACTACTTAATTATAAATTAATTATAAATTTAAAAAGTACATACAAAATCCAATTTTTTATATTTTGTATTTCTTTTGTTTATTAAAAATTAAGAGCTGACGAGCAGCTTTAATAGGTAAAAAGTTTTATATTTGAGTTCTCAAATATTTGTAATAGTTTTGCAAATGATTTTTTGTTTCCATATCCAGATGTTGTATCAAGTTTTAGTGAAGCAGCCGATAAAACGCTAGGAGGAGCATTGCATCGTCAAAAAAATATATTTTAAGCAAATCTAAAATAAGTGAAAACATTGAATTTGAAGCAGATTCTTTGAGCAATGAAAATTAATATTTTATGAATTCCTTAATTTTTTTAATAAAACGTACATCAAATGTCAACAACGTTAATTTCAGAAAAAGTATCAAAAGTGTAGACTAGAATTACTAAAATAAATATATAGACAATGCCTACATATGGTCCCAAAAGAACTACCAACTCAATAGTACCAGTGTCAGTAGTGGACACGCACTTGTTAAATGTCTATAGTAAAAAAGTATTGCCGGGGGTATAACAAGTCACTAGTACTTGTGACATTGTCAACAGTGGGTCAGTACAGATTTACTACTAACATTTACACCATAAAAGTACCAAAAGTGTAGACTGGAATTACTAAGATGCACTGGTGAGTCTTTGCTGACAATGTCTACATATGGTCCCATGTTAAATGTCTATAGTAAAAAAACATTGCTGGGGGTATAATAAGTCACTAGTACTGGTGACAGTGTCAATAGTGAATCAGTACTGATTCACTAGTGACATTTCTCACAAGGTAGTTACATTTATCAAATTTAATTTTTTTCCCAACAAACATTTGGAAGACATCTTCCTAGAAGAATGTTTCACAATATCTTTTTTTTTATTGTTTAGACGAAAATCATCAAAGCAATAGTTTTCTAATGTTGTCTTTTTATTAGTTTAAAGAAAATTAGGCAATAAAAATCAAAAAATATATAAAGTTTTAATTTTTTTTATTAGTTTTATCCTCAAAATATCGCCCTTTTTCAGCAATAAATTGATGATATCCCATTGATATCATCTAGAAGAAATTAATTCAATACTTTTATTTTTCAGACACAATTTTTTCAGTTGTCGATAAATTGTTCAATAATGAAAAAATATTTAAGAAATTTGTTTGTCTCTTAGGGAAAAAATGGATATTTTATGTGTGCGTTTTTGTTTTCGTGCTTTATTATGTTAAGATTTATGTGCATGCATGCTTTACAAAATGTAAAAGTTTTCTTTATTATATTATTTCCAGATTTATTTACTGATCATTTTTCTATACATTTATTACATCTTTCAGAATATTATCTGGCGGTATCTTTTTTTTCACCTAGCAATATTATTCTTCTTATTTTTCAATAAGAATGCAATAAAATTTTTCTTATAAGCAATACGAATTCAAGACACATTCGTATTATTTTGCTTTTCAATTCAATTCAAAATCATTCGTTACTAAAATATTTTTATGATATCCTGTACAATTGATTTTGTTTCTTTTTGTTTGGTTTTCCTTGTCTTTTTCAATACATATGTGAACACTGAGAACCGATTTTAAGTTCAGAAAACAAAAGCAGTCAATATTTGAAAAGAAAGAGAATGAATTGAAATGTGTTGCAAATATTTACACGATAGATAATTCACAATTGTATACCTATGAACATTAATTTTAATTTAAAACCTTTCCTTTTTGCCACAGAAGTATTCATTGAATTTTTTTCATATTTTTAAGCTATAGCAAATAGAATAATTTAGTTGAAGGAGTATGAGCAATGTTTTTGGTGTTATATGTATGTAGTATATGTATCTTATGTAAAATTCTATGTTTTATAATTTGCTAATGCAAAATATTTTGATATATGCATTACTGATGCCCCCATTAAAATATATGTCATAGATTTTGAAATTGAAATGATTAATTTTTTAAAAATAGTAATAAAATAAATAATATTAATTATACGCACTGTATATATGAATGTTTTATCAATAAAATGAGACATAAGCAAGACATATATATATTCAAAGAACCTGTTGAAAGGTATTTGAAAACTAAAAACAAAACTACTTCCAAATACCAAAACAATCTATCAGAACCAATTAAATAGTATTTACACAGTTAAGCAGAACAAATTAAAAATTTTACGTTTTTTTCTCTTAAATAAATTGACATCTCTACAAGATACACAAATGTAGACATAAACACACTCTATACATACATTTGTAAGTATATATTTATTTATATGAGCGTATGTTGTTTTTTAAATTCTCAATGTGACTGACTTCATTGTTTGTTTTAGTCTTTACATCTTATGAAATTTTTAAAAATACATAGTTTTTATTTAAATTATTTTAAATTATGACTATACTCCATATCAATATGTAGTATGTAGATATAAATTGTGACAGTCGAAAACACGTCATATTAATATTAATAATAATAATAGTAATAAAAATAATAATAAAAGAAAACAAAAAATATGTGCATATTTTTAAAACCTCAAATTCAATAGAAACCAATAAATTTTCATTTTTTATGAATTTTTGTTTATTGTAAGAATATATATATATATATATATATATATATATATATATAAATATAAATATAAATATATAAATATAAATATAAATATAAATATAAATATAAATATATATATATATATATAAATATATATATATATATATATATATATATATATATATATATATACATATATATGTATGGTTGTTAGTCCATTTGTGTTGTCGACGGAAGAACTTTAAAGTGCTTGAGGTGTGTAAGCGGGTGTCAAAATGGCGCACACGTGCATCAACCAACGGACATTAAACCGACGCCATAACAATGGCAAATTTTTGTGCTGTTTGTTGTTTTTTAAGTATGTATTTAACAAAAACTTTGCTCAGAATAAAAAAAAGAAAA
This sequence comes from Protocalliphora azurea, assembly GCA_932274085.1. Lineage (NCBI taxonomy): Eukaryota > Metazoa > Arthropoda > Insecta > Diptera > Calliphoridae > Protocalliphora > Protocalliphora azurea. The sequence continues at coordinate 3,319,361 of OW026519.1, forward strand.
AGACACAGTTTTTACTCTTGTTATTTTCAGAAGCGGCATTAACCAAAACGTTAAAGAAAATCCACAACATAAGTAATACAAATAAACAAAAAGCGTAAAAAACGTTGAAGGTGAGACTGCTCTTAGAGAGAGATAGAGTCGATGAGATGTGTTGCCAATGAAAGAGAGAATGTTTATAAACATTAGGAATTATATAATTTGTTTTTATGATGAATATTGCAGGAAAAAATATATCAATTAAATGATTTATCGAAGATAAAAATGTATATACCTGTAGGCACGTGTGCCGGTTGTAGAGCATGATGAGTAGTAGTAGATTACTCTACAATTTTTCAATACACCCTCAAAATCTGAAGTTATCGACAAAAAAAAAAAAAAAAAAAGAAATATATATATTTTTTTTAAGACTGCACGAGTTCAAAAATATCTTACAAATTTATTGGTAAACGTATTTTAATTTTGAAAACTGGGTTGGAAAGACGACTATATATTTAAGCTCTCAAAATACGCATACGTGTAAATAATCCAAGTTTTTAGGAACTATTATCAATTATATTAATAAAATTTAAATTTTTTGTCGTATTTTTTAAAATTTAGTGAATTTTTTGTATTATTTTGTTAGAAACTATAGAAATTTCTTAATTTTATTAGAAAGTTTATTTAATTACGAATAATACAAAACCCCCATTGTTAAAATCCACAGTGGGGAAGAATCGACATATTTTGGAAATAAACCTGTAACCTCTAATCAACTGGTTGAATTTACATAGCTAAATTTTAGTTTCTTACCCAATTTCAAAGATTTGTATATGCTCTTAAAGCTCTCGATAAGACCTACGAAAAATATGCTTGCATGTGCTAATTACCCCTTATAGTTTTCGAGTTATTTGCATTTGAAATTTCAATTGTCTCAATTTTACAATATCGTGGTCCAGCTTTTTCACATTTGCAACCGATTTTAATAGATTTTTCTATAGTTAACTAAAGAACAAAATTATCTAACGAATAAAAATTTGAAGTCGATATCTTTGTCGAATCCAAAAATAAACGATTTTGAATTTGAAAATTAATAATATTAGAATTTTTGTGTATTTTTGTCCGAAAAAGTGTCTACACTCTTTTTTTTCTAAAGTAAAATTCTTTTTTTGGAAATACCAATGTGTTCCAAAGAGTTTGCAACGGCTTTTTTCAGATCTGTGGACTTTATGGGCAATATTTAAAAATTCTATTTTTGGGTTCTTCGCCGATTTTTTTGGGAAGGGATTCTTTTTACGAAAATCATAAGTCAACAATAGCCTAAAATTTCGTTAAGATATCTTAACAAACAAAGATTTTATAGAGATAAAATATTTATAGTTTCTCCATTTTTCAAAGATCAAGTAGAAATTTGCCCCACCGTGAACTAGAAGGAAAATTGTTAGTTAAAATTTTTTAAATAGTTTTTTTTAATTACGTAAAATATGGTACATATTGCATACCAAATGTTAGAATTTTTTTAAAAGAAACAAATTCACCCATTTTATGTTGCGTATGCTTTCTATAAAATATGTGCCTTTCGAAATGTGTTTAAAATAATGTAACATTAAAAATTGTTCTTTGATTTTAGCAAATGGGGCCTTGTTTTATTCATAATTAAATAGACTTTTTAACAAAATAATACAAATACAAATAAACAAATTTATCGGTTTTTAATTATTTTTCTTGTTGTATTAATTAAGTAATCAACAGGGCAACCAAAAATATGCAAAATCATATTTTTTTCCGGGTTTCCAATTTTAAGTATTTTGGCATCAATTTGTTACAGCATATTTTAGTCTTAAAAGTATATTTGTTATATTTTCATAGAAAATCCTTATTTTAGATCATATTTTAGAAATGACATATTTTTGTATATTTTATACTTACGAGCATTATTTTGTATGTATTACATTAAAGAACACAATTTTGTGTATTTTTGCACCAAAGAGCATAATTTTGCATATTTTACACCAAATAGATTTTTTTAGATTTGTAGTTAGTAAAATTTTCGTTTTACTGTCATATATGTTTTTCAAATCCGATTCTCTAGTAATTTTTATCCTATAAATAGATAGACATTTTATAGTTTCCTGATGCAAAGTTTTACCTTTGAATATTTTTAAGTAAGTTATTTTTATCAAGAAAAGTTAACAATTTAAAATTTATCCAGAAAAAGTAGTATTTTAGGGCATATTTTTTAAATTTAAGGTCATATTTTCTGATTTTATAAGCATTTTTTTAGAGCATATTTTTGCTTGCCTTGGTAATCAAATATAAATTAAAAATAACTGGTGATTTGAATATGTAATTGAACATATATTGAACATATTTTTTAATACATTGAATTTCAATTAATAAAACAATTGAATATACATTTTTCGTAATTGAAGCAGGATTTTAGAATTTTCTGCGTAAGAAGAAATAGGTCAATTAAACGATTTATCAAAGATACAAATTATTCCAATTACTATTTTAATTGTATCAATTATTCAAGTACTCAATTCTAATTTTCTAATACTTTTTACTAATAAGAAGGGAATTAATTAATTAATCAAATACAAATAAAATGTTATGTGATGATTTGAATAATTGAATAATTTTTTTTTAATATGTTGAATTTCAATCAACAAAATAATTGAATATGAATTTTTTGGCAATTGATACATGATTTTAGATTTTACTGTATAGAATTAGAATTTAATATAATACAAAATTTAGTTATATATATATATATATATATATATATATATATATATATATATATATATATATATAGAATTAGAATTGAATATAATACAAAATTTAGTTATATATATATATATATATATATATATATATATATATATATATATTAAAAATACTTCTTTTTCTCCTCTAATGATATATAAAAATAAAAAAAACTTTGTTTTATTGAAATCAATGTATTAATTTTTAATAAATTTTTACATATTCACAACAATTTTTATATTGACATATAATTTAAAAAATATAATTATTTTCCGGTGTAAACAAGTCAGCAACATGTTGACATGTTCTCTGCAACATTTTGTAGTTTTTCTTTTAACTGATTTCATTCATTGTGCTTTGTTTCTGAACAAAAAGTTCTCTGAATATTTGTCAGTGGGTTTTAAATGTAAATTGCAAATAATTTAGAGAATCACTATGTCTAACGCTTTCAAACTTGACGCACATGCACGTTTAACCGGAAGTTTGATTATCAAATAAATAAATTGAAAACAAAGTAAATAAATTGAAGTAGCAAAGTAATAGTGAAAATGAATACATTTTAATAAAAAGTGCTAAATTTTAATTTAAATAAATTCATAATTTAAATAGAGAAAACCATTTGGTCAAAGAAAAGAAAAATATTAAGAATGTACCAGTGTGTACTAAAATATTTCGCAGTTAAAAAATATAAATAAAATATAAAATATTTAATGCAATAAATAAATATATTGTTAATAATAAAAATTAATAAACAAGTTTTAGAAATATTTACAAGCATTGTGATTTTATTGTTGTCCTGAGATAAACCATCATCAATTGTAAACATTTTTGTTGTTTCTTTGCTTTTCAAGTAAGTAACCTTTAATTTCCGCATAACCTTAAAATATAAACTGAGAAAAAGAAAAAATAATTGTAAAATTACTGCGAACAAAGGAAGAAACAAAACATAGGTTATATGCCAAAATTACAAATTTAGGTGTTTGAGCTTCAATGTGTCTCTGTTAAAAAATAATAAAAAGGCGACAATAAAGCACGCGGTGAGAGCAAAATCCTCTTTCATATTTATTCTTACTCGTGGTCCTTAGCTAACATAAAATATTTAACATTAACAATAACATCATGTCAATGGTAAATGTAGACCGTTTATGTTGATGTTAATATTAATTTTTTTTAAGTCTAAACGCGATTGTTAAAGCAAATGTTAAAAAAACATGTTTAAACATCAGGCCTCACACACAATGTTTTTTACTAAACAAATAAAGAAATTATTACACGTGAGTGGAAGGCAACAACAAAACAATGAAAAAACAAGAAATTAACATGAATGCATGTACACCATAATGAAGACATTGAAATTTGAACATAAAATTTTAAAATGATGTTTTAACATCATCTCATTTCTAATGAAGACTACCCGTTATAAATTATATGTGATGAAAGACTATGGGTTAGAAAATATTGCAATTTTCTTATATCTTCCCTTTTTCCCCTCTTTATGACACTTGGTTTAGCTATTTTTTTTTACTCCTGTTGGCATAAATACATCTGTATATTTTTTATGTCTAATTTTATTTAGTATAAATATTACAAATGCTCAATAGGTATGATTTTTTTTTTTGTTATGCATTTCCTCAAGGACGCATAAGGTCGAATAGGACATACATTAGCATTGTGAATATATTAACATTTGTGAATTTGGATGTGAAAATTTGTTGCTAATATTTTCTTCGTTGTATTGTCTTATCACGTTTCCGTTTTTTGTTGTTGTTGTTTCTAAGTGTGTTTATGGTTGTAAAAGGTTGTAGCAGAAGTGTGTGTATAAACATTTTCTAATGCGGAAGTCACTAAGAATAGTTTTTCACATGTTGAAATTCATTATCAAAACTATTGCTATAGTATCAACAAAAATTATCTTCGGGAAGAACTGTTCCTTGTGAAAGTGTCTTCCGAAACCATTATAGAAGTGTCTTAAAAGAGTCTTCTTACTATCTTCTAGAAAATGATTTTGTAGACCTTCTATTTTTTTAATTATTGTACTAATAAATATAACGCAAGAATTTTCAAATTTTAGATAACAATTTTATTTCACATATAAATTTTATAAAACGCATAGAAATTAATTTAGCAGTTATTAAATCTTAATGAAAATTATACGTGAATTCTGTGTATCTGTAAAGGAAAAATAAAATTAATTATATATGGATGTACATTTTTTATAAAATTGTTTTTTAATTACCTTAGAGATTAATCCTTAGAGTTTATTTGGGAAATTTTTCACTAAAATATTTAAACGTTACTCAAATTTTTCGATACCAATTAGTAAAATTAAAATAAGATTTATTTATTTTTTAAAAAGTTAGCTTTGATGAACATACAATGAAATACAATTTTAGTTAAAGAAAATGATTATCTTCCTAACAAACCCAAAAAGATTAATGGGCAACAGTAATATATTTTGTTATTGTGACTACAAAGTATACTTCTGGACGATGAATGTATTATGTAAATTTTGAACAATCATCCAACAATCTTCCAGAAGACACAAAGAAGTGGCGTCTGGAAGATAAACAACAATATTGTTTTTTTTTTTTTTTCTTTGAGATAAACCTATAATACTAAGGAGGTGTGTTTGTGTGAATATTGAGAATTTGACATTTAATATGAATATGATGAGAAGAATGTTTAATAAGAATCTTTGAGACTAAAACCAACAACTCCACACTCCTTTAAAAATTTCTTTGTGCTTTGTGGATTATTGTTTTATTTGCATTTATTAAAAAAAAAAAAAAATTAAAAAATATGAAGACGATTAAACCTAATAGATTAATTTTTTGTTAAATTTATTATACAGCCACACCTATCTAATCAGCAATTAATATGAGTTTTAGAACAGCAATAGACACAAAGAGTGGACGTAAAAATTTTAATGTATTAGTGTATTTGGTTTGTTTACGCTCTTTGTTACGAATGTGTTTGTTATATGTAGCACACAAAAAATAATTTTTTAACGCTCTTTGTTATGTGTTTTGCATTTGTTTTTCTTAATCATGCGATATGAACCTACGTTGTTGAACGCTAGAACAAAATTAAATGATTCTTTGTTTTTTATTCGGTCACAATTGTTTAGCTTCGCTAACCTTCGTGTTGTATAATGGAAAATGCCGGCTCCCGAGTGCTATGTGCACTGATTTTTGATTTGGAGAAGGAGAATATTATGCTTCGAAAAATTCGGATAAAATTCGAACAAGTTATTTAGGTCTTATTTGTTTAAATATTTATGTGTAAGAAATTCAAATATCTCATTTGGAACTGATCCCTAAATTTTGTTACGTTATTAAATGCGAGTCCCAAAGGCCTTTAATACGATACCAAGTTTTCATATTGTTTCTTTGGCAAATATAGAAAAAAAAATCCTAAAACTCGAAAAAAAATTTTTTTCATTTTAATCCAGCCATGACAAAAATTTTGAGAAGCGGTATTTTAGAATGAAATAAATTTTCATTTGAGCTGCGAACATTGATACTTCTCATTTTGGGGCTACGTTAATGTACATACTAGGTGTGATAATAAAATGGTTTCATCGCCTAATTGTTTATATAAAATGATGAAATAATTTTAGTTGTTATAAACAATTGTCCTTTGATGTCGCTATAACAGTTCTATTTTCTCTTTATAATTATGCACTAAAAATCCTCTTTAAAATTCTTTAATATAAATTGAAATTGTTAATTATAACGTACTCAAACTTTTTAGTGTTGAAATATTTCAATTTAAATTTTATTTTTCTTTCTTTGATAATACTAATTCTTAGTAATCAATATAATGCACGCGCCATTTAATATACAATAATTTTATTTTTATTTGTGATACAATTTTATTTGTGTAATCACACACTTACAAATGTGAATATATTTTTGTTTTAATAATAAAACATTTACTTTTTTCCTAAAGATAAAAAATCTACAGTACAATACACGTTTTTCATATTCTGATGCTATTTATTTGAATATAGATCAGTTATTTCTGCATTAAAATCCACATGGCAGCACTCATTCTCTGGCATGGAATTTCTGAGTCAGTTAAAATACACATGATTAATGAATTATAAACCTATAAATCACCTGTTTTTAGTTGATTTTAGTTCTCAAAATAAACCGTTATACAGAAAATGTGTAGCGCCACTTATTGCCATTTACTTCGAGAACGATTTGTTTGTTATACTAACATTTTTTTAATTAGTTCAACAGTTTTGGAGATATTTAAAAAATACTGTTGAAAATAACGTTCTTAGAAAAAAAATTGGTAAAAAAAATTTAACAAAATTACTTATTTTTCTAATTTTTCATAAAGCTGCATATGTTACAAATAATATATTTCATTAAAATCTATGTATAAATGTGTATTTACATCACAAAAGGAAAAAAATTATACTATGTTACAAAACAGAAAAAATTAGATATTCTTTTAAAATTACATAATGACATTTTCAGAAATTTAAATACATACTCGCAATAATATCATATCCCCCTGTATTGTATATTTCGATTCCAAAAAAAAAAAAAAAAAATCACTTTCGAATTTCAATTTATAAAGCATACAAATTCGAACGATCTTCCTTTCGAATTTATTTACAAAATTACCCCTTGGAAAAAAAATAATTTGTAAGATACAAAATATATCACAATAAGTGATCAAATACATAAATGGCAGACGTGAAAAAAATTTCATTGTTTAAAATGACATAGCAAGTTGGTTTTTAAATTTTTTTTGTTTTTTTGTACCATACGTCTGATTCATGATCAAATTGCTGTATGTTAACAAAATAACAATAACGTTTCTTATAACAGCCGTTGGCAAAACTCCACAACTTTAAAGCAAAAACAAATGAAAACACACACAAAACAAGAACATAAACGATAAGTTAGCATCCACTCACTACTTAGTCACTCAGAGAAGCCATCGCTTTTTTTCCAACAATGAACAAACTTGGTTCACATTTAAGTGATCAAGAACTAAATAAAATAATAAATAAATAAAAAATAAATTAAAAAAATATATATATTTTCCTCTTTTTTTCTTCTTTTTATACCCTTCACCACAGGTATAAGTGGTACATATAACTTTCTTATTCCGTTTGTAATTTGTTATATATATATATAGGTGCTAAAATTTTACACTCTATTAGTTTCAAGTCTTATGAATTCAGATCTGCTTCCCGTTTGTTTAAAATAGTTACCACAAGACTAATTAAGTATATAAGTCAGTTTCATATATATATATATATATATATATATATATATCAAGTTTTTAAACAAATTACCCTGGACTGGGAATTTTGTAGGAAATCTAGTGGATACTTTCAAAACAAGTTTATGGCAAAAATTAACGCCCCCCAAGTTAAAAATCTTAAAAAATAGGCCAAAAAAGAGGGTAAAATTTGCTTCGACCAAAATATCTCTTAAATCAAAATAGATACTCTACGTATGTATGTATGTTTTTTTGTAGAGATTTGTAACGACTATCTACATATATGCATTTTTTACATTTTTGGTGAATTTTTAAAAAAAAATTACATACCCGAGGTGACCAATCTTTTGGGTGTACCCTCTACCCCCGTGATAGGCTAGGGACCTGTGCTCCTTCAAATCAGCTCGAAAATACCTCAGCTCTGGCCAGGTAAATTTTGTTCAAATATCTTTAACGGTGTACAAGTATGTAAATGTATGTTTTATTTTTAAGTATAAATGTGAAAATATTATTTGGTGGTAAATTAGTAAAAGATATAAAAAATTCAGCACAGCCGAATATAGCGCTATAATTTGTTGTATTTAAACTTAAATACATACGTATGGATATTTTTGATTGTTTAATTTCATTGAAGTATTTCAAATGTTGTTGTATTAGTTTTTTATTTTTTGTAGTAAATTCAATTCATTTTTTTCTTTTTGTTGTTCCTGTTTTTGCTGCTGCTCGTGTTTGCAAATTAATTTTAAACGAGGGTCGCTAAACCATCTTCTAGGTAGAATAAACGAGGTAGAGGAGGAATGATTGCGGTAGCACGTGTATGATGAAAATTTAATAAAGCAGAACAACAGCAAATTCAGCAGCAGCAACAAAAATACACATAAACTAATTATTACTCAGGATTTTGTTCTGTTTATCAGCAGTTGCTTGGGTAAGAAATAAAAACAAAATCCCAAAGTAAAAATATACAAGCAAAAGCAATAATGACTAAGTCAGCTAGAAAATAAAATTCAAAAGCAAAAACGTTTATTTATTGCATTATTTATAATTATGTATTTGTTAGTGTTGTTTTATCTTTTAGTTTTATCATTAGATATAAAAAATGGTGTATAGCATTTGTAAAAAAACAAATATTTTAATAATGTATTTGTATTATATTTTTATTGTTAATGTTACTTATCAATACGTGTACAATTTTTATATATTTCATTTAACAAACACCTCATACAGGTAATAATAATAAAAATGTAGAACATTTAATTATAATTTCAATAGAAAAGTTAAACACACACATACCCATACCCACACGGTTATATATACACGCAGAACAATGCTTTCAGTCAGACATATTCATAGTTTTACACGAGTCAGCCAAAAATTACACTGGCTCATTACGTTTGCTAATTGTCGTTATAGTTTTATTATTATTTTTCTGAAGAAAAAAAAAAAAAAAAGTTTTGTTGTTATTATTTGTTTAGTTGTTGTACCTTACTATAAATACTTACTTTTTCAAATATATTAACTTTAATGTTTAATTCAAAATATTCATGGAACTTGATGCAATGGTGACATGTTCAACTTGAAGTGCTATTTTTATGAAAAAAAAAAAAAATCGAATAAATGTCAAATTATGCTAATGAAAAATATTTTTAAAAATTCGTAAATTTTAATCCCCCAAAACAAATACTTAAAAAAATTTTACTAAATATAAAAGAAAGTGGTTTCAAAAATTCGTCATCGCATACTGCATCGCAAATTAATCTTGATTGTTTTTATGAATGAATGACATTGTAAGAAAGCAACTAATTTTTCATCTCACATAAAACTACAAAAAAGATAATATTGTATATAATCATCGTTTTATAATTAATTACTAACACGAGTTTTTTTTTTTTGTATTTTATTTCACAAGCAAATTTTGTTAAAACTTCCGCTATTAAATCTACGACTCTTTGTTGTTTAAGTTTTGCAAAAATGTGCAAAATGCTAAATAAACAAAACAATAAAAAAATATACATATATATGTATAAATATACATATTCACACATACATACATACGTAAATAAAAATATAACATATAAAACAAACCCATTTCTTTACTTTTTAGTTTATTTAGTAACACGTGTAATTTAATGTGTCAAGTTTTATTTTCACTAATAATAGAAATGTGGTTTTATTTTTATTGTAATTTTATTAAAAAAAAAAAAAAAAATACACGAGTATACCTAGATTTGAATACATACTTACATACTAAAGTACTTTAATGCATACTCATACTATAAGTTAACAAGATATCTACCTCTAAAGCTAAGTTAACAGCTGATTTTAGTTAAACAAAAATATTTGCATAAAGTCAATAATGTGGTAAGTGTGGAAATATATATATATATATATATATATATATATATATATCATTAATGTAAATTATGAATTTTGCAACAGATAAATTGATAATACTAATTGATAATAATAAACATTCATTTAATAATTTACGTCAAATAAATTTATGGCATCAAATAATTTTCCAATAAATTTGAAAAAATAATTTGCATCTAATTTGAACAGGCTTTAAATTTTCCCTTTCTCGTATTTAACGATATTTGATAGCCGTTTCATCAAACAAAAAACGTCAAAAATTGCGGGAAAACATTACCGAATATTTCGTGTCAAATATGAACTTAGCTTAAGCCATGAGATTCCCATTAACATTTTTTATACTAATTATGTGATAGTTTTAAGCTTTCAAATTATTCTAAAATATAAAAGATAAGATTTTGAGTTAATTTATTTAGAAACTGAAAAATATGGAAAATTTAAATTTATAATTTAAAAGAGAAGAAGTTTTAGTAAAATTAAAATTATATCAACTAAATACGGATAATACAGAAAAATTTTGTTTCATCTCATGCATTTTTATCCACCAGGTTGTATCCTTACAATATACAAAAATTACTATTGAAATACCTTCATACCGAAATTCATAAATATGAAACTACTTTTAAATATAAATATTTTTACGACTTTTGTTTTTATAATTTATGTAAGTGTTAGTTTTTGTATTAATCAATTTTATTTACAATATCTTTTTTTTTTAATTTTTTGTTTTTACAAATTTGCGTCATATCTGCGAAAATTTGCCAACCATCATGAATTGCGCAATTTTGCTTTGAATAATTTTTCATTCATTTACTACAAAATTTGACATTTAATTGACACGTTAAATCACTTAAAATATATAAAGTCGTAATATTATACATAAATGGAAATGGAAATATAGTTAAAAAATATTTCACGAGATGGTGGACAAAATTCAACACAGGCAACAAAAATTTAAAAAAAATTTCTGCGGCTTGCAATTTTTTGGTCAATTTGAACATACTTGACTTTAGTTCTTGAGATAAACCGTTACATAAAAAAAGCTACCAATACCGTTACCTTTTTACTTTTTTGAATTGGTTGCCAACCTTGTTACACCTACATCACCATAGGTGGTTGGGGTAGTATGCGTTTGTGTTGATGTTTGTAACGTATAGAAAAAGTTATCCTATATCCATTTTAAAAGTATATAAGACTCAAAATCGATTTAACGATGTCCGTCCGTCTGGCTGGCTGGACGGTCAGCTGGCTGTCCATGTAAACTTTGTGCACAAAGTACGGGCCGTAATTTTAAAGATAATTCAATGAAATTTAGCACGTGGGCTTTTTACGATACAAGGACGAAGCCTATTGAAACTTTTTTTGACCGGTACTTTATTTCACCTAGCCCCCATACAAATGCCCCCGGGAATAGAGTTTAAACACTCAAAAATGTCTTAAAAATAATGAAAATTTAATGAAATTTGGTGCAAAGAAGTTCTGTACAAGTATTAATCTTTGTAACAAATTTTATGAAGATCGGTCCACAATTGAACATAGCTCCAATATAAACCCCGCTTCCGAAAATCACTTTAAAGTGCATAAATCCTATACGAATGTTAGTATCAAGTTAATATTCGACATAGATAAGTTTTATGTAAGTAGAAACAATATTTCCAAATTTTATGAGAATCGGTTCATAATTTACCATAGTTTACATATAAGCCCACTTCCAGGAATCGCTCTAAATTGCATAAAATCATCTAGATGTTAGTATCAGCGCATTATTCTGTATTTGTAGATTTTATTTTACATTTAATAAAATTGGGCACAGGTGTAATATAGGTCCCCTTCCCGAATTTTTATGCTTGTAGACAATGGTGTAGGGTATCATATAGTCGGTCTTGACCGACTATATCTTTCTTTCTCGTTTTTTTTGTGAAACTGGATTTTTAGTGAAATTTTGGGTTTTTTTAAATTTTAATTTTTTTTTTGTAAAGTTTTAGGTTTTTGGCGAAATTTTGAATTTTTATGAAATTTTGGATTTATGGTTAATTTTCGAATTTTTAGTGAAATTTCAAATTTTTGTGCAATTTCGAAATTTTTGTAGAATTTTGATAATTTTTGGAAGCATCAATTATAAAGCATTAAATATTAAAAATAAATTCTTCTCGTAAAAACCTCTGATCACCCCCTATTTAATTTGAGGGTGGAACAAGTAACATATTTTAAAAATTTAAAGGCAGTAGAACAAAAAAGAGGGAAAAGGGTAAAATAACGGAGACATTTTAGTCAAAAAAGAAAACGCCATTAAATATTTTTTAATTTTGTTATTTGAGACGTTCTTATAACAAAATCCAACATAAAATCTTTAACTGAGTTATTACAGTTTTTAGTTTTATACAAAACATTTTGCATGTGTATTAGACTGCACCAAAATTTACCGACTTTTGAAATTTGACTGTAACTCCTACAAGAATCGTTCATTGGGATGAAAAAATATATTGTGTGAAATATTAGTAAAATCGGATATCGTTAACCCGTTCCGCATCGGACTTGAACTTTGTACGGTGCGTTTACATGGGAAAATATGACTTTTTTACAGTTTTTAGACAAATTTAGCTATTAAATGCTCTGCTTTGTAACAAAATATTAACAGTTGTTACTAATTTCCCAGTCCATTAATGTTTTTTAGACTACTTGTATAAGGAGTGTATAAACAAATTTTTAATTTTTTGAGAAATGTTTAAATAAAATGCTATTTTTAATTAAATTTGAACCATATTTACTGAAAAATACGATTTTGTTTCTGCAGAATAATTCAAACCCCTTTTATGATTGGAACATATGGTCACAGCTAAAAATAAATATAATTATAAATAATAATTGTTATGATCATATTATAATGAACACAGTATTATTAAAATTAATGAAAATTAACAACGATAACATAATATTATTGTAGCGACAATGCCGTAACCATGTTTTTTCTCTGCGTACACTTGGTTAAATATTTTTGACTTTTAAGACTTTTTCAAAACTAGTTTCAAACTTTAAAAAAATTTTGTTAAACAAAATTCAAAGAAGTTCAAATAAAACTTTGCAGACAGATAGTCAGTACCACAGAAAATAAATTTAAAAAATAATTAGGTCAATTTAATTCTGCGAATTTCGGCAAAAACTCATTTTTTGCAGTTTTTTAGTTATAAAGTAATTTTTTAGCTGATTTTAAGACTAAACCAAATTATTGCACAATAAGATAAACCATATCTCAAAAAATATACTATGAAGTTTTTGAGAAAATTGGACAAGGATCATCTTCATAATAAGAAGGTCAAAGGTCAAAATTTAAAATATTTAAATTTTTCAAGAAAGACGTCACCAAAAAAAATATATATTTTTTTCTTTTAAATTTTATCTTTATCTTTAAGTTTTTTTTGTACAATCCTTACACAAGTGGTCTAAAACATATTAATGGTCTGGAGAATTCATAATAACTTGAACATTTTTTAACCGATTTTTTCTTTATATATCTTGTTTGATAGATAACAATCTGTAGATTAAGATTTTTAACCATTTGTTATAAATCAAACTTAATAGCTAAATTTTTCTCGTGCAAACTTCAGATCCTATGCGGAACGGGCATCTTTTTATATCAAAATTTACCGACTTTTGAATTTTAACCGTAACTCCCCTTGGAATCGTTCGCGAACGAATAGTAAATTTTAATGATGTATTCTATAAAATAACTTTTATTTACAAGAAATAAATAAATAAATAAATAATTGAAGGTTATATTGCGTAACATTGATACTATTTATTTGCATTTCTTAACTCTTCATCGACGTCATCAAGCATTGTACGTGTGCAGTTAAGTTATATTATATCTATTCACATAAGAGAGCAAATATGATAGCTAGTGAGGTAGAAATAGAGCAGCAAACAAAAAAAAAAAAAAAATGCATTACTACACTTGCAATAATTTTTGCAAGTAATACAGCTGTATTTTGTGTGTTTTGAAAATGCTCAGTTGAGAAAGGAAAGGAATGAAAATAAAATCAAAAGTCCTTTAGCATTTTTCAAGGTTATAATGCACGAGTAATAACAATTGAACCTTTTTATACCCTACATCACAATAGGTGGTTGGGGTACAATGCGTTTGTACTGATGTTTGTAACGCACAGAAAAAATCATCGAACACCCACCTTAAAGTATACCAATCGACTCAGAATTACTTTTTGAGTCGATCTAACGATGTCTGTCCGTCCGTCTGACTGGCTGACATTCCATGTAATCCTTGTGCACAAAGTACACAATTCAATTTCATTGAAGATAATTCAATGAAATTTGGCACGTAGGACCTTCATGACATAAGATCGAAGCCTATTGAAATTTGTTATGATCGGTCCATTATTTCACCTAGCCCCCATACAAATGTCCTCCCGAAATAGGGGTTTAACGATTATAAATGCCTTAAATGTAGCAATATTTTAATGAAATACGGTATGAGGAAGTTTTGTATAAGTATCAATCTTTGTCCCAAATTTCATGAAGATCGATCCATAATTGATCATAGCTCCCATATAAAACCCTCTTGCGAAAATCACTTTAACGTGCATAAATCACATACACATGTTAATATCAAGTTTATATTCCACACAAATAAGTTTTATATAAGTAGAAATAGCTCCATAATTTAACATAGCTCCTCTAAAGCATCCACAATTGCTCACATGTCTAATATTACACCCCACCAAGAATTTTGATGGACATACAACAATGGTGTGGGGTATCATATGGTCGGGCTTGACCAACTATATCTTTCTTACTTGTTTTTGGTTTTATTTCTGTTCCTGCAGTTCTTTCTTTTTTTACTTGCTGAGAATCCACTAAAAACTATTTCACAACAAATTGTTACTGTCAGTTAATAAGAGTGTGTTGACTGTAATACATCAACGAAAATAGATAAAAACATAATTACAGTTTTGTTTTTTTAAAACGTGAATATTTTTAGTTTATGTAATAAATACTTAGGGGATGAAGTTTTTAGATTTTTTTCAATTGTAGGGATTTTTGAGATTTTTCTTAAGGTATTTATTAGTGTTATGTGTAATATTAAGTGATTTGTGTGTAATTATAAAAATCTCTTTAAATATTCTGAATGTAAAAAATTGGGAATAAATGTTTTCTATTAACATTTATCTACTTTAATTGAAGTTGAAGAATTGAAGTTAAAAATTCATTCATTCGTATATAATAAAAAACTCACTTTGTGTTTTATCTCAAGCAATAAATATATTTTAATTTTATTAAATTGGACCGTATAATTTATTAATTAAATTCGATAAATAAATAAATTAAAACAAGTCCGTTTATGTTGAAAATACAATTTCAATTCAATTTGGTGAATGTATAAAATAGTATTTTTAAAATGTAGATATCCAAACATAAATACGTACATATATATATATATTTATGCACACAAGTGAATTTATACAAGTATTTTTATATATATGTAATAAATATTTACAAACGTTTGCAGAAATTTATAATAAATCAAGAAGTAAAAGAAATTATAGAATATTCGCAAAAAAATTTGAAGGAATTAACATTTTTATTATTTATTGAGTTTGTTGTTGTATTAATAATATTATAATGAAGTGGAAGAATCCAACACAAATGTCGTTTAGTTTTATTTCATTCAAACATATGCTCGCTTATTTGCCTTCATCGATAAGAATGTATGTATATTGAGTTGGAAAAATAACCAAAGTTAATAAACATATATACATACATACATATATACATATATTTGTGTTCACATACGTATTTATAATTAAATACTTACACATATGTATGTGTATAAAATTCTGTGAATATTTGGGTCATTTCCTCCACGTGTAAACTATTTAAAAGTTTTGTTTATTTGTTATTCAGCCATTATACGATTTTTTTTGTAACATGTGTGTATGTGTTAGAGCATATGTGTGTGAATGAATAAGTATGTGGAAATGTATTAGTAAGGTGTAAATGCATATTAGAGTAGTAGTAAAAAAACTATGAATAATTTTGTTTACTTTCATCTTGTTTTGCACATTGGGGCCGATCGCAAACATTTTGGTAATAAATCTGTATTTTCTAAACTACTGAACGGACCGAATTGAAATGTATGGGAGAGAAGCATCTTGTAGCCACCATGTAGTAATACGAAATAAGTTATAGGGGTCAAAGTTGACCACCTCGAGAATGAAAAAGTTTAAACTAATCGTAAATTTTACAAGTCAAGCTCGATTTCAAAGATTTAAAAACCTTTGTAAAGAACTTATGTTTTAAAAGATATTTGTGCTTGAATTTGAAAATTTCGATTTCTTGCCTTGACATTTTTTCTAAAATAGTTTCCATAATATAAGAGTGAACATTTTTTTCAAAATATCCTAAGATTCCCAATATATTTCAAAATACGTGTTTAAAATTTGTTATAATTATCTCAAACTGTATAGCAGTGAAAAATTATCAAAGTCAGGACATTGAATTAGGTACGAAAAGTTGCTGTTTTTTTTACAGAAAAGTGGCCTAATATTTTTACTTTTTTCTCAAAATGTATTTAATAAAAAATATTTTTTTTTCACATATTCGGAAGGACAATATATATATACATATTTATTTCCAAAATTTTTTAGATCGCCCTAGGAACAGATACATGCTACTGATATTTGCTTCTTCAAATGTAGTAAATTGCATTATTGTAGTTAAACGTTATATTTAAATACTTATAGAAGAAGAAAAATAAATGAAGAGTAATGAGTGAAGCGTATGTTGAAATTCAATTTTGTTTTAGCTACATATTTTTCCTTTTATTGATGCTAAATACTCTATTAAGAATTTTTAAATTTTCCATATGAATTTGTTGCAATCAAATTGTTAGTATTTTGGTAAAAATATAAATATATAGCTTTCTTTAATTTATTACCTTAACATCCCTTCTTCTTAAAAATGTTACTTGTCTTCCCCTATGTAGATTTACGATCAAAACACGTGTAATCATCTTATATATACGTTTTAATTAAACTAATTTCTTGTGTGTAGACAGGTACCTCAGGTTTAATCATTAGTTACGGGTGTTTAAATATTTGTACCTCTATAAGAGTACACAGAGAAAACAAATTCGTTCTGAAAACTGAATTATTTGCAAATCGGTTCTACGTATTACCAGTCAAATGTATCGACTTTCAGTAACGTAATATTACCATAGAGAGAAAAAACAATCGTTTGTGGTAAACGAATTTATCACCACCTAAACTGGTTGCAATTACCGAATAATTCGATCTCTATAATAATGTTGCATAACAAACTCTAATTATACACAATTATTTAGAATAATTATTTTTATTTTTTATAAGATTGTACAAATGCTTGTCAAAAAAATAATTTAATGTATAATCACCAGATGGAGGAAAAAATCTCATATAGTTTTCACTTGAGATTCCATAATCAGAATTTTGGTTATTCCTTCCAGAAAAGACTGCATGTATACAAATCACACCTAAAGCTGGAAATCTGTTTAACAATCAATTACATTGAAGGCAATATCGTTATAGTCACTTTCATATAAACATGATATATTTATATATCGGTACAGGTATTCATAAGGAAGCAATACATAGTGAAACTGCTCCTACGCCTATTTTTTTTTCAAACAATTTGTAATCTTATATAATATGTATGTATATGATAACTTACTTTATTATGGATTTGTTTTTATATTTTAAAATTGATTTTAATATTTTTCATAAATTATTTTTATTTTTATATATTTTAAAATTGTAAAAAAGTCAAAGAGTATTTTTCAATTTTTCTATCAGTAGGTTAATAAATATTTGTCGGTTGGGAACACCGAATTTTATTTTTTATGCAATAACTGAATATTTGTGGCTAGTATTATTGATTGATTACAGTAACTGAACATATATTGTTACAAACATTTTTTATAGTTCATTTTGCTTTTTAATTATAGCAACTGATATTTATAATATAAATGTGAATTTATTGTAGTTGCATCTACCGATTGTTTTTAGTTGATTGTTCTATGGTGTGGAATGGTGAAAGTAACTATTTTAATGATTATATGGACTTGATTACTGTTATAATGATGATTATAAAAAATTCCTGGAATTAAGAAATTTTCTACAACAACAATAATATTTTAGTTAATTATATGAAATGTTCATTACCATTACCGTTTTCCAACCGACTTTTTCCCTGTGTGTATAGAAATTTTATTTTTCGTTATTAATAGTTTAAATAATTTGTTATTTGTTTTTAAAAGTTATTCATAGCTCCAGTATTTTTTTTTTTTGCAAATTTATTTTGTTTATTAAGAACGTATCTATAAAAAAAGATCAACACGTGCCAACGTTTAGATAACAAATTAGCGGAGGAAACTATAAAACGTTAATTTCATTTTTAATATATAACGTATCATTTATTAGACTGCATTTAAACACACGTTAATATTTTTAAGCCATTTTACAAGTAACTACAAAGTGTAAGTAAGATCTTGTGGTATTAGTAGTCATGAGCCGAAAAATTTAAAATTTAGATTTTAAGTATATTTTAATATTTAATATTTGGATCGAAATAAAATTTAAACCAGTAGAGGTATCCAATGGAATTTTGGCACAGCATAGATATCTTATCTTAAAATCAGGGAATTAAAAACTCCCAATTATTTGTACCAGTCCGGATAAAACTTGTTTTTAAAAGAGAATTTTTTCATTATAAAATATTGTTTGTGTTTAGCGAAAACAAAAAATCAAACTATTTTTTTAATCTCAAGTTGGCATTTTAAGAATTTTAGGAATAAAATAAGATCGTTAGAAAAATTTAAGGATTCAAATTGAACACGCCAAGTTAAAAAACTCATACTAAACTAAAAGACATGCCCGAATATCTCTTAAGCCACACATGTTAGTGTATTTTTAGATTTATAAGGATTATCTGTTTGTTTTTTTTTAAATCAAATCATAAATGAAATTTTGTCGATTTTTTAAAAAATTATATATCCGAAGTGACCAACTTTGAAGGTTCATCCCTGCTAAGAACCTATGCTCCAGCAAATCAACTCGAAAACACCAGCTCTGCCCATGTGAAATTTTATTTTAATATCTCCAACGATTCACAACTTACAAATTTATTTCAAAAAAGGCTTATTATATCACTTCAAAGCTTTATTGTTCTTCCATTTTCTAAACAAACAAATTTGTTCTGAAGTTATAAAATAAATACCCATTTGATAATGTTCCGATAATGTTCGTTCGAATTATTCGAAGAATTTATTACGAAAAATTATTCGACAGATTTTATTTTTCGAATAAAACGAATAATTTTTCTTGCAATTCAGCTAATTTTATTAGAATTTTTATAAAAAAAAATTCTTAATGTAAATTGAAATAAATGAATCTTTTAAAAATTCTAGCTACTCGAACATGAAAGGAACGCTCCAAGGTACGTTTCAGTCTTGGAATTAGTATTTCAAGATTTCAAATACAAAATATTGTCAGATGTATAATTATTATAAAAACAGAACTACAGTCTGGATTTCACATAGTTAAAAAAAGAACATACTAAAAACCTACAAATAAATACAGAAACATGACTACGTCATCATCAACAGAAGAGATAACGAATTACTCTCTTATATAAAAAATATAATAAGTTTCGTCATATTATAACCAAAGGTTCCACTATATAACTCGATGTCATACAAAAGTATTGGCATAACTAAAGAATGAATTATCATTTTGATTTGATATTCATAGGCAGAATTAAATTAACATTATGGATTTTACGTAATATATAGTTTAATTTGGATATTACAAAATGTATGTGTCTATCAAAATTAATCCTATTATCTAACCACAAACCCAGGCATTTAATATGGTCAACAAACTCAATTTCTTTCACGGCTTTAGTTTTCATAAAATTTACAATTAACTTATTCTCCTCCATCCAATTACTAATATTGGAAACAATTGTTTTCTTTTTTTAAGAATTCTGATATCCGTCCGTACGTTTGCGCGAAATATTAAATCTCCGTAAACTATATTGACTTTGATCTCTTTGTATGTAATTAAAAATTACGTCAGCTAGACTATAGAATTTATTTGGAAAAATTGGAGTCCATAGTTTTTCTGATTTTTGAATTTAAAGTAAAATTCTTGTAATAAATTGATTTTTGCAGAAAGTATAAATATTGTTTCTGTAATAAAATATTTGTTAGTTAAGATATCCCAATGAAATTTCCTGTGATTATTCATTTTATAATTTAAAATAATGAAGTTTAAAAAAATTTAAAATTTTAATAGAAGAAATCCCGAAATTCCCAAAAATGTTCTTTTTTAATTTTGCCAGTAAATTCCATATATGTTGAAGGTCTAGAGAAAGCTATTGGCAAACTCTTTAGAATACATCAAACTGCATTCTGTTTGCCTTTACATTTTAGAACATATAGCCTATAATCAAAATTTCAATACAAAATAGGTAAAATTCGGCAAGATGTGTACTTATCCCTATTGGACGGACAATTTGGATCGTTTTTATATGTTCTTAAGGAAGATTTTATTTTTGTTCAAAAAACACAAAAAATCACAATTTTTGCAATTTTAAAATTCAAAATCGTTTATTTTTGGACTCAATAAAAATACCGACTTTAAATTTCCTTTATTCGATAGATAATTTTATTCTTTAACCAACTATATATATATATATACAATAAAATCGATCTAGAATGTTTGCAAAAGTTTTCGAAGGTCTTATCTAGGGCTTTAAGGAGATATAAAAATTTTTGAAATCGGATAAGTAACAAAAATTTAGCTAGTGGTTAAAAAATGTCTATGTCAGAGTTTTCCTACATTGAGCCCCCATAGCTCCTGTCCTGAGATGTATGTAGGATCCTCCTTCCAAACTTATAATTGTGATCAGAAGTTAAAGATTTATTTCTAAAAATGTTCTGTTTGTAAAGTAATTTAAAAAAGTGTGCATTTAAGGTGCTTTTTGTTTGAGAGCAATAAAATTTTTAACTTCTTTAATTTTTTCAGATTATTAAAAAGGATAATATGTACTATTTTTTAGAAAAATCTCATAACAAAAAACCTGTAACATTTTAAGTTCCATTCCATCAAAGTTCAAAATTAATAAAAATAGTTGGAAAAAACAAAGTTTTCAAAAAAAATTTTGACAGCTCAGTACAAAAAAAAAACTTCTTTTATGTATCAATAATATATAATTTTGTCTATTTTTATTCTGTATCCAATTTTATCACAAAAAGTTAATTTTCAAAATTGAATTAATCACTAATTTTGACACATTTAAACCAACCCAGGAAAATACCGATTAGTGTAAACGATACGCCGTTAACATGTTAAATTGTTAAATAATCTGAAAATTGTTTCATCTCCGCAGGTATTTTTTTATTGACAGAAATTTATTTCTAGTAAATTAATATCGAATTAAATTAAAAAAAGACTTAGTTCCATAAAAAATGAATGCCTTGCAAAATACAGTTTTTCTCAACTTTAAGCAAAATATATTTTCCTCTTTTTTACCTAAAAATTGACAATCTATTCTGGGTAATTTTTTTATTTTTGCCTATGAAACAAATCACTGTGCATAAATTTGTTTACTAAGGGAACAGCGGAGGGTTTGTAAGACTTGATGCATAGTAGTATGATTTCATATGTTGCCAATAGATGTAAGATGTTTTAAGAACCGACTAATATTTATTTTTATAAAAATTAGGTCATTTTTATTAGCAATTAAGTTTAAATTTCATTTCTCAATTGGCTCATTTACAAAAAATTCTCTAAGAAAAAATTTAACAAATTGCTTGATAGAAAACATTTTTATCAAGCGGCATTTTACATGTAAAATTTTTTTTAATAGCAAGAATAATTACATTTTTTTTAGTAATGTTTCATAGTAAGGTAAGGCCACTATATTTTTTTTTTTACCTTTCTTTAATAATTATATTAATTTGTAATTTAATATAGTGACATCTGTGCAAGTAACTTCTAAGACTTAAAAGTTAAATCTTTTCAGCAATCAACGAGGATATTGATGACGATGGTGCTGATGGGATTATGATTTATTTTTCTCGTCCTTTTGTAATTCCATTTAAAAAGGTTTCTACTAAGTATAAACGGTTTTTTAATATTCTTTATTTTTTCTTTTTTGCTGAGTTGGTGTTGTCTGAGTTATTTTTATAATCACTACACATATATTTTATATACATTCTGTATATTCAAACAAAAAATAAAAAAAGAACATCAACAACTAAAGCAAAATTCTCATGCATGCTCGATATATCGGCCTGTTGAAATTTTGCGCAAAAAAAAAAAATAAAAGAAACAATAACAATAAAGGACTCGTTGTCTACTGTTGGCACACGCAAACGTATAATGCGGGTTAAAAATATTTGCCACGTTTTGGTTATTCAAATATACTTGTTATTTATTGTTGGATTTCTCCTCATTTTTTATGATTTTTCTTCTTGTTTATCTTTTTAACCAGACCTAAATTTGTTTTGAATTTGTGTCTTCCTCTAACATCTTTACTTTTTGTGGTTGTACGATTTTCACACTTAAGCTTTAAATGTGAACAATTAAAAGCAAATACAGAAGTAAAGTTTTGGTTTTCTTTAACAGGAATTCGGTTTATTCTTTTTAAAATAAATAAATTCAAATTAAATTAATGTGATTTCTTATAAAATCTTTTAAGGAAAAAATAAATTTATTAAATTTTTTAACTTTTTATATATTCATGTCTCTACAGTATAATAAGTAACTTACATACATTTCTTTTCTTGTATTTTTTAGATTCATTTGAAGATTTCTTTTATTAACCTCATCCCAATATATATCATACATAACTTAATCTAACGTTATGGCACCAACAATTTGTTCAGGAAAAAAACGTCAAACACGTACCATTGCTACCACAAATATCCGGCGTCATAGACAACAAGGATCTCATCAATTAAATCAGGCCCTATCGAATATTGTAAATTATGGTGAGTACACTCACTTAAATACATATTTTCTTTACAACTGCCGCTCTTACTCGACATTTACTACAATTTACCTTATTAAAACATGACATGAATTTGAAAAAACAAAAACGTGTTAATAATATATTGATTTATAACTTGAAACAAATAAAAATATTAACAACAAATATAGGACGGTTCAAATGAACATTAAAGTTATTTTTCTCGTGCACATAAAATATCTTATGTGAATATCAATTAACAAAGTATGTGTTGCATGCAAATGATAAAATTAAAAATACAATAATTTCATAGTAATGCTCAGAGTGAGGTGTTCCACTCTGTCTTTTCGTCTTTTAGTATGAGTGTATGTACAAAGTTATTACGTATACGTCAGTAGTATTGACATGTGCCTTAATTTATTTATAATTTATACATTCATTCACATGCAAACACACTCATTTAAATACATTTATACTTAAATTAAAGATCACATGAAACAAACAGGCATTCTGACAGCCATTAAGGCAGATACATAAACGGAGACACATGTGTTAAACGATATTAACGTTATTACTCGCGTTGTAGCGTTATGAAACCAGATACAAACAGTTGATATAAAAGAGAATGAATAATGAAACGAAAGAATATTAATTTTCATTTGTTTATTTAAAAAATCCGTTTTCCTCTAATAATGAATAAGAAAGTGTAGATGAGTAAAGGGCCAGTCATAGAATATAATTTAGCGTGGAAATCCAATCGTAACTTATCGAAGAATAATAAATACGAATTTGGTACTTTTTGAAATTTTGTCATTTAAGTGGTAAAACTCATACCTATTTTTGGTACTTTTTTCGTAAAATATTTTGTTTCTATTTATTGACATATATTTATGAATATTCAATTTTGAAATTCATTGGAAAACAATTTTTAGGGAAAAAAGTAACAAAAAGTGGGTAAAAACGGTTAAATAGTTTGGTACTTTTTTAAAACATAATTTTTCTTAAGTAATGTTAAGCAGATTTGTATTGTTTGAGTCATATATGTGACATGCAAATTTATTCATTGTTCTAGTACAGAAAATGGAACTTGGTACTTTTTAGCTTATAATGGTACTTTTCATAAAAGTTAGCTAATATGATTCAGAGTGAGTTAGAAATCAAGAAAAGTGATGCTTAATAATTAGTTTTTCCCTCTAATGGTACAAAATAGCGAGTCTAATTTTACTTTTTTATATATTTTTAAGTTAGAATCCATTGGTACTTTTCCGTCCCTTTAATGAAACTTTCTGTATGCTATAAATTTAGAAACATTAAATTAAATTAATGATACATGTTCCTATGTGGGTAAGAATTTATAAGCGGGGACTTTATGGTACTTTTTTGTTTTTCAAATGGTACTTTTTGAATTTTCTATAATATTGAGCGTAGAAGCATGATATTAAATATAAACGGTCCTAGGTGAATGAGATCCTTTACGAAAGGACTCTTTGGTACTTTTTCATTCTTCTAATAGCACTTTTTTAATTTTCTCTTATATTGAACCTAGAAACGTGAATTTAAAGATACATATGCTATACGAATGAAAATACACAAGGTACTTCTTTGTTCCTGTTAATTAACCAAGAAACATAAAATTAAAGATATATAGCCCTATCTGGGTGAGAAAATCCGTAATGGGGACTTTGTGGTACTTTTTTTCTAATAGTAATTTTTTAATTGTTTTATAATTAACCTAAAAACATAAAATAAAAAATAAAATACTTTTTCTTTCTTATAAGGATATTTTTATTATTTTCACCACAATGCATTTAGATTTTATTAATATCAGACTTTTCTCTGGTCTACCGCAACCGCGGGATAAATGTAAACCTAATGACATTTTATATTAAAAATAAGCGGGGACCGTAATTTGTAGTGGATAGTAAAGTAGCCAAATATAAATTTAAGCCAGCCAATTAAAATATTTTCTTTATCTGTCCACAACTTGTGTTTATTTTACTTTATTTTACGTAGTTGTACTTTGCAATTAATTTACGAAACAAGCAAATAAAACACAAAAATTAAAATAGCAACAACAACTAAATACTACAAATATCTAATAAAACACATTTTCGAGTGTTGTGTCATGTCACCAGCTAACAACACACGTTTGTTTAAATATAACTGATGTATAAATTAAATCACATTTTTATAAAAAAACATTTTTTTATATTTGGCTTATAAACATTTGAAAACAGTACTCCGGTATACACATACATTCATTAAATTAGAATCTATATTAATTTCATTCTTAACTGCTTCAACTTTGTTTACCCTTCGTTTCGTTCATTAATGTCGTTAAGATAAAAAAATAAAAAATTATTATTCAATCTGACTCATCTGTCCGTCTGTCTGTCTTATATCTACTTGTACAGTGTGATGTAACGTTTTTCATGTAAATACAAATTCATGTGATGCATATACATATTTATATTTTTCGATGAATTTGTTGCAATTGGAAACATTTTGCTTGACTTTCATTAACTGTTTTTTTTTTCTTTCTTTTTTTGGGTGATTCCATGTCAAAACGGACAGCAATCGGATTTGACATCTCCGATTTCAATTAAATTCACTACAGACATTGACTATTCGAAGAGTTTCTTTAATCATAAACTTTTAAACTCAAATATTACTTTTTGAAAAAACAAAAAACAAGCTAAAAACATCACAAAGGCATGTTTAATTGCAAAAACTTCTAAAATATAGATGGTAGATGTTTAGTTTCAGCTTCATATTAAAGTCAAAGATATTACTTTTATAACGATATATATAAAGTTTATTTATATCAAAAATTCAAAGATTAAAGTTGGACATATAAAAATTGAACCATTATATCTTAAAAAATGAGATTTTAAAATTTTTTAATGATAAATTTCTAGGCAGACACTTATTTAGTTTAGAATTTATGAAGCAAAATATGATAAAATGGTATGGCTGATTTTTTGTATGTAATGTTTAAAATATTTACAAAAATTAATTTCAAAGTATCTTTTTTATGAGCTCATATTTCAAATAAATGAAATTTTGTATTAAAAATTTGACTTTAGATTATATTTTGCTACATAACTTCTAAACGTTTTTGGGGGTATAATAGTTTAATTTTTTTAAATCTAATTTTGACCGTTGAATTTTCGAAACAAATTAACTTTCTACATATCATTTTAAAGGAACTATTAATTTATCTTTTAAATTATATAAAATTTAAAATTTGATTATGCATAGTTCAGAAGTTATTATATTGTGGTCCATAAATTCTAAACTAAATGAGTATACAGCGTGAAATTTTACAGGAGTTTAAAGAAGAGTTATGTCAACATTATATATATTTTTTTTAAGAATTAAAAAAATATCGTTTTTTGAGATTTTGAGATTAAAACTAGATCTACGATCTATGACGTATAGTTTAGAAGTAATTAAGAAATAAACAAGTAAATCTTTGTGAAGTTTTTAGCTATTTTTTCATTTTTCAATTCGTCATATTTTTGGACTAGAAAGGCTCTAAAAATTTATGATTTAAGAAACACTTCCAATAACTAATGAGTGTAATGAATTTCTTTGAAGTCGAACATGCTAAATCCGGAGATCCCTGCTTTCTATCTGTTTTAATATGGAATAACCCTAATGTCTGTCGTCGTAACGTGTTTGTATTTAAAATCATGTTCACGTTGAACGATTTATTGACAAACTAGAATTTCATTGGAACATGAAATAAAATGTTAATTATTTGTTCTTTTTTTAATTTTAGTAGCATGTGTTTGGTTATTTGCAATAAAAAAATAGATTGATAGAGAAACCGAATAATATTTATTATGCAAGTTTTCCTCATGTTTACTAGTGTCGTTTTTAAGAAAAAAAGAAAGAAAGATTAATAAAGAAAATACAAAATTAAGAACAAAACTTAATTTCGCATGTAGGAATACATTTAAATTTTAAATATTTAAATGTTAATGTTGGACATGTGCCATATTTAATGTGAGCGAAGAGAGGCAACGTTGTTCTTAAATCCATGTGGAAGATATTGAAATCGTTACAATAAATTTTATTTGTAAAAAAAAAATCTAAATTATAAATAATTTATCAGTACCAGTAGTCAACAGTTTAACTTTTTCTTACTTTCAAGTTGTTTGTTTTGAGCGTTATCATGTTGTTTCGATAACGAGTAATTGTTCCACTTTATTGGAGTGTATTCGTTCAGTTAGCTTTTATAAAAAAACTAGCTCTAAATTTGGCTAATGAAGTCGGTTTAATAGACTCCTAGTAAAATTTTACGTAGAATAATTCTGTAAAATATTTTTATCTATTAATTTTAAGTTTTAATCCACTTTCAACACATTTCTTGCAAACAGAATTTAAATGACCCCTTGAATTGAAAGATTATATAGTTCTGACGAAATGTTTCTAATAATAACGAAATAAACTTTCATTATTATCTCCAAATTAGCATCCTAGGGTAGACAGTTATTAAAGCAAAAAATGCAATCCTTTATGCAAAATTTTACACAAATTTTAAACATTAAAAATAAGCCTTCAATTGATATCTATACTCAGAATAATTTTTTGTTAAAAAACAACTTAAATTATTATGATTAATTGGTCTATCCTTATTTTTTATTTAAAAAATACTATCAAACATGTATTGTTTAAGAACGGAAGAAATTGCCACCAAGCTACTCATATAAATATCCTTTAATCACTTGCACTAGAAAAATAAATATATTTTCTTTGCAAAATGTATCACATTAATATTTAGCTATTGTTATTTATTTCGATTTAAAATTAAAAATTCCGACTACTGGTACATGCCGAACTTCGGTACACTTACCCCATAAAAAGTTTTTTTTTTTAATATTAACTGAAAATTAATATTCACTTAAAAACTAAATATGTAAATATTTATTTCAATTAAATTTTTGAACGTTTTACTTGTCCCATATAAATCGCCTAGTAATACACAATTAATGTAGGGTAAATATTAATTTGTTGTATTAGCAAATTACACACCCCCCCCCCCTAAAAAAAAAAAAAAAAAAAAAGAAAAATACGACATTGATGATTATTAATATTTTTCACTTTGTTAGGAAAACATTATACTTTTATAAAAGTAATATATTGCAATTTTTTCTTAGAAAAATTTTGCAGTTTTCAATTACAATTAATATTTTTTTTTAATCTTTTATTGGTCGCTACAAATTCTCTTCCGTATTTTATTGACAATGTTGTTGTTGATGCTTTTTTTTTATAAAAACGGCAATAGTAAGAATAAAACAAATATATGTATATGGTATTTATGTACGTTTATTTACAAGACACGTTCATAAATAGTCACGTTTTTACTCATGCATCAATTGCGCGTCCCTTGATTGTATATTTTGCTTTGCACACAACTGTCGCCAATCTCAACAGTCATTTGAGAACAACATGTGTAAGAGAATATAACATATTTTATTTATTTTACTTTTAACATTACTTTGTATGTAGTTTAGTTGTTGTTTGTTTTACTTTTATGATTACACTCAGTCTATGTATAATATTTTATAGTTGACAGGTAACTAGACTAATTGGTACTGGTGGGGTGTGTCAACCCCTTTTTATCACCTTCCATTTAAATTAAAGAGCTTCAGTATTTGTGTGACACAAACCAGACAGTTGTTAGTTAAATTAAATTTAAAATAAAATTCTAATAAAGTTTTATTCTTCTTATTTTACAGTTGCTAAAGGGACTCTTAACCCCAGAGTATCTGAATCTTTGAGAATACAAACTGACAATCAAACAATAAGAAACAGTAACACCAACAGCGCTAGTTATCATAATACTAATATTGAGGCCAGTTTAAACAGATACAATCCCTTAATACAAACAAGTGCCACAGCATCAGCATCAAATAATCGTCGTTGCCAACAGTTTTCTTTTATATCCGACAATGCAGTTACATCTTCGACATATTCGGATACAGAAAACACATTTGATTTAAGATTGGCAAATGAAATTTTTAATAATAATTCAACAGCAACATCAAATGCATCAAACTCTACATCACTGGCATCGTCATCATTATCAGAAACAACATCATCTTCAACTACATCATATTCAACTACATCATCACAAAAAGGAACAACGTCATCGTCCACATCACTATGCGAAGAAAGAAGATTTCATAGGTATTCATCTATAATGCAGGCAAATAACTTCTCTAGTCAGGGGGAAGAAAGTAGAGAAAATGATGTAACGGATTTATACAAAGATGACAACGACAAATTAGCAGTTTCGCATAAAGACACAAATCAAATACATTCCAGTAACATAAGAAAACCTTACTACGATTACAATGATTTTGATACGGAAGAGGAATATGACACTGAAGAAGTAGAAGAAACAAGGAATATACACAGTGACATGAGTCACGGAGGAGTTAGCGATACAGATATGGATACAGATGAAGCAGATTCCATGACTAGTTTGGATACCGAGAAAAGTGCTAAACTTAAAAGAAGCAATCATCCCCTACTAAGAGACAAACTTTTGGCCAAACAACAAAACAGTAGTAACAGCAATATACGCAATACAGATGGTTTATTATCTATAGCTATAAAAACCATAAAACTGGTTAAACGTAATCAGTTACTGCAACAAAGTCTTACGCAATTGCAACTTGAAACCTCGGAATTTATACAGTCAGTTTTGGCTAATCCGGAAAACCGACATTTTCGTGAGAATATCAAGCAATCTATGCGGAAAGTTGACAATGTCTAAGAAAAGAAGAATACTATTTGAATCTTAAGAATTCAACAGCAACATGATGATAGAAAATGTGTGGAATAATGTGTAAAACCAAAGAATCATACATGCTCATTATTGTAGCAACATTATCAGCAACAAAGTTGAACAACACACAAATCAAAGCTAAACAATTGTGGTGATAAAAGCACAAGAAGTTTTTCAGAACAAGATAAATTTAAACAAAGAAAGCTTTTTTGAATTAAATTATCAAAAAATGCTTTAAACACACATATCAGCGTTGCCAGATACTTTTTTTGGCCAACCCCCAAAATTTAAAAAAAAATTTCCAAAAAATCCCCACTCAACAATAAAAGACATTTTATCATTAAAAATAATTAATTTGTTCGTTTTGAAGAAGTATTTGTGCTTTCTTTTTATAGAGATATTTTTACATAACTAGATATATATATCAAAAATAAATTTGTATATCATATAAATAGATATTAAACTTCAGATTCTCCATCTTGTAAATCAAAAGAATTGGTACTTTACATAACTTTAGAATTAAAATTATACAACATGTCGAATTAAATTCTTGTCAATAGATTTTTGTAATATTAACATACTAATAGCCAAGGTAATATCCAGGGTAAATATTTGTGTAAAACCTTTGTTTTACTATTGTTTATACTTGATGTATAAATGAAAAATTCTAGAAAAAATATATTATGTTCTCTTTATGGGGATTATATTTAATTGGCAGCAGTATCAGGAGATTTTCCAAGACTATTTTTTCATAAAATAAGTAAGGAAACATTCATTATAATATATTTTACAAATAAAGTATCAAATAAGTATCAAATAAAGTGTCATATTACCATATTTATCATTAATATCCCCAAAGATTTTTTATTACTTTTAAATCTCCTTTTGACACTTATTTAAATAAAAAAGCAAATAAAGGAAGGAAACATTCATTATAATATATTTTACAAATAAAGTATCAAATAAGTATCAAATAAAGTGTCATATTACCATATTTATCATTAATATCCCCAAAGATTTTTTATTACTTTTAAATCTCCTTTTGACACTTATTTAAATAAAAAAGCAAATAAAAAAAACAGCAACTCTATAAAAATAATAGCCGATAATTCTGCTGCACTCAAATAGGTACGATCGGAAATTAATAAGTTAAAATGCCTCCCTAAGTTCATATTACATGCTGTCTTGAAGTTAGGGTTTTTTTAAGCTCATAACTGAAAATTTGCATTCTAAATACACGTTGCTTGTAAGGATCGTTAGTATATTAAGGAGTGCTTGTGCAAGTTGTTTATAATGACATGTAAATGTAGCATCTTTAAAACTATATGCCAAAATTCCAATTTTATTAATTAAACAAAAGATAAAATTATTTCATAATTTCCCCGGAAAAATCTCCAAAATGTTTTAGATATCCCTAA
The DNA here is from genome assembly GCA_932274085.1 of Protocalliphora azurea. Classification (NCBI taxonomy): domain Eukaryota; kingdom Metazoa; phylum Arthropoda; class Insecta; order Diptera; family Calliphoridae; genus Protocalliphora; species Protocalliphora azurea. Next base: position 3,350,969 of record OW026519.1, read on the forward strand.
CAAATTCCCCAAACCAAAATTTTCTTCGCTTTCTGAAAAAAATGGAAACATTTTTGGTTAAAACTGGCAGCCCTGATACATATACACACATACTCACACAAACAACACAAATGAAGCAGTAAAATAACTGTTTTATCAAACACCATTTGTAAAGCCTTCTTTTAGGCTGTTTGGAAATAAACAAAATCCACAACAATTATTTAGTAAAGAAATGATAACTATTGTGATACAAAACAAATTAAAAGAACATTAAATCTCTTAAATACATTTACAAAATTTCTACTTTTATCAAAAAATCTAAATCACTGCTTTGCTTTCCAATTAAAAAAATATAAAATTCCCTCTTCAAAAGCAAACACCTTCTAGTCAACCATTCAAGTATTTATTGTAATGAGAATGAAAAGATTATAAAAAATTGAAAAGGAAATTGCATATTTATAAAAGAAATATTCATATAAAATGAAATAAGTATGTGTTTTATTTTCCCATTACAAAAATTGATCTCATTATTAACAACTACTACCAATTCTCAATATTCAATATTCATATACGAATTCAATGAAGTTTTAAATTGAGTATATGATAATTTTTATGATAATTTTTTTAAATTTCATTGAAACAGTATATGCAAGTTTAAACGAAGCTCCACCTATTTTTCTCAAAACTAAGTTATATAATTAATCGCAATATTATATAGTATATTTCCTTTAACTTAAATCAAGCTAAATATTACAAACGGTTTCGTTAGTTTTAAGGTTTCATCTTAACTTGAATTTTTTTTATTAATATTGCTTTTGTAAAATGTTTAGATTCAAATTCTTTTTAAAACAGAAATACAATTTTGTAATGTTTTTATACTATTGAGATAAAAAAAAAGAAGACTTGCATTTACATAAAATTGCAGTGATATATGTACTAAACTCTAAAATAAATGGAATTTGTCATATATATTTTTAAGGGTTTATTTAGTTAACAAAAACGTCGTTCTATTTCCCTTAATGTGTGTAAAAATTGAAAATAAACAAAACCTTGTTAAACAAATGAACTGACTTCGTAGAATTATAATTGACTAATTTTGTTTGTATAAAATAATATTTAATTATAAAAAAGGATTAAATAAATTAAAAGTAAAATTAAGTTTTGACAAAAAACTTAAATTCTATTGCCTATGATAATAGAGAAGACGTATAGAGATAAAATTCGATTACCTAAAATATACTTTAGTTATCTGTTTTTGTATTTTTTCGGTTTTAAATCTAGTTATTTTTCCTACGTTTCTGCAAACCTAAAAGCAATTTGTACACATACTCCTACTATAACTTTCTCCTCCAGTACCCCTTTTTTAAATTTAATAAATGTATGCGTAGATTAGGCATTTATTATATAGAAAGATATTTAAAATAAATGTCTGATAAAGTTTTTTTTAGAACAAATTTGTTTTTTTGTTTTTGTTTTTTTTTTTTTTTTAAATTAAACTTTATACGTAATTAATTTTTAATATTGGCCTTTTTCGTAGTGGGTGTTAATATAAAATATACATATTTAAAATTGTTAATAATCATACAAGAAAAAAAAAATTGATAAAAGATATATTTATTTTATATGCCTAAAATAATTATAGCATGTATGTATGTACTACGTGCTAATGTCTACCAACTTCTGAAGAAATTATCAAAAAATTATATAATTTTAATACATACTTAAAATTAAAACACTATTTAATCATATTAAATATTAACATATTTATACATACATACATACATACATATATAAAAACTTAATACATAAATATATAAATAAGATTTTAATGTCTTTTTTTTACCATAATAATCAATATTATTACATATTAAACTTATTGAGAATAGAAATTTTCTTTAAAATAAATCTTAATTTCATATAAAACAATAAGAATTAGTTTTGTAATTTATTAATTAATTATATATAAAAGAAATAACAAATATAAAACAAATCAACTTCCATTATTAAGTAATACTTTATTTTATGTTAAATTTATTATTGACTAATAAGTTAAATTTATATTTTTATATTAAATTAGTTAAAAAAAGGAAAAAAAAACATTTTGATTCTCTTGAAAATGTTCTTTAAAAATAAAATATATCGAGGACCTATATTGAAACCCTCAATCTCGGAAAACAATTTTTCATTAGAGCAGAAAATAAAAAATAAAATAATTAAAAAAAAAACTATCTATTAGTATTTGCAAGTACTCAATATCGTTTACAATATTTATTTAAAACTTCGACTAAATCTTAAATATAATTCGTTTTTAATATTTTACAACATAGGACACTTTAAAGAGTGATAGAGATAGAGGCATATGTTATGTTTAAATTGTCAAAAAATAAAATAATTACTCAGAGAGATAGAGGGTTTTGCATTAAAAAAATAAAAACAAAATGTTTATTTTGTAAGATATAGGAATTTCATTTGAAAGTTATATCATAGGTGAAGGTTATTATAGGGATTATAATGGCATCAAAAACTTAGTTTCATGGAATCCTGAGATAGAGTTTTGAATATAGGCCCTCGATATATTAATAAAATACTATTATATACACACATCCTTGCATTCATAACATTAATTATTCTATAACATTTTAACACATTTTAACTATAAAAACAAGAAAATAAAAAAAAAAATAATAATAAAAAATAAAGAAAATATAACATTTCCTTAAAATGATTTATTATATAAATAAAAATGTGTTTTAATTAAAAAATAGACTGAATTAAATAACTTACATGAGTTATTTATCATAACATGATTATTTGAGAACAATTTATATGTTGGTAATTGCTACATGTACTCGTACATGTTGTCATTTAACAATCAAAGAAGTTTTAAGCCAGAAAAGAAATGAAATAAACAAGTTTATTTCAATTGAATTCAAGTTCAAAAAAAAAAAAAAAAGATCACTACAAGCAAACATATCTTAACATTGTGTCTAGATACTAAATGTCTTAGTTTTGAAAATACGAATACAATTTATTGGAACTTACTCGTTCAAATAAATTCATTTGATAGAAATCAGTGTTTTTAATTGAAATTAAATATAAAAATGTGCAAAATCATTCACACAAATATTGTTTAATGAATCAGTGAATAGTGCTTCAAGCAAAAAATGTCTGGATAGGCCATAATGGTCAGCATATTATATGATAGCCAGACAACAGAGGTGTAAATACATTTAAAGTGGAAACATTTCATTTATTTAATTTTTTTTTCTCTATTTTTAAAAAATAAAAGTATGAAATCATGTTTGACCTAAAAAAGCAGTAAAATATATTAAATAGCAAAACACATAAAATGGAATACTTTTTTTCTACAATTTCAATTTGATTGTTTGATATCTTTTAGCAAAAATAATTAATAATAAAAATTTTTAAAATATTACAAGGTCTTCTTAAACACCTATTTGTTTTTAAAAATTACTATATTTAAGTAAGATGGTAAGTGCTCCTTTAGTTTTTCTTTAATTCTTAAACTGTATGTAGTAGCATTTCTTAACCTTGACATTGGCTGTTTATAGTTAAGCTTTTAAGTTCATCTTAGAGTTCATTACTGTTTATTACTACAGCGTTTTTATATTTATATTTCAAATGAATTTAATTAACATATTTTTTGAAACATTTTTCCTGGTTTGTTTTGGTTGGCTTAATTTCATTTTGATTTATCGGAGTTAATGCGCTAAGTAATTGGAAGCCTTTAAATTTTTTTATATATTTTTTTTTCTATATTTAATACAAACGTCATATCACAAAGTTCCCCAACAATTTTTGGTAGCTATGGTTCTCTTAACACTTCGCACTCATGTGTTAATCATAATAAATTTAAATAAAATCACTATTTTATTTATACTCATAGTTATGTACCATTATGTGTTTTATTTTTATTGGATGTTAGAAAGATCATTATTATCAAAACATAGTTTGTTTTTGTTGATACGATAAAACAAGAGAAGAATCAAATAAACAAAAGCAAAAACAATGAAATGAATCATAATAAAGTTGGTGTAAAATGTGACGTAGAACTAATTAATACATTATGTAAATAGTTATGTTGATTATGTTGATTGGTAGGGTAACCAAAAATATGCAATAGCTTATTTCTTCCTGGACTTCAAATGAATAAAAATGTTATTTATTTATCCGTTAAAGAAAATTTATAGAATTTTCGCATCGATTTGTTACAACATATTTCTGCATATTTTGGTACTAAAATCATATTTTTGTATATTTTAAGCATAACAGCATATTTTGTCATATTTTCATAGAAATTCCTTGTTTTAGAGTATATTTTAGCAATTTAAATGGCGCATTTTTGCATAATTTATACTTAAGAGAATAATTTTTCATATATTACACTAAGTAGTGCAATTTCGCATATTTTACACTTAAGAGAAAAATGTTGCTTATTTTGCATCCAATACAATTTTTCCATAATTTCCCATTAGTGAAATTTTCTTTTTACAGTTATATACGTTTTTCAAATCCGAAAGATCTAACAATTTTATATAATATGGAACTAAAAAAAAATCCAAGGATTTTCTTTATTTAGGTTAAATTTAAGTCCAAAATTCGATGTATAAAATATATGGTAAATAAGATGAACATTATTTCAATTACCTTTTTAATTATAGTAATTATTCAAGAGCTCAAAATTAAAATAATATCTTTTACTACCCAATAAACCAAAGAACGATATAATAACGAAACGATATTGTCATAGTATAACAATTTATTACAATAATAAAATTTGGAAAAAACTTCAAAATAAAACAAGTAAGAAAGATATAGACGGTCAAGCGCGACCATATGATACCCCAAACCATTGTGTATGTCTATCAAAATTCGTGAAAGGGTATTATATTAGACATGTGGGCAATTGTGGACCCATAATTTTACTAAGTGCAAAATAAAATATACAAATACAGACTATTACGTTAATACTACATTTATATGAATTTTTGTACTTTAGGGTGATTCCCGAGAGTGGGCTTATATTTGTATATATTTGTATATATTTGATTATACATTTGTAACGCATAGAAAAAGTTATCCAACATCCACGTTAAAGTATACCAGTCGACTCAGAATCACTTTTTAAATCGATCTAACGATGTTCTCCTTCCGTCGGGCTGCCTGGACGGCTGGCTGTCCATAGTGAACCTTGTGCGGGTCGCAATTTTAAAGATAATTTAATGAAATTTGGCAGATGGGACTTTTATTATCATCCCCCCCCCCCCAAAATAGAGTTTAAACATTCAAAAATGCCTTAAAAATAAGAATATTTTAATGAAATTCGGTGCAAAGAAGTTCTATACAGGTATCAATCTTTGTACCAAATTTTATGAAGATAGGTCCACAATTGATCCCCTCTTCCGAAAATCTCTTTAACGTGCATAAATCCCATACAAATGTTAATATCAAATTAATATTCGACACAAATAAGTTGCCAAATTTTATGAGAATCAGTCCATACTTTAACATATCTCTCACATAAACCCACTTCCAGGAGTTGCCCTAAAGTGCATAAACTTATCTAGATGTTAGTATCAACACATTATTCTGTATTTGTATATTTTATTTTACATTTAGTAATATTGGCCACAGGTGTAATATAAGTCCCCTTTCCGAATTTTTATGCTAGTACATACTCTTGGTCTTGACCGACTATATCTTTCTTTCTCTTTTTTTTAAATAATTCCGTTATTTTTCTTTTCCTGTACCAATTTTTTATTAGAATCTATTAGTAAAACATAAGTACTGAATGTCCAATTATGTTAATGAATGTTCTGGTCATTATTTGTAACATGTTTACAAATAATGATCAGAAGTTGATATCATACTAAGTTGAGTAAGATCAAGATATTTAATGTAAGAAAGTACTTAAATTAAAATCAAATGAATTATTTTTATAATCTAAAAATAATAATAAAACAACAATAATTATTTTTAAAAGAATCAATCAATTCAATGCTACTAAACACAGATGTAATCTTGAATACATAATTTGTATCTATATCTATTGGTATTTAAATCAATGTAAAATCTTATTTGTAACAAACAAAAAAAAAAAAAAAAAAAAAAGAAAAAAATATATTAAAAAAAATAATAAAAAAATCCACTATAAACGTTTAAAAATTTTAAAATTCCCAATTTCATAATTGTCAGCCATCAACAACATCAGTATTGATATTTTTTGTTAATCATCATTAATATTAATAGATTCATAATTGATTTATGTCAATTTATGTATGTTTTTGCATAAGGTGTTCATTGACTTGAACTTGAAAATCTCAAATGGAATTTAGCGCATTTATGATATTTGGTACATAAACCAAAGAAAAAGGGCCAAAAGCTTTAAATTAAAGCAATCAGCCTCTTCTTTTAACACACCTATCTTAGCACATTCGTCGATACATAAATAACATGCAGCTGGTCAAGCCAATGTTCGGGTAGTAGCAATGTGTTTACACTGACTGTAAACATGGGTAGCCCGCTAAGTATATGTATGTAAGAATGTAGGTGTGTAGTTAATATAGTATGCAGTGTTGCCGTTTTTTTGTTATTTTTTAACCAAAATTGGTTATTTTCCAATGTTGTTTTATTTTTATTAGTTTTAAAAATGCTAAAGAGAGTATGCTAAAAATTCATCCCACATTTAAAAACTAAAGATTTTAAAGATTCCCATAACCCAATTTTAATTAAAAAATGAAGAAAACAATTTAAATCAATAGAAAATATAAAGATTTTCTAATATTTAACCAAAAAGTGAAATGGATTTGAAGATTTTTGTGAGAAAGTTCTAACATCGTTAGAATAAGCCACCTAAATACTTGTAATTGCAAAATAAATTACTATTAAAAAAGAAATGTATATGCAATAAAGACCGACTATATGATATCCTACACTATTGTGTATGTGACTCAAATTATTACATACTTGAGAGAGAGAGAGAGAGAGAGAGCGCTATGGTTAATCTTATTTGAGCCAAATTTTTTTAACATACGAAAATTTACGTATGATTTAAGTACTTTTAACTGATTTTCGGAAGAGGATTCTATACAGAAGCTACAATTAATTTTAAATCGTTTTGAAACTGAATGTCATATTTATGCAGGTACATAAAAATTTTTTTATAGAATTTTTTATGATTAAAAATTTTTTATTTGTTCAGAATTCTGTAGAAATACGCTTATATGCATTTAAGATATTTGAGCTTCATAATATTACTCTAAAAGAGCATTTATTTGGAAATTAGGTGATATAATGAACCAATTTCGACCAGCTAAGGAGATTCTGAGTCGATTGGTATATTTTAGGGGGCTCTCCAATATTGTGCTGTAGCGAATAAAAAATGTACCTTGTTTAGTTATTAAAACTGTGCAGGACATCATAATTATATAATAAAAATTTAAAAAGGGCACCACATTATTTTACAAATAACTGCAATAAATGAGTTTTATCAATCAATCCCGATTTATTTTCAATTGGACCACAATTTTATACACAATTTTAAAATGAACTTAATAAAATTTAATATATGTAAGTATTTTGGTACGTGAACGATTGATATTGAATCTTTTTTATATTTTTTACTTTAAATCTTTAGATTTTAGAATTCATATTACCAAATTAGATTGCCTAAATCCCTATACAAACTAACTTTTGTTAACATTCGTTTTCTGTAAACACATAATTGTAAAAGTCAACCTATAATTCTAAGTTTATTACAATTTGATTTGTTTTCGACATCATTTCATAAGGACGTGAGAATAATTAAATTCTTATTATTAAACTTTATATTCCGACCCCTACAAAATTGAATCAGGGACCACATTTTGGTAAACAATATTCTAAACAGTTAAATTTTAAATACTTTTTTCTCATAAAGACTAACAAAAGTTAGTGATTATTATGAAAGGCTTTTAAAACCTGAATACATATATTAATGGCCTAATTTTATAAAACGAAACCAAAATTAGTTTCGACAATTTATATTGAAAACAACAAATAAATTTGATTTTTTTTTTTTTGTTTTCAATATAAAATTTCGAAACATATTTTCGTTTTGTTTTACAAAATTAGGCCCCAAGATTATGTCAATTTTTTTAAATAACTGCATTTTTAAAATTTGATTATTTTTTCCAAAATTTTGGTTAGAAAAAAATTTTTACCGTGGCAACACTATTAGTGTGGTTGAGTATCATGAAGGGGGGTTTCTTGTTTAAGCATTGATCTCATCTACGTTTAATTGTCAATAAGCAGTCATAAGAAACGCACGCATGCGTCTTTAACAAGCGTAAAACTGATTTTAATTTTACTGACGGTTTTTTATAAATAAATTTAAATAAAGAAATTAATTGAGATTGTTACTAAAAAGAAAAACTATAAAAAAAAAACGTGAGAAAAATCATAAAAAACTGAAATAAAATATTAATAAATTAAAAATAAGGTATTAATTAGTTTAATTAAAGTGTTGTATTAAATTTGCCAAATGCATAAAAATTTAAACTTTGTATGAATTAATTAATTACGGTGAATTAGTAAAGTGCGCTTTTGGTTAATTGTTAATTAAACACTTGTGATGATGATTTTTTTTTTTTTTTTAATATTTATGATTTCATCTCTCTAGTTATGTGCTTTTTTGCTTTAGTTAAACAACTGAAGTGCTATTTAAATATTTGAAATTAAATAAATAACTGCATATTTAAATAATATGAAATGAACAAAAAGTGGAAAAATATAAAAAATAATGAAAAATACAATATTATAAATAATGAATTTAAATAAAAAAATTATTCTTCATTAAATTATTGATTTTAGAAGTTGGTGATCAAATATCATGATTTTTTGCATTAAAAATTGATAACGGAAATTAAAAAATAATTATAATTATAAACAAATAATAAAGGCTGAGCCTAATTTTGTACAGTAAGCAGCATGTACCAAAATATGCATTAATTTACTTACTGTTTGAAAGGTAGATACATGTTTTCTTTTTGGTACAACTGAAATTTGATGGTAAATTAAAGGAAACTGGAACCATGTGTTTTAAAATTATAAATCTATAAATAGATTTATAATTTAAATTATTTAAATTAGCGTATTCTGCATATCTAATTGTAACTTTTTGCTTATTTGTGCACACAGAAATTTTTTTAGAAAATTTCGATTATAGTGTTAATAAGAAATTTTATAATGATTTCCACAAAATTTTTAATTAAGTATATTAAATATTTTTATTAATTGAAGTTCAACCTATTAAAAACATTGTATATATAGAAAAAATATAGTCAATTAAACGTTTTATCGAAGATAAGAAATATTTCAATTACTTTTTTAATTGTATCAATTACACTGGTCGGGGAAAAAAAAAGTTCTTTTTGTCCTCCTTTAAACAAAATTAGGATGTAATTTGACGTGCTGAACATGAATCTGCTCATTTTTTTTCTATCAGGTCTTGATTTTTGTTATGGGCAGTGGCTAATACTTCCTTATTGATAAAACAATTACACGAGTGTATTTCACCATAACTCAAGAATTGTTGGTACGATTTAGATAAATGAAATATCATAAGATGTGGGCGTAAATTGTTTTTGAGATCTCTTAACATATTAGTTTATCTTGCTCAATATTTCCGGAGTTAAGTAGTAAAATTCTTCCAATTTCTTATGAAATTGGATTGGTTAAGATAACTCGAATATATTTTGAATCGGCATCTATTGGAGTTTTATTTATCTAAATTTGGACAAACCATTCTCGAGTTATACAAGTATGACTGCTTAAAATGGGGGTCATATTAGTAGTGCTTATAAAAAATCAGCACGTGATAGAAAAAAAGCGAAAGCAGATTCTTGTTTAGCACATCCAATTCCATCTAGTTCATCTATTTTTCTTGAAGGAAAAAAAAATTGCGTATCAATTTTGATAAAGGATAAAATGTGAATATTTTTGCTTTTTTCATTTCTTAAGAGAACTTTTAAAGAAAAAAATCAAGTTAAGCCATCTTTTGCTGTTTCTTATTGTATTAATTAATTTAGTAATTAAATAAAATATAAATTAGTAATGATTTGAGTGATTGAACATGAAATTTTTTTTAATATGTTGAATTTCAATTAACAAAACTTCAATTAATATTACTCATTTAATTGTATCAATTATTCGAATAATCAAAATTTAAATTTTTCCAATATTTCTTACTAAAACTTAAACAACTTACCGACTGTCAATTATTTATACCCTACACCACCATTGATGGTTATGCGTTTTTGCTAATGTTTGTAACGCACAGAAATAATTATCCAACACTCACCTTAAAGTATTCTAATCTACGTTAATCACTTTTAAAGTCGATGTTCGTCCGTCCATCTGGTTGGCTGGCTGGCTTTCCATGTAAACCTTTGCACAAACTACGGGTGGCAATTTTAGAGATAATTTAATGAAATTTGGCACGTGGGACTTTTATGATATAAGCACGAAGTCTATTGAAATTGGTTATTCTCGGTCCACTATTTCACCTAGCCCTCCCGGAATAGGGATTTAACAATCATAATAAAATATAGCAATAATTTAATGAAATTCGGTACAAATAAGTTTTATACAAGAGTAAATCTGTCTGACGAATTTCATGAAGATAGGTCCTTTAATTTATAATTGCTCCTATATAAACATTTCTTCACAAATCAGTTTATCAAGCATAAATCCTATACTAAAGTTAGTATAAAGATAACATTTGACATAAATAACTTTTATACAAGTAGAAATCATAGTAACAAATTTTATGAGGATCCCATATAAGTCCCATTTCTGGGAATCACCCTAAGGTGCATAAATCCCATATAAATGTTAATATTAACATACATACGTATATTTTATAGAGATAAACAAACAATTAGCTAGAGGTCCAATAAAAGACATCTCCTCGAAGTTTTATGCACATACACGATGGTGTAGGGTATCTTATGGTCGGGCTGGACCGACTATATATTTTTCACTTGTTTTTCATATTGTATTAATTAAATTGAATATACAATTTAAAACAATAAAATTATTGAATCTTAATTTTTCGTAATTGAAATAAGTTTTTAAATTTTTCTGTATAGAATTTGAATTTAATATATTAAAAAGTTTATTTTTGAGCAATTAAAACAATTTTTTATTTGTTTATTAATATATTGACTAGTTTTAGAAAATAATGTTTTCTGTGTATTCAATTACTCAAATCACTAACAAAGTATTGAAAACTTTTGTTAAGTATTATCCAATGAATTAATACATTTAGAAAAATATCGTTTTATTTTCAGTAATAATAAGGGAAAACTTAAATTTTGAGCACTAGAATAATTGATACAATTAAAAAAATAATTAAAACTCTTTTTAATCTTCCATAAATCGATGTTTTATCTGTGTATAAATAAAAAATGTTTTTTTTTTGAATTAATCAAAATTTTAATCGATTTACTACTGAGAAAAGTGAATAGGGTAGATGGGGGAGTATTCGCCATAGGGGCACATTTGCCTTTGTCAATTATTTGACAAACGAGGTAATAATTTTTGTGGTACTGAATATTTTTCTTTATCACTGATCTTTTGTCCATTAAATTTTTATATTTTCAATTTAGATTTGATCGGAGGTAGACGTGATTAATTGTTTTTTCAATATTCTCCCAGACAATTCACCGTAGGTATTTTCTGTGATAATTTTCTTAGTTTTTGGCATTTAATAAAGATTTTGTTCAGTGCCATAAACTTGATAGTAATGAATAAGAATTGTCAACAGGGGTTTTAATAATTTCATTGAAAATATTGAAAAAATTATAATGGGAGCATGAGATTCCGCCTGACTGCTGGTAGGCCGGTCGCAACTAATTATCCAGGAACGTAGCAATCAGCTACGACGTAGGTACTTACTAGTTGTGTATATGGACTCTCTAGCATGTACAGAATTTAAACAAAAAATTATTTAGTAATTTTCGTAATGCACTGATTTTGGATCTTGATTGGATTAAATTGAATTTTTATTTATTTTATATAAAATTCCATTAATAAAATTAAGCTTTGTTTTTTTTATTGCAGTATTGAAATATAAAACATGATATATAGGCAAGCGATTCTGCCTCCATCACTGGATGAATTTACATCATGTATTGGGGTAGTTTAGCCGTTTTTTTGGACACTTCAGAAATTTGTAAAAGAATGAGCGCAACGGAGGGATAGTCAGTATCAAAAGAACTTAAATTAAAACCATAAAGAAAGTTTATAGATATCGTATAAGGTTATGAGAGAAGAGCCCTTTAAAAAAAAAGTGGAGAATGCTCCCCCTTGACTATTGTAAGAATAATCCATAAAAAGTAGGCACATTTTCTTAAATTACTAAACATTTTTACGAGATCTCTGAACTTCTAATTTAGTAACTTTATATTTTTATACAATTTAAACAAAACACTTTCACATCAATTGAATATTTGTTGTAAGCAATAATTGAAATAGTTAAAAATTCTATTTGGAATTTATTGGTTACCAATGCATTTAAATTTAATGATTTATTCGTTTATTAAACATGATAGACAACAAAGTTGGAATTATTTCTGATATTAAAGTGTATAAAGATGCTTTCTGCATTTTAATTAAACACGTTGAAGTTTAGAAAACAAAACTGATAACAGGGGCGCCTTAGTAATAAATTATAATGGAATATTGGCGTTTTTCTGAAATTACTGAAATATTTTATTTGCTATAAATCCAACCAAACTTATTAAATATTAATTAATTAATTGATTGATTAATTAATTAATTAAATAGTTATTATTGTTCATGAATACGTTTACGTAGGGCCTACACGAGAGATTTTTCTATCATGACCAATGTTGCCGTTTTGGTTATTTTTAACCAGAACTGGTTATTTTATTTTGCAATGTGGAGATGGTGACATTTATCCATTTTTTTAATTTTTTTTTTTATTAAACCAAAATTTAGTTTTTATGAACAATTCGAAAGTACTATTTAGATTACTCTGTAAATCTCGTATATATTTCCAAAGAATGAAATAAACTTCAAAACAAATTTGTAGTAAAATGTCTATAAAAACGACTACGAAAGCATAATTTTAAAGACATAAAATATGCTAATGAATTGTATACGCATTCCATTGTATAATTACACTCCACAAACTCAGTTTTGTTCCAACAAACAGACGATTATTAGGTCAATTTCGGAATGTAACTTGTTTAACATAAATTTTGTTTGGTACATGAACAATATCTATTAAGATTGTCAATTAATCGACATTGAAGTTGATCGAATAAAATTTCATAACTTTTTAATTATACGTGTGGTCGAATAAAATTTGAATTTTCTTCGATTAGTCGAATGAATAAAAAATAAAAAATATAATATTTGAATAATTAATTACAAGTTAAAAAAAAAAAAAAATAAATAAATAAATAAAATAAAATGCAAAAACTAGTATTTTGTAAATGAATTTTTGGTTTTATTAACATAAAACAAACCCAAAAATAACAATTCATTAAGATAGAACAAAAACCTATCCAAAAATTAAGACCATATTAAATTATAGACAAATTATATTATATAATGAAATTAAATTTCTTTTAAACATAATTAAGCATTTTGAATTTAAAATTACTGTTTTTTTAATAAAAGCAGATGTGTGGAAAAAATCCTTTCACTTTCTATTGATTTCATATCATTAAAGGCAAATCTAATTTTTCTGTTCTTTTTAAATTTGTCTAATTAAAGTCAATGATCATCAATATTGCTAAAATTTATTTTTTTTAATTTTTGATATTATTTATTGATTGGTTGAGCCCAGTTAACAAAACATCCTTATATATTTCCGAATCTTCGGTTATTTTCACATTACATGAATCAATAAAATATATTTTGAAATAATTAATAAACAAAACATTTTCAAAAATAAAGCATTTTCATATACATTTGTTCACTTTTTGTTAAATATTAAAAAACAATAATAATAATAATAATAATAATAATAATAATAATAATAATAACATGCTCTGGAAAATTTCCAGAATTAAATAATAACTTATACGTCTCCCGTTTATTCCAACGCTAGGACGTTTGATTAAATTTTTAGAAAAGCTATTATATTTTTTCCAAATAATACTGAGACTTCAGTGTCCATGAAAGTCTTTAACCCGAAATCTATTAAAATGCGGTGTACACATTTATATATCCTAACGAAATTTTGAATAATTTTCAACAGAAGTTTCCTACTAAACAAAACTTTTAAAACACTTATAATTTCAAAATGGTATAATAATTTAACAAAAAATCGTTTTGAAAAATTATTCGATTATTTGATTAATCGTTTAAAATTGATGCAATAATTTTTAATTCTAAATTTAAAAATTTTATTCGTTCGAAAAATAAAAAATTTGTTCCCCAAATAATCGAATAATTTCAGTTCGAATGACAATCCTAATATCTATAGAAAATATAATCTTTTGACAAAAAGTTCCGATTAAATATCCTTAAAGTGTTTCCAAAAGATATCATTTTTACCACTTCAAAAGCAGAACTAAGTGCATATTTTATACTTCCAAAAAAGTGAAAACAAATAACTCATTTACTTCATGAACGTCATAACTCAAAATGCTAGATTTTTGAGTTAATGATATAGAAATATGCGTTATATTAAATTTTATTTTTTATAAAAATATCATGTACATATCTGTTATAGTGAACAATTTTTCTATTAAAGTAAATGACATTTGAAAATTTTGAATGCGATTTCTACAAAACTAGCATTTTTTTAGTTATGAAATTCTTGAAGTAAATAAGTGAAATGTATTTTTAGCAGGAAAAAAGGTTAACACTTTCTAAGAAAATTTAAATTTTACGAATTTAAAAATGTTTATATTATCTTTTAACAAAGCTAAACCAATATTTTTATTATAAAATTTTATAAACATTGTTTTAAGAGAAGAATTTCAAAAGGAATGAATATTAATCATAAAAACAGAACATCCTACAATCATTGCGATCATGGGTTATAAAAAGAACAACTATAGCCTTTTTTCAGCACTAAGTACTTACTTTCAATTACGACACAATGTTAAAATCAATACTTATTCATTTATGTTTTTGCTGGCAACCTTTCCTTTAAATAAATAACTTTTAAATATTTTTTTCTTTTGAGCATTTTTGACAATCTTAAAAGAAAGTTAAGATTAATTTTACTATATTCATATTATATGTATTCAGGTTTAAAAAATATCTTAAACCTGAATATAAAAAAAAATATATCAACTTTAATAACTTGAAACATTTTCAATTTAGGTTATCGAATTTCTAATTTGGTTACCCTTTTTTCAAAATTTCTTATGGCAATCTCAATTAATGAATTATCTGGAGCAAAAATAACACAAAATACAATAAAATTAAAAAAAAAATACTATTAAATTTTGGCAACGTACCCCGACGAAAAGTGAAAAAAGGGATTTGTTATAATAAAATTTAATTTACGTGTTCCCATATATGCGTTATGATAGAAAAATCTCTCGTGTACACCCTACATTAGTAACACATAATATACGTGATTGATTAGATAATAAAATGTGTTAGATATTCGATATGATTAATTTCGAATCAAATAAAAAACAAAACACTAGCAAGTGCTCCCATAAAAGAACTTTCTTCAAAATAATAAAAATTACTTCCAAAATAGTGAAAATAAATGTATTTATAGCAAGAAAAAAATTTAATAATTTCTAAGAAAATGCAAATTTCACAAATTGAAAAGTATTTTTATTATCTATTGACAAATTTAAAATCATATTTTTATTAAAAAAAAATTTATAAATATAATTTTAAGAGAAGTATTCTAAAAGCAATGAATAAGAAGCATAAAAGAAGAACATCCTACCAATGTCAACCATGTGTTAAAAAAGAACTTTTGCAGTTATTAGTTAGCACTAAGTACTTGCTTCCAATGACAAAATAACTTTAAAATTATAACTTTTTCAGATATTTATTAGTTATTTTTTTTTTTTTTTTGCTTGACTTCTTCTGTTCGAAATACTTTACAACTATGTAACACTGGTCACGTACAATCTATTCATATTTATGTATAAAAGAAAAACAAAAACTATATATGCAGTAAAAATACAAAAATCTAGCCTAATTTCAATATAAAATAGTTTAATTAAACAAAATGTTAATAACTTGATTTAGTCTGATTTGAATAAAACAATATATGTTCGTTTTTGATTAAAATATAGCGGGTAACCTAAACGATAAATCCCGAAATTTTAAGTTATAAACAAAAAAGAAATTAAAATACAATAAATTAAAATTATGATGAAATTTTGTTAAAGATTAAAACAAATGCGTCACATAAAGATTTGAACGATATATTGTGACATAAATTCGAAGTGTCACATTTGTATCTAAGTACATTTTATATTTTAAAGTTTTAACAAATACGAGAAATTTCTAGCAGCAATTTTACAGATTTAATTTAAAATGTATGTATGTAGTAATTTTATAAAAAGAAAAATGTTTTATTAATGTTGTAAACTTACTCTACTGTATTTATAATCATTCATAAAGAGATGCAAATAAAGAACAATTTTTTTTATGACAAAGATTATTTGAAATATTGGCCATTGATATGAATATGTTAGCGAATGTTGCAATTTCTTTTTTTCTGATGAGGCGATATGAATCATTATTTTAATTTTATACAATTTGTTATTTATTGTTGTATTTATTGTTATTTTTAGGTTTGTTATGATTTGCAAAAATATGCTATAAAACCAGTTCTGGTTTTACCATTCGGCGCTATATTTTTTTACAAAAATCAAAAAATAAAAAAGAAAAAAAAATAAATTATAACAAAAATAAAATTGTAAAATTTTTTTATCCAGTTTTATATGAGGAGTACATAATGCATAAAAAGTTATTTTGTTTCCAATAAATAACTGGCTGAACTTGAAATTTTGTTACATTTTTTAAGAGTCAAGTCAATGAATAAAAAGGCAGTAACTTGATGGCGCTTTCAAGGTTACAATATTACAAGACCAACAGCAACAACAAAGGATTTAAGTTTTTTATTTTTTTTTATTTTTTTTTTATTTTTTTTTATTTTTTTTTATTTTTATTACAAATGGCATACAAATGAAGAAACGTCTAAAATATCAATAAAATTGTAATGTTGTAAATTGAATTGCCAATTTGACTGTCTCTGCTTTAAGTTTGTCGTTGTCTTGTTTAAATTTATTCTGTAACTGAGTATGAAAATGATTTTTTTTAGAACGTGTTAATTTTTTTCAATGTCATTTGGAATTTGTATAGAATATATTTTTATTTAGTAATTTACATTAAAGTGCTGATTACCAAGAATATTAATAAAATTGTTTATAATTTTAGAATCTTCTGTTTGAATTTGAAATGCCTGCACTATGACGGATTTGAATATAATCTACATAATCTTAAAATTGCTGTTAATTTTAAATTTGTCCAGGGGACAATATTTTATTGATTTGGCTCGTGATTTGGAAACTTCATTATTAAACTCTCGTCTACCTGATACTCAAATATTTTTGCCGGAATATGATTTCATTATAGTGGGTGCTGGTTCTGGTGGTTGTGTGGTGGCGAATCGTTTGAGCGAGATACAAAATGCCACGGTTTTGCTTTTGGAGGCAGGAGATCAAGAAACGTTCATTAGTGATGTGCCTCTAACAGCAGCTCTTACACAAATGACCCGTTATAATTGGGGTTACAAGTCCGATCCTACCCCTAATGCCTGCCAGGGTTTAAAGGGAGGTGTGTGTAATTGGCCTAAGGGTAGAGGTGTAGGTGGCACTAGTCTTATAAATTTTATGCTTTATACACGAGGTCATCGTAAGGATTATGATCATTGGTCTCAATTGGGTAATAAAGGTTGGAGTTATGATGAGGTCTTGCCATATTTTAAGAAATCGGAACATGTTGAAATAGATGATTTGAAAAAGTCCAAATATCATGGCACAAAAGGTCCTTTAAATGTCTGCTATACGGACTATAAATCGAAATTACTAAAGGCATTTTTGAAATCCAGCGGCGAAATGGGCTACAATATCACCGATCCTAATGGTGAGCATATGTTAGGCTTCAGTCGTTCCCAAGCCACTTTACAAAATGGTCGCAGATGCAGCTCCAGCAAAGCATTTATAAAGCCCGTAATACATCGTCCAAATCTGAATTTATCTATGAAATCATGGGTAACCAAGATAATAGTGGATGCTTCTAAACAATCTCGTAAATTGGAAGCCCGTGCTGTAGAATTTATAAAAAATCGCCAAAAATTTGTAATAAAAGCTAAAAAAGAAATAATATTATCGGCTGGCTCTATAGCCTCACCACAATTGCTAATGCTGTCAGGCATAGGTCCCAAACAAAATCTCATGCAGCACAATATAACAGTCCTAAAAGATCTTAAAGTGGGCTACAATCTACAAGATCATATTACTCTAAATGGTTTGGTGTTCTCCATCAACGATAGCACTGTAAACGATCGTCGGCTTATGAATCCTACAGATATATTGCAATATATTTTACAAGGAAGAGGTCCTTATACCATTCCAGGAGGAGCGGAGGCCTTTGCATTTGTTAGAACACCTTCTACTCATTTTGACAAGGATTATTCTGATATGGAAATTGTTTTGGGAGCTGGTTCTCTAAGCGGTGATTCTATGGGTTCTATGAGAGATCTATTGGGAATATCAGATGAATTTTATAACACTGTTTATAAAGGATTACACGATAAAGTATTTGAACTTGGATTTAATAAGAAATAATATAATAAATAGTTTTATTTATAGGAAACTTTTGGTTTGGTTCCTGTATTATTAAGACCTAAAAGTAAAGGACGGATTTCTCTGCGCAGTGCTAATCCATTTCATTGGCCCAAAATGGAATCAAATTTCATGCAAGACCCTGATGATGTAAGAGCCATGATTGAGGGTGTAAAATTGGTAACAAATTAAAAAAAAAGTAAATACTTTTTTATTTTTAATAAACAAAATTCATATATTTACAGATTTTGAAGTTATCTCAAACTAAAGCCATGCGTAAAATTGGCACTCAATTCAATCAAAATCCCTTCTTGGGTTGTGAACATCTTCCATTTACTTCCGATGATTATTGGAGATGTTGTCTGCGTTTGTATGGCTCCAGTTTACAACATCAGTCAGGCACTTGTAAAATGGGACCAAGTTCTGATCCTGAGGCTGTGGTTGATCCTGAGTTGAAAGTTCATGGCATAGAGAATCTACGTGTAGCAGATGCCTCTATAATGCCCACTATACCAGCTGGTCATACAAATGCCATTGTTATAATGATTGGCGAAAAAGCAGCCGATATGATTAAAAATAGTTGGCGAATGAAAACGAATTAATCGAGAATGTATTTAGTAAATTAAGTTCTTTTTTAATTATAAATATTTATTTTCCATAATTATTTACAATGCCTAGGTTTTAAGATGAAATGTGATAAAATAGAATAGATATTTTTTAATATACAAAAATTATATGTTTGGAGAAAAACATAAAAAATAAATAAAAAACAAGTAAGAAAGTTATAGGCCGTCAAGCCCGACAATATGATACCCTACACCATTACATTTGTGGCTCAAAATGATTTTAATGATTTTCGGAAATGGGTCTAATATGGAACCTATGGCCATTGATGGACCGATCGTTATGATATTGGCTACTACACTAAACTAAATCATGTGGGTAATATTGGCGAAAGATTTTCGTAGAATTTCAAAAAAAAAAGAAAATAAATAAATAAAATAAAAATAAAAAATAATTTAAATTAATCGATTTTTTCTTCAAATCAATATAATCTTTCTTCAAATCAACAAATTTTCTTCAAATCAACTAAAAAATTTTTGTTAAAAATAATACAATTTATGCCTTAAAGTATGCTTTCATATTTTCATATTTATAATTAAAAAATTATCTACATATTTTCCAAACTACAATAATTTATCATAGCATGAGTTGCTTCCTTAAAAAAATAACGACACTGATAACTTCTGATAACTACTAAATTTATATAAAACTACTAAATATAAAAAAAACGTCCAAACATACACAAAAATCATTGTATATACAAGTAACAACCACTGCTTGCTTATACAAACTCGGTTGTTTAAGGACCGATATGGTTAATTTAAAAAAAAGTATTTACAACAGATTTGTAAAAAAAAAAAACGAATTCTGAAGTTATGCAGAGGCTTCACAAAGTTCAAAAATGCATTTTGGCCGATATCTCAGTTACTAATGCTTCCGAATTTTCTGTGCAAAAACGAAAAAAATTAACTTATATATTTTATTCAAATTGAATAAAATTCTACAATTTAAATAAATATCTTAAAATCGACTAAAGGCATGTAAAATTGAAAAAAATTCTTCAAATTCTTTACGTCCTTTTTTTTTAAGATTTAATTTATATTGAGATTATTTAAAAATATAGCTACAGCTTTTAATAATATTAAAAAAAATATAATATATGTACATGCATGTCTTATAATTTTATTAATTATTTTTACTTTTACTAAACACTGTTGAATATATAAGTGTGTAAACGATATTTATAAATATTTGATATAATGTATTAATACATAAACGAATTTACTTTAACTAAAATTTAGTAGAATTAAATTAAATATAGTAGTTCAATTTAAAAAAATTCTTCTATATGAATAAAAAATTTAGTTAATTTGCCTAAATGTAGTAAGAAATAATTTTTTCGAACATTAATTTCAAAATAACACCCAAAATATTGAGCATATAAGAAATTATGTTAAGGTGGCTTTTAAGTCTGCATCTTTTGGTGTATCATTTATATAAATCGTACACAGTGTAACCATAAAAAAATAAAGACCAGATGGAAAAAAACTGAAAGCTAATTCGGGTTTAGCCCATCAAAATCCATATAGTCCAACTATTCGTGTTTGAAGAAGGATTTTTTTGCTGACCAGTGTTATCCATTTAGCCATCCGTGTTCCCAGAAAATTTTTGCATCGTCTCCCCAAATTTGAGCTCAATGTCCCAAAAAATCCCCATTTTTAAATATAAATCCACGTTTTTATCCTTCAAAATATTTTTTACGAAAAATTAATACAATATTTTTACAATAAAAATAAATTTTACTTTTTCTTATTTCACCGCAATTTATCCAAAAAGTATGGAAACAAACCTATGGTATTTATTTAAACGTTACAAATAAATCATAACTAACAATCTATTTATCGATAGGTAATTTGCTTCATTATTAACTCGCATATTTAGTTTGTGCACTCGCTAAATGGTTTTGATATAAACTAAACAGTTTAAGGGTTATTGCTGCTGCATTAAGTGATGTCACATAACGGGCTAAGAATTAGAAACCTAAGTCGACCAGATTTGGAAAGATGCCGCCGTTGTCAAATATTCAGTTTAACTTAGCTTGAAAGAAGCCGCCTAATTCACAGCAATTAAAGTATTTAAAACAATTTTTATTTCTATTTTTTAGTTTTGCAATTTGTTATAAACCGGCTTTCCACTGATTTTATGCCACCTCCAAACTTTTTAAAGTCATTCGCCGTCGATGAATTTTTTTTTGGCGCAGGTCTCAGGATGTGATGCGCATGTTCGATTAATGTCATTTATAATTAGTATTGCCAGATAAGCGAATTTGTCCTCAAATAAGGAATTTCTACTTTTATATTTTATTTATATGAAATTTACGATACTCCTTTTTTATAGAAAATTTTTTCATAAATTTTTTGAAAATTGTTTAATAGAAAATGTTCGATTATTTCTTTTTGTAGAATATTTTATGACCCTAGCTTTTTTGTATTTTTGTTTTATTGATGAACAGTGCCAATATATTAATATAAAAAAAAAATTAACCAAGCGTACAAAAAAATTAAAGAGTTCAACTATAATATTAAAAAAAATCCAAAAGTTATTTATCAAAGTTATCGCTAAATAATATAAAGTTGTCAAAAAAAAAAAAATTAAAAATTTTTAACTTAAAATTGACATTTCGAGATTAATTCATAAAATAGCGATTTATAGATTTAAAATTTTTTTTATTTTGGTTGCAGCGCTTTGTTTTACAGAAATTAAGTTGGCAACTTTATGTGTGTTTGTTTATTTTGTATTGTTTTTTTTCTATTTATTTTTTCTATCATTCGCTGTCTCTTTTCTACAAATACTAGAAAAGCTTAAAGATATTTTTATAAAATATTTTTCTGTAATTTTCTATTTACATTTTTGTAGAACTTTTTAAAAAACTGTTTTTATTAAATTTTTTCCTGTAATTTACTATTTATTGAAAATTGTCGTTACATTTATAGAAATTTTTTGGTAATACTTCCTTTTATAGTAAATAATCGTTAATTTTTTTCTTTCAATTTTCGTTAGATTTATATTAATATAGTCTTCGATAAATTTTCAATTTTTATATATATTAATATTCGTAATTTATTATTTTATTTGTTAAAAGTTGTTTCAAATAAAATTGAAGATTTACATTTTAAAATAGGGACATTACACTTCCGTTTGGGGACATGATTAATCTGGCAACAATGATTGTAATCACATGTATTTTAGTGTATAACGGTATGTGTGGAAAGAATAAAATATGATAATCACGGATGCCACTTGAAAGTTCAGTCATTTTGCGGCATTTTAAACGTTAACAACACGGAACAGCGTCGGTTGGTATAAAATTAATTAAAACTAAAACAAAATATTAAAAATAAACGTATTCAGTCAAATAAACAAACCTAAATTATAACGAATAATAATGTGAGTAGTGTTTTATGGATACGTGTTTGTGTGTCAGTGTGGTTTAAAAGTGAATTTGCGATTAAAGTAATTAAATGCATCGTATTTATGAGAAAAATCATTTGCTATTGTTGAAAAATAATTGGAAAAGGAAAATATTAAAATTTTAATAATTAAAATAATGATTTTATGAGAATATGATAAAAAAGAATTTAACAAAGAAAAATGTGAATGGTTCTGTTATAGCGATTCTGTTCATATTAACTTACTAACTATATGGAAGAAGAAAGTTTTATTTAATGTTCTACTTTTTAAAGGAAATTGTCTCAATATATGTACATATATTTTTTTTCTTGTGATGTGATCTTGCTGCGTGCGAACAAACTAACAACGGCAATAACAACAACAATAATCATAATTACAAGAATAACAACGCCACACTTTGCGTGTTTGTCTCGTGTTTTTATTCCTTTCTTTTTGGTGCTTTCGTTCTTTTGCTTTCTCTTTATAGTTTTCAAGTTTTCCATTAACATTTTTTCTTGTAGGATGTGCGTGCTTATTGTTTAGAGAATTGTTTTTTTTGTTGTTGCTTTTGGATTTTTGTTTTTGCGTTTTAGTAGACGAATGATGAATATTTTTGTTTGTCTCGTAGTTGTTGTTAAAAAAAGGAAAAACAACGACGACTACGAATTCAAAGTTGTTGCTCAATTGTGTGGTAAAAGTAGATGAAAAAAAAGAATAAACAATACTTATATGTGTGTGAGTGTAAACGAACAAACGAGTTTAAATGAATGTTGGTGGGTGAGTGAACGGGTGTATCAGTATTTATGTTGGTTTTAGCTTTAGTGCATTTGGCCTTAGGGAATTTTTTGCTATTCTATATAAAAAAGTTCTTTTTCCATTGGTGTATCCTTCTCGAAACGAAAAACGAGTGAATGAAATAAAAAAAATAAAAGAAATGTTGAATAAATATATAGAGAGGGTTTTAACCCATAATTACTTTAGGAATGTTAAAACCCACCATACAATTTATTTTCATATTCACACACACATGTGTGAGAATCAAAATGTAAATTCTTTTCAACTAATAACAATAATTCACTATCACATTGGTGTTGCCATAGTATTTAAAAAATATAAATTAAAAAAAAATTTTTCTTAATTGTAAAACATTCAGTTATTATTTTTAATTTTTAATTATAAAATAATTTTTTGTACACTTTACCAATTACACGGTGTTACAAAATTAGAAAAGTTAAAAACACTTGGAATGTAACTTGGTGTAGATTATTACACCATTTTTAGAACCGATTTTTCGGACTTCGCGGCTTTAATTTTTTCATATACCCGTTATCTATTTTAAATTTTTTAAACGACAATAATATGTTTTAATAATGGGTGGATAAAAGTTGGGCGAAAATAACAAAAAATAAAAAATTGAATTTGTGTTTTTAATATTTTACACAGTTTTACTATGAATATATATTAATATACACCAAAGAATAAAACTTTTATTGCCAAATCATTGCTAATACATTGAATTATAAACCTATACAAAAATAATATCCTTCAACATTACCCCAATAACGATACTTCGTCTCAAGCGCAAATAGTCCTTATTAAGTGCGGACAACAAATTAGGGTCAACAGTAAATTCGTCAAAAATTTTAAGATGTTTTTGTAAAATTGTGTCGACACTTTACTTTTTTTAAATAAAAATAATGATATTAACAATTAAAATCTGAAAAAAGTTAAGAATCATTGAGGGTCTATGAAATATGAACTTCAAAAATATGTGAAAAATCTAAGGTCAATGCAAATACTAAGTACATAAATCTATAATTTTATTCGGAAGCAATTTGGAAAGGTTTAGAGTCAAAAACGAATTTCGGGGGCAGAAAATCATCAAAAATTTGTTTAAATTGGAATTATTAATTGCATTAAGTCAGTCTAAAATTTATTATGTATATAAATTTTTTCTGGGAATATAAGGAAACATAATTTCTTTAGAACATCATTCTGGAATTCGTGGATACTCATTTATCGACTGAATAATTTGCTGTAGTAGTATCCCGAATCATTACATTACCAATACCGATATGCCTAAATGCACAAATATTTGGAAGATATTTTCCATAGAAAATTTTTACGCAATATCTTCTTTTTATTATTTGGAAAAAAATCATCAAAGCAATATTTTCTAATATTTTATTTATATTTTATTTTATATTTTATTTTCAAAATATCGCCCTTTTTCGACTAAGGTGATTATCACCTCCGCAATAAATTGATTGTATGTCATTGAGATCATTTGGAAGAAATTAATGCAATACTTTAATTTTCAGTAACAATTTTTTCAGTTGTCGAAAAATTATTTAAAAATAAAAAAATATTGAGGAAATTGGTTTGTCTTTCAGCAAAAAATTTATATTTTACGTGAGCGTATTAGTTTCACGTGCTTTATGAAGTAAAGATATTCTTTACAAGATGTAAAAATGATCTTTATTACAATATTTTTAGATTGTTTTATTAATAATTTTGCTATATATTTATTACATCTTCTAAAAGATTATCTAACAATATTGCCTATTTTTCCTTCAGGCATATTGATTATTGCTTAGGTGTATCGCCTGTGACGCAAAATCTCTCCCAATGGAGAAAACTTCCGCAACATGAATATGATTATTACGGCAACAAAATTTTTCTTCTGTGCAATACGAATTCGAGGGCAAGAGGTATAAAGTGTTCAAAATTCTGAATTTTTGGGACACCTACGAAGATTATGCAAACAAATTTAACTTTTATAGTTCATCTGTAAAATAAATAGTCCTTTGCTACTTGATATTATGTAATTTTTATACTTATTGGTCCATTAGGATTCTATTTGATGCTTCTTATGGTCTATGTTGTAAGACCGGAGCTTTCTGAAATGGTTTTTCGATAAAATTATGTTTCCTAAAATTGACCCATTATATTGTTAGAATAAATATATATTCCTTTTAGATTTTGAATAGACTTAATAGAATTAATAGTTTCGGGCTTAAATAGAATTTTTGGTGATTTTCTGTCCCTAAAGTTTTTTTGAACATAAAATTTTTGAAATTAATTCTAATGCTGTCAATTAATAAAAAATAAAATTATCCAACTGTAGCGATCGATTTCTGACTTAATATTTATTCTACCTTCGACTTTTTCCCACATTTTTGAAGTTCATATTCTATAGATCTTTTTTAATACAAATTATTATCGTTATTAAGATTTAAACAAAGTAAAGTGTCGACGCAATTTTACAAAAAATTTTAACAAGTTTTTAGGTTTTAAGAATTTACTGTTGACACTATTATTTTGTCCGAACTGAATAAGGACTTTTGGCGGTTAAGACGATGTACCGTTATTTTTTTTTACTTTTTGTTTTTTTAGATCTAAACTGCTATTTCAGTTTGCTAACCCAATCATAAAAAAGTAAGAAATGATTAGACACTTTTAAACGAATTAGTTTTTGCTTTATTTTACTTTGTCCAACGTTTTAATTTAGAAGTTCTGTTAAGCCAAAAGTTCATTGTACCAGATTTTGCTATTGAAATATTTTTATTTTTGAAACATAAAACGCTTTTAATTATCGTTCTTTTAGTTCATATTTAACACATTTGAAACTTTATTGCAAAAACCCCAAATAAAACAATTTTAATTAAAACTACTGGCACTTAAAGTACTAAGTATATATACATACATATATACATACATACATACACACATACATACATACATAAGTATTAAGCAATCTTTATCTTTAGTACATGTTCAATTGACTTTGGATTTTAATAAAAGTGCAATTTCCCGCATAAACTATTTCAATTTTCTTAGATCTACCAATACTTATAACAATTCAATTTTTTTTAACGATGATGATGGTGAAGACTATGACGATTACATGCTTAAATAATTTTATGTATATGTACATATGAGAAATTCTCTTTTTATGTTTATTTTTTTACTTATTATATTTAACCGATATTTCAGTTTTAAATCTATGATTAAGATTTTGGCATATTTTTTTGTTCTGCACTCTGCTGCAGTGAAAAATCACTGTATTAATGAGTGAATTTCATTAATTATTTTTATACAGTTATTCTTAAAAAATTGTTTTGGGCAGGCTCCTTTATAAATTACTTCTAATTCTCCTATTCTTTTGTTGAGTTTTTCGTTTTAAACTTTTTTTGGGAAGAAGAAGAATCAAGCTTTTTAATCGCATATATTTGCTTTTAAACAACATAGAAAATGGTCATAATTTTTCGACTTCCGCTGCAATTTATAATAGTTTTTCTACAAAATCCTATTGTTGAGGCCTCAAGAGCGGACGACAACGGTGGCGATTTGTTGGACATCGACATGGAGCCACTCTTATAAATGTGACCCGTCGGTCGCAATATCTGCGGTCACTTTCTCACTACTGTGAGTATTGATCAATAAGATTGATAGATAATCTTTTATGTACTGTCAATCTGATCGATCGCCATTACAGTTTGTGAAAAGTTTACAAAAGCATACACAGCATCCGCGAACAACTAAAAAAAGGAGAAAATTTACCCTTTTCTTAATAAATACTTGTTTGTAACGTTAACCAAACTTACCCGAATTTTATTCATCTTATCCTTTGGAAAGAGTAAGTGTTAACATAAATTCTGGTTCTCCTTTGCTTTCTCTTGTTGAGCCAAGGGAAAAACAGTGATACCAAAATGGATAAGACAAAACGAATGCTGATGAAGTGTGTAGTGGCACAGATAATATGTATTACATTCTGCTGGTGTCTAATTATAGTCCACAAAATCACCTTTGGTACTGCCAAACAGAGACAACAAACTTGTTGATGGTCCTTCGAACCGATAATTTTTAAAGACCTTTTCGTTACAAATATAAAAATATTTAGTTTTTAAAAATTAGACAAAATCTTTAGAACTTATCCGATTTTATCTGGAAAAACTTACTAAAACTTTTCATATATTCCACAGAGGGGTCTCTCGAACAGTTTTTTGGCAGAAAGTCAATTTTAAAAGTTCAAATTTTGCAAAACTAAATATCGCATTCAATAGCTAACAATGTGATGAACCATTTGTTTAACTATGTAAGCGCCTCCGAAGTCAACGTTTTTTCAAATATTATTTTATTTTTTTAAACTACTAGAATATGAAATTACATATATGATAAAATTTTCAGTTTATGTTCCCTTATATCATAAATTATTTATATCTTAAAATACAGAATCATATATTCTTAATTTCCATTTATTAATTACGCATCCAAAATGTTAATTTTAAAATTAATAATTTTTTTAGCAAGAGAAACAAATTTAATTTTAAGTTTAAAGATGTATAAGTTGCAACTTCAGTGTTGCAAGAACTAAAAATATAATAAAATTGTAATGCCCTGGCTTCCTGTTGAAAAATATTTTTTAATTTTCTAACTTAATTAATTTTTAATTTTAATTTTCTAACCTAATGTAACCAAACTGTATCGCACTGTATTTAAAATTATGAAAGAAGACATCTTTTGGAACATTTATGTTGATGACTTCAAAAAAAATCTTAAATTTTTTTCATCAAAATTAATGATATATGTTTTATTTATATATCTTTCCAAAAAAGTTAATATTTGTTAATTTTATCAG
The DNA here is from genome assembly GCA_932274085.1 of Protocalliphora azurea. Lineage (NCBI taxonomy): Eukaryota > Metazoa > Arthropoda > Insecta > Diptera > Calliphoridae > Protocalliphora > Protocalliphora azurea. Next base: position 3,379,472 of record OW026519.1, read on the forward strand.
ACATTTTATATAGAATTTATTAGTAAAGTTTTTCTTTTTATTTCTAAGTAATTTTTTAATATGAGTTATTTTTATTAAAATTATGATTTAATGCTTCCTATTATTGGCCACATAAAAAACATGTGTGTATTTATTTTCCTTCAGCTATCGTTTGATGTATAAATCATTAATATTAATAAGAAAAAAATTTCAATATTTGTTTTAACATCGTCGATGTAAATGTCCGTGTAGCATACTATTTAAATTTGGAATTTGGCCAAGTTGTTCTAAATGACCTCCCCATTCATTATTTTAAATATTTTTAAATCTAGCTCGCAAAAAGGAATTTTGGGCCACCTTATACATACTTCTGTACAAAATTATTTCTAAAGTTAATTGTTTAACATTGTATTTTAATTGTATAATTAGCACTCCTAAAAGTTGTAACACAAGATATGTATAAGATGTTTCTATAATGCAACAAAATTATATAATTTACAGCCATATTTGATCTTGATATTAGCATTTAAATATATGAAATGTAAAACGATTTTTAATGGGGAGCCTTATATGGATGCTAATTTGGGCCGATAGTCACGAAATTAAGTATCATAATTTTCACGAAATTCACTGAGTCCTCTTTGAAAAGAAAATTATGTGTTAAATTTCATGAAGATATTTTCTAAATTGTAAACTATAGTTTGATCGGAACGTTTACATTAATAACGGTTGGATGGACGAACTGACGAATACCGGTGACTCGGTTTAGTACCAAGTTATACACTTGAAGGTGGCAAAATAATAATGCTTTTGCGCGTTATAAGCACTATTGAAAATGTTTTTACTTTTTATTTCGGATTTTTAAATGTGACATATAACTTTTTTAATATTTGAAATATGCCGAAATCTTTCTCTTTGCAAAGATATCAATATCTTTTTATAACAACTTACGTTTTAGTTAATGCCACAAAACTTCCTTTTTGCATTCCTTATACTTGCCGCAAAAAGTATACATCAAATCAAACGTAAAATAAAATACTTTGTCTTAAAATATATTAAATATATTTTGAGTTTTTAATCTAATTTAAAGATAGTTGAAGAGTTTAATAAAAAACCGTTTAGAACTTCCAATTAAATGAAAAACAGGGAATTACTCATATGTTCTATAAGTGAGCAGCAGGAGCAGAAATAGCAAGTGTTATAACAAGAACATATTGTATACATTTGGTTGCCACCAGTGTCAGTTGTGTTTCGTTTTTTGTTGTACGAGTAGTCACTCAGCCAGTCAACTACTCACTCAGTTAGTCAGTCAGTTATTCAGCCAGTTAGTTTGTAGTATACCGTAATACTACGTTCACAATGTTTTGTTTAATATGACGTTGACGTTCATGGTTTGAAATTATTTTAACCTAGATTTTCTCCACTAGTGGTTTATTTTCACAGTTAGTTTCATAGTATTCCTTAAAATTTTTATTTATATAGTAGTATTACATACATATACAAATACAATGTAACGTGGCTGCCAACAAATAATGGGAAGGGTGTTAACACGAACTTTTAATTACGCTGAACCAAAAGAAAAAAAAATACATTAAATTTTTCACTCACTCAAGCCAAAAAATGCAAACGTTAATAAATGCGTATAATTAAATGTTAAATATTAATATAACAAAAAACAAAAATTCTATATTAAAATGACTAACATAAAACTAATCAAATAATAATGAAAAAATTTGTTAGATTTTTTTTTTTTATGAAAATGAAATTCAATCATATATAAAATAAAAGTAAAATATTTACATGTTATTCCTTGCTTTTTTTTAATAAATTTTAAATCAGAATAAAAAAAAAAAAAAAAAAATTATAATAAAAATTTACTATGTAATTCAATTAAATTCGTATGTGCGGCATAAAATAAAATGATGAAAATTAATGTTACAGTTAAATTAAAATGTGAATGGAAATATTGAAAAAAATAAACAAATAAATAAATAAATAAAAAATTAAATCAAAAATATTTTTATGCATATCCAGCAACAAGGAAAAAATAAGCAACTAAAATAAAAAAAGTAATACACATCTGTAACTAACAACCTGCCAACTCCCCTTAAATACAACAACAAGGTCCTTAACAACCACTACACTACCGAACAACCACAACAACAATCGACAGAAAAAATTTCCATTACATATTGTAAGTAAGTATTAAAACGCTTTTTTTCTTCGTTGGTTTTTAATAAATTTCTGTACTTTTTGTTTCGCCGGGAATTGAAATTGGGGAAAAAAGGTGAAATACTTGACATGTGCTTTTAATAAGCCACAAAACCAAACAATCCAACAATCCATTAGCCAACCAAACCGGATCAGAACAGACCAGACCAAACGAATGTATAAGTATTTTATTTATTAATTTAACTCATTTCATTTAATTAAAAATTACGGTAATTTTACATAGGAATTATTATAAATGAATGTTTTATTTCATTTTAATTCTTTCATTTCTTACCTGTAATAATCGTAATGGTCTACTTTTTCTTTTGTTAAAAAAGTTTACTTATTTAAATTAAAAAATGTATTATTTAGGGATTAATAAGCAGGTATTCTTCCAACATACGTTGGTTTAATTATACCTAAATGTGTGCTACAAAATTAAAAATGTATATTTAAACAGAATTTTATAAATTACTCTTTTTTTTTAACATGTTACAAACATGAAATTGTTGTTGTTTATTTTGAGATGGAATAAAAATATATAAAATATTACCTTATATTTTTCATTTAACACATTTAATTTGTTTCATTTTACATCAAAATTTAATTAATATATTCAAACAAAAATAAAATAAAAGAAATAGTAAAAATAAATTTCAAGTAAGTTTTTTTTTCTAATTTAAATTTGTAATTCATTCAATCATCTACTTGATTGATTTAATAAAATTTTTAATTGAAAAAAATTTTCTGTTTTTCATTTTTTACAGTTATTAGTAATTGATATAGTCATTTTAGTGAGAGGTGTAAATTAAAAAAATTTTTATTGAATGAGTTATTTTGGTGTTTGGTGGCTTTTTTTTCTGTGTAATGAACATAATTTTTCCCCCATTTTATACCCTTCACTACAAATGTTTGGTTTATATAAGTTATGACTATAATTCGTCTAAGATCCCAAATCTGAAATCATTAATTCCACCATAAACTTATTAAAAATGTTAAGTTTTTGACGAAAGGTCATTAGATTTTATTCATATTTGGTAAGCATATAACCTATAAAGCCAAAAAAAAAAAAAAAAAATAAAATCATTAATTTATCCACGATTTAAATTTTTTTTAAAAGTTAAACTATCCAACAAATAACGCAACTTTAAATATTAATATATCTTTACGATGTAAGTGGATTTGAATAATTAAAGGCTTTAATGAAGGCCAACTGAGACTTTTTAAGGGCAATAATTGTTTATTGCAAAAATCAATCGTAATGCAATTTCTACTCCTTCGATTTTAATTTTCTTTAAATATGCTTAAAAACAATATCTTTACTGCAATAATAATTATACTGGGACAAGTTGATTTGCTATTTTTAATATTTATTTATTTTTTTTTACGAAAAATTACCACCAGTTTTTTCATACAAAAATATAATTTCAAAAAATATTAGGCAAAAAACAATTGGAATATTTTACGTATTCAAGTAAAAACGAGAAAGAAAGATATAGTCGGTCAAGACCGACTATATGAGGCCTTAATACATTGTATACGAGCATAAAAATTCGGGAAGGGGACTTTTATTACACCTGTGGCCAATTTTACTAAATGTAAAATAAAATATATAAATACAGAATAATGCGTTAACTCTAACATCTAGATGATTTTATGCACTTTATGGCAATTTTTGGAAGTGGGTTTATACGGGAGCTATGGTAAATTATGGAAGGCTTCTCAAAAAATTTGGCAATATTATTTCTACTTACATAAAACTTATTTGTGTCGAATATTAACTTGATACTAATATTCGTATGGGACTTATGCACGTTAAAGTGATTTTCGGAAGAGGGGTTTATATGGGAGATATGGTCAATTGTGGACCGATCTTCATAAAATTTGGTACAAAGATTGATAATTCTACAGAAATTCTTTGTAAAAAATTTCATTAAAATATTCTTATTTTTAAGGCATTTCTGAGTGTTTAAATTCTATTCCGGGGGCTAGGTGAAATAATGGACCGATCACAACCAATTTCAATAGGCTTCGTCCTTGTATTATAAAGATCCCAAATTTTATTGAATTATGTTTAAAATTACGACCCGTACTTTATGCATAGGGTTTACATGGACAGCCAGCCAGTTGTTCAGCCAGCCAGACGGACGGACGGACACCGTTAGATCGATTTAAATAGTGATTCTGAGTCGATTGGTATACTTTACAGTGGAGGTTGGATAACTTTTTCTATGCGTTACAAATATCAGATTATAATATAATAATACCCCAACCACTTATGGTGGTATAGGGTACAATGATCGCCCATATAAAGCACTTCTAAATTAGACCTTAAAATGCTAAAAGCTAAACTTACTGACATTAGTTTAAATTGCCTAGACGTAAAATTAGTTAAAAGAACTTTAAAATTAAACCAGAAACGAATTATTTATATTGTTTGTTTTAAGTGCCAAAGTATAACAGTTAATGAGTTTAAACTATATCAAAATTAATTGGGAGTATCAAAGATCTCGTAAATACAAAGTCACTCAGTGTTATAATTGCCAAATATTTAAATATTTTAAAAATGTCATAATTATGTAATTATTTCTACAAGTATAGATTGTTGTACCAAATTTTATAAAACTCGGTTCATAATTGATCATATCTTTCATGTATAAATCCCACATTAATGTTAACATCAACACAAAATTGTATATGTTTGAGTTGTATATAAGTATAAATCATAAAATTTGACATGATTAAGTTCTGTGGAAGTATAGACCTCTCCACTAAGTTTCATAATGATCGGTCTATAATTGACCATGGCTTCCATATAATTCACATACCCGAAAAATACTTAAACGTGCATAAATCTTACATAAATGCCAATCAATTTCATAAAGATCATTCCACAATTTGCCATAGGTCCCATATAAGGCTCTCTCTCAATAATCATTCAAGTGTCTATACACAATCATGTAGGGTACAATATGGACAATCTTGACCAACACTGCTTGCTTTTATCCTTTAATATTAGCTTTGATTCTAAATTTAAAATAAAAGTATCAGAACACTTAAAAGTACAAATTTGTTAATAAAACTGTATTAACTGCTATAGCCAAACTATTATAATTTCTGATCCCATTGAGATCCCATTTTGAAATTTTTATACTATAAGGATAAATTGATTATAAAAGTTATGTCAAAATATAATTAAAATCATAGTATTTTGATTTTAAGGATATCCTAAGCTAAAAAATATTTTTTTTATTTTAGAGATCATTGCGCCAGGAAGATGTTTAACTTTTATAATTTTATAATAAAGAGGAATATCAGTTCTTTCCATTGATACCAATTTTGTTAAAAAAGGATAATGCTCATAAAAGTTATTTAACCTTAAGCTTTGTTCATTTTTAACAATAATGTCCGATGTGTCCTACTTTAGACATGGATATGGAATTAATTCATATGCGATAAAATATACGATGACTAGTTTAATGAAATGAACTTTGATGAACGAAATTAAAAAAAAAAAAAAAATCTAAGAAATAAAGTTTTTAAAACTGTAATTTTGGGTTGAATTTTTTTGGAATTACCCAACTATAAAATATTTTTAGATAATGAAACGTTTATTGAGAATTCTGTTCCTAATATTAAAAAATAAAAAAGCGCCTGGTATAGATAATATTAATAATACGTGTATTAAACATTTACCACCTTTTGGCATTTGACTATTAACAACAATAGTTATAGTCATATTTACAAGCTTCTTACTTTCAAAAAATCTAGAATGAAGCAAAAATAATATCAATAGCAAAGCTTAATAAATCTAACAACACCCCACTTTCATACCGACCAATTAGTCTATTACCTTCTCCAAGTAAAATCTTGAAAAAGGTTTTTAAAGATAAGTTAACTACATTTATTGTTGATAGTAATATATTACTTCTTCAACAATTCGGTTTCAGAAGCAGCCATAATACATTCCTTGCTATTGCAAGAAATAAATACATAGTAAAGTCAATTTTTGAAAATGGTACGTTAACTAAAATGGTTTTAATAGCTATAAAATCGGCATTTGACACAGTTTGACATTTTTAAAATGGATACACTGAACTTTCCTAAATACTTAATAAAACTTATAAAAAGTTACCTTATGAACCCTAAATGTAGAGTCGACATAGAAAAATATTTTTTCAAAAAAAGTTTCCACAAGGATCCTGACTTTTATCCTTTTTATCCTTACAATATTTACACTTCTGATTTCTTTATTCTTATTAACTGTAAAATATCAATATTTGCTGATGATACCGCTTTGCTTTGCTTGGAAGTTTTTGCGGAAGATATAATAAATAACCTACAATTATCTTTAGAAATAATTCATAATTACTTCACTAAATGGCAAATAACCATAAACGTTTCCAAAACCCAAATCATATATTTCAAAAGAATAATAATATTGTATCCTTTTATAAATAAAAAATCAAAATTAAACACAGAAAATAAAATTACATTTCTTAAAATAATAATCCACTCAATAATGTTCTATGGAACTGGTGTATGGGTGAACATAGCAAAATTCCATATTAAAAATTTACAAATAACTCAAAATAAAATTCTTAAAATGATATATATCCCTCAGGGGAATTACTCTGCACCTAGATTGCATAAATCGAAATGGTAGATGAAAAGTTAAATAAAATTAAATATAATTTTGATCAAAGATGCCTAGTATTCAAATACCAGCACATAAGATAAAATTTTTATCCTCATTTTTAAATTTTATTTAAATATATATGTATATGTATATATATATATATATAAATATATATATATATATATATATATATATATATATATTTTTTTTGTTTTTTTTTTGATTAAGTGAGTTTTTTTTTTGTAATTGTTTCCTCTAGATCGTAAATGATGATAATGTTATACCTTATCTATCATTAATACAAGTGTCAATATTTGAGTTGAAAAAACTTTAAAAAATTTATAAAATCTCTATAAAAACACTATGTACATATACCATAAAAAGTGTCTAAATAAATAAATAAATAACATTTTTATTTTTTTCATAATATATATTCTTCTTTTTTAATTTTTTCTTTCGTTATTTTCACTTAGTAATATATAATGTTAGGTGCTCATAACTCTTTAACTATACTTTGGATCTTATTGATTTAAAAACCAGTATAAAGTTTTTTACAATATATATTATAATAATATTGTATAAATAAAAAATAATGATTTTCCTAAAGATGCACTTACAAAAATTATACAATTTTCAGATTTTCAGATTTTTAATAAATTTTTACTCTTTTTAAATATTTTTGCTTAATATTGAAGACAAATATGTTTATTACACAATTACTCTGGGACAAAAAGACACAAAAAGGTATCACAAATAACAAATTATGAAATGTTATGACTAAAATTAATTTTAAAATAAACTCACAAAAAATAAAAAAAACACACAAAGATTATAAAAAAAATATTTTTGTATGAAAAAAAAAAAACTGTAGGAATATTTTTATTTTTCTTTAATATAAATTAATAATTTTTTTTTTTAATAGTGGAACATTTTTGTCCCCGAACAATATATATTGCAATTTTCAGGAAACATTATAATTTTTATAACATCAGAGGGAGATAAAATTTAAAAGGGTAGAAAATTCCAAAAATGCATTTTAAAGTTGCATTTACATTATGAATGCAAATGCAATTAATGCATTTCATTGAAATCATTAAAATTCATTTACAACTTATGTTTATGGTATTTGAAAATACACACCTTTTCGATTTCTTTGGCTTTGAAAATCGTGAATAATTTCGAAAGTTTTTCAAAATTCAAAAAATAAAAATTAAGATAATCAAATGACTACATAGGCTATGCCAAATATTAATAAAATCCGAAGACCTAAGGAACATTTGTGGGGGTTCTTTCATGGAATGAATCGTGGCACAATATTATCAGGTAACAGTATTGTTACAATAAATATAACAAGGCAACAACAGGCATTTTTTGCTGCTCTTTACCACAACAATATCAAAATACAATAACAAAACAACAATATTTTACAAACACGTAGTACAGCTTAGATTTATTTTGCATTTAAAAATTAATAGAAAAAGGTAAATTAATTGAAAAATATTTAATATAGTAAAATTAATGTACTTGTTGTGGAACACTCCACTTTTTAATTTTTCATTTAATGAATTTATTAAATTGGCAGGATTGTCAGATTAATTTTTAAGTTGTTGTTTTTTTTTTGTATAAATAAAACACAAACGTAAGCAAGTTCTGACAGTAATCTGATAGATAGATAGAATGTATTGCAATAATGACAGACACTTACCAATAATTAAAAATAATAATAATAAAAATACGCGAAAAAAGTAACATTTTCTGCATTACCCCATACACTATAATACCCCACTTTCCCCTATATGACACATATATTAAAAGATAGGTAAGAGGTCTGAGAATTATGCTACTGAAAATTGCTAAAAATGTGATTTTTTTTCGTACGCAGTTCTTTGAATGAATTAAATCGGGCCATTAATAACTATTTATGACCTACGGACTTAGGTTTTTTGACGATGTGTTATAAAATATTTTTTGATTAAAAAACCGAGTTATCATCTAAAATACATATAAACATATATAAAAGCATATAAAAAACATACCCTTTCTTTTTTTAATGTTATTTTCTTTTCTTATTCTTTTTGTAATCCTTTTGAACTATCTACTGGACTATAGTTTATAATATAGTTTACAATATATATTCGTTGGTAGATTATATTATACACTGGACTATAGAACATATACTACATCAGAGTTAAATCTATATACTAGACTATAGATTAAAATATAGATTTAACTATATAAATTAAACTATTCAAATGATTATAGAATATAGAATAGATCATAGTTTATAATATAGACTTGACTATAAATTAGATTTAACTAAAATAGACAAGAATATAGACTAGAATTTAGTCTAGATTATAACCTAGACCACAGACTGTAGGTCGATAACTTTTTCTAGTATGTGTATATGCGTTTGTGAAACGATTTTGTAGCAAACAAATTAATTTAATTTTTGGTCACACTAACATTAGGCAACAATTTTTAGAAGATTCCATATCAAAATAGTTTTTACTTAGAAAAAAATTATGTAATTTTTAATAGAATTTCAATCGATTTAAATGCAAGTTTACAATTTACTAAAATATCATTTCATATTCAATATAATTCTATTTTAAATTAATTTTTTTTGTTATCAAAATTTCCGTTTTAATAATTGTTATTTTCAGCGTGCGTGTGGTAGGAGTATATATTTTAACCATTGATTTCACACACACACATTTCAGATTTACCAATATTTCAATTTGGTTGAGTAATGTGTATACATATGTATGTATATATTAAGAGAGTCGCATAATTAACTTTATTACATTTGTATGTATTTATTACCGGAATTTATAAGTATTCCATCCTAGTAACCCTAAAAACATATTCGTTTGATCATTTACGATTTCAAGCTGAAACTGTGTGTTAACAAGTTATGTTTTTCTATGCTCATACATTAAAGAGATTCATCAATATGTGTTTTGAAAATGAAAATTTTGAATAGACAATATATGGTCCATATTTTAAAAATCCATAAACATATCACAAATTAATGTAGGAGTATTTAAGTAACTTTTAACAAAAATTTTTAAATATATCTATAACACCAAGTGACAGTCATTTTCACACGTAAAAAAAAAAACTAAATATGGCATAAAACTAGAGACTATACGTAGTAAAACTATGTACTCAGTTTTTTCCAGGACATCAAATTTATTCTTAAAAGAGCTAGAGAGTTTCGAAAGATACACATTTTTAAAATTTTAAATACAAGTACCCTCAATTTATGGGGCTCATTGGGGCCGGAGAAAGAACGCGTTAATAAAAACGCTTAAAACAAGGTTCAGAATAGGTACAAAATTATATTTTGAGACTACCATTTTACATATCTCGTGAATTGAAACACTATTTAAATAAAAAATGTTGTTTTGCAACTTTATTATTTTCCTTTTATATTTCTTGCTGATTAAAAAATGAATCATATGGTGCGGTAAATACTTGATGAGGACTATACTCACCATTCTTTGTTAATTAATTTAAGTTAAAATAATATGTAAATTATTTAGTGGTATTTAAATCTTATTAAAATATTAAATTTAAAGAAAATTACATTGATGGTCAAAAATTTGATTTTGCACGTTATTGAAGTTTAATTAAAATTTTTTAATCTACCTAGATATTGATTTTTTCTAGCAATTGGAGCTATTTTCAGAAACTTTCTTAAAATAATTTTTGAAAATAAATTTTTTTCTATAAATTTCCACAGCAATGTATTTGGCGCAATTCAATGTTTGTTATTATTTTTTAAATGCGTTGTATCAAAATCGCGTTAAATAAAAATGCGTATTTCAAAAAATGACAACTATTTTTGAAGCGTGTTATAAAGAAACTTGGTAAATGAAGTGCAGCGTAAATCGAAGGCTACCCACATTTACGAATATTATATTATATTATATTATATTATATTATATTATATTATATTATATTATATTATATAATATTATTGGTGTCAAATGAAAGCAATATAATCATATTTTTTATTTCAATGTTGCAGCATAAAACTTAGGAAAATATCTTTTTGAAAATGTTTTAAAATATACATATGTAAGCGTGCAACAATTCTTCTCACATATGAAAAAAATTGTTACATGGATAAAACTAGAGATCATCCATGCTAAAACTGTATTTCAAATGTCAAATATTTTCTAAAAAGGAATTCAAAGTTTCAAAAAATCCGAAATTTTTAAGAATATTTTAAATATTTTAAAATATTTACGAAAACCGAATATGGATATCAAACGAAAACTACAAATCCTTGCAATGTAATTATATCTTTTATTTTAATGTTGCAGTAGAAAAGGCTAAGAAATGATTTTTTTTTAATTTAACCACTGAATATTATATTTATTTGTTAATTATATATTTTATATAAAGGATATTTGATTATTGCTTATATGCTTTATGCATATCATTTAAATAAAAACTTTTGTTATATTGCAGGTATTTTTAGCTTTCATTTGACATCCATATTGGGTGGATATAACTTTGGTAAATGTCTTATAATTTTTTTTAGAGTAGCTTATTTTTCGAAACTTTGAAGTAATTTTTTAGAGAAAATTTGACATACTGGTGAAAAACTGAGTATGCAGTATTGTTATGCATGGGCTCTACTTTGATGCTTATAAAGATTTTTTTATGCAAAAAATTTTTTGGGAAATTATTACACAATGTAATAAATATACTATAGACTAAGTTAAACATTTCGATTAACGTCTCCAAAACTGCTGAAATTTTTTATAATTTATTCCTTTATTTGAATTAAAATTCCCTTAAATTTTAGCCCAGCAAGAGTTAACTTGAGCCAGTCTAGTTTATTAAATATATACATAAAGAAACATATGTTTTTATAAATTAACCTACCACTACATATAGTTTGGCTTCTTGTAACTTCATTCATTTAAGAGCTTAAAGTTGTAGTGTATTTCCTAATAGTAGTGTTTTGTATATATGTAGTTGTAAAAGTAAAAGTTAGTAGTATTTCCATTTATGTGTTTTTATGATAATTATGTTTGTAACATTATTTTGTAAAAGTAATATAACTTTAGGTAGCTGAAACTAAAACTTATTTAAAAATGAAGTACAAAATAACTAAGAAGATTTCTACACTTTCCTACATATTTCTTAATATAATTTAATTGTTATATTTTTTTCTGTTTTCTAATTAGTTGTGAGACTATTTATTTAATATTTATATTGTTCATACGTTTAAATTAGATACTTAAGCGTATGAATAATGTGCAATTGGAAATTATGTCACTGAGCGTATGATTAACTTTCTAGTTTTAATTAAAAATATTTTATTTATATCCATTTTAATGAAAACTCCATTCAAATAATAAATTCTTTAGAATATTGAGCTTGACATATTTGTTTCTCTTTTTATTAATTAAACTTTTATGACAAAATAATTTTGAACAACTAATAACTTTATTTCAAGACATTACAAATCCATCAGGTGTGTCTTATAACAGACATTTAAAAATGTTATATTAAGTTTTATTGTTTCATCTTTAATAGCAATTTACATATTTATGAAAACTTTAAATTGTTATTTGCATATTTAAACTTTTTTAATTTAATATTCTTAACAATAAAACAATACAAATTAAAGTTTTGAAATTTTATAATATTAATTCAAAAATATAAATTCAACCAAACACATAAACTAACTCTGTAAACTACTTGCTTATTTGCTACAAAGTTTAAACTTTCATTTTGACAAAGTGCTTGACAAAATTTTAAGGTACGTGTAATTTTTATGAATTTTTACAAATACAAAAACACGAGTGTGTATAAAAATGTTATTCAATATACATGTCGTTGTTGTATTGCATTCAGATATATATAAGAGAGTACGTGGAGACTGACTAGTAAAAAAAAGTTACTTTATAAATTTAACCCTTGAGTGTAAGTAATAATAAAAAAGTATTAGGTAATAAACAATAATGGCAACAATGTCTATAGAAAAACCACAGAAAATTAAAAAGCTAAAAAGTAATTAAGTAAAAAAAGAAAAGAAGAAACAAACAAACAAAACGTGTAAAAACACATTTGCCTGCCAAAACCATAATTGACTTGACAATAACAAACAAAATATAAAAGGGAGCTTTACATTTACATATAAACAAAACACATACACATCTACATAGTAAAAAAGAAAATACATAAAAACACACGTTAGAATACAAGTACATACTAAGTATTATTCGCAAGTATTAATGGTAAATAAGCAACGTATGTATGTATGAATGTATGTGTGTAAGTATTTATACACCGATAAAATTAGAAAAAGGAAATGACTAAGAAAAATATTGTTATACGATTTGACAATAATAAAACAAACATAAAATATAGATTTTATGATTAAGATTCATTTTTTAAAGTGTATAAAATATTTTCATAATACACAAATGCATATATGTATGTTTGTAGTAAATGTATGTGAATGTATGTTTATTATACAATATCTGTTTGTGTAATTGTACAATCACTTTCATGTGCATTTAAATATATATGTATGCATATGAGTGTATGTGTGTTGTATTTTGCTCGCCTGCTGATCAGGCATAAAATGTTAATGTACTCGTATATATAATTATTTTTTCTGCTGAAATTGTAACTCTATTTTGTTCTTATTGTTGTTATTGTTACTGTCATTTTACTCTGTTGTTATTGTTTAAATATAGTTGTAGTTATTATTGCTTTTGTTGCGGTAATGACCAATTGTAACAAAGTGAAGTTTGTCATAAAGTTAAACGCCCAAAGGATATAATTATACACACATACATATATAAATATTATATTGTATTAAGGGCGATAACATAATACATATTTATATTAAAGTGCATCGATTTGTATGAAGACTAAAAATTTTGCAAATATTATAAACTAATTTTTATGACAAATAAATGGTTAATTAAGAAAATAAATGTTAAAAGAAGCATAAATTTATCAAGAAACCATAAATTCATATAAAATAGTGACTAAACTTCAAAGACTTTCTTTCATTCAATTATTGCTGCGGTTTTAAAAGAATTTGTTATATTTTTCATAAATTCTTTGATATTTAAGTAGAATATATAATTTCATACAACTTATTTGCAAAAATTGTTGATTTATTTTCTTGGGAACTAATTGTATAAAATTGAACAATAATTATCTATAATTTTTAATAGTATCAGTATAGACTTGTTCAACGGTACCTTAAAACCCAATATACGAGTACATATGTTGAAAAATGACCGAAATATGACAAAATATATTAATGAAATTTTAATATTTCGCGGTTGAAAAGAGATATAATATTTATTTAAATGCATATTCCAAGTATTAATATGTTTCTATTGTATTTTAAAGTTAATTTTCTTATAAAGAAAATGTTCATAATTTTTAGAGGTATTTTAAAAATTGTCTAGCTCTTCTAAATGAAAGCATTCAGATGTAATATTTTGGGAACCGTATAAGATCATCTAATCTTCATTTCTAGAGGGCTACATTTGAAACTATTTTTTTCGTAAGGTACTTTAATGTACATATACCACCTACATACACACACGCATACAAACATTAAAATTTATGTACTTAACTATGCGTGTGTTAAAATTAAAAGGACATATTAAACGAGTTCCACAGAATTGAAGTGACGTTTTGTTGAGCACGCATTTTTTATTTCGTTAGTTTTTCTTTTTAATTTATTTATTTTTACGTTTTAATGAACTGCGTAATTCATTCATTTTGTTTTAAATTTTAAGGGACTAAAGAAATTATATTATACAATTTAGACTAAAGTAATAAATATAGATTAACATAGATATGAAACTTAAAAACAAAATTTAATTAAATAAATTAGTAAAAAAAAGCATACGTACTAGAATTGTTTTTGTTTTCAATGAAATTTTTTACTAACACATTTTTATGGAGTTTTCTTTTCTGACTAAAATGCTGGCTTTGTTCTGCCCCTTACTATTAGAGTAAATGAGTCGGAATAGGTCAGATATTATTTTCTAATAGTGTTGCCCTTAAATTTAAAAATGTGCTACATGTTTACACACAAATTAAATAGAGTATGATATACGTTTTTTTTAACAGCAAACTCGAAAATTTTTTGCAAGAAGAATTTATGCTTAAAATACAGTGATTTAAATTTGATATTCCACCAAATTTCGCGAAAATTTCGAAACTTCAATAAAAATTCGAAATTTCACAAACAGCAAACAAACATTTTTTGTGGGAAGAACTTGTGTTTTAAAATTTAGTTCTTTAAAATAGATATTCCACCAAATTTCATAAATTATCCGAAATTTTATAAAAATGTGTGTTTTTTTTGTTTGAGACGTCATCACGCCTAGGCCGCTGAACCGATTTTAATGAAATTTTAAATATAGATGCATTTTAAGGTTGAAGGAGCTGAAGGATATAAATTAATTGCAACAAAAATCTTAAATTTTACTTGAAAGATTGTTTTTTCCAACAATAATTTCAGAATAACTCCGAAGCTATTGGACAAATAAGAAAATAGCTGAAGGATGGCTTGAAGACCATTTTCGTCTGCATCATTTGGTTTCATTTATCTAAATCGTACCAATGATTCTTGAGTTATACACGTGTAATTGCCTTAACAATGCGGAAATATTAGTCATAAAAAATCAAGACCTGATAGAAAAAACAGTGTTATCAGCCTTTTCCAGGAAGTGAAGAAGATATTGCGGAGTGACAAACTTTTATAAACCTTTACTGAACTAAAGTGTATAAAAATGTATAATTTTGATATACCGTGTAATTTATTACATGATATTTTAAAATTAAATATTTAAATTTTTAAAAAACCTAAACTTATTAAATAGTATTAAATATAGTGTAGATATAATTGTATGTTAACTTTGACTTTACATATTGCTATCATATACAATCACACACAAGTGTGTTTGCATACATATATGTATACGAACATACATATGTACATACATACATACATACATGCATACATACATGCATACATACATACATACATACATATTGTACATAAGTAAGCTTCATATACCATAATACCTGACATTTGGCAATGTCATTGTTGAAACTAACTTCGTGGCAGATGTTATTATAAACGTACCACATCTTTTTTATGTTTGCAACTGAGCTACTAGTGATATAATAATATTGTTGCTGTACTAAATATTTCCCCTCTAAGGTGAAATAAGATGAAATGATGTGTTGTTCCTCAGGTAAATCATAAATGCATAAGAATATTTTAAAGTGTATGCGAAAAGAGTGATCATACATCAATTTATGTATTTATCAGCCAAACAACTTTAACATATTCCATTTCTATGCTTCCATACATGCAGTCATACATATGCATGTATTTATTTCAACAATTGATTTTGGTGCATTACATTATGTTCGTACATATTTTATGATCAACAATTTATTATTGTGTTTTATAGTTTCCATTTTATTTTATGATTTTTATTGTGTGTGCGTATGTGAGCTAGAATTTATGAATGTAGTTTTTATCGAGTATTATTCATTACAATATATTCATCACATCAAAGAAGACAGTTTTGCTATACTTATGTATGTATTTTTGTGTGGCCCGAAAATAAAAAGTACTTGTATCGATGTTTAAAGCTCAAATGAAAATTTACTTCATTCTAAGATAACGTTTCTCCAAATGTTCATGCTGACATTATCCTGTCTTTAAATGAAGGTCTTAAATTTTAATTATAACAAAAGTTTTGTACCAGTTCCAAATGAATCCGAAACTTTGCAATTTTTTAACAAAAAATTTGGATAATTAAATTTTTTACACATAAATATTTAAAAAAATAAGATCAAAACAATATAATATAATCCTCTAGCAGTTATATTGAAACGGTTTTTTCGCTTTTTTTACTTCGATCTCGTTTGAATTTTAATCGATCAAAATACATCAAAATACGCGTATTTTTATAAGCTTTATAATGATATACAATACTGCTTATTTCTATTAATAAACAACGGAATAAATTTAATTTTTCATCATATAGAAACATTTATACATGAAGAAAAATACGTTTCGAAAGAATTGAATAAAATTCAATCAAGATCGAATTTAAAAAAGGAAAACCCTGTTTTGGTATATTTACTAGAGGATTATATTGTATTTTTTGTCTTATTTTTTTAAATATTTATGCGTAAAAAATTCAATTATTCAAACTTTTTGTGAAAAATTGCAAAATTTCGTACTCACTTGTACCTGGTTTAAAATTGGACTTCTCAAAGGCCTTTTTTATGATATCAAATTTTCATATTATTCTTTCGGCACAAATATGAAAAAATTCCGAAAAACCCGAAAAAGAACCTTTTTTCAGGAAAGGATTGAGAAACGGTATCTCAAAATGAAGTAAATTTTCATTTGAGCTGGGAACATCGATACTTTTTATTTTGGGGCCAACTAATATATATATGTGTGTAATTTTTTTGTGTCTCAGATCTTAGTTTTATTTTTGTTTTTAAGGACTGAAATATATAAAATCTGTTAAATATTTTTAAGTTTAAATATGTACTTTATTTTTATTATTTTATTCTAACACTTAGTATGTTCCCAGCAAAAACTTTGCTTTCCTGGTAAGCTAGCAGGTATAATTGGAAACAAAAATAAACTACTTATTTTTTGCCTGAATAACTAGTTATTTTTGTTCGTCTTGTCTACAAATTCATGTAGTTATTTTTTGACTCTAGGGGTACTCAAAAATATGTACCTAAACGAAAACAAAAATAAAAAATAACAAAAAAATTTTGCCGTCAGTGAGACTCGAATTTGGACATACACTAACCATTCGTTTTTGCTGACTAACGTCTTACTCAGTACATCATCCCGCACATAGCATCTTAAGCGACAAAAACTCTATTTAATTTAAAATATCTTTAAAGACATTTCGTTATAAAAAACTAACAGCCTCAGTATGGGATTGAACCAACAACCTTCTGGTTGCTAACCCAGCGCTCTAGCCAACTGATCCACGTGGTTGCAATATTACTGTCCTATTATACTATTGAGTACTTATTTATGTAATACAGATTAAGCAAATAATAATGACGCCTCATTACCGAGAAACTACTTTAATAAGTAGTTGCCATTACCGGAAACCAAAAAGTTTTTGCTGGGTTATTTTTGGAAAAACAAATAAAGAATCTTGAAGTCATATCGATATTATTTCAATAAAGAAAGTCATGTGTGAATAAAAAATAGAAATAAATAACAAAATGGTTATGTTAAATGCATATAATTATTTTATATAGTTTCGAGTATTTTTTGTATATTCAATCAAACTTTTCAAATGTTAATAAAAAGCTTCAATGGTTGTATAGAAGAATAAATAATTATATGTATATTTGCAAAACCATATATATTTTGAAGTGGCACTGCTTTGTGTATATATCTCACAGAAAATTAAATTTTCTACAACAGTTGTTGATTTTTTGTAACAGCCAAACAAAAACTTGGTAATGGC
Organism: Protocalliphora azurea; assembly: GCA_932274085.1. Taxonomy (NCBI): domain Eukaryota; kingdom Metazoa; phylum Arthropoda; class Insecta; order Diptera; family Calliphoridae; genus Protocalliphora; species Protocalliphora azurea. The sequence continues at coordinate 3,397,835 of OW026519.1, forward strand.
ATGTAGTTACGGATGTAGTTACTTTTGAATGACAAAAACATACTATCTGTATTATATAGAAGTTGTCTAGTAACCACTTATTTATAACCCGATATATATTTTACTTATTTAAGATTTTTGAAAATGCTACTTTTTTAATTGAGTATATATTTAAAGAATGGATATATATTCAGAATTGCAACTTAAAATTATTAATTGAAACACCAACAAAATGTGTTGTTTTGAAATCTTTAATTAAAATTTATAAAATCATTTTATATTTGAAAAGAAAAATTAAATGAAAAAAAAAAAAAAATAATAATAAAAGAGCATATTTTTATATTTTGACATTTCATTACTTATTTGTAGTCTAAAACGTAACTAGTTCCTATTATTGTCGCTAATAATGACTTCTGTGATACTTTAAAATCAATGAGTTAAATAGCTTTGAAGTAATTAAATTTTGTAATGACATCTAAGTAATTACTTTCTAAAATTCATACTCGTACTTGTAATAATATGAGGTAACTAGTTGCCTCAGCTAATGATGTGTAAGTTGGGAATTTTATAGATTTCTTGAAAATATTTAAAATTATACTTAAATTGTTTTGTCAAAAGTCCATAAAAATAAAAATTGAGTTCGTGTTCTATTTATGATATTTTCGATTTTTATTTCTAATAATATGTACATTAAATTATCATTATTAAAATTTACATTAAAAGAAAATTAACTTGAAATTGTAATAGAGGCATACTAAGGCCTATAATATTCATTTAAATAATTGTTATGTCTCTTTTCAGTCACGGAATATTAAGATTTTGCTAACCTTGTTTGTCATATTTTCTTTTAATGTATCATTCGAATGGTCTATCCTTATACTATTGAAGATTGCACGTAACTAACCCGTTAACAGCAAGAGGGTCAATTTTATGCATTTAGTTTTCAAAATGTTAAATTAGAAATTTTTGCATATACGAGTATTTAAATATAGATGAATTTATGAAAAATATAAAAAAAATCCTTTTAAACCGCGATAATAATCGAATTAAAGTGATTTTTGAAATGTAGTCACTATTTTACATGAACTTCATCTTAACTAACCATTTATTTAACACAAAAATTAAATTAATCAATTATGGACCGGAAACCCCAAAATATTACTTGTGCAACTAAACTACATATATCAATAGTATTGACTGAGAACTTTCCAATGATATAAATTACCATAACAAATGTCCAAAATATTCAAACTTTAATAAAAAAGTATTTAAAAGAAAATCATATCAAATTTTGCTAAAATTTTAATTTCGCGAAAATGAAAACTAATTTTAAAAATTTGTTTTATGTATTAAACATTATTTGTCTATCATATGTTGTAATTTTTTGCCAAAAATTTCATCGAAAACTATATTTTTGGAGGTATTTTAAAAATGGTTCAGCTCACATAAACTAAATAAATAAAACGAAATATTTTAGGGATTAATTTAAAACATATCAATCTTTAATTTTAGGCGGGTACATTTTAAACATTTTTTGTCTCCATACCAATCAAGGTACTTTATTGTATATATATTACAAAATACTTCCTTTAGATAGTAATACTGAAGATTTAATGTATAGCAATAACGCCAAAATTTATTTATAGACAACAATTTATTCACTGAAGTATCACCTCTCCGTAATAAGCTTTATCAGATGATATAAAAGTTTAGAGGTTAAATGTATAAACAAATTGATTTTTTTAAATATAAATATCTGAAATTGAATCATCTCCACTTGAATCATATTCCACTCACACACAAAAATACACCCGACATATCAACGTTAACAAGTAAATGTTTGATAATATTTACACAAACAATTCATGACTTTAAGCATTTCGTTGAAATTCTTGGCAAAGTTTTTGTTTTCTTATGTTTCAGTTTTGCTTATGTTTAGTCGTATATTGTTATATATATATATATATATATTAAATATGTATATATATATATTATAAATATATATATATATATATATATATATATATATATATATGTATATATATTTTTTCTTTTCCCGGGAATTTTTTAAAACTTTAGTTATAAGAAAAAAGACCATGATTTTTTATAAACAAAATTATTTTTTATTAAACAAAACATTATAAATCAAACTGAATTAACAAAAAATGAAATAATATTAAATGCCACTTTTAATATTAAACAAATTTTTAATATTTTATGCAAATAAAATTTGTAAACCGTGTCTCAGATTTTTGCGTTATTGTGTTTTTGATGATAAAACTATTTAATATATATATATATATATATATATATATATATATATATATATATATATATATATATATATATATGTATATATAAATTTCAAATACAAATAGCTTGCGGTTTATTTTCACTTTATTTCTCTAACTTACATTATTTTTTTTACTTAAATTATTCTTTCTAAATTAAACATAAATCTGGAAAATACTAAAAATTGATGAAAATGATCTCATATATGTTTGAATACAATATTGAATTATTTTATTTTACAAGTATTTTTAAGTTATAACATTTACATCTAATATTAATAGATCCATTGTTTGGATAAGAGATGCTGTTTCAAAAGAAAATGTATTAGAATGAAAAATCTCCGAACCAATTACTTTTTTTATAATAGTGAAGATTTTCGAAGTTCAACTTATTTAATATTAATTTCCACAAATTTATAATGAAACTAAGGTATCTAAAATTTGAGCATGACAAAAATAAAAAAATAATTTTATGTGAAACTACCTCGTAAGTAAATTCGTTAAACCATAAATAAATAAATAAATACATAGATAGCTCAGAGAAAAAAACCTAATTCAAAAGCCAAAAATTTGTATTTTGTAATATTATTGTCATTTGACAAAAAAAAAAAAAATATATGAGACTAAGTAGAAAAATTGAGCACGAATTTAATACTTTTAGCGCTATAAGATTGCTTGAAATAATGTTGATGCTAACAGAATGCACTTCGATTGTACAATAATTACTTCAAATAGTATGATTTTTTTCGATAGTAGGTCCACAATATTTTCATAAATGAATTATTAACGTGTAGATAAGTCATAATTATAATTTTATTTCTTCAATTAAATATCTAAAACTAAATACATTAAAATAAATGAAGAGTTTTAGTTTAAAATATATTTCAATCATGTCGGGCTTGATGTGGTGTCTAGTATTTTCAAATGAGTCTAAGATGTTTTAAATGAATAAAATTAGAAATTAAATGACTGCCACCTTAAGGTACTATATGTATGTACGTACGTATGTACGTATGTATGTATGTGTATATATGTATGTATGTATGTATGTATGTATGTATGTATGTATGTATGTATGATAAATTACCTAAGTACTCTATGTATGCACATATAGATATTTCCAAGAATTTTTTATATCTATCATATACATACAAACATATATAATAGATAAGTATATGGAATATCTACGTTTACATATTTCTGATTTTAAATTTTGATTTTTTTTTACGTTTTTCCATCAATATGAAAATACATATACGCAGAGAAAATTATAGTTTTGCAGAGAAAATTATAGTTTACACCACTTTCAATATATCTTAAAAATATTATATTCACTTGAATAATTAATTATAACAACTACATTACGGTTATGATAAACAAACATTCGATTCCATAACCGAGTTACTAACTTATTATAGAATTGGGCAGACAGCATAATATAAATGATTGTGACATGTTTGTCACAATCATTTATTTTATGTTTACTACAAAAATAATTCAGTTACAGAAACGAATGTTTGTTTATGTAATAATAAAAAAATTTTCAAACATAATAAGTTTACGTTAACAATCTTTACCTTTATTTTTCTCTGCGTATAAACACATTAAATGAAAAAATAAAAACATTTTTTATTGAGTGTAAATTATTATGGGAATAACTAAAATTCTTTAATAAAATAACACAGTGCAACAAAAAAATAAAAAAATAAAAAAATAAAAAAAATTTAATATGAGAAAGTAAAATGTATAGTTTACCTTCAAAAATTATATACACACTTCTTTGACAATTTATAATTTTGAAATATGAAGAAAATAGTTTTTCAATGATGCGTTAAAATAATGAGAAAAAAATGAATTAAGGTGTGCGTTCAAATAAAATATGATCTATAATTTTCATAATAACTCCTACTATCGTAACGTTAGACTTTAAATACGTTATTGCTGTTTTTTCTCATCTTCCAAGGTATAATTTTTAACAATATAATAATCAATAAAATGGTCCTGAATAGAAATCAAAATTTACAAAACCAATCCTCGTATGACAAGTTTATCCTAAATGCAAAAAGATATGTGATTGTTTTGCTGCTTTACTTAAAAAAATATTGAAATACTGAAATATTTATGTCAAAGTGCGTCATAAAAAGAAATTAATACTAAACTTGCTATAAAACAGTATATTTAACATTTTATGGCATGATTTAAAGTAGAAGCACAGGAGAAGTATGCAGATAATGGATAATGTTATTTTTATCTAACAAGGTATTAGAAATAATTCAAATCGATTATAAATTTTAAATTTACGTATACAGATAGCGCCAAAAATTTGGTGAATTTATTTATTTATTTATTTTTTTTCAGAATTCATATCAAAAAAGTTTAAACAAATCTAGTTATCAATGAATTTACATATAAAATGATACATAAGATGAATCTGCGGAAAAAAATACTACAATACATTGATTTATTTCTATTCCTAGCTTATTCCGTTCGACTTTTATTTAAAAATATGTATGTTACATTTTACATAAACGCACACTCATAATGTAATTATAAAGTGGCCGCATATCCACAAAAACAACAATTGTTAGTGTAAAATCCACTATTAAAAATGACATGAACAAAAAATGAGAAAATAAAGAAGAAGAATAAATAAACGCGGCAAAGAATATGAATACAAAAAAAAATTTGACAGTCTCGCGCGGTATGTACATGAAAAGATTGTAAATCAGCTGGGCTCACGAGCAGTGTTACTAGAAGATTAAGCTAAATTCTTGTACAGCAGAAAATAACAATGCTAAATTGTCTTATAAAGAAAAATCCATATTTTCGTTGCCCCTGTTTCTTATAAAATATAGTTTAAATGACAAATTATAAAAAATTTTTCTTCATAATTATTTGTAATATTTGGAAATAAAGTCAAAGTAGTATTTAATTTTGAAACTGCTCACTAATACCGTCAAATTTACTTAGAAATTGTTAAAAAAAAAATCAAAAACTATTGAATTAAAAAAATACTGTAAAAAAGTGCTAAAAGACATTTAGCATATTTTTATAAATTGTTGATGCGTTCCAATCTTTTCAAATGTTAAATCTAGCACTGAAAGCGCTAAAATGGCAACACTGCACACGAGGTCACTTTCTTATCACACTATGTGCAAACTTTAAATAATTTAATTTTAACAACTCACGGAGTTTTTTTTTATTTATAAACATTATTTGCAGACATTTTTTAAATAATATTTTTTGTTATTTTAAGGATAACTTTATAATTTGATGGTACATAGAAATTTCTTAATATAGTGTCTTAATACTTGGCCATCTTACAAACTGCACCAACTCATATTATGAAGGATTACTTACTGTAACATATTTTCTTTCATTATTTTCTTCATATTTCAAAATTATATAAATTACATATTGCAAAATTATAAATTGTCAAAGAAGTATGTATATAATTTTTGAAGGTTATACATTTTACTTTCTCATATTATTTTTTTGTTGTAATCAATCATGCTTTTAGCTTTATTGTGAAATCAATTAAGAAAATTAATATACGATTTGCAAGATCTTAAGAGACTATAATTTCTCTGCACTAAAAATTCTTAAAAAATTTATTTTAAAATGTATTTTTTGTTACTCAATTATATGGTAATCGCTTTTCTATGAAATGAATCAATACCTTTACATCCTTCATTTTTCGATAATTTGGACCGATCTTATTTCCAGAAAATGTTGTTTGAGTGTCTGTTGGTTGCATTTTTCTATTGTCTATTGTTGTTTATATTTATTTGAATTTAAGTTGATTACTAATACAACCTCTAAATTGTGTAAACAAATTTTATAAATTGAGATTGTATAAACAAACCAAAAAATCCAACGAATACATACGTACAAACACACTTGCAACTACACACACAGGTTAACATATTAACACATTTATGGTTGATACATATAAAAAGTAAAAAAAAAAAAAATCAACTTATTTTTAATTTCAATTTTCAATTTTTCCTATCTCATTGTTATTTTTCTATTTGATTTGTTTTATTGTTTAAACAAAATTCAAATTTTTATTGTTGCTGTTGTGTATGCACCCTAGGAGCGAAATATTTGTGTTGCTTTTGGAGTCGGTGTAAATTCTAAAAATGTTCATTGTTGTATTTATATCTCTGAATATCTGTTCGTTTTATATTTAGAATTATTGTTAAAAGTTAAAAATGATTTGCAGTTTAAATGAAATAAATTTTTAATTAACAACTTTGTTGTTGTGTATACAATGAGTCAATGATTTCAATGGTAATTATTGACTTTAAGAAAAAAGAAATTTTGATTAAAAAGAAACAGAATAAATAATAAACAATTTTCTAAATAAATTGTTAAAAAAAGAAATAAATCGCAGAGGAAGGATACTCGTAACAAACTTTTCTTAACATTTTGAAAAGTATTAGGGTAATTTATCCATTATTATTGTTAAAATATTGTTCCATATTTTTAATACAATTCATATAAAATTCTGTTCTCCAGAAATAATAATTCATACATATTATTGTGCATAAAATTGTTTATAATTTCATTTTCATTTGAAGCTAATTATTTATTACATTTTAGCTGTCGAAAATTTAAACATTGTTTTATACACATTCAATAAATTTATTTCAATATAAACAATTGGTGTATTAAAAATTATTGTGAAATATATAACTATTTCAGTAAATTATATTCAATATTTGGCTTTATGCAAAAAATTTATGTTCTTCCATAATTTATAAAATGACATTCAAGCAATCCCTTTAGCCTAGATTTCAAATATTTTTAGGTATTTTTTACAAAAATATAAGAAAATACAAAAGAATGTTTTTTATGAACACAAACCCAGGAGGATAATGTGTCTAATAAATTTTATGCACTCAAATTCTAACTTGTTAACAATGTAATTGTCTACCTTTACTTTGGCTTTTTCAATTTTTCCATCTTTATTTTTTTTTTTTACAAAAACCACAAAATTTAAATTGACTTATCTATAGAACATAAGAAAAGAAAAAAATGTGTTTGTGCATTGAAAATTGTTATAAATATTAGATTAAATTGTGACTGTGGTATTTGTTCCTAAACAAGGATATCACATTTATTTGTATAGAATTTAAAATGAAAATCTTATTCAAAATGTTCTCTAATACTTGTACAAAACAAGCAGTAACCAGCACAAACAACAACAACAACATCAGCAGCAGCAATAACAATAAACTAACAAAAGTAAGAGAAAACCAACAAACACCTTTACGCAAAAGGTCTCAGGTGATTGATATTAAAGTTAGAGCCAAAAGAAATAAATTATAAAATTCATACAATACACCGAGATTGAATGAATAAAACTTACACATATACACACACACACACACATACTATCACGGGCAAAATTAAATGATAGAGTCAAGGAACCTGAATCCATTGTATTTGTATGGAGGATTTATAAAACTCGAACCTTTAACTCACATTCAATATATTTAAAATACATTTTTTTAAATAAATATTGAGTATTACCCCTTGAGAAATAATGTTGGTAAATTTTTTTTTTACCTTATAACTATTGTTATAAAAATTTTTTTACATATATATTTTTTTGTGTGTGTTTAAGGAACTGGAAATAAAAAGTTAATATATCGTATGTATTTAGATTTTTATTTTACTACTTGTATTGAATACACGATTTAAAAACTGATAAAAATTATTGAAGTGTGAAGATGAAATTTCGAAAGCTGTTAATATTGATCAGTGTCATATATGTACTTTTGAATGTATATTGAAGTACTTATGATAGTATAATGTATAGGGTAGTACTCATTCTGTTGATAGAAATTGAACTTAATTTGTGATAAAATTGAGAAATTGTGCAGAAATTTCTTTAAATATTGGATCTAGAGAAAACATTTTTTACTATCTTTAAAAATAAATGTAATTGTACAAATTTTGAACTAAATATTTTTCCTAAATTGTAATACGATCCCTTTAACACTGACTATATACATATATCGGATTTTAATAAAAAATATACTGTTGAAAAGTACTTTTTCATAGATGTATTTTAGAAGATATAAGCGGTAAATATTGCTTTTAGTATATATACAAAACTCACATGTATGTCAAATTATTAAATTCTCCTCTATTTTATTTCTTATGCATATCATATAACTCTCTCAATCCAAAACAGTATCATTGTTGTTATTTCTTTACAAAAACAAACTAGACAAGTTGTAATTGTATAGTAATATTGAATTGCGAGTCTTTTTCCACTATTAATTGAGAGAATTGTAAGAGGAGTTTAACAACACATTTTGAATTGCTTTGTTTAATTTTTTGCTTAAGTCTTATGCATAATGAGAAACAAAATAAAAAAAATTAAACATTTTGAGTTGCGCTTTGAAAGGTGTTTTGTTTTTATACCGTTACCGTCAAATCCAATTGCAAACCGCTATGACATGGAATCACTAATATTTTTTATAATTTTAAAGTTTTATTAACAAAAAGTTTTGCTATTTAAATATGATAAGGGATGCTACGCTACCCAGGTATAATTTAGTAATTAATAAATTTACAACCTATTTCAGAAGTCGTAATACAACATACAATCTACAATACCTAGTGAATTGGACAAATGTGTCGAAAACTTACTTTTTCTATTTTCAATTCTGAAGCAATGACCCGCACTCCTGAAATAGGTATAACAATACATACAAACATTCATTTCTAAATACATATATAAACTGATTTACACAAGATAAACAAAAGGGAAATACTAAACAAAAAAATACATTTAGTTTTTATGGCAGACAAAAACAAAACAACAAAATGAAAAAAAGGAAAAGGAACACGTTTTCCAAAAATTGTTGGGGAAGGATATTACAATATTAATAATAAACAATTGACAGAGACACAAAAAAAAGGGGAAACAAATCGTTAATAGATACAAATTTACATAACAAAATCTTTTGTTTTTTTTTAATATTAAACTTAAATACCATCAATCAAATTGTAGAAAGCTGTAGAATAACCAACGAATACTATTTTTCATGCTTTTCTATTCTGCTCGTGCTCAAACAGAAATGATGGTAAAATCTTGATAATTTTTCATTCGGAAAACAGCCTATGATTCATTATCAGTGTCAATTGATTTAGACACAATGACACTTAATTATTGAACATGATTAAATAAATGACAAACACTTAAAGTAAAAGTAACGGGAAAATGACGAAGAACAGTAACATGAATCGTATCGAATATGAAAGCAGAGTCATCACAATCATGATAAAGATGGAAAATGATAACAACGATAATATGGAAAAGGTGAAGTATGGACTACGACGACGATGTGCTCTATATAAGATAATAATAAAGATAATAATAATAAAACGCTCAAAACCCTCGCGAACTGTGCAATTTTGGAAGTTTGCACACTCGCAAATAAACTGTCAAAAATTGTATGGAAATTCATTTACGCAACACTTTTATTATTTATTTATTTATTTTATTATTTACTATTTAGTCTCGCAAAGGAGCGCTGTTTAATAGCGCATTTATAAATCAGCTGTCTTTTTTATGTTTAAAAATTATTAATAACTGCGATGTAAAAAAAAAAAAAAAAAATAGTTATGTTAATTAAAATTTTAACAAAATTTTCACACATCATTTGAAAAAGGGGTTCATGAAATATGTTACGCAAATATGAACAATTGCACAAATGGGAAACTTAAGTGTTTAAATGAGTACCCTGAATGAAAATGAATTTGGTTTTCTGCTTGGTCACGGAAGGAAGCAACAGGCTAAAACCATCAAAAGCCTTTTATACACTAATACACACTAATTAATTATTTAATATATATATATATATATATATATATATATATATATATATATATATATATATATTAGAAATACATGCTGACAAATATACATAATTATGTATTTTATTTGTCTCACTCTAATTCTTATTCTTATTTAGTTCACTAAAGCTTTGAATTCGTCTAAGTTTATTAAAGTGTTTATATGTATATGTGTACTTTTATATGTACTTTTAAAGATAATTTATTTTCTTTTGTTAAGTTGAAAACGACAAGTACTTGATCTTTATGTAAATCTTAAGCCGCCTAATCTATAATTACTTTAGAACTTTTTCTTTCCTTTTTTTATCTCTTATTCTTTTTTTTAAGTTGCCACTTTTCCTTTTGCAAAAGAAGAACGTTAAATTCAAGTAGAGATTAGTGTTTTTACTTTATTACGTTTTAATTTTCATTAACTTTTATTTCTTCAGTTTTTTTTAAGTTCTTTTTTTTAAACGCAAATGTCGGTTTTTTCTAGCAAAATTAAAATTATTGCTGGAAATATAATGACAAAGAAATAAGTGCGAGGGAGAAATAAATTGTCAAAAGTAATCCATAAGAAACCATAGCAAAAGCGTAAATATAAATCCAGTTTGCATAATTGTTTTTAAATAAAAATATGCTGGTATCGGTTTGCCACATAAAAATATGTTTCAAGCAAAATTTTCTTTTTTATTAAATGTGTCAAGTGTCCTGATAATGAGTAAAAAATCATAAAAAAAATGTGTAACGTCTTTATGAAAATTCAAATTTACATTAAATAATGTGGTAAAAGGGAATATTTAATAAACATGAAAACAAAGCATTACCGTCATCTACATAATCATCGTCACGCTAATTTAATAAAAAAACAAAAAGAAAAGAACATAGAAGTTACAAAAACTCTCAAAAAAATAATAATATTAAAAAGAAATTAAGACAGAAAGAAACAAAACCAAGTGGAAAATCAAAAAGAAAAAAAAATGTTTTTTTGCACGTATCTGCTTCCAGATTTCTTTCCAGGTCTTGATTTTTTATGGGCAAGTTTAATATTTCTCCCTTTTTAGGCAGTCACATTAATATAACTCGAGAAGCTGTGCTGAATCTTTTATAGTAATGCCTTAAAGTATGCTTTTATTTTTTCCAAACTTCCAAACAAAACAGATAGATTGTGTTCACAACGTCCAAGCATACATAAATGTATTTATATATGTATTGCTATACATACATATATGTGTATACACAAACAAGCACTGTTTGCTTATATAAAAAAACAACAGCAATGCTTCAGTTCGTGTTAATGTTTGTATATGCATATTTTTAACATTTTTTATTTTTTTAAATTCTAAAGAATATTTGAGATTGAGAAATTACAAAAAACTTATTTTGGAGATATTTTCGCCAATTTTTTTGCTGAATTTTAATAGCAAAATTCTCGAAAGGATTACCGCTATATATATATATATATATATATATATATATATATATATATATAATATTTAGCTGTTGATTCCATCACAATAACGATCAAAACTGGTCGCATTATTTCGGCTCAAAGCTCTTATACAATTATGAATTATCAAATTAAGCTAAATTTTCCTGAATATGGGATCGCTTTTTTATAGAGATTTTTTTTTGAGATTTCAAACTAATAAAAACATAAATAATAATTCCAAAAATATCAATATCTATGGAAAATTTTCTAATATAGTTAAGAAAAATAATAAAATTTGGTAGAAAGTGAGACTATTCGCTAATATTTAAGTTAAATTTAGATTTCATGTATTTTAGTCAATATGAAAGAATAGCAAGTCACGGTACTTAACAATGCTATAGTTTCCAAACTTTTCCAAAAATCATGTTGATTGTTTAGTGTTGCAGTTTTTTTGTCCGCTCAAATTTACAATTGCTTTTACTAAACGTTCAATAATTTTACTTACGTATAAAAATATTCGAAAAAATTGTATACAACAAGAGTTAATGACTACAAATATTGAAATCACAACAGTATTGTTTCATCGGGTTACGCTATAAGCAAAAATGTGTGAACAGAGATCACATCACATAACGTTGCATTTTTATGCTCGATACTGTATGCTGATACTGTATTTCTTCAAATGAAAAAAAAAAAAATAAATTTTATGTTTAAAAATATTTAAACTTACATTTATATTTTATTTATTAAATACAACTATCTAAAGAATAAAAAATATTTTTGAAATTTATTACAATGGTGTTTAGAGACGGAAGAGGTTTTATATGTTATGTTATTCCTTTTATATGTTATGTTATTCCTGTGTAATTTATGGGTCCAGAAAAGTCCCAGAGTTCCAAAAATTGTACAAGGATTTATTGAAGAGGGTTATGCTGTAATATAGAAATCCTTACATACTACTTTTTTGGAAGTTTAGACCAAAAGTGTTGATGAAAAATGTTGAGAGAGTCGGCTTTAAGATATAATCTCAAAGTTTCCGAATAACTAAGTCATTTATATGATTAAACTTCTGGCTAAAATTGTTAAATAAACTCAAAAAAAATATTTCAGAAGTATTCCACCCCAATTAGTAAGACAATATTAAATAATTTTCAATAATAAATATATCATTATTATATTCTTGCCAGGAATTTTGGGGTGTATATCTTTTATTAATATTTAGTTTGAAAATAAGAAATTATTTTGTAATTTAAAAACACACCTGTTTTATTTTCCATAGAAAAAAAACGTGTTTATTTAAAAATATCGTCTTCCGATCATCCAAAAATATTGTATTCCTTAGATATAAGTTCATATATATAAATAAGTAAATATATATATATATATATATATATATATATATATATATATATATACTTATTTATATATATATATACAAGCGACCGGATATCGTTATTTCGACTTAATTTCTTATTAAAAACAAGGAAATTGAGAAATTGTGTAAACTACAAAAGGAATTTAAAACTTAAATATACCCTATACACCTTTCGTGAAGGGTATTCAAATTGATATTAAATCTGGATCTTTTAAACTATTTGTTGGATCGATTTGAAATGTGTGACATCTGTAGAGGATGACCTAGAATTTTGGAAAAATAATATTGTTGTAACACGGAATATGTCAAGTTTATCCACCTCGATCATAAAAGAGTTTTAAAAGCCTGTAACTTCTACAAATTTTGGCCGATTTCGATGAAATTTAAAAAACAATTTGTCCAGAAAAGTGTTTTGTGTGGATAAGTCCTACACACCTACATATTTTTTACAGTTCAAAATAAATTTGCACTTCAATTTTGTATTTTAGATTTTTTGCTTTGTCTGTTTTTTTTTTTTGATTTTTGGCCATTAGTTGTCACAGCATAGAAGTAAAAATGTTGCTAAAAATATTCTGTAATTTCTAATATGTTCTAAAATAATGCGTTGAATATTTTTTTTTAATTATCTTAATTCGTCTAGCCGTGAAAAATTATCAAACTCAAGACTTTTGAATGAATAAGAAAAATAGACGATTTTTTTTACAAAAAAGTAGTTTAATTTTCCCTTAGTTTTTTCTCAAAATCTAAGTCTAAGATTTTTGTAAAGTTTTAAAAATTATTTTCACTAACCACCTACATATAGATCGATTTTTCATTGAACTGGTTCCCGCCCGTTCAAAAATATAAACAGAAAAGCATATTTTATGAAAATAGTAAAATTATCAGAATCATATTTTCCAAGTGCACTAAAAACCTACTATAATTATTCTTTTTTTATTTTATTTATAATATTGATAGATTTAATTTTTATACTAACTTAAAATTCTAAGATTTATAATTTTTTTAGCCAAACTTCTTCTATTTTTAAATAAGTAAAAATTATAAGCATAATATAAAACTAAACCTACATATTTACCCATTTACTGATCTACGTAGTGTCTTGAGTTTGGAAAAGCAAATATAATTTTAATAAATTTATTATTATTATTATTATTATTATTATTATTATTTACTTTAATTACAAACAAAAACATTTTTCAATACTGAACAACCAGAATGAGAAAAACATTCATATACATGTGCATTGAGGTGGGTCAATTTGTTTGGGTCAGAAAAAAAGCAAAAACGAATTGTACACAAAATACTAAAAAAAAAAAGAAATACCCGAAGAAACTAAGTTTCTAAATTTAAAACTTAGCTAACTACCAGCGATTGATAAATCATTTGTATATTTAGGTTAAGAAGAAGTTTAGTTCTCAAAAAATTCGCATTTGAGTTTCTTATGAAAAAAATATTTTGAAAATTTTCATCATATTTTCTTGGGGAAATTTTCTTAGAATTCTTCGATTACGTTTGTGTAACTTAAAGAGATTACATGTTAACTATACGCCTTTTGACAAAAACAATTGATCCACCCTAATGTGTACATTAACATTCATTTGGTCACATGTGTGTAAATGAACTAGCTACATGCAAATTACTCAATATATATACAAATATGATCATAAAACACACACACACACATACGATCCCATACATATATACATACATATGAAGACACAGCTGTAAAATGACAAATGTTTCTAAAAAGATAATCTGGTAAAAATAAAAATCGCTCATTTACTTCTCGAACGTCATAACTCAAAAAAGCTAGTTTTGCAGAAATCACATTTAAAGTTTTCAAATGCCATTTAACTTATTAGAAAAATTAATGATATTTTATCTTCTCAATCGGCGACCATAATAGATATGTACACATATTTTTTACAGAGTATTATTTACAGAATATTATTTTACAGAATATTTTTATTACCTCAAAAATCACGTTTTTGCGTTATATATATATATATATATATATATATATATATATATATATATATATATATATATACATTTGTAGAAACACAGAAAAGTAAAAATACACCCTACAGCTCATGATACTAGCTCGAAGTTAATGAATGTATTTTTTACTAAGAATCAGTTACACTATAATGCACTACTTGACAAAATAACAAGCAAAAAAGATACTCGTATATATATCCTACACCATTGTGTATTCGTATCAAAATTCGTGGAGGGGTCTTATATTCGACCTGTGGCAAATTGTTGACCGATACATTTGCTAAGTGTAAAATAGAATATACGAATACAGAATATTACGTTGATACTAACATTTATATGAATTTATACACTTAACGATGATTCATGAAAGTGGGCTTATATGGACCGATACTTATTTAAATATTAACTTGATACTAACATTTGTGTGGGATTTATACACAATAATGAGATTTTTGGAAAAAGGGTTTATATGGTCAATTATGGACCGCTCTTCATGAAATTTGGTACCAGTGTTACCAGGAGATAAGAAGAAGGCTAAATTGGATTTTAAAAGAGGTCAAAAAATAAAGTCAAAAAAAGTAATTTTTTTTAATTTAAAAACCTATTTTTTTCACCTTCATTGATTTTTGATATTTTTTTAAAAGAAATTGTAATACATTTACGAATATGAATAACTCCCAGCAAAATGACTCAATGAAATATTGTCAATACTAATATTTTGAAGTGGTTTTTCACATTTTTTTTTAACTATAATTCCATTTTGATTAAGCTTTTCTAAATTTTAAATTATTAATAGTTTCAATGATTGATGGTTCAAAATAATTATAATAATCGACTTAGCAACTCCACAAATTTAGTTAAGGCAGTTTTAGTTCAGAGATTGAAGCGCCGCAGCAGAGGTGCAAGTTGTAACGACTGGCGGCTAGCCGCTTAGCCGCCGCTGACTTATTCGACTGATCGGCGGCTCAATTTTATGTCAACTTTTCCGACTCAGTTGATTTTTTATTTGCTTTTTGATTATTAGTTACTTTTTTGTTTTTTGAATGGCTAAATATTTTTTTGCCAGAGCTAACCCAATGCTGATTATTTTTTCTACATTTTAATGGATTTCTGTGCGAGTATTTAAATCAAGTTGATTTTTTCAAGTGTTCTTTAATACTTATTTTCTGTGGCGGGATCATGAATTTCAGCTAAAAGAAATCGTCTGAGTCCCTTTACTGTTAAAAGACAGTTATTTGCCCGCGACAATAACCACTTAAATGTGCCCATCCTTCAAAACCAATAAGGTTTTAAAAAATCGTTTTTAAAATCAAAAATGCTAAAATTAAAGCAAAAATCTAAAAAAAAAACATAGTTTTAACTGCTAAGTAGTTAACAATAGAATTTTTCTTCTAAATGAATTTGAAAATATATTATTTCACAGTTTAAATTATTAAAATTTGTATAGTTTTAATTTTAAAGTTCGTAATATACTTGCGTTATATTCTTGTTTTGTTTAAAAAAATATATTTTACGTACTAATTGTATATACAGATCCGATCGCTTTCTTAAAATACTTTTCTAGATTTTATGTTTATAATATGAATAATATTTATTTTATTTTTAGTTATTTAGTTTTTGATCTTTATTTAAAATTTTAATAAAATATAATAAATATAAAATTTTTGTATTTATAAACGGCTCAGCAGAAAAATTTTTTCATTCGATAAAAAACTCGGAGCAGAGCAGTTAAGCCGGCGCTGAAAATTTTTGCTATTCAGCCGCCACCGAAATTTTTAATCGGCTTGAATCTCTGCGCCGCAGGCGAAATTTTTTACTGAATATGAATAATTTCTCTTTAAATACATAAAAATGCTTAAATGGATGATTGTGTAAAAATAAAATTATTAATAGCAAATAATAAATTAGGTTCTTCGTTGTTGAAATACTAACATTTTAGTATAGCTAGAAAAAAAGTTAGAAGCTAAACCGAAAATTTTGAGGCTAATATTATGTTTACATACGAGTGATTTTTCATGTTTTTCGAAAAACTCAATATATTTAAACCTCACTGTTCATATATAACGCTATCGTGTTTTATCTTTTGATTTGTTTTTCACATGTCAGTTTTTTTCACATATTTTCAATTAAAATGAAAATTAAGCAAACATGCACTTTCTTTTCTTAAATTAACGAATAATTAAAAATCAATTAACAACAAATTCCAGTGTACTAAAAATTCCAAAAAATTTCTTCCCTGTATGGAAATTTAGTAAGTTTTTTGTGTGTTGAATAATTAAATTAAACTGGCAACACTTTTTGGCACAAAGGTAATTATTTATACACTACTTATACAAAAGTTTTTGATCCATTTGTGACATATGTGCATGAGCTAGGTGAAATAATGGACCGATTACAACAAATTTCAATAGACTTCCTCCTAGTATCAAAATAATTATTCGTGCTAAATTTCATCAAGGTATCTTTAAAATTGCGACCTGTACTTTGTTCACAATGTTTACATGGACAGACAACTAGCCGACCAGGCGAACGGACGGATGGGCGGTCATCGTTAAATCGACTCAGAAAGTTATTCTGAGTCGAACGCTATACTTTACATCAGCACAAACGCAAAATACCACAACCACCTATTGTGGCGTCATTTTCTCCTGTTTTTAGTCAAACACTATTAACTTTGCTTTGCCACATAATTGGAGGATATCAATTGACTTTATCAGGATATCTTTGGATTTGATATTAAATTATTGAAAAAGAGCATATTGAAGCAGTCTATAAAATGAACCGTTAAACTATTTTAGAAGTTATTTTACTTGTAATAATTGTGTTCTATAATAAAACAATGAAATTATTAAAAAACTGCAATATCATATTTTAAATTGAAGGGTATTGAAGGATATACTATATACTATATAGCATATTTAATGAGTCAGTATGTATATATACGTTATATATATATATCGTTATATATAGTTATATATATATATATATATATATATATATACAAAACATAAATCATTTTCTGTTAATCTGTGACGAAAAGCGACATACTTTTAGCCTGTTTCTTTATGTCAAACGAATACCTAAGCGAAAGAAACCAAGTCGATAGAATTAGAATAATTTTGGGTTTCTCTATTTCTTAACGTTTCGTACGTATGGAGTTACATCTTTTCACATTGTTTTTAATGTACTTTTTTTCAAGGGTACTTTTTTTCGTAAAGATATTAAAAATAATACTAAATCGTTTAAACGTGGATGCAACCAAGCAAATAAAATACTAAAAAATAATAAAACAAAAATTTTGTTGAGATTTATCGAAATCACATTTCTCGATATGTTGTATTACCAAGTGACTGATTTTGACATTTTCATTCGTATCGTTCAAAATACAGAAACACTTACGCTTTCGTTCGACTCATTGTTCGCATAGAAGTATATTAGAGACTCCCAAATGAGTTTTCGTTCGCTTAGAAGGCGAAATAGGCTATTAATTTATTTTAATTTTTCATATTTCTCCTTTTCAAATATACATAAAATATTTGTACACGACTTTTAAATGCTTAAAGATAAAATAAAACTATTACATATACAAATACATATGTATACATATATATTTGTATTAATTTTTCATAGTTTTATGTATTTCTGATAACAAATTTCATAATACCGTAAAAAAGAGATAAAAAATACATAACAAAATGAAAAAAAAGAAAAATATTAAAATAAAATACTTTCAACACTTAAAAAAGTTTTTTGTTGATGTTGTTGTTACTACTACTACATACTACAACTGCTCTTGTTTAAATATTAAAGCTTAAGGGCATATTTGTTATTTTAAATGCAAAATAATGTTCGTTCAGAGATACCCAACCAAGGGGGAGGGGTTAGTAGTGCGAAGAACAAAAAGAAAAAAATATGGATATTCTCAAAAAAAAAAAAAAAAAAAAAAAAAAAATATATAAACAAAAGAAGATTTAATAATTGAAAACAAAATGTACATAAATATTTTATATTTTGCTAAAAACAAATGTTACCACTTCAAGCAGAATGACAAACCAGAAAAAAAACACACACATACACACACATAAAATGATAAAGAAATGTAACATTTTAATTTATGCTTTTATTTTATTATTGTATTCATCTTCATCTGTTTCTGTTGTCGGTTCGTGTTTTAAAACACATACATGTGTGACTTTAAAATTATATGCATTTATGTATTTATGAAATTAGGATTGTTGGGGTATGTGTGTCAGTTACAACTGATTCAACTTTTAGTTTCAAAATAAAAGGGAAAAATACATGTTAAAGGAAAGGAATACATGAAAAGGAAAAGTATAAAAAATAAAAATGTTTGTTGCCTTTTTTTATAACCAACAATAAAGGTGGTTTACACACACATATATGCAACCTATAAATATGTGCTTTCAGAGACAGGTTTATGTATATGCATTAACGTGAAGATATGAGTAAATATAACTTTCATATATTTTGCTGACACTATTTGTATTTATAAATATTTGGAACTATTGCTTTATTTAATATTTGGAATAAATACTAAATCTTAGGTTTTAGATAAAATCGTATTGGGAATAAAAAAAAAAAAAATATGTCTTAAAGATTCTAAATAAAGTACATAAAATACATATGTTTAGTAACACTTTAGCTATTTATGGTTAAAGTATTTATATTTTTACGAAATTTCATTTGGTATATTTAAATTAACAATTTTGGAATTTTCTAGTTTGAATCATTTATTATTTATTTCAACTTTTTTCTGTTCACTATAATGATAAAGAAAGCTCTTTTTGTCAGCATATATTTTGAAGCTGATATTCTATTAACGTGTTTATGTATTAGACGGATGCTAAAGTAAAACTTGTTTTTAAAGTTATACCTGGGGTGCTTCGCTTAATAAAATTTTTTTTAGTATACAATATTTTGTATCTAAAAATTTAACCCGCTATTAACAATCTAATAAGGAAAATGTTAGTAGAAACGTTTAAGGATTGTAATTAATCAAATATTTAACCAATTGTAAACTGTAAAAACTGTAACTTTTCAATCAATTTTATTATTTTTTTTTTAATTTGTTGGCATTTTTTTCCGTTTAGGCATTTTTTTATTTAGGAGTTTTTTCAATTTTGGCAATTTATTCCTGTAAGAATTTTTTATCTTGGCAATTTTTTTATTTTGGCAATTTTTTGTTTCGGCTGTTTTTAATTTTTTATTTTGGCGTCTTTTTACGGTTTTTTTATTCTGGCGATATTTTTTATTTTTAATGTTTTTCCGTCACTTTGGCGATTTCTTTATTTTCGCCATGATTTTGTGTTTTAGAATAGTATTTCTCAATATAAAAAAAATCAGAAAATAACTTGTATATTACTTAGAAAAAAATAAATAAATAATAAAAATCACAAAATAACTTTTATTTCTACTCGAAAAAATAAAAATCATAAAATGATTTTGTTCAAAATGTATATAAGTGAACAAATAACTGTTTTTAAATACTCAAGAAGATATAAATATAAAAGCAAAAACAAAGCATCATTCAAAAAGCAATTAAATCGTTTATCATTATAAATGATATTCAAACCATAGAAAACAACAAGAAGTTCAACTTGTTCTTAAAAAACCTAACTCAGTTACTAAAAGAACCTAAGTCTTTGTATATCTTAATAGAATTTTATACAGAACTAATTTGTACGTATGAAGATAGTATATATATATAGTATATATATATTATTTATTTTTTTTTTGCTGAGCGAATTAAAAGTTTTGGACTTCTAGCTGTTTTCTATGACTCAAAAAAAAAAAAAAAAATAAACAAAACATTAAACTCTTTTCTATTTTGCTTATCGATCCTCTCTTATACTCTTTCAATTAAAAAATGGAAAAAACTCTAACTGACTAGTAATTTAAAAATAGCACAAATAAAAAGAATTTTGGAAGAAGTTAAACCAAATTTTTTTCAAAGCAAAAATTAGTACGGGTTATATGGTTATATAATTAAAAATAATCTCTGAGCACCGTGAACGCCCTTTTATGTTGGTATCTGCTTCTTTTTACACAATCAACTGTATAATTTTTTCCGAAATCTAATAAACTCAACATCAATTTGCAATTAAAACTAGACACAAAATAAAAAACTCATTTGTAGGCTGTAAGGAAGAAGCAGACTTTAACATAATATGCATATAAGAAACCTCGAATGCTATTATATATATGACCAAAATTGATTATTTTTATTCAATGTATTGTTAAGATAACAGTACCTGTGTCTTGCCAAATCATTTACATATTGACACTGAGATTTATTATTCTCAAGATTATTTCGATTTAATAAACACATTTTAAATATAATTGGTGAATTTTTTTGTACCTGAATATTATTTAAAAAATTCTTCTTATATTCGATAGAAATATATATATATATATATTTTATAAAATTTTTTTCATATGAAAGCTACAAAAGTATTATTTATATGCTGAATATCAGACTCTCAACATTAGCAGGAGCAACAGAAAATATAGAAACAGGGCAACAGTTTTGTTTTTGTTTACTTTGTATCGATGTTGTTACTTAAAAATGTTGCTTTGTTGTTGGCATAAATAAGTTTAAGTTTAAAGTATTTTTATTTTTGTTGTGTACATTAGGGGTATAAATTTTTGCAATTTTTGAGAAATTCACATGGCATAGCATTATAGGGCATGAAAAATATTAAAAAAACGCGATATTAAATTTTCGCGGCCATTAAAACAGTTTCCTCACCAAACGAGTTGAAGTTTTGAATTTAAGATTTTTTAAATTTGTTCATATTATATTGTCTCACTGCTGGCCTTGTCTTCAATAAAATAATTTTTTTTTTTATAAATTGTTTTTTTATAATTTTTAAATTTTTTATTCGTTAAATGTAATGCTGAATTAATGTTTTAGTCAGCATTAATATTAAAATGTATTTAAAACAAATTTTTATAAATCTTCTGAATTAAATAAAAGCTGAAAAAATTGTGAATTGTGACTTTACTATTTTATTTTATGTAGTTATTAAGGAAGTAATTAAGCACCCTTTGGTATTGAGCAGTGTAGGGCTAATTTTTATTACCAATGTGAAATATATAAACTTTTTTTTTTTTAATATTAAAAAAAGTAATAATGATTTAATAAATCAAATTTCAAATAACTTTTGAAAACGGGTTTTCGTATCAGTACAATTTGGGCTATGACGTGGTACCATGTGCTTTTTTGTAAAAACAGTTATACCCCTTGAGTGTGCATACACTTACATATCATTTACATACATATACCTTGCAAACATTTTCTATCGAAAGCGTAACTTTATCGACACATCGGGAAGTTGAAATGCGTCATTTTTATTATCGAATTGTTTAGAAATATTTGAAAAAATATTTATAACAAATTTTCTCTAATGTGTCTATTTTTATAAAGTGGACTTCCTTTATTAAAGATTACATGGTCTTTCAACTATTTTCATACTCTATTACTAATTTTAATGATGATGTACCATTTTAAATCATTATTTAAATTTCATCTTGGCCCTGAAAATTTTTTCAATCATTTTTGTCAATATTTACGATTTTTGAAACTCAGAAATAAATACCGCTACTTAACCAGAAACTACCACAATGTGCTCCACACATTTCAAGTATTACAACTACAAAACAATTTCTTCAAAATATTTAATAACAACAACAATGTTTAAATTCTTTTCAAAATTAAAAAAAAATTAATTTAAAATTTTGAAGTTATAAATAAAATTTTGAAAATTATAAATTCAGCTCTGCTAAAATATTTTTCGGATACTCTAATTCCAAAATTTTGATTGCTGTATATACAAGATGTTAATACCATAATTTAATTTTATGGAAAATGGAAAGGTTTTCCTAAATTTATTCGCTTGCCCAGAAGTAGTTGAAATATTAATAATTTCTTTTAAATTATGATAAACGCTTACCTTATTTTCTTAATTTTCTTTTTATAAGTAAAACTTATGAATTTTTTGCTTCACTATCAGCTTACATAAATAATTTTAGTTATTGTCAATATTTTTTCATTCTAATCACTTCAAAATTTATATTTTTACTAAGCAAAATTGTATTGTTTCTGCTTGTTCTTTTCCCCATTATGAAATATAAACGATCGCCAACATCATGACTTTATGATAAAATTTCGAACCTAATGTCTGTTGTTTTTGTAAAGTTTTGCACGTTCTACTATTAATCATCTTAGAGTGCCAAATTAGACAGATTATGTGGATTGATAAAAAACAATCTTCCAAATGCTAGCAAAGGTATTGAAAAATAGTGTTTTCCATTTTGGATAACTGTAACTGTTATCCAAACAACTTCTAATAGTGATTAAAGAAGTTACGTTTAGATGATCCAATTCGTATACTTATATATTTTGTTGTTGGAAAATTGAGAGTAATCTTCTATTACACTTCTAAGAGTGGCGAAGAAGTAAGCTATTTCAAAAAAGACTTCACTAAATGCTTGCAGGGTACTTACGTAGTATGTGTAGTAGTGTATATGTATACGAATATTTGTGTATTTTTCATTGCTGCTTTTTTTAAAACATTTTTTTCTGTTTGTAAAAAGTCATTTGCTTCTGAAGTTGTTTCATTTGCATTTCTATTTGTTGTTATTGTAATATTTCTTTTTTTTTTTTTGCTATTTTATATATTTACTGTTATTTCAGCCTAAAGGTATGTTAAAGTGAAATATGTTCAAGAAAACCTGTTTGAATTTCAGTCTTTCTTTTTTTACTTCTGTGTATATGAGAGAGATTTTTCATGTTTTTCAGTGTTGTTGAACATACCTTCTTTTTCTTTTTTATTTTTGTTATTTTTTTATTTTTTATTAAAGAAAACAATCTGACAACAAACAAGTAATGGCACGTTTAAATTTATGTAGATTCTTTAAAAAAAAAAAAAAAATATTAAATAAAAAGAAAAATATATACAAAAATAAATACTAAATTTTTTTTTACTTTATGATAAAAATAAAATTTAATTTACATATAAAATCAATTGTTGTTTTAAGCAAGAAAATTAAAAAATAATATATATATATATATATATATATATATACATTTTATTTGTGAATATTTCTTTTTTTGCTTATGTCAACGGAAAATAAATAATTTTCTTTAATTTACAAAAATTTTCACAGACGTAATAAAAAGTGTATGTTTATTTGGGTACTTCATGGGTATAAATAATGTAAAACACTCATACAATCTGAAGGTTAAGTTAATTTTGTAATTTTGTTGTTTTGTGCTGGTTTAATATACATATTTAAATGTTTACCTCTGCTAACAAACATTGCAAAAAATATACTAAAAATTTTACTTATCAAATTTTTTTTATAAAATTATTTTTAGAAAAAATGAACAAACTTTTGATACAACTTTAATATTTTAATGATTTATTGGGTTTGTCGTTCCGTGTGTAATATGTCTAAATAATTATTTAAGACCCCATAAAGTATATATGTGCCGTCTGTCTGTTTAAAACAGGATAGGGTTCGGGGCGGAGATCCTAGGGGGACAAAATTTGGCTCAAATATTTGTCTTATATAAGGTTGTGAACCAAATACTAAAAAACAGTGTGTTCGTCATAAATCCAGTTTATACTTTTCGGCCGATATCTTTTACAAAAAACCATGTACATCAGCGAAATTTTGTAGAAATAGTTGAAGAATGAATGTAAACATGGAAACAAAAAATGGGCGTGGTCCAACTACTTTAATCTTCCATATACATCAACGAAATTTTTACAAATAGTTCAAGGATCAATGTAAGCTCGGAAACCAAAAATGGGCGTGGGTTCACCTTCCATATAAGGTGATATAGATTCGGACTAGCCAAATATAACATTCTCAGTTGTTTATTTTACAATTAAATCGACTTCCATGGATTTTAGTATTTTGTAAAATTTTACAAAAGTTTTACAAATTATTTTTTTACAAAATAATAAAATAAATAAAACTAAAACTAAATAACAAAAGACATCAAAAGTTATCTGTGGTCAGCAAATTAAATATGTGTATAATGGCACTTTCCGCAGAAACATTCATCTAAATTCCATTTATACAGATTGTTTTCTGGTTTTCACTTTTGTTTAGTGGTTGTTGTTGTTGTTTTCAATGAAAACATTTACATAAAACATGTCTCGACTGTGATAGAAATCTATACTCACATTCTACACACATACTTGTTTTTATACACATGTATATATGTAAGTATGTATGTATGTATGTATGTATGTATGTATGTATGTATGTATGTATGTAAGTATGTATGTATCCATGTATATAAGGATACCCAAATGATACAGTTTCTTAAAATTTTCTTCTATTATGACTGAAATTTAGAACTATATTCAAATATATCTAAAAATTTGAAACTTTTCACAAAAACTTTTAATACATGAGGTAAAAAAAATTGTATCGTGTTGAATCGCCTTAATCATTTCGCGAAAGGAGCGCGAAAGTTATAGCGGTTTTAAGCATATAAAAAATTTTACATACTTGAAGTTTATTTATAATTCTATAATTCTGATAAAAAATACACATAATATCAAAACTTACTGAGTTAGTCAGATAAAACTTATGATATTTTCAATAATTGAAAATATGATATTTGAGAATTTCCGAGGAAAATTTTTAAAATTTTCTTTATATCAAAAGTAAATTTTCAAATTTTGAAATTTTTTAATGCGCTATATATTTCATTACAAACACCTACTAATTATGCCAATTATAGTTAATTTCGTTCTGTCTTTGCGATGTGCCTTAGCAAAATGTATTTTGACAAATGTGTCCCGTTTTCAACAATTAACGACATTTGACTTACATTTGTGGTCCTAACCGTTCTTATGTCTAAATTTGCACAAATTGCAATTTGCCATATAAAAATACAAAAACAAAAAGTGCAATTTTTTCGTAATTTTTATAAAATGTATAACATTTTTTCAATAAATTCACTTTAATTGCGTCTTCGATTTTATTGTGTTAAATAACAAAAAAACTGAGTCCACGCAGTAATTCGTGTTATTCCATATCAACAAGCGAATGTGCCTTGAGAAAAACTAATTTTTTTTAAATTTACTTTTAAGACTGTCTACCGCATTGACTTTTTAGAGCATATTAACCAGGTATAGCACAAAATATACATAATTATAACAAATATCAATTCCTGTTTCAAGCAACTTAAGATTTTTTTAGAAAACGTCATGAATTTATCCCCAAATTCTATATAATTTCGAATGAGATCCAAAAGTTAAGTAATTTTATGCCCTTTCTCTAAGTTTTTCAACTTTGAAGAACAATCATGATTACAAAATGCTACATATATAATACATACTATATAGTATATAATATATAATATTATATATTTATTTATTTATATATATATAAATATATATATAAATAAATAAATAAATATATATATATATATATATATATATATATATATATATATATATATCGAAACATAAGTATTTTAATTTTTATATAAATTTTTCTGCATGATAATTTCTGTATAAATTCTAAATGATCATTTTGTATTACTTTAGTCTTATTTCGTCAAATATTTTTGTGGATTTTGATCAAAACTCGGAATGAGAAATTTAATCATTAAATTAATAGTTTAAAAACGCATCGCTTACACTAATTGGTGTTTTAGTTTTGGAGGTATAGATGACAAAATATTTACATTTCCATAGAAAATTTTGATTTTTTAAAAAATTTTTTTAGCTCTTCTGAAATATTTGAAAATTTTATTTGTTTTTTTTTTCAAAAGTCCACAGATTTCTATATTAAAATGTATGATTTTTTATAATGAAAAATTAAAAAATTTGTACATATTTAAATAAAGTCTGAAATTTTAAATGTTGTCTTTAATACCTTTTATTTCGCGGCTGTCCTAATTTTTTGTACAATATATAAAATTAATATATAATATTGTTTGCGTGTATTGTTTGAAGTATTTATATTGTTCTTCAATTTATTGCACGTGCACATAAACAACAAATTACCTGAGTAAAGTAATATAAATTGTAACAATAACAATCATCAAACGAGAGTAGAATGTATTCTCAGCAAATGTTTAGCAGCGTTGGTAGTAGTTGCAATAAATACACATTCAAATAAAGTCTTAATAATTTCAGTTACAAAATTTTTAATTTTTATTTCACAAGACAGGAAAAATTTTAAATATACTCGTAATACGTAGTTTGTGGTTTGTAGATCAGTAGATATTAATTAGGTGATTCACATATTATGTTTATTTAGATACAATTGTTTAAAGTTTCTTTCGAACCTTCCTCGTATACATACTTACTTACATACATGACACGCATTCAAATATTTAAAATGAATATCAACAGTAACTGGGCATTAAGTATCATACTGACCCACATGTGAAATTAAATACATTTTATTTTCTTTTTATTCGTCTACACATACATTTGCTTGTACATAGAAAAAAAAAACTCTTTCATTTTAAGAGTATTTTTGTTTTCTTTTTCTTTTGTTTACTATTTGTTTTTACTCATACTGAAGTTCTAATACTGCACTGCAGTAACTTTCCGGTTTTTAATTTTTGTGTGTTTTTACTGTTAAATGTTTTTATTCTTCTACATGCTGTGGCCGAAAAAAGAACAAGACAAAGCTACATGTACAATTACAGAAACTTTTACACAAAAAAAATTGACTTTGTTATCCTTGCTCTTAACACACAAACAAGTTTATATGGATACATCAACACACACGTACTTGCTCATTCCATACTACAATGATGTTTTGTTCACATAACAAAAAAAATCTATTTACACGAATAGAACAGATGAATATGAGTTTTTTGTATTTTAGTATAATGAATGCTGCATAGTAAATGTTTTTATTTATTATTTTTCTTCTTCTAAATGTTTTTATGTGTGAGTCTGTTTGGTTAACTTTCATTTATTCCCCCTTAGACAGACAACAACAACAAAAAAGGAAATCTTTCTCTTCTATACAAATGTTTTTTTTTTTTTTTTTTTTTTTTTTGAAGGAACATAATAATTCATATGCAATATGCGTTAGTATTACTTATGCGAGCATTGAGTTGAGTCTGTATGTACAAGAGCTTGTGTACTTGTCGCATTAGTCGTGTACACATGTGGACAATAAAATAGGTGTAAATTTCTTCAAATGAAAATATTAAATTTTTTTTTTTTTTTTTGGTATAGTTTGAACTTATAATTATGCTTTATTTATTATATGCAACTGTCTAAGGAATAAAAACATTATTTTGCTATTAATATACACTGGGATTTAATGATCCAAAGAGGCTTTTCTGAGAAAAACCCATATTGTTGTGTAGACAATAAAATAGGTGTATTAGAAATAATTTAAAAATTACAAAATAATTTCCTCTTTTTCAAACTAAACATTAATAAAATGTTAATAACAGCATGAAAAGATATAAATGAAGCATGAACGCGTATAAGGGCTTAGAAACCATAAAGAAAATTATACAAGAGACGATGAAAGCTTCATAAAATCCTAAAACTTAATCGTTTTGTTTTTTACCTTTTTTCAATATTTGCTAAGATTTATTAAAGATTTATCCATATTCAAAGTGTTACTAAAAAATTCCGATTCTAACATGCAAAATGTTGCTGATGAAAATAGCTTGTAGTAAAATAGCAGTAACGAATGTTTATAAATGCTTTATGTTAGTCACACTTTCATAAAAATTCAGACTAAGTGAGCTGTATATATGCACAAATCAATGTGCCAAACTTCATAAAGATAGGTAGAAAACCATAAAATAAACCCATCTTCCTAAAATCACTTTAAAGTGCAAAAACTTTAGCCCAAAATAATTTTCTAGCATAACAATAATATTTGACGTGAATAAGTTTTATATGGGTAGAAAATCTAGTGAACAATTTTATCATAGTCGGTCCATACTTGATCACAGCTGCCATATAAAACTTACTTTCGGGAATCAGATGACAATATGTTTTTTACTCGTTTTTTTTCGAATAAATTTGCTGAAATGATTAATAAAATCATATCAAAAGATCATCTAATTATATTATTTAAATTATTGAATATACGCCATTTTACTTGTTTTTACTTTGATGCATTAAAACTCACAAGATAATAAATTTGTTTGCAATATGAGTAAATATGACATAAATTGAAAATGTCGTCTTCATATTTTGAAGTTTATTTAAAGGTCTTATAATGGATTGTACTCTGTTTATTCAAAAACACCTAAAAATTAAAAAAAAAAACAATAATATGAAAAAATAAAACTTTCAAAAAATCGTGTAAAGAAAGTAATTTTTTGGTGAAGTTGACAGATTTTTAGAATTATTTTTCTAGCAATAGATGTAAATTGGTAACTAAAGCAATATCAGGCAAAAAAAACAATGCATTTTGAAAAAGTAGGTTTATACGCCCTTATAAGCGTCCATGCTTTACTTATTTTTTTGTTTTTTTTTTAATTTTCTTGATTATCACTAGCAAAGCGGAGACATACATCCTAAAAGTCCTAGCTGAGATATTATACTGTTATTATAAAAAGTTATGACTTTTTCCCCTACTAAATATATGTATGTTTCTAGAATTATTGATTTAGATTTGTTTAAGAGCTTTAGATAGAATTTATATCATAAGATGTAGTTGATGGGTTTAAAACTTCCACATGACACTCCCAGGGCCACACTCTCATCAGACTTGAGGAACGCTTCAAGACGTTATTCTTCCAAACTTTCTATAAATTTGGAATATTTTGATCAGATTAGGATCCCACGCTAATTTCTAATAAATACTGACACCAAAACTTCATATTTTTGTTTTCTTTAAATTATATCAGACATAGCTATCCCAGTTTGTTTCCTCATATTTGGAATATCTTGCATGGTCCGAAAAAGTTCCGGAGTACCAAAATTATACAGGGATTTATTGCACTATATGGTGCACTATAGTGTCCTTTATATGTCACTTGTGTGTAAGTATTAGCTTTATAACGACTAAAACCTATCTTTTTTATGTTGAGTGAACCGATCTTAAGATACAATCTGAAAGTTTCGGATTAAATAAGTAATTACAATTCTGTGATTACAATTCTTGCTAAAATTGGTAAATAAACCTAAAATAATTATTTTAGAAGTATTCCAACTCAAATAGTACGGAAAAAAATTCAATAATACTAATAATAAATCCATAATATTCTGTGAAGAAATTTTGAAATATATGTCTTCGTTCTTGCAAGAACAATACCAAAGTTCGAAAAGTATTTATGTATTTTCTTAATATTATTTACCGTTACGTTATTAATATTTAGTTAAAAAAGTATGAAATTATATTGTATTTTTAAATTTTTGCAAAAACACAAATATTTTATTGTCCACAGAAAACTCGGGATTTTCCTCAAAAAAGCATCTTCCGATGTTCAAATCCTGGTGTATATAAATTCCAAAATATTTAAAAAAAATTTTGTTACAAATTGCTTAACTATTTGTTTGATTGGTTCTAATCAAGTTGTATTTAAAGAAATATCTTTTAGTTGGTTACAAAAAAAAAAAAAAAAAAAAAAAATGTTACAACTTTCATAAAATATATGTATGTATATATGTATGTGTTTGCGTTTTAAAAATATCTGAGCCGAAATTATTCTAAAGATCTCTCCAGATAGCAAGAGTGTAAGCTTGAAGAAAATGTTTGCATTGATTCGACGAGTACATATAGGAATATTTACATAGATACATATATATTTATTGTCATATATAAATTTATTATACAATGTCCAAAAGTCAATTTTTCCATTGTTTTTGCAGAATTCGAAATTAATTTAGTAATTTCTTGAGTTTGTAAGTATTAAAGCTATTGGTTATAAGTTCATTTTTCTTTCAGCTTACAATTAAGATATTTGTTGTAATGTATTTTAGATTTTTAAATGTCCTCCTGTTATTTGCACTTCCATTGTGGTCGCATTAGATGCGACCTTTTGATTAGTAATTTATATTTTTTAAACTCAAACATGTATTTAATGAATAGAGTCGAATATAGTTTTTATTGTGGAATATATTTAAGGAAAATAAATTTAGTCATTGATTCAATTAATATAAATAAACATTTGTTTGATCTTCTGTCAAAAGTTCAATTATTAGTATGATTTATATAATAAAAAAAAAAAAATTATTGAAATACATTACCATTTTCAGTTAATTTCATTTAATTAATATTATCATTTTTATGATTGGAGTAAAATCAATTAAAAGTTTAATTGATACGACAAATTTCATAGTTGAAACTTATTTTTATTTTTTTCTATGAAACATAAATATAAGTTTAAACAAATCTAAATCTAAAAAAAATTAATTTTTCATTTGAAGAAATTTACACCCATTTCATTGTGCACATGTGTATATGTCATCACCGCAAATTCAAAACAACATAAGATCAGAATTTTAAAATTTGATGGGATATAGCGTATTTGACCAAAATACATATCTATAATAAAAAAAGTGAGGGTGGCACAAAAGTTTCGATAAATTCTGAGTGACGAAGAAGTTCTGACGACATGGCGAGTAATTGGTGCCATATAACTGACCAATTTCCTTGAACGTCCCGTCTGTCCAAAATAGGCGGCTACGATCAGCGTCTGTCTGTATGTTAAGAGCGGCTAATTTTGATCCTTCAGAAGGCAACGGGAAAGCACTGAAATAATAAATCCCTTGAAAACTACATGCAAGATACAAACAATCAACGGCATTTTGTCTCCGGCGATGCGAGCATGCTATGAATCCAAGGAAGTAAAACAAAACGGACATTAATTATAGCTATGTAGAGTGTACGCAGCCTATATGAACCTGGAAAATTGATAAACACTATTAAAGAAGTGAACACATTGAAGAAAAATATACAACTCTGACCATGAAACAACACTACATAAAAAAGTGTATATGTAATTATTAGTAAAACCATTAAAAATACCATAACAGATTTTATGCCAATATCCTACAGAGTAATAATGATTAAGCTGAATGAATAATAATAATGATTTAGCTGGATGCTGAAGTTCGTTTTGGAGATATTGTAACGTAAAGTATTGACATTAACAGGCATTCTTTTCCCATTGCTTTTCAATGTCTATTCAGAATGTATATTCCAAAAAGCTATAAACGATTTAAATACCGGAATAAAAGTCAATGGGCAATATATAAATAATATACGTAGAATGAATGTAATATATACATATAACATTGAATCCATCGAGCGGGTCAAAAGTTTAAATATCTTAGCTGTTGTTTATAAGAAATTTGGGAATGTGTTAGGAAAATTAATGTACGTATAGAAATGGCAAGAAGTTAATTTTGTAAGCTGAAAAAATTATTAACAATTCGTGATATAAACATCAATCTCCGTTTAAGATTTTTAATATGTTATGTTTGATCAATACTTTTGTATGGAGTCGAAGCATGAACACTTAAAGTTACAAATGTAAATAGATTAGAAGCTATTGAAATGTGGTGCTATTGTCGTATATTAAAAATTCCATGGACTGATCGAGTGTCGAACGCAGAAGTTTTAAACAAGCTAGAGAAAGAACTTGAAGTCCTAAAAATTATAAAAAGACGTAAAACTATGTACCTCGGCTATATTATTGGAGGAGATAAATATGAATTGCTGCAACTGATCGTACAAGGCCGAGTAGAAGGAAGAAGAGACATTAAAAGTAAACAAATGTCGTAGTTGAGAAACATTAGAGACTGGACTGGTTTGGAAATCATTGGGGAACTAATCCTTGCAATATGGAAACAGAGATGATTTTGTTCAAATAATAAACAATATTCTATAAATTTTAAATATATTAATTTATATATTCAAATTTGGATATGCAATAAAAGAAGAATCAAATATTTTTGTTATAATGCCTCCAAAAGCAACGATATTTAAGAATGTAAAAATCCAAAAATTTCATTTGTAAGACAATTAATTTTTTTTGTTCCCCTGCAACGTTATGAAAATGATGTTACGTTTATTTTTTTGCATTCTTGGAAACGATATGTACATATAGGCGTAAGTATAATAGATGATAGTATATTATTTTGCTCTCTATTTTTTTCAGATAGAGCTACTGTATACTATTGTTATTGTTATTTTAGTTGCAACAATTCGAATGAATAACATTTATTTATTCGCTTATAACAAAAAAAAAAAAAAAAAAAAAAAAAAAACACTGTAATTTTTAATTATATTACGTTGTTGACATTTTGAAAGGGTTTTCATTGCATTGTCATTAAATGGCATAGAAACGACGTTTATGATATCAATTTAACTTGATTTCTTTGAACTTTCTGTGGGCACAAATTAAAGTTAATGAATTAATATTTTCATTTATCATACATTAACATATTTTCATGTAGTTCTAGGTTAATAAATAAATTTTTTTGAATTGACTCTAGTTTTTGAGATAAATCGTTATATAAAAAATTTGATTTAATTCCATAAAATAGCAAAAAAATTTAATTCAAATTAACTGCCAATTATGCCTACAATTTTAACAGTTTCGGAGATATTAAAAAAAGTTAAAAAATTTAAAAACGTTTATTTTTTAAAAATTCGTAAAGATATGTATATCTTACAATTAAAATGAGACATATTTTAATAAAATATTTCAATAACATATGGATCGTTTCAATTGCAATACATTATGATAAAAGAGTGAAAACTTCATTTTTTTGAAGTTTTCGATTTTTTATGATTAAAGAAAAAAAGAAAAAAATCATAACAAAATCGAAAATATAAAAATCATAAGAAATCTAAAAAAATCCAAAACTATTTAACTTTTAGAAATTGTAATGAACTTTCTTTTATTTAGAAAGCTTTTGTAGGGCTAATGTCGATAAGTGTAAATTATGTGATTAAAAACTTTTCAAATGGCCCAGCTTTGATTTAACCCTCTAATGGTCGAAGTAATATTTTATAAAATTCACAACGACTTAAGGTCTAGATATTGAGTTTATTATGCCAACTATTAAACCAAATGATTAGAATATGTTAAAATATATTTTTAAATAATTTTAAAGTTTTCCATTTTAATGTTTTTTTTTTCGATTTCTTTTTTTAAATTAGAAATAAAATCTTTCGCCTTAAAAAAAAAATACTTTTTATTTAAATTTAATTAGTTGGTGTTTCATTAATTTTCATGTCTTTTCTATTTGCCCACTTTTTCACTTTTTTTTTTTTTTGAAGTTACAACCTGTTTCTTTAATTTCCTTTCCACAGACCTTATTTTCTTTAGTTTTTATATTGACTTAAATAGTTAATAAAACTAGTTATTATTAACAAATTCTGGTATAAATTTTTCTATGACTATATGCTCCATAAATCTCTAGTGTAAATCTACATAAATAAGTAGTGTCGGTCGTCTAAAGGCCAAAGGAACAAAAGAAAAAAAAATGTGAATTAAGGAACAGCTAAATGAAGTTCTCATATGTTCGTTTTATAGTCCCTTATGAATGACTAAACACATCACAACCAATAGGTTTATATGAAGACAAACTCATATAAATAGTTTATTTACACACAAATACATACACACATATAATGACACATTTACATCTGAACAATAAATAAATGAAGCGCAATGATTAAACTTTGGTCTTTGGAAAAACAAAGAATACACAAAAATAGAAAAGAGGTGTTTGATTTAATCTTTGCAGTATGGAATAAACATTTTTTATTTTTATAAAATGTTAACTAGAAAAATTATGTTTATAATAGGCATTGTGCTCCATAGTGCAGTAGTAAATATACTAACTAAATTGATACATCAACATATGTCGGTATGTACTTCAATGTGGGCGTATATTTAGTTTATTTTTTTCTAAATACATAGTATATACAAATGTCGTAAAATGTTTGAATGAATAAAATTTTTATTGAACTGGACTCTGGGGATATTCTTTATTTATAAAAAATCAACAACAGTAACAAACTTGCGAGAAAACAATTCGAAAAGAAAATTGTAATAAAACAAAAGGACAACGACTTAGAAAATAACTATATTTAAATAAGCAAATGAGAGTTCTTAAAAGAAAGAGAACCGATTCAAAACGTGGCAGGTTCTTAGGGCTAGTAAACGGTCATTGGAGGCGACTAATTAGAACCCTGGGACAGTTCATAGGACGGGTTGGACTGGTCCAGGACTACATGTTCAGAGTCGATTAATATAATAAAAATTTTATAAAAATTGTTTACTTTTCAAAATTTTTTATTTTTACTGAATCATATTTATTTAATTTTTCGTTAATGTCGATAGCGCACCCCGAATAGAACCCACGTATTAAACGTATTTTACGATTTAAAGTGTTTACCACTAACCACTCAGTCACAGATTGTTATTGCGCGCGAGTTGCTAATTGCGCACTTGATAAGCATATTAGAAATTCACTCTCAACTAATATTTATTGAGTGTGATGGTCAACTGATTATCAACTGAAACTTTGGTGATGAGTAAGGTGTTATTTGGTACTCATTCGGTACTTAGGGACCGGTATATTATTGTAATTGACACCAATTTCCCATCTGCACCATTTGCAACTTTTTAAAATTTCACCTAGGGTGGGTGGTGAAGTGGGCGGACCACGCCCATTTTTAGTTTCCGAGTTTACATTGATCCTTGAACTTTGTTTAAGAGATAACAGCAGAAAAATATGAACTGAAGTTACAACGGACACCTTGAGTTTATAGATTCTGGTCCATAACTATTTTGTTTATTAACCGAGTTTGCCCATTTTCAACACCAAATAAACCCTATATAAGATAAATATTTGAGCCAAATTCCGTCCCCCCAAGCTTTCAACAGACAGACGAACAGACGCACGGACATAGCTAGATCGACTTAGAATCTTACCAGGATCGAGAATATATATACTTTATGGGGTCTTAAATGATTTTTTTGACATATTACACATGGAGTCACAAACCCAATATACCCCCCATCCTTTTGATGGGTATAGAGAACATACACATTTTAACTACATAAAAAAGAAAGAGGAAATTCCTATTTTAATAGTCTGTAGTAGAAAAGAAAAACTAAGAAAATTAAAAACATTTTAATTAATTTAGTCAGACATAAAATAGTACACATTATAAGGCGACTAACTCAAAAAAGTGTTTTTGTTTTAATTTCTTGCAATTTCGCGGTTTATCAGACAGTCAATCTGATATAAAATTGTTTATAAACTTAGTCAAAATGGGCTTCAAAATTCTTCTTTTGATAAAGACTACCAATACACAAAAATTTTCAAAAAAAGAAAAAAAAAAAAAAACTAAAAAAGACCTTTTTTAAAAGCAAAACTAAAACTAATAAATACATACAAATGAAACACATTAATTTGTTTTATTTTAAATACAAAGAGAAGTTTTCAATTGAGTATAATGTTTAAGCCAGTGAGATACAATAAGATAAAAATTGTCTTGCTTTACAAAAAAATATTTTAATTTAGAAAATGTATTTTTTCAAACGTTCTTTTATGTTCATGTATGCTGAAGTTTTTATTTGACATTTGCCAAAGTTTAATGTATTCAAGTATGTGTTTCACATATTAATCGTTCCTTAGACCACAATAACTATAGAATGCTCAATTGTGTATATTAGACTGCACCAAAATTTAACAATTTTTGAAATTTGACCGTAAATCCCCCTAGAATCGTTCATTGGATTGTAAAAAGATATTGTGTGAAATATTAATGAAAACGGATATAGTTAACACGTGCCGCACGGACCTGAAATTTGGAGAGTTTATATGCGGAAATATGTTTTTTTTTTCGATTTTAGAAAAATTTAGCTATTAAATACTTTGCTTGGTAACGAAAGTGTTAAAAATCTACAATCTGCATATAACTATCTATCAAACAAGATATAAAACGAAAACATCGGATAAAAAATATTTAAGTTGTTACGAATTCCCCAGACCATTAATGTTTTTTAGACTACTTGTATAAGGAATGTATAAACAAATTTTTCATTTTTTGAGAAATGTTAAAATGAAAAATGGTTTTGTTTCTCCAGGATAATTAAAAAAGATTGATTTTTTTAAAATTTCTCCAAACACAAATTTCAAACTTTTAAAAGTTTTGTTAAACAAATATCAAAAAAGTTCGAATAAAATAAAATATAATAAAATAAAATAGTGCAGGATTATAGACAACATTACAGAAAATAAAAATAAAAATAATTAGGTCAATACATTGTATGATTAAGCTATTTGAATTTTGGGTATTTCGGCAAAAAGGCAAAAGCTGTAAAATCAGCTTTTAAGTTGAAAAGTCACTTTTTAACTTATATTCAGACTAAACAAAATTATTAAACCATATCTCTGAAAATATATTCAGAACTTTTTGAGTGAACTGGACAAGAATTATCTTTAAATTAAGAACGCTAAAGGTCAAAATTTGAAATGTTTGAAATTTTTAAGGAATACATTATGTATATATAACGGGAACGATATATATATATATATATATATATATATATATATATATAATTTTTATAGGTTTTGTACTTAAAATTATTTTCACATATAAGCCTCAAAATTCAAAAGTCGGTAAATTTTGGTGCAGTCTAGTGTACATAATATTAATAAATCTTTGAGAACATTGTTTATGCAAATATTTGAAATCAAAATCAAATCGGATATTTAAAAAAATGTTTTTTTTTCCAATTAGGATTTTTAAATTTCTATCAATATTTTGATTACTTTCATAAATATGCAGCTTTAGATAATAAAATTGTAAACTATAAAAACTATTGTTTTTAACTTTTATACAAATTAAAATAATTTTTTAAAAAATTATAAAAAATAGTGTTTTCATATAAAAAATAATTTTGAACTTTTTTTTTTTTTTTTTGGTTTTTGACATATTGAAGAAACGATGTAAAATTGTGATTTTTCTAAAATTTGCTAAACTGAAATCGAGGAAAGGTTTGATAGAATTTAGAGACACCAGGGAAAAAACACATTTTTTTTGGGCATCTTTCATGAAAATGCCGATATATTTTTAAGAATATATATATATGAATTATTAGTTTTAACTTGGTGTTTATGGTTCAAATGTTCCATAAATGAAAACGCGGTTCGTTTTTTAAATTTTGTTTTTGTGGTTATTATTTAATTCACTTTTATTTATATTTTAGTATTATTTTTTATTTTTGATAAAATTCTATTTCTTATAATATTTTTTTTTTTTTAGAGTCACTTATTTTTTGTTGCTTGTAACTTTTGTTTTTGTTATTGTTTCACTGACCGACGACTACAATGCAATTAATTTTAGAAAATGCAAATTGTTGTCTATTAGACAAATAAACAAGTATTAAAATAAATAACAAGAATATATATAAGGAATAAACATACAGAATGTAAGTAAATAGAATAAATAATTAACATTACATTACAGTGCGTGGTAAAGAAATTCAGTACATCTGTGAACAGTTGGTATTTTCTTTTTAAATATTGTGTTTTATGGAAAAGTTTCAATTTATTTTAAAATGTATTTAAAAGTGTTTTTTATAAGTATTTAAATAAATAAAATGAGTTGGTTTCCTTTAGCTGGTTCAAGTCGACTTTATTTCAATATTTTTTGTTTAAATAAATCTAAGTGAAATATCTTTCTTTTCAGATTTAACAACACGTACAAAAAATTGCTGACTAATAAATAAATCTTGTAAGTATTACAGATTTTTTTTCAATATCATAATTTCACAGTTGCAAAGAAATATCGATAATTGATACCTCTTTATTGAACTCAAAGAAATTTAATTATTAATTTAATTAATTTTTAAATTAATTCATACAATCATCTTTAGTATACTCAACAAGCGTTTTTGCTAGAATTAAATTTAAAACCATATGAATTTATACTTTTCACCATGTTGGAGGTGGTGGTGGTGGCGCACAGAAGAAATTTTTTACCGTTCGACTTAGAATTACTTTTTGAGTTGATTTAACGATATCTGTCCGTCTGGTCGACTAGTTGTTTATGTCAACCTTGTGAACAAGGTGCAGATCGCAATTTTAATACTAATAGAATGGAGGTTTAAAGTTTATAAAAAACTTAATTATAATTATATTTATATAAGCAAAAATCAGTGTTCAAAATTTCATTGAAAT
Source organism: Protocalliphora azurea (assembly GCA_932274085.1). Lineage (NCBI taxonomy): Eukaryota > Metazoa > Arthropoda > Insecta > Diptera > Calliphoridae > Protocalliphora > Protocalliphora azurea. Next base: position 3,436,964 of record OW026519.1, read on the forward strand.
CGGTTCATAATTTACCATATATATATATATGTGTGTCGCATTTAAATTCCTCTTCCGAAAATATTTTTAATGTGCATAAGTCCCATATAAATGTTAGTATTGAGATTATGTTTGGCACAAAATAGCTTTATATAAGTAGAAAACAATGTGCCAAATTTTGTGAGGATCGGCCTATAAGTAGTCATTGCCAACTTCTTAGAATCCCCTTAAAGTGCATAATTCTCATATAAATCTTAGTGTCAACATAACAATATGCATAAGTAGGTTTTACAGAAGTATTATACTTATTACAAGAATCAATCCACATTTGGCCATAGGTTCCATATAAGATCAACCCCGAATATTAACTTAATGCAGCTAAAAATACAAAAAAAAAGCCATAAATAATAGTTTGGTTAATTTTTGCAATATATTTATATATATTTTTTTATTTTGATCTCATAAAAGATATTTGTTTTACAAATTGGAACTTTAGACTTTTTGTCATAAAAAATCATTTATAATCTTCTTTAAATTCGTTGCCATATTTTATGAGAACAGTTTTTTGCAGTATCGCTTCCCGTTATGTTTCTCATGTTCTATGTTATAAGATGTTCACACAACCATACGAACAGTCGTTAAAACGTACTCAATAAATGTTTTAATATCTGTTGAATCTGGCACATAAATGTGCTTATCTCGATTTATTTATGTCTATATATATATATATATATATATATATATATGTATGTATGTGTACAGGACTCAAATAATAATGAAGACAAGGATTTTCCAAAAACAGCTACTTTCCAAAAAAGTAAAACAAAAAATAAAAATTAAATATATTTTTACTTTTCCCTACAAACATTTTGACAATATCTTCCTAGAAGAAATTTACGAAAATCGGAAAAAAATATTCTTCTAATATTGTATTTTTCTCAGCTTAAAGAAAATTAGGAAATAAGCAAGAAAAAATATATAAATTTAATTTTTTTTATTACTTTTACCCTCAAAATATCGCCTTTTTTAGTAAGGTTATTATCACCCCCGCAATAAATTGATGATATCTCATTGAGATCATCTGGAAGAAATTAATACAATGCAATACAAAACTTGTGTTTTTCAGAAAAAAAATTCAGTTGTTAAAAAATTGTTCAAATATTTAAAAATATTGAAGAAATTTGTTTGTCTTTCAGTAAAAAAAAAAAAAAAAAAAAAATGTATCGCCTGTGACGCACAATCTCTCTCTATGAGGAAAACTTCCGCAATATGAGTACGATTATTGCTGCAATAAAATGTTTCTTCGAATCACTTTCGTATTATTTTGTTTATAGGGTAAACATACTTAAATATATATATGTATGTATATATGTGTCTATGTATGTATGTACTTATGGTTAAGTACCTATCTATGAGTAGAAATTCAAAAAAGGAAAAACATTAAAATTTTGATTTGTTTTTGTTGTTGTTGTATTTGGTAATGATGTATGTAATACATTCTAATTACATTTTAATGGTTTTTGGAATATTTTATATACATTAATTTTTTTTCTTGGGATTTTATACGTTTTTATTTGTTTTAGTTGTTTGTTTGTTTGTTTGTTTAAATATCATTATCGTCATTGACATCATCAACACATGAGTTGTTAAATATCAACCGTTTAAATATGTCAGTCATTCAATTTGTTTATTTTGCTGTTTGTATTTCGCAGTTGCGAAGAAAATTAAGTCAAAAACCATAAGAAGGCTAAAATAAACAAAAACCCAGAAAAGTAAAGATAATACGAATAAATAAATAACTAAATGGAATAAATGGTTTATGTTTAAATAATGGGATTTTAAGTATTTACGAAAGAAATTAATGAGAACATTTAATAACTTCCTTTAAACAAATGATTGTTTTTGTTTGCATTTATGCCAAATAGATTTTGGTTAAATTAGTGTGAGTAAGTGTATGTGTATGTGAGTTAAAAAGCCTCAGGAAAAAAAGTTGCAAATGTACACCTCTTGAAATGAATACTGGCGTGTGTGTTTTTTTATGATTACCAAAGTTTTACATCTAAATTTTTAAATTTACGTGAGATGGATCATTTTCAAAACACCTCAAAAAATATTAAGATTTTACTGACGTTTTTTGTCATATTTTCTTTATTCAAATATATAATTTTATATATTTATATATTTTAATAATACTTAAATGTAAATGAATTTATGAGAATTATAAGAAGTTCCTTTAAAACCGCGATAATAATCAAATTAAAGAGATTTTTTAAATTTAGTCACTATTTATTTATAATTCTTATTTATAATTCTTATGATAAATATATGCTTTTGGTGACATTTATTTTATTAACTAAAAATTAGTTGACATAAAAATTAACTTAATCAATTATAGACCAGAAATCCCAAAATATTACTTGTGCCAATCTTTATTGTATATGTATTTATTTAACCCTTTGGTTAAATGAATACATATATCAATAGCATTGAATGGGATATTTTTAATGATGCCCCAAAATATAAATTATGATGGAAAATGTCTAAAATATTCATACTTTAATAAAATAGTGTTTAAAGTAAAATCATAGAAAATTTTACTAAAATTTTAATTTCGCAAGAATGAAAACAAATTTTAATTTTTTTTTACTCATTATGTATCAAACGTCCTTCTTCTACTATATGTTGTAATTTTTTTTTTTTTTTTTTTTTGACAAAAAGTTAAAAATTATGTACTCTGTTGAGCGAAAACTATATTTTTGGAGGTATTTTAAAAATGGTATAGTTCACGTGAACGAAATAATTAAACCGAAATATTTTGGGATTAGATTAAAATATATTAATCATTAATTTTAAGGGGGGGGGTGGGGAGGGGTACATTTACAATATTGCTTTAATGTGAGTATGTGTATATAGTTATATGCGGCTTTTATATACTTGTGTTGGTTGGTTGGTTTACGCTGTTGGTTTGTTTTTTGCTTACTTTTATATATTTTTTTTTTGTTTAATTTTATTGCTATTTAGGCTGCACTGTGGCTACAAATTTGTAAAATTATTTTACAGTTTTTTATATAGAGTCCAATGATGATATACAGTATATCAAGAACTTGTTTTTATATTGAAAGAAAACAAGATATTTTTATAGTTTGGTTTTAAAAAGAACATAATTTTCAGCTAATGCAATATTTTTTAATATAAATATATTAAATAATATATTTATTAACATGTAATACAAAGAAAAATAACATATAAAGATTTAAATTATTCAAAACAGAGCAAAAACTAAAGAAACACAAAAATTTTCGTATCAAGGAATTCATTTTACATTTATAAAATGGATAAAGACCACAAAAGTTTGGGATTTAAAATTTAATATGGCAACAGTTGGCATGTATATCTGCTAGGAGAACCTTTTTATCAAATAAATTTGATAAAGTCAATTGGAATCCTATATATTTGACTAATATTGAGGTGTTTTAGTTCACTATGGTCTTTTAATAACTCTTAGCGTACTTCTTCACATATGATCACAAGTTTAATGTGGGATTCAAGACTCTGTGCTGTTGTATTCGACTCTTTTTGCAATTCAACAATAGCCGCATTATCACTCTGTCCCTATCTGCTTGGAATCATTAATTCAACATAACTTGAATTTTGACTTGTTGTCCTTTATAAATTCTGATTCATTACCACTTTTTATTGAACGCTATTTTAAATTAAATTGTTATTAAATTTCTTAAATGCTATTTTATAATAAATTTCCAACCGAATTTCCAACTACTTTGAACAAAATACATATGATTGTATGTGACTGTATATAACATTATCTTTTGAATATGAAGGTAAGAAAATCATTTTAATAATTGTAAAGGATTTGAAGGTTTTTTTTTTGCCAAAAAAAGGATGATTCTTTTCCTGTAGCTTTCACCATGTATTTGTATTCGTTCGGTATTTTTCTTATTGTTTCTTGAAAGTCAAAAATGACATATTCTTCCTAGAGTCCTTTAACAAGAGACCTCGTGCTTATTTGTGAAGTTTCCTTAACTTTTCTACGTTCAACTCTGCCAAATATATTATGCAGATGGTTACTACTAGATTTAAGCTACAAAGTTTAATCATTCTTTTAGCGATTTAATACACTATTAAATATCTGTCCTGATAAAGTATATATTTATATAATATTTTTGACACCTTTTCCGAACCGAAACCTAAAAAGGGTTTATCTTTTACATTCCTTTCACTTGACATACTTGATATATAATTTGTGAGTCACTAGTGATATATAGAACATATTATTGTATTATGAGATTATAAACATCACACTGAAGTTTTGGTGATTATAGATACATTCAAAATTTCTAAGTATTGTTTCAAATAGCAACAAAAACGCATATGTAAAATTAATTTCTTGACAGGTAGATTAAATGGTGTATTTTCTTAATTATAATCAAATATATTTTTTTTTTTTGCAAAACTCATTAAAGAAATAAACATAAATGTAAAAAAAAATTACAATGTGTATAAATATATAAAACATTTGCGAATTTTGTAAAATAAAGTTGAAATAATGATTTTTTGTTAATTGTAAAAACAATAAATTTTTATAAAAATTGATATACTAAAGACACATTGTTTACGCTAATTGGTATTTCCTTGTGAATTTTAGTTTTGGAAGCATAATTGGATAAAAATTAAATTATTGATTTTTTTTTTAAACAGTTTAGCAGTTAGCTGAAAAATTCGAAAATTTGAGTTGTTTTTTCAAAAGTCCACAGATATAAAGACAGTAAAATTTTATATAATAAATGTATTTACATTCGATATTTTGAACTCTAGCATTATAAGCTCATAAGTGCTCTTCCTTGAAGCGAAAATTCAAGAAAGAAAATCTGTCTTAAAAACTTTTTTATTTGTAAGAATCAATTATGTGTTAATATTTAATCAGCCAATGCTATTTGAAGATAAAAATTATAATATTCCTAATCGTTATTTCTTGTTGTCCAATTAAAGTCCTTTGGCCATTGTAGTCATATAATTTTTTGCTTCAATGAACAATGCGTGTATATATGTGCTTTATTTATTGTTTGTTTGTGTGTATTTAATATTTTCTGTTTTTTGTTTTATATCCAAACCAATTCTCTTAATAACTTTTATGTTTTTATTTATTGTGTTTATTTTCTGAATATTATTTCCCTTTTGTGTTGTTGTGTTGTTGCTATAGTTTGTTTCTGCTTTTTATTTAGTATGATTGTTGTTGGTTTTGTTTCCTAAATGGTCTTTAAAAAATATTGTGAAAATATATAATATTTTTTATCCATATTATCTTACACTCTAACACACTTTTGGGCTTAAAATAACCAAAAACATATAACGGAAATATGTGTGCGTGTGCGTGTTATGTGTTTGTTTTAATATACAAACATACAAGAATAAATAAAGAAAAACTTAAGATGATTTGGCCATGTTTTTTTTTTCTTTAGTAGTAGTTGTTATTTTTTTTTCTTTTTAAAAAGGATAAACGATTATTTGGTACTTTTTTGATTTGTAAGGTCTTATAAAAACATAAACCTAAAAAGAATAAAAATCTCCAAAAAGCAAACAAATTTTATATTTCCAATAATATTTATTAAAGCAGACCAAAAGTGAGAGGGTCATCATTATAGATAAATACATTTTGATTTTTGTTTATTTTCTTTACTCGTTTTGAAAGAAATAGGGAATATAGACAAAATCTAAAAAAGATAGAAATTGGTTTCAATGACATTTTTTCTTTTGCTGATAGCATTTAGTAATTTTGTTTTTGTATCTTTTATATAAAACATTTAATTGCCTCAAAAGGTAGCAATAATCTTTATTTTTCTATCAAATAAAGCTGATTGACAAATAAAAGATTTATATAATATATATATATATATACTAACTTGACTTATAATGGCTTTCTCATTCAGCTTTTTCAAATGACAATATCTAATATTCTATCCGCTGTAGATATAATCAATTGCTTTGCGTGCACCTTTGAACTCCTACTAAAAAATTTACTGATTATTATTTGACATCTATAAATTTTGCAAATAATCTGGAAAGCAAAATATTTCTGAGTTTAAATAGAAATTAACAAATTTTCAACATTTTAACTATCCCAACATGTGGCAAAAATAATTAGTGCAATCAATTCAGCTCATAAAAATGAAACTAATGGGTTTTTTTTTAATTTTGTTTTGTCAATGACCGTTATATTCTAATTTTAAAATTAAAAGAAAAATTAGTTTTTTTAATGGTTTTTGACAAAATATTTAATATTTTTTGAAATACCCTAAATATAAGTTTTATTGCATTTTCGGTTACTTTTTCGTTGGAATGGATTCACTTCTTTTTAAATTCTATTTTATTTTTTACTCAACTTTAAATTTAAATATTTTTTACTCTGACCAAATACATATCAGATGGTCAGAGCTTTGGACAGTTTAATGGATTGGCCTTCCTTGTTGCTTTTTTGTTGTAATGATGAGATGCGAGTTCAAGCCAAAAAAAATTAGAATTCATTGTGTCTGACGTTAGAAATGAATTTTTTCTGGTGGCACTCATTTGCGAATATTTCCTTGTTAAAAATGTACTTTGTTATCAATGGTGTTGGCAAAACCTAAGTGGGAAAAAGTGCTAGAAATTTACAAAGAAAATTACTAGAAAGTGCTAAAAATAAAAAAGGTGCTAGAAAAAAGTGTTTAGAACAAAAACAGTTTTTATTTATAAAAATAAGAGGTATATTATATATTTTCAGGGCTAAAGACCTAAATTTATGAGTGTATTATTCAAAATTCTAATTTTATAATAAGTTATTCAAGTACGTGTTATCTGAATTATAGTGTTATACGTATTCTTAATAACATATAGATTAACATTATGATAATCTCGAGACTCTGAATATTTCAGACCCCAATCCGGATTGTCGAATTATCCGGATTATCGAGCCTTCTTTCTGGTCTAATTTTGTTAAAAAAACTATTAAATTATATCTTTTATTTAACATAAACATTTCATATTTTAAGTTTTTTATCTCAAAAAAAAAAAAAAAAAAAAAAAAAACAGAAAAAAACTAATTTGTTTGTACTCGTTTTAGTCAAGAATTGTTGGAACAAACAATAGCTGAAAATGAAGGAATTCAATTAGAATAAACTCTTACATTATAATTATATAATTTCTTATTACATTTTCCAAGATATACTAAAATTTTAATAAGAAATTATTTTTCATTACTTAATCAGTATTATGGATGTTAAAGTTAGAAAATATTAGATTTTTACCTTTAAGTGAATCAAATTAATTTTTTATTAAAATTTGAATTTTAAATAATATTGATAAATAATTTTAACTAAATAAACAGACTTTCGCCCAAAAACCAATATTTAGCAAAATAATAAAATAAAACATCATGGGGCTGTTAACTTTTCACATTTTAACCAAGAATTAAGCACAACCATATATAAGATGACGTTCTTTTCACACAAACAAATCATATCGCCTACATGCAGAGAAAAAATATAGTTGTAGTGACTAAAATCTAAGAGCAACATATTACGATTGGAATATATGGTCATATACCATCTTACTACATTATCATCCTATTCTACTTGAATAAGATTTATTTTTATTATATTATAATTCCATCTTATCATATTATTTTCCCATCTTATCATATTATTTCATCTTATCATATGTTAAATTAAAGCACATAAATTCAAAAATATTATAAATTATTTATTGAGTCCATTAAATTTGTTTCAAAATAATAGATAAAAGTGTTTATTATCTGTAAAAATTATTTACATATTATTTTTTTGTTATTTAATTTTATTTATTTGTATTATCGTATGTTCTGCAAGATAATACCAGATATTCTTTATTAAATAACCCCTTTAAAGGTAGTTAAAAATATATATTATATTGCTTAAATCACACCAAATACAACAAAATCTTGTCTACTGATATTAATGTATTAACTAAATGAGAATTATAAAGATGGTGGAAAACAAACGTTTAAAACAAAGTATATTCAAAAGCAAATAAGGTATTATTTATTCAACCATATATGTAAGAAACATATTTATTTGTAACATTGTATTTTTATTCAAATAATAATAATATGGTTTGAAAATAAAATATGGTTTAAGAACAAGAAAAAATATTGATAATATTTAACAGTTGAGGAAATAATAATATTTTTTATATTAATAAAATTTTGTTTCTGGTAAAAACATTCAAAAACATAAAATTCTTGTAGTCAATTATATTAAAATTTTGATTGATAGTAAACATTGAATGATAAAACTGAAAAAAACATTGTTTTTATGAACACAGTATTATTAAAATTAATGAAAATTAACAATGAGAACATAATATTGTTGTAGTGACAATGCTATAATAATGTTTTCGTTCTGCGTATACAACTAAACTTTAACTTTTATTTAAAATTTGATAAGTTAACGTCAATAATGTCATAATATAATGTTTTAAATTGGTTAAAAAGTTATTTTATTATGAATAAATATTTTAATTTTCAAGAAGATTAGAAATGAATAAAAATTTAATTTTCACAACTAAATTTGTTTCACAACTGAATTGCAAACTATATTTAAAAATTAGTAAGTTATTTTATCATAATTATTTGCTATAACCAAAGAATTATAGTTTACTTAATGACAAAATTTTATTTGATAAGTAAACTGTTTGCAATTGCATTGGCTGTTACAAATTTTATTTTGTAAATAAACTCTTTAAAGATCGGATTAGTTACCATCATTAAAAACCCGAAATTTTAGTTGTAGTTTTAATTTTTGGAAAAAAAGCTGATAATATTTTTATAGTACAAAACTGCAAACTATAACAAAAAATGAGCCAAAACTTCTAAAAAGTACCAAAAATAATTCGAAAGGTACTAGAAAAAACACCAGGTGCTAGATTTGTCTTTTCTGTACTAAATGAATTTAAAAAGTGATAAAGCTATCACTAAAAGTACTAAATTGGCAATACTGGTTATGAATGAAGTGCTTTTTTCCCCACATGTACAGATGTTTTGCCAGACCCAAAGTTTAATCGACAATTTAAATTTTTTACACGACATTTATGACATTCATGACCAGAATGTTTTAAAATGTCCGCCAGTACATACTATTTAGCACTATCTAAGCAGCATTAATATTTTTGAACAAAATTAGTCTCAGTAATTTTCGTCCTCTCTTTTGCTTTCACATATTTTCTAGCGTTCTTATTAGGAACTTTTTTTATTTCATGTTTCTTCAGGCCAGCTCTCTTTAGCTTTTTTGATAAAGGATACAGAGCAGTTTAAAGAATGAGTCATATTCCATCCAGAGATATAGAGCTTTTCTCTTCAAATTCGTATTATTTTGTCAGTGATCCTACAAATCAAATTTACTTATTGTTTTGTATGGTCGACATGTCCTTTGATTATAAATTTGAATTATGCATTTGCATCAATTTTGTTAAATTTTTATTTTAAGGAAAACTAATTGTACTATTACGACAAAATTTAGTACATAGTTACTGAGAATAATAACAAATGCAAATAAGTTAAAGGTACTAATTTTTTTCGTGCTTGGTCCAGCTATTTTCAATCCAAATTCTTGCATAAATTTGTATTTAATTTTTCTAAGTGAACTTTTGAAGTAGAAGTAATTTTGAAATGTTCGTCTTTTAAAAATTTTTCATCTCAATTTTATGCATTTTTAGTTGCAGACGACTTTGACCAACATTTGGCGTTTAGTTTCATCAACTTTTTGATTTTTTTATTTTGTTTGTTGCATGTTTTAGTATCACTTTTTTCTAAAGAGTGTTTTAAACATTCTTGTTAAATTTTGGTTGAAATCTGTTTGTAACGGCTTTTTGTTTAGTTTTTTTCTGAGAAATTATAAATGGAATGAAAAATATTTTCTTTTAAGGGAAGGCGATGCAAAGTGTTATAAATGGCATTGTAAGTATCTAGCATAAAGTACGTGACCATACTTAAGGGCTAAGAACTAAAAAATAAAATGAATAAATAAACTTTTCAATCAATTTAATTTTATAAATTTTAAAATCTCAACTAAGTTTAAATAATGGCTAATAAAACAAAAGAATTAAATTTATTTAAAAATGATTTTTATAAAATAAAGAAATATTTTTAAACTCTAATTAAAATGGGCAACTTTATAAACACTGACAAAAGGAAACACTTAAATTACTTATGTTAGTTAAATAAAATTTGCAAAATTTTATGTATATTTAAAATAAAATTATAATCAAACATAATTATATTCATATCTATTTAATAATATTCATTCATTATTGCCTATGATGAATACCAAATACTTGTTTGTATTGAATAAAATGAGTACGTATACTTGATATTTAATTAAAAATAAATTGATATTACTTATACGTAAGTATAATGAATGAAATGTATTATGAAATTATTTTGATTGTTTCTACATTAGTAAATGTAAAAATGTTTTTACCAGAGCAAATAGCTCTTAAAATCAAAAATATATTATTAAAATTATAATATATATTTATATGTTTTTTTCACTTAAAAACATTCAAAGGAAATTATAAATTTAACGATTTAAAAACGAAAACTTCACTAATAGAAAATTACGTAATAAATTCTATTGAGTGAAATATATTCTCTTTAGTGTAATATATGAAAAATTATGTTCTTAATTATAGGATATGCAAAAAAATATGCAATTTAAATTGCAAAAATATGCTCTAAAATAAGGATTTTCTATGAAAATGTGACAAAATATACTGTTTAGCACAAAATATGCTGTTAAGACGAAAATATGCAGAAATATTTTCTAATAAATTCATGCCAAAATTCTAAAAGTTGCCTGAAACGTATTTAACGCCCAAGAAAAAATATGATATGATTGCCCTGGCTATAACATATAATATTGTATGAATTGTATAAATTTAACCATGAATAAATTTAACAACTTCAAGATGTGAAAAATAAATTAAATTCTTTTTAAAATTTCAGGATTGTTAAAGGACTCGTTTTAAGAAATTATGCCAATTTCAGCATTAATTTCAAATTACTTAGTTATTCTTTTAGCAAAGATATTTATCTACTATAAATATTTATGTTATCGAACAACTAGTAGAATTTAAAATGACATGACTTTCAAATAAAATAAATGTGGCTGATTTAACTGAATATTTCATAAAATTATATAAATCTTTAGTATTTAAAAAACATCTATTGCTAAATTTGATTAATTTGACTTAAAATGTTAAGTATTTTATTTTTTTATTATAATTTATATATTTGTGTAATAAATTAACGCATTTATGCATTTTTAAAATCAATATAAACAAATTATTTGAAATGAGCAAATATAAACTATATTTGTAATAAAATATGTGTTTATTTATTTTCAATAAATGTAAATAATAAATTCAATGTATATTTAAATAACAAGTTGATTTGATTTCATTAAAAATAATAATCTATTAAAGTGAATTTGAGATCAACTATAAATAACAAAAGTTATATTATAACATAAAGGTTATATATTTCTTAAAGGACTTGAAATTATAATTTAAAATATTTATTGCCATTTATAATTTAAATATTTTGAGTGCATTCGAGTATTTAAAATAAATAAATCCTTTACTGGCCAAAATTTTCCAATTAAATAATTTTTGCTCTTTTCTATGAAAACTTACAATTACGTACTCATCATGTATCAGGTTTAAGCATTTTAATATTAAATAAAAATTTATTAAAAAAAATTACAAATTGTAGTTTAAACAAAAAATTAAAAATTCATTAGTTTGCATAAATAAAATAACTGCCAAATCATTAGTATTTTTATTCTTGTAATAACATGACATGCAAATAATTTTCATAAGGAATTTTTTCATATAAAATTATTAAAAACAAATCATGATGATAAAAATATAAACAATATTTTTTTTTTTATAAACAAACCGCTTTGGCCATTCAAAATAATTTATTTTTTCTCCTATTTTTGATGACTATGAAAAAAGAGTAATAATAAACGAAATGAAATATGTGTCATTGTGATGATATAAAGTGAGTGTTATTTAAAAGATATATATTTTTTTTTTTAAGAAAACGCAATATCAATCTTTAAAATCTTCTAAAAATTCAATTCTAAAATTGTTCATATAAATGTAAAACAAATCATTTTAATAAAACCAGAATATTTAATACAAATTTTCTCGCGCAAACTTTAAAGATGTGTAAAAAGTTTTAGTAAGTTTTTAGAGAAAAAAATCTGTAGTTTTTGTTTAATGTAGAAAAAATAAATCTTGTTTTATTTACAACAAATTTTTCGGTGTAGAAATATTTTACAGAAATATTTTTAATTACACAGTGCAACAAGAAAAATTTCCCCAATAATTCTAACGCAAAATTAAGACATACCAGTCAGAACTTTTTTTCAATATGTTTGGAAATAAAAAATATTTAAATTATTTAGTTTAAATATTATTATGTGTTGTTATTATTTTATAGATTAAATTATACTAGATTTTTACTTGGTAGCACAGTTTATTTGCGCCTATTTTTATCATGATATTGTTTTCTTCATCTGACTTAACATTGTGTTTAAACTACTGAACCGATTAAAATAATAAAATTGAAGGAAGTACTGACTATACGTTACACCCACTGAAAATGAAAAGAAGTGACAATATATGTTTTAATAAATTCATTTAAAGTGTGAAAAAATTAACATTGGTACATTATAATCCTACTGACCAACATTCCAAAGCTAACTTAACGTACAGGAACGTCGCAATCAGTTACAAGGTATCTACTTACTTGCTACATATTTTTCACTGGACATATAGACTCGCCTGTGTTTAGAATTTGAACAAAATATCATTTAGTGATTTTCTCAATGCACTGATATTGGATCTGGATTGTATTAGTTTATTAATACAATTTTTATTTATTTTACATACAATTTATTTTTTTATGAAATAACAGTTTTTTCAGTCGCAGTACTGAGATGTTATATGAAAAATTATATTTTAAAGTTAATAAAACAACAATAATCACAAATAACAACATTAATTTAAGAAGATGAAGACAACATTAATTAAAAAAAAGTTATTTTGAAATTCGAGAAAAATACTTATGACAGATCTGCGAAGTCAGTAGCTTATATAAGAGCTTCTAAAGTCTAGAAACGTATTTTAGTCGATATCTCGGATACCTATAGGTAAAACAAATCAGAATTATCGCTTTGGTTTTTCTATTGTTCGAACAAAATGAATAATTCGATTAAGGAATTTTAGTTTGTTCGAATCATTAAATCATTAAATATTTGATTAATTAAAAAAATTAATGAAGTATGATTTTCTAAGTTTCTTTAAAAATTTGATTGTAAAAAAATATCTTTAAAAAGGCATTCTAGGAAAGATTTAAAAATAAGAAACTCCTATTTTTAACAGGAAATCATCAGATTATCTTTATACTTGTTGTACTGCATATAAGCCTTTTACATTTAAGATGTTAATTTTATTCAAGATTTTTATTTTTTTACAAGTAAAAAAAAAAAATCGACAAAAATATAAGAACCTATTTACATTGAGAATTATCGCAGTGTTTTTTTACATTTTTTTTTTTTTTTTTTTTTTGAAGATATTTCAAAAATAATTTTACATTAGCACATTTAAATTTGTAATGTAAAACTTTAAAAGATATTTAACAAAAAACAACAAATTAGAAAAATAAAAATTAAATCCCCTAAAATTTCAATCCTTGCGATGACGAACAACTTTTCTTAATACGCTTCCTTATCTACCTCTTACCTACAAACACAAAAGTTTCAGCAATTTTTTTGCAAGAAAAATCCCCAATGTAAAGGCTCTGATTATGCTGGAAAATTTAAAAATCAATTTTAAATTTAATTTAATTTTAACTAAAAAACTACGATAAAAAAATTAATTTTCTTCTAACTACATCTCAAAAGCAAACAATTTTAGAATGACATCGAACGATATAAACAATCCGTCTTCAAAGGGTCCTTTTTATGATTAAAAAAAGAACCTGCAGCATGTCAAAAATTCTCAGAAATTAACTTAAAAAAGAATAAAATTTAAATGTGTAGACTGAAGTAGATTTTTTTCTTTTGTTTTTATAAAATTTGATTTCGTTGGCGAAATTGCGAAAAGTGAATTTATTTAAATTAAGAACTATGAAAAATTTGTATAAATAAATAAATAAAATCGCTTCCATATCAAAATATTCTAATTATTCGTTATTCAAGAAATACCATTTTTAAATTCTTCGGATAATTATTGGTAACATTATTGGAATGAATATCCTAGTATCTTATATTATATAACAACTATATGAAAAGCAGCTACTAAATAACTAAAACAAGTTAGATTGCTATATTCGGCTGTGCCGAATCTTATATACCCTTCACATGTGTTGAGATATGTTATATAAAAATTAAATATATTATATTGGATGTAAGTATAAATATATTTACCTATACTATATAATATAATTAAGATATCATAAACCTTTATATATATATATATATATATATATATGTAGCTTTTTTGGCCGATATGTCAGTTACTAATAAACCGATTTTTCAAATCTTTTACCAAAAATAGATTCTAAATTTTCTAAGCAAGATTAAAGCGCTAGCCTATATAGGGGCTTAGAAAAGTTGAAAGCAAATATATTTTTTGAAGGTACCTTTGGTTTTTTAGCGATATCTCGGCCATTTATTTTTCAATTATGCTGATTTTTAGAAATTGCCTTAAAAATTGATGTAAAAAAGATATATATCCAACAACTTGGTCTTTCTAAAAATTGATTTCGACTGCCAGATGGACAACGGACATTCTTATGTCGACTTTCTCTTCAATAAGGATGCAAAATATATATACTTTTTGGACCTAAATGAATATTGCAGAAATTTCAAATGGAACGAACAACTTTTATGTTCCCTTTACATCCGTGGTAAAGGCTATAAGAAGGTCATATATAGACAAATAATACTGCTCCCATCACTGGTCGAATTTACCCCATGGATTTTAATGAACATAACAGGGAAGTAGTAAGTATCAAAAGGTCTTATATTAAAACTTATATATCTAAGTTTTTAGTGCAAAAGAAAGTTAAGGATATCGTTTACGGTTATGAGAAGAGAGCACTTGAAATAAAAAAGTGTCGAATGCTCTCTCTTCTACCTTCTATTTTGCAAACACTCTTATATTTGGTGTAAATAAATAAATTTAATAAAAAATCGTATATTCTATAAAACAATAAGTACCCATAAATTGATATTTACTGTTTTATTTTTTTTTATTTTTATTTTATTTTCATACATAATGAGAAAAGTGCTGCAAAGTATTCGAAGTTCGAGAGTCCATAAAATCGAAATTGGAACTAATTTTGAGAGATTTTATTTATACTCGCATAATGGAATACTTTCATTTCACTTTGGAAAAATTGAGGTAATACTAAATGTGCAGTATAGTGTAATTTGTCATTAAATATGTAATTTTTGTTAGGTTTTTCTCTTTTTATTTTTATATTTGTGTTGAAATTCTATTTTAACTACTGATATACAAGAAATATTCATTTGATACATACATACATACATAAGCTACACTTAGCTGGAAAAAAAGCAAACGTAGTAATGACAAAAAAAAAAAAAACTTCGGAAACAATTGCCACAATGCAAATTGCAAAACTCAAGTGGAGCGTATTTCCGTGAGTCAAACCCTGTGTATATGTATTCAGTCATTTGCATTAAGTGCTTAACAAGCCTATTGTAACGGTAAGCAGACATACAAATATAAAAAAATATGACGTAACTACCCAACAAACAATTTCAAGATACTCGTATTATGGTTTTCTATCGTCCAAATATTACAAAAACGTAATACATATTACTCTTGTACACACTTACTTCTATACAACTTTTTAGGTGTTAATTTGAGGATTCTAAAACATTGAAAAAGAAATCATTTTATAATAATTTGGTGACACTTTCGTAATAAAAATGTTAACTAGGTAATATAAATATGTGAGGATTTATAATAAAAACAACAATAACAACACATAACTACTATTAAACGTGTGTGTACAAAAGTTATTTGTATTTGTGACTATATGAATGAACGTTTGTTCAAAATATAAATAATAAAAGAATAAAGGAAAAAATAAACTGAAAAAGATTTTATTTAACTTTGTGTGTAAAAACAATCATTGTAATAAATAATTTTATAAAAGAATTGCAAATTTACAATGATAATAATATGAATGAAATGAAAAGTACAAAAGAAAAACATAACAAAACAAAACGTTACAAATCTAAGGACAGTTTATGTTTTTAAACTCTCTTATATTTTTGTATGAATTATGACCATTTAATGATATAAATAAGGAAACGGTTGTCGGACAGGTTGCAAAAGTGGGAGGAATTCTTAAGTCCTTGTTCTGTTTGTTTGCTATAAACAAAATGTTTGTTTTCTTTGCATTTTCATTTTGTTTTCTGCGCTATTTACATAAACTAATTTATTATTTTAATGTGATAAAAAACTGTTGTTGTTATTTCCCTAAACGATCTGAACACGTAGTAACTTTAACATTTATATACTTTATTTTGAGATCTAAAAACAGAGAAAATCTTTCTCCTTTTCCTACTTAATTATTTTTAATTTACTGGTTGATGGATTATTTGATATAATTTTATGCGATTTATTGGTTAACAATTGTACAACTAAATAATAATAATCATTAAAGGATAATGGGATAAAAAATTTCTTTGAATAAAATTTAATTAAAAAAAATATAGTAATCATAATTTTCTATTGAAGTTTAAAATATTAAAGCAAGTTTTAGAAACTGCTATAATCTCCAAAAAATACTATCTATATTTTCAAATTAAATGACATACTTTTAATTTTGAAAAATATATATATATGTTTTTTTTCTACAAAAAAGGTGCTGTTAGCCATTTTGTCTACTTCCTCAAGATAAAACACCTCAAATTTACTCACTTTAGTCATGTTTGTTTTCTTTTCTTGTCTCTTTGCATCCCTTTAGTTAGATTTGAGTTTTCATTTTTCTTTATTACACCTTTTTTCTATATAAAACACAGCTGCAAATGAAGAAAAAATTAAAAAGTAAAATAAAAGGTCGTAGCTTGTGTTGCTTAAAACGGAAATGGTGTTGTCACCAGTAAAAGAAGTTTCATTTCCGTTTAGAAATTGTTTGTAGTTGTTTTACGTTTTCCCTTCTCTTGTTGATACTATTTAGTATTATTTCCATTAAATACATGCTTGTAAGTTTGGTTATTTAGTTTTACTGTCACTAGTTTATTTTAGTTGAATTTTATGTTTTTCTATTCCTTTCTCTTCTACTTTGTTTTTTTTTTCATTTTTATGTATAATAAAATCGTTGAGCTTTTGGATTTTTGTTTTATTGCAAAAACGTGCGTTGTTTATAAAACGGAAGTTCTGAAGTACTTATACATATCTATGTGTAGGTTTTTATGTGAAAGCATAAAAAATGCCTTTTTAACAAATTTCATCTACGTTTTTTTTCCTGTAGTGGTTACATGACAAAAGCGGATATAACACTCATGTGACTTTAAGCTGTTAGTAATCTACAAGATTACAAAGAGCTTAAAATTAAATATTCTAATGTCATCATACACAACCAAAGATATTAATTTAATGACTCTGAAGAGATTAATTAAAATATATCAAAGATTTTTTTGTGACGTTTCTGTGATTACATTTGGTTTGTTTATTAATAAATACATTAACGAATTGATAATCACGTACTCTATTGCTTCATTTTGAATGTAATTAGCTAAATTACCATGAAAAATTAAAATCGTATAACTTTTAGTATTAAGTAGATGACGAATTTTTTAAGAAAATTTTACCTTCTTAGAATAATATTACAAATTTAATATAATTTCTAATTTAATTAAATTATTCCCATTTTTGCTTGAAAATAGTTTTAAATACTAAGGTGAAAATTAATTTCCAGATAGAGAAAATATTTGTAGGATTTAAATAAAATATTATTTCATTATTCTATTTACATTTGTATATTTATGTGATGTGATATGATACATTATATATTTATTAAGCTTAATTAAATCATTATGTTATCATAGAACAAAATGTTTTAAACATTGCCTTTTCCCTAAGCATAATGTTAACTAACGCATTTAACTCTACTTTTTTCTTATTTAAAACAAGTGAGAATGATATAGTCGGTCAAGCCCGGCCATATGATACCCTACACCATTGTATATGTGTATCAAAATTCGTGGAAGTGTCCTATATTAGACGTGTGGTCAATTGTGAAGCGATACTTTTGTTAAGTACTAAAACGTACTAATATAGAATATTACGTTGATACTAAGATTTATATTAATTAAGGCATTTTAGGGTGACTCCCGAAAGTGGTCGTTATATGGGAGTTATGGTAAATTATTGAGCGATTGTCATAAAGTTTGGCACTGTGATTTCAACTTATATAAAACTTATTTGTGTCGAATATTAACTTGATACGTTAAAGTGATTTTCGGCAGAGAGGTTTATATAGGGCCTATGATCAGTTAGGGACTCAACTTTATGAAATTTGGCACAAAGATTGATATTTGTATGCTCCGAATTTCATTAAATATTGCTATATTTAAGGCATTTGTGATTGCAAAACCCATATCCTGGGAGGAAATTTGTATGGGGGTTAGGTGAAATAATGGACTGATCATAACCAAGTTCAATAGGCTTCGTTCTTGTACCAAAATAATTAGTTGTGCCAAATCAACAAGATATCTTTAAAACTGCTACCTGTACTTTGTTCACAAGATATACATGGGTACCCAGCCGACCAGCTGACCAGTCAATCACATACGGTGGTGTAAATACATTTTTCTCTTTAATATATGTCTACCCTTTCTAACCTTTTTATAATACAATAAAGAAAATTAAAAAACTCCCAAAAGTTAAGTAAACAAAAAAAAAACCTTAATTATTTATTATTTTTTAATGCATCTTATGTAAATAAACGAAAGATAAAGACAGACATAAGAAAAAATTGCCTCAATATTTCTAATTCAAAATGAAAGTGTAACATTAAGAGACAAAACTCCTGAATGGGTTTTTTAAAGTTCGTTCGAATTTCATTTTTATGGCCTCTTCAAATTTGAATTTTTGGGAACACTTTTTCAATATGTTTGGAATAAAAAAAAAAAATAATAATAATAATAATTGCTTCCAAATACAGTTATGTATTATTGTTGATTTGTATCAAATTCTAGAACTACCATTATTGTTCTAGAATTTTACTGAACGCCACGTCCTCTTTATACCTATTATGTCATGATTTTTTCATGATATACTAAACCGATTAAAATGAAACTTGGAGAATATGTGTGTCCTTGAAGTACTGACTGATAAATTTCATTAATATCTTGGTAAAAAAGATATCACAGTATTTTAAATGTGAGCAGAAAGGAGGTGAGGTATCCATATAATTAAAATTTTTTTATCTACAGAATTTTATGTTTCTTGTGTATGTCAAATTTTATGTGAATTCTCTTGTAGCATTAAGAAATTAGCAAAATGTATTTTTACTGGAAGTGAACCAAAAATTAGGTGTGGCATCCAAATTATAATTTAATTCATAGTTTTCTACAAAAAAATACTTAATATATGTGCTAAATTTCATTTGAACTTTTAAGAAAGGAATTGTTTACAAAATTTGGGCATGGCATTTTTATTAATATTGTATCCTATTTTTCCTCTTGGAGGATGCACGATATATAAATGTGAAAAATGTCAATTAAATCAGTTCAAACGATCTTGTTATATATGAAGCGTAAAAGAGAGGGGCACTTAATAAAAAGTCGTATGTAATATATAAGAGAAGTTTTGCATTCCATTAAATAATAATTTAAATGTTTTTTTTTTTATTTTTCATATATAGCGAGAAGCTTACTCCAAAATATCCGAAGTTTATGAGTCCGTAAAATTGAATTTCGAACCAACTATGTAGATTTTAATAATCTGGTAATACTTTTTTACCCAAAATTTGTCGTATAGAATAATTAGCTTCAGCAGAAAAAGCTGATTGGAAATGGAAATGTAACCATTAATTAAAGATTTATTATTTTAGAAATTATATCTAATTTTTACAATAAATTAAAAAGAACACACGTACAGAAAAAATATGGTTATGACATTGTCGCTACAACAATTTTATGTTCTCATTGTTAATTTCCATTAATACTAATAAGACGGTGTTCATGAAAACAATGTTTTTGTTTCAGTTTTATCATTTAATGTTTACACTCAATCAAAAATTTAATATAGTTGACTACAAATATTTTATATTTTTGGATATTTTTGCTAGAAAAAAAATTTATTAATATAAAAAATATCATTATTTCTACAATCTTAAAGCATATTAATATTATTATTCCCACAACAATAAAAAATATGTTTTTTTCAAATATGTTTGAAAAATTATTAACTTGTTTGTTTTTGAATATATTTTGTTTTAACGTCTGTTTTCCACCTTCATTTAGTTAACACATGAATTAATATAGCTGGACAAGGTTTTGTTATATTTAGAGTAATTCAAGCAACATAAGACTATTAGAAGTTTACTTAATAAAAAATATTAAATATTTATATTATTATATTAATATTATCTTGCACAACATATGATAGTTCAAATAAATAAAATTAATTTATGAAGAAATAATATGTGAATAATTTTTTATGATTAATAACTAATTATCTATTATTTTGAGACAAATGTAATGAACTCAATATGCAATTTATAAAAATAATAATTTTGAATTAATGTGTTTTATTTTAATACATGATAAGATGAAATTATAACATGATAAAATGGAATCATAATATGATATGATGGGATAATAATAAGATAAGATAGAATTATAATGTAATAAAATGTAGTAAGACGGTATAATAATATGAAAAATTCTAACCATAACATGAAAAAACGAACCATAAAACCGGACGCAATATGATAAATAGAATCATAAAAAGTATAATTTATAATCATATATATTTTTAGCTGTGACCACATAATATCATACTCATAATATATTGCTCCTAGATTAAGGTCACAACAACTATATGTTTTCTATGCGTGGACTTTTTCGAACGAGAGAAATATAATTATTTTCCTTTAAGTTAATCTAAATTTGATATGTACGTACAAATGTATGTTTGTTTTCCGCTTAGAAAAACATCCTGATACTGTTAATTATGTTATATATAATACATTTTCGGGTATTGTTCTTCTGTCAACTAAAATGTGTGTAAAAAGGACCTTTTATTATTTTCCTTGTTGTCTTCTTTTTTTTTACCTTTCTTGCTGAATTCTGTCTGTGCGTATAAGAGTCGAAATATTATTGTATGAAATTTAATTAAGTTTTTCTTTGTACAGTTTGTTTGAACAATTTTCTGTTAAAGGTTTTTTTGTTTTTTTTGCAACCAAAAAACGTTTTTGTTATAAGTGAAGGAAAATGTTTCAAACGCTTAAAAAAGAGCTGAAATAGTTGAAAAGACTTAGTGAGTAAAAAGAGAAAATAAATTTACTAAATTAAGTGAATAGTTTGAAAATATTGATTATACAGGTTGACAAAATGAAAAATTTGTTCTACTGCACGGAATATCTTAGTCAATTCAGATGCATATTATTATAAAGTACTAAACTTATAACTAAACTATAAACTTTTTTGAATTGACTCTGGTTCCCGCTAATTGTAACATTGACTAGTTTGCATCATATATTGTAAATATCAAAAAATTCGAATTAAAATTTCCCTCAAGTTACATATATTTCATTTAGAAATTGCACAAAAATATAAAAAAATAAAACTTGTTTTGTGAATCTTGTAATTTTCATTCGAATTGTCTGAGAAATCCCGTTCCGCATAATCAGTGCTGCCCTGTGTTATTTTTTTATTTTTTAATTTTTCGATTGAAAAGTTAACAATACTTTTAACAGAGTTTTAATAATGGTAAAAAATCAAACTTATGATTAAATAATTTAAAAATAATAAAATTTAAATAAAAAAATCTTTTAAAGCAAAATACAGAATATTTTTATTTGTTCACAAATATTTTCCTATATGTAATTAAATATAAATTATTTATTTTAATAATTTATTTTAACAAGGTGTTTATGACAAACAGGCTTCTATAACAATAATTCATTCAAAATAATTTTTTTAAATATTTATTTTTATTTCTTTTTCTTCTTTTAGTTAGTATTTGTGCAAAATTGTATTTCTTGTCTTGTTAATATATACATATATGAATTTGAATAATTTATTATCCTACACATGATTTGATGAAAAATTTTATCAAAAAAGAAAAAAACAGAAAAAATAACAAACAACAATATAACTAAATGACCTTAATTTTCAATTGAGTTTTTCAAAATATTCACAAAAATAATCTTATGAGTTGACATGAATATATGGATATGTTTAAATGTCTATGTGAATTATATTTTTACTATCCATATTTTTACTATCACATACATGTGCATTTGCAGCAACAACTTAATAAACACACAAGCAAAACTAATCGGTTTTCTAACATGGCCTTTTCACTATTGTTATTTATTTTTCCTTACTATATACATATTTATGTATGTATGATTTTAGTTTATGTATATTTTTATATGATTTATGACGGACATGACATTTGTAACGAATCATAAAAACATAAACAACTATTTATAACAGTAACAATATCAAACAATATCAAAAACAAATATTGTTATAGTGATAATGTTGCTAATGATGACGATAATGATGAATTTGCCAACATATGCCACAGTAATTACCATTTAATAAACATATACATACACTCTTAAAGAGTTATAAATAGTAATTATGTATGTGTGTTATTGTTTGTATTTATTTTTTTCTATGTATTTGTAGGTATAAACGATAACAACAGCTGTTGTTATTTAAAGAAAAGTTTGGTTTATTATTATACCCTTCACATAAAATGAATGGTGTATATAAATTTGTTATTTTATACGAAAGTCTTTAAATATATATCCAAAGCCTCAAATTCAAAAATATTCACGATTGTTATGATTAAAAATAACTTTTGAGAATATATCTCTGTCTGTCTGTCCGTCTGGATGCCTCTCCGCCTGTATGTTGAAATAGATTTTTTGAAGCCCGTAGTCCAATAAATATATTTCTATTTAAATTTCATTTTTATGTAAATTTAAACATATCAATGTGGTATACCGCTTGGGTTTGTAACTAAAAGACTTTAGGTCCTGATTTTGATCCTTGAGCAAGACTTTGAAAAATTATTTTATAATTTATCTTCAAACAAAAATTAAAATTTTAAAATGTTAGATTAAGAAATTTATTAAATAAAAATTACATTTCTATTCGTCAGGATTCAAATACATACGAACACTTTAAAACTCGTAGCTTTGAATTCTTACCCTCTAGGCGACATGGCATTTTGAATTCAAAAAATAGTTTTACTTTAATTTGTGTAAAAAATTAATAATTTTTAAATATTGTAAATTGATTTTTATACTGTTCACATAAATATGTGAGGATTACATATAATTGTTTTTCAACGAAATTTCTATGGGTATAGTTAGTCTAATGGAAGTATTCTCGATTACAAATCTTCAAGGCATGGTTCGTATACTCATAGAATCTATTTGAATTTTGTTTTAATATGGGTATATTTTTGGCGAAAAAAAAGTAATTTTGACAAAAAAATAAAATATTAAAATATTATCACTTAATTATAATTGTGTTTTAGGTTTTTAAATGTAGATAATAAGATGGCATATCATGTTTGGTGGAATTGTGTCTTAAAGCACCAAAGTTAATAATTCTGAAAATTTTAAAATAGCTAATTCAAGTTTAAAATATCTAATTCTTTGACATCTTTCTCTTCTTTATTCAGCTCTTCAACACAAATGGTCTGAGCGATCTTCCTAAATCATATGACCAAGGAGTTTTCGTAGACACTTTATGTTACAAATTTCCGATGTCATAGTTAACACCAGTTTACAAATATTAAGTACATTTTCAGATTAAAGTAAAATTTTTGATAAGCGATAATTCAAATATGTTTATATATTTATCAAATGTAGATTTTGTGAAGGGTATGAAAGATTCGGCCTAGTCGAATATAACACTTCTAATTATTTTTTCATTTTAGTCATTTTCTAATTGCTTTTAACTCTAGTAGTAAAAATTAAAAGTTTCATATAAAGAAAAGTTTTTAATTGTCAAAATTATTTAATTTTTTTTTATGAAATTGAAAATAAAGTTTTTATTATATATTTTGTTTAAATATAGTTTTAATTTACATAATATTATATAAAATTTAAAAATATTTTTTTACATCACAAAACTTTTACAAATTCCATTTTCCATTTTACAATAATAAAATATATTCAATTGTTATATGTTATTCTATCCTTTCATCTTATATAGAATAAATATATATTAACAATATTTTATTATATGAATAGAGGCTGGCATCTAGGTTCTAACAGGTGTATTTATATATTTTTTAGATAATAATATTCGAGATTAAGTATGTGTTTGTAATGCCAATAGTGAAATACAATTTACAAACGTACATACACTTAGACTACAATAGTAAAATGTTAACAAACATGATATAATAAAATATATATGTCATTGTATGACAATAATAATAGAATTTTATACTCATAATATGGTTATGATTTTATTATTATAACATCATCGTATGTTCTTATAATACATCATATAAAGTGAGATAAAAAAGAACAAACACACAACGCAAACTAAATGAACAGTGGTTCGTTTGAAGAGAAGTATAAAATTGTTTATAAGATTTTTTTTTTTAAGCAGCCATTATGTTTCAATACCATTTACATAGTATTTCTAGACTTCTAGACTCTACTAGCAGAGTTTTCCTTATTAATTTCTTCTATTTGCATATTGATAATTTCTCTTTGAATCGAGAATATAAAGCAATTATAAATAATTGCAATGTTCAATTTAATAACTCTCATAACTTTGAACTTATTTACTTACACATAGTACAATACAGTTTAATATTTTCTTTGTATTATTTAATGCCACTGTTCCCTATTGTGTCTGTCATTCACGTACAAAGATCTATATTTATGTGTATGAATGTTTAGAGATGACTACAAACTATTTTCTCTCTGTATATATACCTGCATCAATAATAAATAGATTATGATCATATTTTGTTCCCCCCCTTTAATAATATTCTTGTAGAGACTATAAATTTCATTTACATTCTAATCTAGGGAAATTATGTTCTTACTAACACAAATTCAAACGCATATGTACTACGTAAAAAATAAAATTCCTTTATATTTCACGATTATGGTTAAATGTCACAAAAGTGACAGCCATTAGTTAGGTGGAGAAAAAGCAATACAATGAAAAGAAGGGTAAATACAAAATCATTTATTTGATGTTGCAAGTGTAAGTTTTTTCTTTTTTTTTTTTAAATAAGTGAACGTTTGCAAGCATAAGAAGAGAGAAATAAGTGAAATATGACAAAATTTTGTAGTTGTATTAGTAGTGTTTATAGAGTTTTTGTATTTGAGGTTGATATGATGTGACATCAGATGGTAATGCAACTGCTGGCTGCTGTTGATGAGGAAGAAGATAATGATGCTTTTGGTTGTTTAGTAATCTAAATGGTTTCTAGTTCACTTTCATCATTATCATCAGTAACACCAGCCATTCATAGACTCTTTCAACCATAAAAGCTTCAGGATGTATAAAAGGAAATTCATACTAACCCCAATTTCCTATTTTGTTTACAGTAAATATATGTTTATACTCCTCCAACATACATACATATTTAAATGTACGAATGTATCGTTGTACTGATATTTAAAGAAAATATTTACTCTCTCATATATAAATGTCACCATGTCTACAGTCTAAATATATGTATAGATACTATGTGTATGAGATTTTGTACTAATGAATGAACGTGTATTTATTTGCTTTCGAGAGATTTAATTTAAAATTTTCTTGTTATGAAATTGTGAAATTTTCTTTTCAATTAATTTGTTGTTTGTATTCAGTAAATATCTTTGCAATTAAATCTATTTGTTTAAGTAATCAATATATTTTAACAATATGAAAAAAAAATCGTTCAATTTGTTTTTAAATTTAATGGTCTAAGATGTTTTTTTAATTTAAAATAAGTTTATTTTACACATATGTATGTATGTATATATTCATGTATGTATGTGTGTGTGTATGTTTACCTTAGAAACAAATAAAATTTATTTAATATTACTTCTTAGGTAAAATTTGATATAAAAATATGGTTTAAACCCCTTCTTTTATAAAATGAAAGAAAAGTTCATTTCGATAATTTATATGAAAAACAATAAATAAATTTCAAAATTATTTCCATACAATTTGTCGAATCAAATTTTCTTTACGTTTTTTAAAAAGCAGGGGGTAAATATTAAATTAAACGAAATACACACTATTTAGTAGAAAACTACATATAGTAATTACATTCTGGTATACTAAAAAAATTACGCGAGAAAAACTTGTGATAAAAATTCAAAATTTTAAGTAATGTTCAAAAATTGTTTTTGAGCAATCTGCTGTATAAATTTGTTCTTAATTATATTATTATCTTGATTTTTTATTTTTTTATTTCAACAATATATGTACATTTACTTATCTTCTGGTCAAATATTATAATAAAATTTTTAAACAATATATAAAAAAAAAACTCCACAATTTTTCGTGTTTAACCTACATAGGGGTAAGGGGTCGAAAGTGTCGTTTAATTCACATAACTGTCTTTTATTCATCTATGTGTCAGTAAGTAAACAAATCTTATGATATTGGATTTTTGAGACTACGCCAATGTCGATCTGTCTGTGTGTCTGTGTTTTAATTTAAAACATATTAATCGATAATGCAAGTCACAATTTTTAAAATAATTAAATAAAATTTAATGTATAAATAATATAGTTTTATTTTATTTATTTTATTTTATGCTATTATTTTTGTATGTTTTTAGAAGACTCCACTATCTGTCAGTCAGTTTGTGTTTAAACACATATTGCAACCTATTAAAGGTAAAAATAATGGGCTAAGAAGTTAAAAAAAAAATAACAAAAATATTTCGACAAAAAAAGAAACACGTTACAAATACTGAAAGAATATATGCTCAAACATTTGAAGTTATTTTTCATTTATTATTTTTTTTAATTTTGATTAAACATAACTTTTATCTCAAAATTAAAAAAAAAAAAAAAAATTAACTTTGACCTCGTCGTACAAAAAACCAACGCAACCATGTCAAAACATTTTTATAGTTATTAATTTATAATTTTGTCTATTTTTATTTGGTACTAAACTTTATTACAAAAAGTTAATTTTCAAAATTCATTTAATCGACACGTTTGCAATTATTTTTAAAGACATCCGTAGTAAACATAAAAAAAATTATTTTTCAAATTGGACAAAGACCGTAGAGCTTATAGTGAAAGGTCAATACAAAGGATAAAATACAAAAATTGATAAAGGAAAATGTAAAAAATTGCCATAAATTTAATCTGGCAATGTGACCGAGAGATGCGCAAAGTTGAATTTGTTTCAACTTGTATTATGGACCGCGTGCCGCGTGGGAAAACAAGATCAGCTGATTGCCGTAACCGTGTATCGCGTACATTGGTCCACCATTTTTTACATTTTTATTTTTTACTCCCCAAAAATATGCAATTAATAAAACCATTTTAAACAACATATTTTAATATAGTTAAAATATTAAATCCGACTTGACATTTAGAGTGCTACGTGCTCTTTAGTGCAGGAACTAGCTTCAAGTCAAGTTTTTCGAAATGTCTTAAAATTTGGAAAGTGTTTCAAAATTGTTATATGAAGTCCTCGAGAAAATCTACTGCTAACTTTAGATAGTTTTTTTAGTGAAAACAAAAAGTGTAATTTTTCAGCAGAGAGTTTTTATCACTTGATTTAAATTTCAAAAAATCTTTTGTTAAAACTGAAATTTTAGTATTTACAAATGAATTTGTATTACAAAAATAGTTAAATTAACAATAAATTAAAAAGCCCACTTTAGTAAAAATTAGATTAAAAATTCTGTTTGAAATTTTCTAACAACATATAAACAAAAAAATGCATGCTTTTCGTTTAAAATTTAATATATCTATATGGAAATTGCTTAATTTCGTGTTTTTAAATCTTTGTAATTAGAAAGACATAGAAGCGCATACTTAATTAAATTTAAATAATAAAAATCTACGTTTTCACTAATAAATTGGATAAAATATTTATCTTTTCTAATTCTACTTTACTGATATACATTTAATTGTTATAATAAAGCAGTAATTGTTTTAAACATTAATAAGTAGCAAAAAAAAAACTTCTTTAATTAACTGAACAGCACTCATACACGCACTTTTGACTTTTTTAATTGTATTCTTGTATTCTTGCATTGTTGTGTTGTTTTTAATTGATTTTTTCTTTTTTAATTTCAACATACCCTCAGCAATTAATCTTCTATATCAAAGCCATTAAAAATCCCTGCAAACGATAGCAAATTAGAAAAAAGAATTTATGAAAAAAAAAAAATCATTTAATCTTGTTTTATTTTTCTCATACCGTGCTCTACTATTATATCAAATTTAACCAATTAAATAGTTTTTATGCCATGCCATTAAACATAGAAATGCATACGTGACCTTTTTTTCATTATGTTTTATATTTTAGTTCTTTTATGTAGCAGTTTAAAGTACCAACAACAACGCAGACACAGTGAATTTAAAATTGCTAACCAATGGTCCATAGTGGTTTTTCATTTACTTAAAGCTTAAATTGCATTTTTAAATGCACTCGATTTTGCTTGTTGTATGAAAAGAACAGACACACATACATATACATATATACATGTATATAACGAAGAGTAAACATTCGCATTCACCTGTATTGCAAATTAAGTTTATATGTATGTATATAGAACTGCAATTTTGTATGTTGAAATATCTTTATTTCGAATTGAAAGGATTTTTTTGGTTGATTAAATGGAAAACTCTTTGATTAAATGATCGAAAAAAATTCTAAACGAGACCAAAAATCACATAAACTCATTACAATAGGTTTTCTGACTACAACTCGTCATGAATTTGCCTTAAATTAACTTCTAAATTGCACTGAAAATATTTAATTTCTTTATTAAATTTTTTCCCTCTTTTGAAAGAAAAAATTTTATACAAATTTTTTAATGCTGGATTAAAATTCACCTTTAAACTCTAGAGAGATTTTTTATTATTCTACTTTTACTCGCATAAGTTGGCTTTCGTATTATTTAAGCTGGATTTTATGAGGTCACATTTATAGATTTTTTAATAATGAAAGGACAAATGACTGTGGATGGAGAAATATGTTTAATATTCTCATCTTTTTTTGTATAATATGAAAACATGCTTTTATTATTATTATTATTATTATTATTATTATTATTATTATTATTATTATTTTTATTTTTATTTTTTTAATTTTGTTAGTCAGCAATTTTATGTGAATGACATCGTTTTGCAGAGAATTTTATTTAGCAGTGTGAAGCAAACTTATTTTTGTTGTTTTTGTTGTGGCTATTTTATAAAGAATTTTCAATTTTGATAAACTTTGAGCTTTGTTGTGGTTGTTGGTGTTGTTTCATAAACAAACATTCAAAGAAGTATCTAGTCAGCCTGCCTCATTTACATCACCCTCAGTCACAACAACAACAAGTTTGATAGAAACTTTATTTTGTAATCAACAAGCCAAAATATTTTTAATGAAAAAAGTTTAAATGTGTTTTATTTGTTGTTTAAATTTCTACACACAACTACTCTTACTTAATGATTCATCCTTTGCTGTTGCTTTTGGAAAAAAAAATCTGTATTGCTCTTTGCCATCATTCTACAAAAATCTCAATCATTTTGATTGAAATCAGTAAATATAATTTATAAGTAATTAAAATTTTTTATTTTGCTTATTTGTAATTTATTAATTTTGATGTATTGTTTTATAAGGAACAGACTCAGTAGCTCTTAATTTAAAATTATTAAAAAATAAAGCTTTTAAAATTTTGTATCGTAAATTTTTGCAAAGATTTTTAATTAAATTTTTAATTATCTGAAGTATATAGGTATGTTTATAAATATTTACAAGATTTTTTTTTGTAATAAAATATTTAAAAGACGTAATGTAAACTAGTTATATAAATATAAAAATAAATGAGCATTTAACACTTTTTGATTTGGACATCAAATAACAATTTTATGAAAATTTGACAGTACTCCCTAAATTTTGAGATATTCCTAATAAATTATTTTGAGAGTAGTTCCTGTTCTATATATCTCGTAGCTGTATACATTTTAAGAAAAAATTTCGATTTTTAACTATATTGAAATCTATATATTCTAAATAAATAATGATTTATTCAATCCGAACCTCGATAATCCGAATTAATCTGTAATCCGGATGGCATTTCCCAACTCAATACATACTCTATAATCCAGATTGATTTCAACCCTGTAATCTATATGAATGTTTAGCTTAGAAAATACAATAGGAATTATGATGAAAGATTAGATTATAGTTGAATTCCTTCCAAATGTTCCACAATTCTTTTTCCGTAAAATGAGTACAAACAAATTGTTTGTTTTTAGATAGACTGAAACTTCTTGGAACACTTATTTAAAATATGGAATGTTTTTAACGAAAAAATTTAACTTGATACTCTAAGTGTTTTAGATATTAAATTAATAATATACTTTAGTAGACAAGAAAAAAAGCCTCAATAATCCGGATAATTCTATAAGCCGGATTGGGGTCTGCAATCAATTATCCGGATTAAAGACTTTATTCTGTATCTTTCTTTCAAATCGCTTAACTATTCATAATGTTATTAAACATTTTCTAAAGTTTACCAATAATTTGTTAATGTATTTTAAAACAAATTATTTTATTTTATATTATATTTGATGCATACTTTTTGGGGAAAAACGGACAGAAAACAGCCATTTTCAGATTTGATATCGCCAATTTCAATGAAATTTACTACTGATATTTTCTATTGGAAGTATTTCTTAAATCATAAACTTTTAGACTCATGACCCTTTCTGGTCCAAAAATAAATTATTTTGAAAAACGAAAGAAAGCTAAAAATTTTACAAAGGTACTTGTTTAGTTGCTAATAGCTACTAAACTCTACATGATAGATCCCTAGTTTTAGTTTCATATTAAAGATAAAGATATTACCTTTATAACGATTAAATCAAATATGATATTTCAAAAAATTTTACTTTTAAAATTCTTTAAAAATTATTAAATGTTGATATAACTCTTCTCCCTACACGTGTAAAATTTCAAGCTAAATTTCAGTTTAGAAATTATGGACCAAAATATCTAATTACTAATAATTTCTGAACTATATATAAGAAAGTTTTAATTTGAGTACCATTTAAAAGTTATGTAGGTTAAAACGATATGTAGAAAGTTAACTTATTTGGAAAGTTCAAAGTTCAAAACTTTAAAATTCTTAAAACTTATATAATGTTGACATAACTCTTCTCCATCCCCGCTCAAAAATTCATGTTGGAGACTTTTTAATTTAGAAGTTATCCAGCAAAATATAATCTAAAGTCAAATTTTGTATATAAAATTTAATTTACTTTAAATTTGAGCTCATAGAAATTAATTTTTGCAAATATTTTAAACTTTACATACAAAAATTTAGATTTTTACAATATTTTGTTTCAAAACTTCTAAACCAAATAAATTTCCATCTTGAAATTTTGCACATATATGGAGGAGTTTTATGTCAATATTATATATCTTTTTAAGAATTTTAAAAGTACCGTTTTTTTGAGATGTAATGGTTTTATTTTTTTTTTATGTCTAACTTTAACCTTTGAACTTTCGAGATAAATTAACTTTCTACATACCGTTATGAAGATAATATCCTTGTTTTTAATATGAAACTAAAACTTTTTTTGTTTTTCACAACGTCATATTTTTAGGCCAAAAAAGGCTCTGAATTTAAAAAATTATTAATTAAGGAACCCTATTGGATTGGCCATTGTCTGTATTGAATTTCGTTGAAATCGGAGATGTCAAACCTTATTGCAGTCCGTTTTGACTTTGACTCTTATTTTAGATAAAATTTAACAAGTTGTATAGTTTTTGTTCAATATGAACAAATTAAATATATTTACGTTTAGAATAAAAATTCCTTCAAAAATTATTATATCACTATCAAAGCTTTTATAAAAAATTTATAAATAATTGCAATACAATTAACCACAAAAAATATTTCATTAAATGTTGTTTAATATTTAAACAAAACAGAAAATACATACGTTTGAAAAGATAGATTCTTGTGCTTCGCAAAAAAAAAACAAAATTAAAATTAAAAAACCAATACAACAAAAATATAATTTAAGAATCATTTATATAAAGAAACTACCCAAAAACAGTTTTTGAGAATAATTTTAAATTTTTTAGGTTGTATTTGAAATTTTCCAAAGTGAACTCAAGAACTTTTATGTTTCACTGTAAGGAAGGAAAATTAGTATATTTTAATTCTTTTGAACATTTATTTAATGGTTAAACTGTTCGGTAAAGAAATTCTCGCTTTAAAAGAAATATATAGACTCGAAGGAATTGGACATGCTAGAAACTAGCATTCAGTTTTTTTCTATTATATACTGATATTTTTTTATGGGCATGACTAATATAATATAATATTGTTAAGGCATTTTTACTTATGTTAGATTTAATAAACTTTTTTTGTTTATTTTGAGCCACCCTAATTGTTAGGTCACCGTATAATACTCATTAATATGTTGTTAAATTCATTGTTTTATTTTATATTTATTTCTATTTTATTTTGCATTTTTTATTGTATTTAAATTAATCATATTTTTGAGCCACTCATCCCACTGTAATTTGATGTAACTTTTGTTTTATGGTCCACTATAACTTATTTTGGCTATTAACCGTTAGGTTATATTTTATTTCTTATTTTGTTTTGTATTACCATCTCATAATGTGTTGTTGTAAACAAAAATTCAATATCGGTACATATTTTATTTATTGTTTTGTTTTTTGCACATATGTACATTACTAGTGGTGAATTTCTTTTATTTGTCTCTCAACATAGAATAACAACAACAACACAGTAGCCCTTATTTATTTACTTATGATCGTTTGTTCTCTACTTTATTGTTGAATTTTGTATGTTGTAAATAAATAAACTAGTTGAACGTTAAGCATCGAGTAAAGAAGAAGGTTTCTTCTTTTATAAAAAAAAATATAGAAAAGTACGGGCAGTCAAACTAGGCTGTCCTCAAACATTTGGCGACCGTGACAGGACAGTGTATAATAAAAACTTTATTTTTGTGGCTCTATGAGCATTTAATAAATATTTTTGTTTTTGTTTTAATAATATTTGTGAAAACTTTGGTGACCTAGTGGAAGCTAACATGAATGAAGCAAGTGGTACATCTCAAAAAACAATGACTCTGGAAGAATTAAAGACACTGAGAGCAACATCGAAAGGTAGTATCACGCGAATCAAAAGGATTGTTGAAAGCCCAGAATGTTTGTCCCACACAGAACTTGAGTGCAGATTAGGAATTATTGAATCATACTACAAACAAGCATTGTATTGTCAGAACCAGATTGAACGTTTGTCGCCCGAAGAAGGAGGCAGAACGGAGATAGACGAGTTATACATCACTGCAAAAAGTCTCATACTTACGCAGATGGGTAAGGAAAGGCGTCCGAGTTGCCAAGAACAGTCATTTTTTGTGCCTCATCCCGCGTCAAGTCGACTTCCAAGCCTTAAGTTGCCCAAGTTCGACGGAAAATATCTCGAGTACAAAAATTTCATTAACACATTTAATAATTTGGTTCATAATGATCAAACCATTTCTGTCTCTGAAAAGTTCAATCATTTGTTATCCTGTACCAGTGGAGAGGCTCTAGCAACAATCAAAGCATTCCAGGTAACAGACGAAAACTATCCAAAGGCTCTTAATAGGCTTAAGGAGCGGTACGACAATAATACTTTAATTTTCCTGGAAACTGTTACCTCAATGTTTGATATTCCAAAAGCTTCTAAGCCAGTTCCCAATCAATTGCGCAACATTGTGGACACAATTTCAGCTCTTTACAGTTCCCTTAAATCACTTGGCTCATACCAGGAAATTTGTGACGCATTCATAATTCATCTGGCTATGACCAAGGTTGATCAACAATCGAAGCAAAAATGGGATGAGTTCATCGACTATACGAAATTACCATCGTGGTCTGACTGCTGCTCAATGTTGGACAGGCGTTGTCAACAATTGGATGCACAGTGTAGAAGAGCTACAAAAGAACAACCTTCTTCTAACTCAAAGAATCATTCACATAATGATTTACATACAAAACAACATTCTTTCGTGACAAAAAATGTATCCCAATCTTCCTCATGCAATCATTGCTCGAAGACGGGGCATTTTATTACAACATGTCAGCGTTTTTTGGTTTTACCTGTAGATCAGCGCATTGACCAGGCCAAAAAACAAAATTTGTGTCTCAATTGCCTAGCAAAAGGGCATAACTATTCTCGATGTTCTTCTCGCTATTCCTGTCGATTTTGCAAACAACGTCATCACTCGCTTTTGCATAAGCAGCCTGATGAAGATGGTCCCTCAACAAGTTCCGCAACCGTTCATGGCACGTTTCAACAAAATTCAAGCAAGATAATTTTGGCAACTGCACTTATATTAGTTCGTAATTCTGAAGGAAGGTATCATTTGGCGAGAGCACTTCTGGATTCATGTTCTCAAGTCAACTTCATAAGTGAGTACCTTTCTAATGCTTTAAATCTGAAAAAATCTAAAACCTCAGTAGATGTTGTGGGAATTGGCTCTTGTGGGGTTAAGGTTCCATTTAAAACCCAGAGCACTATACGATCAAGGTTAAATAATTTCGAAATGTCCCTTGAATTTTGTGTCTCACGTACCATCACTGGCTATCATCCAGATGAAACTATGTCAGTACGTGACTTTAATCTGCCTTCTAACATAGAGCTGGCAGATCCAGACTTCTATCGTCGACAGAGCATAGACATTCTTCTCGGAGCAGAAGTATTTTTCTCAATTTTATCGGTTGGCCAAATCCGCCCAAACCAAAATTTGCCAATACTACAAAAAACATTGTTTGGATGGATCGTCTCGGGGAAATATACGAGCGACAGCGCTCAACACTCTGTGAACTCATCATATATAGCTGTGACAAATGATACCGATGAAATAAATAAAAATCTTGAAAGGTTCTGGAAATTAGAAGCCGTCGAAGGCAAACGCCAATGCTTCACCCCAGAGCAACAGCAATGCGAACAACATTTTCTCAAACATGTTACGGTTCAAAATGATGGCCGAATTATGGTGAAGTTGCCCCTTAAAAATAGTCCTACGTGTCTTGGGGATTCGAAAGATATTGCTGAACGACGATTTTGGTCCATAGAAAAAAAAATTAAATAAAAATCCTATATTAAAAGAACAGTATAAACAATTTCTGAAGGAGTACGAAGAAATGGGCCACATGAGTCAGATAAATTCTCCCGCATCTCAACCGCACTATTATATACCCCATCATTGTGTCTTACGGCCCGAAAGTACCTCAACAAAACTTCGTATAGTTTTTGATGCATCATGCCGATCATCTTCACAACATTCACTCAACGAAATCATGATGGTTGGCCCAACTATACAAAATACTTTGCTCATAACTCTTCTTCGCTTCAGGTGTCACCAATACGGATTAACAGCTGATATTGTAAAAATGTACAGGCAGGTGTTAGTGCATCCGGAAGACAGAAATCTGCAGTTGCTTTTGTGGCGCGACGATAGTTCGAAGCCTATTAAAACCTATGTTCTCAACACCGTGACTTATGGTACTGCATCGGCACCATATCTGGCCATTCGCAGTCTACATTATGCAGCAGAACGCTACCCTGACGCTCATGAAGTCGGCAAGGCTGTCATTACCACCGACTTTTACGTAGACGATATGATTACTGGCGCAGATGATCTATCTACGTTGCAGCTAATTAAAGATCAGGTAACAGATATTTTAAATTACTCAAGGTTTTCCCTTTCTAAGTGGCACAGCAATTGCCCAGAGCTTAACTTTATAAACCACGGTGCTAAAGAGGTACGCATTGATGATGAAGTCACCACTACATTGGGCATTTCATGGCATCCTTCCGATGACACATTTCGCTTTGAGTTTCGTCCTACCAAATCGTACTCAAGGAACACAAAACGTTCGATTTTGTCGCTCACCTCAACCCTTTTCGACCCTATGGGCCTTATTAGTCCACTTACTATAAAAGCTAAAATTCTACTGCAGAAACTTTGGCTCCTTAAATGCGATTGGGATGAATCTGTTCCTCAAGCAGTTGATACAGCTTGGAGTAATATTCTAGAAGATTTTCATAACTTGCCCCAGCTGAAAATAAGTCGCTTCGTTCGTATGGCAAATTCAACAACAATTGAGGTCCACGGTTTTACCGACGCGTCTATCAAGGCTTATGGCTGCTGTCTTTATTTCGTTTGCAGAGACTCATACGACAATATTTCCGTCAACTTATTGGCTTCAAAATCTCGTGTGGCTCCTATAAAAACCAGTACGCTGCCCAGACTAGAGCTCTGTGGGGCCCACTTACTTTCGAAATTTTGGTGTCAACTAAAACCTTATTTTAAGTACAATATTTCACGGGTTTACTTTTGGTGTGATTCTCAAATTGCTCTACATTGGATAAGCAGTCATTCATCGTCGCTTTCAACATTCGTCGGAAATCGTGTAGCAGAAATACAAGATTTGTGTACTGATGTCTGTTGGCGTTACGTTCCAACAGATCAAAATCCAGCTGATTTGGTATCCAGAGGCTGTACTGTAGCTGAATTATGCAACTCAAATTGGCTCCATGGTCCAACATTTTTAAGAGAAACCAGTTCTTGTTGGCCCATACAACACAATCTCGTTTTAAGCGAAGAAAATTTGTTTTTAGAAAAGCGAAAATTAACATATGCCACCAGTTTTCAAGAAAAACCGTACGTGTTAACGGCAATACACAAATTTAGCAGCTATTTAAAGTGTTTACGTGTCATGTCATATGTTCTCCGTTTTCGTTGCAAAACAAAGCCGAAAGACACAAATATATCTCCAGATGAAGTCACACGTACTCTCAACAGAATTATTTGGGTTCTTCAGCAAACTCATTTCTCTGACGAGTTTCGTCAACTTGAAAAATCTGGCTCTGTTTCGCAACAATTGGCATCCTTGGCTCCGTTTATAGATACTATTTCGGGAGTCCCATTAATTCGAGTTGGTGGCCGATTGCTTAATTCCAATCTACCAGAGCAATCAAAGTTCCCATTTCTTCTACCGAAATCTGACTCGTTCGTGAAAACAATGGTCACACATATTCATCGCAACAATTTTCATGCCGGCCCACGGGCATTAGTGTCTCTTATTCAACAGCAATTTTGGATCATAAATTGCCGATCATTAGCCAGGCAAGTAGTTCATCAGTGCATTCATTGCACTCGATATAAGCCCAAGCTACTTACGCAGGTGATGGGAAATCTACCTCAAGAACGTGTCTCTGGTTCCCGTCCATTTGAAATTGTTGGTGTTGATTTTGCTGGCCCAATTTCAACTTACTTGCGCATTCGAGGGAAACGCCCGTACAAATCTTACATAGCAGTCTTCGTCTGTTTTTCATCAAAGGCTGTGCACCTCGAAGCTGTCTCCGATCTGTCAAGTGATGCGTTTATAGCAGCTCTGAAACGTTTTGTTGGTCGAAGAGGGCTACCGTCAAAAATTTTCTGTGACAATGCAACGAATTTTGTTGGCTCAGACTCGAAACTTAAAGAATTTTACCAGAATTTTCTTAAAGAATCTACTAAAGCAGAGATTATTTCCCACGCAACTTCGAAAATGATTGAGTTTTGTTTTATTCCTCCTCGAGCTCCACACTTTGGAGGGTTGTGGGAGGCGGCTGTCAAAACGGCCAAGGGACACTTATTTCGAACGCTCTCGAATGCTCGACTTACATTTGAGGAACTTTCAACGGCTCTAGTTGAAATTGAAGCAGTAATGAATTCTCGTCCAATTTCGCCAACGTCAACAGACCCGAATGATTTCGAGGCCCTTACACCGGGCCATTTTCTAATTGGTTGCCCACTAAAACACATTCCAGAGAGAATCAACTTTAGTTCTGACATCTCCAGTAGTCAACATTGGCAAAGAATAACAGCTATTAAAATTCATTTCTGGAATAGATGGCATAAAGAATACTTGGCTCAACTACAAGAACGAACCCGATGGCGAACACCTCAGCAAAATCTTAAAGTGAATGATATGGTCCTAGTGCACGAAGATAATCTTCATCCGATGAAATGGATAATTGGTCGTGTCATAAATGTCATTGTTGGTCCAGATGGTCACGCTCGTGTTGCAGATATAAAAACTCCAACAACTACTTTTCGTCGTCCGGTTTCGAAACTGGCGCTTCTACCAATTGATTGAAACCAGGGGTTTCAATGGGGCCCGGCATGTTAAGGCATTTTTACTTATGTTAGATTTAATAAACTTTTTTTGTTTATTTTGAGCCACCCTAATTGTTAGGTCACCGTATAATACTCATTAATATGTTGTTAAATTCATTGTTTTATTTTATATTTATTTCTATTTTATTTTGCATTTTTTATTGTATTTAAATTAATCATATTTTTGAGCCACTCATCCCACTGTAATTTGATGTAACTTTTGTTTTATGGTCCACTATAACTTATTTTGGCTATTAACCGTTAGGTTATATTTTATTTCTTATTTTGTTTTGTATTACCATCTCATAATGTGTTGTTGTAAACAAAAATTCAATATCGGTACATATTTTATTTATTGTTTTGTTTTTTGCACATATGTACATTACTAGTGGTGAATTTCTTTTATTTGTCTCTCAACATAGAATAACAACAACAACACAGTAGCCCTTATTTATTTACTTATGATCGTTTGTTCTCTACTTTATTGTTGAATTTTGTATGTTGTAAATAAATAAACTAGTTGAACGTTAAGCATCGAGTAAAGAAGAAGGTTTCTTCTTTTATAAAAAAAAATATAGAAAAGTACGGGCAGTCAAACTAGGCTGTCCTCAAACAAATATAATATAATATAATATAATATAATATAATATAATATAATATAGTATATAATATCTAATTAAGATAAATAAAACCCTAATATATGCCGATTACAAATTACCTTCAAGTTATATTTATATTATTTTTTCCGTTCAAAAATTGCATTCAGATCATCTTAACCTTATTTTAGATTTGCTCAATAGTTTTTTTCATGCAAATTGAAGAATTTTTTCTTCAAAAGATAGCCTTTTATGAAAACGGTAAAAATTTTCAGTTTTTTATACCTAATCATAAAGCTAGTAATGCCACAGATAAAATTAGCTATGTATCATCAAAGTTTAATTTGTTCACAGTTAAGTAAAGATGACACGACAAATTTTTTTTTTTTTTAGTTCATATTGTTTTTTTTCTTAAGAAGAAAAAGAAAACATTTTTTTTGCCGGCAAGTTTTATTTGCTGCATATTTATTCATAGACAGAAAAAATATTGCCTTATATTATTTAATTAACACAGTTGTTTCGTTTGACATCAAAATTTAATTAATATATTCAAGCAAAAAAAAAATAAAATAAAATAATATAAAAGAAATAGTAAAAATAAAGTTCAAGTAAGTTTTTTTCTCATTTAAATTTTTAATTCATTCAATCATTGATTTTTCTGTTTTTCACTTTTTACAGTTATTAGTGATTCATATAATCATTTTGGTGATTTTTTTTCTGTGTAGAAATAGTTTTTAAATTTCTTAATATTTCTTATATTACAATTTTAAAGCTTATAAGTTAATAAACTGGTAATAATGCTTGGTTACGTATGAGTAACAAATACGAATATTAAATAAATATTAATCATACGCTATTCAAATTGAATAAGCTCTTTTTTAATGTTTATTTAAAAAGCTTAAATTTTACTACTGTTATTATTTTTTTATTTTATTATTATTTTTTTTAATTCATATACATACTTTTAAATATTATTTAATTTACTTAATGTTTTCTAAATGTTTTAGTTCAGGTCATATATTGCTCACTTAGTTGCGTAATTGTACTTAATTTCTAAAAATTGTTTGATATGAAAGAACTTATATAATCTTTTCCCATCCCTTAAGTCTTTCCTAATTATGAAAATTGTCTGATGTTTTCAAAAATATATAATATGAAATTTTGAAAAGATTTCAAAGAACCCATTAAATTATCTTTTCTGTGTGGTTATATATTTTGAATCAACACCTTTTTAATTTTATAGCCAGATGTAAATTTCTTCATATATTCGATATAATTTCAAATTTTTAAAAATTATTTTTATTTTACTGATTTTTGATAACACATTAGGGAGGCAATGAAAAATGTTTTGCCTAAAAAGGTAAATAAAAAGATATTTAATAAAAAATTAACATAATTAAGAGACAAAAAAAACATTTTAGGCTAAATAAAATATAGCTGTGATCTTGAGCTGAAGAATCTGTTTGTGGAAAGTTGGGTCTACCCTATTTTAAATGCATAAAAGCTCGAAGATTTTTGTATATTTTCTTGTTAACTTAAGTTTTAAACTCTAAAACGAAATATTCCTGAAGTGTGAGTTTTTCTTATCTATGTTTGCACTTAAGTATACACTAAGGGAACGGTATAGAACCGGGCCTTAAACTTTGCTAATTTGTTTAATCTTAAAACAAAAACTTATAGTTACAAAATAATAATAATAATAATAATAATAATAATAAAAATTAAGGAAACAAATTAAATCAAAATACGAAATATTTATAACGAAAACTTTTTATTCAGTTCTTATTTTTTGCCAACATTTTGACCAATTTTATATGAGGATTTAACAACTAATAACGCTTGCAGCAATTTCTTTTTTCAATTTTATTTTTTTGTTGTTGTTCTTTTTACTTACTATTTACACAAGTACTCTTAACAAATACTTTTCTATCTCTCTAAGCGTATCAATAAGTATTTTTATTGTTGTTGTTTCTGTGTTGGTTTTTTACTTTTATGTGTATTTTTTTTAGTTTTCAAGTAGTATAGGAAAAGTGGAAAATCGTTTACCTTTTTTTCTCTCGCTCGCTCTCTTTGTTGTGTCCTAGCAATATATTCATTTTCCAATATAATTTTGTTGTGTAGTTTTTTTCGTTTTTTTTTTTTTTTTTGTTTTGCTTGCATCTATAGATCAGGATACAAGGAGTATGCTCTTTCATATATTGAGTGATTGTCAAACTAAGTACTTGTATGCATGCGTGTATGTGTATGTTTATACTATCTGACGTCTACTTGAGTACTTGAGGCCATTTCACTCATACAACTCGTTTTATTCATTGCGTACTTGAATACATGTACGTATGTATATCTGACAAACATATTAACACATACAAATATATACATAAGATATTCAATGGTTCAGTGAGTTGATTTACTTTTATACCCTACACTGTTTAAGTGAAAATTGCTGGTATTCAAATTAGTGCTTAACAGGAAACCATCTACAGAAATAGATTTTTAATAATGTTCTTAATCATTAATAACATTTTGATTTTATTTCTGCTTGAATTTCGATGAAAATATCTAAATAAATTTATTATTTATTATACTGCATATAGAGTGAATTAGTGTTTTATATTATCAACTATAAATTTCATATAATTTTTTTATAAAATTTTCATTTCTTGTATTTATTACGTTAGTTTTCGCATATGTGTTTATATGTGAATATTGTATTCAAGTGCGTTTAAAGCAAAGGAAAGGAAAATGGGTGCAAATGGTATCGAATACCAATAACATGAAAGTGTGTGTGTGCGTATGAAAACCTACGTATGTATAATTGTGGGTGTATATAAATTTATATTTCTTTTATAGACAAGTATATGATGTAATATTCGCACATATAGATGGTATGGTTTTACAATACGTATATTTTATAGTAGAATCGATAATATATCTGACATGTAATATACTACACCACTTTTTATTATTTTTTTTTTACTTGTTGTTGATTTTATTTTGCAGCAATTTATTGAATATTGAACAATTCAGTAAAAAATTGTGAAAAAGATTCAAAACAATTACACATTTTTTTATTATTATTAAATTTTTCATATAAAACTCATAAATTTTGTTTATACTCGGATGAGTGTATGTATATAAAGAAAAAAAGTTTAAATATTAAATTACTAATTAATAAAATAGAAAAGAAAACTTACTTTAACTTTCTCTGGTGTTTTACATTTATATTATAAGAATTTTATTATGCATATTGAGTATTGTATATATTTCTTTTGGTTGAAGTATTAAATTGTAAAACTTTTATTTTTTTCTTTACAAAACATGAAACAAACATTCTCCAGAACACCTTACTTCCACCTATTTTATACAAATATAGTATATGATGTGTGTATGTAACTACAAACTTGCCAATATTATACAAATGTGAAAAATTTTTTTTTTTGGTTTCTTTTTTTTTTTTTTTTTTTTTTTTTTTGCTGTTGATGTTTATTTGTAATCGGTTCATGATGAAAACTTGCTTTACAAAACTTTTACTTATATAAAGAGAGAATGTAATATGAAATAAAAAACATAAGAAATTAAGATACAGAGAAGAAATCCATTCATTTATAAGCTTTTATTCATACACCTTTATATACTCGTATACAATTCTACATTTCAAATACTTTGCAAAACACCAACATCAAATATACGCCCGCCAATAAACTATAAATATTATGAGAAATTGTAAAGATTATATTAAAAAAATAAAACTAAAAAGGAGCGAACATTGTAGATCAGGTATGGGGAATTTGGGAAAAGCTAAGAACTTAATATAGTTTTGATATTACTTTAAATAAATAAAAAAGTCCTAGTGACTTTTATACATCAACGTTTCATATCTATAATTTTTTAAGTGTAAAAGAATTTCCAGTAAAATTAATTGGATGAAAATTTAAAAAAAGTCACCTCTTTTCTCTGAACTGAAAAATATAAATATTCAGTTTTGTCCCCAAAATATTTTAATATAAAATTTTATTTTTTTTTTTTTTTATTATAAATAATAAAAAAATGCACAACTCACAACCTCTATCGTATCGATATATGTCGCAAATATTTTTCAAACAAAACTTTAAAAATAAAACAAATTCATTTAAATTTTTTTACTATATACATCAATATAAAGATACAACCGTGGTTGTGAATTGGATAAATATATTTGTAAATATAAAATATATTTAAAATTTTCTTCATATAGAACACATTTAATAAAATATTCGATAAAATGAAATTTTTATAAACATTCGCAGAAAAGAACATTTGAAAAAATCAATTAAATTAATCATTAGAAATTGAAAATGCTTCTAATTACTTTTATAATAGAATAATTTACAAAAAACGAATTAAATTTAAAATCTACACAGATCTTTCTGTGTAGAAATATATATTTTTTATTTATATTTGATTAATTTATTACTTAATAGAATAAAAAAATAATATTACAACATTTTTATTCAATGACCAAAAAAAAAAATAATTCAAAAAGTAATTAGATTAATAATTATTTTTAATAAATCCTTTAACCGGCCATATTTTTAACCTACACCACCATATGTGGTTATGCGTTTATGCTGATGTTTGTAACGCACAGAAAAAATCATTCAACACCCACCTTAAAGTATACTAATCGACCAAGAATCACTTTTTGAGTCGATCTAACGATGCCCGTCCGTCTGTCCGTCCGCCTGGCTGACTGGCTGTCCATGTAAACACTGTGCACAAAGTACACGTCGCCATTTTGAAGATAATTCAATGAAATTTATCACGTTGGACTTTCATAACACAGAATCGAAGCCTATTGAAATAGGTTATGATCGGTCCATTATTTCACCTAGCCCCCATACAAATGTCCTTCCGGAATAAATGTTTAACGACCATAAATTGCCTTAAATATAGCAATATTTTAATGAAATTTGGA
This sequence comes from Protocalliphora azurea, assembly GCA_932274085.1. NCBI lineage: Eukaryota > Metazoa > Arthropoda > Insecta > Diptera > Calliphoridae > Protocalliphora > Protocalliphora azurea. The sequence goes on from OW026519.1 coordinate 3,481,224, forward strand.
ATAAGAAAGTTCTATGTAAGTATCAATCTTTGTGCCAAATTTCATGAACATCTGTCCATAATTGACTAAAGCTCCCATATAAAACCCTCTTCCGAAAATCACTTTAACGTGCATAAATCATATACACATGTTAGTATCAAGTTTATATTCGACAAAAATAAGTTTTATATAAGTATAAATCACAGTGACAAATAATACTTCTATTATTTCTTTAAAATCACCACATTAGGATGATTTAAAAGCAGACCAAGAAACTATTGATGATATTCAACCAGGCAAAAAAAAAACATTAATATTTTTTCACTAATTGTTGTCATACATACCCTTAGAAAAAAGGAATTCTATAAGGAAATATGTCAAACATTATCTGCTTGGAACATATGCCCGTATTTTTGAGATGTTTCCAAGTTTCTATTTAATATACATAAATAATAAAAAATTAAATACAAATTTTATTATTTTATTGAAACTAAAATAAATTAAAAACAAAACAAATTTTATTTTACTATTTTCCGTTTTCTTATTTCTTAAAGTAAAAGTTTATTTTGAAAAATTTTTTTAAGTTCTTTTTTTACTAGTTTACTAGAATTTCAAATGGAATTTATTGAAAATTTGCTATAAAACGAAAGTTTATCGAAATTTGATATAAATTGAAAATGTAACGATATTTTATATAAATATAAATTAGTTCTTTATTTTCCACACATAAAAAATTTATCAAAAAATCTTAAAAAAAAATTTTGTCAATAGAATTTTTGAAGATAAAATTCTCAATATAAAACTTATCTGAGTTTTCTACAAAACTTTAATCATCAAAATTATAGTACTTTTAATTTCAAAATAGTACCTTCTGCTATTTATTTTAGTGCCACTTTAAGATTTATTTATATAGAAATATGTATGTATTTGTCTTCCCTGATGTAGACTGTTAAAAATGAACTAAATACAAACAAAATACGAGAAAGAGAAAAGTTTTCTACTTAAACTTAACTCATCGACACATAAACAAACAACAAAACAATAACAAACAAAGGAAACCTCATTTAATAGTTTTACTCTCTGTTTTGTTTTTGTTCAAATATTGTTTACAAACATTCTCACATTGCAAACTTATACAAAAACATATACGAACCATCTACCTCAATATTCAATCAATTCAACATTTACCACCTGTCAGTGTAAAGAGAAAAAGAAAAAAGGGGCCCCAGTGCAAGTTCTTAATGAAGAAAATTAAAAATGCCCTAAAAAAATTAATAATAAAATTATTTATTTTGTACTCGATGTAGCCAACAAAAAATTGCTCAAAAAAGAATTACAGATAGTTGGACATAGTTGAGTTGATTTTAAAACGTTTCTTCTGCTATTAGAATTACTTGTATATAATGACACCTCCTTATTTTCTGACTGCAAAGGTAAAGCTTATCTCTTTCAAGTCTATTATTTCATGATTTATGCTATCTTAAGGTTTTTTTTTAAGATTGTTTAATATTAACCACAAGATCCAAAAAATTTCTACCCAAAATTACAGTTTTTAAGATTTTATATCTTCGATTTTTTTTAATTTAGGGTGTACATTAAACTAATCATTGTGCATTTTATAGCGTATGAATCAGTTCCATATCATTTACGGTTCATGTTTTATAGACTTCTAAAGTAAGAAACTTCGGGCATTTTCATAAAAAATGAACAACATTTAAGGTAAAATAATTTTTTATGCGTATTATCCGATTTTAATAAAATTAGTATCAATGGAAAGGACTGATATTCCTCTTTATGATAAAATCATAAAGTCACACATCTTCCTGGCGCAAGAACGACTAAAATGAAAAAATATTCTTTATCCTAAGACATCCTGAAAAAGTGTCTTTTAATTTTCCTTTATAGTGAAAAAAAATTTCAAAAGCTAATCTCAATGGGATCAGAAATTATAAGAGTTTGTCTATAGTAGTTAGTAGAACTTTTCAAACAACTTAATATCTTTTTAGGTGTTCTGATACTTTTTTAAATTTAGTATTAAAACAAATAGAAAAGGATATAAAGATGCAGTGTTGCTCAAGATCGACCTTATAATATCCTAGGCATTAAAACGATTATCGAAAAAGGGCCTTATATGGGACCTATGGTCAATTGTAGAATGATCCTAATGAAATTTATTACAATAATTTACGCGTATTTGAAAATTATTTATGTAAAATTTTATTTCGATATTGGTATTTTTGTGAGATTTATACACGCCATAGTCAATTATGCACCGATCATTATCAAATTGAGTGGAGCGATCCATATTTGCACATAACTTAGTTGTGTTAAGTTTTATCTCGATATTAATATTTTGCCAAATTTATGCAATCTTAGTTCATTTTCGAAAATTATATGGGAACCGTGTTCAATTATGGATCTATTATTCTGAAATTTGTATGATTATTTATACTTATATATAAATCAAATATATGATATAAATTTTGGATCGGTTTTTATAAAATTTGGTACTACGATCTATAATTGTATAAAACTTATGTGTGCTGAAATTACATAAATATGAAATATTTCAAATATTTATATGCGTTAAATCACTATTCCGAGGAAAGAACTTTTATAAGGTATAGGTGAAATAATGAACCGATCGTGATTAATTTTGATTACATTTTGCCTTTGTAACACCATGTATCAAATTTGAGTAAATAATCTTTAAAATCATTACAAACAATTTGTAAAGTGGGTTACAGTGAGCTAAAGGTCTGTTAATGTGTTCCCGAAACTTCTAAAATAATTTTAAGTAATTTTTACGGGATCAGAAATGTGCTATATTGGCGACTCATTTTAATAAATAATTACCTGTTATATTAAAATTTGAATAAGTTTATCAATATGGTTTAAAAACCACTTAATATCTAATAAAAAATATGTTAGTTTGTAAAGAAAAGTTGTTGTAAATTCTAATCCCATTAAGATCCCATATTGAAATTTTTACACTATAAAGGCAAATTAATTGTAAAAATCTCGTAAAAAACAATAAAAGTTAAAAAAACATTTTTCAGAATATCCAAGGAAGATGTTTAGTTGACTATGACTTTATGATAAAGAAGAAAGTTATTCAAACTTAAATTTTGTTCATTTTTGACACACAAAAAAAGCCTTAGGTGTCCAACTTTAGAGGTTCATCAAATCAACCATTATCTATATGGTGCAGGTTAATACGCCATATGAAGCACATAGAGGAGTAGATTATATGTGCTCAATCTTATTAAAATCGGTGGTGGAATTACCCTATAAGTAAGCAGTTAAAAAATCAACAGTTCTATTTAATATTTTCATTTAATTTAGAAATTTTCCATCAACAACTAGTTCATCTTTTCAAATCTTTGCAAATAAATAGTTACAATTTAAATATAGTTATATTTCATTTCTTCATATAAATTTTAAATAAGTGCTTACTCAAAATATAAATGCACACATACAAAAATACTCATGCTTACTTAATAGCATTTGCAGAAAGGATGAAGAAGGAAAACTTGTTTATAAATGATATGGCTTAACTGAGAATGTGAGAATATTTCTTTAGGTTTATTTTTTTGGGAAAAAATCACACATAAATACACACGCAAAATATCTGCAGTAAAACAACCACAGTATACCTTGACTGAGGTTTTAACCGCACAACCACAGGTGGTATAATGTTGTAACATATACACATATAAAGTATACAAAAAATATACACACACACACTCTCATAGATACTACAAACGAATGGCATAAAGTAAATCTGTTATGTGTCAATATGTCAGATTAAATGCAGTAAACCCTAATGTATGTTGCACATTGCACATACACATACATACATATATACACATAAATATATGCCCTGAAGACAAATACAATTAAAAAGAGAATGAGATATAAAAAATCTCACATAAAATATACAAAAATATGTATGTATGTATGGAAGCAAAAATACATGATGACATACAAATTTAAAATAGCAAAATATAAATGAAGCTAAAGTTTGTTAGTTGATTCATATACTGTTTGTATGTGCATATATACTTTTATAAACTTAGTAGATAGCGTTCACTTGGATGATGGTATTATACTCCCAGCTGCTAAAAATTCATTTGCCTTTAGGGATCACAAATGCACTTACTAACTTATACCAACAAACCCACATGTATGCATACACAAATATATAGAATAAAAATATTTATATTTATACTAAAACCACACACACATACATACCCACATACATACATGTATTTATATCACCTTCAAATAAATACACAGAGGCACAGTTTCAGTGCAAAACTACACTGACAACCTAAACAAACCTCAGTTACATGTACTATTTATTATTACTATATACAGTGTTAAAGTACTTGATATTTTTTCCTTGTACGTTTTTATGTGTGTGTGTGTGTGTGTGTTTTCTTTTTTTCGTTTCGTTAACTTTTTCTAAATCTCAAGATTTAGCCAAGAGAGAAGGAGAACAAAATAAGCAACATTTATAATGTTTTTTATTTATTTGGTATTGCACAAACACAGTTGTCATTTTAGAGAAACTCTTAAAAACCAAAATTTGTTAAGCAGTTCAAATACAGTGTGTACACGAAATGATTTGATATTTATCTACTTAAGCTATTTGGGGATAAATTGTACGACTCAAATTCTTAATCTATTTAACAATGTCTGTCCATCCGTCTGACTGCTAGTCTACCATATATCTTGATGAAATTAGCACAAGGACGAAGCCTATTGAAATTGGTTAAGAATTGCCCACATTAAAACGTCTTCTGGAATAGAGTTAAATAAAATCCTACATAAATCAAGATAATATTTAAATAACTTTTTTAAATAACTTTTATATAATTATAGTGTTTGATATGTTTATATCTACCCTTAAATGTGTGCATGTATGTATATGTATATGCAAGTAAATAGTGCATTTTTAGTAATTTTGGAGGAGATATTTGGATTGCGATCGCACAATGGTTCCGAAATGATTTTTTTTGGAAATTATTCTGTAACTTGTTAGAAATATCTCAATAAAATTTCAACCTGCTGTTTTAGAGTTAATTTGAAGAAGTACAGATTTCAAACGGGTCAGGAGTGGAGTATGTAGACCTCCAAAGTTGGTCATCTATGGTATTCAATTAAAAAAAAAATACAGAAAAAAATTTACGTATAGATAGTCCTTGTAAATCCCTACGAAAATACATATGTGGGTTATCTCTTTTAGTTTAAAAGATATTTTAAGAGAAATTTTTCACTCACTTTTAGCCTCGTTTTTTAAAGTTTTTTTTTTTTTTAATTTGGTAGGCTCAATTTTTTTGAAATATTTATTGGAAAATTCTAAATAACATTGCTTCAAGAATTACATAAATATCATATAAATATAGATAAAAAATTATATTAATCTAAATCTGGAAGTTTAAAAAAAAATTTTTTTTTTTGTTTGGTTTTTCCTTGTAAAATATAATTTTTTAATGTTATCAAAAGGAATCTTAATGCAAATGCGTGTAAAGTATACTCGAAGGCGCTTCAGGCAACGGTTTTTCTACAAGCCCTATCCATATTGACCGATCATAAGCAATTTCAATAGGCTTCATCCCACGTGCCAAATTGCATTGAATTATCTTCAAAATTGCGACCTCTACTTTGTGCAAAAGGTTTACATGGACAGCCATCCAGCCAACCAAACGGACGAACGGACATCGCTAGATCGACTGTGATTCTGAGTAGATTAGAATACTTTAAGGTGGGTGTTGGTGTTGGATGATATTTTATGTGCGTTACAAACATCAGTACAAATGCATAATACCCCAATCACCAATGGTGGTGTAGGGTATAAAAATTGAAAAATTGACAAAGTTTAGATAGGGCTTGTGGGGAGATCGTTGCCGTCTTCAGATTTGCTTTACACGCATCTGTATTAAAATTAAAAAATTTTGAAACATTAAAAAATTTTAAGGGCCTGAACAAAAAACGGATTTTATAAGTAAAAAAATATTGCCACAAAAAAAAACTGAAAAACACAATTTTTTTTTTAAAGTTCCAACTTAAAATTAATATAAGTTTTTACCGAATTTTGCAGCAATATTTTTTAAAATTTTTATCCAAGAAATATTCAAAAAAATTAGAACCAATATTGAAAAAAAAAATTCCAAAAAAAGAGGCTAATACGAGTGAAAAATTTATTTCGACGAAAATATCTCTTAAATTTTGTTTAGATTTATCAATATGTATTTCTTTTTCTGCCAAAAAAAATATTAGTGGTTAGGTCTGATTTTATATTAGGTTATTAAGTTATGCTTAAAAAAATTTTAGATTTTAGTATATATAATTTTTTAATAAAATTAAAATAAATTAAAAAAGTTATATATTTCTAGACATTTAATAAATATGATTCTTTAATATTTTACTATTTTTATAAAATATACTCCTCTATTTACATTTTTCAGCTGTTAAATTAATTTATATATGTAATTATTAAATCTTTTTTTTTTTAATTTGAAAAATTTCAAATTTTCGACAAATGCAACTCTCAACCAGATAAAAATTTCTTTACTAGCCGTTCTTGAAGTTTTGTCTTTGGAAATATGTTTAAAAAATATCTTTTATTAAGTAAATTTTGAAAAAAGATTAAAAAATTTTTGAACTCAATTTAAAAACGTGATCATAGATTAACATAGATATGAAGCTAGCTCCTTTGGCAAGAACCTAATTCGGTTGTAAAAAAAACCCAAATCTAAAAATGTATTAGTTTAAAATTTCACTGAAAACAAAAGCAATGGTAGTACGTATGCTTTTTTCGAGTAATATTTTTCAATTGATTTTTTTTTTTTTGTAAGCTTCATATCTATGTTAATAATCTATGGTCTTGACTTTGATAATTTTTCACGTCTAGACGAATTGGGATAATTAAAAAAAAAAAAATATTCAACACATTATTTTGGAATGAATTTGGAACAAAATTTCACTCCAATAATTCGGAAATTATTTGAGAAAAACTAATAAAAGTCAAGACAAAAAATCAAAATTTCAAATTCGAATGCAAATATATTTTTAAATATAAGATATATCATAGGAAAGTAAGCATATTATTTCTTCATCTCATCAAGTTCTCTACAAAGTTTTTTAAATCTTTGAAATCGGGCTTGATTTGTAGAAGTTACGATTTTTTAAAACTTTTTCGTACTCGAAGTCAGACCGTGTAGCTTATCTGAAATATCACAAGTTAATTTTTCTGAAAGATTAGGTTCTGCTCTATAACTCACCCATATATTTCTATTTTATCGATCCAGTAGTTCAGGAAATTCGGATACAACCAAAAAAAATTTACGATCGGCCCCACTGTGTGGTGTAGGCTATCATGTTATCGCGCATAATCGTTAATAACTTTATTTGTTTTATACTCATTTCTAATATTTTTTTGAGTTTTCAGACGCAGACTCAAAATGTGTTCTTATAGATTAACTATGGACATTTAGATCAATTTACATCTCTAGCAAATATAAATTTCTTCGATTTATGCAAATTTTGGAAATATTATTTGGTGTTTGGCATTTTTTTCGTTTCAGCGATTACTATTTTCAAATTAGACTAACTACATCGTTTAACTATAATTAAAGAAAACAATTATTTTTTCTTAATCTCAGTCATTTATTGACCGATTTGACTGATTTCAAATAGTCGAAAAAGTTAGAAAATAGAAAAATACAAACTTTTTGGGGTTCCAGTTAAATAATTTTTTTTTCTCGACTAAATCATTCTGCACATATTCTTTAGAAAGCCTTGGTTATGAGAGATTTATTTTTATTATTTTGTATATTTCAATCACAAACAACAACATATATTTTAAATAAAAACTGATAAAAATATAAAAACCTACTACTGAAAAGGATTCCTTTCATAAATATTTTTCCTAATAAAACTTTTTAAACCTCCTTGAAACTTATTATTTACTCACTGTATTTTATAATTTTCTAAAACAAATTTTAAATATCTCTCATAATTGGTAACTCTTGTTATGAGTTCACTTGAATAGAAAAAATGCCAAAGAACAATTTGAAGATAAAATATAGAAATTAGTATTTAATTCTTGTTTCTTTAAGTTTTATTTTAATTAAATCCTTATTGACAGATAAAGAAATGAATGAAATGGAGGGGACAAACTACAAGAGAAATCCACAAAAATGTTAATTAATTTAATTAAATGAAAACACAACAGTGTTGACATTGAAACGAAATGGTTTTTTTTTTTTGTTTTTTTTTTTTTCTAGCATCTAGTACTTTGGGGTATACTTGAGCTCGTGTACTCGTAAAATAAAATTTTTAACATTCCACACAATCCAAATGACAATAGTACTCAACCTTCGACTGGTTCAACTTAGTACTGAGTACACGCTACAAGTGTTGCCAGTTTAGCCTTTTAAGGCTAAATCTAGCTTTTTTATTTTGCTTTTAGCCTCAAAATTTTCGTTTTAGCTTCTAGCTTTTTTAGGCTTTTTGGATTCTTAAAATTGTAGTAAAAAGGCTAAAATTTTAATATTTCAACAAAAAGGAACATAATTTCTTATTTTCTTTACTATTTTTTTTTTACAGAACATAAAGTGTATTAATTCGTACAAAAAATCGAAATTATTTATGTCTAACAAAAATGTTAGCCTGTGGCACCTCATTCACCAAATCAAATATAACTTAACTCATTTTATGGACTTGCTTAATCACTTATTATAATTTTTTTATTTTTATTTGTCAAACTTCATTAACCATAGAAAGTCTTTACAAAAATTTGAAAATGATTAATAAAAGAGAAATTATGATTCAAAACGAATAAAAATTAATTCAATTTAAAACATTAGGTCATTTTTCATATGAAATATAGCCCAAACTTTTATGGGAAATTTGTGGACGATTTTTAATCAGATCATTTTCATTTCTATGTTTTATTTATCCAATAATTATTTTTTCTGGAATTCAAGTTGAAAGCAAATGTATTTCAAGTCTTGAATCCAGTGTCAAGCAATGATAACGTTCTAAACAGTAAAAAGGAATTTTAAATTCAAGTCAAATTTATTTTACATGAAAATTTTTAGTTTTTTCAATAATATTTCATGTTCAAAATATTTTTATATTTGAATTAATGTCGATTCCAGCAATAAGTTCCAAGACTTGAATTTCTTAAATTCGTGTACTTATTGGGTATAAATTTATTATAATATCTCTAAAAAATTATCAAAACTAATAAGAAAAAAATAATTTCTAAATAAAAAATATATTAGCTTTTTTCTGGGGCCATTTAGCTTTTTCTAACCTTTTTTAAAGTCCAATTTAGCCACTTCTTTTCTCACTACCTGGCAACACTGCACACTACTAATGTATTGTGAGTGAGTATAAATAACAATGTTTCTGTAGGTAGATATGTATGTATGTGTGTGAGTATGAATGGTACTTTACCTTTTTCTCTTCTTTGTTTTAATACTTGACTGAACCATTGTAATTTGAGGTTGTTTTAATTGTCTTTAATTGACTGACTGACTGACTGACTATTTTAATGAAAGTGATAAAAGAAAATATTGAGTTGATTTTCATTTTGTTAAAACGAAATACGTGCAAATAATGTTCCTACGTATGAATGTATTTTTGTAAGATTTTTTTTTATTTTCAAAAATTTTCCAAATTATTTAAGACAATAAAATATAGGAGTGTAAACTAAAAGGACAAATAATAATTGTAATAATAGCGATGCAAATAATAACAATAAAAAATAATTAAATAAACAGAAGGTAAATGTAAAAGAAAAAAAATATCATTAACCATATAAAAAATTAAGCACAACTAAAGAGAGAATAAACAGAATAAAATATTAATGCATTCACAGGTTTTTATTTAATTTCTATAACTTTTTTTATAAAAGAAGATTTCTAAGTTGCAAACCAAATGCAATTTTTAATTAATATGAATTATTTATATTTGATAATTTATTGTTAGTCATTATATATAAGTATGAATAGTAACCCCTAGTAACCGTTTTGTTTTAAAATATTTAACAGCAAAAAGTTATTTAACTAAAATACAAAAACCATTCATTTACATCAGGCATTAATATTTCAAAAACGTACCAGAAATATTATGATGGCAATGTTAATGATCATTATCGTCAGCACCATCTATTTAATGAAATAAATTTTTTATATTTCGTCTTTTTAGCAAAACAAACTAACTACTACCAACTCATCTTTACTTTTGAATAAAAAAGAACAATTTTACACACAAACAAAACTATAACGATGAATGAATAAAATATGCAACATTTTTTAAAATTTTTATTTTTATGAGTCAAAAGACACGTAAATATGTAAATAGTTTTACACTGAGGAAAATGTTGTAAACATTTCGAAAATTCTTTTTTTCTTTACATAAAAATATTGTAAATTTTTGAAAAATGATATTATTTATTACCAACCAAAAAACTAAAAAACATTCTAAAAACATTTTTTGCTTCAAAATATTTGTGAAAAATTTTATTCGAAAAAACATTGGATTTAGACTAATAAGTTTTGAAAATAAATAAATTTTTACAGGCGCAATCTTGTGAATATTTTCTTCAATATTGTCCAACATAAGCTAAATTTGCAGATTGTTCGTTAATATTTAATTGAACTTTTTTTTTAACATTATTATGAAATTTAAATGAAATTATAGTACTTGGCTTTAAGTATCTGCAAAGATAATTTTATTAATTTAAATAATGCTAAAAGATCACGTGTCATTGTTGTCATTGAAAAGTAACTACATCCGTAACTATATGTCATTACTAAGTTTTTTGCTAGGAACATTTGATTTTTTTTTTTTTTTTTTTTAATTTTTATATTTGTTTTTTGATATATTTTTGAATGTCTTGATTTCTTTTTCGTAATGGTTGTAAAAAATTTTATAACTCTCCAACAAAAACTTTGGTTGCCATGTAATGAGTTAAGAAGCTAATATAATGGCTATTCAATACTTATACATTAGCTAAATAACCCATTTTGATGATGATATTAGAGGCAACAACTTACCTCATGTTATTAGAAGTAGGCATTTCAGAAAGTCATTACTGAGATGTCATTACAAGAACTAATTACTAACAAGCTATTCAATAACACATCGATTTTAAAGTATCACAGAATTCATTATTAGTGAAAACAATAGGAACTAGTTACATTTAGTGTTACAAATAAATAATTAAATATCAGAATATATAAAACTTTTTTTTCTTTTATATTCATTTTATACGTAAAAAGAAAATTTTATAAACTTTAATTATATATATCAAAAATAACAACATATCTTTTTTTTTAAGTTGCAATTGTGAATATACTCACATATATACGTATATACATATGCAAATTATGTCTTTTCATAATGACGAGAACACAATTCAAAATATTAAATAATTTTTCATATGAATTGTAACCCAATTTTGTAAGGAGATTTTCATTTTTCATCTTTTATTAGATTATTTTGATGGCAGCCGTTTTATGGTTTATTTATAAATTTATTACAATACCTTTAAAAAAATACGACAAACTAATGAAAACGAGAAAAAACATTTTTTTTTTTTAAATTTAAACAATATTCTTACTTTTTTCTGAGCTTATTCTTTGGAGCGTTTGGCCCTTTTTGACCTTTTTGAAAGTTCAATTTAGCCTGCTGGCAACATTATTTCGTCCATGTCATTATGAACTTCCCTGATGATATAAGCAATTACGTCTGTCGGTATATCCGGCACAAAGAGAAAATTTATCTCAATGTTTTCATATCCCCTGGCAACTTCCGCAGATATCCGTAAATGAAATATCATAAATCCTATATACAACAAATTAAACTTTCGTCTTGTATTAAATAAGCGCGGAGGTAAAGGGAGTACAAAAGGTGTACTCCCTGAAAATTTAGTTTTACATTTAAAATATATTTCATGAAATCTGTAAAAAAAAAATTAAATCTTGAACATATACTTCCATGACAACTGAAAATATGCTCCAAGAAAGTGTTTTAAGCGCATAAAAAATGCTCTTAAAATCGAAAAATATGTCCTTAAAACTACAAAACATGCTCTTAAAATAGTATTTTTTCTGGCTAAATTTTAAATTATCTAACATCATGCAAAAAATAACTTAATTTTTATTAGCAATTGTTAAAAAATAATTTAATTTTGCACTTAAAAACATTCAAAGCTGATACATTGTGTCAATATATTCTATCATTTTATAAGATGAAAATTGTTAGGGAATCGGATTTGAAAAACGTATGGGACATTAAAAGTAAAATTTCGTTAATATCAGATTCTGTAAAAAGAATGCAGTGTAAAATATGCAAAATTATGCTCTCTAGTGTGCAAAAATATGCCAATTAAGTTATTAAGATATGATTTAAAATAAAAATTTTCTATCAAAATATGCTGTTAAGCCAAAAATATAACCAAAATAAACAAAAATATGATGCAAAAAATCAGTGCCAAAATTCATAAAAATGTCCGAAACGGATAAATAACTGATTGTTTTGTTCATTTCAGGTCCAAGAAAAAATATGATTCCGCATATTTTGGTTGCTTACGACAAAGAACTAAATTTGCATAAAATTTTTTATCTAAAATGGTAATTAATATTTCTCGCAAAAAGTTTATACAAAAAAAAAAAAAAAAATAAATAAATAAATAAAAGAACGCTCTTAACAATTTTGTAGTTTTAGGTTTAGAGTATTTTGTTACAAATATTCTACATTAAGTCAATATTTTGGAGATATTTGTAGTGGTTGGAATTTTACAATATTTCATAATATTTAAACTTTAATACAAAATTTAAATTTAATAAAATTTAAAAAACTATCAACAAATGAAGCATGGACGCTTATATACGTCCTTATAAGCGCCCATAATTCATTTGAAATTCATTTAAAGAAACAAATGACGAAAAATCTTTATAAAATCCTGAAACTTAATCATTTTCTTACCTTCTTTCAATATTTGGTAAGATTTATTAAACATAAATGTCGCTAAAAAAAAATTCGGATTAAAACATGCAAAATTATGCGGCTGAAAAGAGCTTAAAATGGAATAAGGGTTTATATCCATGTATATTTGTGGAGCAATAGTATTCATGAATATTTATAAATGCCCATCTTCCTAAAATCACTTTAAAGTGGATAAGTCCAACATAATTGCTAGCATAATAATAAAATTTGATGCGAATAAATTTTATATGGGTAGAAAATCTAGTGCAAATTTATATCATAGTCGGTCCATAATTGACCATAGCTTCCATGTAAAACCTAATTTCGGGAATCTGACGCATAATAAATGTAATTTAAATGGTAATTTCGTAGTATTATTAAATATGCATATGTTTTACAGAAATATAATTGACTCCATCAAATCTTATAATAATCGGGTGATAATTGACCATAGGTCCCATGAAAGACCCCCTTCACAAATATTAAAAATGCATGGTGTAGTGTATAAAATAATCGGATCTGACCAACAACATGTTTTTTACTTGTTTTTTTTTTTAATAAATTTGCTGAAATAATCAGCAAAATCACATCAAAGGATCATCATATTATATTATTTAAATTATGGATATACTCCATTATACTTGTTCTTATTTTAATTCATTAAAACTCACAAGATATTAAATTTTTTTTGCAATATGACTATTAGGTGTCTTATTTATATTCTGAATTTTTTGTAACGGTCTTATACTGAATTGTCCTCTGTTTATTCAAAAACACCTAAAAATTAATATGAAAAAATAAAAATTCCATAAAATCGTGTGATTAAAGTAATTCTTTTGGTGAAGTTAACAAATTGTTTAAATTTATTTTTGTATCAATAGATGTAAATTGGTTACTAAAGTAATATTACGTAAAATAAAACGCATTTTGAAAAAGTAGATTTATCCATGCTTCAAATATTTATGATCAGACCGTACTTTAGCATTTCCTATAGTGCACAGTGCCATATTTGGCAGCTTTAGAAGGAAAAAAATTAGTTTTTGAGATATTGGACTGAAATGTTACATTACATTAGTAGACTAGGCTGTAAAAATTCCGACTAAAAATGGACGAGTAGAATCACTGCCACTCACATACTAAAAAACAAATTTTTTCGTTTAAACTTCGGAAATATTTTAATAAATTTTATTAAAAAAGTAAGACAAGCGTGGCAGCATGTAACCACACTTACCTTAGTGTACTATTTTCATAACAATTTTATAGCCATTTTCTTAATGTTTTGAATTAATTCTTAACAAATTGCCTAAATGAGGTACTGCATATTTCTATCTAATATTTTAAAACATCGCAAAAAACCGCAGCCAATATTCTCAAGTATAAATTTATGGATGTCCTTTTATATAATAATCATATCTTTAAATTGGGACTCTTTGGAACTTTTTAGTTATAGTCAATTAAAAATATAATTTCCAAAAAATAAATATTTTTTTAATATTAAGATTTCTTTTAAATAAAAAATAATAATAATAGCTTCAGTATTCATTTTTTACCTAAATATTTATAATAGAGTAAATTGCAAACATTCGTTATTATTTACTTAGATATATGCAATTAAATTTAACATACTTCTTCACAAAAATTTTAAATAAAAAAAAAAAAAAGAAAACAGAAAAAAATTTTCATATTAAAGACTGATTGTTGACCTTTTTTACTTTTTATAAATTCGAAATAATTTCTTTAAAGCATGTAGAATGCAATATATTTTTTTCTAAGTGCAAATTGATTTTCATCAAGTTACTTCAAAATATTAGCATAATTAAAGAAAATATGAGTATTTTACACAGTTTCCGTTTATATCTCAGCATTTCTTTTTTATTTTGGAGTTAGTTTCATAAAATATTCTTTTTAAATATTATTACACTTTTAAAAAATATTCGTAGTTTTAAATTATTAGCTTTATTTCACTAGTTTTCAAATTTACAGGTTTTAGTCAAAATTTGTCAGAAACAGCAAAATGAAAATAAGTTCTTAGTATGAGAACGCTTTCCTGTAAAATCTGACTAAAACTTGCAGGTTTGTCATGTAGTTGAACAGAGCTAATTTTAATATATATAAAATTAATATATTAATATCAAAATTGTTACTACGAATATCATGAGTAGAAAACTTAAGAAAAGCTGATCAAAATAAAATAGAGAACTGTGAGGGAGATAGGCGCTGGAATGTGCTATATTGAGACTTAAATTTCAAAATAACAGGAGATTGTCATATATATATCTATTTAATCTACTTAATTAAAATATTTATTCATCTTAAGTAGGAGATCGTTATTATATGCTATACTAGTGTTTCTATATATGAGTTTACATTTGAGTAACTAAAAGTCCTTAGTGGTTAAATTACCAGATCTAAAATGGAAAAGATTTTTAATGATGGTGCAACTGTAGCGAAAAAATTAATATATCGTTCTACCATATGGTGGAATACATAACAATTGCATTAAGATGTATCAACAAAGAACAACGGCAAAAACAACAAAAATACTAAATGCAAGTGTATTACAAAATGTTAAGAAAAAACATCAAAACATTTATATGTTTTTCCTGAACACATAAACACACACACACACTTTAAATTTATGTATTCCTATTTATCTGCTGGAAAGTTTAGTTCTAACTAGTAAGAAGTAAATAAATAGTTCTTAAGAAAGTGGTGGTGGTTGTGATAGTAAGATGATAGTATTCCTACTCATTGTTGTTGCTCTTGGATACATATTTTGTTAAGCGGTATTACTCAGGGTTTTACAATTTTAATGAATTCCATGAATAGCAAAACACTTTAGAAGTGAGAATGCAGCAGCAAAAAAACTACAACATTATTAAAACAAGGAATAGTTATCCTGTTCTGTTAAACAATCTATTCTTTAAATATTTGAAATCAAACAAATAAAAATTTCTTCCACTGTTTTAGTATTTGTCAGACTTGGTAGTTTTACTTAAAATTTACAGGAAAGCGTTCCTGTACTAAGAACTTATTTGTTTTTTTTTTTTTGTATTTTCTGACAATTTCTGACTAAAACTTTTAAATTGTATAAGTACTGGCACAGAGCTATAATATCATTATTGAAAATATTTATTATTCTATTCTATTATTTTTTGTTTAAATTTATGAATAATTCGTGATAAAAAAAACTTAATAATCTGAGCGGTCGTATGCATAAAATTAATCTTTTAAATTTCTGACTTACCTAACCTTCTCCTTGCCAAACAATGAGTAAGTAAAAAAACGGGGGTTTTAAAGTATTTCAATGTGTGAGTTAGGTTGCGTATACATGTATCCATGTATGTGAGTCTTTGGAACAAGTTGTTATAATGAAAACCCCAAAAGGTGTAAGTTTAACAAAAGGATAAACGGCAACAACAAGGACAAGCTTTAAAACTTCTAAAGAATTTTCCTTTGTTGTTGTCTTTATTCAGATGAATTTTAAATTTCTGAAGAAAAGACAAGAACATTAAATTTATAGCTAGTACTTGGAATAACACATAAAAACTTTTAAAGATATAAGGAAATTCATAGAAACACATTGCAAAGTTCCAATACACAATGGGGCAGAATTTTTGGAAATCAAATTAGAGTATCTGTGACATAGATGAATTTTTGATAGCCAAATTTTTGATTCTTATTCGATTTAAAACAAAGCTCTTGATACCTCGAGTTATTTGTATTGAAATTTCAAATTTATATATATATATATATATATATATATATATATATAAATATATACTGTACTGGCACAGAGCTATAATATCATTATTGAAAATATTTATTATTCTATTCTATTATTTTTTGTTTAAATTTATGAATAATTCGTGATAAAAAAACTTAATAATTTGAGCCGTCGTATGCATAAAATTAATCCATATATATATATATATATATATATATATATATATATATATATATATATATATATATATATATATATATATAAATATATATATATATATATATATATATAGGCCTTTGCACAAGCCTACACTCTCCTATAAAAAAAATCAAAAAACATTCTACTTTACTTTCTATGAAAATTGTCCAAAAAAAATTTCGGCCACTTAGTAAAATTATTCATTACTACTTTTTTCCCTTTCATTAGATGCTAATTAGAAGGTCTATAGTCATTCACTTTTTAACCGCTAAAATTTAATATTACGTATAGAAATATTTTTAAACCTAAGAGTTAAAGAGCTCAAAATCATTTAGTCTTATTTCAAGTGTCATTAGAAGAGGTAGTCCTTATTATTATTGGTATATTATTATTATTATTATTATTTTAATAATTTGTTTTTTAATTGAAGAGGCCACACGTACCACGACCCAATTGATATTTTGTGCAGCAACGTGTAACATATAAATAATAAAGAGCCCTTCGTGTAATTAAATATTTTTAAGGGCCTTTTAGTATTTCCTTTTTCCGCTGGGTAATTACATTTAATTTACACAAAATGTATCTATGTAATTGCTTGTACTCATATGTGAATGCGTATCTTTACCTTTCCTTTACAAAGATCTATGACTGAAAGCTAAACTTAATCAACTTACTTTTATGTTCATGTCTTATATCATGTATGAATAAGTAATTATTTTATATATGCATTTATATGTATGTATTTATACGCATACAAATTAGATTGGATTTTAATTAAAGTACGTAATTAACATAAAAATTTTATAAATATAATATTTATATATAAAATTTGTACTTCTTAACTTCTTAACAAAATAGTTCTTGAAATACTATACAATTAGTTACATTAGTAAATGTCACGATCCTAAAAAGAAAGAAAAAGTAATTATCCAAAATTTGTTGTAGATATACTAAAATTAAAAGAACTTTATTATAGTATTAATTTATTATACGCATTTATTTCGGGTCCCTGTTGTTAAAGCAATTGAAATTTAGATATTCGTCCAACCGTAGGTTTGTTTTTAAAAATAAAGTTTTAGCATAAAAAATAATCGAAAATACTTCTGGGAATTTCACCATTGAAAATACATATGTTCATAAATGTAAGAGTAAGATCTATCAGAAACTATTTCTAAGTTCCTTTATATACTACACAGAGGACTTTCCGGCAGAATTTTCAATTTCAAAAGTTCGAATTTTGCAAAACTAAATATCGTATTCAATAGCTGAGAATGTGCTGAACTTAATACAAAACCTATCTTTTATGTCATTTATTGAACTAGATGAGTGCCTCCAAAGTCGAAGTATTAAATTTTATTTAAATTTTTTAAATTACTTGTAGCATTTTTGATTTATTTTCCTCTATATCATAATTTATTGATATCTTAATATAGAGAATCATATATTTTTAATATCCGTTTACTAATTAAACAATGACTAATATTCATTATTCATTAAAATGAATATTTTTTTAACTAAAAATTATACACGTCACTTCTAAGTTTCAAAATGTAAAAGTTATATAAGGCTTAGGTTAGAGATCATAAGCTCATATGCAGTTTATAGCTAGCACTCCAAGAACTAAAAATGTAATAAAATATTTCACAAAAGATATATAATTTTTAATGAAATTGATATAAGTATTTCTGTACAAAATTATTTCTAAAGTTAATGGTTCGACATTGTATTGTAATTGTAGACTATTTAATAATTTTAAAAACAACGAAAACACTAATATCACGTAAATGACCTTTAAAATTTTTATAATTAGCAACATAAGATTTTTATGAGATTTTTCTATAATTTACAATTTTCAATCGGGAGCCTTATTTGGATACTATTTTGTGCCGATAGTCATTAAATTAAATATTATAATTTTCACAGTAATAAAAATAGTAAAAGCGTTTTTGTTACAATTCCATGAAATTCAGTTGAATCCTGTCAAATTTCATTAAGATATCTTGCAAATTATAAACTATAATTTGATTAGAACGTTTACATTTATAACGGTTGAACGGACTGTCGGACTGAAGGATATCGCAAAATCGGTTTAGTAAACTATTTTGTGCAAAGTTCAACACTTAAAAGTGGCTAAATAACATCGCTTTTGCGTGATATAAGCACTACTGAGAATCCCATAACAATGCTCATTTCACAATGATGCAAGTTGTAGTTGTACAAAATATCTTTGTATATTTTTACTTTTCATTCTGATTTTTCAAATGTGACATATAAATTTTTAACCTTTTTAATATGCAGAAATCATTATCCTTTCAAGGATATCATTATGAAATTTGTTTAACAAAATTTTTGAAAGTCTGAAATTGGAGTTTTAAAACAGTTTTAAAAAAATCAATATATTTTAACCAATTATTATGGAAAGGGGTTTCAATTATTCTAGATTATTTTTCATTATTTTCAGTAATTATGGTTCAAATTTAATTAGAAACAAAATTTCATTTCAATATTTCTCAAAAAATTAAACACTTGTTTATACATTCCTTACACAAGTGGTCTAAAACACATTAATGATCTGGGGAATTCGTAATAACTTAAACATTTTTAACCGATTTTTTCATTGTATATATTGTCTGATAGATAGTTATAAGTAGAGTATGATTTTTTAACATTCTGTTACGTAGCAAAATATTTAATAGCTAAATTTTGCTAAAAACTGTAAAAAAGCCATGTGATGCCCATAAAAACGCCCCTTATAAACTTCAGATTAGCGATATCTGATTTCACTTATATTTTACATAATATATTTTTACCGCCTAATCAACTATTCTAGGGGGAATTATGGTCAAATTTCAAAAGTCGGTAAAATTTGGTGCAGTCTAATATTATATATATATATTTTATGAATAATTTAAACTAAGTAAATACATATATAAATTAATTGTTTTGAGCTAAAGTGAAAAGTATATTTAAAATTAATAAATGACTCGTGTAAATTTAAATTGTTTCTATATTTTAATTGGGCAGGATACCAACATGCAATGTAAAACATAAATTTTTCATACTTTCGTATTTGTACGAAATTCAGTTTATTTTTATTCCTTCATTTATTTTTTATGCTGCTTTAAGCGGCTTATAAATTTAAATTCATTGCTCATATTTAAGCATTTTTTTAGTTTCATTCTACTTTCTCTTTGTTTTCTCTTTTATTGCGCTTAATAGTTGTAATCCAACTTTTTGCAGTTAAATAAACCATACGAATTTATTAAAAATAAATTCGCTAAAAATACAGCTAGAAATAGAGGGTGACTATTATATACATATACATATGTATATACATATGTATAGACAGTAAAATTTAAGAGTAAAAGAGTAGGAAGGAAAGAACGAGAAATACAGGAGCCAACTCTCAAGTATTTAACAAGTTTTACATAATCCCATCACAAAAATAAACTTGTACAAGCGTAAATTTCGAATGTGGTTTCAAGTAGTTTTGGATTCCCTGTGGCGTATGAGTGTTGAATAATTTTTTTAATTTCTATGGTGGGGGGAAACACTTTGGCGAATGAGTTATTAATATTTAAAGATTAAAAATAATTTCAATAAATACCTACTAGTGTGGGTAAATGAATTTATAATAATTTAATGTAATAAATAATAAAAATAAACTTTTTCCTAAATTCATTAATTTCTTTGCGTTAGTTGCAAGTTCATATGAAATAAAATGAAATATAAAATAAAAACAAGTTAGAGTGCAATATTCGGCTGTGCCGAAATATGGCAAACAATGTTTTATGAGATATTGCAAGCTACTTCATATTTCCCAAGTGCTTTAAATCAGTGTGTGAGTGGAGTAATAAATACTGTTCTGAAAGTACTTAAAATCATATAAATATTGTTTATGCTGTTCAATTTTATGAGCAAATGCGTTGTTTTTGAGCCAATATGCGGATGTTGGTGAGCCAATAAAACATGAGAGTGCAATTGCTTACATAATATAAGACATTTAATTACTTGTTTGCTTCAATAGGCAAACAAAAATTTGCATGTTTTCATATTAACAACATATGTATGTGTTCATAACTGTGTAAATGGTGACATTTTCGTACAGTCAATTAAAAGAATTGTGCATAATATAATAAAATCTGACGAAGCACGTGTGGTTCGCTTGAAATTATCAATAAGAAACAGATATATTCTGCACTGTAAACAATTTTAAATAACAATTTTTAAATTTGGTGTAGCATGTATAGTTTCTAAATACCGGTAAAAATAAGTATCAAAAAATTGTTTACTTGATAAATAAAAATATATTGAAATATATATGTATAGGAAGGGATATAAAATTTACTTTACCTAAAACCAATTTATAAATGGATAATACCTTATTCTGAATTATTGTGAATTTTTAAAAGATAAAATTTTTTTATTATTATTGTACGAGTGTCAGATGAAAAATTAATTTTACAGAGCTTAAATTAGATTCAGAATTTGGAAGTCTTTGGATTTTAATTACTTAAAATATAATAGGTTTTCTTTTATTATTATTATTATTATTATTATTATTATTATTATTATTTGGCTCACACAATAGCAAGATCTGATGTATACTTTTGCGATGTAAATTAAATATAAGGTCATAATTTTGCGTACGTAAAATTAATTATAAAGCTAAAATTATTTAAAATATAAAAAATAAGTGTAATTAATTTCCATTTAAAATTACTATACGAATTAATTCTTTTACATTTATTCGGGAAATAGTGTATGTATGCAAAAACATTTACAAACTATTCCTTTACTCACATTTTTGCCACACGTAGCATGTACGCATTTTAAAAAATAATTAAATCATTGAAAATACTAACGCATCTTGAATATTTTCTCAATGTCCTGTATGATTTGTTTTTTTTTTTTTTTTTTTTTGCTACACCATTTGTACCACTTGTTTGCGACAAATGCCTTGAACGTCTGTATTTGCAATCGCTTATACAGACGAAGCATTTGATTTGCATCGGTCATCGAATAGTGCAAATAGTATTTATTGTTGTTATTGTGCATGTTGGCTGTGTTCAACACACTTAAAAAGCAAATAGATATATAGATGCACTCGGTTTTTATACACATATTTTTTTATTTTGTTTCTATTTGTATTGCTTATGAATTATGTTTAAGCTGAAATGAATTGTACTCAGCATTTTTTTAATAGAATTAAACTTTAAGTTAGTATATAAATTTGAGTTTAAACTAAAGGAATATAAGTAATTATATAGCGCCACCTATTAATAATAGCTAGAGTACTTATGATTGCGATTCTGTTATACGAAATATACAATCATATAACATACGTAATTGCATGATTGTGTATGTGTTCATCACATTGTGTAGATGATCGACAATATAAAAAGAGTGCAATCACACATAATGAGTTATTCAGAAAGTATCCGTCCAAGAGGTAGGACATAGTTGGTTGTATGAATTTGTGGTTTTACCCACTTTCAGACAGAACTTGTGTGGTATCTTGCATTTGCTCGAAATAGGTTGGAGTATCTGAGTTCTTACCCGGATATACTGGGTATTTATCGTCGTTGGGAGCTGGATTGCTAGTCAGTTTGGGAGTCAGCCAAGAGATAAGACCTAATCTGTTTTATGAATGTGAGGTTTTGCCCATTTTCATATAAAACTTGTGTGGTGATACACTGGGTATTTATTGCCATGGGGAGCTGTATTGCTAGTCAATTTGAGGTATTTCCCGACTAGTGAAGTCTGAACCATCCAGCTTCGGGTCGTGATAAATTGTATTAGCGTACAATGCTAACACGTGATTGACTTACCCTGTAGTGTTAATTTACGACATACGAGTTAGTTCCTTTTAGAAATTTAATAAAAATTTATAACGTTTAAAATGAAAAAATATATATATCGTGTTTTACTAAGAAAAATTGGGAAATTTAAACAAACGGACAGACAGGCGAACATCGTCCTATCAACATCATTTCTTATAAGGATTCAGAAAATATAAACTTTTTTGCCCTCCGACGAAAACTATACAAATTATAAATGAAATAACAATCTTATATATACCCTTTAAACCTGTGGTGAAGCGTACAAAAGTAATATTTATCGCCCAGAGTATTTTCTTTTTTTGATGGATTTGAGAAATGAAATTAATCTTTAGTAATTAATTTAACTTTTTTCTCTGCCTTCTAAAACACACAATTTAGTAACATCTGTTCGTTATAATTTTTTACATTTAAAGGCAGACTTAGAAGCTGCTCCTTTATACAAAGAAAATTGCAAAGTATTGATCTTGTTGCTGATCCTATTTATTTATATTACCAAAAAATGATAAGGAGTAAGAATTTTTATTTATTTTTAATATTCTTTGAAAGATTGTTTTCGAAAATATAACATAATTTCAGTGGATTTAATTAAATATATTCTGAAAACTTTTCCAATTATTCTCGTACAACAAATAGAAATTCTTTCAGTCTTGTGTTGAAAGTTTTACACATGTGATGAAATTTTTCTGAAGAAATTAAGGACATAACTATCACGCCTTTATTTATTTTAGCATATGTGCTAATGAATAATTTTTCTAATGTTAGATTTTTTAGCTAATTACAGTAATTCTTGACATTCATTACGAACACTAACACTCTCAGGCGCAACTATATACATGTATACTTATATAATAAATATTAGGATGGCTCAAAAAAAGTCATTGATATTGACTTTCTTAAGATACTGGGAGAAAACAAACATTTTCGAACAAAAAAAAAAAAAAAAATAATAAAATAAAATAAAAAAATTAAAAAATTAAAAAAATTTTGATAAAATTTAT
This sequence comes from Protocalliphora azurea, assembly GCA_932274085.1. NCBI lineage: Eukaryota > Metazoa > Arthropoda > Insecta > Diptera > Calliphoridae > Protocalliphora > Protocalliphora azurea. Next base: position 3,504,977 of record OW026519.1, read on the forward strand.
ACATATACTAATTTATTTTTTTATCGCGGTTCAAAATACACTTTTTTAATAATAAAATTTGGCTCAAACTAATGCATAATAAATCTAATTTCTAATTGTTTTATTATCTTTAAAAAAAAGACAGTAAAGTTTTAGTAATTTTTTAATAAAATGAGGCTTAAAATTCCAGTTGGAAACTGAATCATAACGATTCAGCACTGTCTAAAGAGATATTTACTTTAATTTTCTAAACACTTTAAAGATATATATCACATCATTTGAGACCACCAAGTGAAAAAGTGTAACTGGTTGAAAAGTTCTTGTCATAAATTTGTCAATAGTATTGACATGCTGAATTGATCTTGCATAAATTTGATAAGAAATATATATTTAAAAAAGTCAAGAAACGGTGTAAGGAGTGACAAAAGATAATTTCTAGCTAGGAATATATTGAAAATTTATTTTGTCTGTTATCTGCAAGAAGGTCTAATCAGATCTATAATGCCAAAAAATTGAATAGATTGAAGCAGCATACTCTTTAAAAAAAAACTCACTTTTAAATCACTCTGGAGGTTTTCGTAAAAATGCTTGTAAGCTGGTATTTATTGAATTATTATCAGTAGACTTTATATATACACTGACTTCCAAAAACCTAAATTTTTGAATTTGGGTTATAAAATCAATTTATAACAGCTTAACGTTTTAATTCTAAATACTGAAATAACTCTATCACTGTTTGCTGAATTTAAATCGAAAATAATAAAAACACTAAATTGCAATAAAATGGTTTTATGAAACAAAGTCTATAATTTTATATTTTTGTGAACAATTTTGGAAGTCACCGTATGTATTTTTGTATAAAGATCCACATAAAAATATCAAATTCAATTTTAATAAATTGAATTTTCAAAATTTATTTTTAATTTTATAAAATAATTTACTAATTTTTAATTAGTAGATCAGTTTAACGATAATTATTATTCTTAACCCGGGATGCCGGGATGTCGAAAATTTTGTTCCGCTCTCCCAAGAAATTGAAAAGTCCGGGAAATTGCATTCCCTAATTACAATAGAAATCTGAACGTTTTGGGATACATTCATTTAATATGTACGATATTAATTTTAGAAATATCTACTGAAATATTTTCATACATAAGCCAAAAATATATTAAAAAATATCAAATTATTACTGAAATGAATGAAATTTTTTACTAAATGTTAATTTTATCAGCATCTCCTCATGGTCCCACCATTGTTGTAGACAAATTTTAAGCGTTCATTTTTAAGAAAAAATTTTAAAAATAGAAAATATACTTTATGAAATATTCTTGATAAAAAGACGAATATTGATTTCATTAAACTTTTTTCAAAAATATTTTTTTTTACAAAAACAATTAGAATCTAAATTTATCAGGCACTAATGGAGCCAAAGTTTGTTTAAATAGGACAAATGGGTCCGAAGATATATGGATTTAAATTTCATGTATTTTAAACAAATTTCTGAAAATAGTAAACTTGGAACCGCAATAAAAAGTAAACTACATTTTTTTTTTTTTTTTTTGTTGAAGAACTACAAATTTTGTATTGAGGTAGTGAGTGTGTGTACGGAATTTCATCGAACTCGGGGATGGTGATGTTCGTCAGGAGTTCGAAAACTTTTGTTTTTTCCCTACTTCACAAAACTGAACTGAACTGAAAACTTAACATTTTATTCAAATTTTTTCACGTTTTAAATATTTTTCCCAAATTAAGTAAGCTCTTGTAGAGATCCATTGAATTTACACACCAATACTGCAATTTATTCCATATAAACTAAACAGCCTTAATGTACTTGTGTATGTACTTTAGTAAGTAAATACAGGCATACCATCCTCATGTGTATATATAAATGTGGATGTAAGTTTACAATATCAACTACTTAATGTTTGCTCAGGCAAAAATCTGTTTGTTATAAAACAAAAATGAAAACAAAACATAAAAAAATTTTTTGGTTCATTAAAATCTCACTCAAAATGATGGCAGATAATTTATTTGTTTCTTTGTTCCAAAAAATGCCACAAAAACACACACTTACACTAACTGATATTGTCTCACACATGCAAACATGTATAGAAAAACAAAGAAGGAACAGTTTAAGTCAAGTGATATGAAAATATGCTCATACATACATGCATAATTATACATACATGTGTATCTAAGCAATGAATGTTTGTGTGTTCTAACCATAGAAAACGGCTAGAAGTCCAACTCTTTTAGTTCGCTCAGCAAAAAAAAAAAAAAAAAATACTCTCTTCATACGTATAAATTTGTTCTGAAGAAAATTCTACTAACACATACAAAAAGTTCGGTTTTTTTGAGTTACGTTTTTTTTTTTTTAGAGCAATTTGGACTTCTAGTTGTTTTCTATGGTTCTAAGCACCAAATATCTAAAGAACACAGGTGAACGTCATGACATATGAATATGCCAATACATTTATATACACCCAAACAAAAAACATTGAGTTAAAAAATTATTTCGGTTTTAAGTTTCTACTCACTTTAGCTTTAGCACTTTAGCTGGTTGGTTCTAACCCTTTTTGTAGTTGTTTTACTTTTTTCTTACACATCTTTTAGCTGCTCTTCCTGTTAGCGATCGTCTTGTCGTTTATTTTTTTTTTTTTTTTACTTGTAAGAAGAAAGTAATGAACAAAAGTTTATGAATATGTATCTTTTTCATTTGAAAGTGGTTGAACAAATATTTACCAAAATTCCAAGTGAATGAGAATGAATGAGGGTAAAGCAACCGTGAATGATTGTTTATCAATATTTGGGAAACATATATACTAGAGTGATCGATCGATTTTCCAACCGGTTTTATAACCGTTTTTTTCGATTTCTATGAGGTCGGTTTTTTCAAAATGTAAATGTCGAATAAAACGGTGTTTTTAAACACAAAAACGCGGTTTAAAAAATAATATTATATTTAAAAAAAGAAAACATATGTACTAAATACTAATATTTGAATGGAAATTTACGAAAAAATTTTTAACTTACTAATATAATAAGTTTAAAGAAATATTAAAATAGTAATTATTTTGAATGAAATTTGCATATCAATGGAATTAGTTTTTTGCTTTTATAACACGTGTAACATTTAGCACAGTGTGAGATTTTACAAAAGTATAATTTGCTCTAAATTATATTTAATACATAGTAACAAATATATTGAATAGAAATAATATCGGGTCATATTTTAGCCTATTAACTTTTTAAGTCATTCCCCTCAGAATCACTTCAGAGCCCCTAAATTCTCGAATTTCTTGGTGTCGAAATGAAACTGAACGAAAATAAATATTAGGTATCATAAAACTGTTTTACAAATTATTGTTACGTCACTACAAAATAATTATTGAAAAATTCGGTTCCAATATAATGTTTTGACGTTTCAAAAAAATGATTTGACGTTTTAAGGATAACGATACAAAAATGGACTTTTGGCCATTTTGTACATATAACTTAACCGGTTTTTTCAAAATTCCAACTATTCGAACGATTCGAAAACCGGTTTCTTCAAAAATTCGAATAATCGATCACCCCAATAAATACATTCTCCGATTTAGAAATATTTCTATACGAGAGTTGGCATTTAACATGCTAAGTTTAATGATATTTTTTCTTACAATTAAAAAAAAAACATCACCAGCCCTCGTATTTTAACAATGTATGTTTCATTTAACGCTGTCTAATATATTTTAAGCTTGTTTTTTTTTTTTGTAGGTATTTAAATTTTCTTATAAATTCTTAAAAAATACCTATTATTTGTTAAATATGTGTTAGTACCCACTTCAGAAGTAAAAGTTAATAAAAATTACTTCAAAAAAAAGTGAAAATAAATGTATTTTAGCAGGAAAAAAAGGTGAATAATTTTCAAGGAAATAAAAATTTCACAAATTGAAAATTTTTTCTAATATCTATCAACAAAGTTAAAACCATATTTTTATTAAAAATTTTATATATATGCTTTTAAGAGAAGTATATATTTCAAATGCAATGAACAAGTAGCATAAAAGAAGAACATTCTATCTATGCCAACCATGGGTTTAAAAAAAGAACTTCTGCCGCTCTTAGTCATCACTAAGTAGTACTTTTTTCAATAATAACACAATGTTAAAATCATGACATTTTAAGCTCTTTTTTAGTTGTTTTTTTGGTTCTTTTTTTGGCTGGATATTAATGTACGAATGTTTTAATATGTGTATGAGTAATACCGATCATAATCATATTCATTATTCTTATTAATTTTAAATGTTTTTCATTTTAATTCTTAAGATTTACTTGTTGAAAAGTTGCTTTCTTCCATTTTCTGGATTTTTTTCATTTTATTTTCTGCAAAGTTGCGAGAAAAACAACTCATGGTATTTTATTTAATTAGAAAATCTTTTTTTTTTTTTGTATTTTTGTTAATGGTATTATACTTTAAAAGCATTTTCACTTCATACAATACACATAAACATGCATATGTATATGTATGTGTGAGTACACGCATATGAGTAGTACACATACATAAATATTTTTTTAAATGATTTTAGCAAGACAGAAAATACCTTTATAACATAAAATATATGTATATACGTTTGTTTGACATGTGTGTATTTTTTATAAGAAATTTTAATTAAAAATGTTTACAAATTTATATAAAAATCTTTTTTTTTAGTTTTTCATGAACAGATTCATCCAGGTAAAATGAATTACTCAGGTTCCACTAAATTGTCAGATGTGTTTGTATATTGTGGTGAAGACTTTAATACTGTAAACTTGAAAAATATTTGTTTTTTGTGCTATCTTAATATTTTTTGTAACTTTTTTTAAATTTATAAATTATTAAATATTATTATAGGCCACAAACAAAGAGAGGAAAATATTTTGAACTTTGATTAAATTTTAATTTTGTATTACAGCTTAGATATTATGGAATATTAGATATAAATCCTGTGAAATTCCAAACAGTACAACTAACTATCTAAAAATATTGACCAAATATATAAGATTTGCAATAAAATATTTTTAAGCTAAAACTACAACATTTTAAAGGACGTTATTTTGGCATATTAAACATTTTAAGAAAAAAAAATTAATTATCATTGTAGATGAAAAAATTTTGTTTGAAAAATAATACGCCCAGGATTTAAATTCTTGCAATATGTTTTGTCGATGAAAAATTAAGTTTTCAAAAAATACAACTTTTGTACTTCCTTTATCTCCGCGATCAATTTAATACAGCATGAAAGCTTACTTCATTGTGTATGTGAATTATTATATTTCTTGGGCGGATGTAGCCAAGGGATAAGAAAATGTTGACATAAATTTATCTTTGTGTCACTTTAAAACCATTTGCTGCCCTTAAAATTATAACAGTACAAAATTTTTAAGCAAAAGTTTCCTTTGACTCCGACGAATATTCTATTAGCATTGTTTAAATAAATTAAATTATATCTACAGATACTTTAAGTCAAGGACTATAATTTGCTATTCTGCATTTCACTAAAATTTCACAAATGTTTAACATAAAAACCAAGGAGCTTTTTATTAAGATAAATCCAATGGTTTTCAAGTCTTTTTCCAAAAAAAGTTTGTCAACAATAATGGATCACAAATATTAGTGTACTTATTACATTTTTTATTTCATAGAACCTTTTTTTATAAAAAAATGGTCTTCCAAAAACTGTTGTTTATTACATTATTTTTATTAGTTTTACTTTTATCAGAATGATTATTATTATTATTATTATTATTTTTTGTTCAAAAATACAATGGGATTTAATGAATAGAAAAGGTAGAGAAAGAATTCTTTTAAAACCAAAATAAAAATGTAAGAAACAAACTAACCAGGCACTTAAAGAATAAAATAATAATAATAATAATAATAATAATAATAATAATAATAATAATTATTATTATTATTATTATAATAAAATCCAACCTTAACAATTAAGTTTATAAAAATAGCAGTTAAATTTTTAGAGTATCATTTATTAAAGAATTTCTTTTATATGTATAAACCTAAGATAAAAATATTGCTATTATTATGTATATTATTGTATATTTGCAAATTAAAATTGTTTGCTTCCGTTTCCTCTTTGCATATAAATACAAACACATATAGTCCTCATATTTATACTTTCGCTAGTTAGTAGCTGTAGATGTAAAGTTAGTGGTTGTTTCAATAGGTAATTACCATAATAAAAGCAAAACAAACAAAAACAAGCAAAGAAAATCTACAAAAGAGGATGACACAAAAAAAGCAATAATAATATTTTCTTGTGGTTAACAACAACTACTTTTAACCAGAAAAAATAACAACAAAAATGGCATTATGCAGAAATGAATTGATTTAATAAAAGGAAAAGGATGTTGACAGAAATTTAAAAATAATTTGATTATATTTTTAAATTTGTTTTTCTTATTTTATGGATGAATTGTAAAAATTTTTATTTAAGAGAAGGAAATATTCAACAAAATTTTGTACATCTCTCTGTATCTTTCTGTAATTAATTTTAAATATTTATTTTGGATCGAATATTGCTAAAGTTTTCGTACAAAGACTGCATAAGATTTTTTCTGTTTTTACTGATAATTGATTTTAAATATTTATTCTGATTGATGTTCGTAATGTATATAGTGAGTATTCTTGTCTTTCGTCGGAATATAACAAGACACAGGAATTTTATAGTATTTTAATTTAAGTGCTTCTCGTTTTGCTCAACAATATTCGTATTATTAAGTACAGATTATCTTAAATTGAAATTTGCTAACCAATAATTTAAAATTTATATCTTTATGTTGTAAGAAAAGAATTTGTATGTTAAAGGACAAACTATGAACTATGAGTTTTTTTCGAATTTTATTTAAAATATGGAGTAACTTGGAGTTTTTTAAATCACAAAATGAACCTTTAAATTTATACTAATCGATTTTTTTTTTTTGGACATTATAGCTCACAGAAAATTTGCTTTGCTATATTAAATATATTATGAAACTCACAAATTTTTAAACGACTACGAACATAAATATAAAATACAATTTTATTATATATGAATTCTTCTATATTTATTTATTATATTTCATTCTTATGCATATGAGTTTGTAATATGCGTAAGAATGAAATTTAATTTAATCAAGATCGGCTACTAACAGATAAATGCTTTTGCTTTCCAAAAATTTCACACAAATTGATACGGATGCAGAGGTGGGGTTTGTGGTTACGAGTGAATTAGTTCTCTGATATTTTATTCGATGTGTAGGTTATATTGTTTTTGTGTTGAATGTAGTGTGTGTGTAGATATAATGTTTCGATGGCTGGATTTAATGAGTTTTGTTGAAAGTTAAAATGGAATGGGTGGTCTGAGTGTGGAGGTCTAAATTTTCCTCCCTCGATTTAATGAAAGTTGAAATGAAATGGCGGGTCTGATTTTCCATCTACCGATTAAATGAAATGGATTTTAGGGTCTGAGTTTATATTTAATGAAAGTTAAAATGGAGTGGCTAGTCTGAGTTTCCATTCTTGAATTTAATGAGTGTTAGTTTTGTTGATAGTTGAAATTTAAGTGTTTTTTTCCAAGAATTCATGAGTGCAAAAAACAGTAATACTTTAATCGTTTTGTTTTAAGATTTTTAAATACGGTTATCAATAATCTTATGTTTTTTATTATTGCAACATAGTATGTTTTACATATTTGGTGATAAGAATTTTATTGTAAATTATTTATATTAGTATTTGTGGTTTATATTTATTGTTTTTCTGCTTTTAATTAATAATTAAAACAATTGTTTTATTTTCTATATTAAAAAAATTTGTTTTTATGAAAAGTATATTTAGCACAGTTTTAATATTTTACTAAAAATACAGTTCTCATAGTCCATAGTCCATGAGATTGGATTTGTTTTCTTCATCAGATATATTATCGTAGTCCATATCCTCATTTAAATTAGCAAAATCAGTGTCATCATCGTTATAATATTATTTGGAAATATTATTTAAATCAATATATCATCAACATCATCGTTATTTAAAGTACATAGTGATGGAAATGATGTTGTTTTTGAAACTGTTTTATCTTTGTTTGATTTATATTCATCTAGTTTTCCAATTAAATTTCCAACAAATTAACTTTCTCTATTTCATTTAATTTAATATTTTTTTAATTTTTCCTTTAATACTGTTCTAGTATTTACAACGTCTTTCAACAATTTATTATTCATGATTGTTTTGTTGTTGATTTGCTAACTATATGTTAACGATCTGCTTTATAACTGATAAAAAACTAGTACGGATCTGATAACGATTTACTTTATATCTACTATTACATTTGCAATTAAATAAAATTATCGAAACACTTTCTATATCGACTTTTATTAACTCGATCATCCTTTCTAATGACCAGAAACCTTTTCCAACATTCAGTGCAAATCTTCATGAATTCTTTAAATGTTATGTTTGACATAAATAGAAACAATCAGTATGTCTACGCCTACCCATACAAAAGTAATCTTGTCTATTATCTTATTTTTCACAAATTACATAATCGAATATTCTTATAGAACTTATCAGGGTAAATAGTTTTTCATCTTTTATTGAATTAATCAGTTTTTTAAGATGAAAATATTTTAGTTGATATAAAGATTTTGATTTATATATATTTAAAACAAATACCATTCGGGCTTTCTAGAAGACTAATCATAACATTAGCCTTCCCACACTTTGATGGACCCACAATTAATGTGTGTGTGCTAATATTGTAGTTGATAATGGAGTACTATATCTAGTTTTACATATTTTTTCTTCAGAATCTATTTAAAATTTTTAAATTAAAAATTTAAACAACTTTTTAACTTGTCCAATTAACCGCATATTGATAACTAATAAATTTTAACTATGAAACTTATTTTATATAATGAATCACACATTTTACTTGAGTCTTAATCAAATAACATCTGAAGAGGAAGAATGGTTATAAATTATAATAAAAATAATAACTATCATTAGTCTACGTCTGGAGGAGGATTGTTGCTTTGTTATTTTTTTGTGTAGTTAATATATATATTATACTAAAATATGGCTGAGTGGAATATTTTTTTTTTTTAGTTTTTCTGAAATTCAAAATCAATGAATTTATTTACAATAATTTTATGCAAATTTTTTAATGGATAATTTGTTCTTAATGTTGTTTATATATATATATATATATATATATATATATATATATATATATATATATATATATATATATATATATAATTCAAATTTATTCTCTTTTTGAAAAGAACAATATAAATTTCACAACTCACCCTCTCAATTTCCTAATATAACATTAAGGACAAATTATCCATGACCATATTTAACCAAATCAAACTAATTTTTTCATTAAGGTCAAAAATCTTATACAAGATTATTTTATGCTTATAAAAAAAAAACAATTCTCATTTTAAAAAAAATTATTGAAAATGAAAAATATGCTGATGATGAACGAGAAGAAATATGTAAAATTAGATATACGAGTACACAGTAGGGCAGAATCGAAATTTTTTGGAAATAAATCTGTAACTTCTGATCGGCTGGTTGGATTTTCATGAAATTTGGTATAGGCGTAGCAGAGGAGTGTACAATGTTAAGTTTGGATTTCAAATATTTTTATATATTGTTGTAGGCCCCGATAAGACCTATAAGAAACATATGTCCTATTTATCTCTTATAGTTTTCTAGTTATTTGCGTTTGAATTTTAAAGCACCATAATTTTGCATGTTCTTGGTCCAGTTTTTTTCATATATATCCTAGTATTTCCGACCGATTTTATTAGTTTTTTTCTTAGCTAGTTAAAGAGCAAAATTATCTATTGAATAAAAAAAATTGAAGTCAATATCTTTACCGAGTTTAAAAATAAACTATTTTGAATTTGAAAATTGCAAAACAGACGACTTTTTGTATTTTTTTTTTAGCCGAAAAAGTATCTAAACTCTTTTTTATCTAAAACAAAATTTTCTTTAGCAACATTTAATAATTTTGCACTTTTCTGAAAGGTAACTTCACAGAGATGACTTTAAGATAAAAAACAAGCCCAATAACTCAATTGGTCATGGTACACACTCTCCCGAGTTCGACCCATTTTATATGAAATTTTTGATTTTAGACCATATTTTCTCAAATCCCAAAGCACGAATCGACAAACGGAATATATTTTAATAATCTTCGATATATTGTTAAAATTTCTAAATCAAAATTTACGGGACTTCGGAAAAATGTGGATTCTATAGCCAAAAATGTAAAAAATCTCATTTTTGGGAATTTTCATTAGTTTTTTTGGGAATTCAGGAAAACCCTACCCCTCATTGAAATTTTTTTAACGCGCTTTTATTTATATTAAAAAGTACCTAACTTTGAGCCCACTTAGCTCCACTTCTGAGGAGTTTGTTGTGCCTCCTTCCATTGTACACTCCTCTGCTATGCCTATACCAAATTTCATGAAAATCCAACCAGCCGATCAGAAGTTACAGATTGATTTCCAAAAAATTTCGATTCTGCGGAGTAGTACTCTGTGAATTAGTACTCTATTACCATCTACTATGTGAGCAAACACATTGGTCTCATAGAAAGCCCAAATGGTCTTTGTTTTAAAAACATATACATATATTCAAAATCTTTATATCAACCAAAATATCGTTATCTTAAACAACTTCTCGGAAAATGAAAAAGTGATAACTTCAGCTAAAGCAAATCCAAATTCTATAATAATATTTGAATATGTAATTTCTGAAAAACAAGATAATATACGAGATTACTCGTGTATGGGTAGATATAGACATATTTATGTCAAACCTACACGAAAATAACTAAACATTTAATACATGAAAACGCAAATATGATTGTAATATTTAAACAAGATGAAATGAATTTACGACATATTTATAATGATCATGTTAGCGGTGATATGACATTTAAAGAATTCATGAGGACTTGCACTGAATGATGGATAGATAATTACGGGTTTCTTAATATTAGTAAGGATGATTTCGTTAGTAAAGGTCGATATAGAAAGAGTTTCGACAATTTTATTTAATTGTAAATGTGATAGCCGATACAAAGTTATCAAATACGTACTAGTATGTTATCAGTAATAAAGCAGATCGTTACCATATCGTTCACAGATCAACAACAAACACAATCAAAAATAATAAATTGTTGAAAGACATTTTAAATACAAGAAGTATTGTATTGAAAGAAAAATTAAAAAATATAAAATTAAATGAAATAGAAATAGTTAACAAAACCTTTTAGAAATATAATTGGAAAATTAGATAAATATAAATCAAACAAAGATAAAACAGTTTCAAGAACAACATCATGATGTTGATGATATATATGATTTAAATAATATTTCCAAACAATATTTCTTGTAATATTCCTATGATACGGATTATAATGATGATGACACTGGTTTTGCTAATTTGGATGAGGATATGAACTATTATATTATATCTGATGAATAAAACGAATCTAATCTCATGGACTATGAAGATTATGATCACTTTATAGCTACTATAGTCATATGAAAAGAAAAGCTTAAGAAATAGCTAGACAAATTATAAATTTTCATAGTTTAACAAAATATGAAAACTATGTTTTTAATAAAATCATAAAACAATTGTTTTAATTATTAACTTCAAACAGAAAAAACAATAAATATAAATCACAAAAACTAATATAAATAATTTACAGGAAAATTCTTAACACCAAACATTCATTATCATGAAACTCACATTAATCAATTTTTCTACAGATATTTACTTTGTTGCAATTATCAAATCTGTAACCAAACATATAAAATACACGACAATAAATTTTCCCCACAGACCTTTATTTTGTTGCAATAATCAAAACCACAAGAGTATTAACAATAATACAAAACGATTAACGTGTTACTGTATTTTGCATTCGCCAATTCTTGAAATAAAGCACTTAAATTTCAACTTTCAACAAAACTAACAGTCTTAAATTCAGGGATGAAAGCTCAGACCCCCATTTCATTTCATTAAATCGAGGGATGGAAACTCAGACCATTCATTCCATTTCAACTTTCAGCAAAACTCATTAAATCGAAACTTAGCATTCACATTATATCTACGAACACACAACAATCAACACAAAAACAACACCACTTCTACATTGAATAAAATATCAGAGAACTAATTCACTCATAACTACAACCCCAACTCTGCAAGCACATCAATTTGCATGAACAACATTCGCTGAAGGTACCTACAATACTACATTTACTCATAACCACAACCCCAACTCTGCATACACATCAATTTGTATGAAAAAAGTGCCAGTAGAGGTACGAGTACATAAACATTCTACTTGTTTATTCTTTTAATTTTCTTACAACAGCAATGTTATAATAAATAATTCTATTCATAAAATATACTGGAATATTTACTACATAAAATTCAAACAAGAGAGTTTATTAAAAACTAAATCTTTTGAATTATTAGAAATTTTAACTCTCACACACACATTTGTAGCAAACACACAACACTCGTAAACGAAAGTATAAACATTTTACAAAATATAATTAACAGATATTGTGAGTAAGTGCAATGATGAAAGTTGAACCAAGAGTCAAGACCACGACAACAACTTCTACTGCTGCCAATAGCATTACTTTCACTTGTTAAGCTTATTTATGATGACATTCTTTTCCCTTTTTCCTTTAGATCCTGGGAAATCTTTTTTTTCGTTTTGTTTTTGGTAATAATGTAGCTATTGTTTGGTAATAAAAGTTGAAATAGGACTTTATGAATAAGTGATGATGCGTTGAGTAAATATTTTGCTTTTTCTTCTTCAGAAAAAAAAACAAAGTATATTGTTTTACACAATGGTCTTGTTTGAAACTCCTTGCTCTGGTCTTTCATTTCCTTAACTACTGCTGCTGTTGTTGATTTTATGTTATTTTAATTATAATTGTGTCATAAACATATTGTTGTTATTGTTAATTATTTTTATGATTATTCGTTACATTTCGTTTAATAAAGAGCATAAAAAGCTGTAATTTATGGGGCAAAAAAAAAAAAGTTATAAAAGAATGTGTTTTTAATAAACTGAAAATGAGGAGACGTAATAAAAATGAACCATCCGTTGTTTTACATTTCGTTAAATTTCATTGCTCGATTTTAGTAACTCAGCCAAATCTAACAGATTTTGTTTATTTGCTAAGAAGAAACTCAAAAAATATTTGCTATAAATAAATAAATAAATAAATAAATAAAAAAATATGCCGTAAAATTTAAACTAATTTTTTGCTAACATAATACGGAGATTTATGTTATTTTTCTATTCTAAGATTTAAGTTCCTTTTTTTATTTTCACCCAAAAATATCGTAATTTATAGTTGTTGAATGATTTGTTGTTATAGTTGTTTACTTAACAAAGACACTTACTGTTTCGATATGAACTAGAAACTTATTTCATTGCCATCACTTGCGTAAAACATTTGGGAATTAGCAGGTTATAAAAATCTGTTGAAATCCAATACAAATACAACTCATGCGAATATATGGCAAAAAGCAATTATTTACACTTTGGCCATAAAAATAAAAAAAAAAAACCTATAACCTCTATTTCCCTCATCTCCAACCATAAAGAAATCTGTCCTAATGTGACTTTGTCCACAATCCCATCAACAAGAAAAGCTACAACAACAAACTCCTCTAGCATAAGTGCATCAATAAGCATAAAATGTTGTTGTTGAAAGCTAAATTTATTACACACATACATTTTTAAAAAATCTTTTTTATTTTCCTTTCTTTCGGTAATATATATATTTTTTTTATGGATTGTATTAGTGGGTTTAAAAGTTTTGGTTTCATTTCCTTCTTTCTTTTTTGTTTTTGGTATAATCATCAATTTTATGAGGTTCTTTTTATTTACTCCCTAAGAAAATGAAAGACGGTCACGCGAATTTGCTGTAGCTGTTTTTTTGGGTTTTATTTTCCATTTTTCTTTTTGTTTTTATATATTAAAAACGACTTTTTGAATAATGTGCGAATTACATTCAAACTTACACATTGAAGATATAAGCTTACACTCAGAGAAATATAAGAGTGCATGATTATAACTCAGTAAAATGGGAAATTAACTAAGTTCATGTATGTATTAGTTTCGCTATGTGCAAGCTGTCAAGTAAAGATTATAATGCTTAATTAGTTTGTTATTATTTACAATATTAACAATTACTATATTTTGTATTATCATATTGACACTTTTTGCACTACCTTGCGCTATATATTTCTACAAGCTGCATTTTCTATTAGCAGAAAATTGTTATGGTTAATTATTTTAAATTAGAGAATCATATAATAAAAAAGTACTCATTTAAACCCGACCATATTATACACTGCACCATTGCGTAGCTGCATAAAAATTTGGGGAGAGATCTTATATGGGTCCTGTTGCCAATTGTGGATCCATACTTTTATTAAGTTTGGTGAAAGCTTCGTCCTTGGATTTCAAGAGACATGTGTACCAAATTTCATTGAGTTACTTTCAAAATTACAATCTGTAGTTTGGTTACGGCAGACGAACGACAGACATCATTAGATTGACACAAAAAAATATTCTAAGCCGATTGTTGTTGCGTCTTAGACCAATACTTTTGGATGTTACAAACATCAGCAAAATGATATACAAAACTTTACAAAATACCAGTGGTCACTAAACTAAAAATTTTGGTGTAGTATATTTAATGGCAATTGCTGCTTGTAGAACTGTAGAATACTAAAAAATGGTAGGTCTAATATGGGTATTTCTTTTTAATGGGCACGTTTGTTTAATGACCAAAATGTGCTAAAAAGCAAGTAACACGTTTCATGCAAATCAACATTAAAGCAAAAATGCCTATCAGAAACAAATTTAAATTGCAAAGATTTCTACTTAACATTGATTTTTATACTCGTGTAATATACATATTTTATTTATTTATTTATTTATTCCACATTTTGACTATTTTTTCTACTCTTTTTCATTGCAGATTGATATAATCACCAATAATGTTTATACTGCCTACTTTTGATTATGAGCCTAAATGTAAGGTTTAAAGGTTGTATGAGAGAGTGTGTATAGAGTTTTTATAAGCAGAGCAAAAAAAAAAAAAGAAGGAACAAAAACAAAAAGAAAACAACAGCAAAATGACTTTTACGATTTCCTAAAATCCAAAAACCATGCGTTCCGCTACAATAATAGTTAAAGTAGCAGCAGAATGTTCTTCATCGTCTTCGATAAATCATCTTAAATTTTCAAGTGGTTTTTTTACAACAACTGCATCTACAACAACAGGAGGAAGATCTATAAACAACAAATTAAAAACAATAAGGACACATCAACAACTAACATAACAGTTGTAGTTGTAGTGATAGTATCAGTTTAAGTAGCAGTCATATCTTTGAATAATAACAGCCGTAAACGATTAAATTAACTACACATCAATCAACATACGTTACGGCAACAGCTACAAAAATAATACCAAGAAGAGCAAAAAAAAAAAAAAAAGAAAAACGAAAGCAAAGGAAAGGAAAAGGGCAAAGTCATTATCATCGTCAGCAACATCAACAACATAATCGACATCCTTCATATCATCACCATCATCATCGTAATTGCCTCCACTAGTTTTAGAATTTCTATACTTTTGTTAGATTTTTAAATTTAAAACCCAAAAAAGAAGGAGAAGGGTGACGACAAATTTAGAAAGCCAAGTAACAATTACAACAACAATTTCAGCTATTTTGTAACAGAAAATTGTGCTAAACAACGACAACAACAAGAACAATATGTCGTTGCTACCGTTGCTGCCTTTGAATTTTAACTTGTGGTCTTCAACCACTACAACAGGACTTGTATGTGTCATATTGATGACAGCAATAACAAATGGTAAATTTTTGGCATACGACATCTGAATCATAGACCTGCACTCTCTAAAAAAGCCGCACATATACACACATATTTGAACACTTTAACTGGTAATCCTCTCAACCAGGGTTGTCAGATTAGGGAAAGTTTTTCCCTTGATCAGAGATTTTTCATTCTTTTGACCCTATACCTTATAGTTTAGCCATAAAATCAATGTTTAAGTTTTCCATACAAAAATCGATTTATGGTCAGATATATGAGTGATCAAAGATTTACTCTATTTTTGCCTTAACACTTCCAGTTTAGCTACAAAATCGATTTTTAAGTGTTCCATATAAAAGCCGACTTTTGGTAGGAAATATGAGTGATCGCAGAATTTCACTCTTTTGGCCTCCTCCAGTTAAGCTATAAAATCGTTTATTTATGTTTTCTACATAAAAATCGATTTTTGGTGGAAAATATAAGTGATCGCAGAATTTCACTATTTTCTCTATCTCCTCTTGTTTATTTATAAAATCGATTTTTATGTTTTCCATATAAAAATCGATTTTTGATAGAAAATATAAATAATCACAGATTTTCACTCTTTTGGCTCCATCTCTTCTGGCTTAGCTATATGTTTCCCGTATGAAAATGGATTTTTGGATTTTGAAAATGGATTTTCTCCTCTAGTTTAGCTGTAAAATCGATTTTTATTATTTCCAGTTCACTATTTTTATTTTTATTACTTCCAGTTCACTATTTTGACTCTATCTCCTCTAGTTCAACTATAAATTCGATTTTTATTATTTCCATATAAAAATCGATTCTTGGTAGAAAATATAAGTGATCACAGAATTTCACTAGTTTGGCTCTATCTCCTCTAGTTTAGCTATAAAATCGATTTTATGATTTCCATATACAAATTTCACTTTTTGTCTCAATCTTCTCCAGTTTAGCTATGAAATCGATTTTTATGTATAATCACAAGTTTTCATTCTTTTGGCTTCATTTACTCTAGTTTACATTTAAAATGGATTTTTAATTTTGTCGTATAAAGACCTATTTTTGTTCGGAAATATAAACAGTCACGCAAGAAAATTTTCAATTTTGGTTACCCTGTTTTCAGCGGTTAAAATACTGTATCCGAGTACACATTTTGAAAGCGTGATGAAAAGTCCTTTAAATTAAATTTTAATTATGAAAATTCCAGCCGCATTTATAAATGTTAGTAAATCCCCATAGTTCCAAATTATGTCCCCTAAACTATTTTGGACTATCACTGATATATTTTTATATTTTTATATTTTTCCTATAGAGAAGTCAATAATTTATACAGATTTTTTTTACATATAAAATAAACAAAACTATATATATATATATATATATATAGTGCCACTAATAAAATTCTAGACATTTTTTAAAATTGAGTTCGTATATGTGAATGAGCTTATGTGTGTTAATGTATATTTTTATTGTAATGTGATAATGTGAGTTTTTCATATCCTCTTTTTTAATGGCTTTGTGAATATTGCTGTTAGTTTGTATTTAATCTTTTTTTTTACAGTTTTTGCCATCGACTGCTTCAAGTGTGTTTCATATAATGGCGCCAACAAGGCTTGTGATGATCCTTTTCACAATAATTACTCAACCGGTATATTGGAATCACCGTGCATGGGTGGGCGTAAAGGTAGAAATGGACTATTTCCTGCTACAGCATGCATTAAAATTGCTGGTTACTTTGGTAAGTTTATGTGAATGCAATTTTGTTTGGTTTTTCCAATTATTTTCACAAAGATCACAAAAAAAACAGAAAATAAACGATTTTTATTGTTGATAATCGTTGATGATTTATGGCGATTATATGATGATTATGAGTTATTATATGCGACAATGTTATTTTGTTTATCCTCGAAATTAAGGAAAACTAAGAAGAAGACAAAGTCATATTTTTATAGTCAGCTAATAAAATTTTAAAAAATTGTCTTTAAAAATTTTTTTGCAATCATCAACATTTTTCAATTTATATAAAATAAAGTATCTACATCTACGTCTTACATTCTTCAAATTATACATACAATTTTACACCAGTGGCGAAACATTTGAATAAAAATTTTTATTATATTACAGAGATTATTAGCTTTCATTTGGCACCAATATTGGTTTAATATAATTTTCGTAAATATTTTATATATATCGTTTTTTTAATTATATATTTTCGATACTTTAAAGTCCTTTTGCAAGAAAATTTGACATCCAGAAAAACTGAGTACGCAGTTTTATTATGTATGATCGCTAGCTTCATGCTTGTGCCGATTTCTTCATGTTTAAATAAATTTTTGAGAATTAAAGCTCGGTGTAATAAGTAATTTTTTGTAAAAATTTGTTTATGGAAAAACCATAAGTACCCAGTAAACACAAGGTAAAAAATTTTAAAAACTATATTTTTCCATTTCATATCAAACTTATACATATATCCGTCCTCAAATCACCAAAGAAATTTTAGATGAAACATTTTCTTGACAAAATTAATATTTACTATTTAATTAATAATCGTTATTAATCTATTTAATTAATTTCCATTGACAGATAAAAATGGTCATACCATAACCGTTAGAGGATGTGCTCTTGATAGTGGCACTTTAACCACAGATACGGAAATTATACGCATGTCACATTGTGGTAAATTCTACTATGACGGAGAGTAAGTAAAAATATACCAAAGCTTTATGTGAATAATTAAACGTTCAATTTAATTGTTTGAAAATCAATTTCCTTTTTTTTATATATATTCAGCTATGTACATGGCTGTCTACAAAGTTGCAGTGATGCTGATGCCTGTAATACCGCCTCCCAAACTCTACACATATCATCAATGACATATGTTAGAATGAAATATTTATTGATTTCTTTAGTCGTAATATTTATGAACAATTATCAATTGGATACCAGGTAGCATTATGTTCTCTAATTATTATCGTCGCTATAGTCCAAAATATCTAACTATAATTTAGATCATTAATATTAAAATGAAACATAAACCAAAAAGATGTAGAACAAAACAAAAAATTAACTATAAATCATGATAAGAATTTATTTATTATTAAGCTGTAAATTTTGAAAGCATTTATAGCAAAAAAAATAAAAGTAATAAAAATACGAAAATACTAAAATAATATCAAGATTATAATATAACGACTACAATATATTTAAAAACCCCCAGAAGAACATTTTATGAATCGAAGTAAGAAATACGAATAAATTCACACATTTTACACAATAAATTTATTGCAAACTAGTCTACTACTTGTTCGTTCACACATCGTTCACAAAACAAACATCTATTTTTTTGAAAAGAAAAATAAAAAGTGTTTTAAAGTTTTTCTTTACGTTTTAATACACTTCGTATTCTTAAATCAACAAAAAAAAAAAAAAAAAAATAATATTTAAAAAGTTGTATTTTTTTAAGCATTAAAAAATTTAATTTTTTTCTTGTTTTTAAGTCAATCACCCATAAAATATGAAAATGTTTTTACTAGCTAGAAATGTTACAAAAAAATAAAAAAGCAAAATGAAAGAATAAAAAAGCAAATGTTTCATTTGGCACGTAACTTTGTCATTATACACTCAAATAAATTTTAACGATATCGAAGGCGATTTTAATTTTTTCCTTTTTTTTATTTGGTTGGGTTATTTTTTGTAATTTGTTCTCTTACAAGTGAATTAACATTATTATTATAGTGAACAGAGATTTAATATAATAAAATCAAATTAAAAAATCAGCTACAACAACAAACAATTTTATTTTTTTTTAAAAATTCTTTAAACTTTATTATGTAACTTTGATATTTATTTCTTTATTATTTTACTTATTTATTGATAATTTATTGTAACATAAAAAGCCTCGTAAGGCTTAAAATTAATTTAATTCTTTTAAATCTCTGTTTAAAAACATAATATTAAAAAAGTTAAGTGAAGTAAAAACTTAAATGTGATTTAAATTTAATGCAATTTATGTACTAAGTATTACAATTTGGTTATTTTTAAATAACTATGTCTATATTTAATATATACTAACTATGTAACTAAAAAAAAAGTAGATTTAATAAAAATTATAAAAAATGTCTTAACTTTTTATGAATACAATTAGTTAACTAATTAATTTAAATTTATTTACTATATAATTGTATCTATTTTAAAGTTTTATATACTTATAGTTTTATACTTTATAAATGCGAAAAAAAAAAATTGTTTAAATATTTTACAAAAAATCTAATAAAATCTTAAACTGTTTCTTCGAAAATTTTTCCCATTACAATATTTTAAAATTGTTAAACATAGAAAAGAAATAGATTTAATTTTAGTTTGATAATAAACTTTAGTTAATTTAAGAAATTCCCAATTTCTGTGTCATTTGCTAAAAAATCTTTAAAAATCAACTTCGTGCGTTTCGTTATTTTTTTTCAAAACTGAATTTTATTATTTAATTTATAAAACCCATTGTGCAGTTTTTCCCTTTATTTTATAATAGTACATTTATAAGTTTTTATTGTAACTAAAATTAAAAAATATTTTACCACTTGTAGTTAGATTTTATGTTAAATATTTCATTAGTTAAAAAAATTAATCGAATAAAAAAAAGAAGAAAAATAATAATTCTTTTTCTAAATTTAAATTATATTAATTCAGGAATTTTAAATTATTTATATATTAAAAATAATACAAAAACTTGTATATACTAACACATATTTAAGCAAATATATGTAAACATATGCAAACAAAAGAAGTAAATACGTAGGGATGTATTTAAAACAAATTGTTGAGTTAACAAAAATTTTAAAACATATTCCTTTTTTCATAATGTACCCTACACCAATATAGGTGGGGAGAATATTATGCTTTTATGCTGAAGTTTATAGCATTTAAAAATACTGGTTTAAGGCCCACCTTAATGAATACCAATCGGCTTAGAATAACATCCTGATTCGATTTAAGGATGCCCGTCCGTTCGTCTGTCTGCCTAGTAATCAAACTACAGGTTGCAATTTTAAGAATAATTAAATGAAATTTGGTATCAAAGTCTCGCAAGTTCCAAGGGCGATACCTATTGAAATTTGTTATGATCGATTCATTATTTCACCTATCCCCCACACAAATGTTTAACTCTCATAAAAGGCTTAATTATACAAATATTTTAATGAAATTCAACATATATGAGTATAAATCTTTGTGCCAAATTTCATGAAGATCGGTCCATAATTGACTATAGATCCCACATAAACCTTTCCTTGAAAAATCAATTTTATTTGCATAAATTCTACACAATTGTTAATATCAAGTTATTATATGTCACATATAAATTTTATATAAGTAGAACCACACTGCCACATTTTATGACGATCGGTCCGCAATTCACCATAGCCCTCTTATAAGGCCCACTTCCAGGAATCTCCCTAAAGTGCATAAATCACATATAAATATTAATATAAACATAGTATAATCCATACCTATGTTTTACAGAAATATACATTACACTTAAAATAAGTATCGGTCCCATAATTACACAATGGTGTAGGATATCATATGGTCGGGCTTGACCGACTATATCTTTCTTACTTGTTTTCTTTAATAAATTGTATATAAATTAGAAAAAAGGACAAAAAAAATTGCTAATTGAATGCATATTAACAAGTTTATCATTAATAAAGTCTATGATAATTCAAAAAAACAAATAGATAAAATAAAACAAACAAAACGGAATTATGCTAATTTTTAAGTAAAACACCAACAAATAATATCTCTCAACAGCCACAAACTAAATTTTAACAAAAGTCTCTGCGTACATAACACATACAAATAAGTATTAAACAGGATATGCAAACATTACAATTTTCAATTTCAAACTTTATTTAAAATGCTGACGTAGGCAAAAAAAGTTTACAATCTTGTCAACAAATATTACTTATTTTGTATATTAATTCAGTTAAGATAATAATTTTAGTTATTTATATTCTAAAACCAAAATTATGTTTTCTAAAATAAAAGCCCTCTTTAATTTTAAAATGTTAAATACACCACAGTATATATAAACACATAAAATACATATATAAACAAAATAAAATAAAAAAAAAAAAAAACAAAAAAGCCTAAGTAAATAAATAAAACATAACAAGGTAAATATAAAAGGACCAAGTTTAATATAAAAATACATACATAGATATATATAAAATAAATCAAAAACAGAGGTTAAGCCAAGTCAAGGTGTGATAATAAAAGGATTTTTTATTCAAACATAAAACAAACACCTACTAAATCAGCAAACAAACAAATAAACACAAATTGTAATAAAATATAAAAAACAAAAATAATTAACATTCTTCATTTAAACACAAATGAGCTTGTTGTTAAGGTTTCCTTTATATAAAATAACGAAAAATTTAGTCAAATAAAACAAAAATACATATTACATGGGCTTCAAACAAAATGTTAACTTTGCTCTCGAAACAAAAAAAAATCGAAATTTAAATATTAAACTTTTTAAATAATGTCCAAAAAAGCTTGCATTATCATCAAAAACTAAACAATAAACTAAGATAAACATAAAAAATCAAAATAATAAAATTCAAAAAAGCCAAGCTTAATTAAATTGTTAATTACTCACAAAATGCTTGTTTTCTCTAAAAAATAAAAAAATATTCTATTAAAAACAAAAGAAAAAAACTGACCAAAAATTTTAAAATTGTAATTTTCTATTTCAAACATGTTTCCAATATTTAAGCTAAAAAAAATCAAAAGCGAATTAATAAACATATGTATAAAATTTGCTAAGAGAAATAAAAGAAATTACATTAAATATATTTTAAATTAATACATTTATTGTACATGTATATTTATTGTTTGCATTTACAAGCATTTGCTTATAAAACAAATAAAAAAGAAATAAAAAAAATAATAAACAAAAATAAAATAAAAAATGCATTACAAAATAAATTATCACTTAAATGAAAATTATTAAAAAAAATAGTAATAATGGAACGTTGGTAGTTTTATTTCTACATCTATAAAATATCTTTTAAATATTCCTGATCTTCTTTGACAAACTTATCTGCCATATCTTCAGGTATATCCACTTGTTTGTAGTTGTCCAAACCAATTTCGTCTTCTCTTCTACAAACAAAAGACAAATATAAAAAAAATTAGCAAATATATACAACTTAAAAAATATAAATTAAATATACGTACTTTATTAAAATGTCTACAACATTTTCGCATGCCAATATACATTCTTTGTCCTTGCCCTCTTTAGCTTCCCATTTGTGATATTCTCGTAGAATTTCATAGACACCTTTTTGTCTTAATTGCTCTCTTGATTTCTTGGTGGAACATAATTGTAACAAAGATTCCAAAAGCATTTTACGTAAGTCAGGATCTTCTTCGCGTGTTTTTGTTTCGGGTAAGTACTAAAATTATAAAAAAATCAAATAAAATTTGTTTATAAACTTTTGAAATTGTTAGAAAAATGTTAGTTAGAAAATGGATAGATAGATAGATTTCAATACAACAGTTATGAAATTTAAAACTGTCGTACATGACAATGTATTTGATTATGTATTGAGTCTCCCATATTTGATGCACTTATTCATATCTTCACCATTTATAAAAAAAAACTTTGCAGTCCATATATCCCATATTTTACAACTAAAAATTTGTGTGTCAGAGAAAACTTTTGAAATGGCCTATTGTACACTAGGTCACATTGAATAGGTCATTAGATCATTCATAGTTTAATAAGAAAGTGACCGCATAAGCCCATCTGATTTACAATTCTTTCATGTGTGAGGTCATACTTATATAATTTTCATAATATACTATTAATTTACATTTGAAAATTAAAGGAAAGATTTTTTTTATCGTAAAAGTATTGAAATTTACTTTAATGAAGAATTTTCATTCATAAAAGAAGGAAAGAAGATCGAAAAATATGAGATTTTATACAGAATAAATATATTTTCATATGATACTCAAGCTTCTGCAAATAAGATTGCTTTCAAGTACACCTTTTACAATAGGTAGTACACTTTCACAATAGGATTTTTGCAAGAGGTAACTATTTGTTTACGGATAAATTTATATAAAATTAAAGTTTTTTTTTTACATCTTAATTCACCAGGCTTTAAATTTTAATCTAATATCCTGGAAACAGAAGATTTTTATGTACCAAATTTGAGATAATATATATAAATTCAAAAGTTTTTTTAAACATAGATTTGGAGGAATAAAATTTAAAATTCTGAACTATTTAAATTTCAATTAGAATTATTTCATATGGAAATTAAGAAAATATCATCAAAAATATTCAAAATCCCGAATCTTATTTGTGATAAATTAACCCCACCAAATTTAAATTGTTTCGACTTATCGCTTTAAAAGATATTTCTCTTTGGAACTAAAAATTTAACAAGTTTTATCATTAAAAAGACAAATTAATTCAATACAATTTCACACACATATTCTTACATTCACACAAAATATACACACAATAATACATAAGTAATAAGAAGAAAATTATTGCAGAATAATTACATAATAATCTAAATGATTTTATGCAATTTAGCGCTATTCCTGGAAGTGGGTTTATATGGGAGCTATGGTAAATTATGGACCGACTCTCATAAAATTTAGCAATGTTATTTTTACCTACATAAAACTCATCGAATATTAACTTTATACTAACATTCGTATAGGATTTATGCACTTTAAAGTGATTTTCAGATGAGGGACTTATATCGTAGTTATGGTCAATTGTGGACAGATCTTCATAAAATTTGGTACAAAGATTGATACTTGTACAGAACTTCTTTGCACCGAATTTCATTCAAATATTCTTATTTTTTAACCATTTTTGAGTGTTTAAACTCTATTCTGGGGGGACATTTGTATGGGGGATAGGTGAAATAATGGACCAATTTCAATAGGCTTCGTCCTTCAACACAAACGCATAATACCCCAATCACTTATGGTGGTGTATGGTATAAAAATATGCAATAATAATTACAACTTAAATACACTTCAGTTTTATATATAAATTTTGTTAACTTTTTAAAATTTCTTAAATTTTATTGTTAAAAATTTTATTAATTTCCCTGTCAAATTTTCTTAAATATGTTTTTATATTATTCATAATTAGTTAAAAACTTTTTAACGACAAATATTAGTCTTAAATTTAATATAATAATATGATGTTTAGAATTTCTTTTTAAATAAATAATGTTAGTTTAGTATGAAAAATTATTATTTATTTTTTTTTTTTTGTTTGTTTGCATTTGTAAATCGATTTAATATAATTTTGCTACCTAAATTTAGATTTATTTTATTTTAGGTTCAGTGTAATATCTTATAATGTAATCAAATAAATTTGGTTATATTATATATTTATATTATTATATATAAAAATTTTATTTATTCCGTTAAGTCGAAAAATATAATTTTTTATCGACAACTTCAGATTTTGAGGGTGTATCGAAAAGTCTAAAAATAACAAAATTATTTAATCAATTGCTTATTCGATTGCAAACATTTAGATATAAAATGAAAGCTCTTGGATGTGCATTTATAAAAAGAGAAAATCATTTTTTATAATATAATACCCGGCCTTCGCCGGCCGGAAGGTCACTACTTCTGTGGTATGTTCAAAAGCGGCGTCGCTTACATAATTTTCTGAGTTTCTTAGGAAAGTACGTTTTTCAATATAGAACATCTATAACATCGAAACTATTCAGTTGCACTCAAAAATTTCTACATCATTTCTACATAAAAAACGAAATCGGAGTTGAGTCAGAACATTCAATTTAAATTAACCTACATATTTAATTTAAACTACGATTTGAAATTCGTTATGTAACGACTTTCTGCTAAATCACTGAATATGCCATGTCTGTCGTTTTCTCTTCCTGAAATTGCCAGTTAACTTTCTTACAAAAAAAAAAAAAAAAAAAAAAGAGAAAAGAAGACTTCATATTAGTTAACGTCTTTTTAGCGAAAAAACATGATGACATCACTGTGCATTTCACTTAAACTCTTCTTCTCAACAAGTGAATGACGCGCAATTTATTCGCAAAGTAGGGTTCATCAAATCCATCTTCGAACAATCGACTGTTTGTTGAAAAAAGTAGAAATTGAAAATTGTCGAGAAATCGACTTTCTTGTTGCGGTAGTCGGAAAGACGAATAAAGTCGAAAATAGTTCAAAAGTCGAAAAAATATTCTTTATTTAAAAGGAATAGTTTCTTAGCAGTTTTTATTGGAATAAATGATGTATTTCTGTGTGTAACCAGCACTTTCATTGCATAGATTGTCTGTTAGTTTATATATATATATATATATATATATATATATATATATGTAGTATATATAGTATATATATGAGTGCATATATTTTGCATATATTTTATAATATTTTTGAGACAAATAAGAAAAGAAGCGAAAATATCGAAAAAAGTCGAAAATAGTCGGAAAAAATTCAAAAAATGTCGAAAAGTCGACTATTTCAAAATTGAAAAAAGTCTAAAAGTCGACTTCTTAAAAATTGAAGAGTCAAAAAGACGAAAAATCTATTATTTAAAAATTTAAAAAAGTCGATTTTTTGTTCCAACTATAAAACCCTATCGCAAAATAATGCAAATTGAAAGATAAAAAAGTTTAAGTAAATTTTTTAGTGAAAATAAATAATTGAGTTAAAGTTTATAATCAAGAGAATTAAAGTGTTAAAATAAATTTTAATGCAAAAGAGTAATGAAAATTTTGTGAAAATCTCTAGCAAAAAAAAAAAAAAACGAATGTAACGGCACTTTATGAAGGAAGTAATAGTAAAGGTTAGTAAATCACTACTGTTTAATATATATTCCAATAAACTTACTTGCAATTCCAATGGTAGCAATTCATTTTCTTCATCCGTAAACTCTTCGGGGCCACAAAGTGGATATAAAATAGCATAGAGGATATCATCAGTTTCTCTTAGAATGATATCGTGATATGCAGGGTCAAAGCAAATATTCTTTAATATGCCTATGGTACCGCCACGGCGAACAATGGATTCTTCATAAGAAGCAAAAGGTAAAATTTTGTCTAATAGATTGTATTTGTTGTGACAAAACAATTCACGACCTCTACTAGTTTGTGTCATGTTACAGAAAATAGGAGCCAAATAATGCAACTTAGCTTTCTTTTTATTGTAGTCTAATTTAGCAAAAGCTTTTGCTAAATTCAACATAGTTTTGGGATCTTCTTCTAATTCGTCTAAAATTTCATGAGCCAGAGACTCCACACGCGAAAGATTACTTAAAACCATAGTCCAGGGATCAGCCAATTCGGAATTTTCATCAGTAATGTGTTTAACAGCGGCAGAAACGATTTTGCATTTCTAAAAATTTAACATAAATTAAGAAAACGTTTGATATTTAAGTAAAATTTTAGTACTACTACCGGATGAACTTGTTTAGCGGTTTGGAAAATTTTTATAGCTCCATCCTCATCGGCTGTTAAATTTATCAAACACAATACAGAGTCTTTTGAAATTGCTAAAGTTGAGTCGCTAGTTAAATTAAATAGAGCTATTATCATATCATCCTGTGATAATATTACTGCTTTTCCTTCTGGAGAACCAGTAAGACCTGTAATATAATAATTGTCCACATTAGTTCAAAAAACTGGGATAGAACCATTCACCTCACCTAATAAGTGTGTTAGGGCCACAGCCTTTAAATCCAATCTTTGTGTTGGTTGCATAAATTGTATAAATTCCGATAAGCTTTCCATATTGTTTGTTTTTATTTAATAAAATTATTTTAAATAATCTTCAACTTGCTTATTTTGTTTACTTATGCCAGAAAGAAAAAAACTGTGCTGCTCACAGCTGTTTTATTTTACACGTGCGATAGACATGAGGTGCCAGATTGCTTTATTTGTTGTTTATTTTTTGTTTCATTCCATGTTGTTTGAGTAGAAAAATATTACTATCTCGTTAAACCACCAACATATTTATGTGATTTAAAAATTAGCTTTTTTTTTAAATTTGTTTTTTTTTTTTAAGAAGAGGTTTTAAATTCCATATTTAAATTTTTAAATTTCTCTGAACGTATTTATATTAACACATTTTATAGTATTTTTTAAATCAACTCTGCTATTTTGTTATTAAAGTAGTTTAAATGTAAATTGTTTAAGTTTTCGGAAATAACACTTTTTATTTAAAAAGACAAATATACAGAAAATAAGTTAGTTTAGTTCTTCGGTAATGAATAAAACATTTCAAGGGTATTTAATTTTTTCTTTATTTCAAAAATTACAAACAAGCAAATAGGTAAAAAATAAATATTATAAATATCAAATGTATAATATTCAAATAAGTAAATAAATAAAAGAATTATACCAACAATAAATTTTTTATATGAAATTACAATTATAAATTAAGAATGAATCAGCGATAGAATTTGAATATCAATATTTTTCAGTTTTGGCTAATATTATAAAGGTTTTTTAAAGATTCTATTTTCCGACAGGAATAAAACTGTTATACAGTTGTCAGATCATGAAACCCTATTTTCCTTTATCGAAAATCGTCGTTCATTTCGAGAATGTTGTCATGTTACCTACCGTCTATACTAGCCATATTTTTTTTTTTTTTTTTTTTTGTTGGAACATTGAACAAAATTTTGTGCGCTGATTTATTTGGATAGTGTGGACCAAACTTGTTCATATTTCGTCATTTTGTACATGGAAGAAGAGGCGCTGAATGTAAAAGTATCGAAGCGACACTGACGGCAAACAAAAAATTATGATTTGTTCGACAAATGCTTTGCCTATTAAAAAAATGTGTGTGTTGCTCTGCAGACGTTTTGTTTTTGTGCAGACATGAAAAAGGTTAGTATAGATGTAGTGTTACACTATTTTATGGTAATTTTCTGTTACTCGTGGTCCTCATCTAACATAAAATATTTAATATTAACATTAACATTATGTTAATGGTAAACGTGGACCGTTCAAGTTGATGTTAATTAATTTAACCTATTGTCTACATTAGGCAAATTTTTATCAAAACAAATGTCAAAATCAGTACGAATATATACAAGGCAACCTTTGTTAAACAGCTGATTATTATTTTGGTAGTTACAGTTGCCAAACTGCATATATAAAAAACAATAATGGATACGCCATATTATTGTTTTTGTGCAACTGTTGCCACCTTCCACAAATTCGTTTGTCTTGATAAAAAATTGTCTAATGTAGACACTATGTAATAGCCCACCTACATGTAACATAATATGAAAGATTCTTTTGTCAGAGAGTGTCAAATTCGTTCTCTGAGAGAATTATCTCATGAGTAGATTCAAATATTAGTATTATAAGAAGTATTATGAGAGTGTTGTGATGAGATTTCTCTATACAACCATCTTATAAGATGAACTGTAAAAAAAAAAAAATACACATATACAAAAGTTTGTTTGTGTATGCATGTGTATTTTGGAAATTACTAAAAAAACAATGTTTTTTTATAAAATTGTTTCCTTTTAATGATTGTTTTACATTTTAAAAAACACTTTTATAAAAATTGTGCTAGAAAAGTACGAATTTATTAAATAAAAAGACATGTTTGCTCTTACTAAATGATTTTGTGCTTTGCAAGTTTCGCAATTAAAAATATTTCTGTTTGTAATTAAAAAATTAATAAGTGAGTGATACATCTTCTATATTGCATCTAATGAAAGGGAAGCAAGATTAGTACCGCACATTTTTTAAAGGAAGTCGAGGCTTTCTTTGAGGAATTTTCATAGAAGGTAAAGTGGAATGTGTTTATTTTTTTTTCGGAGAGGTGTGGAGGAATTCGCAAAGGACTGCAGGGTTGAAGCACTAACATGTTTTTTACTAACACAAACATAGAAATTATTGCATGTGCTTGGAAGGCAACAACAAATTAGCATGAAGAAATTAACATGAATGTACGCCATAATGAAAACATTGAAATTTGAACAGAAAATGTTAACATTATGTTTAAACATCATCTCATCTCTAATGAAAACTACCCGTTAAGTGATAAGGCTAATTTTTGGCTCAATGGGTATATCAACAAGCAATCGTGGCAGATTTATAGTGATTCTAAAGAAACAAAAAATCAGTGTGTGGTACTCTTTATGGGGCAGTAGAATCATCAATCCTTAGTTCCTTAAAAATGAGAAACGCGTGAATATTACCGTCGACGGTGGATGGTATAGAGCCGTGATTACTAATTAAATTGGATAAAATGTTTGCTTAAAACATATTTTCCTATAGGACGATTAAAAATGCAGCATGACAAACAAACGACTTATAAAAAGGAAATATCTTGCGGATGCGCTATTTTGCTTATTTTCTCTGGGTTACGTAAAGTCATTGGATAATTCTAATACGACTTGGATACCAAGATATGGCCTTAAGTGGTTGAAAATATGACATCCAGAATGAGCTATATCTCAGAGAGACACACATTGAAAAATTTGGCGATTAATTGAAAATTAATATTTTGAAAAAATAATTGATTCTAGGTAAAATATATAAAATGAAGCGTCATTATCTGTTAAAAAAAAAATTCTTTAATTTTTTTCACTCTCCGTATAGAGCACTGCCAAAGTCACACATTGTTTGTAATTTTAAATCACAGTGGTAAAAACTGAAAATAGATATTTTTCAAGTTTATATTTTTGTGTTTTATTTCATAATAAGTAGTTTTTTTACAATGGAGTTGTTAAGCATAAGTATTTAGAAACATATTTATGTATTTTTTGTTAAAATTAATGTTGTACAAATATTTTTAATATATTTTTTTAATTGGTCTAAAAACGGGCATTTTTTACATATATAGAAATTGAAAAAGCTTTTAAACAAACTTGGGTGAAAATAAAAATAAAAATATGTGTATTATAAAAATAAAAATAAATCATTTTGCGATTTGGAATAAAAAATATTTAAAAAAATTTCAAGGTAAATATGCTTGTTTTCATAATAAAAACTAAATAAAATTAAATTAATAAAAATATATTATTAACTTAATTATATGCATTATTTAATAAGAGAACTACACAGAATTTTCAGAAAATTCTTAAAACAAGTAGAAAAGTAACAGTAGAGCAAGTTCTGCTTTATAAAGTCACTTTAATGAGCAAACGTAATTATAAATTTGCGTTGACATGATAGGGTCTTGTCTGAAGCTATGATTATTTATGGACCGGTACTTCTGACATTAGTCTGTATGATTAATTCTTAATTGAGATTTATTTTTAATAAATTTTATATTTATACGATCATTTATATAGGAATTATGAACGAAAAAGTAATTCCGGGAGGTGTTCCTGTATGCGAGGTACGGTTAATTTTGGACAGATATTTATGTGCTTTTGACCTATTTTCAGGAGAATTTAATATAGGAGCTGGGTGAAATAATGATTGCAACCAATTTTATTGTGTTACATTATCGGCCCAAAATAGGCTTAAGTACCAAATTTCATAAAGTTACCTTTAAAACTTTGGCCTACAGATTAGCAGAAATTATGATTTTAGATGCATGGACAGCCGAAC
Organism: Protocalliphora azurea; assembly: GCA_932274085.1. Classification (NCBI taxonomy): domain Eukaryota; kingdom Metazoa; phylum Arthropoda; class Insecta; order Diptera; family Calliphoridae; genus Protocalliphora; species Protocalliphora azurea. The sequence goes on from OW026519.1 coordinate 3,536,472, forward strand.
GGACAGAAGTTCACGTTAAAAAAAATTAAAATTCCAAAAGTATTTTTTGGATGTATTTTTTGAGCTAATTATTACAAAGCGCTATACACCTTCCCTGAATTAAGCGTCATTTTTGGCGATTCTATCCCACTGTGGGACGCAGTGCTGCATGTGCGAAATCATATTCAAATACTAATGACATAAAGTTATCCTTCTAATAAATGCTATTTTTGTTTGTATTTATAATCTCAGCATATTATGTCAATTCAGTTAAACATTTTCAGATTTAATTTCATCAATAAAAAAACTTTAGAAAATAGCTCATTGTAGTGAAAAATAAAATCAAAGAAATATAATTGATGTTAATAGCTGTTTCTTGAACCGTTTTATGGAATTAGTTCTGAATTTAAAATTTCGAACAAAAATCATTGACTAAAGATCTAATTCTAGAACCGTTCCATACTAGCTAAGTAACACATCCCCAGAACTAGTTCTGAGGATGACAATTTCGAAAAGTATTATTATCGTTACGACAAACTAGAATAGGTACAGGTTATTGTCATGCTTTCCGGAACTGTTTGTATTTTTTTCCTGTGTTTTATCAAAATTAACAAAAGTTTTAACTTAATTTTGCTTATTAATTTTATCATGAACTATTTAATGGTATTATTTAATTTACTTATTTTATACCAAAAATTCCTAATTTGTTCCTTTATATATTTCCTGTTTTCTGTCTTCACAAAAACATGAATTACAAAACTAATTACATAAACAGCATATTTTTATGCCACCATAGGTGGTGTGTAGTCGATCTAACGGTGTCCGTCCGTCCATCTGGCTGGCTGACCGCGTAAACCTTGTGCACAAAATATAGGTCGTAATTTTGAAGATATTTCAATGAAATTTGGCACGTAGGACTTTCATAACACAAGGACGAAGTCTATTGAAATTGGTTATGATCGGCCCATTATTTCACCTAGCTGCCATACAAATGTCCTCCCGAAATAGTGGTTTAACGACGTAAGGAAGTCTTGTATAAGTTTCAATCTTTGTGCCAAATTTCATGAAGATCGGTCCATAATTGACCACAGCTCCCATATAAAACCCTCTTCAGAAAATCACTTTAATGTGCATAAATAACATACACATGTTAGTATCAGGTTTATATTCGGCACAAATAAGTTTTATGTAAGTAAATCATAGTGACAAATTTTATGAGGATCGCTCCATAATTTACCTTAGCTCTCATATAAGCCCACTTTCGGGAATCACCCTAAAGTGCATAAATTTATATAAATGTTAATATTAACGTAATATTGTGTATTCGTATATTTTATTTTACACTTAGTAAAAGTATCGGTCCACAATTGTCCACATGTCTAATATAAGACCCCTCCACGAATTTTGATGGACATGCACAATGGTGCGGGGTATCATATGGTCGGACTTGACCGACTATATCTTTCTTACTTGTTTTTTTTTTGCAAATATAATAATTTTTTTTATAAATATCATTTGTGGTCATTTTGAGAACATATTATGAAAATAATTACGTTGTGCTGATGTTAGCAATAATGGTAGAAAGCCAATGTACGCGGCAAGCGGCGACAGGCGGCAACCAACTGAAAAATCAATCATTTGTTCAAAAAAGGAAAATTTGAAAACATTGCATTAAATTTGATCTGACAATGCTGTGAAACGTGGCCGAAGGGTAAAGTTGAATTTGTTTAAATTTTTTCATATGGACCGCGCAACTGCGTGAGAAAACAAGATCAGCTGATTGCCGCTACGACTCATTAGTTGGGAAAACGTATAATTTTAGACATTTTTTTTCGACTTTTTAAATTTTTAAAAATCGATCATTCGACTTTTTTACTTTTTGCAATAGTCTACTTTCGACTATTTTCGACTTTATTTTCACCTTTTCGACTTTTTGATTTTATATATTTTCGATATTTTTCGTCCTTTTTGAGTTATAAAAACTTAAAAGATATAAAATATATATAACGCAATCAAAAATATTGATAAATTAACAGAAAATCTATATGATGAAAGTGCTGGTTATACACACAGATAAGTTCTTTTTAAAAACTACTATTTAAAACAATTAGATGCACAGAAAAAAAATATTCCATAACATTTTTCTATTAATTTGTAATTTCATTTAAAATTAAAAATTAATAATATATGGTTATTAATGTAATTGACTTTCTAATTGATTTAAATATTGTGAACTACGTCGTAAAAAAAATAATAATAAAATATAAAATTTGGAAATATAATGTAATTTTATGACAATTATTAAAGATTTCTAATCGCTTGGACTTTACTGAAGAAACAATATCGAGTAATGGAGATTATAAAGGTTTTCTGAGGTGTCAAAGATGACGTAAATATAAAATTATTCGGGAAGTAAAGCTTTAAAGATTTGATAGGATTCGATAAGTAAAATAATAAGACTATTTCTGAGACTGAGGTTGTTCTTATACTTAGTGATAATTCAAATTCCATTTGTTAGAGCGTCCCATCAAGTTGACCGCTGCTAATAAGAGTTTTCCATGGAATTAACTATGAGTATATGCTAAATATACGTATAACATCCTAACGCAGATATATAACATACATTATATATACCACATACATACGTTACGTTCATTGTATACAATACATTACATATGTAGATCTTTATATCGAGCCCTAACCGCAAAAATATCTTAACTGACAACACTGTCGGCATTTGAAAACGTTTACATCATCTGTAAAAAATAATCGAATTTAAGCAAAACTATTTTATCTCAAATGGTGCAAACAATCACAAAAATGCATTTCCTTAAAGTTCGTGTTCCGCACATAAGTTATTTTCGCGGTTAGGGCTCGATATGTTCGTATTTTTTACTTACATTATTATTGTAAAACAGTTTTTATTTAAATATTTATAATAAAAGAAAAATATATAATTTGCATGAAGTTCGTGTATTTTTATTAAGGGAAGCAATATTGTACAATAGTAGAGATTTAATTAATTTTATAATCAAATTAATAAATCTTTTAGCTGATTTTAAACCAAATTTCGATAAAAATTCTTATTGAATCGACAAAAAGATTAATTGAAATTTAAACGAAAACAATTATTTAATTAATAATATCATTTTGGTGGTTAGAGCAAAATCAATTAAGAATTTAACTAATGTAAAGATTTTTGTAATTGAAGTGAACTTTCATTTTTTTCTATGTGATGTTGTTGAAATAAAAACTGCTGAGAAAATATTCCTTTTAAATAAAGTAAATTTCGACTTTTCGACAAGGTAACAAGGCAGTTGATTTTTCGACAATTTTCAAACCAAAAAGTCAATTTCGACTTTTTTTTTTAATGAAAAGTTGATTTGATGAACCCTAATTTGCGATCTACATGAGTCTTTTTTTGTTCGCACATTTAACAAAATTTTGTGCGCACATGCATTTGGATAGTGTGGACCAAACTTCTTCATTCGACCAACTATATCTGCCATCAACGTCATTTTTTATGAGAAAGAAAGAGTGAACAAAAGCTATGCCCATTCGGCATTGCCCATTCAAAAAAAGATTTAAAAAAATTGTAAGCGTTGCTCTACCTACGCACACTGCTTTATTCTAAAGACAATAATCAGATTGTATTGAAATATACTTTTCCGGACAGATAAAAATTTAGCTTAGAAAAAAGTATAATACAATTTTTCAGCTGTGACTTTTCATACGCCCACGAGAGAGCGCTAAAGTTCGAGAATTTTGGTTTTTAACAGTTTCAGAAGAAAAAAAAGAATCATTCCAAGTTTTAGGTTTTACATACCCCAATATATTTGTTAATTAATACACATACTTTTTAATATTTTTTTTTACGTAAAATTTGATGTTTTTTGGTATGAATGTAAAAATCTAATGTTTACTGATAGACTAAAAAAGAAATACCTATTTTTTGCCACAACTTAAAAAAAAGTCATTTTAAATAAATTAGAGCACTTTATTCGGCTGTGCCGAATCTTTTACACCCTTCACCATTTTACCAACAAATAATACGTAATTTTGTTCCACAAGCAACGCTTTCTTAATCAAATATATATATATATATATATATATATATATATATATATATATATATATATATATATGTTAAAATATTTTTACTATTTACAATATTTATTTTGAAATCAATAAAATGTTTAATAAGAATTTTTAAAAAGCAATATTATAGCACTTTTTACATTTATTGTATTTTTTACAGATGTAGATTTTGAGAAATAATGTAATAATTGTGATAGAATGTTAATGTTATTACTATTAGCATTATTTAAAGAAACTTTAAATGTGGTAGATTATAATAGGTAGAGCGATCGTAAATAATAGTATTATATTCACAGAAAAAAAAAAAAAAACAAAAGTGGACTTCAATTACGAAATTGATTATATTAATAAAATTTTTATTTGATTTTACTCCAATCACCAAAATGATAATATAAATTAACTAGAATAATTGATTTTGGTTTAAATTTTAATTAATTTTTTTAATCAAATTAATTATGATTATGATTGACTATTTGCCTAAAATAAGCTAAAAGTTTTATTGTTTCAATTCAACAATTAACTAAATCCCTCCCTCAATAAAAATGTACGGAATTAAATATAATTATTTATTAAATTATTAGAAATATTTAAATAATACAATACAAGTAAAATTAGATGAAAAAAAATATTAAAGATCCAAATTCGATTGAGGAAAATGAAGCTTGATAAATATATGATTTAAACTGGGCATCATATACACCCTGTTGAAATCACCGATAATCACGTATAAATCAGAGTTTTGTTACCTTTAGCCTCGAGTGACTCATGAAGCTCACATGTGATTATCGGGACGGAAACATCTACAATAGCATCAAAAGATTAATAATCTCTAATAATTTTAAACCAATTAGAAAGTTAATTACATTAGTAAATAATATAATTAAATTTCAATGTAAAATTAATTATTCCTATTAGGAGAGCGACAAGGTAAAATACGATTTCCGGACGAAACATCAATGCACTAAGCGATAGTCAAGCCGCTATAAAATTCTTAATAAGAACGTCTATGAAAACCGAATATCCATAGCTAATATTGTGAGACAATCACACTATTTCAAGGATATAATAGAAAGAATTACTGAATATTGCAGGTTTAGGATTCATGCAAAACGTCTCGGACTATCAATCTGACATTGTCTTGAATAGTTTTCTTTTATTCATTAAAACTACAGAATGGTTATAAAATTAAACTTGTATGAGAGCTAAAAAATGTTGTTTCTCTTTATTGTTTCTCGCGCTAAAGTTTTTTATTCCTAAAAAGGTGTCCCAGACAGAGTACCTTCGGTACGGCGTCGGGGTTTTAAATTCCGATATATTTCAAGCATCGGCTTTACTGAATTAAAGAATTAAAGTTTTTTTCAATTGGATGGATAAGTCTATCTCACTGATTTTATGACATAAATCTATGAACACTATGACACTTTTTTGCACTACAAAAGCATGAAACCTGCTACCACAACTTTAATCAAATGACACCAATTTAAAAGTCGAATTATTTAGTGTGTTTTATTCTAAACAAATCCAAACAAAACCAAAGTACCTAACATCAAGAGAGCAAAGCCCATTATCAACTAAATCCTTTAAGTTTGTCATTATTTTGATAATATCTGAAGTCTTAAAATTTTGTTTTAACAAGTAAATCATCAGTTCTTTAACTGATAACATCCTTATAAAATTCCTTTAAAATTGTTCTCAAAATATTTTACTTTAACTTCATTAAACCTTACAAAATATCAACCCTTTTCTCCTTACTTCTTTCAATAGAAGATTTTAATTTATCAAAAAAAAAAAAAAAAAAAAAAAAAAGGATTTAAAAAAAAATAAAATAAAAATAAATTGTTTTCTCTTTATTGTCTCTTGTGCTACAGCTTCTTATTCTTAAAAGGAGTGTTATCTTGTGGATTGCCTATTAATATTAAAACCTTTAAAAAATTATTAAATTTTACAAGAAATATGTATTTAATACACTACAAATGGTATTATATGTCAAGTACTGTACGCAAGATTTTAGTATACGGATGTGATGTAATCAAGTTTTTCAACTTATCAATAGGTATTTATACATTTCATTAGACGTAATAAGAAAACTTCCCAGCAAAAACTTTTTGGTTTTCGGTAATGGCAACTACTTATTAAAGTAGGTTCTCGGTAATGAGGCGTCATTATTACTTGACTACTCTGTATTACACAAATAAGTACTCAATAGTATAATAGCACAGTAATATTGCAATCCGTGGATGAGTTGGCTAAAGGGCTGGATTAGCAACTAGAAGGTTGTTGGTTCAACCCCATTCTGAAGCTGTTAATTTTTTATAAAAAAATGTCGAAAAAGATATTTTAAACTAAATAGAGTTTTTGTCTCTTAGGATGCTATGTGCGAGATGGTGTACTGAGTAAGACGTTAGTCAGTAAAAACGAATGGTTAGTGTGTGTCCAAGTTCGAGTCGCACTGACGGCAAATTTTTTTTGTTTTTTTTATTTTTGTTTTCGTTTAGGTACATATTTTTGAATACCCCTAGATTCAAAAAATAACTACATGAATTTGTGGACAACTCGAACAAAAATAACTAGTTATTCAGGCAAAAAATAAGTAGTTTATTTTTGTTTCCAATTATATCTGCTAGTTTACCAGGAAAGTTTAGTTAAAAAATTTATAAAAAATAAAAATTCTAAATTTTATAATTGGATTTAAAACATATGCAATTGTCATTTACCCCAAATATCTCATTTTATTTAGTGGAAATAATATTATTTTGACTAATAGTTTAGTAGGACGTGTTCTTGGTCCGATTAAAATTAAAATTTGCACAGTTATAAATAGTTTATTTCTAAACGTACGACTACAGAAGTATTGATTATGTGTAGCTTACTTAATATTCGCAATTACTTCGGCATATACACACAACTTAGCTTACTTTACATAGGGTATAGCCGCCTTAAAATTAAACACAAATCGATACATCCGATTTGCGACAAAGTATGTACATTCTACTTCTTTTATAAAATACTTGTGCATCGTAAAGTATCTATTTAAGTGCAGCAATTATAGTTTTATTCACTAAGATTTAAGTTAAAATATGAATTAAAAATTTTTGTTTTTAATTTTTTGTTTAGAATGCATATTTTCGGTTTAAGAAAAACGAAAATTCAATACAGTAGGCAGTATAATCTTCATGAGGCATCTAAACTCATTAATACCCACTGCATCTGATTGAGTACAGATGAATTATCGACTGTTATTTTTAAAGTTTAAAGTGTTGCAGTTGTGTCCTTTCTTACTTTAAGTAAGTGTCAAAAAGCGATTTATAAGTAATAAAAATGTTGGGGGATATATTAATGATAAATATAAAGAATGCATACCGGGATTCCCGCGAAATTTGCAATTGTTCATGTTGCGCTTTCCCGTCAATTTTAAAAGCACTTAAATAAAATAAAACTGCGAGAATTTTTAACAAACACTTATATATTCTAATAATTTTGTAAAGAAAATTATGTCAAAAATTCAGCTGAGAACCGTATTTTAACAACAATTTCATTAGTAAGTTTTATGTACAATTCATTAGAAACTAGCATATAAAAAAGTACAATTTATCATTTTAAATGTAATACGTTATAAATTTGTCAGTAGTATAGACGAGATGCGGTGGAATTTGTCTCACTCTACGCCTAACAGGCAAACATTTGAAATAACATCGGCAGAATAACGGGAAAATAATTTTATTTCCAACTTTGTGTTAAGGGGTGGACAAAATGTACATGAGAAATTTATATATTAAATCGTCTTTTTTATCGAAAATTTTCATTTATTTATCATTTTTATTCTTTATTTGTCTTTTCAAAACAAAATTAATTATTTTGCATTTTTCTTTTTGTTTAAAAGCTCAAAATTTTAAAAGAAAACAATAAATTTTACAGCTTATGTTAAACATTATTGCTCAGCTTTGTGTTTAAACATTTATTGCGAAAGAGATTGCGCAATAGATTTTAGAGATAGAATGAGGGATAGAATTTGGCAATTGCCAACATAAAAATGTCTACGTGTAGATTAGGGGTCATAGAAATTTAACAAAACATTAGGAAAGTTAGGAGAAAAAATAGGTAGTGAGTCCGACAAATCATTAATTATTTATGTATATAATTTTTCAACTGGCAGGCTACAGAAAATATTCTCTCTTATGTATAAGAACGTCTGGTTGGATCTATAACCTGAAAGCGATTATTTTATAAGGGATATTGTAGATAAATTTAATAGACAACAGATTTAAAAGTACCTTTTGAATCACTCCGAATGTTGTTCAAATTAGTTGTTCAAATTATGGGAGTAGTATTAATTGTAGTTTATAATCCAGGATCCCGGGAATGCCGGGAAATCAAAAAGTCCGGAAAATTACGATCCATAGATAAATATGTATCATAAAGTTGATCGCGAGTTTACACTCTTTCAGGAAAACAGCAAAACATGTCATTTGACAATTTGTTAAGGTTTAGTTTTTCCTAATATTCATTTCGAATTTGATCGTTTTCGTAATAGATGCTTTATTTGATGCACAAAAGTTTCCTTACTTATTTTTGTAAAAAAATAGTCTTGGAAAGTCTCATAATACTGCACCCAATTAAATATACTTTCCACAAAGAGAGCTTATTACTATATATTTTTGAAATTGTTTTCATTTTTATGCACTAAATATCTCCGCTGAATGTTAATATTCTAAAAACATTATTTTGAGTAAAGTAAATTCAAAGTTATATACAAAGTTAAAAAAATTTAAATTTTTATCATCAAAATATATACAAAAATACAAATTATAACAGACTTTTATAACAAAAAATCATTCTGGCACAGAATATAAAGAGAGTTACATTAAAAATACTGATTTATTAATAAAGCTGAATTAGGAATATTTTGTGGTTCTGGATGCAATTTTTTCATACAAATGGGTGGAAGAAAATATGAACACTTTTTGAAATAGTTTGATCTACATTATGTTTCTAAATAACAATAATGAGTGTTATTTATATGTTTTACATGTATAACTAAAATATTTCTGTTAAACGAATAATATGCCATTAATCGGTTATTAACCGATCAACTTTTAACCTCGAATAATTATTTGTCTAATTAACCGATTAATATGAAACTCCGAATAATTGGATACCATAATGTATAGTGTTCCCAATATATTTTTTTATTTTTTTTTTTTTTATCTTTAATTGATCTTTTCTGATTTTGAAACAGAACATCTCAATATTAATTGTACTTTTCTAAATTATAAATATAAATTCCCATTTTGAATTGTTATTTTCTGAATTTAATACTAAATTTTTAATTTTTACAAATTTTACTTTTCAAAATTCTAAATGGAAAATTTAATTTACAATTGATGTTTTCTGAATTCATTATCAATTGTTCTTTTCTTAAAACTTAATGAAAAATGTTAATTTTAATTGAACATTTTCAAATCTTAAATGAAAATTTTCTTTTTTAATTAACCTTTTCTAAATTTAAAATGAAAAATTTTATTTTGGGTTGATATTTTCTAAATTACTAAAAAAAAAAATGGTCTAGAAGGTTTGAAGTTAAATTATTTATAATTTTTATTTTTATATTTCATGTTGATAGAAAATGTTTCATGATTTTTTTCATTTGTTTTTTTTTTTTTAATTTTTAGGTGTACAGAAAAAAATATTTTTATATTTTATTTATAGTATTTATCAAAGATAAAAACTGTTCCAATTATTTTTTTAATTGTATCAAATATTCAAGTGTTCAAAATTCAAAATTTCTAATATATTTTTTTTTAATTAAAAATAAAACAATTTATTGGCTTTCAATTATTTTTCTTAATTTATCAATTAATAAATTAATCAAACCTAAATAAAAATAAGTGATTATTTCGATTTTGAGTAATTTATTTAATTATGAAAAATATTTGAAATCACTTTAAAATTCTGATTAATAATTTAATTGAAATTTTTAAGAAAATATTATTTCAGGGATTGGATTGGTACTATCTCATAATGTGTATGAGGAAATCATGACGACTTCCTGTACAAAAAAAAAAAAAATTCAATAAAAAATCGTCATCTTCAACTTAAAAAAAATTGTTTAAAGAAAATCTAAAAATTTACCAAAAATCGATTTTTTGATGTAGTCTTTTAAAAATCAAAATACTGAATTTTTATTTGAAAGAATTTTACAATTTATTTATGAAAACGTAAACAAATAAAAATCACTTTCTACTGGAAAAATTAACTAAAAATTTATGTAATAAAACATTTATGTAGAATATTAAAATAGAGTTATAATTTTTGGTTATTTTCCAATAAACATAAGTATAAAATTTATCTTTAGTCCTTATCATTAATTTATATTATTTAAATTCTTTACATCTTCTTACTTTTACTTTTTTTACATAAATAACAACAACACTAACTAAACTATTTAAGTTTACTAATTTAATAATTTATTAATAATTAATAATTATTTTTCAAAGGTTATTACAACTTATAAATATATAAGTCTCTTCTATAAAATTTAACAAAACGCTTTAAAATTTAATTTCATAAAAATAACGTCACAAATTTTTAAATTTAATTAATGCTCTACAAAGTGCTGCTGATAACAAATTTTTTCAAATTTGCATTTATGTACATTTCAAGTAAATGTAAAATCGCTATGTTTATTTGCCATTTTTTTGACGCAATATACCATTGAAACGACTGATTTCCCTCTGTGCTACATAGTGGGAATCAAGGCGAATTCAAGCAGGTGACCTCACTTAATTAGGTGAATATTTTTAGTACTTCGAACTGTCAAACTTCATATAAGCACAATTTTTTCTAACTAAAAAAAAAATAATGAAAAAAAAAAATAATGAATTCGCCATATTGTTGTTTTTGTAGAACTGCTGTTACCTCTTTCATTGCGCCATGGTGTAAATAATAAATAGTGTTTCTATTCTATATGGAGTTTGATATATAAAAAAAAATAATGAATTCGCCATATTGTTGTTTTTGTAGAACTGCTGTTACCTGTTCCATTGCGCCATGGTGTAAATAATAAATAGTGTTTCTATTCCTTATGTTTCATTTTACACTTTCAAATTAACCGTTATATGAAAAGGCTAAAACAGAGTTGTTTTTTAATAACAGTTTCAAAAATAAAGTTACATATGTATATGTAGCGTACGATTATAAGAATTTTTTTAAAACACTTTTTTTCAATATTGAACTAACAAAATCAGTCGTTAACTTAAATGTGCTAATTAAATACATTTTCGAGTTAGATGCATTACCTGTGAAAAATTACAAAAAAAAAAGTAAATTAAATTGAAGACCAGTCAATGTGATGAGCAAGTAATGTTGATTCCATACAAGTATCTTTAGTTAAGAAAATTGATCATTTTCAATATTTAATTGATTTGGAAATGAGCATCATACAAATTCCTCACTGTGTGTTTGTCTCTCTTGTTTAGTGAGATAGGCGGTCGATCGCCTTCTTCATCTCCCTTGAAACAGTTAAATTAAGTAAAATGAAAACAAGTTATAAACAAACCGTTATTAATTACATTTATAAATTGGATATTTAAATATACATATTTATTCGTACTTACGTCGCAATAAGTACGTTTGTTCATTTTTCTTCTTTTGGAAAAAAATATTTGTTACGTCATAACTTTACCAAATGTGGAAAACAATAAGTATTTCTGTGAATGTTTTATTTTTGTGTTGTACTCACTGACGAAATATGGTTTTGAGTTTTATTTAAAGCTCGAATTATGTATAACGGTTTATTGTTTTAAAAATATCTTATTGAGGTTTTTAAGGTAACGTGTTAGTGTTATAAATACACTTGCACATATTAAAATATTTATTTTATTTTTCATCTCTAAATATGAAGTCAGTCTCCTCGCTGTAGAAGTGCTAAATAAACAAATTGTGATTAAAAATAAATTGATGGAGACTCATATATAGAATTTGACCAGTGATCTATATTAAATCGAAAGGGAGTATGAATAAATATATACATATATTTACAAACATGCTAATTTTTACGTTAAAAGTAAAATATTTTAAACCTACTTCCCGATTACGATTAAATGATTGAACACGTAACACCACCAGCAGCACCAACCACATTTACTCTAATGTGTTGGTGTTTCTCTTACTGGGTGTATGCCTGACATTCAAATGGGTGATTGAACTCTTCTTCATTTAATGTATCTTCTATAGAACTTCTAGTGATTTTGATAAGCTAAACTAAAACATAAAAAAATTCCATTATTTTTAAATTGGTTAAGTGTAAAAGGAAAAATATTAAATCATAATGATACGTGTTGGATTTCCCTTCTTATTACGTCTTATTTGTGTGTATAGATTTTTGTTTTAACCATGTTATTTGTGAATGTTTGCGGTAGTGATGTAATTTGAAATGTAACTTCAATGTTCTTCCTGGAATTCCTCAGTTAACTCAATTTTAAAACTATCCCTTTACTAAATTGAAGTACAACTGTCAAAATTTTAAATTAAATTAAAACAGTATTCTGGACTTATAAAGCATTATCTGACCCAAAGCACGTTCACCCACCAACCATTTCAAATAAAGCTTCTAACACTTGGCTCAACAAACTCATATAATTTGCCAATCTAGTCAGGTATTTCTGCGTTGTATTCGATGATTTGCCGATAATCATAATTTTGTTTGTTCTAAAATCGTAAAAATCAAATAAAATAATCTAATATTTAATTAAAAATTCACCTGGCACACGATCGAAAACATTATTAAATAATCGTTTTATGTTTTATACTTTGTTTAGCGAAACACGTAATTTGCATTTAACTCCTACATATCATTCGTTTATGCCCGTTTAAATTTGTCCAGAATATTAAATACACTTGCGCGCGCGTTTCTCGTTTTTGTTTTGTGCTTTTAATTTGTGTATAATATGCGTATTTTTACCTAGAGCATTAATGTATGGTTGGTCAGTTTTATTTTTATTTACTACGTTATCTATTTTTTTATTTATTTTTAATTTTTTTTAATTTAATTATTTATTTATTTATTTATTTATTTTTTTTTTGAAAGCTAAACGGGATGTTTTGTTCTGTAGTAAATCGAGGGAAAACCCAAAATCAAAACGCTCCCGCATTTACGAAGAGCACGCAAAATTGTGGTTGAAATTTCTAGGAATTATGTAGAGGATAATAACTTAAAAACTTTTTAGGGGATTTTTTTCTTATTGGGAATATTTGATTCGCAAGAAATTTACATTTAAAACGTCAATGTTTGTGGATTTGTATTTCAAATGACATTTGTTTGAGCAATTTTAAAAGATTTAAATACAAAGATTGTTGCCTTCAGAATTCATTTTTTGTGTATTTTAAAATTATCTGATATAATAAATGCAGATGCAATTATTTTGTTAAAATAATGTTATATTTATGTGTTATAATTAGGACAATTTTCATGTAAATGCATGATTTTTCTTGATCATTTAAAAAAAAAATTAAATAATTACCCAGCAAAAACTGCTTTCCTGGTAAGCTAAAATAAACTACGTATTTTTTGCCTGAATAACTAGTTGTTTTTGTTCGACTTGTCTACAAATTCATGCAGTTATTTTTTGACTCTAGGGATACTCAAAAATATGTACCTAAACGAAAACAAAAATAAAAAGAAAACAAAAAAATTTTGCCGTCAGTGAGACTCGAACTTGGACACACACTAACCATTCGTTTTTACTGACTAACGTCTTACGCAGTACACCATCTCGCACATAGGGTCCTAAGCGACAAAAAACTCTATTTAGTTTAAAATATCTTTTTAGACATTTCGTTATAAAAAACTAACAGCCTCAGAATGGGGTTGTACCAACAACCTTCTGGTTGCTAACCCAGCGCTCTAGCCAACTGATCCACGTGATTGCAATATCACTGTCTTATTATACTATTGAGTACTTATTTATGTAATACAGAGTAGGCAAATAATAATGACGTCTCATTACCTAGAAACTACTTTAATAAGTGGTTGCCATTACCGGAAACCAAAAAGTTTTTGCTGGGTATCTATCTGAATCACAGTTTTTATAAAAAATAGCATAGATTTTTGGTGTATATTTTTGCATATTTAGTGGATAATGTATTTTTTTTTTTTTGTTATATTTTACTCAATATTTTAAAACAAATCAGTTAAACTTGGACCTATCTGAAGGCTTGCTAGACGTTGAATAAATTATTAATAAAAATTGAAAAGATTTTGTAATACATCTTAATGCAATTACATTCTAGTTATATAGGGTGATCCATTTAGAGTTTTTTAGTGCTAAATAAAACACTTAAAATAAATTTGGATATCGAAAGCTTTATTCGACCCGAAAGAACGTGCTCTAACATTTACTTTTTTTTAAATAATTTCATTCAAAATTTTGACGCGACTACGCTGTAGGGGGTTCATTCGCAATGACCAATTTTCGATTACACTTTGCAGCATTGCTATGGTCTGCATCATCGACCTTTATTGTAATCGGTCGCGTATCATGACCGAATAGATCATATCCAGAAACGTATAAAATAGACAACATCCAGAATATTGCGGCTGTAACGGAGAGCGTGGGTGAAGACCGTGACCAATCGAATTGACGTCCTACGCAGCATATTGGCGTCTCGTATGGAATAACTTGCCGAATTTTAAACCAGGAACTTGGCGTAAAAGCTTACAAAATCCAACTCGTTCAACTATGGCTATATTGAGAAATCATTTTGATGAATAAAGAATTTCGTGTTTGGAACCTGTCAACTGACAGTCTAGATCGTGTGATATCCTGGATTTTTGCTGAATTTTGTTCTTTTTGGTTATGTGAAGTCAAAAGTATTCATCGATGAGCCAGCTACGAATTAAGATTTCGAAGCCAACATTACTCGAGTAATTCGCAAGATACCTGGAGAGTGCGATCGAAAATTAGACCTTCCGAATTGACCACCTACAACGTAGTTACGGCCAACATTTGAATGATATTATTTTTAAAAATGTTCTTTCGAGTCATAATAAGGATTCCGATATCCAAATCAATTTTAAATGTTTTATTTAACATTAAAAAATACCTCTAAATGGATCAGTCATCGCAGCATTTTAATTTCATTTAGGTATAAATGGCCTTTTTTCCTAATTTTCTCAGTATTTTTTTTTTTTTTTTTAAATAACAAATAATTTTTTTTTTCAAGCTTTGCATTATATTTAGAATTTTTAAAAATATTTTTAGGCTCATATTTTCAAAACATAAATGTATGAAAATTCGATCCCTAGTTAAAATAATTAACAGATTTGTAGTTAACGATAAACTTGATCGATGTGATTGTACCATAACTTAAGTTTGTTGTTTATTAATTGAAATCACATACAATAAATTAAGAGAAAAATAAAGTACTAAGATCTAAGATTATCTATTTACAGTCGTATTCATAATAAAATTTTTGATATTATCAAAGATTAATAGAAAAATATTCTATACAAAATCGTTTACAAAGCTTTAAAAAATTTTTAATTTTTAATATAAAAAAAGCCTTTCAAATTAATAAATAATAATTTAAACACATTAGTTAACTTAAAAATTTTAATCGAAATAAAATGAGAAAAAAAAGCTTTAAAGTTCATATGATACACATTTATTTCCTTCCTATTTTAAATAAATTTTAAGACACTGATCTTTTAAATTTTTTATCTTAATAAAACATTTTTAATATTTTTTTTAAATTTGTTTTCATTTAATAAAAAAAAAAAATAATAATAAAATTCTATTTTTTCCGTCTTAAAATCGAGACTTTTATAATTTTTTCATTCATCTTAAGTTCTCATCATTTTTGACATGTGTTGAAAAAATCTTAATTTTTTTTTTGTTAAGTTAAAAAAATCTATCAGAAAAAAAAAATTATGATAAAAAAGTGCTAAAATGTAATAAGATATTTATCTTAAGAAAGAGTATCATGTCCAAGACAAAACATCGAACATCTGTTGAGATCTTAAGATATAATTATTTCCGTTTTTTGCCGACAAAAATATTGTTTATCATGTCCGAAAGTTGCACATAGTTACATACTGTATAGGATATTATTCTACTCTTAATTCTAAAAGAAGAATGCTTAATGATCAGTGAAATTATCTTCCGAGTTTTTTGATAAAATTTTATCTTTTTCGTAAGGGCCCCATAAAGTAGGAGGTCATAAAACGGATACAAATTAATTATCTTGTCATTGAGAAGTGTGAATTGTTTACTAATAAAATACGAGTAGCAATAAATGTTTTGAAATTCTTGTGAACATAAAAACCTTGAATTTTAATTTACATCCGTATAAATGTTTTAATCAAATTTCTCATAAAATTATATTTAACATTATGTGTATTTGTGTCTTCATATATTATAAATTTAATTTTTTAATTACAATTTCCCTTTAATTTTAATCCATTAGTTTTTTTTTTTCTTATATTCATAAAATTTAAAAAGAAATATTGAACTTTTTGTTTAAAAGATAAAGTAAAAAAAAAAAAAAAAACGTAATTGATCTCTTTTATCTTCCAATATGGAACAGAAGAAGTATAAAAAACACACACAGTGCTTTTAGTCTTCTCTCATCTCATACATATTGTACAAAAGAGTAAAGAAAAACGTTAAAAAAAAACAATCTTTATTTAACACTTTATGTCTGGACAAATTTACCTTTTGTACCTCAACGTCGTTCTGACTGACCATACCCAATAAAAGAAATTTTAGTTTTTTTTCCATAATGGAGTAACATCATGATAATGAAGAAGTAAGGTTATTAACATATATTTGTAATTTGATATAGTTAGGAGGTAGACGACCGAACGACCGTTCCCATTTCATTTTTTCAGCTTCTTCCAAAAACAGCTGATTCTTTTATCATACGGCTTGAACGATAACGATGTTGATGATAATGATAATGTTGATGTGTGGCGTGTCTTGGCGCAAGATAGTACGAGTAAGTTAGTGAGTGGTTAAGTGACCCATGGCATAATGTGGTATTGTCTTGTAATAAGTCATCCCTTAGTTAGCTTTTCATATGTCGTACTTATTAAATTTTAAAATTATGACGCACTTTCATTTTACATCATCAAAATTTTGTTTAAAATTAAAATTTCGTCATCATACTTCCAATACTTACAACATATTCGGTTAAAGCAGCATTTTAGTTAAGGAATATTTCGTCTATAATGTTTTATCGATTGATTATAAAGAATTAATTTCAATATATTACGTTGTTAAATGTTTAAATTACATATTTCTTTATTTTGTTGTAAAGAAATAATTTACGCATTATAAATATTTAATTTCTAATTGGTATACTATTTTACATAAATATAATCAACAAAAATAGTTAATATTATTATAAAAAGTTAGCTAAATTGCTTAAAGTTAGTTATAGTTAAAATATTAAAGGTGGTTATCACAAATTGTTTTATAAATTCTAAAATAATCTTCCTTTTAAGGAAAATGGTTCAAAAGTTGCTACGGCATAAAAGTGTTTGTGCCAAAAAATATTAAAAAATACTATGAAATCAATAAGAAAAAACATGATATTATGTTAAAGTTGCCGAATGAAAAATAATTAAATTAGTTTGGAGCATATAAAATATATATTTATTTAGTGCTGTGCAATATAATACAAAAATAATTTTTAATTTTTTCGTGAACAGGATTACACGCTGCTACAGTGAAAAGTCGCTCGAGAAATGGCATATCGTACGTCATAGGTCTTCGTGAAGACAATGCAAATCAGTTTTAAAAATTTGTAATACACCCTCAAAATTTCGTGTTATTCACAAACATCTATTTTGTAGGTAGGCTCTTGTATAAATATATTCCTAATTTTGTTATTATTTTGTTGATTTTTCCTTCTAAACTTTATTCTAAACTTTATTTGAAAGTAGAAGAAACAATCTTTTCAATCGTATGTTTTTGTTATATTATACATCTAGAAAAAATAAAATTTTTCCAAAAATTATTGAGTTTAATTGCAATTTATTATAAATTTTTCTATAAAAGCCTATGCAACGGTGTAACAATTTTTAATGGCATTTTTGTTGTAAAAGTATCAACATTTTGTTTTTTTAAATAAGACAAAAATTGTAAAACCTAAAACTTTCTATACATTTTTATTTTTTTCCTCGAAAAGTAAATACCAAGTAAAAGATATAAAAAATACTTTGTCTTAAAATATATGAAGAATTTTTCAATAAAGTTTAAAAAATGCTTAATAATTTTTTTGAGTTTTTAAGCGATTGTATATAGGCGATTGTATCTCATTTTATTCTAAACCAAATAGAATTTCAAACTTTTAATGAATAAATCTTTACTTTATTTGAATGTATATAAAATATTGTAATATAATTAAAAAAAAAAAAATATTGCAATATTTTTTGTAAATGTTTTTTTCGCAATATCTCGAAATTTATTGAAAATTGTTTTGTGATATCCTCAAGAAGGTTTACTCTTTTTCCGAGTGTAATTAAATAGTACCATTTAGCTGCAGCGTGTTCTTATCTATAAAATATATAAAAATGTATTTTCACATTTATTTATTATTATTTTCATATTTATTTATTATTATTTTTGTTATAACAAAAAAAACAAAAAAAAAGGAATTGTGAAAACCCTATTTTCTTACTAAAAACACAATTTTTTAATGAATCGAATTGAAAGAAAAATATAACAAACATTTTTGAATTTAAAAAGAGATGACTTTCTTTTTTTTTTTTTGTAATACCTTTCACCCATTTATGATCCGATTTTGCTGATTTTCAATACTAAATTTCCCTTCTCTGATGTGTTGTTTTTGGACGATTTTAAAACACTGTCTTTTATAATAAGGAAGCATCGATTTGCTACAGCATATTTTTATATATTATAGTCCTAGCAGTATATTTTGGGTTTAGTAGCATATTTAGTCAAATTTTCATGGAAAATATTTAGTTTGCATCATATTTTATCTATCAAAATAGAAGGTTTTATATTTAATTTTGTACTTTTACACAAGAGCTAAATTTTGCATATTTTGCACCAAAAAGTATTTTTTACATAATTTAATATTAGCGAAATGTTCTCTTTACTACCAAAAATGTACTTTTGAATTGCTAATAAAAATCACTTTATTTTTGGCATGGAAAAGTGGATAACTTAAAACCTAATCCAGAAAAAATAATATTTTAAGGGCATATTTTTAAGTTTTAAGGTCATATTTTCCATAATACTTTAACACTTTTTTAGAGCACAACTCTGGTAGCCGTAATAATAATATTTTGCGTAAGTTTTGTGAGTTTGGTGGCAGTATTTACTTTGTATGATTGTAGGAAAATCCTTTTCTTTTTATACTATGTACCAAAAAAGTGTTGGGGGTATTAAATATGTCTTTGTGTGATGTTTGTAAGGCCAGAATAAATTTGTATATGAACGTACATCTGTCCGCCCATTTCAATCCTGTAATCAAATTACTAGTCATAAATATGTGATATATTATAGAAAAAATACTTTGAATATTAGAAAGTATAAAAGAAATCCTAATGTTAATTATTACATTAAATATATATATTTTTTGGAAATTTTATTTTTGTTGGACTAGAATTAGAAAGTTCTATCGAGTTCCAATTAAAAATATAAGATTAGTATGTAAAAGAACATCCATAAAATTATATTTGAGAGTGTCGGCTGCAACTTTTTGCGATCTTTAAAAATATTAGAAATTTCATAAGAAATAGTTCAAAACTTTAAGACAATGGTAGAAAATTTTTATATGAAAATAATATATTAAGATAGGTGTGGTTAGATTTTGCCTTAATCAAATTTATTAAAATATGTCCGAAATTTAAACGAAAAAAACTATTTTTTTTTTGTTTTTGTATGGGAGTGGCAGTGATTGCGGCTTTGTCTGCTAACATGATGTAACATTTCAGTAAAATATCTACAAAACTTGATTTTTGTCATTCTAAAATTTCCTAATATTTTCAACAAAACATAACAGACTTCAGATTTTCATTCGTTGAAGGGTCTTTCTAAAAAATGAACGAGACTCCCTTGTATATCTGGCAGATATATGTGTATTACATTTGCAATAAAAATAATGTTAAAGTAATTTTATTCAAAAATAAAAAATGGTATATATTTAGCATTAATTTGAAATTATTTGAATTGGTCAGCTATTTTTAATATTTTAGTTATGCATTTTGTTTATTAAATTTACATAATATTTTATCACAGAACTTTATTACAAATTAACAATTTTTTCCAACTAGTTTTCATGTAAATTTCACACTTAACTTTTGCTTAAATTAAATTAAAGTTATAAAGCAAAAAGTTCTCGTTTACACAATAGGTAGGAATAAATTTCATAAAAAAGTATTTTTAATTTTATAAATCTCATTAACACATAAATTTTATAAAATATTTAACACTTGAAATTTATCATTTAAATTAACACTTTTTGTAATGGAATTTAATTTGTTGCTTTTATAATTTAATGCTAACACATAAAACCACATAAATAAATACATTTAATCTATATACTTTATAAATGACTTTAATAAACGACATAAACCATAAAAAATTATATAATTTAATAAAATAGTCCACTTCCCAAGAGATGTGTTTCAAGTTGTATAATTTACACTACTGTTTATTAACATGACAAACCAAATTTATTTATGAGCAGCAAAGAAAGAATCCTTGGAGCCAAAAAAAACTTAAATTAAATACAACCAACAAACGAAACACTTACACATTTTTACACTTGCACTTGTACTTAAAACTTCAAATTAAAAAATATTTATACATGCATACATACATACATACGTACATACATACATAAATATGTACACAAACGAACAATGAAATAACAAATAATTAAAAAATTGCATCTGTAATTGTTGTTACATACATTTTTCTACCAAAAAAAAAAAAAAAAAACACACACACATACACATACACAAAGAACTAACCTGGTTACCTAAGAAAAAACCGGGCCAAAAGAAAACTACATTCACTTCTGCTGAAAGAAAGAAAGAAAAAAACAAACATCCTCTTAAGAAGAAAAACGGAAGTTAAAGAAGAAAAAGTAAAAAAAAAAAATTATGCCAACAAAATATGCCGGTTGGTTGAAAGAACATCTAAAATAGTTGTATTAATGTTTGGTCATACAAAATTGTGGTTGCATCTCCTACATGTTGGTTTTGAAGAATTAATACAAATATTCACACACTAACAATAAAAATGTCTAAAAAATATTTATACACGTGACTGTTTTCTTGTGAAAAATTACTTGAGCAAGAAAAGAAAAAATAAGTATGAACTATGGGTTTGTGAGTGATATATTCAAGTATTTTTATACCCTACACAAGAGGTTCTCACAATAATTCGCCTCGCGTACCATTTCTGGCATTTTTCAATTTTCCGCGGACCCCCAGAATATTTGAACTTTTTAATAATACAAATGCAAAATTAGTAAAAGAAATTTTTGAAAGGTCGCCAAGAAAATACATTGATTTACATATATATATATGCATTTATTCCCATCGTTTTTTAATAAAATATGAATATTTGCTTAAATCCAAAGGTACAATGTATTTTATTTAAAGTATTGTCCATTAGAAGCTATGGTTTTTCCAAGAGGCAAGAAACGAATCAACTTAATTTTGATAGCTTGATTTGAAGTGCAGCTTATTTTATCTATGGAAATTTAAATCGAATGAAAACATTAGTCTGACTCTTTGCCGTTCAATGCGTTTTTTCATGCGGATTAATTGTGTTCGACAAAGATTTCTCCTGATTGTTTCGGCTTATTTTCGCAGCGCATGCTGAGCAATACCTTATTCGGATTTGGTGTCGATTGTCCTGTTTTACCGAGTTTCATATACAATTTTTTGCATTTTGGATTATCATAGTAGATCCACTTTTCATCGCCCGTAAAAGGTCGAAGCAAAATCGATTTCTTTTTGTGGCACTGAAACTTATTTCAGACATTAAAAATCGCTTTTTGACATCTCTTGTCTTCAGTTCGTGCAGCACCCAATTTCCTTGCTTTTGCTAAAACGAAGTGCTTTTAAAACCTGGAATTTTTGTTAATTTATTTCGCTTAAATAGTTTAACCACTAATGACAGGTTTCTTAGCTAAAGCATTAAAATACAATGACTTTCCTTTTCAATACAAAAAAAAAAAAAAAAAAAACAATGTAATACTTTCCAATCAGACTTCTATTCCACGGGTACCACTTGCGAATACTAGACAATAGACACAAGTTACTACGGACACCTAACCTACACCACCATGAGCGGGGAATGTGCTGATGTTTGTAACACCCGAAAGTATTAGTTTAAGACCCACTAATCGGCTTAGAGTCACTTTCTGAGTCGATTTAACGATGTCAGGCTGTCTGAACATCTGTCCATTCATGTAAACCTTTCAATTAAGCTACAGTTCGCAGTTTTCAAAATAACTCAATGAAATTAGGTACACATGTCTTTTATAGTCGAAGCCGAAGCCTATTGAAATTGGTTATGATCGGTCCATTATTTCACCTACCCCCATACAAATCTCTTCTCGGAATAGTTAGGTTTAACGATAATGAATGCCTTAAATATAACAACATTTATAAGTCATATATAAGTACAAATCTTTGTGTTAAATTTCATTAAATCCCACTACCAAAATCCCCTTATCAAAAAAATATTTGAACGGGCATAAATTCCACACAAATGTTAGTATCTTGTATATATATTTGACACAAATAAGTTTTATAAAATTGAAACCATACTGCCAAATTTTACGAGGATCACTCCATAATTGACTATAGCTCCCTTATAAGGGATATTTCTCGAAATCACCATAAATATTTATATATACTTCCCATAGAATCGTTCACTGCATTGTAAAAACATATTGTGTAAAATATTACTTAAAGCTGATATCGGACCTAAAGTTTGTATGGTGCATTTACACGTCCAAAAACTTCAGCATATATTTTCTGATATTTTTCTGACATACGGTTCATCTTATTGTGTAATATTTTTGTTGGGCCTGAATATAAGTTAAAAAAAGTTGACTTTATAACTAAAAAACTGCAAAAAATGCATTTTTGCCGAAATAAGATATTGACCCAATTCCTTTTCAATTTTATTTCCTGTAGTATTTTCTATAAACTTACATAGTTTTATTCGAACTTTTTTGAAATTTGTTTAATAAAAGTTTGAAAATGGAGTTTTGAAACAGTCTTAAAAAATATCAACATTTTTTAACCATGCATGATAAGGGGTTTGAATTATCCTTGAGAAACAAAAACATATTTTTTGGTAATTATGGTTCAAATTTAATTAAAAATAGCAATTCACTTAAAAATTGCTTCAAAAATTAAAAATTTGTTTGTGAACTCCTTACACAATTCCTAATAACAATTTTGTATTTTAGTAGTTTTTGATTAACTACTTATTTGATTGTTTATAACAAGTACTCTAGTAATGGGGACCCATGAATTCTTGGATATACCCATATAAAGGTAATCTATTTTTCATCCGAATTAAAGTAGTTAAATAGTAAAGTTTTTGCTGGGTAGTAATAAATTTCTATCCCATAGTGACATTCCATTTAAATTAATTTACCATTTCATACTCGTTCTTTGCTAATAACAATGATGACGATTTAAAATGTTTCCTTCGTAGTTGTGTTTATGTTTGATATCTTCAAACGAACGTGTTGCAAACAAGAAAATTATGTTGGCTGCAAACTAAAAAGGACATAGTTCGAAGTGTAAGCATGCAATCGAACCGATAAAAAACAAGCAAAACTGGGTTGATACAATTTTCCTTTCATTATCGTATCGTGTTGTATTTATTTCTTATATATATGAGAGTAACATCAATGAGCTCGATTGTTAGTTGTTAAACGCATTTTGGCCAACAAACTGTAAATTGTTGCGGAGTATTGTGTTATCGAAAATAATACATTTAACAGGACTTTAAATTTAAAGAATATTTTAAAATCAGTGTTTAATATAAACTCAAAGTTGCTAGTTATAAAGAACTAGTTGAAACGGTTAAATTTGTTTGAGAAAAGTAATATTTAATAAAAATGTTATAAAGTTTTTAAAATCAAAAAAAGTTTTATTACACTATCATGAAAGTTAATAAAAGTAGTTATTAAAAAAAAAAAACATAAAAAGCAAATGAAAAATATAATACACTAATGAAAAATTAATGATATAAGAATAATAAAAGGTATTAAATATTTAATTATTTTAATGAAAATTTCTTCTTTTTTTTTAATAAAATTGAAAATATAATTAATACTAGCATTAAGAAGAATAAAATCGATATTGATGGTGTTTTTGGTTTGAAACTTTAAAATTGCATTGCTTATGTGTCAGTGTGTATGAGTGTGTACGTGTGAGTGTCTAGTATCGTGTAGTGTAAGTGCATTTGGGATTTCTATTTAATTAAAGTTGCACAAATGAATCCAAGTAGTGTTGATATATATTTTTTTTAATTCACTTTCACTATGTGCTAGTGGCGGTAGTGTGCTCCACAAAATTGTTAACTGTTTGATTGGTATTGGTAATATGTTTCTATTTTGCTGTTTTTTTTTTTTTGTTTTCTCTTGCATTTAATTAATGTTTATTATTACAATGAATTCATGTTGATTTTTCAACTGAAATACATATTATTTTTAACAGCAGACATCATTTGTCTGTTGGTGGTATTATCGCATTGGTGTGGGAGTTGGCGATTAAGGATCGTTGTGGTTGTTTCTTTTTTGTTCTTTTTCTTTATATACTTAAAATGTATTTGTTTTAAAACAAGCAATATGTATTGTTGTTAGTATCCTGCAATTATTTTGTTTTTAAGACGTAGACGAACATTTCCCTTTGCATACATGATGTCTACAGGATTTCTTTCTTTTTTATTTATATATAAAATGAATACATATTCATGGTGTATTTTTTTTGTTGTTGTGTTTGTTTTGACTTTGTGTATTTTGCAATTAGTATAAATTGTTGATGTTTATGTGTTGTTGTTAAAATGTCCTAAGAAAAATAGAAAACATGTGGTGTTGTGTCTTTATTATTGGCGTTACTGTTGTTATTGTTGTTCAATAATGATAATAATTGTGTTGTCTTTAAGACAAACACTAGTTTATGATACTTTATGGAGTATATAGTTTGTTGTTTTCGCTTTTTTTATTTATTTATTTTTCAAGATGTAAACAAAATATTTATAACATTTTACTACACTGATACTTAGTATATTGTGGCATCATTACATTTAATATAAATACACATACAACTATAGTATATATAAATAATATAGTGCATATACAGAGTGTACATATGAACAAGTTACAACCTTTTCCGGAATACTCGCACTTAATGCATTCACTGTTTGTACTGTAACATTTCTTATATCCCAGTGGTATTAAATCTGATTTTTTAAATTATTTTGGTAAAATTCTCTCTATGGCTGAGTGTCTTTTTCCCCAGAACTACACCTTTTAAGTTTTTGAATTAAAATACTAAATCATTATAAGGCAGCAATACCATTAGTATATATTAAAAGTTTTGTCATTAAAGGAATCTCTTTACACATATGCTAAATGAAAATTTCTTTTAAGTTCTATTGCTAAAATCCACAAATACACACTTTAAGCTAAACATATAATTAAATGAGGTAATTTAATGCAAGAATATTTTACAAAGAAGGTGATGTAAAACACGTTTACGTGTGTTAAAGAAAAACAAATTTATAATGTGTTATAAGTACACAAGCGATAAAATTTTGGACAGTATCTCAAACTAATTATGATAATATATATTAGAAAAGCATTGTGTTTAATTTTATAAAGGCCACAACAAAATTGATTGAAAATGCGATATTAAGAACACAGGCTTTAATGCATTTAAATTGATAAATACCGATGGTCAGTCAGATATGAAAAACTTTAGGGTGGTATAAATTTGCGAATGTTTTATATTAGAAAAAAATTTTAAAATGCATATTAACTTGTTCAAGTTAAAAGTTTTTTTTCTTATAGCTCTCCAAATTTAAAGTCAATTTTAGATTCCAAAATTGATTTGAAATTCAGAGGAATGTAGCCTTTTTCCTAAATTAAAATCTTTTATATGTATATATCTCAAATAAAGAATGACTTATTCGATATTTTTAAATTTATTTTTCTTTTATTTTTCTAAATTTTTAACACTAAATAATTTTTATATAAAGTTTAAAATTCTATTTTAGAATAAAAAGAGATATCTTTATTTAAAATCGTTTAAAACTCAAAAAGTAATTAAATATTTCCTTAATATTCTTCTTATAAGACAAAGTATTTTATTTTACTTTTTATTTGCTGCATACTTTTTGGGACAAAAATGAAAAATGTATAGATATTTACCGTAAGTTAATACAGATAACATCATTTAAGTCCTACAGTTTTTGTTGAATTTGAAAAACAATTACTTTACTCACAACCTCCGTTGTGTCGATGTATATAGTATATTTTAAAATTAATTTGTTTTTGCCTTCAAAAATTTTGTTCGAAAACAATATTATTAGAAAAAATCGTTTAAATTATTTAATTCAAATGTTAATATATGTTTTTGTTTTATAAACTATTAGCATTATTATTCTAGAGTTTTGTTGGATGCCACTATATTTTTACTCCCATTTTTATAACAAAATTGTTTACTTTATTTAACTTGAAATTATGTTTAATTTACTGAACCGATTAAAATAAAACTCGGCATATATGTATCCTTTAAGGAAGTATTGAATGGATGCTACCACCACCACTTTTCTTAATAAAGGAAATATATATATATATATATATATATATATATATATATATATATATATATATATATATATATATATATATATATATAAAATAATTCATCAAAAGGAAAATATAATTTAGTATACATTTATACAGTAACCTACCTAAAAAAGGTTTCTTGGGCATGTATTTCAAAAGTGCATTGGAAATTGTTAAAACTGATTTATAGCATCCTCAAGAAGACTGAGGGCTGTTGACAAACTATTATCATTTGATTGCTTCGGCTCATCCCTATAAGGTAAAAATGTCAGGGTTTCCTTATTTGTAAATACTGATTTAAATGTTTATTATTATTTCCTTAATCTTTGTAAAACTTTTACTAAATTAAATTGTAACTTCACATCGATAACAATTCTTTTCTTAACTCTTAAATTCGTTTAATATTTGTTATAATTTTATATTTTCAAGCAGAAGTAATCCAGATTAATGATGTGCTAAACAATTTTGAGAAATTTTCTCTTCTAACTAAAATGAGAATAACAAGTCTTATTTAAATTGAAATTTCTATATTGTAATGCTAATCCATTCTACATAATAATTTATGTCACTAAATATTTAAAAAATGAACATTATTTTCAAAAAACTGCAAAAAGATTGTAGATTTTAATCATGTCATTAGAAAGAAAATACTATTTAGATTTTATTTCTATAATACATACATAAATTTAGTTTGCACAAAACAAATTCGCTTGCATGAAAAAATTTCAAAATCCTTGGTGTACTTATATCTGTGCGTGCAACTATGAGGGTGAATGTCATTGCCAAATGTTGGATCAAAAAAATAGAAACAAATTAAATACTATGTATAAGCTAACAACATACTAAGTATTTTAGTCTGCAAGATACACGAGATACTTCATGTATAATTTATTTTAATTAGAAAATTAAATTTGCTACAAAGAAGCAAAATATCTCAAAAAGACCCTGAACTTTCTTTTATTCTTTTATTTTTAAATTTTAAGTTGTACAGGTTTACGATATGTAAATCTAATATATACTGTATTTATACGCCCGGTTTTGGCAATTAAAAATAATTTGCAAATAATCAATTCTCCGTTTATACGGCAAATTGGATAAAGAAATATATTTACATATTTGTTGTGCCGCATGAGAAGAATACAACTGATATGAACGTAGTTAAAAAAAGTGGCAACGCCGTACGCTTTATTGTTATAGTTTCTCTAATTATAATTTGTTCTCGTAAGTAACCTTTTATGTTAATAAAATATTTATTAACCTACTGTGTGTGAGACAAAATTTTCATTTTGTAATATTTTTAATTGTGCATAAACGTAGTAACATACAATAAAGGTGGACAAGTGGACAGACTTTTAAATGTGTAAAGAAAACTGAAACGTGATTTAATTTTTTTTTTTCAAGTAAAAATACTCCTACATTTTGCATCATGTAAATATAAGGAGGCCTTGTAAAGTTGAATAAATAAATGGTGCGTTTAATTTAGTTTTATCTTCTTATTATTGTGCAATATTTCTCTTTTTGCTACATAACACATACAACAGCATGTGATTGGCACAGTTTGAAAGATTTCATATAAAAATAAAAATTATAGAAAAAAAAGTTACTATATAAATAATAATGATGATGTCGATATTTTTCATTGTTACTACCTTTGTTCTTAAACATATTGAAGATTTTAAAATGTATATATATATATATATATATATATATTTATATATATTTAATAAATGCCATTAAAAATATATCACGCATTTACACACATATGAGTTGTGATAGATTTCTCTCTTGTCATTTACTATTTCCGGTACACACACACACACACAGGAAGAAGCATTGTTGAAGAACATCAGCAAGTACACCTAATTCTGTTTTTACACGATAGAATGGTTCCCGAGAAATTCGTGTAAAAAAAAATCGTGTAAAAAAAGATACTGGCCAAGTACAAAAATAATAGATTGGTTCTAGACCTCAAAAAATAAGTTAAAATTAGACTAAATAATATAAAAAAAATATTGTTGTAGTTATTTTAAGAATTTATTTTCGTTTTAATTTATTAAATAAACTAAATTATAATAAAATAAATTAAAATTTAGATTTCATAAAAAAAATAATACCAGAAATTCATTGCCAAAAAACTTAAATAACATAAAGTACAACCATAAGAAAAATTTAAACATTAAACAATTTTATTTATTGTCACTGTCTGATAATAAACGTAAACGTTTGCGAAAGACTACAATATCACTGCCATCACTGGAATGATTTTGTTGATCATTATCATTTCTAGCCGACTGTGTTGGGACATCAGTAGATTTTTGAACGAAATCAGTTATCTTAGATTGAGTTTTATTTCGCGTTAACCCATTATAAACTTCCCTGTAAGATGCCATTAATGATTTCAGTTCACGTTGAAATTTGGCAGCTCGTTCCTCGTCTTGATCATGTTGTTCAAAATGACTACCTAATTTTGTAGCGAGATCAAGACCTTCTTTAATTAGAGATGCTTTCAAAATTGGACGATCTCTTTCGTCACTGTCACTATGTTCTTTATCATAACGAGTCTCAAGGGTGAATTCGATAATTTCATTTTCGCTCAAGCTTTCATCTACCAACAATTCTTCTACATCTGCTAACGATAGGTCATCGAATCCATCCCCACCGATTGCATTGGCCATTGTTATTATATCAGCAAGTTCAGCGTTATTATCGATAACAGGATCTTTGCATTTTACGCATTCTGGCCAAATATTTTTCCAACACGAGTTCAAAGTTGATGGCTTTAATAAATCTAACGCGATCTTGACTTGATTAATGCAGTCCATTATAGAAAATTTTTTCCATTCATCTATGACTGATGATTCCTCATAATTATCAAGTTTTTCTACAACATAATGAAATGAACTTCTTATGTAATACGTTTTAAACGTAGCAATTATCCCCTGGTCTAGTGGCTGTATAAGGGAAGTGGTATTAGGCGGCAAAAAACAAAATTGTACGTTTGGGTGCTCCAAAACTGGATGGCCTGGTGCATTGTCTAGAATCAAAAGAACTTTAAATTCGAGACATTTTTCTTTCATGTAACGCCTAACTTCTGGGATGAAGTGCTTCTGAAACCACTCTGTGAAAATTGCACTGGTTACCCAAGCCTTTTTGTTCGCCATCCAGTGTACAGGCAATTTATTGAAATCTACACTTTTCATGGAACGTGGTCTTAAGGCACGATGTACTAGGAGTGGCTTAAGAATACGTTCTCCTGAAGCATTGGAACAAAACAACAACGTAATACGGTCCTTTGCTACTTTAAAACCACCGGCTGTTTTCTGCGATTTTGCTACATAAGTTCTTCTAGGCATTCTCTTCCAAAAAAGGCCGCTTTCATCTAAATTCCAAACTTGGTCTGGAGTATATTCTCCATCTTCAATAATTTTTTTTAGTTTTTCGGGAAATTCTTTAGCAGCCAATTCATCAGCGGATGCAGTTTCTCCCTTAATTTTTATATTGTGGAGAGCGTGTCTTTTTAAAAAACCAGTCATCCAACCAGTACTTGCGGAAAATGCATGTTGTTTTGACTGAGATGATGTATCTGGATCAATTTCCTGGATACGTTTATAGATTCTTAATGCTGTCTGCTTGATAGCAAGTCCGTCTACTGGTATTCTCTTTTGGGATTTGTCTTCTATCCAGATTACCAAAGCTTTTTCCATTTTCTCTTTAACAACATCCCTTACATACGATGATGACTTTGCACTTAATTTTGTTCCAGAACATACTGATGCTCTAATTGCCGTTTCATTTTTTTTAATTGTTCTTACAGTAGCTTCATGGATTCCGAAATTATTTCCCACAACCGTTGCGCCTTGTCCCGTTGCAAGTTGATCTAAAATTTTGATTTTGGTATCTAAGCTGATCGCTTTCCTCATTTTTAATGCAGGAGAATTATGTAACATGGGTATGGCTACCAAAATATATTTTATTAATCAAAAATGCAAAAATCTAAAATTAAGTATTTGAAACTAACCTGTTATTGGTCTACCAAAATTATATGAGCTTCTACTTTATTTTACTTAGCACTTGTTAAAAATCAGCAAAAACTAACGATCTTTCAATTATAATTGTCAAATAGGAACTAAATTGTGTGTACAATACATTATGTACGTTTTTACTTTTTCAATAATTCGGGGAATCCCGCATTTCCAGAAATTAAACAGAAATTACGCATACATAGACATAACTCAGAATACACACCAGAATTATTTTAAGTAGAAAAAAATTCATTGAAAAAAAACGTGTTAAATCCAATAATTCATGTAAAAAAAGTAATTTTGTTTTTTTTGTATTCGTGTTATTTCAAATTATGTCGTGTAAAAATAGAAATATTTTTTCGTATTTACTCGTGTTATTTCAAATTCGTGTAAAAATAATTCGTGTAAAAACAGAATTAGGTGTATTGGTTAAACACACAACTATATACATTTGTACATTAATAATACGCACATTTATACAATTTCAGTTCCATTTATTTTATCAAGTGTGAAAGACAGAAGGCAAGAAAAAATTCACTGAATTTATCCGTAATTGTTTATTTATTTCTTTCACTTGAATAATAATGATAATTTTTTTCTACTACTTTTCTCTATATTTTCTTAATTTTTTCGTGTTTTATTTTTTTCTTGCATTTAATCAACTTTTTTATCTTTTTTGGTGGAAAAAAATTCTCATTCAACTTTTTCGTCTTTAAACTCAACTATAAAATTCTGTTTTTATTTTATTCTTTTTATAGCAATAGTTGTTTTGTTTTCTTTGTCATAATAATAAATTTAACTACCATTAAATATTCTTTAATAAAATAAAAGCAATTTTATTTTTTTTCACTTAATTCTATTTTTCTTTTAATACCGTCATTTTGATGACGCATTCTTAGGATGGGTTATGTGTACCTCTTGGGGAGAGGAGAAAGGCAAGTTTAGTTAATTATTTTTGTTTTTTACTAGTTTATTCATTTAGTTAGTCTATTTATGCAAAAAATACGCGATGTAGTTTTAATTCCGGCAAGTTGTGTGGGTGAGAGGTGCATGGGACAACAATAACAATTTCAATAATAATAGTAGTAGTTTATTATTAAATCGATTGAAAAATGATTAAGGTGTAGTTTCAAGGTTGATTGTATTTTTTTTATAAGAGTTTATAGTACAATCTCCCAAAAGAACACAGCCAATGGTTGCTAATTATTTTTGTTGTACAAAGAGGAAGAATAGAAAATGTCATTTAGTTACTTTTTTGATGTTTCCATATTAATTCGTTATCCTTGTCTTGGAAAACGTTTAAAAGGAAACCTAATTTAACAACTGTAGACAAAATTTAATTGAGATTGACAATTTGTTATAAATTAGGCAAAATTAGCAGAATGTTTGGGATGTATTAAAATCAAGTTTTCAGACTTATAGATTTTTTTATATTTTGATCAATTATTAAAGGCAAATTTTTAGATAATACCGAAAAAATTTGTAGGCATTTTTGTAGTAACCATAACAAAATTGGGCAAAAGCTATAAAACTTATGCGATTTTATTTGGAATAGCTTACTTAAACTTGTAATATATTTTAAATTTTTGCCACAAAATGTATGCACCAAATAAAACATCAAATAAAATTTTTATGCCTTAAAATATGTGAAGAATTTTTTCATTAACTGTAGAAATTTTTTAAAAACTTTTTGAGTTTTTAAACGATTTTAAATAGCGATATATTATTTTATTCTAAACAAAATATAACTTAAAACTTTATATACATACAAATATATTTAATCTGAAAGAAAAATATCTAAAAATTTTATATTGAAATCGAAATATAGAAAAACTAAAGCAAAGTAAATTTAAAAATGTTAATTAAGTATATAAATGACTTTAATTTAAAAAGCTATAAACGTTCTTCTGGTTTCTAAATCAATTTGAAAATATAAAGTTTACTTAAAATTTAAAGAGCTGTGACATCTTTAATACAAAAACTTTTATCAAAAATAGTTTCTTTCATAGTTAAATGATTATCAATTAAATTTTTATAATAGTTTATTTCGTTTTTTATTGATATACACAAGTTTTACAAAGAAAATTTTCTTTATGAATTACAAAATTGCAAAGTAAAAGTGCTAAAATGCCATTAGATATGTATCTAAGTTCTTTTTTTTATATAATTGTATTATGTCTATGGAAAACTCAAATTGTTATTTTCATATTTGTGACAATATGTAGTAGCATTGGCCAATAAATAAACTTAATACAATATTGTACTCACGAATAATTAATGTAACCGTAATGCTTAATTAATTGTTTGGATTTAGTTTTTGGTTTACTACACTTAATTAACTATTTATGAAGGTCCACGTATAAACACACACAACAACTAAATACTTAGATACTTAAAAAAGAACAACCATAACTATGATATCCATCTAATACAATTTAGAAGATTCCTGCTAAACCTTAACAAACTGATATTAACTGAGATTGTCTATGCATATAAACACAAAAATACAAACTTACCTCCTCTACTGCTACAGCTAAGTACCTAAAGATATAACAAAATCTACAAAAGCTGTTGTAAGAATGGTTGATTTGACAATGACCTAATAAAATTTAATACTCATATAGGTTATTAAAGATTTTTTTTATATCTAATTGCTCTTACATACGGTTTAGTGAATATTATATAATAATATCTTAACTCTATTTCCTTATTAAGCAAAAAAAAAAAAAAAAAGAGAAAAAATCGAGAACTGGAACTGGAAAAAAATATGTCCAAGATACAGGTAATTAATTACCTTTATAACCTAGTTTAACAAATTAAGGGCTTATTAAATAAACATTTTTTTATTAAAATGTTGCCCAGTTGGCAACAATAACTTTAGTTTAATATACATTTTAGTAGACGAGTAGTTACATATAGTCGTGACTTTCCAATATGAAAAACAAAAATTAACACACAGCCATAAATTTAGATATCTAAACGTAACATTTAAATCTAAACAAATGAATTTTATGTACGTGTAGTGCAAGCACGTGTTTGTATTAGTATTTATATGTGCTATGTAAAAAGTACATACATATATTTGCTAACATATTATATAACTAAAGATTGATGACTTTAACCCAAATATGACTTAAACAGAGTCGAAAAAAGAGCAAATGGGGAAATTTAGGATATTAACTCTTCTATCATATGCAATTTTTATAAATACACATATTTTCAATGTGGAATAGTTCGAGTGTATTACATATTTTTTTTTGTAAGAATTATAAATTGAGTCCTTTTTCCCCCTTATGGGTTAAATTCCGTCATGATATTTGAACAATTCCTTATTCACATGCAGGCCAGGCCAGCGTTTTCAAAGATATGTACTTTTTTCAACATCTATTATATTATATTGGATACTAGATTACCAATGCCAATAGCTACACAGAGCAGCAGGCAACAAACAACAATAGAATTCCATCATTTCCTTTTTAATATACTGCTGCATTAGTCAATGAAAGAGTTTTGGCGTATGTGTGAGGATATAAAAGTATAAATTCGAAAATCTATTGCTTCTTTTTAAGATAAATTGACTTTAATATCCGGTTTGATTTTTTTTGTTATACGCTATTCAGAGCAGGACAGAGTTAAATCTTTGTCCCCATATACATATATGAGTGCGTGTGTGTGTGTAATGGTAAAAAATATTTATTAAATATGTGAAAACTACCAAATTTCATATACCATTACTTTTATTATATATATATATATATATATATATATATATATATATATATATATTTGTAGTTGTTATTTCTTACTTTTTATCTTTTTAAATATTTATAACCCAGTATTTATATTGTTATTGATTTTTTATTTGTTTCCTCACACATACATACACATACATATCTATATGTAGAAACTATGATTGCATGTACGTGTGTATATTATTCATGAGTAGGGCAACCAAAAAAAAATGCTTTAAAAAATGTTTTATGCTCATAAAAAATGCTCCTAAAATCGTAAAATATGTCCTTATAACTAAAAAATATGTTCCAAAAA
The DNA here is from genome assembly GCA_932274085.1 of Protocalliphora azurea. NCBI lineage: Eukaryota > Metazoa > Arthropoda > Insecta > Diptera > Calliphoridae > Protocalliphora > Protocalliphora azurea. The sequence goes on from OW026519.1 coordinate 3,571,478, forward strand.
TATCATTTTTTCTGGCTAATATTTAAATGATCTACTTACTATTCATTGGTAAAAGTACTAGATTTTTATTTGAATTTGCTAATAAATATTTCTTTGTTGCATTTAAAAATATTCAAAGCTAATACATTGTATCTGGAAATTAAAAAATTTCTACTAATTCATAAATTATTATTATAATGACAGTAAAAAGAGAAATGGCAAATTATGTAAAAAATTCATTGAATGCAAAATAAGCAAAAATTTCCTCCTAAATGTAAAACATCTAAATTATGTGTAATATGTGTAAAATTATGGTTTTAAGTATATAATATGAAAAAATATGCCATTGAAATTGCTAAAATATGCTCTAAAATAAAGATTTTATATTAAAATATGACAAAATATACTAAGAAGCACAAAATACAGTACACGCTCGGAAATTCGAAGCACTTTATTCAAATTTCTGGACGGTTTTTTTATACAAAAATTTAGGAAAATTTTACCATAAAGATATAAAAAACTATGTTTTTTTCATTTTAGTTCATTTAAAATAAAAACTATAAAAAACTTAATGAAATATAACAAAAAATAACAATTCAGTTCATTTGACTTTAGTATGTATAACATATGCAAACAACAAAAAAACTGACTTAAACTCTAACAACATCAACAAGATCTGTAAATCATCTATTAAAATGGGATTCCCCTTTTTACTTTGTATTTGGTTAAACTAAATTGTCAAAATTTTAGTGTTTACAATAAAAAAGAAAAAAACCGCTCGGAAATTCGAATTTTGGATTCTAATTTTAGAGCGATAAATGTAATGAATTTACTGATTCGAATTTCTGAGACTTCGAATTTCCGAGCGTCTACTGTATATTAAAATTATGCTGTTAGGATGAAAATATGTAGAAATATGGTGTAACTACGATGCTAAAGTTTTTAAAATTATCTGAAACCGATAAATAACTAACAGTTTGGTTCAGGAAAAAATATAATTTTGCATATTTTTGGTTGCCCTGTTCATGAGTATATTTGCATGTTAATGAATTTGTGTGTGAAATCAAACAATTTTAATCGAATTTTTATTCCCATACAAACGAAATCATTGGTGTAGAATGAATCTAAAATGAAGTCAAAACTAAAGGAAATGAATAGTTTAGAAATTTGTTGTTATTCACAAGTTTTTCTAATTTCATTTTATTTTTTTTTCGTGCTATTAAAATATGATGCTAGATTTAAAGTGTTAATTGTAGTTTAGATTTTATGTATATTGGTTTATTTTTCAAAGATTTAAGCCAATTTAACAAATTAAGCTTTTTTTTTGGACATCAAAATAATGACCAGTTATTTAGGTGGGATTGGTTAAAAGTATTCTGTCTTAAATTGATGAATAAGAAACATTTGTTAAATATTTATTCAAAAATGTATTGTGTCACAACATATTTTTTAACCTTTAAGAACCTTTCATTCATTCCTTATATATTATATTTATATTACTATTAAATATTAGTACTGCCTTCAACATTTCTAACAGACGAATATGTTAAAAAATAATTTGCTTCTTTTCAATTTTGCTATCTCTTAAGAAACCCACAATATTATACAATTTGTTTAATGTTATTTCTTTTGGAGGGGATTTGTTTTTTTATTTTATTTTTTTTTGTGGCCATAAACTGAAAGCGTAAGATGAATGTTATTATTTCATTCTAAAGATGATGATGATGACGATGATGTAATTTATGAACTTACAATTTCTAATAGAAATTTATTTTCAAATAGAAAACAAAAAGGCAAATCTTTTAAGATTTTAATAGTTTGAAATTTGATGTTGCTTTAAAATATTAGAATGATAATAGAAATATTTAAATTGAAGGAGTTTTTAAGGCAAAAATTATGTTTCAACGTTGTCGACTTTTTGACCAATCGTTTACAATTTTTGAACATATGGAATAGAACACATAATGTTATAAAATAATTCTGCACCGAAATGCTATCATATTTATACCATTTCGTTAATGATTTCAACATATAGTGTACAAATTCAAAACACATATGTGGTCGATATTTATTTGAATGTAATAGATAATTTGATAAATTAAAAAAATCTCAGATGTCAAATCTCTTTAGAGGATATGCTAGTTATTAAAAATTCAACATAGATTTAAAATTATTTACAAAGAAAAATACCACCAACAACTAACAATGCTTTAACTAAATAGTATATCAGATAATAAATCCAAATATTTAAATCTTTCATTTGTTTTTAAACTAAATAACTAAATAATACTTTTATCACATAATTTGGTGGTATTTCGTAAACCTTTATTAGTAGAATACAACATTCGACACTTCACTTATTTTTCAAATTATCTACTCAGTGTAATTTTTTTCCTTTAGAGAACAAGAAGAGTTCATAGAAATTAAACAATCATTATTAACCCTCTAACAGTCAGAGCACAAATGTGTAAAATCAATTTCACATATTTTAATGTAATTAAGAATATATTTCGTGTAAAATTTTTGGAGGATTTATGACCTAGATATTTAGTTTATTATTTCAGCTATTAAACAGCCTTGACCTTTAGAGGGTTAAATTGAAATGAAAAAGAAAAACATTTTTATATAAATAGAAGTAAAAGTAATTTTATAACATTAACGGGCAATACAAAGTAATAGTTGAAACGGTTTGTATATGTGTTTAAACAACAATTGTTATGATAAAAGTATATATAGAAAGAATTGTTAACAATAGTTGCTCGTGTTTAGTTATAGAAGAACAATGAACTATCATAATAATTACAATGTCACCCATAAACTACCACGGACAATAACACGAGCAACAACATCTGATGTTTCAGCAACAACTTATGATCCTTTTTTCCCCTTAAAATGTTTTCATGTTGCAATAAAGAGTAAAATAGAAAATTAGTTTTTACCAGCTGCATACAAATACGTGTTTAAAAAACTTTTTTATTACCAGGATTTAAAGTTGAAATTCCTTACTCAAGGAGTGGAACCGTTAAATAAACAGCACCAAAGTAAGAATAAAGTTTATTGGCCTGAAAATAATAATAAAAAAAAAAAATAAAATACATTAAAACAATTGCTAACCTAACTAAATAGGATAGAAAGGTGTACTTAACAATGTTAGTAATTTAAATTTAAAAAGTTTAAATTTTATTTCAAGCATAGCATTCCCATTTACAATATTGTTGTTGCAAATCTAGTACATATTATTACAAATAAAGATAAGATTTTTATAAAACTCAACTAAATGTAAAAGGATTTTTTCCAGCAATTATAACTAAGCCATCTCAAATAAGCAGGCAGTCATTTGTGGAGCAAGTTGTTGCAAAAATGGAAATGAAATGAAATAAAATAAAACTGAATATTTATTTAAGAAAAAGTAGAGCAATTATGATTTTGCATAATTAAAACTTATAATTAAAATATTTATTATTTTTTTTTTGTTAAGAGTTGAAAGTGCTAGCAAGTATAAATAAAGATTAGAAATTTTAGTTATACGTTTAATTGCTGCATTTTTTTATAAAATATATTCATAACCTTACTAATGATATTAAAATGATGTCTGATTAACCATAATTTTTTTAGGAATTTTAGGATTAAAGATTATTTGTTTTCAGTACAATTGTACAAAGTAACAAATTTCCAGAATTACAGTTCAATAAAGGAATTTAGAAAGTTTTAAAATGGAGATTTAAAAAGAAAAATATTATTCATTGATTTATTCCACTCAAGCTTGTAAAATGATTTGAAATTCATTTAAAACTATTTTTATTTAAAATAAAGTAGCCTTTTCATTTTCTAAGAAAGCTATAAAATAATCTAAAGGATTTTAGTTTCTTAAAAATCACCAACTTTTTTGACTAGATAAAACTTTACTTTATTTAGTAACTAGTATTTTTTTTTTTTTTTTTTTTTTATTACACAAGAATATTTTTATTCAACATAAAACTTTTTTTCATTCAATTCAATCAGTTTGAAAAAAGTTAACTCATAAAAACTAATTGTGATTAGTGAAAATAATTGCAAAATTAAGCATATGGCGTTGTCACTTCTATTTACGTTCATAGAATTTTCGATGATAATTGTTGTAATTTTCCTATCCTGCTCGACAAATAAGAATATATATTTCTGTATGTAGTTTGTCGTTAAAACAGTGAGTTAATTATTTTTAATTTATGTTTCATTAGTTGTTTGTTTAACAACAAAATTTGTTGTGAGAAAGATCTTCTGTAAACACCAAAGATAGAAAATACGCGTGTGTGTCTTCGCATAAATATTTGTATGTACTTAAGGACGTTTAGTATGTAATGTAAAACTAATTTATTGTTGGTATTATTGTTCTTGTTGCTGTGACAAAACAAAAGAAACAAAAAAAGACACTTACAAAAATCTGTCTAAACAAAATATTTAAATTTTGTTCGGAAATAAAAGAAGATTTTGTTAACTGAAAGAGAATAAGAAGAAATGTGTTGAAAACTCAAAACATGTAAATAAAAATTTAAATATTTATGTATGTAAATAATTACTTAAACAAACACACATGTATATGTGTACATTGTACATACCCAAAGATGCATACATACCTATGTATGTTGTCATTCTAACCATCAGTGTGACTTATGTATCCATATGCTGCTCTTTGGCTCTTAAACACAATCAAAAACAAATGAATCGTAAATTTCACAAACACAAACTACTATTGCCAACTTTTGTTGTTTCCTATTTCAAGAATTTTTTTAATGAATATGTATGTGTGTGATAAGTGTTATTGGTGTTGGTGGTGTATATATTTTTAAAAAATACCTTTTAGTGCCTTTTTTAAACTCATCATCATCGGTGTGTAACATGTCGAAATAAGCATTAAGACCTGCATAAAGTATATATATTCTGGGTCTTCGTGAAAATCTAAGACTATGTAACAATGTCCGTCTATCTGTTGAAAACAGCATAGAGCTTGAGGAGGACTTTCTAGGGGGACGAAATTTGGCTTAAATATTTGTCTTATATAAGGGTTGCTTGCTATGAAAATGATTAAATTTTGTTCATAAATAAACTCTAGTTTATACTTCTCGGCCACTTTACCGTCCACCTCTCACATAAGGTCAACGAAATTTTATACCATTGTCCAACGTCCTATATAAGGAAAAATTTTAAAAAGTTGCAGATGGTGAGTATATGGATTCGGTCAAGCCGTTGTTTTACTTTGGTTTATAGTTATTACACATAAATAATATGTAGAAATAAAAAATAAATTTAAATGAATATAAAAAAAATAATTAAATAAATCACAGACACGGTGGCACCAAATTATGGTTGCTTGGCTAATGAGCCGGTCTAGGAAAATCAACAAACTGTATTTTATCGTGTCTTTTCAAAACACAAATTTGAATTTTTTTGTCACTGCTTAGCAACAAGAAAGAAGCGAAAAAAATTATACGCCATAAATGAATCCTTTATTTAATGTTATAATAAATGGTTTATTATATTATGGTTTCTTTGCAGAATTGTTAGAAATTTTTATGAGACATGGTGTTAAAAATAATTATTAAAAATACCGATTTATTCTGCATTTTGCACTAAAAAAATACGTAATATTTTTATAATGTAAAGAATGTAGAAAATATTTTTGTAATGTAAAGAATGAATAATAAAATCTAAATTAATTATGTAATGGTACTCGTAATAAAAATTTATCAAGCATTACAGATAGAATTATTTTGAGACTGCCAAATGTTTCCAATTTTTTTAAACAGATTTTATTAGAGAAAATAATAGAATTTAAATAGATTATGTTTAAACTTTTAAAGATGTATATAAAAAATAAGCTGATGGCAAAAAAAAGTTGTAACCAGGGCAACCAAAAATATACTCTTAAAATATTATTTTTTTTGTTTGTTTTTCTACTATTCATGCTAAAAACAAATAAATTTTTATTACTAATTACTAAATACATTTTCTTTTTGCACTTAAAAATGTTCAAAGATAATAATACGTAGTAGCAGGAAATCACAAAGTTTCTATAAATATATAAGATGAATATTATTAGAGGAGCGAATTTGTAAAACATACTCTACGTGACTGTAAAATAAAAAAATGAAAAATTATGTAAAAAATTATATGGGGTGAAAAATATTCAAAATTTGCCTCTCAAGTGTAAAGTATGCAAAATTATGTTTTTGTAGTGTAATAAATGCAGAATTATGCAGAATTATGTACTTGAATTGTTAAAATATGTTTTAAAATAAAAATTTTCTATGAAAAGATATCATAATATGCTGCAAGCTCAAAATATGCAAAAATATGCTGTAACAATTCGTTACCAAAAATTCTTAAAATTATCTGAAACGGATAAATAACAATTTTTCTTCTAGAAGTATCAGAAATAAACAAATTAAAAAAGATTAAAGAAAGATAAAGAAATTTAAAATATACAAATGATTTGCTAAAAACAAAATGGTACGACATTACTAATTAACTAAGTAATGAATTTTATTCTCGTGCTCTGTTTGATCACAATTTCACTCTTATGCATTAAGTATAATCTATTTTGATTTGTTATAAGAAAAATGATTCTAAAGTAATTCGTTTGAATATTTTTTTTTTTACAAATACATATATCTGAATATACTTGTGCATATAAACATATTAACATATAACAAAACCATAAATGTTTTAATATTTCCTAACAAATTTTTTATTAGTGTAAAATCAGTAAATATAAATGGTAAAACCAGTAAATATAAATGATCTGAAACATTTAAAACTAAAAACCAAGGTTTATTTAAATTAACCAAAAAATTATATAATCTATTACAGTATAATATAAACAAAATCATAAAACATTAATAAAACTTATTTAAACATACATACGTACATTCAACATATTTCATAATATGTAATTGATGTTTATTCATATTGCGTGAAAATTCATGAAATAAAACAATTCCGTATAGGTAATATTTTTTCTAGGAATTTACAATAAATTTCGTAATAAAAAAATTCTTGTTTGGATTTTTTGTTACAATGACTAAATGAGTTGAATGAACATACTTCTGCTACTGATCACATTATTGCTGTTTTGTATTTTCATTTACCTCAAATAGCATCTTTTAAGATGTATTCTTTTAATTTTAAATATAAAAAAATTTTTAATTTAACTACATATAAAATGCATCTTCTTAAAATATTATTATTATTATTCATTTTTTTTTTTTTTTTTTTTTTGATATTTCCGTAATACAATTTAAAATTTATTTGATTTTGGGTTGTTTTAATTTCTTTTTAATACAGTTCAATATACTAAGCGAAGTAAATTCAATAATTCAATGTTGTACATTTATTGTTAATTTACAGCAATTGTATTTAATTTTTGAAAATAAAATAATAAACTGAAATACATATACACATATACATGCATATATATGCCAATTTCCATCTCATACACAGTTACAGTTGTACATTTAACTTGCACAAATATACTCATTTGTATATGTATGCTCACATGTTTCAATAAAATATTGATTTAAATAAAATAAATTTGAATTATTAACGCGTTGCCAAATGAATTGATTTAATGAAAGATGTAATAATTCAATTATAACAATTTTACTTTTATACTGTTTGTTTTTGTTAACAATAAACAAATTGCTAATTTAATTAAAATCTCTCATATAAATTTTTAATGAACAATTTGATTTTTGGTATTTTATGTTATTATACATTTCTGAAGTGTTATGATTTTGTTAAAAAAAGAGAAAAAATTTTTTAGTAGAACTCTTCAATTTTATTAAATAATATTGTTTATTGATCTTTTTACAAAGCTTTTATGATTTATCAGCAGCTGTCTTTTTGTCTTTTTTTTATTAAAATTTAATGCTATTTGTAAATGACGTTAGTGGTATTCACTTGTTAGAGTAATTTTAAAAAATAATAATAATTATAAAAGAAGTGTTTTTTTCGAAATTTTAAATATCAACATTTTGTATGATTTGTTTCTATGGGAAATATTTCTCTGTATGGAAAAAATATTGAATATTGATTTTAAGAAAAACCGAAATTTTTATGAAAAAAGTAATAAATAAATGTTAATCAAAATCTATAATTTGTTATGATTTATATAAAAGGTATTGGTAAATATATATATATATATATATATATATATATATGTATATATGTATATATGTATATATGTTTTCGGTTACTTGTTTGTTGTCCACTTCTTTTCAAACTCTATTTTATTTTTTACTCAACTTTAATTGTTCATTAAATATTTTTTTACTATGACCAAATACATTTCAAATGAACAGAGATCTGGACAGTTTAGTGGATTGGCCTCCAGTGCTGCCAAAAGATGAGAAAAAATTAAGCTAAATTTAACTTTAAAAAGGTCAAAAATGTCTAAATGCTTCAAAAATAAGGACATTTTTTTTTTAATTTAGAAACTTATTTTTTCTCGTTCTCATTAGTTTTTGAGAATTTTCTAAAGAAATTGTAATAAATTTATAAATAACACCCAGCAAAATGTCTCAATGGGAAATAGCCAAAAAAATTGTATTTCATATGACAAGTTACTCAATGTTTTGAAGTGATTTTTCGACATTTTTTAACTATTTAACATTAATTTTTGATTAAGCATTTCTAAATTTTTAGGTGATCTTAAGGTACTTTTATTTGGAAAAAATTAAATGTAAATAATCTAGATTTTTTTGCTAACAAATATACAAAAAGGTTTAAATGGGTGATTCTGTAAAGATAATATTAGTAATATAGTAAATAAGAAATAATTTTCTTCGTTGTTGAAATATTAACATTTTAGCTTTTTTCAAAAAAAAAAAAAAAAAAAAAAAAAAACTTTAAAAAATCAAAGAAAAGCTAGGAAAAAAAGCTATAAGCTGAAATGAAAATTTTGTTGGCCCCCTTTGGCACAAAGCGGCACCATTTGTTTGATATTTTTTTACTTTTACTTTTTTCTTGTAATAATGAGAAGAGAGATAATAATATAATAATATCTCTGATATGGAATTCATGACCAGGATGTTGTAAAAAGTCCGCTAGACAGTACTTTTTATTGCCCTTTAGACAGCATTCACATTTTTGATAAAAAAAAATTAGCCTCAGTAATTATCGTCCACTCATTTTTGCCTTCACATTTTTGCTATTAGGAACTTTTTTTACTTCATGGGTCTTTATTTACCAACTCCTAGCAATTGTTTTATATAGTCGACATGTGTTTTGATTATAAATTTGAATTGTGCGTTTTTAATGATTTTTGTCAAATTTTCATTTTAGGAAAAACTAATTATGCTCCTACAAAAAAATTCACCATATGGTTTCTGAAAATAATAGTAAACAATTATTTAAATTAATTATTTAAACAAAAAATAATTTTTTGGCAGAAACTTGCACGAAACAAATTTAACAAAATGTCTCTTTATAATGATCATTCTTATTTCCGAATCTCCCTAATATATTCTTTCGCATTGATAAATATGTACATAGATAATTATTTTTTGAGCATGACTTCATGATCGAGTGACTTTAACCAGTTTGTTGATAAAAATAATCGCTTAAGATAGAAAACACATGTGAAAATTAATTTTTAATATATTTTTTTTTTTTTTTTTGCCAATTTTTGATTCACATGCAAATCATTAGTAAAATATTTTGTACAGTTTGTCAATCAAGTGTTAAATAGCTAGCACAATCGTAATATAAGGAGGCAACAGTATTAAAAAATATATAAAAAGGTGCAAAATCATAGCAAATTAAATAATTAAATATCTTTTAAGTATGATTGATCGCAGATTTACTATAAAAAAAAAAAAAAACGAAAACTGATTTATTTTTTTACAAAAAAGAGAGAAGTAATCAAATCTCACTTTAATGTTAATTTTTTCAGCAAAGAAAGCCTTTTTAAAGGCAAAACTATGCGTAAAAAAATTTATAAAAAAATATTTTTTCATTTTGCTGCATTCTTTTGTCTTTAAAGAAAAAAATTAACTTAAGATAAATACATAAAGATGTGGCGCGTGGCTATAAGAAAAAAATTATAATAAACTTTGGTGTAGAACGTAATTTAATCAAACAAGATCACATGACAGGATCATCATCAGTCGCAACAACGTCAACATCATTATTTTCATAAAAGTAACTTGACATTTTATTATACAGTAAAAAAATTGTTGAAAGATTTTTATATAAGTGATATTTAAGATGGACCATATCTGTACTCTTATAAAAAAAAAAAAAAAAAAAAAAACGTGGCATTAGGAAAAAAATATTTTTGAAATTTAATGAAATCTTAGAAACTGCTTTTTTTTATCAAATTCTATTTTTTAATATTATAAAAAAGTGCTTAGTTTGTTTTTCTTTCTTCTATTATTATAGTTTATAGTTATAAATAATTTTAAATTTAATAATGTTTTATTATTGTGTATATATTTGTTCTAAAAAGAACAAAGATTTTTTTCAGAAATCTAGGTCATTGTGTTGCATTTAGTATTGCATTGGGTACACAAGTACTTTAAGTGTATAATAGAATATATATATATATATATATATATATATATATATACATATATATATTTGAGCTCGTGGTTACTTGGTAATAACTATTTGTTTTTTTTTTTCAATTTTATGCTTTTACTTAGATACTCTTAGAATGTAACTCAAGTCTAAATGCAACAAAGTTTTTAAGAGAAATGTTTCTTTAAAAAAAAGTATTAATAAGGGGAAGATGCTTTAGTTTTTTTGAAACTTTATACCTTTAAGTTTTTATAGAGTTAATGATGTTGTATACTTTCATATTCATATTTTTTTATTAAATATGATGTGTTTATATAACATTTTTTATCTTAATTTTGTTTTTACTATTTATATTTAAGTTTAGCAAATATTAAATTTATTTAACCTTTTATTTGCATTACACTGTAGAGTTTTTTTTTTCTTTTTTTTGTGATATGACTTTGTATGTGGGTTAATGTCCTATAGTTTTTTAACCCTTCTGTCAATATCTTGTCAATAAATGGTACTTGTAGTTTAACATTTTCTACAAAAACTGGGTCAATAGAACAAAACAAAATAAGTACTGCGCACGAAAAAATTTAGATTACAAAAATGAAACTAATGGGTTAATCTTTTCGAAATTTTTAATAAATAAATAAATATAATAAAATTAATAATTTTCGTTCTCTTTGCCTTGACATTTTTACTATCGTACCTATTAGCAACTTTTTTTTACTTTGTAGGTCCAGAGATGTAGGGATTTTCCCTCAAATTAAGTAATATTTTGTCTGCGTTCCTACAATCTGTAAATCAACTTTTTCATCGGTTAACAGGTTTCCATTTGGTGACCATGAACTGTTTGTATTTTTTATGATTCAAAAAATTGAATTTCCCAAGTTACCTGTGTTTCTAGAAATTGTTTTGTATGGTCAATATTTATCATTTTAAGAAAAACTAATGATGCTACTACAACAAGTTCTAGCATTCAGTTACTGAGGGTAATAACGAATTTAAACAAGCTAACGGTACTAAATTCTAAAAGTTATAAGTCTTAAAGAGTACACTTATTTTTTCGTGCGCAGTCCTTATGTATGTTAATATGAATGTATATATTCTCTATTTTAAGATGCATAAAAGTATAAAGTATGTATATACATAAATGGACATATATTCATACCATTTTATAAAAGTACTTAAACACACAGCTACTTACTTACACACATTGTTAGCATTTATAAAGTTCATTTTAATACCACTTGCTGTAAATTGGGTTTGGGCAATTGGTAATTCCCCTGCTAGAGATTAGAAAACATTATTTCAAATTGATGATCAATCTTATTTATAATTATCTTAAGCTATTTGCTTATGAAAATTGATATGAAGATTATTTTAATTAAATTTAAATATGGCAACTTTTGATCTAGTTACACTAAACGTAAATTATTTTCATTTTAATTTAGAACAGGAATAGATTAGAATTTTTAAAATTATAACAGTTAAAAAAATATGACTAAATCTTTGTTGAAATCAATTTTTTTTTTTTTATTTCATGACCAACTAGTTTAAAGGAGTTATTGTTTGAAGTGAAATAAGTAAGGACTGCGCACGAAAAAATCCGTGAACACTTTAAGGCTTATAACTTTTATTATACGTAAAAAATGTATACCGTTCACTTGTTTACATCTGCTATTATTCTCAGTATTAAATTTTGTTTTTTAAAATAAAAATGTAACAAAATTCATGCAAACTCATAATTCAAATTTATAATAAAAACACAAGTCGACCATATAAAACAATTGCTAGAAGTGCAGGTGAGTAGAGAAATTTAGTTTTTATTTTTTTGTTATAAAAAAAATGGTCACCAAAAGGAAACCTGATAACCGAAGAAAAAGTTTATTTACATACTGTAGGATCGCAAACAGAATAAAATGAATTTTAAGAGAAAATGTCTACTTCTCCGAATGGGATATGAAAGGACGAAAATTACTGAGACTACTTTTTTTTTCAAAAATGTTAATGCTGCTTAAAGGGTGATAAAAATGTGTACATGTTGGCGGACTTTTTACAATATTCCGATTATGAGTTCCATATCACAGATATTATGGGAAATGCTTCAGATAAATATAGGGTTAAAAATATGAAAATTGTCAAATAAACTTTTGGTCTGGCAAAACATTGTTACATTGTGGGGAAAAAAGCACTTCATTCATAACAAATGCTGCTATGTACACTAAACTGTCGAGAACTATGTCCATTTTAAATGTATTGCATCATATTAAAAATATGTAAAGAATACTAAACGCTGACTAAAAGAAAAAAAAATTAGAGTTTAAAATGAAGTGGATTCATTCCAACAAAAAAAGTAACCGAAAACACAATAAAGGTCTTATGGAGGGTATTCCAGAAAATGTTAAATATTTTATTAAAATGTTAAACATTTTATTAAAACTAATAAAAACTTAAAAAAACTTATTTTTTGTAAGCTGAATTGTACATTTGTATTAATAGTTTTTTATTCGTTCTTCGATATTTAAGACTGATTTTGATACTTTTGTGTGCCTATTATGTCAAAATTATTATATTTATTGTCAAAGTGAAAATAAAATTTTGACAATTTTAAAATTAAAAAATAAAATTTAGTCATTGTAAGTATAAAGATTTTAATTATCTTATTAAATATTTATAGTGAGTAAACAAGGTGACATGATTTATTGAAATTAACGTTTGATATTAGATAACGGTAATTGTCAAGGACCTTTAAAATAGTACACATTTTTTAGTTCCTTTTTTTCTTATACGAAATATGAACTAAAAAGAAAGTCAATTTTCTCCACTGTAGTAGTACAGAATATGTCACTTTCAAATTGTTTTGAGCATATAACAACTATATGAGTATATTTCTTAAATTGACATAAAAGTCATCAATCATTATTATCAAAATGATTTCATTTATTAAAATACTACATCACGAAATAACTTTTACTCAAACACAGTAATTTATTAAAAAAAAGTCATGCATTTAATACTGATAAATTTCCAAATAGCAACAGCAATAAAGATGTATGCATGATCTTTTTAAGTACCAGTGTCTTGATGAATTTTTACGAAAGTATTTTTTATAATTATTCAAAAGCGAAAAATTGTTTTTTTTTTATTCTTTAACGATTAAATTAAATTGGAAACAAAAAGAATTTTAATTACACTTTTCAACAAATTCCATAAAAAAATTTCCCATAGTGTTTTTTTTATCATTTTATAGTTTGGATATTTATTATATGTATTTAATATATAATATATATATATATATATATATATATATATATATATATATATATATCAAATTGAAAGAAAAAAAAGAAAAAAATTACTTAAAATGTTTATATGAAATTTAATTCAATTGCTGGACAACAAGCAAAAAAAAAAAAAACAAAGGAAGAGAAATAAAGAACAAAAGAGAAAAGGAGAAGGAGTATTATTTTATTTATTTGGTTCAGACAACCTCTTGGTTGAATGACACATTTGTCACATTTATTTGGATTGCGTCAAAATGTTGTTTGTTGGTTGCTTTCATTGTCGGTATGTTGTATTTCTCTTCTTTTCCTCTCCTCTTGTTTGGAAAAATAATTTTGCAATAAAATATCTTTTATATTTTATATACATTTCTTTTTTATCTGGGTGTTGCTTTGAGGGTAGATATCAAAATAAACTAAATTTTTCTTTCATGTCATTTGTTTTTATGCAGACAAGTGGAAGTTTTTAAATAGTTTTAAACTCATAACCGAACATTCCAGGGACACTTTACTGCAATGTATTACATAGTTAGTTTTATCACTAAGAGCGGCTAGTGTTTGTAATTTTTTCAAGTGATTTATCAATGCTGAAATATGATTCATAATATGTTGTATAACTTAAAAAAATATATACATTTTTCCAATTTATTTGTTAAGAAAACCAGATTAATGTAAAGAATTAATTTCTTAAATTTTGTAGTACTTTAATACAATTTAATGAGAAAATTGCTGAATTTTTGTAATTATAATTGTTCCTTGCTTTTCTTTATTAAAGTCACCTTAAACATTTTTTTATAATGTGCTCTGTTTAACACTTTAAAAAATCGTTAAAAAAAATTCGAATTGAAATACAAATTCATTGAGGAAAAAGGATATTTTAAATAAAAACCAATACTTTATAAAATAATTCTTTAGTTCTAAAATTATTTTTTATATCTTATTTTACTATCTTTTCCTTCGAAATATGAAAACCAATGAAGTGTAAACTGATGTGTAGGCAAAAGGACAAAATGAAAGAAAAAATCCTGTTGAAATGCTGTGGGATATAAAATGTTTTGCATTCAACAAAATTTGTTAAATCTATAAACGCACATTTAATCACGTTTTTAAAGATATCAAATACTGTATGTATGAAAATAACAAATTCTATTAGGATTTAAAAAAGCTATAAATTTTTTTAAGTTCAACAACTTCTTTTCGAACTACTACACAAAAAAATATTATGGCGAAAATATTTTTAAATAAATCATTATTTAGCTTTAAATAAAATTTTATAAAATAAAATATTTGATTTTAACACTATGTTTGGATTGGTTGTAAATAATTTTAAAACAAAACAAAAACCACTTCTCATGTTTTGACAATTACAGAAAAATAATAAAAATAAAATTACGAAAATGAGGAAAACAAAAAAAATATAACCCCATGAAGCCCATTGGAAGTGAGTTATCATTATTTTCATACTGACTTTCCTAATAATAATTGAAATTTATTTATCTTTCAGATAATTCGGAAATACTTAAGGATATCGAAATGTATTTTAAGTGATAAAATAAATTTGATGTACTTACCTAATAACGTATTTCATATTTTTTTATTACTATATTGTCCGTCGAAAGCTAGATCCTTTTCCTACATGCTTCTTATATAGTAAAGCGTACTACAGCTAGGTTATTCTGAATGAAACGAAACAAATAATAGTTAAAAAGAGCAAATATCTGGATTATACAGTATAAAGCTTCTCATCTATTATTTTTCAAATAGTAAATAGCAACATGATTGTAATAATAGAATATTTTTTTTGTACGATATCATATTGTGACCAATTTTTGTTCAATGATCCTTTCAAGTGGATATATTATGTTCGGTACAGATTTCCCATGATTGTTATATTCAGATTTAGGCTTTGCTCACACCAAATACATATTTTACACTTTAGATTATCGTAATAGATTCACTTTTTATCATCCGTAATAGTACCCTGAAAAAAAGAAACCGTTATAAGGCATTGAAGCAGATATTTTAGGGGTTTCAAAATGGGACACTGCTTTCATATCCTATAAATAACTTAAACAGCATGTAATCAAATTTTTTAAAACTTGAAATTGCAATTTCGGATTAGAAATTATGGATTTATGATAAGTATTAAACTTTTTAAATTTTAATCTAAACAAGCATTGACCTTACTATTTATTAATTTTTTGTTTTGGATAGATTTATTTATCCATCCGAACCGATATAAGCTGGGTAGTTTCAGGGTCCTTAACTAAAGGAATCGTGGAGTCATATTTAATTTCATTTTGAAATATCCCTAACCTGTAAATGGTAAGTAGTGTTCAATTAATTTTTTTATTTTTTAATAATGACTTCTTCCCTCTTTTTTAGGTCGATTTGTTTATTTATTTAACGTTAAAGAAGTAAAAATGCAACAGCAATATTTTGTTAATTTTTATAATATATATATATATATATATATATATATATATATATATATATTTCAATACAATATTATTAAAGAATCATTTTGACAAAATGTAAAAAACAACACTAAACTTCAACTATATACATTACGTGTTACCCGTAATTACTGGTATTCTTATTTTACACCAACATCTCCTTTCTGTTCATGAATTTTACACCAAATTTACACAAATATATTACAACACAACATTAGTCTTCAACCTGTAATATTGGACTATATTTGACAATTTATTGGTTAAAGATGAAATATTAAAAAAAAAATTTTATAAAATTTTATAATATTAGTCAAAATAATTTTTATTAAACGTTTTATTGATTCAACAATAAATATTGGTTGAATATATACTAAAAACTAAATATTATTTTAATTGTTTTACTTAAAAAAATATTAAATCTTATGAAGATTTTCAAATATTTAAATTTATGAGTAGTAAAAATATTTTAATAAGAAAAAATAATTATTTGATATTACTAATTCAGTAATAGGTGCGATTTCAGCAAAAAATATAACTGAGTTTAAGAATTTACTAATAGAATACGAAATTTAATTTTTTCTGTGTATGTGTATGTTGCTTATTTATTTATTTCTTAATAAAAAGGGAAAATATGTATAAAGTTTCAAATTATGTTATTACTTTCGGGTCACACTGTTTATGTGTTTATTTAGATTTAAATGGATTTATATTTTTCTGTGTAAAAATGTCAACAGTGGTTGTAAATGTTACACAATCATAATGATTATTTAATGTGATTCAAACAATTTGGTAATACACGTGTTACTATAAAAACATGTGAGCAGCAATTCACGTTCTTAACAAACATACATCAAATGATTAAATAAATGAATAAAAGATTGATTGTATTAACGAACAACTTTCACCCAAATGACCGCGTTATATAATCCTACTAACATACTTTAACCAACCTTTCAAGTGTAATTATTTATTGGTAAATAATTTAAAATATTTTTATATCTGTTTGTTTGTTTGTTATCAAGTACAATGTATTTATTACAGGGGATTTTTTTTCCTCCAGTTACTGCAACTTCTTCGCGCCACTTTTCTTAGTAATTTATAAAAAGTCTTAAGAATTTTTTTTCCATTTTATCTTACAGGCGGAAAAAATTGCAACGTGTATTTTATTTTCATGATTTGCAAATATTTCTAACGAATTATATTAAAATGCATTTTATTGCAAATTTTATTTTATTTATTTATTATTATTTTTTTTTTTTTTTTGCAATTTCATACTTGTACGACATGTGAACATAAATTTTACTTGCATATTTAACATTTTCACATAAAATATGTAGAAAATACTAACAATTTAAACACAATAATGTATGTAACAAGCTTTAGTATGGGGTTTCTTTTTGAAATATTTTACAAATGTGAATTATATTTTTTATAAGTTCACTATAGGAGTAACTAATGGTTTTTAAAGTTTGCAAACATAGAATTTTTTTAAATAAAGAATTATTAAATTAAAACTAGATATTTCTAAAAATTTTATCTGAGAAAATAATATATTTCAAATATTCGAGTGAAATACTTACAATTTTCTTTAATTGATTTTATATATTATATGATAAATTTATTTATTGAGAAACTTATTTATTTTGCCTTGTGTAGTGCACTCAATAAGTTATTAGAACCTCATTTTTTATAAACAATTTTTATACATTTAGTGGCGCTCATAAAACTGATCGTATTACTAAAACGCAAATAAAATAACATGAATTTCTTAAGAAAACATTTGTAATTGAATAGGTTTTCATAAAAATGCAGTTTTATTAAATACGAGACGATAATATTTTTAAAGAAATACAATTAAATAACAGACAATGAACTTTGTTAAATACTTAGACAATTTAAAATTAAAACAAAAAAATTAAAAATTCTTATGAATTTAATAAAACCCTAAAATTACAGAAAACCCAGAGTAAATAAAAAAAAAAATGTGTAAAAAAAAATTGTCTTACTGAAGAAAATATTTTATTACAGAATTAATTCTCACTACTTTTTTTCAATAATATTTTGTTTCTTTTATAAACATTTTATTGATAAAACTTTTTCTTTTATGTATTTTGCATTTACTAAAAATAAAATCCTCAACAAAATTCCAATGTCATAATCTTCATTTTATTTTGCTGCCTTTTTCTTATGTTTTTTAAACTGGCATTTGACATGAAAATATTGTGATTGTCTTTCAAAAGAAAGACTGAAAATTTTTTGGGGGGATGAACAGACAAGCAAAATTTTTCCATAAACTTTGCTTTTTTGAAGGAATGTAAAATATGAGCAAATGTGTCAATATCATTCATTATTTTCTAATTAAAAAACTCGGTGTCAGATGAAAAGAAATTTGACAAAATATACAAATACGAAAATCTTATAATATGTACGCGTAGCTGTGTATTGTTATTGTTATTGCTAACGTTCCTAGGTTATTTCATAAAAAATTTAAATTTATATATTCTAGGCGTTGACGTGTAGAATTATGCACGTTAACTTTAACTTCGATAAAAGTGCTCCCAATTTATGAACAAAAATACAATTATGAATATAAGAAGGACAAGAAATGAAAAAAAAAAAAAAATATATAAAAATAAAATTAAATTCAATTTAAAAATTTGTCAATTTTTAATTTTATAAAGAAAAACGTGTAAATTTCGTAATGCCACTTACAAATAAATATAAAGTTTTCCCAAATCAAGTTAATGTCGCTTATTTTGCTAACAGTCAACGATAATACTCAGCGGGAGAAACAAAAAGAGAAAACATTAAATAAAAATCTTAATACAAATTTGTTTTGAAAAATACTTCTTTTGGAAGAAAAATTTTTACTAAGTGGAGTCATTGAACGCAAAAACAGGAAATTAATATACCAAAAGCTTACTATTTTAAAAAAATATCCTGTAAGTGGAATATTCTTAAAAGTAGGATGTAGACATCCAAGTAAGGGTTACCAGACTGCCTTGAATGAACTTGATTGTCAAGAAGAATATTTTAGAAGTTATCAAGTTAAAAGTTTAAATGTAATTTGTCAAGTTAAAAATAATTTATATTTATATAAACGGTTGAATGAAATCTGAAGCGTTGATGAAGAATATATATATATATATATATATTAACAAATTTACAGCTCAAAAAATTATATTACAGCATATAGCTTTTATCAAAAATTCAATACTTATAATTGAAAAAAACTATATAATATAATATGGGAAGAATATTTTTTTATATAGAATTCTAAAATAAAACACTAAAAATTGCTTTAAGTTTTTAATGAAATATCGTCGGCAAAAAAAAAACATTTTAACTCTCCACTAACACACTGTAGAAAATTAATAAAATCTAGGAAAAACCTATACATTGCTAATAATTTAGTACCGTCAAAAAATCATATTTTAAATATATTTTTAAAAATTTCACAAATAGATTTTTTTCTTTTTGATAACAATTTAGAGTAGAGAACTCAGCAACCTTATAGGGTTCGTAATGGGAATAAAGTCAGGGTTGATTGATGGGTCTTAGGTTTCACACTTTTCTTATATTTCTTTCCCATCTTCTGCTTTATTCTACTAAGGTTTTTCTCTTTGTTTTTCTGTCAGCTTTCTTTGATATTTATAAAGGGATCACAATGGACCAAATGGTCTCTGGGTGGAGGCGTGAAAACGCCGCCCTTTTTAACCTAACCTAACCTAGTATGAGAATGCCGATTATTTATTTTTTGAATCAGCTTTTCTTATAAAAAAAGTTTAATATAATAACTTTGTGTACAGAATTTCAGTTTATCAATTCTAGAACACGTTCCAATAGAATCGGTTGTTTTTGGACAAAACAAATGACGATTTTTTTTAATGTTTATTTCATTTTTTATTTAAATAGCATTAAGGACAAACATTTTTATATTTTTATAATAACTAAATGTTTTTTAATGTTTACTTTTTACTTAAATAACAATAAAAGAAAATTACAATTATTATTCATTCGGTTGGAAAATAGTTTGCAAATATTCCATATTTAGTTCTATATCTTTCATGTCCTCTAGCAGCTCTTTAGCTTTTGCTTCTTCATCTAAGTCCCGATATTCTACTTTTCATTAACTTCGAATGCTAGAGATGAGCGGATCTGACGTTGCCAGTAATATATTTGTAGAATTTCGTGAAATTTTCTCCATGATAAAGGATTTTGTGAACTATTGCAGACATATTTCTCCATGGATATTTGGTTATATATATTCGTACAGCTTCCTTCGCATAATCACCAAATTTTCTATCATCGATTTGTTTATTGCACATAAGTATATCAATAATTGTTTTAAATCTCGAAATAAGATTTGTATCAACACCTGTTATTTCAGATGCTCTTTCGGGATCTGAAAAGAACATTCTTATTGTCTGATGCCTGTTTTGGTTGATCTATAGGTAGATTACATATTTGAGAAATTCGCTCTAAACATGTTTATTTTTTAAATATCTTAACTCCTTATTGGTTTCGTTGTTTCTTATTGATCCTGTAGGTTCAAAATCCAAATCATAATTGATTTTCAGTATGTGTTCCATAAACAAATTTTAGGAGTAATTTCATTTAAATGGAAAAAGTGTTTTAAAGACGGGTCCAGACAGGTCCAGATAGGTACAAAAGTATATATGGTGTTAAAGATGACACTATCGCTTTTCTTTTTGTGGTAAAATTTGTTTAACGTCTTTTGTCCCTCAAAAGTTCTATTCCACTAAAATTAAAATTTGACTAAAATATAGTACCTGAGAAAACATTTAATTATCGATAATAGTTTGCGGGTAATGATAATTAACTTCTGATCAAATTTACAAAAATCAAATTTTTTTAATCAAATAACATAAAATATTTATTTTAACAGCATGCCACGCCCACAATTACCAATATTTTAATCTAATTTTTTGGCTACCTTAGTTTCAATATGTTTACAATTGGAAATCGTTGTTAACGAAAAATTTGACTTTTGGCTAATGAAATTAATTTCTGAGCCACCGTGCGTCGTACATACTTAGAGAATTTCTATTAATGGTTACTTCGGATCTGACGAATATTGATACCTTACTTCTGTTTTCTTTATAAAAACTTTCCATTTTCAATTCCAACATGGGCATTATTAGTTAAACAAAATTTAAAAACTTTCAGACAGGCCATCAAAAATTTCTGTAAATATTTACTTTAAAGTATTTAAATTAAATTCAAATATAAGTAAACAAATATTTGTATAATTATAAATATTATTGAGAGCTTATATTCAAAACCTTCTATCTCGAAAAACACAACTTTGCAGGAGAGCAAAAAAAAAACAGTTTATTTCTCTTTACAAATATTTAAAATTTTTTTCTTTTACAATATTTTTTTAAAACCATTACTAAATCTTACACATAGTTTGTAAGATATTTTACAATATTGTCAATTTTAAAGGGAGATAGAGGATTTTGCACTTTTAAAATATTCAATGTTTATAAATACCGTTATGGAGGGTTTTGTATTGTAAAAAATACATTAAATTATCATATGATGTTTAAAGTTTTTAAACTAGTTAATAATTAAAAAAAAAAAAAAACAAACATAATTCAAATAGGTTACTTTATTTTGGAATCGGAGCAGGAGGAATAATACCCTCATTGAAACAAAATAATAATTATTACTGGAGTAAAAACTATTTATTTATCGCTTATATTAAGAACTATTTGTGAGAATAATTATCATTATTAAGAATCATAACTGAGATGTAAATAGGGAGGGAAGCTTTAGGGGAAGTGTTAGTCCCTATACAAGTTAAATCTAACGAACTGTTACAGTGAATGTTTCGAAATTTTGCGGGAATCATTCTCTTGTCCATTCCATTAATATGAAAATAGGAAGGGTAGTTTTACAGGTAGTATTTATTAATGTATATCTAAAGAACTATTCAACCAATTTAAATTTTTTGGCCAGATTCATATTTAGCATGTATAAATTTGTCAGAAGTGATATATGTTATGTTTATGTTATCAAAAAATAAAATAATTACTCAGAGAGATAAAGGGTTTTCCACTCAAAAAAAAAAAAAAAATAAATTATTTATTTTGTAAGATAGAAGAATAAAAAAAATATATGTAGTTAAATTGAAAAATTAGGAATTTTGATTTGAAATTTATATTACAGATGGGGAATATAATAGTATCAATAATACAATTTCATGAAAATATATGATAGAGGGTTTTGTATATAGGCCCTAGTTATAATATATTTATGTCTTTAAATAAATATTCCAAAAAAATAAAAATATCAAAAGTTTATTTATTTTAGATTTTATTTATTTAAAATCACGCATTAAATAGCACGTCACATGCTCATCAATACATAGATATAGTATAATATATACATTTGGTTTTTTGTTCTCAAATAAACTGCTACCCTTGATTATTCATTTATTAAACTGTTACTCGTACTTATTAATAATTTATTATTTGTAGTAGTATATTTTTTTTTTTTTTAATTGGAATAAATATTAAATAAATACAAATATGATGGCATAAAATTGTTAAAACATAAATCATTTTGCATTCACCACAATTTAATTCAAATAAACAGTATTCTTTGTTTTTGTTTGTTTGCTGTACGTTATGGGTTTTTGTTTATTTTCTAGTAATAGAAAAAAAATTTCCATACAAAAAGTATACGAATTCTATTTATTGTTTATAATGAAAATTTAGTAAATACAAAGTATCAAGCGAGTATTTAGAAAAGAACTAAAATTTTGTATTTAATATTTGTTCTATTTTAGAAAATTACACTGACCCAATAAAAATGTTATTGAGCTGTCTTTCTTTTTTGTTTATTAGAAATTCAAAAGAATAGAAATAGTTTAACAAATACACGTGGATACATTTCTATTAAACATATTTTTTATATAGTTAACAAATATTATTAATATAATTAAGCTTATTAATAATAAAAAAAAAAGTCCTTTAACAGCCTATTAAACAAGTTGCCAAATTGAGGTCACTATTTGATGTCTTTTGAGTATAAAAAATAAAACAACATGAAAACTCTTTTGGTAGCCTTAAAAAACATATGCTATTTTTAGTCATTATTTGACTATAAATACTCTCATAATAAATATTTGCTTACATCAATTTTTTACACTTTTACGCATTTTTACTTGAGTATTTTTGGGTCATTTATATATTTTATACGAATCTCATGTACATTTATTTGTACATATATGTACTCGTATGTGTATGTGTTTCATAAAATTTTTATTTAACTTTATTGAAAAATGAAATCACATTTTATATCCATGTGACGTTTATGACGTTTTAATTATAAATTGTCTGATTAATTCATTTATTTAAACCTGATTAAAGATTTTATTATACTTAAATACATTTCACTTAATTATTTCATTTTTTTATTAATTTTTTTTTTTCTAAATAAAATAATTTATTGAATTAGTTAGTAAGTATTAGCTTTCTTTACACTTTGCTAGACACTTCTTATCAGTAGAAATTATTTTATTATATATATTCTTTTTTTTGTAGATAGTTTGTTAATTGCATAATTTGAAATCATTTAAGCGACAATTATTTATTAGTCATTTAGTTGATGTTAACATTTAACTAGAAATTTTTATTATTTTTAGGGGAGAAAAAATACTAATCTAAATAAATAAGTCTTGAAATAAAGAAACATCCAGCCAATAATGATGAAAATAATCATATGAAATAAACGTGATCAAAATTGAAATAATGCAATCTAATTTCTAATCTAATTTAATTTTTATACTTTCTTTTAAATTAATTTTTTTATACCCCACACCACCATGGTTGGAGTATTATGCGTTTGTGCTGATGTTTATAACGCACAGAAAAAATCATCCAATACCCATCATAAAGTATACCATTCGACTCGGAATCACTTTTTGAGTCGATCTAACGATGTCAGTCCGTCTGTCTGGCTGGCAGGTTGTCCATGTAAAAATTGTGCACAAAGTGCAGGTTGCAATTTTGAAGATAATTCAATGAAATTTAGCACGTATGACTTTCATGACACAAGAACGAAGCTTATTGAAATTGGTTATGATCGGTTCATTATTTCACCTAGCCCCCATACAGATGTCCTCCCGGAATAGGGGTTTAACGATCATAAATGTCTTAAATATAGAAATATTTTAATTACGTTAATGACGTAAGGAAGTTTTGTATAAGTATCAATCTTTGTGCAAAATTTCAGAAAGTTTGGAACATAATTGATCATAGCTCCCATATAAAACCCTCTTCCGGAAATCACTTTAATGCGCATAAATTACATACACCTGTTAGTATCAAGTTTATATTAGACATAAACAAGTTTTATATAAGTAGAAATCACAGTGACAAATTTTACGACAGCTCCCATATAAGCCCACTTTCGGGAATCACCCTAAAGTGCATAAATTCATATAAATGTTAGTATTAATGTAATATTCTGTATTCGTATATTTTATTTTATACTTAGTAAAAGTATCGGTCCACAATTGTCCACATGTCTAATATAAGTCCCCTCCACGAATTTTGATGAACATCTACAATGGTGTGGGGTATCATATGGTCGGGCTTGACCAACTATATCTTTCTTGCTTGTTTTTTTTTTTTTTTTTGATTTCAATAAAATTTTCTGATTTCAATAAAATTTTTTAAGTTATATTTTTTTAAAAATGTATTTTTTATTTCATTTGGTAATTTGTATGAAAATTTGTACTTTAAAAAAATACCTTCTTTAAAAAGTACTTATTAAGGCTGATTTTCCTGAATTTCAATAGCAAAATTCTCAGAAGCAAATATCTCAAATTTTCATTATGAAGCCTTCAAAACTTGATTACGAGAAATGAAGTGAATATATTTTTTTGAAATTTATAAGTCATATCTCAAAGAGATTAACTACATTAATTAATAAAAGAAAAGGATAAATCTAAAAAAATATTACATTAAAAATTATAAATACTTTATGTCAAAAAAATCATTTAAAATTTTAAATATATCCTTAAAATTATATTTTTTAAATATTAAATATTATTTTTTCTGGGCAATTTTAAAATCATACTAAAATATTTTTTTCTTTATGCAAAATACATTGTATTATCATTAAAAATTTTATATCAATTTATAGTATTATTAGGAAGAGAATCGGATTAGAGAAACATTAAAAGGAAAATGTAGGCTAATGTTAAATTACATAAAAAATTCTATAAGGTGCAAAATATGCAAAATTTTTTCTCTTAAGTGTAATTATGCATAATTATGCTTCTATGTATAAAAATTGCAAAAATATGTCAACAAATTGCTAAAAATGCTATAAGGTAAGGATCTTCTATGAAAATATCTTATCAAGCATACCTTTCATAATTTCATAAATTACAAAAATATTATGTGTCAAAATGTGTCCATTTAAAATTGAATTTAGAATAATTGCTTTTATACATATCTTGAATTAATTAAAAATTATTATCCATAGACTCGTTCTCCATTAATCTTAAGTACTTACTTTAATAGTTGTTTATTAATAAACTTAACTGCAAAAAAGTCTAATATTTTATAATATTAAATGAAGAAAAAAACTTGCTGAAGGTCGTTTAGTGGCTTAATTAAAATAATTCACTTGGTATGAAAAAAAAAACGTAATAATAAAATAAAAGAAAGAAAACACTTGTGTTCTTTTACCAGCTATTCAATACTTAAAGTCTATAAAAAGAAGGTAAATTGCTATGATTTAATATGGATATAAAACTAAAGCCAAGGGGAGGAAGATGTTTAAAGAATGAATAAATGCTTATAAAATAAAAAAGCAAAAAAAAAAAAAAAGTTACTATAAAATATATAGTAAATGTAAAGTAACTGGTATAAAATGAAATAAAATCATATACAATATTATACGATAAAATTCAGATATACTAGTAATAAAATGGAAATGCATTTGCAAATTCAATTTTATAATTTATTATGCACAAATAAAAGTATGCACATATTTAATAGTTTTAGCTTTTAACTCTTACGAATTGTTTCGTTTTTTTTTTGCGACAAAATCTTAGAAATAATTTAGAATGACATGGCAATTGTTACTGAAACTATGTGCCACACCACCCCGGGCAACAACAATGTCAGGGTTCCTAACAATATTATTTTATTACTAAGTATTCTTTTTTTCTTGCATATAATTGATGGTTTTATGGTGGATATACAACAATATAACAAACAATACGTTAACAATGCGATAAAATAAAAAATGAAAAATGTACAACACAATATGTACAATGTACATGAATTGAAATTTATCATGACAAACAAACATATAGAGTAAAAGAAACACACATGTAGCCAACGGATATGATTGAATATTTTCCCTACTTACCCACTTGTCATTTGCAAACTTTATACAACTACAATTAATGAAAAAAATAGGATATAGAACCAGCAACAAGTAACAATAAAAAAATACATATTGTGCACTTGATGCACTTTGATTATAAAAAATATATATATACGTATGTGTACAAGTGTATAAAAATATATATATATATATATATATATATATATATATATATACAAAAGACACCTGTCGTCATTGCTAACACCAAGAGGACCACTTCATATTACCAACAATTTGCAAATTGTATTTTTACTATTTAGTTTTAGATTCATACTCGTAATATTCTGTACAAAGTTCCTGTTGTAAACGTCAGTCATTTAGCTAGTTTTTAATAGATTAAATTTTTTTTTTTTTTTTTTATTCATATTAATCATAAAATGTTTTTTCTTTTCTTTTACCAATTGCAATGCTATCTATTATTATTTAATTATTATTTCAACGTGTTCTATTACTTTATTCGCTTTTTTTTATATTTTACTCAAATAGCAATAATTTTTAGCTTAGTAGCAAAAGGTCAATGAACTTAGTAAAGTGTGCACGATTAGATGTAAAAATATTTTATACGTATAAATTTTTGTTATAAATATAGTAATGTACAATCTTATATAATTTATTTTATATATGTATTTATATTTGTACAATGTTTGTGATACATATAATTCTAAATTTTAAACTGGTAATTAAATTGTATAAAATTTAATAAAAGTAATGTATACGACTTTCGCCAATTTTAGATGCCCTTTAAAGCATATTGCTTTAACTAAAATTTTATTGTCATTAAAGTCTTTGACTGCCACGAGGAATTAGTCTAAACTCACTTCTGGAGGTGAACATAATTAAAATTTTAATTGATTTATAATAGCACTATAATTAAATGTCTTAATTAAATTCTTATAAAAAAAAAGAAATATACCTTTGAAGTTATATGACGTTTTTAAAGACCACAGTGCATACATTCTTCTAGTAATTGACAACAATAATTATAATTTAATTTGTTTAAGGTTTATGAATAGTCACACTAACTAGAGAATAATTTTTTGTTATTATAACAATAAAATAATTGTACTACTACTTCAAAAATAAATAAAGAAATATACTATTGTGTCTATAGCAGACAATTGAAAGAGTGCATTTCTTATTTTTTGTATTTCAAAGATATGTATTTAAAAAGGAAAAGGAATTTATCAGTTTCAATTTTAAAATTTTATATAAATGATTTGTATAAAAGTTATTTAGTCTTAAATATAATGAAAAATCCTTTTTATTGCTATAAATTTTTAAATTTATACAAAACAAAATTTATATTTTCCTTTAAATCTCAGTTTTTTTTTTTTAATATAGCAAAGGTAAATAAAACAGAAAAAAATTTTTTATATTCAGTCCATAAAACTCTTTTCTGTATGCATTTTTATATATGTTTCTATTGTAACGTAATAAAGATGGCTTATTGTCATGTACCCTGTGTATAACTGTCTATTGTTTGTTAACTTGTTATCAATTGTTACTTACTACTTAAATTGCTTTGTAACAAACTCCTACAAAAGTCCCTTGTAAGCCACATTATTAGTTGGCAACACAAACAATACAAATAATAAAAACTCTACAAGTATGGGAAACTGGGGTATTTTAGCATATGAAGTAATATAGAAAAAAATTTTCTTTTCCTTATTATTTTAATGAAAATAGCAGATTAAAATTAATATATACATTTTTAGAATTTTATATTATACCCTTCACTACAGGTATAAAGGGTATATATAAATTTGTCATTTCGTTTGTAATTACCACAATTTAGTCGGAGAGCAAAAAAGTTTATATTTTCTGAATCTTTATAAGAAATGTTGTTGACAGAACAATGCTCGTCGTTTGAAATGGCGCCCACAGATAACTGCCACATATATATATCAAACGATCAGAAATCCTTTCGAGAAGTTAGCTATTGAAATTCATAAATGTCGGAGATATGTTTAAAAACCTTTTTTTGAAGTTTTTTTTTGACTTAAAAATGGTTTAAATGGCGTTAGTAAAGTCTCACAAATAGCGGAGATATTTAAAAACTACGAACTTGGTTTTTAGATCGATCACAAATATTTTTCTTGAATTTTGGTTTTTTTTTATCAACCAAATCGGTTCATAAACCGCGAGATATTGACAAATATTTTTTTTTTAATTTAATGTCTGCTTCCATTATAGTTGTTGTTTTAAGGAGTGCTGAAAAACAACAACAATAAATTAAGACATATTTATTTTATTAAACTTTTTAAAGCACCTATGTAAGCAAGAGACTTTGTTCCTTCATAGAAAAATCGGAAATTTTTTAAAAATTTTTGTGTTGAAATAATGAACTCAGTCAAAAATTTTATTAGATTTTTTTAAGCTCCTACATAAGCTATGAACCTCGTTCTAGCATAAATCTATCACAAATATTTTTTTGAGTTTCAGTTTCTGAAATCAGTCAAATGGATCCATAATTTTCAACTATATCCTTTTTTAATTTAATATTATCTTATATTTATAAAATATTTGCTCTGCACCGAAGTGATTATATCTTCCTTAAACATGTGCGAACTTTTGTAAAATTCCAAAGTATTAAATTTGTTATTTACTAGCTACCCTATTTGATGCGATAACTAATATTTACTTTATATGAGAGCTACTACTTCCCCTTATTCGCCTTATTCGAAATTTGAACATTTTTATATCAAATTTAAATTTTTTAAGATTTTCACTGCATTAGTCCTTTAGATGAGAAAATATTTTCTTTGTATTTTCATTTCATCAAAGCGATATGATAGGATAAAGGTTTCCACGAAATTTGAGGCTCTCAACTTTATATGAAAATGTAAATTATTTAAAGTTTTTAGTTTTACTTAGATATAGTATAGGTAAATATATTTATAAATACATCCATTATATATTTAATTTTCATATAACACAACTCAACACGGGTAAACACAGCACTCCAACTTTTTTTTGAGTTGAGTTGATAAATCAGCTAAAAATTACATCTAATAATAAATGAATGAAGTTAGCAATCCATTCTATATATAATAGTTATAAGTATTAGAAGATTTAAAAAGTCCTTCATACACATTTTATTACAGTTAGAAACTATCATTTACCTTTTTACCCCATTCTCTCCTACTACACGATTCCAGAAACTTAAATACTGAAACTGAATTTATTGTCGCCAATTAGTAACATACAAATTATGTATTTTATTAAAAAAAATGAATGTGGAAAACTTGAGTATAATTACAGTTAAATGTTAATTGTACTATTACGAGTGTATGAGTAAATGTTAGTTAGAATCTCTTATTTTGAATCTATGATTCAAAATAGAGACTTATATTTCTTGTGTTGTTATATAAGATTTTATCGCAGTCATGTGTATATTATGAGGTTTATATGCGAATGGTTTCGGTTTAGGAATGTTTATACCAAATTAAAGTTTAGGTTGTCCATTTGAATTACTTGTTCAGTACTATTATATTATAATTCAAAATTTCTTAAATGAAATAAAGGATTATATGATAAATGTTTAACATTTGTATTATTTGTGAAAAGTCGATTTACTTAGTTAATTTCTAACAATTATTTAATAAAAGTTTATGATGATTTTATTAAAGAAATGTTCAAATATTTTTAGTGCACATTTTTTTAAATTTTTTAATGAAATTAATAATGTTGGAGACACCCTAATGACTATTAAATTGTTAAAATATAAATGTGAAATATTTTATCAAAGACATACAAAAACGAATTCATTAATATTTTACTAATACACGTGTATTGCAACAGTAAAGGGCTAAAATATTAAGGACAATATAAAAATAAACAATTTTAATAGTACTAATAGTACCGATAATATTTCAAATCGAAAAATATGACCCAACAATTAAAAAAAAATATATATATATGTTCTTTAAATATAATTTTTTCTGAATATATTTTAAATTATCTAGTACAAATCCTAAAAATAATTAGACTTTTATTAGTAATTGCTAAAAAATATTTTCTTTTTGTATTTAAAAATATTAAAGCATAATACATTGTATCAGGAAATTCAAATTTCTATCAAGTTTTAATAATCGGAGTTGAAAAATAATAAAAATATGCAAAATTTTACTATTAAATTTAAAATATGCAAAATTATGCTCTTAAGAATAAAATATGCAAGAACATGCCATTCAAGTTGCTAAAATATGTTCTTAATTAAGGATTTTCTATGAAAATATGACAATATACCGCCAAGTCTAAAATATGCAAAAATATGTTCGAAAAAATCGATGCCAAAATTCTTAAAATCGTCCGAAACGGATAAATAACTAACAGTTTGGTTCATTTGAAGCCCAGGAAAAGTATGATTTTTCATTCTTTTGGTTGTCTGCTGATTATAAATTAATGCCAGTAAAACTCTTCTACCAATTGAATAATACAAAAAAGAAAAAATTAAGATAGACTATATTCCAAAACACATAGTCCCTTTGGTCAGCGCACCGACGATATGTATGTTAAAAAAATCATGTTCATATTTAAAAAATCATTATAATCATTTCTTTAATTATTTACAAATTCAAAAGTCTTAACCTTTGAATAAACTCTTTTAAAAAACAGGAATTTTTAAATATTTTATAATAGAATTTTGTCCTTAATAAATTTGCCTTCCCTTGTAAATTTAAAAGAATGTTGTTGATATAAAGTCTTGCTATCTGCCGTAATTATAAAATCAACAAGTAATTATGAGATTTAACCACAATATAGACGATAACAAAGAAAGTAATTAAATTAATTACAACTATTGTTTATTTATTAGCTTCATGTCAACAAAACACCATTATTTTAACAATAATGTATACTTTAAAATAATATTAAACAAATAAAATTCTATTTAAGGAAAGAAATGAAATTAAAGCATTTTGATTAGCTTTTTTCAGTACTTTTTTTTCAAAATGGTCAGTTATATCCTTCTTCTTATCTTTTAAATTTTTCCAATACCTTTTATCCGTTTCATCCGTTTTAATTTTTCTTTACTTTTTTCAATTTCTTGTAACATTCTGTCCGTTTGTGGTGGAAAAGATTAAAAGTAATTTAACGATGGCCATTGCAATAAATATTAAATTGTCCTCTATTTTTAGTTACTAATATGTAACACAAAAAATAAATATAATAAAAAAATCAATATTGTTCATAAAACTATCTACCGCTTACAAAAACACAGAATATAACAGAAAAAAAATATATAATAAATTATTGTTATATAAAAACAAAAGAAGTCTAAAAAGAAAACACGCATATACACTTAGCTTTAAAATTAAATATACACTTAAATACTAAACATAGAAATAAAGCAATTTAACTCTAATTTTTTAAAAGATATTTTTCAAATTAATTTTTAATTTCTTTCATGATAAAACAATAAATAAAAAAAAAAAAAAACATTTTTTAAACGTCCACTAAATTTTGTTACCCACTTTTTTTACAAATACTAGCTTTAATGTATGCAGCCAATAAATAAATTATTGAAATTGTATTTAATGGCAAAATGAAAAGGAGAAAAAGAAAAAAAAAACACTAAGCACTATTAAAGGTGTCTGATCGATTTCAATCGATATGGTGGTATAACAAATATTCCACAGCTGAAAAGGCTTATTTAGTTTTGTGTGGTAGTTACTTAACAAATCTTTTTGTAAATACAACTTGTGATAATGAATTTGCAAAAATTTTAACAAAACTTAAAAAAAAACTAAATGAATTTTATTGAATTTTTTTTAAATAAATAAAAAAAAAAAATCGTTTCTTATCTGTTTAAATGAGGTGGGTGTTACCGAGTATTTAACAAATGGGATTAATTGATAAATATTATTAATATTTTATTTTTTTTTTTTTAACAAAAAAAAGTATATTCTGTTTCTTTATTAAATTAGAGTGTATTTTATATTTTTTGTGAAATTTTTTGTCAACAAAAATTCATTGTACTTTTGACCTTATTTTTTGTTGTATTTTTTGTAAACAGACAGACCAACCTGGGAGCGTATTAATATTAATATGGGTGTAGTAAATTCATGAAGTATTGTTTGTTTAATTACCATAATTAACATGTGGTTTAATAAAGCAAGTCTTTCTTTTTTTGTGTACTTACCTTAGTTTGATTTAGCTTTAAGTAAATTCTAGGGAGAAAAGTTATTCATTGCTTTGCTTTTTTTTTTAATGTATTACTTAGGAGTAAGTTTACTTTTTTTTAATAAAAAATGTAAATCAATTCCATCCCATATTTAATGTCATTGTCTATTTGTAATTTAAGTAAAATGTAATATGAAGTATATCTGGTTAGTTAGTAATATAAATCGTTTTTCATTTTTATGGGATTACTTTTGGTTTATTGAACTTTGGGTACACACGTTGCTAGTAGAGTGCCTATTGCATTAGAAACATTCCACAATGGGGTGACTGAACTTTAAAATGTATTATAAAACGGCAAATTAATGTAATAAAAAGGAAATTGATTTCAAGAATTTTTCCTTTTCCATTTTTTTTTTGTGGTTTTTTATTTATTTGTGAAAGGAAGTGTCGCCTCAGTGCAATTTTAATGAAAATTTATTTATTTTTCTTTAGCAATACACAGCAAAAGTAGCTGGATTATTTCTAAGAAGCGTGATTATTTTGGAAAATTTTGTGCACATTTTTATTATTTTTATTTGGTGTGTTTTTGTTAAGTAAACATGTCTAAAATACACACACAGAAACTATTTGTAGTTGACGCTACACAATGGTGGGAATTAATTTAAGACTTAAATAAATAGTGCTTATTGAAAGGAGAAGGTAGATGTGGAAACATGATTTCAAATAAAATATTATTTTCTCTTAAGTATGACAAAAAGCTCGTCCTAAGTCAAAATTTAAAATTTCAAAACAAAAACATTAGAATCAAATCGAAAAGACTGATTTGGCGGTCAAGCTCGCCATTTAATACTCCACACCATTGTTCATGTCCATCAAAATTCGTGGAGGGGTCTTATATTAGACATGTGGACAATTGTGGACCGATATTTTTACTAAGTGTAAAATAAAATATACGAATACAGAATATTACGTTAATACTAACATTTATATGAATTTATGCACTTTATGGTGATTCCCGAAAGTGGGCTTATAGGGGAGCTATGGTAAATTATGGTGCGATACTCATAAAATTTGTCACTGTGATTTCTGCTTACATAAAACTTATTTGTGTCGAATATAAGCCTGATACTAACATGTGTACGTGATTTATACACATTAAAGTGATTTTCTGATGAGAGTTTTATATGGGAGCTATGGTCAATTATTGACCGATTTTCATGTAGTCTGGCACAAAGATTAAAACTTATACAAAAATTCCTTACACCGAATTTAATTAAAATATTGCTGTATTTAAAGCATTTATGATCGGGAGGACATTTGTTTGGGGGCTAGATGAAATAATGGACCGATCATAACCAATTTCAAAAGTCCTACGTGCCAAATTTCATTGTCTTATCTTCAAAGTTGCGACCTGTACTTTGTGTGGAAGGTTTACATGGACAGGCAGCCAGATGGATGGACTGACATCGTTAGATCGACTCAAAAAGTGATTCTAAATTGGTGTGTGTTGGGTGATTTTTGCAGTGCGTTACAAACATCAGCACAAACGCATAATACCCCAACCACCTATGGTGGTGAGGGGTATAAATAGTATATTTTTTTAAGTTTTTATAAGACATATAACAAAAATAGACAAAGAGTAAAAAAATCTCGAAAATATCGTATAAAATCGAAAACAATGTTGAAAATAGTAGGAAAATAATAGTCGAAAAGTCAACTATATCAAAATTGAAAAAAGTCGAAAAATCGAATTTTTGTTCCAACTATAAAACCCTATTAAAAATCTCATAAATCTATTAAAAATATGTATATGTTAATACTTTAAATACTAATGTATAGATACGAACTTTTTTGTTCATAAATAAGTAGATTCTATACCTGAAACTTAGACAGACAATCCATATTTTTAAATTAAAAATATTTGTTTGCAATCAATTTTATACTTCATATATCTCTAATTTCTTTAAAACGCATATTCAAGTCCTTAAATAGGGATCAGTGGTTACGTCGAAATCTTTAATTGATTTATTAACATTACTAATCCTAACTGGTGTAACAATCATTAACTTTCAGTGCGTTTCAGACACAACAATTACGTCTGGAATTTTTTTGATTTATAAAACACAGCTTGCTGTTTTTTTTTGTGTTAGTGTTAGTAAAATAATATACAACCCCCCTTCACCTTTTTTATTCTACCATAGTGTAATAAGAAAGTGACCTTGTAAGTTCAGTTGATTTACAATTTTTTATGAACATACATACATCGCGAAACTGCCAAATTGTTTTTGTATTCGTATGTAGAATTTTTTGACGAGTTTATTTGATCTTCTTATTCATTTTCACATTTTTTGTTCATAGCATTTTGACATTATGCACAATAGTTTTACACTAACAAAATACAAGCAATTGTTGTTTTTGTAAATGTGCGGTCACTTTATAATTACATTATGTTATTCTACGTACATTAAAATGAAGTAACAAACAATAAAACAAAATGACGTCAAAATGAATGCAATTTAAATTTTTATATTGGTACAAAATTTTAAGAATGCTTTTAAAAAAAGAAATAAAAGTAAGACTCATACAATGTTTGCATTTTTAAAAGCAACAAAAACAATAAAGTTTTAACTCTAACTGTTTACTAAATCATTCAGTATTTATGTAAATGCCCCAGCTTAATTTAAAAGAGGCAACCAGCAAAAAAAAAAAAACGAAAACAAAAATACAATTCATGCTCTTATGACGCTTTTTGTTTTCTATACTAAAACCAAACCTGAATGGCAAAGACTTAATTGGAGATGAGAAGAGAAATGATATTGTTAGAGAAAAAGAAAAATCCAATTTACAGTATCTAAACTTTGTACTCTGTTAGCTAACTATTCAGTAGCCAATTATTTATTAAATCAAAGGTCAAAAGTAGAATATACTACTTATTTATATTTTTCCATTAATATTCCAAAATGAGTTAGACTATTTTATTATTATTATTTCTTTTTTTATGAATTTATAATTAATTTTAAGAAAACATAAAATTTAATTTATATATTTGTATATTTGTATGATAGTATGATAGTATCTGTGTTTACCAAAGTAGTTGTTTAATCAAAAAGACGTCAATATTTTGTAAACACGAAGCGTGTTTGTTGATTTTTTAAGCAAAAAAAATTCTTATTTTTTATTTTTATTTTGAAAACTTGTTATTTTGGGGGAATTCCCCTACAAGATACATGATATAGTGATTAAGAAGAGCAGGTTTTTTTTTTCATTTATATCGTTGTATTTTTCGCTCATGCATATAACAAACATACAATTGAATTGTTGTGTACTACTCCAGTGAACTAGTATAGCATTTGGCAGGTTTTCAATAAAAAAAAAAAAAAAACAAAAACAAAAAATCAGAAACAACCGGATTAGAAAAAAAAAAAAATGAAAAACTGCCTTTTTAATCAGAGTTCCCGGATATTTTTCGACCCTTATCCCTAAATATCAAAATCTCATCCCCAAAAATTCCCACTAAAATAGTACCTTTATTTTAAAGGTAATTCATAAAATAATAAAGTATGAATTAATTAAACACTACCCTCTCAGCGAATCCACAAAACAATCATTTTCTTGGTATCATATTTAGTATAACAGTTATTTTTATTGTCTTTATTGTACTGTTGTTGAATAAATAATAGGCATATCTTACTAAAGATTAATGTTTTTTTTTTTAATTTTTCTAAGATAAAAAGAAAAATTATGGAAATAAGATAAAAATCTCCAAAAATTCGCAAAACGTGAAATTCATCCCCAACAAATGCATTAATCCCCAAACTAAATTTTTCACCCTACTTCCGAAAAAGAAATCCCCAATTTGGAGAAAAATCCCCTAATCTGACAACACTATTTTTAGTAGACTTTTAGAGAGGTAAACAACATCAATAATGAACACCAGCCAAAACTGATAGATTCTATTTAATATACAAATTCATATATTACTAATATGTATTAATTTATTTGGTATAAATTAATTATAGTGTGTTACTACTATTACACCATTTCCAGTAGTATTTCAGAAATTTCTATTTATATTTTGGAAAATTACAATTATTTTTCTAATTATATTTAAAAATTTTCTAATTATGCTTTAGAAGTTTCTAATTATATTTCAAAAATTTCTAAATGAGGTTTATAAATTTCCATTTGTTGTTCAGAAAATTCGAAATGTAATTTAGAAATTTCAATTTGTAGTTCCGAAATATCCATTTTTATTTCAGAAATTTCTAATTGTATTTGAGAATTTTTCTATAGAAAATATAAGTATAATTTGCTGAAATACAATTGGAGATTTCGGAAATACAATTGGAAAATGTTGAAATACAAATAGAAATTTCTAAATTACAATTATAATTTTCTGAACTAAAAATAGAAATTTCTGAAATATAATTAGAGACTTCTGAAGTATAATTAGACATATCCGAAATATAATTAGAAAACTTTCAAACATAATTAGAAATTTCTGAAATATAAATGGAAGTTTCTGAAATATAATTAGATACTTCTAAAATATAAATGGAAATTTTTCAAATATAATTAGAAATTTATGAAATACAACTGGAAATGGTGTAGATCTAAAACATATTCTAAATTATTTTAAATTTAATTACACGGAAAAAAAGTTAGTCAATTTGACGATTTACCAAAAATATAAAGTATTCTAATTATAATAATTGCATAAATTATTCAAGAGATCAAAATCAAAATTTCATAATATTTTGTTATTAAAAATAAAACAAATATTTTTATTAATTAATTATTTTTTATTGTATTAATTAATAAAGTAGTCATATATAAATAGAAAATAGATAACGATTTGAATATGTAAGTTTTAAAAGGTTTTCAATTTCAATTAATAAAATAATTGAATACAAATTTTTCGTAATTGAAATATAACTTTGGATTTTCTGTGTAGAATTTGATTTTAATATATTTATATTATATTTGAATAAATTTTTCAATTATAAAAATTATTAAAAGTATTTTAAATTTCTGATTAATTATTTAATTGAGCATTTTTTTTGTCGATTCTAATAATGTTTATTAAAAATAAAAAATTTATCGGATTTCAATTATTTTTTGTTGTATTAATTAATGAAGTAATCGAATATATATATATATATATATATGATTTGAATACTTGAATATTAAATTTCTTAATAGATTGAATTCTAATTAATGAAATGATTGAATATAAATTTTTCGTGATTGAAACATGATTTAGAATTTGAAAATAATATATTTATATTTCAAAACTTCGTTTTTATGAAAATTATATTATAAAAATTATTGAAAACATTTTATATTCTTATATATTCTTATATATATTCGTTATATATTTTTTTTTTGATTCAGTTTTAACATCCTCTTATTATTTTTTGTTAAATATGCTTTTTTTTCTAAATTCTTTTTTTAATTTAATAATTAACAAAACATTATTATATTATATTATATTATATTATATTATATTATATTATATTATATTATATTATATTATATTATATTATATTATATTATATTATATTATATTATATTATATTATATTATATTATATTATATTATATTATATTATATTATAATATTTGTAGTATTTTTAATTTTAATAAAAATTTTGAAATTTCCAACATATGTTTTTTATTTGACCTTTAAACTCTTATTTTACGCATTTGATTTTAAATCAAAACAGTCTTGAAAAAATTCCATTATATTTAACAAGAAAAACAATATAAAGCTGTTGGCTTAAAAGTAGCCACAATAGAATTAATTAATATTTACCGACTGTTATTTATTTAAGCTTTAAGTTCAGACTAAAGTTACAAAATAACCATAAATATTTATATAATTGAATTGAAGCTAAAAATAAGCAAAATACTCGTATCAAACTGAAATAAAAAAGGTTAACGAAATGAATCATGCAAAATGTTAAAATGAATATAAGAAATTTAAAATACATATAAAAAAGTATAATAAATAAAACATTTAATTGGTCGAGACGAATTGGAAAAATTAAGTACGTTTTAAATAATAAGAATTTTCAAATGTATAAGAGAAATTCCTTAATAATGTCATAGTTTCCAAGTTATCTTTTTTTATAGCAAGTGCTTTGAAAGCATTTTAGAGAAATGTAATGATAGTACTTTAGTTGTGGTTCTAAGAGTATTACATAGTTTTAAGCCAAGTTTTGAAAGCTTTAATTTTAGTAATAGCAGTACTTGCTTCATTAAACCAATTTGAAGCTATATGTCATTTTATTAATAAAGTTTATGCGATTTTTAATTGAGTATTACATTTCCAAGAAAAAATATGTTTTAATTGTAATTATTAGTTTCTTTTTTATTACGAATTTATAACATATATTTTATTCACTCCTATATTATTTTTAATTCACGAGATTGTAGGGTACTTTTGTAAATCGATTAAGGCCACTGCTAGAATACTTATTTTTAATTACCTTATATTTATTTTTAGAGTTTTATATATTGCTACTAAATCGTAGTTTTTTTGAATGTTTTTTTTTATTGTAGATATATATATATATATATATATATATATATGTAACCTTTTGAAGTAAAAACATATTTTATGAATGTTTTTTATAAAGGGATGTTTAATGTATGAATAAATATAAAGCAGATATAAAAACAACAACTTAATGGTTGAGTTCATTCTATGCTTTTTCTGAACGATATTTTTGTGCTTTTTAACTAAATCGTAATAAAATATAACATTAAAAAGAATTTTCCATTTAAATATGATTAATTACATTTTTATCGGATATTTATAATACAGCAACTATGACTGACTGACTGACTGACTTTTGTATGAGTTTGTAATTATTGTAACAAGTAGTTTTTTGAGGTTTTTAAACTTTTATTTTGTGTTTTTTTTTACTTTTTTTAATAAATTAATTTTAAAAAATTATTAATATTTTTGTGTAAAGTGCAATTTATGTTATATTTTTACTATTTTCTTTTAAATTTTACATGTGTAAAAAGCGTGTCATACTCGTGATTAAAATTTTTATTTTGTTACAGTTGTCATAACAGAGCGTGTTATATTTTGTTTTAACAACAAAACGCCTTTTAATGCGATAAAATTTGTTATAAACAAACATGCTAGAGATAAATATAAAAAATAAAAAAATAAAAACTTAAACAAATTTAAATGCCATAATTTAATTAGTTGTCATTAACACTTTATTCAGAGTTATAAAAAGTCTAAAATATTTCTTAAATATGGGCACACAAACCAAATTAGTGATGTCTTTTTTTTTTTAATAATTAAACACAAAAAAAAGAAAAAAAAATAAATATATATATATATATATATATATATATATAAATAGAAAATAAATAAAAATAGAAAAATTTCCCTCTTGTAATATATATATATATATATATATATATATATATATATATATATATATTTGTAATTTGTTTGTATTTGATAACCCTCATTTAAGTGTCAATATTTATTCTAACAGATTCATTTCCATTGTTGTATGTGCATCAACAGTAACTGAATGCACTAAAGTATAAAAATTGTTTGGAAAACAATAATTTT
Organism: Protocalliphora azurea; assembly: GCA_932274085.1. Lineage (NCBI taxonomy): Eukaryota > Metazoa > Arthropoda > Insecta > Diptera > Calliphoridae > Protocalliphora > Protocalliphora azurea. Next base: position 3,611,898 of record OW026519.1, read on the forward strand.
TTAACACTTTAAATTCACACTTTTATTTAAAATCTCGTTGTTTAAGCGTGTGCCTTAAATAAATCTATTATTTTCTTCTAATGTTCTTTTATTTCTCAATTTGCTTAATTTTGTTATTGGTTTTTGTTTATCAGAATATTGATTTGTATATATATATTGTATGTAATTGGATGTGTTTTTAAATGATAATAAAAAAAAACATTTTTCTAACGTATCATTTAAATATGATCGATGGCTTCACAAATGTTATTGGCATAAATTTTTATTTATGTTAGTTATAATAATATGCCTTCATGGCAGCGCCATTATCACCTTTTTTCCTATTCTCTCTCTCTTTCTCTCTCTGTCGCTTCTGTTATTTTGCGGAAAATAATAAGCATGGAAACCAAAATTTTAATAATATTTTATGAATGTTTGGTTCGACTTTTGGCAATGTATTTTGAGATTAACTAAATATTTTCAACTAATTTGAGCTTATGAGCATGATCATATTTTAAGAACATATTGCAATTTGAAATGCATATTTTTGTTTTGAAAAGTTTTTATTCACACATGAATAAATCGATATATGCATGAAACTAAAAACCATACATAGTAAAACTGCTTTTTAAATTTTCTCCAGGATACAAAAGGAATTCAAATTATCGAAAGATGCATAATTTTTAGGAAAATTATAAAAAATTTACAAAGAATATATCAACCCAATATGGGTATCAAATTAAAGCTGCTTTATAATAACTTTTTTTTATTGAAATGCTGCAGCAGAAAATGTTACGGGGTATAATTTTTTGGTTGACCTGACAATAAATAAATATTAGTGTTGTAATTGTTGAAGTATGTAGCGGACAAAATCATTTTAATAAAAATCATTATGATCAATATTATAGCTTATTCTCATTATCAATATCTTCATTATCATCAGTACAAGGTCTTGTAGTTGTGGTACTTAGTAGGGTTGTCAATTATTCGATATTTTTTTTTTTTTTTTTTTGATATATACCAATAAATATGTTTAAGTATTGGCCAAGATATTGTGGTTTTATTGAATTTATTATAAAATATTTAAATTTCTGATATTAGGAATTTTTGGTCGGTTTTTGAATACCAACTTGTCACTCCACGTCACATTCACTAATTGGAATTATTTTATCATAAAAATATATTTTAAGATATTTTGTGAAACAAAAAAAAAAAAAAGCGCTAAAATGGAATGAATCTATAACTATCTGTTTTTTTATTTCCACATTGGTCACAAATGGTTTTTTTTTAATAATTCTGTAACTAAATAAAATTTTAAATAAATATAATTTTAGATTTTAATTATATTTTTAAGAAAGAATATTAATATTTGGACCTAAATAGAATTTAAACGAGTGGAGGTTTCCAATTATATTTGGCACAATATAGATAAACTTGTCTTAAAATCAGGGAATTAAAAAAAGTCCCACTTTTTCGTACCAAAATAATCAAAACCACAGTCCGAAAAAACTTGTTTCAAAAATTTACTTTCTATTACTATTATTTAGAATGTTTTAAAAAATATAGTAGATATTTAAAAAAAAACTTTAGGACCCAAAGCCCCCTAAGTATAAACAAATTAAAAGACGAGGCCAAATATAGGGTAAAATTTATTTCGACCTGAATATCTTTTAAATTAAAAGAGATAACCTACACATGTAAGCATATTTTTTGTGAAGATTTACTCATATGTAAAATTTTTTACATTCAAGTCATAAATGAATTTTTGGCGAATTTAAAAAAAAAAAAAATTTATATACCCGAGGTGACCAACTTTGGAGGTCTAACCCCTTGACCCGCTAGAGACCTCTGCTTCACCAAGTCAGCTCGAAAATACCTTAGTCAAAGCTAATGTGATCCAAGTAAAATAAAAAAGAAATATTACTATAATTTTTAACGTAAGGCGTAATCAAAGCAAATACAAATTCAAAATAATGAAACCTCATTACCAAGATAATATGAGTATTAAAAATTATGATAATGCTGGGTATAAATTTTCATATTGTAAATCTAAGTAAATCCAATTTTTTCAAAAAACATTTTAGGAATTATTTTCTTAAAATTGTATCAAATAAATATTATTCAAAGTAACACACAAATGTTTCCAGCGTCCAAGTACTTTATTTCCATTCATTTGAAAATCCTATCATACATATTTTGTCCGTCTGTCACACAAATAAATTCACAGATTCAGTCATTTTGTCTGTCATTTGTACAGTTAGTTAGTAAGTATGTCAGTTGTTTATTTTATGTGTTTGTTGATTTTAGGAAAATGGGAACAACTGTTAAATGTAAACAATTTCAATGATAGTGTGAAATAAAATATTTTTGATTGTGTTTATATCGAAGCTCAGACACACATACATATCTATAAATATTTGTGAATATGTGTTGATGTATTTGTAAATCCTCCTCTAAATGACTAAAAATCTTTGTAAATGTTTCCAACCTTTCATTGACACTAAAAAATATATAATCCAAGCAAAAAAAAATAAAAGAACTGAACTGAAAACCAGCCGAAAAAGTAATGATTTTAGCATTGTGTTGTGCTGAAAAAGAGCTGCAGAAGTTGTCATTGGTATAATGTTATTTTTTATGATTGTTGTTCATTGCTTTTGAAGTCCTTCTTTTGGAACTATGTTTTTAATATTTTTATAAAATAAAATTGTTGAAAAATAATAAAAATACTTTAAAATTAATTTGCTTTTTTTGCGCTTAGAATACATTTCTTTTTATTTTTTGGAAGTAATTATTAATACTTTTAAAAAAGTACAAAAAACTGTACTTAGTCATAATATAATAAAAAAAATAAAAATCAGTTTATTTTTTAATTTTTTTTTAATTTTATTTTTATTTTTTTAGAATCACTTTCTAGTCTTTATGTTGGGATATTATATGTGTATTAAATTTTTTTCATTGTGGTTTTATCACTTTTATCACAACTAAGTTGTGATAATGGACTTTTACGTTTCTATAACAATTTATTTGATTTTCTGTTCAAAACCAACTATCAAATATTTAACTTCAATTGTTTTTATTTGATTTTTTTTGTGTTATTATTTACCTCCTATATTATTTATAATATAAATTTATTATTAAAGTGTGTATTTAATATTGATAAAGTTAGTAATTATTTAAAACTAAAACACAAAAAAAAGTTTAATTAAAATCGTGTTAATAAACTGCCAATGAAGGTTAAAATAAAAGGTTTGTAAATTATAGAGCTGAGGTTATTAAATGTCAAAGTCAATAAAGTCAAGTTAAAATTTATGAAAAAAATGACCAAATTGTTAATATAACATTAATTCTTTAAAAAACAAAATCAAGAAAAATTTCTTAAAATTTGAGCTTAAATTTGGAGAAAATTTTAAAATGTTTATTTTAAAAATATTTTATGAATTTGCTTCATTTATAACGTGACTAATAGGTTTTTGTTAAAAAGCGGGAGCCAAACGTTTAAAAGCGGTATTCTGAAGAAAATTTTATTCTATTTCTTTTATTTTGAAAACGTTTGTGAAAAAAGATAGATCTTCTTTTGATATATAAATTCTAAATCAGCTGTTCTCGTAAGCTCTTGCTTTGCGCTCCACTCGAGACCTTACAACTTAAGAACGACTCACCGAAATTTTAGAGCAATAAACTTGGTATATCTTTACAAGCTAAAATGTTTGAAATATGATAATTTGAATGTATTTCTTAAAATATTAAAATAAAATCCATGTTAAATTAAAAGTTTAAATTTAAATAGGAATTTATTTCAAAAAACCTAAAAATAAATTAATACTTAAAAGAAAAAAAAATAGTATTTTCTCAATTATACATTTTTACAATTTTTACATAAAATGTTATTTCCAAATTTTAAATAAGTAAAAAGAAATAAATTAGTGCTATCATTATTTCATTCAATAATGATTTAGTTAGGGGTTTTATTTAGTGGTTACTTTTTTTTGATGAGCTAAAATTTTTAAAATTCATCTCCAGCTCGTTATAAAAAAATATTAATAAAATTTTTTCACAGAAATTTCGGTCAAAAAGTGGCAATAATATTTCGGTATTTTTTTTTCGCCAAAAATGTAAAAGGCAATTCATATTTATTATCCTTTTGTGAATAAAATGCTGAATAAATATGTTTACAATTATTTAGGTCAATCTTAGTAATAGTACAGTCAGACTGAACATTTTAAGGAATTTTCAAAATGAAAACTCATTCGAATACATGACTGTTCACACTTTTTACTAGACATTTTTTAAAGCTGTTAAAATTGCAGAATAATAAATAAAAAAATTTGTATTAGCTATTAATTTGCAGTAAAAGCTATTATAATTTTTATTGAAACTATAATTTTATTCTGTAATTCTTTATTTTTTATAAAAAAATTTATTTTTAATTTTTGACATAATTTTTTCAATTTCTTTATTTCTTTTTAAATTTAAAAGTTTTCAAATTAGTTTTGATTGAAAACTTATGATTTTGGAGTTTTCGTTTTGTATAAGAAAATTTAAGTTTTCAATAATATTTTGGTGCGAAAACTCATTAAATAAGTTTTCATGCTCAGTCCAAATGTATTATAAGTTTCATTAGAATGCACCTCAAAATCTCTCTGTAGGGACAAGATTTCTTTCACCAAAAATTTATATTTTATACTAACATTCCTAAAATAACGAAAATTTTAAAAAGTACTCACAAGGCACATTTAGCAAGGAGTGGCCGGAAGATAATCTTCGTTACAAAAAAATTAAAACTTTTTATTATCTAAAACGATATATAAAAAACTAAAAGCTTTTCAAGCAAGTTTTCCTTATAAATTCGCTTTATATCAATTTCATTAAAGTTTTCACTGGAAGAGAATTTTTAACTATTTTTATTTACACTTTAAAAATGTTGGTAAGAATGTTTTAGAAATCGTAAAAAAGAAATCGAATGAGTAATGGTTAGAGTAATGAAAGCGAGATTTCTATATGAAGAGCGAGAATTATATTTTAAGCGGGATCGAAGTTTCAAAATTTCCTCCAAAAGTTATATGTCTGGTCACGTTATTCATATATGAAAACATATGTAAATCAAAAAAAAAAAAAAAATGGTCCCTAATGCACTAACCTTGTATAAATTAATTTTGCCTCATACTAGTTTATATATAACAATAAAGCACAGTGGTCGATATCAGCGGAATTTAATTCAAATTTTGAAAGCTTTAAATTGATAAATATTTTATGGTGTACAGATTACCAATACTTTACTAAGAAAATTGATGTTTTTAATTTTGATTCGTTCTCAATATTCGCATATTTAAAAAGTTATACTCTATAGTTTTGTGGATTATTTTTGTTGTGAAATGTCCAAAATGATCTGCCCGTTCTTGCCCGTTTATTTGTTGATACACCTTTTATGTATAGTGAATATTGCCAAACGCACCCTTTGTGAACAAAGTACAAGTCGCTATTTTAGAGATATCTTAATGAAATTTGCCACGAATAATTATTTTAGTACAAGGACAAATCCTATTAAATTTGGTAGTGATCGGATCACTATTTCTCCTAACCCCCATAAAAATGTCCTCTCGGAATAGGGGTTTAACGCTCATAGATGCCTATAATATACAAATATTAAAAAAAAACGGCACAAATAAGTTCTATATAATTTCAAATATATGTGTATTAATCCCATAGAAACATTAGTATTATGATTATATCTAACACAAACAACATTTATACAAGTAGAAAGCAAAGTGAAAAATTTTATGAGTAAAAATCCATAATAAGCTATAGTTTTCATATAAGACACAATTTCGGAAATTACAGTAAAGTGAATAATGATAGTATCAACATAGTATTATGACTCATATATTAATATGGGCGCGGCACTCAACAGTTCTGACATATCGTATACGGCCAACATTTCATATATATATACATATATATATATATATATATATATATATATATATATATATAAGTTCTAAATTACAATGTAACATTGATACTAAAATAGAAATATATATTTGTGTCAAAATGGGAGTAATCGCGGCGTGATTGTCAGAAAAGAATATATATGTATATAAGTTCTAAATTACAATGTAACATTGACACTAAAATAGAAATATATATTTGTGTCAAAATGGGAGTAATCGCGGTGTAATTGTCAGAAAAGAAGCTGCTTCAGTTAACAGTTATATTTTGTGTTACGAATTTAACGTCTGTAGAATGAATATTTCGACCACTGTGCAAAGATAAGATATACAAATCCTCAGAGTGTTACTTCAACAATTACAAATATTCTTATACTTTATTATGATTTTATATTAAATCAATAATTTGTTTCGTTTTATCATTATTATTCAAACAATTATTTGTTGACATGATGATATTACTTGAAAGAAAATGATTTTAACATTTTAACGTTAAAAGTGTCATATTAAAAGAACTTAAACATTTATAATGAGCTTTAATGTGTTATACATACAAATGATATATTAAGGACACTCACAGTTTATAATAAATAAAGATATTCAGGGGCTAAAAGCTGTAAATATTTATTTAGTTTTTTTTTTTTTTTTAATATTCAATATAAAAGGATTGTTAACATTTCTCTCTAATGATTTTTTAGAGCTAAATAAATAAAATATTAAGTAAGTGTAAATTTTTTTAAAATACATTAAAAATTTATCAAAACTAAATATTGACATAAATTTAGAACATTTGTAAACATGTTAAACCCTTGTCTTTCGTTGTCTACTAAGTAAATGGAAAACTTATATCTGTGTGTATTTCATTTCCAAGAAAGAATATTTATGTAATACATACTGCAAAAAATATATTGTAGTATCTAAACCCTCAAGAAAAACTTCCGCGCTTCTTAGTTTTTCTTCATATAATCTCTCTTCATATAATTCTTCTTGGTAGCTGGGGAAAACAGTTAAGAAAAGACAAGATAAGCACATCATAACAAGTGTTGAGAGACATGTAATAGCAGATAACTATGGGTCAGGTTTGTGGGAATTTTTTTAAACTTTCCCGTTATTTTCCATTATCTTTTAAGTATTTAACTAATGATTCATACATAAGTACTACTACTTCTACTACTTGTGTAGACGTATTTAGTTACATACGTAATTTAATGTAGTTGTTCATACTTTTGTATTTATGATATATAAATAAATATAATGATAAATGATTTTTAAACTAGAAAATATGTATTTGCCATAATTCACAGAAAAAAATGTTAAATTTCCCTATTTTGAAATGAGATACTTATTTTTAGAAAGCGGAAAAAAGAATTGTTTGTACGAGTGACTATTATTGGTAATTAACTATTGTTTTCTAATAAAAAGAAAGACTTAAATACTTGGGTTCAGTGTTGCCAGTTTAGTATTATAAGGCTAAATCTAGTCTTTTTTATTTTTCTTTAAGCGTCGAAATTTTCGTCTTAACTTCTAGCCTTTCTTAATTTTTAAAATTGCCTGAAAAAGGATAAAATGCTAATACTTCAACAACGAAGAAAATAATTTCTATTTGCCATTACATACTAATTTTATTTTGACAGAATCACTTTTGTGCATTTGTTAAAAAAAAATTAGATTACTTATATATTTAACAAAAAATGTCGCCTGTGTCGCCTCATTCTCTAAACAAAAATTATTATAAATTTCCGTAATAATTTTTTAATAAACTTCAGTAACCATAGAAACTATTTACGAACATTTTTAAAAAACAAAAATCTTATAAAACGAAAAATCACCCAAAACTTTGGAAATATTTCATCAGAAATGAATTATGGTTCAAAAATGACTTCAAAATCATTTCAAAATATTGAGTAATTTTTCATATGAAATATATCCTAAATTTTTATGGGAAGCTCTTTGGCGATCTTACCTTCTGGCAACACTGCTTGGATGCAACAATTGTTAGTTTCAGGCAACTAAATGGAAATTTTTTTCTTTAAAAAATATTGCGTTTAGAGATAATAAAACAAAGAAAAATACTAAATTACAACTAAATTACATAGTTTTCTCAGCGTAGATCATTAATCAAGTTTAAATTGGGTGGAGTATACGAGTATGTGGGAGTATACATGATTATTGTAAACTAATTATTAAATTTTAAACAAGGCAAAACGATTTCTCAAAATGTTTTTAATATTTTTTATTTAATTTAAATATTCTAATACAAAAGAAATAATAATTCTTTAAATAAATAATTCTTTAATAAAATCTTTTGAAAAATATTAAATAAAGTTAGGGTTATGCTAAAACTTAAATATATTAGTTTAAATTGAAGTCTTTTAATCCTGACTATCACTCCGCAAATTTCCCCAACCCAGTTCCTATTGTAATAATTTTTTTTAACACTCTAAAATTTTTTTTATACACCTATTGTCAATTATTGTTCATTTCTATCAGGTTTAAAACAATGAACAAAATCTTTACTAAATTCCAACAACTAAGAAAGTTATTTCCGAAAATACTCACAGCGAAATATTTGGCAGAGTATTGAAAAACCAATTAATCATGTCTACCTCTGATCAAATGTAAATTGAAAATATTAAAATTTGATGCATAAAATATTTCTCATAAGTAAAAATAAAAACAATTAGTGCCATAAAAATTATTACATCGTTTTCAAGGTAATTGGCAATGGCAAATGTGCCCCTATTGGAAATGCTCCCCCTTCTACCCTAATAATTTCAGTTTATAAAAAACTTTTTTAATTTGTCTATGAAAAACTTATGCCTTAACTAAAAATTTTATCACTTAGTCCTGATTGACAGGCTTTCATTAAAACACTATAAATATTTATGTTTATTAGTCTTACTTTTATTTGTTTGTTTGCTATTATTTCGCTTTTATAAATAAACTAATTTTATTTTCTTGTATCTATTTTCAGATAAAAAAAAAAAACAATATTTTTAATATTGAAAACAACATAAAAACGAAGCCGAAAGTAACAAAATGCATACATATGTCTAGACATGATAAACTAATGCTAAACAACAGTACAAATTGAAATAAATACAAAAATAATACAAAATAAACTTAATGACGATGCTGACGATGATGATAATAATAACAATTATGATAATGACGTTGGAAACTACTTGTACATCATATGGATCATAAACCACACTACACAATATAATCCACTAAATAAAATAAAGTTTAACTTGCCAAACGTTCATCAAAAACAAAAAGAAAAAAAGCGGAACTAAAATTTAAATATTTTAAAAGCAACAACACATATAGCAACTAAAATACAAAATCTATTTAAAAAATCATTGATATATTTAAATTAAACAAAAACCAGCAACAATATTTAAATATAAATTGTTGATACATTCGAATATCACAGATCTCTGAAGAGTACAATACAAAAAACCCGAGAGAAAAAAAAATTATTTTGAGAGATACAAAGATTAGAGTAAGAGGGAGTATAAATTTGTGATTTACATTAAATAATATCATCTTAATCGAATTTAATGGCTTTATAAAGCTGTTTTTTATACAATTTTTTTGCCTGTTCATCGACATCTTCTTGTTCTGCTGCTGTCGCTTTTATTTTTTATTTTTTGCTTGATTAAGAACGATCGTGGGAATTTGTGGCAAAAAAAAGAGTCTTAATAATTTTGTATGTTATGTTTGATTAAGGCCTCAACGCTCTCTTTTAGCTCATGATCAGAATTATAATTTAGAAAACCGCAAAATTGTAAAAAAAAAAAACAACAAACCAAAACAAAATCTCAGTCCGCCATACCACAACTAAAGGCCGTTAAATGGGAGAGGTTTTTAGTATTTTTGAAAACATACACATAAATACATACTCTCCAACATAAACATACTCACAGATACTATTCGTTAAAATAGTTGTTGTTATTCGCGTGTTTTGTGAATTGGCTTTATATAGCAGTCGTGTACTCAAAAAGCCATTTGCGAATGCTCAACGATCAGTTGTGCTTGAAACGCTTAACAGTTCAGAACGTATTTTCACTTACAAAAATTGGCGCGTTGTAAATGCTTTTAAACCAAATTAATACCTTACACACCAACAACAAAAATTACAAACAACAAAAACAACGTATTAAATTTAAAAACAAAGTGCAACACCATAAATCCGAAATAAGAAAATAATTTTATTTAATATTTTCTTAAATCGATTTACTAAATTAAATAATCATTAATAACAAAATTTACACTAAAACAAAAAATATTTTGTATATTTAAAAAAATATAATAAAATATTGAAATTGTTTGAAAAAAAAAAAACAAGTTGAAAACCAGAATACGCGTTCCGTATTTAAAAACAAAAAACCAAAAAAGATACAACAAAAAACTAAGCGTTTAAATGTGAAACATGATATAAAACAAATGTGTTAAAAAGAATAAATATTTTGTTAACAAATATAAATTATTAAACTCATAATACAAAAAAAAAAAAAAAAAAAAAAAATACAAAATACAAAATACAAAAAAAGTGTTTAATTAAAGTATTTTAAAAGAAAACAAAAACAAAAAAAAATCATCAAGAAACAAGTAGTGAAAACAGTAATTAAGACGTACTGTGTCCAATTCTCCATAGAAAGAAAAATAATTTCATAAATAAACACAACAACAGCAACAGCAAAACAACTCTATAAAATTAAATAGAAAAAAAAAATCTATAAAATAAACTTTACAACTCAAATACAAATAGAGAAAAATCAAACCAAAACCGCAATAAACTGAAAAAAACGAAATACAATAAAAACAGATTTTTTTTTCATAAAACGCGTCTAACCCAACGAACCAAAACAAAAGAATAAAACTTTAGTAACAAGAAATAATAAAAATTTAATAAAAGAAACTACAAATCCTTTAAACTAAAGTTGAAATTTAGCTTAAAAACTAAACTTAAAATAAAATAAAAATAAGAACATTTTAAGTGTTTTAGTAATAAATGTTAGTGTTTTTCAATGAATTTTAAAGTGAAAAAGAACAATACTACACGCTCTATTTTAATACACAACAACATCAAGTATTATGCTCATTAATAATGGCAATAGACTTTTTAATATTTGCCGTACTTTTGCTATCGTTTATAATAAATTTCTTGGCTTTGGGTGCTTTTTGGGTGACACCAGGTCTGAGAACAACAGCAAATCGTTTTACTATTAATTTACTCATCATCAATTTGGTTGGTTGTCTTATTTTAGCTCCCACTTTATTTCTAAGTGGTAGCATTGTTGGCGATGGAGAAAGCGAAAGCGGTACAAACGACAGCAGTCGTATTACAACCGGTTCCAGTCAGTCTGGTTTGAGTTTTCTAACAACCAACACAAACGATGACAGCATTGAGTTTTACTCAAAGGCTGGCAATCATCAAATGACTATAAGACACAATGGTAAATTAGTGGAACAAGAGGGCATCATTCTAAGACGTAATGTGTCGTATGATAGTGAGAATGGTAAGGGCGAGAATGGCCCCCGTACCATTGAAACCATTTACAAATGCAATGCTACCTATTGTAGGGAGCTGACCATCGATGAAAATAGTGAAACTTTGGTCATTACAGAAATTGAAGAGGAAGGAAGAATCCATTTGCCAGATGTTACTCAACAAGAGGAATCTGATGAAATTAAACGTTTGGCCTTACCTCTGCTTACCATGAGATGCTGGGCCATAGATATGGCAGCTGCTTTAGGTGCCATGGGTGTATTGTTGGTGGTGGGTGATACCTGGTGTGCTGTAACAGATCCCTTGCGTTATCACAGCCGTATATCGGGAGTTAAATCATGGGTTCTAATTGCCATTACCTGGTCTATGGGAATATTATTTGGTGCTTTGTCGGCCTTTAGAGAAATTGATTTTGAGTCGGAAACAATCATCAGTAAACAAAAACGTTTTGCTGAAACCTCCACCACCTTCTTCAGTCTCAACTCGGTAAACAATATATTTAGTATGGTGTTTTCCTGTCTATATTTCCTGCTCATCATTTTGCTGCCATTTGGTTTTGTGTGCGGCATGTATTGGCGTATTTTTAGTGAGGCTCGTGAAAATGGTCTAAGAATGCGTCAAAATGGTTCATCCCCTTTGTTACAAAGTGCTTTGAATCTAACGCATGGCCCTTCGACGGCCAATCAACAGTATTCGAATAGTTTATGTATACATAGAAATTCGGTTTCATCGACCTCCTCCCAGTGTGGAGGTTTACAGATGCAAATCGATAACAATCAAAAACGAGGCTCTCCCAACTGCTTGAGAAGAGATTCGGCGGCGAAAGTACTTTTGCCGCCCATTTCGGATGATGGTTTATCCGATGAGGCTGATAATTCCAGTAACAATGAACAGCTTATTGTGATACCTGTGATACCCGAAACTGCTGGAGCAGAACAACAACAACAGCAACAAGCGCAAAATATTATACTCACTCTGCAAACTGCTAGTGGTGAGATAAAACGTAACTATTCCACCCGCCAACTAGAGCTTTTGGCTACATCTTCACAAGATCTGTGTGACAATACCAGACTTCAAGGTATACGTCAAGTACACTCTTCGCCAAATCTACAACGAAGTGTTACTCTGCCTCAACCCCTTAATGAGAACACTTGCTCGCCACATCTCTTAGGAGGACATCTGCCACAAAATCTACCCAGTATCCATTTAAATAGACATTCGTTTCAACAAAATCCCAACAACACCAGAACCACTCATCAAAATCATCAACATCTACATCATCACCAATCTCTACAAATACCCACCATACATGCCTCACCCAAGGCCTTGAGCTACATGTCTTCTCTACGTCATAGACTATCAAATGCGTCGTCCCTTTTCAAATATCGGGATGAATCTAGGGCAGCTCGTATTAGTATTTTGGTGGTAATAATGTTCCTGGTTTCCTACTTGCCTTTTGGCTTCTTAGTTTTACTACAAAGCCGTGTTCCTGCGGCCAATTTCGAGGAATCAAGTCAACTTGCCATCTTTATGATTCTGCTAGCTAATCTCAGCTCTCCCTTTATCTTTGCCTATCGCAACAAAAGAGTAAGAAGGGGAGTGAAAAGACTGGTGGGCCTTGACGCTCTCTGCCGGGATTCTCAACTACAAAGGCAAGGCAGTTCCAGCTGTCGCATGAGTGGTTCCAGATATGGCAATGCTCAGTTGAAAAGAAACAGTAGTCGAGTTTCTACTTACTCCACCACATCTGCCCGATATCTGACACCTCAAAGTTCGGTAGCCAGCAATGGCACAAACTCAGTACCTGCCAGTTTTATGAACAACAACAATAATAATTTTCCCGTAGTACCTCTTAGGCCAAACAGTAGTTGCAGTACCATTATCAACTTTTCCCTCAATAAAAATCAACAAAATTTGGAAAAGACTTTAATAGAGGCCGACGAACTGAAAACTCAACATGCAGTCAATAAAAAGCCACGTCCGGTTTTACAAAGAGGCATTACAATAATTGAACAAGTGCCGCTTAATGGCAACGGCAACATTGGTGGTGATGCTGGCGGCGTCTGCGTCAGCCACAACAGCATCAGCAATAGCAACAGTTATAGCAACAACACTCCAAAGTTACCAGTAAAACATAAATTGTATAAATTATTATTTAAAAGTTCCAAGAATCTTAGTTGTGCCGCAGCACAATCATGTGCTCAGGGCACTTTAGAAGCTGAACCAACGGAAGTTTAAATTTATGTTTTGTATTTTATTTCAAAAATAATTATGTTAAGTTAGTGTAAGTTTCATATATTAAGATTTCTCAAATATTTATTCATAAATATTTTAGAGTATAGTTTTTTATTTTAAACTAACCAAAAAACAAACTTTAAACAAACAAAAAACAATTAATAAGAAATGTTAAAGTACAAGACAGTTTTAAAAACTTAATACAGAATTTTACAAAGAAAAAAGTTGATAAGCACAGGAAAGTCAAGGTTTCCATTTTATTTTTCTAAATGAAAAAATAAAAAGAAATAATAATATTTAGAATAAAAAACAATTACATTCAAAGTGATATGAATCTCAAATGAAATTAAAAAATGAAAGAAAATATAATATTTTATAATGACATGATTAATTTCAAAAGCCCAAGAGGATTTTCAAAAAGATAAGATTGAAAAAAGTCAGTTAGTTATTTTACTTTACTTATTAATTATTTATATTTGTAAATATAGTTTTATTATTTATATAAATTTGTGCAAATATTTAATTGAAATGAGTATTTGAGGTTAATTAATGCTAAGCAAATGAGAGTTATATAATTTATAAATGAGAACAAAGACATTTTTTTTATATAAATTTATTAATCAATTAATAAAATAAATCAGCTCTATTCTAGTAATGTAAGGTAAAAAATTGAAATTCTTGATTAGAAAAAATGTTTTATAAACTATAAAAAAGAAGAAGTTTAAATTTGTTATTTAAATTGTTATTATGTCAGTTAAGTTAATAAAATTAATTCAACTGGCTTTAAGCTATTCATTATATATTGACAAACAAGCGGATATAATTTATTGTTTGTATTTTTGTTTCTTTTTTTTTTTCAATAATTTTTAAACCTGTTGAAGAATTTTCTTAAATTTGCCATGACACACATAAATAATTTAGAATTATTTAATATTTTTTCATAATTAATTTTGAATTTTTCTAGAATAGGGCTGACTTTTTTTCTTTTTTTTTTTTGGCTATATATATATATATATATAAATAGATGGAAATTTTTTAAAAAATATTTCAACATAAAAATTGAAACCAAATAAAAAACATATTAAATTTAAAATAATTTACAGTCATCATATAAAAATGTTTTTTAATTTACAACTCAAGTACCTAAAAAAGAAAATGAAAAACAAATTCAAGGAATATTTTAAATTAATAAACATATACATGCTAAGCTCTTGTAATACATAATAATACACATATACTACATTCATAAAATGTAGTGGTTTGAGGGGCCAAAAAAGAGATTAACTACATTTTTAGTTATTTGGTAAATTACAAATACATAATTCCATTTTGAAAAACATAATTCAAATATTGTAAGTTGTTAAAGATTTCTAAAGAAAACAAAAAAATATAGTTAAACACTTTGGTCTTTCAAACAGTTTTCTATAGCAATGTGTACAAGTAGACCTCAAGCAGTTTTTTGTTTAAATTTTTTGTTACACAAATCTATACGATTCATATGGATTCATATACATACACACATACAATATTAAAAGCAACAAAAAATATTTTTATTTTTAAACGAACATGTACAAATTGTTAACAGTGTCAGATAAAACTTTGGGCCAAATTATTTTAAATTTAATTAAAAAAATAAAATTTTAATAGCAAATTTTAATTATTTCAATTTTTAAAACATTAGAACTGCGATCATATTAGACTTACAAATATTTGTTTATTTTAATTTAATAAATATTTGCTTAATTTTTTTTCACTGTACTTTAAAAAGTCAAAGAATTTGAAGGCATTTCTTATTTTATAATTTTTAATTAAAATCTGTTTAAGTACAATATTTATTTGAAATTTTTTTTGTGTAAAGTTGTATGTATGTTTATGTGCTAAATTTTTAATTACTTCAAATATTTAATATGCTAAAAATACAACTTTTTTTAAATTTAAATTAAAATTTAAATTTTTTCTATTAAATTACAATTTATACATATTTTTGTAAAAAGAAAAAACAATTAGTAACAACATTACACAGATCAACAACATAAAATTCTTGAAATAATTTTTTGCATCAGATAAAGTATTAAAAATATTTTTTTTTAATTCTTAATTATTGTTTTTAATTAAAGTGTTAGTTGCTTCAAATGGTATGTCTGTATATTTTTTGTAATTAAACATTCACAAAATAACCCAAAGCTTTAATCATTATCCTAAACATTCTTAATTTACTAAAAAGTCTTTTAAAGAAAACTCTTATATAATTTTTGGTATATTTTAATATTTTTTTTAAAGAAATTTAGTTACTTGAGTCAGTTTTACTTCATAAAAAATTAACTGAAATGATTTTGAAACTAGAAACGTGTGCTAAAAAGAATTTGTTTTTTAATTTTTAATTTTGTAACATTTGCAAACTATTAATAACATTTAAAAATTCTTTTTAACATTTTTTTTAATATTATTTTCTTTTTAATTTTGCTTTTAGTTTTTTTATTTCCAAAAGCCAAATAAGTATAATTTATTATTAACAATTTACGTTTTCATATTGAAAACTTTAACATATAGTATAAAGATAAAGATAAATAAATCCAATAAAATAAAATTAAAAAAAACTAATACAATTTATTTAAAATTACTTATAATTAAAGTCAATTTACTAAATTCATTGATTGCGTGCTAAAAGAATTGAAAAATTGAAACAAAAAACAACAACAGAAAAAAAGGAAAAAACATAAAATAAAGCAAAAATCTAATTATTTAATTGTTTTAAACGAAAAAAAAAAAAACAAAAATAAAATAATAAGAGAAATACCTCATTAGTTTTAATTAACCCGAAAAATATCTAAAAAACAACAATTAATGTATAAAAAATATTATTTATTTACAACAAACAAAAAAAAAACAGTATTTCATTATACATTTAAAACAAAAATTTATAAATTTTTAACACGAAAATAAACTGAAAATTCTTAAGTTTAAAATTGAAATTTAATTTTAATTTAAATATTGAAACAAAAAACCAAATACATAAAAAAACATTAAAACAAAAAATTAATTTTAAACCACTAAAAGCTTTATAATTATTTAAGTTCTTTTTTTACTAAAAAAAAACAAAAAACAAAAATAAAACTTTAAGTTTACTTTGTTTAAAAAACAATAAATTTGAAAATTTTTAGTAATCAAATATAAGCTATAAAAGCAAATGTTTAATATTTTTAAAAACTATAAAAAATAGTTTATTATAGATTGCTATAAAAAATGTGTAGTTGTTTATAAGTAAAAGCTTTAATTGAAAGGAAATTCCAAAATTAAAAAAATACACCATCTTTGACTAAAACTCGAATTTATTATATTTTAAAAATATTCATTAACACAAAAATAAAAAAGATAAAAAAATCAACATTTTCAATAACATTCTATGAGAAACAAACTAAAACAAACTATAATTAAATTAAACTAATTAATTAATTAAAAAATAATATTAAACAAATAGTAATATTAGTTACAAAGTAAAAAAATACACTTGTAAACCTACCAAAAATATGTGATGTTGCTGAAAACAAATAAAAATTCATTATTTTTCTATAAAAAATTTTTTACTTTTTTGTTTTATTCATTAAAAACTAATAAAAAAAAAAACACAACAATTATTACTAATAGTATGTTATTATTATTATTATTTTTTTTTTAATAAAAAATTATAGTTAATAGTTTATTCCCCAAGGAATTCATATTAAAAAGAAAGTTTAGTCATGAAACTTTAAAAATTCAATAAAAAATTAACAAAAATCTTATCTAAATAAATAATTAGAACAACAATTAAATGTGGCTTAAAGAGAAAAAAAAAAAAAACAAAAAACAAAAATATAATAAAATCTAAAATGATTTAAAAATTAAATAAATGTTTTAATGAAACAATAAGAAAATAAGGATTTTGTAAGTATTTATGAGAAGAAAAATTTCTGGTGGGTACTAAGAATAAGAAGATATTTGTAAACTTAAAGTGACAGTTATTCAGTTAGCTGAATTATACTAAGAACTTTTAAAATTTCATTATTATCATTTCCTCAAACTGAAAAAAGAATGGCGTTTGTACTGATTAGAGATAGCTTCCTTTGTGATGCCTTGTTGTTCCTCCTTTATACCCTCCGACTTATATAAGATTATGTACTCCACGATGTTACTCATTGTCCTAATTAATAGCGGTAGTAAACATTCTCAGGGAAAATAGTTAGATCTATAAATGCAAACCCTATAGGTTCACATCTGTTTTTTTTTTTTTTTTTTTTTATATGACTAATTCAACGAATAAACTGTTTGATCAGTTACCTACTGTACTCTAATAGACGTGCTTGGTAACTTTGTGCTTTTGCAAACTTTTTTTTTTTAGATAATAGATAATAAATATTGAAAATAATCATTTATATTTCAAATGATTATTCATGATTATTAAATTTAACTAAATATTATACAAACGTAAATCATATTTAACTTTGAACATAATTATGTTTAATTTCACCGCAAGAACTGACAATGTGCTCTCATTTTTTTATCTCCTTTTAATTTGTTTTATAGACATTTATTAAAATTATTATTATATTATATATTTATTATTTATTGCTTTTAGCTAAGTCAATTTTATATGTGACATTTATTTATTTTTCGTTATTTTTAGAGGGATCAAATATATAATTATTTTCTATCAACGTTAATTTCGTTTTTTTTTTTTTTTTTGAAAATTTTGCTTGACATTTATTATTTATTAAGTTAATAAGTTAATAATAATATTAAAAGTAATTGGTTTTTCCTATTTTTAATATGTATCTGCTTTGCGTAAAAACAATTAGAAATACTACGGTTTCAAATGGTTCAAAAGTGGCGATTATTTAAAATTTTAAAATTCTCTATATTGAACGAATATTTTCTTTCGACTTCTAAGTGAAGTAAAACTTATTAGGATTTCTTGAACACACTTCTATGTAAACAATGAATCGAATGACAAGTTGAACAAAAACGTAAGTGTTTTCATACAAAATTGAGTTTCTGTATTTCGAACGATACGAACGAAAAGCAAAATACAACAAAAACCATATGAAGAGACGAAACTCGATGCGAACGAACGCCTAGGAAATCGAGAAACACAAAATGATTCGAATTCGTTCGATTTGGTTTCGTTCGATTAGATTTTAGTTCGGCATAGAGAAATAGACTTTAAGTGTTTATAACAACGTTTGGTGTCGGGTGAAACTATATAAAATTTTGCTAATTATTAAAATCAATCATTTGTGTTGTTTAGTTTATCAGTAGTGAGCTGATATTGTGGTTTTCGTGTATAGTGGAAATAATCGAAATTTTGTTAAAATCGACTGCCTATATTTTCGCTTAAGCCCTCTAAAAATGAAACTTTTATGATGGAGGTTTTTATTTCTGAATATTGACTTCAAATATTTTTGAATATTTTTTTTAAGTCCAAAATTGTGATATTTTTCATATTTAATTGACCAGATTTTTTATATTTGGCGGTATTGGGCTTAGACATGTATATTAAAAATAGTACGCATTCTTAGTTTGTATTAAAAAAAAAATAAAAATAAAAAGCTACACCTATGTTGTGCTCTTTTTAGATATTTCACCTTATTTGTAAAAAATCAAGTGTTCTGAAGACAATTATTTAGCAAAAACATTAATTGTTTCAAAGATTTTGAATTTAATTCCAAAACCGTTCCAAATCGGATCTGAAATTTGGAAATGCATTTGTATAGACAAATTTTGCGTTTTTTTACAGTTTCTTCAAAAATCTATTTATTGAATACAAATTCTTAAATTTTATTATGACAAAGTCGTAATCAACACATAATTATTTGTCAGTAAACAGAAAAAGAGAAATGTACAAAAAAAAAAAAAAAAAAAAAAGTAATAAAATAAAATAAAATAATATGTTTATTTAAAATTAATTTATATATAGTTATTCAAAAAAAAAAAACATTTTTATTGGAAAGATTTCACTTTTTAATTTATATTCACATATTTAAGATACCCTCAAGCTGAAAAGTGGTCCTTAGGTGTGTGTCTTATATGGGTGCTAGGGCCAATAGTGGACCAATCCTTTTTATATTTTGCAATATGAATGTTGTGCACATAAAACATTTGAAAGTTTTATCTTTTGTCTATATCTACATCTATGAAAAGGTACTTAATTCCATATTTCAGCAGAATTTTTTTATTGGAGCTGTATAAAATAATGAATCGATTTCAATCAAATTCACCTCAATGAATGACTAAATGATTATAAATATATAAGCAAAAAAGAAAAAATCCTAAAATTGCAAAATTTACTCTTTTTACTGGTTTGTACCCAAATTAATAAAACAAATATATAGTAATTTATTTTTATTATTTCCTGAATTAAGCGCTATTTTTCATGCCATTGAAACCAATGTACATAGATGGAAATGGCCTCTTTCTTTCTATTGCCATCAAACAACTTGTGGACACACATACATACTGCAGTAAGCAAAATCTATTTATATATGACTGACGTACCACAGTGGGGACAAACGCAAAATTTTTAGTAATAAATCTATGTATCCTAAACTACTGATCGGATGGAATTGAAAGCTTTCAGAAACATCACTTTGTGATACGACGAAATAAGCTACAGAGTGTCATAGTTGACTAACTCGAATATGTAAAAGTTTCAAAAATAGTTACTTCTACAAATCAAGTTCGATTTCAAAGACTTTTATATTTCTATAAACTGCTTGGCAAGATAAAGAAGAAATAAGCTTAACTACTTAAGTTATGTCTTACAGTTAAAAAAATATTTACGCTTGAATTTTTAATTTTTGATTTTTTGCAATATATTACGAAAAATATTCAAATTCAGCACCCTAAAATTAGCATGAAAATTGGCAATTATTTCACTATTTTCTCAAAGTTTTATATATATATATATATATATATATATATATATATATATATATATATAACAAATATAAATATAAACAGAAAAATTACTAAAAACTACACCGCAATATATGTTTTTATTTATATCTTTCATAAAGCAGATTATGTGGCAGGTTACCATTAACTTTTATCACAAGGTTTATGAATTTAGATAAACCTTGCGATAAAAGTTAATGGTGAGATGTTCTGTCCTTTAGGTTATCGGTCACTTTTGACATTACTTGTATTTGTAATAATCAAAAACAGTTAATGTATCCGATAACAACCTAACTTTAGTTATTGGATAATTATAAAAACGGTTATAAAATTTATTAAATATTGTTTATTTTTGTAAAATTGTCAAAAATTGGTTTGTAAAGCTTTTAAAATGATTTTTGCATGAATGAAAGACGAATATCTGTGTTATACACTATATAAGAAATAATGGTAAAAATGTTTTTATTCAAGTTAAAAAAAATCGTTTAAAAATTATTTTTTTTCATAAAATCTGCATTCCTGCATTAATTTTTGGCTGGGCGGTAAGCATTTTAAAGAAACTTGCGTGACATTTTTTATTAATAGATAAAAATGAAGCGAAACATAAATCAATTTAAAATTTCTATATTAACCATTTCTGAAATTTTTCATAAAAAAAAAATTTGAGAAAAAAATGAAGGAATAGTAAGTAAAATATTTTTGTACTAGACGAATTCATATAGACGAATTGAGATAATCAAAAAATTTTTTCAACATTTTACTTCAAAATATATTAAGGATTATAGAATATTAAAAAAAAAAAAATAATAACTTAAGTGAATAAGCTTATTTTTCTCTATTTTGCCAAACACTGTACAGAAATATAAAATTCTTTGCAATCATATATATATATATATGAGGTAGTTAACTTTGACAGCCTGTAGATTATCTCGTCTTATTGCAGGATGATTGCATGATCATTTTTCTCAAAATTTAGTTCCTCCTGTACAACCCTTCCATGCATTCCAATTCGATCCGACCAGTAGTTTAGGAGATACAGATTTATTAACAAAAATTTCTCGTTTGTTCTCACTGTGCGTATGGGGGAATCGAATTCGAGCACTAGATGTTACGATTGTTCAATAAAAATATGCGGAGGAATATGTGTGATTTTTTTATTGGACATTCTGAACTCCCAATTTAATTTTTAATATATTTTCATATATGTGGATTAGTTCCGACGTTGTAGAAAGAATTAATATATAATTTTGTATGGCTTTCGTACAAAAAATTATGAATTTTTTAAATTAATTAATTATTAAAATTACTAATTATTAGTTAATTTTTCCGCTCTCCTAAAAAGTTGCTTAAAAAAACATATGACTTTTTTCAGCGCACAAAAATAAACCGATTTTCTTCCTATAATCATTATAATTGATTAGATTTTCTTTCATTTTAAATCTAAGAAATATTTTTCTTGTGTCTTAAATGGAAATAAGTCTCTAGTTTCCAAACAGGTGGTCCAATTTCAATTAAATTTCACACGGTGTATTAATTTTTTTTATTAAATATTTTAGTAGATAATTTTAATTTTTGAGTTTTTGAGATTTTTGTGTGTTTAGGTGATTTTTTCGTGTTATAGCAACTTTTCGCTTTTTGACGACGTTTTGAGCCAGAGAACCAAGCCGACGCAAAATTGTCGACAACTGTTCGTCCTATTTGATCAGAAGCGGTGGCTTAAATAAATAAATAAAATCGTACATTGGAAAAATTTCAACTTCACAGCAATAAAAATACGAAGAAAAAATATTTAATATATTATATATCTTGAATCGGTTGGCTAGTCGGTTCTCTGTTTTAAACTTTAGCGATCTTTCTTAAATCACTTGATTCAAATTCGACATAAGCGGTGACTACAGAATTAACATAACGATAAGAACAAGAATAATAAGAAGTTTATGATGATCGATCTGTGTAAAAACGAAGTTCGTACTTTATTTAGGAGGTTGAAATGTTGAAAAATGCGAAAGTTGAAAAATGCGAAAAAGTAGCTCCACCATTTATGAACCTATTTTAGCAATTCTCAATAAAAAAATTCGGGAGCCTTCATGAACGCCATAATCCCACTATAATAACCCAGAATATTCATATATAATTTATGGTGCCGTAGGTGAAAAATTCAAAAATATTGGTAAAATATTAAACCTGTAATGACTGAAGATGCCTCGTAGCAATTTTTCTTTTCTTTTTTATTTTTATCTTTTTAAGAAAAATTAAAAATTCATAAATATATGTACATTTTAACTTTTTTCATATTCTAACTAATTGGTTTAATAGATGATATAATAAATTAAATATCTAGACTTTAAATCTACCAAAAATATTACAGTAATTATATTTTTAATTGGATTGAAATCTATAAATTGATTTTATAAAATTTTTGTTCTGGTCGTTAGAGGGCTAAAAAAATTTAATCTATTTCAATCAGAATTAGCAAATTTTCTACTCTCTAGTTTATTTTTACAAAATTATACATATGTATACCCTTTAAGCATGTAGGGAAAAATATTCAATCACACAGTTTTATGAAAGAAAAATCTCATACAGTTCCATTTTCATATTTTAACTAAAAAATAAAATATAAATTTATTTTATGCCAAATATTTATAAAGAAATACAAATGTTTTTTAACTGATTATAAAATTCTTTTAAAATGTCAGGGCTAAGTCACACGTATTTCAGATTGAAATACATAAGTTGTTCTTGTATTTAATTTTTCAGTTAAATTAAAGCTTAAACTGAGTCAAAATTAGTTGCTAAACACACTCATACATGTGTGTATATTTAATTGGTGGTTAGATGTACTACTTAAATTTATAATTAAAGAATTTTTGTTTAATTATATAAAATCTATTGAACAACAGTAAATTTAATTTAAAAAAATAGCTGTCTCACTGTGTAAATAAATTTAATACTAATTGCAACTAACTATCGAAATACGAGTATAAATAATATTTTTCTTGTTCTTCTTTTCAAAGTCTGAGTTAAAATTATCAATTTTAGTATTTATTCGCATAAATTTGCAAAGATTATAAATACATGAAATTTGATTAGTATATATATATATATATATATATATATATATATATATATATATATATAACCAAAACAAACTAATGCCCGAAATAATTATGTAGACTTTAAGGTAAAGGAAATACAAAGTTTGTTCGTATATCTGTCTGTTTATTTACTCGTTTTTAAACCAGTTTAACCAAACAAATTAAAAAAAAACTAAACATTTGCCATATTGTTACTTTTCTATGTTCAGTTTTTTTTTTTTTTTTTGTTTTTTACTTAAAATAGAAAAAGTCAATTTGGTTTAAAAACTTTTTTTTTTAAAGATTTATAATTATTATTAAAATGTTTAAAGAAATCTTAAAGAGACAAGTAACTTGCAAAGTTATGGTAAAAAGTAGGGGAAAATAAATTAAAAAAAAAAATGCCTACACAACTACTTTTAAAAATACCCTACAGTAATAGAAATGTAATATTGTAATTATATTGATTAGGAGAGATTTTGAATAAAATGTATTTGTGACTGTGGGAAATCATCTGTTTTTAATACTTATTATCTGAATGTCCTAAAAAGTTATTGATATTTCCATTATCCATATAAATATATTTAAAAGTGTACATATAATTCGTTTTAATTGACTAAATTGGTATACAGCTTTTTTTTTTTTGGTTAACTATTATGTCTTTAACGTTTTTTATTAAAAATATTTGTCTTTTAAATGCAACACACACACTTGCTATTTTTAGTTGAAACAACATGTTAAATAAAGTTGAATATTTCTGTGGTTAAGTAGCTTAATGATTTGTATACACATTTATGCCTTTTTTCTATTTCGAAATTAGTTTTGCTGAGTTGTTACTAACAAAAATTACATATATTTATTATATTTTCGAAAAGAAATCTTACTTCTTTTTTATACTGATTTCATTCTTGTTTCATTTCTGCTTGTGAATAAAACAATAAAAAAAAAAAAAAATAATAAATAAATAAAGAAAATATATTTGTTTATTGACAGCAGCAACAAAAGCTAATAAAGAAAAATATAAAGACGTTTTATCATATTGTGGGGGTTGAAATGCTTAAAACCCAAATTTATTTGTTTTACTTTTAAACTATAAAATAAATATATGTCACCACATAGAGATATATAAAATGAAATCATTATTAAGTGGCTTAAAAATTAACAAATATTTTAACATATCATGGATAAAAATATATCATGTTAGACAATAAAAAGTTAGCTAATAATATTAATAAAATTATTAATTCAAATAAACTTCTTAAAAGTGTTGTATACTAAAAATAACCTAAAAGAGAAAAAAACAAAACATAATGATATATTTATTTAGCTGGTGTCTTTCTTTCTATCCAATTACTAGAGTATCATCTATCTATCTGTATCTTCTATAAATTGTAGAAAATCTTGTTATTCTCACGCTGCTTAGCTGGTACATTTTTCGTTAGCACAATTTTGTTTTTTTTTTTCAAATTTGCCATTTATATATTTGTATTCATTGTGCGTTCGCGTTAAAATTGTTTTGGTATATGAGACAAGTAAAAGAAAAAAAAAAAGAGAAAAAAAAAACACTTGTATATATGAGTACTTATATACAAGAAATACATGTAGACTTTTAAATGCATGTCTGTCTGTCCGTCTGTCCGTCTGTTTTTTTATTCTGTTTCTTGCTTTTT
Source organism: Protocalliphora azurea (assembly GCA_932274085.1). NCBI lineage: Eukaryota > Metazoa > Arthropoda > Insecta > Diptera > Calliphoridae > Protocalliphora > Protocalliphora azurea. The sequence goes on from OW026519.1 coordinate 3,637,246, forward strand.
TAAGTGTACTTTATAATGCAGATCTTTAAAATGTAAATTCACTTAGCAACGAAATTTTCATCATTTCAAATTAGCGGCAACTGTAGATCATTAAGGTATGTGTGAGTATTACTATCGATGAAATGTTAAAAATAGTTTAAATATTAGTCTGACTTTAATAATGAATCAATCTCTATATTCTTTCACCGTTTCTTTTCAATTAAGAGGCAAACTAACAAATCTATAACATTTTATCTTCATCCGTTGTCACTATATATTTAGTAAATTGCATTTCAGATTATTTTATATTCTTTACTTACTCATGCCTGAGGCTCAGTCTCCTAAAGCAAACCAGTATTAAATTTGCATTTAGCCTCCGTCCGCACTCTGAACCATAAAAAATTTATAAAGATTTGTAATCTAGACTTTATATTTTATGTTAAAGTTAAACGAAAAAAAAAAAAAAAAATACACAAAAACATATTCAGAAATAGTATCAGGTTAATGAGGTGAAAATAAATATCTAAATAAAATAAAAAATCGTGACATTTTAAGTCAATTGTCCAAAATCATGAATTTTTAAAGTTTAATACTAAGCAGTGCTAAGGAATATTTTCATGGTAATAATAACGTTGGATTTTATGAGGTCTTTGCTACCTAAGTTCCGTCTGACCGTCCATGTTAACCTTGTAATCAAACTACAGGTCGCAATTATAAATGTCCTCCCGGAATAGGGATTTAAAAATCATAAATATCTTAAATATAGCAATATTTTAATGAAATTTGTCACATATAAGATTTATGTAAGTATAGATCACAATGCGAAATTTTATATGGATTAGTCCGTAATTGACCATAGCTGCCATATATAGCCTAATTCCGGAAACCATATTAAAGTGTATAAATAAAATAATACTCGTATAATGCATAAATAAGTTTCCTAGAAATAAGCAGTACACTTAATAAAAGTATCGGTCCAAAATTGGACCTCCCCGAATTGGAATGTATATAATCTATGGTGTAGGGTATCATATGGTCGGGCTTAACCGACTATATCTTTCTTACCTGTTTTATATTAATATATATATATTTCATTTATAAAATGTTGATTACTATTGTTCACATAAAATGTTAAAATCCAATATGGCGTTAATTTAAAAATAAATTTTTTGATAAAAATTTTTTTTTCATTAATTTAAAAACATTAAATAAAAATTTACTTAATTGCAAAAGATTATAAATTATACTTATCGGCCGTCATATTCAATCCGCCATTTTTTTAACTTACCTCAATTTTTTTATTAACAACTTCACAAATATATAAACTATATATACATACATATATACTTTTTGGCAGATGCGATTGTTTAAAATTTCATCAAGTTATAAAATAAAGTTGTTGACCGCCATGTTGTATTCAAAATTTTGATTTCTTATTTTTTTATTGCAGAATGGTGACCAGTTTCCCCAAGATCCCTATTTTTGATATATATCTTTCATGTTCTAATTATGGCAAAAAAAATTCAGTGATCGCGGCCCAAATTGAAATTGTTTCAGCCTTTCCGAATTCAAAAAATTAAAATACAAATTCGTATTCAAGGACCACAAATATGTCAAATGTGATTTCTTAAAAATTCGCCAAATAAATAAAAAAAAAAAAATTTGCCGCCATATTGATTCCGCCATTTAGAATATTTAATTTTTTATCACAAAATCATAGTCAGCGCCCCTAAAAATATTATGTGATAATTATTTTGTAGGTAAAATGTATCATAATTATGATACAAATTTAGATACAAATTTAATAGAAAATTTATATCAGGATATTAATTTATATTTATTAATATAGTATATACTAATTAGTCTTTAAAAACTCTGTTTTATAAACATAAACATCATAAACAAAATGTATTTGTGTACAAAAGAGAGTATGCCATCTTTTTTATATACGTATAACCCTAATAATCCGTATTTAAAAACTGAAAGCGGAAAAAATAAAACACAAACATTTTTCTATAAAGTTTTTAGTTTCTTGATTGAAAATCTTAAAGCTTTTGCATAATAAGACACAAAACTTGCACATTTTTGAGTATTTTATACGAAAATTATTAAACTTTATGACAGGGCTTTAAGTCAAGCTAAAAGAAAACAGAAATATTTTTCTCTTTATAAGTGTCAACAAAAATTATGAATACAAAATTGACATAAAAATTATTAAAAAAGATAACACACAAATGGGACCACCTTAATATATCAAACTGACATCCATATTTATGTATAAATATTAGTATATGTTTTGCGTTTTCAAGAGCATGTATCAACATACATCCATGATCATGTCAAGTAGTCATTATTGTTATTATAAACATCGTCATCATCATCATTATCTGCATTCGTAAGTAAGACAAAATTATTTAATAATCTTAAAGATTTTACAAAGAAAAATTTGAATTTTACAAGAATTTTAAAAGGTGGTGATGGAAATATTCTTCCTAATGAGGTTTATTATATACTTGCTACAAGAATTTTAGTATTTACATAATATGTGCATAAAGATTTACTATTGTGTAGTATGTGTATAACTACCTATAATTTATATTTAGTAGGAATTCAATTACGAAACTGCTAATATTAACTAAAATATTGTCTGAATATACTCAAATCATCAAAATTATTATATTAATTAAGTAAAACTAATTGTTTCTTTTAAAAATTTCAATTAATTTTTTTAACTAAATAAATTAAATTTATTATTTTATATAAAACCAATTAAAATTTTTTTTTGAAACAATTCAAAAATAAAAAGCCGAATTTTTTATTTTAGATTTAAAAATACATATTTATTTAATAAAATAAAAAATTTATTTTATTAATTTAATAAAATTTTATTTATTTAATAATGCAAGTGAAATGTAAGTAATGATTGTAACGAGTGTAATATGAATGTATGGAATGCAAATGTATTTAATGCATTTAAACTATAATATTTCAATGGAAGAGTGTCGCAAAATTCATACTTATACCTAGTTTTCGTCGTAGGCTCTTATCTTTACCGGATTTTCCAGAAAATAAATATAGAGACATATAACAGCTTATTTAAAAAATCTAATATTCAATACGTATTTACAGCTTATAAAATTCCTTACAAAAAGCGTATCGGACCACCAATAACTTCCGCCTTCATTAACAGCAACATCTGCAATAACACCGGAAAGTTTAACGAACTTATCATTGAATCATTGAAATACACGGATATTTTCATAATCTTCACTCAACAATATGTATTTTCCAAAACAAAATTGTCAGCATTTGATAAAAAAAATTATAATTTATTGCTTATAAAATAAAATTCTGTTTATTTTTTCCCAATTGATTTTTTTGAGTTTTCTAGAAATTGTCAATTTTTATAAAAAACAAAATGAAAACCAATTATTAAGTTAATTAAATTTTTGAATAATATGAATTATCAAATTAATTGAAAAATTGTATGATATAGTTTTTTTCTGTGTTTTATTGCAATTTTATATTATTATTATTATTTTAACTTTTTATAGTCACATTGGAATATTCCATGACATACTTGGCAGGCAAAGTACTTGTACTTGTTTAATAATTTTGTTTTTCTTTTTATTAATTTTAAATTTGCTCTTATCTTGCCTGCACCTTCTTCTTCTTATACTTAATACATGAAAATTCATTTGATTTATTTGTTTTTTTTTTTTAATTCTTACTAGCATATGATCATTGTTGTGTGAGTGTAGGAATTAACGAAATAAAATAATATTACTCATACGCCATGTATATACATTCAACCTCGAAATACTTTCAAAATTTATGGTCATTATAAATAAATAATGTTCCTTTTTGTCAGATTATTTAGGAGTTATTTAAATACAATAAAGGATTTTACGCAAGATAATAATGATTGATTGTCTATTACATAATATTTAATTTATATATAAAAACATTTCTTCAGCATTCTTTTCAACTTCCCGGGAAACCGGAAGGAAAAAAAATTTTATTTCGGGAATTTTTTTAATTGCTTATGTCTACCAAGTTAAAACATAAGTTTTTCTTAAAGAATATACAGATTTATTATGTCATATATATAATAAGTAGTACAAAACGAATAAAACTAAAAATAAAAAATTTTGGTTTTGTTAGGAATTCGATTGAAGTGTTTAACATATATTTGTTAATGTCAAAGAATTATTATTCATAAACACATATCGTATGTACAGAAAAAAGCAAAATAATTTTTTTTGCGAAAGTTATATAAAATTGCATTTGAATCCTTTTGATAATATCGAAACTAATATAGATTTTTTAAAAGCAGATTTATAAATAGAGGGACGAATAACAAGGTGCTACGAAATGGCTGAGTAGATTGTTATACCATTTTTAGAATTTAAACATTTTTATATCGAATAACTGTTATCTCATTTAAGTTTTTAAAACTGCATTGGGAAGAAAGTACTTTACCCGTTTTCTAAAAGTATATGGGAAATTCTCTTTTAATATTTATCTTTAAGAAACTGACCTTAAACCTCAAATATTTTTTAATTTAGATTTTTTTAAATTAACTTTTAGTGCAAACATGTTAACAATAGCTCGTGAAGTGAAACAACAATTCAAGACCTGAAACGGTTCCATGTGGTACCGACAAGCATTCAGTTAAAAAATTCATAAATAGTGTTTGAAAACAAAGTTTTTTCTCTGTTTTCTTGTAGAAATTTTCAAAATTTTAATTTTTTGCAAGTTTTTGATTAGAAAATTGGCGCCATTTCGAATATTGCAAAAATTTTCCTAGTACTACATATCTTTAGGAATAAAATGAGATTTCGCTTGCTAAAATCAAATGAAAATTGTAGAAGACATAATTTTTTTTTAAGTTAATTTTGTAACAAAAAATCTTGATTTCACATGGTCTAATAAAAAATTTCAAGAACCATTTTCCTTTTGTTGCAATAATTCCAGCGTAGAAGAAATATATTTTTTCAATAGATAATAAGTCTCTTATTTCTTTTTGAAAGATTGACCTTGCTTTATTTATTGCATTATTTATCTTTAAATGTTTAGTTTCGTTCTTCTTTGACATCATTATTATTGAACAATTTTGCATTTCTAAAAAATTAATGAAAGCTAAAATTTGTTATCATTGTTAACATTGATTTTGTCTTCTATATATATATATGAATATTGATTTAGAAAGTGGCTATTTCACATTTCAGAGCTACACATAGAAGGTTTCGATAAAAGCATTGGCCATTGAAGTCTCGACCTCTGAAAACAAACTTTTCAAGGTTTTCCTTGTTATAATTGTATACAATGGTTTATTATTTGTTTGTTCAAAATATTATATTTCGAAGTTTCGAATTGGACATTCAATCAAAATTGAAAAATTTTCTAATAATAATTAGATTAAGCAAGTTATAATTATTTTTGTGTTATTTAGTTTTATGAAAAATATTAACATAAGTTTTGTTAAAATCTTTTTTATGAGCTAGTTCTTTTTTTGTTAATAAAAAGCCATAAAAATTAAAAATAAAGTGAAATAAATTTTGAAAAAACTGTATGTTTTTAACTTCCCGTTTTCCTGGATATATGCAAAATTTTCCTGGGAACGCCAGTTGATAATTTCCCGGGAATTCCCGTTTCCTAAACTCTATTCATTATGATTTTTAACTTCAAAAACAAAATGATTCTCTATTTAATTTAAAGTAATTTAAATTCACTTTTAAATAAATATTCCCTAAAATCATAATATATGTGCAAAAATATTCAGTTTAATTTTTGTTTATTTCAGTCAAAGAGTTTGTTTTTAGTTTTTTTTTTTGCTTTTATAAATTAGAATCACGTTCGTTAAGTAAACAAAAAGTCACTGATGACTTATGAAATGAAATATTAAATACTTTTTATAAATTAAATTGTCTTGAGTTTTTGGACAAACAATTTCAATTGATAAAGTTATTTTTTATTTTGCAAGCTTGACAACAAAAAAATTACAGTGAAATTATTTATTTCCAAACAATTTTTTTCAAGACAAATATAGTACGACTTTCAATGAGCTAAATTGACCTAGATCAGGTTTTAATGGGATTGATTTCAATAACAAAAATATTGTGATTAATTAAATTGCTTAACAGGGGAAGAGACAAATGAAGATTTCTCCCACTTTTATTCAGACAGCTTAATAACTTAAATTTAACAATAATGACATTAAATTAAAAATATTTGCTTAATTTTAGAAATAAGCCAAGTAATATAAGCCAAGTAATATAAGTACTGCATACAAAAAGATCCGTGCACACTTTAGGGCGAATAACTTTTACTATACGTGAAAAAATTAATACAGTTAACTTTTTTACATCTGCTATTATACTGAATAACTAGTTATGTGCTAAATTTTGTTATATTTTTCTTAAAATTAAAAATTTAACAAAATTCAACCAAATGCATAATTCCAATTTATAATCAAAACACATGTCGAACATATAAAGCAATTGCTAAGAATGCAGATGAGTTGGGAATTTCAGTTTTTAAGTCATAAAAAATACAAGGAGTTTATGGTCAATGAAAGGAACTCTAATAACCGAAGAAAAAGTTAATTTACAGGCTGTAGGATCATAGACAAAATAAAAAACATTTTGAGATAAAATCTCTACATCCCTGGATGACATGTAGCTCACTCTACAGATTGTTCTGTATATTTTATTAGAAATATTAAAAAATGTTGGCCTACCAACCCACTAAGTAAAAACGCTAGAAAAAGTATTAAAGCAAAAAAAAAGAACGGAAATTATAGACTCCATTTTTTTTCAAAAATATGAATGCTGCTTAAAGGGTATAAAAATAATATAATATCCTGATTATGAATTCCATGAGAAAGATATCGTGTAAAAGAAAAAAATCGATATTATCGAATTAACTTTTGCTCTGACAAGACATTTGTATTTGTGGAGAGCAAAACACTTCATTGATAACAACTGACACTTTTAGCAGAAATATGTACGCAAATAAGTGCCATCAGAAAAGATTTCTTCATATCATTGGAAATAACAACGAATTATATTTTGTTTGGTCTCATCTCTCTTCTCGTTATTGCAGTAAAAAAAGTAACTGAGTGGTATCAATCAAAAGGTGGGCAATGCACTAAACCATGCAAAACTCAGTCCATTTTAAATGTATTGTATTGTATATATTTAAAAAATATTTAAAGCTGCGTAAAAGAAAATTTGTTTTAAAAGAAAGTGGACTCATTCCAACGAAAAAGTAACTAAAATACAATGAAGCCTTTAATCCAAAGTATTACAGAAAATATTAAATATTTTATTAAAAGCGATTAAAAATTTGTTTTTTCTTTTAAATTTATAACTTGAATATAACAGCCTTTCACAAAATCAAAATTTTAATGAAATTAACCTATTGGTTTCCTTTTTAATAAGCTGAATTGTATGTACAAAATTTTTCGTGCGCAGTTCTAATTTTCTATAATAATTTTTATGCCCCCAAATTATTGCTTACATACTTTATTTGTATCATAATCCAAATTTATTAAAAATTAACACAAAAACTTTATTTCGTTTCAACGAAATTATTAGTTTTATCATATATAAAATAATATTAAATTTGCATAAATAAATTCTGTGTTAACTATATTCCACAGACAATATTAATAAATATTTTTGTCAGATTTTCAAAAGAAATTAATTTTGAATTTAATATTCGCGGTTAATTAATATTGTCACCCAAAATATTTGCATTGGTAATTGGTTTTGTATATTTATAATTCATTATTCTTTTTTTTAAATTTAAATTTTAATTTTAATTCACAGTACATACGAGTATGTATTTGCTGAAATGATTTCTTTTTTTATTTTCTGACGAATTGTAAAGTAGAATTTGTTGGCAAACATACAAAAGGTTCTTGTTGTTCTTTATATTTTTGGATATTTAGGGAAAATGTTTAACTAAAGAGGAGAATCCTAGTGGTTTTTAACAAATGAAGAAATGATTTTTAGAATTTTTAATATTTTGCTTAAAATTTGATTTGTAATGACAACTCAACTCAAATCCATTCAAAGTGATGGAATACCTAATATTTGTTTCTTCTCTTATTTACTAGTTCTTTGACCAGAGAATTAGTCAACAATATTTATGAACTGTTTTGTGTTTCGTTTTTCTTTCGAAAGCAAAAATAAATTTAAGCAAACAAATTCGAAAAAGTAAATGTAAAAAAAAACCATAAATAAAAACTAAAACAACAATTTTTAAATAAACAAAAAAACTTTATGAGTTTGACCAGATGATAATGTAATGTAGATAAATATGAAATACCTGAGACTGTAAAATAGCAAAGAAAAAGAAATTACTCACCAAACGTTTACACATGTAATAGATTACAACAATTGAAGTTTAATAGAATTTCACAATTTATATATTTAAAAAATCATCTAATTATATTTAAGGAGTTAATTTCTATAGATAATTTCGTTGAATTTATTTTTTTCAATTAATTTCTTAATATATTATTTTAAACTATTTTATAATTTTCATTACTAATGTAATCCTTGTTTAATAGATATCCTCTAATGCGCCGTGAATTCTTAAAAATATTTAGAAAACAAATAAACAAATAAAAATAAATCTTAAATGACTTTGTAGCCATTCACCATTGCTTTAGTTTCCTATTATAAAAATTAAGCAAAAAATAAAAAAAAAAAATAAAATAAAAAATATGCCAATATTACTTTGATCTAAATAATTTTGTTTTTATTACAAAAAATGCACAAATTATAGCGTCGTCATTTTAAGTCCGATTGTAAAGTGTGGTATATTGTTGTTAATGGTTTGATAACCGATTAAATTTTTTCTCTTATTTTGAACTTTTGAATCCGACATCAAATTTTTAATGTCACTTTAAGTTTCTTGGATATATCCCCCCTAATGTCCAATTATTTTCATATGTAATGAAAGCCCTTCGTTAACCATTATATTTATTTTTTAAAATATGTATTTAATTTTATGCGTAAATAATAAAATTACAATTACTCGTATTATAAAGGTACTTTTTTATGTAAGAAATATTTATTTCATGCTTTTGTTGTTTTCTTCAATTTAGCAATCAGATCATATTAGTGATCATTTGAGTGGAATATTTCTATAAACGCAGTCGAGAAAAAATTATCTAAAAAGTTATTGAAAGAAAAAAAAAAATAAAAAATTTAAACAGTTTTAGTTGTTTGTGTCACTTAAAATTAGTTTCTGATGACAACATCTTAAGTTTACTGGATTTTTTTTTATTTTAATTAGGAAATTTCATCAAAGGAGCTTTTCTTACATATCAGGAAAAAATTCAAATTTTGATGAAAAATCAACCGTTCGGAAGGAGTTATTCGAGGCTTTCTTAAGTTAGGCCAGAAATATGGAGTGCGGAAACCAACAAAAGGTAATCAGAAATTAACAAAAAAGGCAAATTAATTAAATAAAAGAAGAAGCCTCCTGCAATAAATTAAATGCTACATAAATAAAAAATAAACTTGATCATCCTGTCACTTCCAAACATGTTGTACACATATTGCAAACAGTTGGCAACATAAACTGAAAGAAACCCAAATGTAAGCCAGTGTTAAAGCAGCATTATAAGGAAAATCTTTTGTTTGGGCAGCCTTTTTTGATGCAGGAAAATCAATAATATGCTTTGTTGCAACTAAAATGAACAGTGCAATTTATAATGAACTGTTGGAAGATTCTCTTCTCTCATTTATGAATGAAAAAAGGATAAATATTGCATATTTCAACAGGATAACACCGCAATCCATGTCTCGAACTAATCTAAATCGTAGTTTAATGAACATAGTATTCCACTATGTTCATTAAACCACGGTGTATGGCCCGTAAAGTATACGCAAGAAATCCACAGGAAAAAATTGACAATGATTTTCTTCAAAAATTAGTCGAATCAATGCCAGACTGAATTTTTAAAGTTATCCACATATTATTAATAATGCTAAATTGGTTCATTAGTTTAAATGCATATATATAGAAAAGTGCCAAAAATGGCATTAAACTACTCAAATTACAATTAAAAAAAAAAAAATAAAGTCAATAAATAATTTTTTAGCCCCATTTTTGGTAAGTTGCTTAAAAAAATTTATGTGCGTTTATAGGAATATGCAACAGAGTATATTAGGTCGAGATATTTCAAATAATTTAGTTTCTCCTCATTTAGCAAATAGACTTAAAAAGTCGCCATTTAGTTCCATTTTAAAAAAGGTGCCAAAAAACTGGCCAGGCTGTTGAAAAAAGGTCAATTAACGATTAAAGTTGCCGAACGGTTGCACTGCCAATAATCATTATAATACTGCTGTTGTCAACTAAACAGTTTGCTTATACAAAACACAACAACAATACCAATAGCGATTGAAATGCTTAATATAAATATTTGTTTCTGTTATAAAAATATTTATGACCGATCTATATAAAAACAAAATCTCAAACAAGGGTTTCAAAAAGTCAAAAATGCGTTTAGTTCATTTCATCAGCATAAAAATTCAGAAAAATTCAGAAAAAAGTAAAAACGAAGTCCCTGGCTTATACAGAGGTTTCAGAAAGTCAAAGAACGATTTAAAAACTGTTTTTTTTTGACATGTCTCCGCCATTTTTGAACCGATCTTGCTGAATAGCAAAATTTTCTAAAGGATTTTCGATCGTTTGATATATATAATACATATGGCAGTTATCGGTGAGATTCATAAACACCATTTCAACCGACAAACGGATGGACGAACATCGTTTTATCATCATTTTTTACAAGAATCCAGAAAATAGAAACTTTTTTACTCTCCGACGAAAATTGTGGAATGAAAAAATTATATATATACCCTTTACACCTATGGTGAAATAGTCGTTTTTTAGACTATTTTTTGCTGTACGCTTTTACACTTCTAAGTAACGCTAATTCGATACCTCAAAAAAGCACTATAAAGTGTCATCTTAAAACTATTAATACTGAGGAACGTTTTTTTTTTTTGAACGGTGACTCTTTTTCGATAAGAAAATGTTATCATATTGGATTATAGTTACGTTTTAGGCTAACTTTCGATAGAAAATGTTAGCAGGGTATCGATTTATTCAAATACATGCACAAATCGCGATACAAAAAAATTTACATGCCTTGTATTTTTGAGTATTTTAAAAATATATATATTTTTTTCAAATATTTTGGACATTGGCCAAAAAATAAATATAATTTAATAATATTTACCAACACATAGATTTTAATTGTTGCTTTTAATAAAAAAAGAAGCACACACCATCTTCCACAAATTAATAATTAATTTATTTAATTTATGTAACAATATTTTATAATAATTTTGTTTAAATTATTTGTTTCAATGATAATGACCAAAAACATAAAAATAAAAATAAACAAAAAAACTTTGTACCTGGAATACTTGAATAAGCTCAAGAGCTACTAATTTAACATAAAACATGCTACTAATTGAAATTAAGACTAATTAAAAAATATATGTATATAGGTATATACATTAAGGCGACTCACTCAAAAAAGTATTTTTGTTACCCCCCTGAAAGTAAACCTTGGTATGTTTTATGTTTTTTTAGTTTTTTGGAAAATTTTTGTATTTTCTTCCAAAGCAACACATAGAAAATGTTGTATCATTTGAAAGGTATTTGAATATATCCAAGAGTAACCTCAATGTTTTTATATTTTACAAAATATCCTACTTTTCAAAGTTTTTTCAAAATATTGTTTGTTATTTTTATTGAAAATTCAAATTTTAAAATGTCTACTTGTTTCAAAATATAAGTTGTTGATGTCTGATTAATTTTTATTTCAATATCCTTCCAATCAATCTGATACAAAATTTTTCATAAACATAGTCAATATGGCTATAAAAATTCTTCTTTTGATAAGAATTAATCGTTTGAATTAAAATATTTACTAAAATTACAAAAAATTTTAACATAAAAACAAATCTGAAAAACATAAGTAATTTTTTACAAAAAATGTTTTTGTGTTTCTACAATTTAACGTTAATTGCTATATAGGCAAAATAATCTAAATTGAGTCCTTTAAAAATTCCTAAATAACATATGCGGACTAAATTATTTCTATATATACACCACCACAAAATATTTATATTTTAACTCAAATAGTCAAAGTATAATTTTTTTCGGTAAATATAGCCCCATTGATAGAAAAAATAAAAAAGACCAAAATATTTTCGAAGAAAAAAATATGTCAATTTGTAGAGATTTTTTTTTTTTTTTTTTTGAACAATTCTAAAATCTAATTTGACTTTAATTTTTTAGTAACAGTATATCCATGAGAACGACATTTTATCATCTATTATGGATTCCTAAATGTTTTTCCATTATGATATGCTAATTTGCATGAAAATCAGAGTTCCAATTTCTTTAAAACGGTAACAAGAAAGGGATTACCTTGAACAAAAATTTTGTAATTTTTTATATTATTCTTATATTTATCTCAAATAAAATGATGTATGTTTTACCGTTGATGGCAAAGAATGTCAAAGAAATTTATGTTTTCGATAGATATAAGTCCACTGATAGGCTATGTAACACAGAGATGTTAAATTTCATAAATAGAAATATCGAGGTATATTATCCATTAAAGATATATCTATTAAAGATATATCTTCTAAACTAAAATTTCCTAACAATTTTGAATTAAAATCGATTAAAAAGTTTTGGACTAATTTATATTATATTTATAAGCAAGTGGAAATTTTAAATTTGAATTTTTATTAAAAATAATAAACAATATTTCGAAAAAATCTTGAAAAAAAGGATATTTTGTAGAATATAGAAATATTGAGGTCACTATTTTAAATACTTTTTAATGGTACTATATTTTCTATGCGTTGCTTTGGAATAAAATACGAAAATTTTCAAAAAACTAAAAAAAAAAACTATTTTAAAAGTGGTTCAGCGAAAGGTCATCAGTAGAACCGTAATATTTTGAAAGTCATTATAAAACATACCAAGGTTTATTTTTATGGGGCTAACAAAAACACTTTTCTTCCTTCCATAGGGAGTGAGTCGCCATAATATTTTACATATATTTAATTCTGGTCAATTTTGATTTTATTATTTGATTATACTCTAGTTTTGTGGTCAATAACAAAAATTTTTGAATTTTTAAATCAATAACGGTTAGAAAATAAATATTAGCTTCAATAATTTCCTATTATGTTAATAATGTAATTAGCAAGGCAACCAAAAATATGAAAAATTTATAAGAATTTGTTAAAATTATGTTCATAAATAATTTCTTTGTTTAATGATTTTACTATATTAGTTATTCTTGATTTGCATAATGAAGCGCTGCGGATGAAAATTTTTGTTAAATATAAAAACAAAAATTTTTTGCGTGAATAAATGCACAAAAATGCTTTAATGAATGATCCTGTGAAAATAAAATTAGCTATAGATAATAAGAAATTATATTCTTCGTTGTTGAAATACTAACATTTTGGCCTTTTTAAGACAATTTTAAGAATCAAAAAAGGCTAGAAGCTAAAACAAAAATTTTGAGGCTAAAAGCAAAATGAAAAGGCTATATTTAGCCGTAAAAAGACTAAACTGGCAACACTGATACTGAACTTTGTGCAATATAGCAGATGAAATAAAAACTACCTTCTGTTGTAATTGCTTGCTATAGAGGGTCTCAACTGTATACATTTTAGCTATCAAATTATAATCCTATATAATCGTACATTGTTATCTTTTTATTAATACAAACAAAAAATTTAAAAAAGCCAACAAGAATTGCAAATTATGAGTTGTATTATTACTAAATAATATGTATTTCACTGGCTGTACTCGTATACAATAAAAGAAATTTGCATATAAATTATTAATTTATGAATAAAATTTTCCTTCGCCTTTTTTCTTGTTAATTAATTAATCAACCTGTGGTTTTAAATGCAAATAAATGCTTTAGTAAATGTTTGACAGAATGTTTGTTAGTTTAAAAATGTTTATGGTATTGGGGTTTTTATTTTTTAATTGAAATATTAAATACAATAGACTGTTATTTTTTATAAAGAAATGGAAATTTTTGAGCCTATCTATACCTTTTACATTATTATGCATAAATTTCAAATAATAAAAAATGCGTTAAAAAAATTATTTTTTTTTTGCAGTGGAAAAATATTGACTTTGTAAGCAAAAGTGGGATGAATATGAGCTGTTAAAAAAACAACTTGTTTTCGGTATTTTTCTATCACGTATATACTTTTTTATAACGTGACTAATAAACCTATATAATTAGGCGGTTACACTAGTAAAAAGGCACAGAGGTGTGCTTCAATTGGCATTACAAGTGCAATGAGAAGCACATTACCAGCGGCTCTGGATGTCATACTTCATCTCTTACCCATTGAAGAGTTTGTGAAGGGTATGGCAGCAAGGAGTCTGCTGAGACTTAAGGAATTAGGACTATTAGGTTCATCAAGAGCAGATCACTCCAGGGTCATATACGAGATCAGTTATGGTGAGGTTAAGATGAACTCTATGGGGGTATCAGATTACATGAATCAGACTTTGGGGTAAATCCTCTCGTGGTGATACCTGTTAGGGAGATCTGGTCCGGCACTGAAAGGCTATATGAAGGTTGTGCAGTGTTCACGGACGGATTGAAGATGAACATAGGTACTGGTGTGGGAGTCTATATTATGAGCATGGATCTGAAAGGCTCTTTCAGACTCCCTGATGAGTGCAGCGTTTTTCAGGCTGAGATTCTCGGCATCCTGAAAGCCGCAGAAATAATCAGGCAGAACGTTGCGAGGGGTACTGAAGTTACTCTCTATGTGGACAGTCAGGCGGCTCTGAAGGCCCTGGGGACACATGTGGTGAAATCCAGGCTAGTTGCTGCCTGTAAGAAGTCACTGAGAGAGCTGATGAAAGACTTCATGGTGAGACTCTGCTGGGTGCCTGGCCACTGCAATATATCAGCCAATGAACTGGCTGATGAACTGGCAAAGCAAGGCGCAGCAAAGGATGTCTCGGAGAGGGAAACCTATGTGAAACCACCACTGAGTTTCTTCTATGGGAAGATCAATGATTGGATCTTGGTCAGAACCAATTCGGCTTGGGAGAGTAGAAAGGACTGCAAAGTGTCGAGGGCGATATGGCCAGCACTAGACAAAGCAGGCACTAGAACTCTTCTGAGCTTGAATAGGAGAAGCTTAAGAATCATGATAGGGGCCATAACGAATCACTGTTTAATAGGGAAGATGAGGTCTAGATGGGATGCTGGCAATTCCGATTTTTGTAGAATGTGTGGAGACGTCGACGAGACCGAGTCTATTGAGCACATTATATGCCATAGTCCACGATTGCAGCATCGTAGGATGAAATGGCTGGGCAGCCAATTCCTCGGCGGGCTAAGTGACGTTCGGGACGTAGAACTTGTAGACGTCATAGACTTCGTCATGGGAATCGACTGTTTAAGGGAGAATCAGGGGTACAACCCTAGGGGGATTGGTAACATTGCTAATCCTCCTATATGATTCGTTTTCATTCCTATCATTTTCTTTTCTATTCCTATTCTCCTATTTTCTGTTTTTTTTTATTCTTTATTTCACAGCTTTACAATGAAGGGACTCACAATGGACCGAGATCGGTCTCTGGGTGGAGATGTGGTACTTTTTAGTATCACGTCAACCTTCTCTATCTATCTATCTACACTAGTAAAAAAAGATTTTGATTGACTAAATTGTTATAAAAAATTTATACCATTATAAATGTATTTTTATATAGATGTACCGAATTTTATTAAAATACACACAGTATTTTAGAAGTTATAAGCGGTAAAAGCTGTAACTAATACAAATACAGAACTTGTATATCGTCACATAAAATTCAAAAGGATGTAACCATTGTATTACTGTATTATAACACAGTGCAATAAGGAACAGTTAGTTCGAATATCGGTTTTATGACATCATGAAGTTCGATTTTTTGAAGCCCTTTTCTCAGTACGATTATAAATAAAAATCATTTAAATTATTTAATTCAAGTGTTATTATATGTTGTTGTTTTACAGAGTACGGCTATTATTAAACTAGATTTTGACTGGATTTTGAATTGTTACTCTCATTTTTATCACAATATTATTTAATTTATTTTACTTGACGTCGTGTTTAGACTACTGAATCGTTTAAAATAAAGCTTGGCACATATGTATATCTTTGAAGGAAGTGCTGATTAGAAGCCACGCCCAATTTAATTTCCAAAAGGGTTACTTTGCTCTTTAGTAAAAAAGTCTCAAAGTTTATTAAAATTTTGATGACTGTGTTAAAAAAAGAATCATCTTTGGATAAATTAATTAATTGTACATGTAAAAAAGTCTTTGAATTTTTTTATTTTTGTTTCAAAACAATGTTTTCACAATAAAGGAAAAAGCCGCTAGAAACAGCCAGCTAAAAAATGTTGCAACCAGAAAATCAACTTAGCGGTTTTTTATGGAAAGTATCCGTTAGGGACAACAAAATACCGTTAGATCTGGCGAGAAAATTTCTGTTTTGCCGACACTGATCCATACAGCTAAAATTTTATAATATACAATATTTTCTATTCCTTGTGTATGAAAAATTTTAAGTGAACTGCCCTAGTAGCATCACTAAAGTGGCAAAATTGATTTTTACTGCAAGTGGGCTTGAAGCTGGACGTGGCATCCAACTTATAATTAGTTCATAGCTTTCTCCAAATAATATTTGATATATGTGCTAAATTTCATTTGAACTTTCAAAAAATGAAATTATTTACAAAAAGTGGGAGTGGCATTTTTATTAATATTATAACATATATTTCCTTTCGGGGGATATACGATTTATATACGTGCTAAATATCACTTAAATGGGTTCAATAATGTAACTATCCATATTTTGCAAAAAATCTTATTATGAAAAGTGTATCTAAAAGAAGCTTTACATTACATAAAGCAATAAGTACCCATAAATACATTGAACATTTCTGATTTCATTTTTTTATTTTATTTTCATACATAATGGGAAAAGTTTTAGAGCAATCTAAAAGTCAATAAAATCGATACTCGAACTAACTTTGCAAAGACTTTTAAAAAATTCAATATTCTAATGGCGTACTTTCATTTCGCGTTGGTATTACTGAGGCAATATTGAATTACCCAAAATTTGTCACATAGTGTAATGTACTGACCCAAATTACATCTACACAAGAAATTTCGTATTCATATCTTCAAAAATGATTTTAATATTAACAAAAGTCAAAATGCCGTAAGACCAACTTCATAAAGGAAACAGTCGTAGAATTTGCTTGATCCATTTTTGCTTTAAGTGATCGATTAAAACATTTTACTTAATTGCTTAATTTTAAAACAAAATATGCATTTAGGTCTTTTGCGTTTTCGTAACGTTTTTTGCTTCTGCCGTAAAAAAAATTAATATGTGTGGTTACGGGCTTTTGTATTTTATGTGACATATATGTATTATGGAGTGCCCCGTTGAAAAAAAAAATGAAGGAAGTCCACTCAAGCTGAGTACAGAAAAAATATTAAAAAAAAACTTCAACATAAGACACGGTGTAAAAAGTGTTACTTGACTCCTCTGTTAAGTATTTCTAAAAATAGAAAACAAACAGAATGTACAAATCAAATAACAACAACATTTTTCATTGGTACTTACTTAGTACTGATTTACTAGCTATCTGGTAGCTTTAAGCATATAAACAATAATAATTGAAAATCGAGAATACAAAATAAGTGTAAAAAGCTTTATCGTAAACCATTCGTCTTACTTAATAACAAATAGGGAAAATAAGTTACAGATTCCATTTCCTGAAAAGTTGTAAGTTAAATAGATGATGTTTACAGAGAACACCACGGTGGTACGCTGAAGAGTGCTGATGACAGTCGTGGCCGACTTGAAAATGAATTCCATTCTGCCGAGTGTCCAATAAAACTTTTAGAATATATTCTTCTACAATTATTCAACGAGCTTAAGCCGAAATAAAAAAATGCTAAAAAAAATTAATTCATCTTCAGTTCTCCTCCAGTTCGGGACTTTCTAGCCTTAAACAAAGCGGTGACTCAAATTATTAAACTCTATTCTATTTCATTTCACATCATACATTCTTTCAATTCAAAGAAGTGTCATTGTTGTTATTTCTTCGCAAAAAATAAATAAATAAATAAATAAATAAAGTTGATATAATTACATCATAGTGCGTTAGAGTTCTTTCCACTTTTAATTGAGAGAGTTGTAATAAGGGAGTACTCCCTTATTACAACAACAATGTAGTATATAAGTTTAATATTTTGAATTGCTTTGTTTATTTTTTGTTTGAGTCCAATGGATAATGAGAAACAAAAAGAAAAAATAAATAACAAGTTGCTTTTCAAATGTATAAAGCCGTTCCTTTTTTCTCCATTTTATTTTTTCGAGCAGAAATAAAAGATATTCTGTAATTTTTATTTCTTCGAGCTGAAATTAAATTTATTTTGTGTTTTTTTTTCTGAATAATATAAAAGTTATTTTCTGAATTATCCAATACGAAAAAAGTCGCCAAAAAATATGATAACACCAAAAATTTCCAAAACGAAAAAATCACCAAAACGATAAAATCACTAAAATAAAAAAAACGCCAATACCAGTTAAAAAATGTCAAAGCAGAAAAAAATTTAAACAAAAGCTAAAAAAAAACGGAATAAACTCCAATGTGAAAAAGTCGCAAAAACAAAAAAAAGCTCTTTAACAGAAAAATCGCCAAAACGAAAAAGCCGCCAAAACGAGAAAAAAATATGAAACAATCACCAAAACTCAGAAGTCTTGTTTTTTTTTTTTTTTTTTTTGTTATTGTATACAAAAAAATGTAAACGGAAATAAGTTTAATTTACACTAAAGGTTTTTATTTAACCTAATATAATTAAATTTATTACTCTGTAATTTAAAGGTCTCAAATGTATATATTAGTGATGTATGACTGTCTGTCTGTACGTTTGATGTATTCTTTACTGTTAGCGAGCCTCATTTTCCAAACCCTTTTATACCCACCATCAATAAAGATGGGGCATATTGTGAGTGTCATTTCGTGTGCAACATGTCGAAAAAATCGTCTATGACCCCATAAAGTTTATATATTCTTTGTCCTCGTCTATGTGTCTGTTGAAAGTAGGACAGGGGTCGGTGCGGACCACCTAGGGGGATGAAATTTTGCTCAAATATTTGTCTTATATAAGGTTTATTTGGTATAGGAAATGGTCAAAGTCGGCTTATAAACAAAAAAGTTATGGTCCAAATATCAGAAACACGATGTCTGTTGTAACTCCAATTCATACTTTTCCGCAGATATCTCTTACAAAAAATATGTATGCAAACGAAACCTTGTACAAATAGTTCAGAGATCGATGTAAACTCGTAATCCAAAAATAGGCGTAACACGTCCACTTCATCGCCAACCTCCATACAAGGTGAAATTATTAAGGTGGTACAAAAAGTAGCAGATGGTGAGTATATAGATTCGACCAATCCGACTATAACATAATCTAATAATATATATTCTAAAAATGTCAATGTAAAATCTTTTAGTATGGTTTTTTGTTTTAATAAATCTTCTTTTAATTTCTTAGCAATAAAATATATAAACTTCAAAAGTTAATCTCCAAATCATTAAACCTTTAATTATTCCCAACTCTGACAAATTCATTGAATTTAATATATGTATATTATATTATAAATAAGACAACAAACTTAGAACAACTTGCTTTGTTTTAACTTAAATATAATTATTTTTATTACACTTTTATTTGAGGGGAATGAAAACGCTATGACTCTCTGTTATTTTTAACAAAATACAAAAAACCAACGACCATAAAAAAATGATTTTATAAAATATTAAATAAAAAAAAAAGTTAAATGAAACAAGTACAAGTACATTGAATGAATAAATGAATGAATGTTTTTATAAAATAAAATATTAAAATACTTTTTTTTTTAATATTAATTTAAGCGACCATATGCATTAAAAAACACACTGTTTAAAACGTGATTTACGAGCATTATTGCTTGCAAAGAGGATGATAATAATGCTGATGATGATGGGCGGAGTAATATGACAATAGATATAATATAATCTTATGTGCACTTCTATAGATTTATTATAGAACAATTTCGAA
The DNA here is from genome assembly GCA_932274085.1 of Protocalliphora azurea. Classification (NCBI taxonomy): domain Eukaryota; kingdom Metazoa; phylum Arthropoda; class Insecta; order Diptera; family Calliphoridae; genus Protocalliphora; species Protocalliphora azurea. Next base: position 3,657,431 of record OW026519.1, read on the forward strand.
AACTTTATAAGTTATAAAGCTTTATTTTAGTCAAATATTGTTAGCATTATTGTGTGTAAGAGTTATCTAATATCATTTTGTTAGAAAATATACTTACCCTATAACTTTATACAAAAATACAAGATGTACACAATCTTAAAGATAAAGATCATATTTTAACAATATTTTTCTCATATTGCGAAATACAGAACTGAGGAGATTATCAAGAAAAAAAAAAAACCAAACAAATAAGAATGTTGTATTCGGTTTGACCGAATCTATTATAGAGAGAAAACAAAAAATTTCGAATACTCGACGAACCTCACCTCATTACATTAATACAAAATTTGAAGTTTTTCAAAATTTTCAAATTCGTTGTAGTTTAGTTTTTATCGCGGTTTAAAGTGAACTTTTTCAGAATTTTTTTTTAAATACATGAAATTTAAATCCATATAGCTTCGGACCTGTTTGTCCGATTTAAACAAACTTTGTCTCTAATTGATGCATAATAAATCTAGTAATTAATTATAATTACTAGATTTCTTATAATTATTTTTATAAGAATGGTATTTTTGAAAAGGAAAGGACAATAAAATCAATATTCATCCTTGTATCAAGAATATTTAAAAAATCATATCTTCCATTTTTATGATTTTTTTTTTTTTTTTTGAAAATGTTCCTTAAAGTGTTGGCAACAACATATAAAAAAAATTAGAGTGGGACAACGGGGGGATGCTGGAAAAATTAACATTTAGTAAAATAACTCATTTGCTTCAATAATAATGTGATATTTTTTAATGTATTTTTTGTTTTGCGTATGAAAATATATGAATAGATTTTTCTAAAATCAATATCGTACATAATAAATGAGTTTGGATTTCCATTGTAATGAAAAAAATTCCATATTTTCTAAAAAGCTAAAAAAACACAATTCTTAGGTGGTATATTTGCTTCTAAAAAATGAAATTGCGTTAAACACATTTCTTCAAAATTTTAGTAATTTTCCAAATATTTTAATTGAAGATGTCAACAATACAATTTAAACGCAGTTGGAACTGTCTTAATCCGTTAAGTTTTCTCTGAGATATTATTGTTTAAAAATTGCATACTTTTATGATTTTTAATGTTTTTCATAATATCAGTGGGCAAAGAAAAATCGTCAAATTTTACAATTGCGCAAAACTAAAAACGAAACTCATAAATAATTTTCATGTAACAGCTCAGATATTCTTTATCTATCAAAATAGTGAGTTAATATCAAAATATTTCCATTTGGTCGCATTGAGAATCCTGGTTTCAAGGATTATTTTTTAAAGTTATTCGTCCAAGATATATTTAATTGGTACAATTTTTCAAATTAATAAAATAGTATCGCTAATAATAAACCGAAGTTTTAAACATTCTTTTATACATATACAAATTATTTTGTTGATAAAACATTGGAAATTCTCAAATTATTACTGAAACAAATATTTTTTTTTTTTTTATAAAATTTTAATTTTCTCAGCATCCCTTCATGGTTTTTTTATATATTGTTGCTAACAGTTTAATGAACATCTTAAAGAACTAATATAAAAATGAATAATATTGATTTCATTATCATTTTGTTTTCAAAAATGGGGTTTTTATAAAAATATTTAGAAACTAGATTTATTAAGCAACTGTTTGAGCCAAAGTTTGCTTAAATCGCACAAAAATGTCCGAAGATATATGGATTTCTATTTCATATATTAAAAAAAAAAATCTGAAGAGAATTTTGAATAGCGATAAAAATTAAACTACAACGAATTTGAATATTTTGAAGAACTTCAAATTTCGTATTGACATAATGAGTGTGTATATTAAATTTTATCAAAATTGGAATTGGAGATGAAAAGGTCAAAGATTGCATTTTTTAATCGAAGATTTTTATTTTATCCCTACACCCACCATCTGCAACTTTTTTGTGCTACCCTGATTTAAAATTTCACCTTATATGGTAGGTGGACGTTAACGCTCATTTTTTTACATCGATCCTTAAACTATTTTTTAAAAAATGTCATTGGCTTTCATGCTTTTGTTTAAGCTATATCGGCGGAAAAGTCCGACAGACACAAGTTCTTTCTAGTATTTGTCCCATATTTGATATTTGTTTATGATGATTTTTATTAATCTTATTATTATTATCTTTTTTGGAAAATTTTATTAATAGTTTATTTATTTTATATGTGTAATTCTATATAATTTAGCACCGCTATTTTGATTACAGTGACATTCTGGAAATCAAGGAAAAATTTTTAGGTTTTTTCAATATCATCATGCAAAGCCAATAAAATGTAGGTAAAGATATGAAGGAAGCAAGAAGAATTATTTAATAATTTCTATAACTTTTCTTATTTCGTGTCTAAATAAATGCATCAGTATTATTATGCAATTATCACAATAATGTTACTTTTCTGACTTTAATTATATGTTGCTGTTTTGTTTCAGCTATGTATGTGTGGTTGTAGCTGTTTTTGTCTTTTGTTGTCAAGCTTTTTAAATTATATATTTTTTTTGTTTTCTTTCTTATTACACGAGTATCTACTAGTAAATATTTTTATTAAATTTTTGCTGTTTGGTTTTTAATTTAAAATCAAATAAATAACAACAATACGCAATATGGAAATTTTTTCTTAATAAAACAACCTTCAGCATAAAAATATTAAAAGATCAATAATTTTTTTTTAGCCCAGCAATATATATATATATATATATATATATATATATATATATATATATATATATATATATATATATATATATATATATATATATATATATATATACATATATATATTTCTTGGATTTGTATAATAAAATAAATTTCGAATATATTTTGTAAAACTATCATTTTATTCTAAGAATAAACTTGTTAATTAAATTTAATTAGTTTGTTTTCTATATATTTTGTTAAAATAGTTATTATTTTTATTAAACTAAAATTAAAATGATTTTAATTTTGTTTACGATAATTTAAAAGCAAAAACCAAAACTGTTGCTGGGTTATTACTTCATATTTTTTTCTTGTTTACTGGAGCCGGCTCATATTATTCGTTGTCTGTTGGGGAAGAGATGTCAGCCAGGCAACAAATGATTGTAAGGAATACTTTTAATACTGCTTTTACTTAGTCTTCTACGAAATAAAATTGGTCGTTAAAAATTATATAATTTACGATTTTTTTAATATTATTCTTTCTGATGCCTAAACGTTACAAACAAAACGAGATAAACAAAGAAAATAAAATTTTAAAAATAAAAAATATTACGAGGGATGCTATGCTATGTGAAGCGGTAAAAAACTACGCAACATACGTTAAATCGGACACAGGAATTATTAATTATGATGCTTTTAAGGTCTTGCGTTCTCTGAAATTTTTTTTATAAAGGGCTATTTCTGTTTCCAAAAGTTACTTAAAAAATCGTCTTCGTCAAAAAAATTATTTTTTAAAATTAAAAATTTTTATTAAATGATTTTCCTTTATTTTCGATGTGGATCAATTGAAATCTAATATATTTTTAAACTCTAATTAACCCTTAAAAATGCAGCTCCATAGGAATTCACCTTATATCACTGGTAGGCGGAATCAGATCATAGACACCATTTTCTCCAGAATGAATTTTGTGAAGGCCTTTTAAGAACGGTTGTTTTGCTAAGAAAAAACGCAGATGCTGTACAGGAACTAATTATGCAACAACAACATATAACATATGTGAGATCGAAAATTTCCTAAGTATTAATTCCACTAAAAACTATTCAATATTTCATAAACATCCCAGCGTTTACAATCGTTTAAAAAAGATGCAAAGAAACGAGGGAAAAATTCGGCCAATGTTCTTTAAAATGTGCTTATGAGAATATTACAGATAAAGAAATCTAGATCCATACCTATGACTCCAAAACAAAAGATCAGCCAACAGTATTACTCCCTCAAAGTTTATTCAACCCCATAAAAGTTGTACGACTGGAGTATCAAAGTACTGTTATTTGCGAATGATATACAATCTTTTGCTTGGAAAAAGTCTTCCAAGAAGTAAAGAAAATTAACTGCCGAACTCGAATCATTCTCCACCACGATAATTCTAGCTTTTATACATTGGCAATTGATTTAATCAAAAAACTGCCTTAGACTTGATTCAAATCTATCGGAAAAGGTATTGGCCATCATAAATACTACTCTAGTAAACAATAACATGGTTTTCAAAAAGAAAAATTATCGTTTTATACGTTTTTCGCATAATATAAAAGAGACCCCTCGTACAAGGTAATTCATATTTGTCGTCGTTGTTGTTGCATCTACTTTTCTGATGTGCTGATGGGAAGAAGTTTGTTAAACCCGGAATATGAGTGTTAAATCATATTTTAAAAGCCAATTTAATGTAAAGTATTATAATCAAATATATTTAAAAAGTAGTAAATATTTGATTATCTATAGGGTATGCCAGTTGTGGCATGCAAAATTTAAGTGGAAATTGATTGCAAAGAAAGATTTGGTTTCTATGAGATTTTTGCAAATGAGAATTCTTTTCATTTTTCAACGTGTTATTTCATTTAATTCTATATAATTATCCTTGTTACTTTGATGATATTGTAGACAAAGTTTACAATATCATAACAAAAAAAAAAGAGAAATATATATATATATATATATATATATATATAATAAGAAATATATATAAAGAATTTGGCAGAAATAAATTAAAACATTTATTAGTATTTCTTCAAGATGCAAATTATAAAGTTTTGTTACTACAATTGAAGAACCCTTTATATTTTTTTGTAAATATATTAAATATTGTTTAATGTTTAAATTAGTAAAAAAGCTTCTGTCTCCTAAGTAGATGACTTTAATTTTAATATATATATCAGTTATTCGATACAAATTATTCGGTTTAATCGATATTCGAAGAAATTAATTTTTAAATTATTCGATATAAAATTTTAAATTATTCCAACAGTTTATCGACAAAAATTAATCGGATAACTGAATGATGGTTAATCGATTGGATATTTTAGTATTTACTAGGCTATCCAATCGTTTAACCGTCATTCGCTTATCCGATTAATTTTTGTCTATTAACTGTTGTAATAATTTATAATTTCATATTTTCGAATATCGATTAAACCGATTAATTTCTGTCGAATATTCGATTAACCGAAATTCAGTTTTTTGGAGTTATAAATTTGATTTTTTTTCTTTGCATTTTTATGTGAAATTTCCCAGTAAAAATAAATAAAATTCATTTTTAGGAATGTACTTTTTCATTACTTCCGAAATACCAATAATTGTACGTTTTCTTGTGCCTATAAAGTAATTCAAACGGAATCCGAAGATATTATTAAAAAGAAATTCAAATATTATGACATAAAACTTTGGGATTCGGTTGTTAAATTTAAAAAATACTTGTTACTGAAAAGAACTGTTTAAACAAATGAAAAATAATATCTATTATGCAAATGTTTATTATTTTTTTTTATGTATTGGTTTAATAAAAAAAAAATAAATAAAACTAATAATCATGAACATGACTATGACAAGCCCATGTTAAATTTATTGGAAATTATCCAAATTTGATTTTATGACTTTTTCGGATGTTTTTTTTTTTTCTTTTGGAATATAATATTTTATAAAATGTGACATGAAAAGATTTTAATATTATAACTTCATACATACTTGAACTTGTTAAAAAAAAACAAAAAATCATTCTTACGCAGAAAATAAAGCTGAATTAGGAGAATATTTAGTAGAACTAGGTAAAAAAATGCAAATTTTCACACAAATGGGCGAAAGTACTGATAAGCTGAACCCTTAGCGAAGGAAAGTTTTTGAAATAACTATTTAAATACTATAATGAGTGTTATTTATATGTTTTATATGTATTACTAAGACTATTCGATTAATCGATTAATTTGCCGATAATAAGTTATTAACCGATCAACTTTTAACCTCAAATAATTATTTGTTGCATTAACCGATTAATATGAAAACACGAGTAATTGGATACCATACTATTTACACCTGTGATTTTCAATTGGTATTATGTCCTGATATATTGTGATGATATTTGTAGCATCCAAAGATATAGTTCTAAGACTCACCTTAATATATACCAATCCTTGTTGTATTACATAGTTAGGAGATATTAAGAAAATTGTATCGAAAAAAAATTCTTACAAATATTTAATAATGTTTGTTCTTAAAAAAAAAAAAAAAAAAAAAAAAAAAAATAATACAAAAATAAAAAAATAATCGAAACCCCTCAAAAATGCATATTTTCCTCTTTTATCATAAAGCTTAAAATTTACTGAAAACTATGTTGTTCAGTGCTATTTCATCTTAGAAGTAATTCATTCCATTTTTTCTTGTTTAACGTTTTCAAATTTTGCAACCCTGAAATCTTGAACACTACTGAATTGAATTTTCATTTAAATTTGTAAAGAACCGCCATATGCAGACAATTTGAAAATGTTTTTTTTAATCTAATGCAAAAACTGTCTGTCCTTCAGCGTTTAGTGAACTTAATATGTTTATGAAAAAATCAAACAAATCTATGCAGTCATGAACTTGTCAAAAACAATTAGGAAATTTTTAAAAACCAAACGTTATTGTATTAAGAAAAAATATAATTACAAAACATTATGATTTATGATTTTTAAAAGATAATCTAAATTAAAAATACCAATTTAAAATTAAGGTGAATGATCGATTACACATGTGTAGGTGAATAAAACAATTTAACAAATTATTAAATCATAAACAAGGCCTTTGCTAAACATATAAACATATTTTTACGAAAATTTTGGAAAAACTTATTAAGAATTATTTATGTCAACAAAATCCTTTAACACAAATATCAATATAAACTGAATTAATTGAGAAAGAAATTAAAATAATATGCCCATAAACATCGACTGAAACCTAAGAAATTTGGAAATTTTCCTTAATAAGCTATAAAATACTCGTATGAATTATAAAATAAATTACAAAATTTAAAAAATTTCCGATAAAATTATTAAAGAAAATATATTGCACCGCAACAAAATGGACAAAAACAGTAATTATGGTTCATGAAATATGATGAAATGATAAATTAAAAATTTCCTTTTCAGCTAATGTAAAAAATATATCAATCTATCATTTATGCATGCAAAATTCCAATTTTAAAAATAGTTTAGAAAGAAAAAAGTTTCATATTTAATTCAAGTGTATTTTAAAATTAAAAACAAAAGTTTTGAAAATATTTGCGAAACATTTTGCATTTGATCAACAAGAGGGTATTAATTCAAAATATTAAAATTTTCAGTCGAGGTCAAAAACTGTTTGTGATTACATTTTAAGAAAATTTGAAAATCCGAATATATCATAGTCTCAAATCAAAATAATACTTTTTTTTATGAAAACATACGATGCATTTCTATTTCAAGTTTTGTATTAACTCAAAATAACACCTTGTTGTTGGTCTCAAATGTGGTTTTAAAGATCAAAAGAGTAATCGGAATACATTGAAATTTGCACTGTAGATAGGTATTGATGTCGTTAGTTGATTTCTTTCAAAATGTGAAATTTAAAAAATTTTAGGTTAATACCCTTTTGTTGATCAAGTGCGATTTGTTTGTTAAAGAAATATCCAGATAAGTTTTAAATTGTGAAAGCATTTGATAAATACAATTGTTTTATTAGAACCTCTTTGCTGGAAAAAGGCATAGTTTTAAATTTGAAAGTGAAGGAAATTCAAGCAGCCAATACTTGAAATTTGAAATAGTTTTCAAATGCATAAATATTCAATTTCAAAGGTTTTTGCTTTTTAGGATTTAACAAAAACAGATTATTCTATAATATTTGTAGTTTTTTTAACTTTAAAATGGAAATAAAGTCAAACACCTTTTAAAACAATTACATGTCTAGGTCATATTTCCATCAATATGAGTAATTGAATGTCTGAAGTGGAAAAAAAAAATAATTTTTCTGTCAATAGAGATATATTTAGCCTTTAGACAATAAGAACAAAATGTTTTGCTTAAGTTTGAAAAAAACCAAAAAAAAAAAAAAAAAAAAATACTAAAACTAATGAAAAGAAATTGAATTTTAGTGTGGGCGTTGAGTTATTAGAAACAAAGAATTAAAAAAAAATACAAAATAATTAAAAAATAAATTTAAATAAAGACAATTTTGACAAGAGGAACTAAGTACATATTTACATCAAACAACTTTAGACAATAATTTTTAATGTCATCATCCACCATCGTCATTTATTTTTATATTTTTAGCACTTACATTTAAAAATATTTTATTCTTAATAAATTTTGACACTTATTTATCATTTTCACATTTTGCTAAATGAGAAACGTCAAGATTTCTTTGAAACATCTTTAAATTATAAAAACGTTACTAATAAAATCACGAATAAAGCAAAATTTTCCTTTTAACTTGTTAAGATCACAAATATGAAAAGAAATGTATACAAAAAAATAAAAAAAAAAATAATAATATTTATTTAATATTCATAAAAGTTCAATTATTTCTTTTTTTTATGAATACGTAAATAAAGTATTACCCATAGAAAATATTTGTTTTTATTACTGTTTTTATTACGATTTTTAATTTTTCCGAATTTTAAAAACTCAATTATATTTACAAAGTATATAGATGAACAGACAAGACAGATAGACAACACCAAAACGTAATACATATATATATATATACTTCCGTAAAACATTCATTGAACATTATTATAATGTTGTTAATTTGTATATTTTTATTTCATTTTTGAATGACTCTACTAGTCTATTCTTAATTCTATTTATATTATTGTGTGTATAAAATTTTATCTAAGTATAATTTGATTGTTAAATAAATAGTAAATAAAAATCTTTTTAGCATTTTTCATAGTATTTTTTTTTTTATTTAATTCCGAAGCAAAAAAAAAAAAAAGATGCTGACGTAAAAACGCAACTATTTACGAAAGAAATTCATTCATAAATTACTTTTCACTTGTATACAACGAAATGAAATATAATTAAAAAATTAAAAAGAAACGAGAGAAACAACACGCAAGTTCATCAAAGAATAGTCATTAAAACGAATAATACAAATACAAGAATATAAATCTGTGGTATTCTTAAAAAACTGAGTATCTAATAAAATTAAAATTTTCTAAAGACTAAAAAGATGATTTAAAAACAGACAAATAATCTACATTTTATGTACCGATTGGATGGCTTCTTCAGCAATAGTTTTAGACTCATCAAGAAAAGGTCAATTTTTCACTCTTTCAGATATAATTGTGAACCGATTTTATTGAATTTAAATATGAAAATTTTCAAAAAAATTTGCGATCTATTGATGTAACTAACATATATCATATTTAAATTATCGGTTGCATTGGGAATATTTACTTCAGCAGATACATATCGATAAATCGAATCCATAAAGATACAGAATATTTGCAATTTATCAGATTCTAGACGAAATTATAAGAAGAGAAATATTATAATAAAAAACTGAGATGTGAGGTTATGCAAGAAAGCCGCAGAAATATGATACATACACAGAAAAACAATTAAAATACTGGATTGAATTATCCAAAATTTAAGTAGAAATAAACTAGAACTGAAGTAGCACTAAACTAGAAATGAACTAGAACTAAAAAAACAGTAATAAAAATTTATTATAATTTAATCAAGAGCAAACATTTTAAAAGAATATTTTTTTCGTCTTCTTTTCTACAATAAATTTAGCTCTTATTTTTTTCTTTTGTACATTTTTTTACTAAAAATTCAATTTACCCTAAAACTTTAATTTTAAAGAAAAATTGACAATTAGTGAAAAGTCAGATTTGTGGTGAAAAATGGGATTTTTGTTGAAAAAATGAATCTAGAATTAAAAATTAAATTTTCCTCTAAAAATTAGGCAAAGGAACTTAATCAAAAAATAAAAATCATTAAAATTATTATTATTGTTATTATTACTTTTTTAATAAAAATAAAAATTATGCTAGATTTCCATAAAACATTTTCTGAGGATAGCATTCCTGTGTTAAACACTTTTATGCTGTGGCATAGTGAGCGATTTTGGTTCGCACACTGTGTGATGTTTTTTATATCAGAGTTTTTCGTTAAATATTTCAACAATAATCATTATTTTCTGTTCTTGTTTCTAGGCTTACTGCAAGAAAATTAAAAAAAAAAATCACTAAAATTAAAATTTCTTATTATTATAAATAATAATAAAATAATAGTTTTAGTTTTTTTTTTTTTTTTTAATAGACTATTTTTGAGTTAAATATTTGCTAAACCTTTTACAAAAATATTTACTTTTCTCTAACACATATTTGTCATAAATAATTATGTTTTACCTCAAAATATTGTTATGGTTTTAAAGTGAAATAATATTGTGTTGCCTTCATTTAACCTGTTCAACACAGTGTTTTCTTCACTTTGGGTTTTTCTGAAAAAAAAAAACAGACATTTGTAAATCATAATCCCCTAGACTGGAATAAAACCATAGATAAAGTCAATCATACTCTACTACTCTACAGTATTTATACATATTTGAACGAAAACAATTTGGATAGATTTTTATCTTAAATCAACATGTGAATGACGCCATTGCAAAACTTAAACTTTTTTGGAAAATAAAAAAAAAATAAATAATCAATTAAATTTAAACACGAATATTTTTAGCTGAGTGTATGAGATTGTAATTTAGCCCGAAATGAATTGTTTTGCTTAATTTCAGTTAAGTAGCTGTCATTTAAATTTAAAGAATATATACTTGTATTATACACACATATAGGAATGTTGTTAAATTTCTTATTGTTATATACTCTTACGTTTTTATTGTTTTGTACTAAACGAAAATAAAAATTGGTAAATATTTGCATGTTTATTCGAAATTAGAAAAAAAGGAAAATTGTCATTGAGTTTTATTTTTATCTCCTATTTTTTTTTAATATACATTCATCATACATAGTTCCCAAAGGCGTGTTATGTTCATGTTTTTGTAAGGACACAAATTACTTGCCTATGTCACATTTTCAATTTTTAGTCTTTAAAGGTTGTCTTCGATGTTAGTAGTATTGTGTAATTTAAAAAAAAAAAAAAAAATCTGTAATATGAATAATATACAAGTAATTTACTATATATTTGTACATATTCAATGTTTGTAATGTATATTTTGTTATTTGGCTGTATTTTATTTAATTGTTGAAATAATTTAAGTCTACGAAATTATATTATTTTCCTAACAGAAAAATCTCACAATTGTTTTCGTGCACTCTATTCATTTGAAAAACAAATTATAATTTTGTAAGTAGTCAACGAAAATATTTAGTAACTGCCCAGTAAAAGCTTTACTTGTATCGTATGCCAGCAACTTATTAATACATAAGCAAAAGTAGACTCAACTGAGATTTAAACATACGCAAACATTCTTGTCTATTTTCGAAAGACTACTATCTGTCTAACTTACTACGCCAATTTTACGTTAAATTTGTAATGATTTTTATTTCTGGGCTTCTATATACGACGAAAGTTTTTTTTATTCTAAAATATAATTACGAAAGTATAAATGTTGTAAACATAACTAAATCGATATCATAAATTGAAATAAAATAAGAAATTCAATTAATATAGGATCTTTATGAAAAATAAATAATTTATACATAATTAAAGATGTTATTGCCCAATTCACAACTTGCTTTTGATTTAATTTGTTAAAATATTATATGAAGAACAAATTATTAAAAAAGCTAATACCTCTTGGGAGTATTTTGTTACTTTTTTCAACAATTTTTTTGAAACTGATTTTTATGCACATTTATTATTATATAAAAAATACATTTAATATTACTGCTATAAAGGAGATACGTTTTTATGTAAAATTGCAGACACTGCAGTGAAATATTTTCACTAAACCGAACTGCACATTTTAATCTGCAAAGCTACACACAAAATATAATATTTTGAATGTTTGTTAACATGTTTACAATAAAATTACATATTTTAGACACAAAGTGTGTAATCAACAAGAAATATACACTCTTATAAATTTTCCAGTAAATTTACCCTGTTTATAGTAGGCAACTTGACTGCTACTATAATTACGGTAAAAATACAAAAATTTTGTAAAATTACGTGTTTATGTATCCAAGAAATATTTAGCATGTTTACTCTTTATTGTGCCTAAAGTTAGAGTTAAAATGTTTAAAATTAAACAAAAAATATGCATGTATACATCTCAGAATACTTAATATTAAAAACTATACGCTTCAACATCCTATGAAAAAAAAAAAAACATAAGTAGTACATATTATGTACAAAAGATAAAGAAATAAGTATATTTTTAACGTTTTATTGAGGTAGAGAAATGAAAACAAAAATAAAAAAATAAATAAAAAAACAAAAAGAAAAACTGGAACCAGAACACAATATTTAAATGAAAATGATTTTATTTTAAGAGCTTCAAATGGCAATAAATATGTTTTATGTTTTAGCAATTAGAATTCATTTTGTTTTAGTTTCAATATTAAAATTTTCTTTTTTGTTAAATTTCTTTTTAATATATTTTATATTTTTCCAAACAAAAAATTTACAAATTATGTATTTATCGTTAGAAATATAAATGTTTAGGAACTTTGTGTATAAAACATACGTTTTAAAAACAATTTGTGTAACTATAACGGTAAAATATGTGTAATATTACAAAAATGTGTATATACACTCATATACTTGAATATTTATGAATTTTTGTAGATAATATAATGTAATTTTACATAAATTTGTTTTAAATTGAATCGTGTTGAGGATAATATGTAAGTTTGTTGCTCCTTTGAAAATATATGTTATGCATTAAACATTTTTTCCACGTATGTGGAATCATATTTATCAGAAACTGTTAAATAGTTTAATTTAAGGTAATATCTTTACATATTTTGAAATTCAAACAGATTTTAATTTCTGCTTCATTTTATTAAAAGCAAATCCTAGGTTTCAGTATATTCTTGGGAGCTCTTGTAAATAACTGGTGGCACTGGGATCTGTGATGATATAAAAACCGATGAAATTTCGAGCAAAAAATATGATGTTAATTCTTTTCCACCATTTAAGCAAATATTCATTGTTTGGTTATTAAAATGTTTCCATAAATCTTAAAAGTTTAATAAAACATCACAATATCTTATTTTTTACGCATTTTTTAAGAGAAAATTTAATGTTTATTTAATAAATATTTTTATGTACATATGTATACATATTTACCTTGTACTTATACATACTTCTTTTAACAAAAAAAAAAAAAAAAAATATGTAAATTTTTTACGTAATTTTTTAAACTTTTTGATAGGTAACTGTACACACTTTGTGTCTATTTTTACTAGATACAAAATGTTTAAAAATTATAGTAGGAGTCAAGTTACCTACCATAGAACATAACCAGAAGTTTATGTTAGAGGCACTTCAAACTAAATTTTCAAAAAAAATTATTTATTTTTTATACAATTCTTATTTTTGACAATTAAATTAGGTCACATAGAGTAAATTTACATGAAAATTTAAGTATTAGAGTGTAGAGAAACTTTTTTTTTAGCGAAATACACAATTTTTCAGTAGAAGTCGGTTTATTTAGCTCAAATAGTTTTTTAAAAATATTTTAATATCATTCAGTTAAAAATGTAAATTTTTGTAAAAATTTGATTTCGTTCATTTAAAGAAATTTTATGGAAATCTGGATTTTATGATAATTGAGATTTTTAATATTTTACTATTTTTCGTTAAAAAAAAAAGAAATGGTGAAAAAGCTTATCTTTGGTAAAAGAATCGGAGTTTAGTTAAAAATTCTAATTTTTTATTCAAAATCTACTTTTTAGTGGAGAAATTAGTTATATAATTACATATTGAAAAAATAAATAAAAGTAATTTTTAAGAAAGTACTTTTTCATTACTTCCATAGTTCCAATAAGCGTACGGTTGCTTGTGCTTAAGAAACTATATTAAACTTCATCCAAAAATGTTATTAAAAAGCGATTCAGATAAATTTTTCTCATATAAAACGTTGAGAATTTACAAATACTTGTTACGTAATAATAATTATTCTAATCAAATGAAAAATGTTGTCGTGCATATTTTTTAATAAAAATATTTTATTTATATAAAAATTAAAAGTAATTTCCTTGAATTAATAAAAAAGAACACCATAAAAATCAATTTGACATTACATCGTATACATAACGTCCTACTCAGTGAATAGATATCAAATTGACTTCTTTGGATGTTCTTTTTTTGCTGAGATATGATAACACTACAATTTTGAAAAATCTACGCATAAATTTGTTTAACTTTAATTTTATTAGCTTTTAATTTTTTAAGAACCAATTTTAGAATGTTTTATTTTAATTCTTTTATTTATCTTTATTTTAGCTTTAGACCTCAAAATTTTTGTTCTTAACACATTTTTCTAGTATAGGTTTTATATTTTTAGCATTTTTCTTTGTAAATTCTAGCACGTTTTCTCACTCAGGTTTTGGCAACACTGGTTTCAATGAAAATGGGCATAAAATATTGTATAATTTTCCTAGGAAAATGTAAACAATGAATCATGATATTGATTAAATGTTAGTAATAAATAAAATTAGTCGATATTATTTTTTATTAAATGAAAATAAAAATGTACAGCAAATTAATAGACAAATTTAAATACATATATAAGCAAGTTACTTACTAAAAATTAAGGAATAGATAAAAATTAACGTTTTTATAATTTCGAACTAAAAAGTACACGTACATATCTGAACATATTTAACAATTTTTACAAAGATATTTATCGTATAAATTTTCCTCAAATATTTTTGTGATTTCCTCTTTTAAAATAAATAACAACGATCTGCAAAAAAAAAAAAGTCTGCTTTAAACAAAAACATACTGGACTAGATAGAATTTGACGTGCTGTACACGAGTCAGCATTCAGTGTTTTTATATCGACTCGATTTTGTTATGGCCATGTCTTACATTTTCTTAAATTCCAACAGATACCCACTAAAATTATCTTCAAGATATCTTCACATTATTTTCTTATCCGATCAATAGTTTCGGAGTTATGTACAAATTAATGGCGAACACCATCAATTTTTCATGCAAATTTTGCCTTTAAAAGTTACTAACAAAATTAAAAAAGGCAATTTTTTATCCTTTACAATAAATATAGATTTATTGAGATTAAAGTAAGCCACATGTCATGAAGATTGATGAACAAATAATGATTTTATTCACAATTAACTGAAGACACCTATATAAAAAATTTATATACTATTTGTGCAATTACATGTCTCAAAAGAACTCAAATATGTTGTGTTTTCAGTGAAAAAACTCTTAACTTAATAATTTTTTGTATAATAGTGAATATTTTCGAAGCAATATGGAATACTTCAGACGGTAATTTAGTTTTTATTTTTCTTTCAATTTTTTTTTTTTTTTTTTAGAAAACTTTTGTATAATCTTATTTTTGATAATGTAGAAAAAATACCTTATTGATAATTATGAAGATCAAATGTTTTTGAATAATTTAAAATATAAGTTTTAAGCATGTGTCAAACGGTAGCAAAGTTCTATGTAAATTTTCAATTTTCTTATAGTGAACAAATTCCACACTTTTGCTGTGCCAAAGGAAACTTTTTCCCATGTTAAACTTTGACATTTTTTTTATCTTCACAAATTTGTAGAAAATTTAATATATTTTTAATAATTACGTATTTCTTTTATGAAAAAAAAAACAACACTTTTATATATATATATATATATATATATATATATAAACATTAAATTGCTCAACGATTTTAAAATATTTTACTTTATTTTTATTTTATAATTGTCAAAATGCCTATTCATTTGACAATAATTTAGTAGCCCTATGGGCTAATGAAATTTTATTCACCTCAAAACTTTCAAAAATTTACATACTTTGCTACCGCTGGGCATATACTCTTTGTATTGAATTTTTGACAAATCTTAATATTCGGTATTACCATCTAAAAATACTTTTAGTAAGTAGTGTGTTTACAGTGATGTAAATTCTTCATTGAGGCATTAAAAACAGTAATATTTTTGCTATAGGATTTTAAAACTACATTTTAAATTAATATTAAATTTCCCGTTTTCCCGAAAAAATTAAAAAAAAATCCCTGGAATTTCAGACAACATTTTGCCGGAAAATCCCGAGACTACCCACACGGGAATTCCAGAATCAAAACCCTAGTTCACACACAAAATTTTACTTCATTAACTCTTGCTTTAGTTGCCTTAATTTGTTTTTGTTTTGAGGTATGAAAATGAAAAACAAAACGAATTTCAAAGTACAGGCAAGTTTGTATCCTCTCATATTCCCCCTCGCTCTTTTCCAAACGAAATGAGAATTCCAGCAAGAAAAATTGCCTTCTGTGAATCTAGACTAACTTTAAAGGAAAAATAGCTAACATCAATATTTTTATTGATATATTCAATTTTGTTTTTAATATTGAATGAATATTTTTTTATTATAAACTGAAAAATTTTGTTCGTTCGAATAAATTTAAAAAATTTTTCTTTGATTAATCAAATAATTTTTATTCGAATGAAAACCTTACTAAAGAATATTTGCCCACTCAGTTCTTAAATTAAAGTCTGCCAAAACAACAACAAAAGCAACTACAATAAACATCAATTGAATTATAATTATAACATTAACAACAAAATAGAAATTTATTTTGTAATTTGCAACATAAATAATAAATACATTAACACTTTTCAATTTGCCAATATTCCAAAAAATTTAATAATTTCTTAATACAACAACAGCAACAATAATAACAACAAAAATGCAGAACGATGAAAGAACGAAAAATTAAATAAATAAAAATTGCATTAAAATTTCATCACTAAATCCCAGTGGCCATAAATAGCAATGTGCACTGGTGGCAGTTGGCACGTGTTTTTGTAGTTTCTCTTGCTCTTCATCTTCTTAGTACAATGCAGCAAATGGCAACAATAAAGAGGCAAAAAGTCAAACAATAATTGTAGCGATGGTAGCAAAAACTACAACAGCAACATCTACTACAAAGAAAAAGACCATCAGCAAATTTTTAAATTCCCACGCGGCTTGCAAATACATATAAACAAATGTTATACATAGACAAACACTCAACTTGACTCATTTAAGACAAATGCATCTGCAGCGACACTCCAAACTCCTGAGAAAGTGTAAGTAAATGTTTTTATATGCATTTATTTAATAAAAATACGACCATTTCTTCGTTGTAAATTAGACTGGTCCAAGTTTTTCACATTGTTGGAATTCCAATTGGAGCTCCAGAAATTTATTTTGACAACAAAAACCAAAATTTTCTAATACAATAGAACATAGGAAAATTGGAAACAACTCAATAACTAATTAGCGATTAACTTATTGAACGAAATACTGGATGCTGTAAAAATACCTACCGATATGACAAAACTCATGGAAATGATCTGCGCACTTAAAGTGCGTGAAATTATGGCAATTTATAATACCTATGGATTAGATTTTTCTAAATTCGAGAAATAACGGACTATTTTTATAAATTTTATTTTCTTATTTTCTATTAGATTTATCAGCTATTACCTAACTGCTTTCATCACTTATTAGAATTTTGATATTTGTGTGGCCTCGTAATCATAAAAATCATTTAAACATATTTGATAAACACTAAATATCTTCAAATATTTCATTTTTAATACCTCCCACTTTACCCCAACATTTCCCATTTCACCCAGAAATAGAAAAAAGAAAAAAGAAAAACCTTATTATTCTAATGCAAATTGTTGGATAATAATTCATTCCATATAACAGTTCCATTGCATAGTTCAAAAGATTATTGGTGGTATTTTATTGAAGTACTTATGTTTAAGTTTCATTATATTGTTGTTACCCCAAGTCAATATTTTGACATGGTTGACCAACACATAATATATTTGTAGCAAAAACAAAGTATGTTAACCATGCAAATATATTATTATTTCTATAACTATAAAATGTTGCAAATAAACATAATATATTAACTTTTTACAAGTAGACATATTATGGTTAAAAAGATAATAATTTATTTGCTTTTTAAACATATTCTGTTTTCTACAAATATTGATTATTCATTTCTTTTCAACCATATTATGTTTACCACAAATATTTTATGTTAAGTGTTTTTCCTTAATAAAAAACAACATCATTAAAATTCACATTGAAATTTATGAACAATTTATTAAAATTAAGTAATATAAATCATTTCAAATTATGATGATAGTATCCCCTTAATTTTGCACTTTTAAAATATTCATTGTTTATTTAAGTTTATTTAATCACCATTTAATATATGATTTTAAAGTAATTTTAAGTAATTTAAATAGGCTACTTTATTTTGGAATCGAAGCAGAGGCAATGGCAACCCCCATGCAAACAAAATGATAATTATTATTAGTCAGAATTGGTATATGTTATATTTAAATTGTCAAAAAATAGAATAATTACTCAGAGAAAATAATTACTAAGAGAAGTTTTTACACTAAAAAATAAAAACGTTGATAAAATGGGAACTACATATACATAAATTTTTATTATAAAATTATATCATAGACGAGCATTATTATAGGGAATATAATGGCATCAAAAACATAGTTTCATGAAATTCTAGTGATAGAGGGTTTTGTATAGGATCTCGATATATTTTAATTTAATTATTTTGAACCAGTTTATTGTGCTACATGTGTTTGTGTTCTGTAAATGCCACTGAAGTGCCTGCAATAAAACTTTTTCAGAACAACTCAAATAAAAACTAAAAAATAACATTTATTTAAAATGAAAAAAAAAATGATCATAGGAAAAATGAGCATTTTATGTATACATACATACGTTTTGAAAATGTTGGTTTGTGTATATGTTTGTGTACTCGTATATTTTTTTGAAACTCTATAGCTGGTTGGGGTATTATGTGTTTGTGCTGATGTTTGTAACGCACAAAAAAAGATCATCCAACATCCACCTTAAAGTATACCAATCGACTCAGAATCACTTTATGAGTCGATCTAACGATGTCCGTCCGTCTGGCTGGCTGGACGGCTGGCTGGCTGCCCTCATACAAATGTCCTCTCGGAATAGGGGTTTAACAATCATAAATGCCTTAAATATAGCAATATTTTAATGAAATTCGGTGTAAGGAAGTTTTTTAAAATGTCAATATTTGTGCCAAATTTCATGAAATCGGTCCATAATTGACCATAGCTCTCATATAAAACCTTCTTCCGAAAATCACTTTAACGTACATAAATCACATACACGTTTTAATATCATTTATGATGATCGCTCCATAATTTATCCTGAAGTGCATAAATTAATATAAATGTTAGTATTAACGTAATATTCTGTATTTGTGTATTTTATTTTACTCATAGAAAAAATATCGGTCCACAATTGTCCAAATGTCTAATATAAGACCCCTTCACATACACTATGATGTGGGGTATCATATGATCGGGCTTGACCGACTATATCTTTCTTACTTGTTTAGCATTGTTTTTTTTTTATTTGGTCCTGCAAACTAACCAAACTAACAAACCAACTCCATCTGCTTCACTTGCCATTGCATTCTCCCATATTGTGTATTGGCAACCAATGTGTCCTTGACATCTGAAAGCTGTACAATAAAATGTTTTATTTTTATTATTTTCCTGTAGTTGTATTTACAGTGAGTGTAATGTTGTATGTAGTATGAAACTTTTATTAATACAAACTCGTTCACAAATATACACATCTGCTCAAAATGATAGATACATCTTCTAGTATGATATTAAAGTGATGATAACTTTGGAAAATTCTTCAGAAATAATTCGAGTATTTTTCTTTTAGCAATTTTATCTGATAATGCCATTTCGATGAAAAATATTGCAAGTATATACGTTTTCGGTTTAAATATCAGAAATTGTTGCTCATAATAATAGATACAGTTGATTAATTTGTAATTTATTTGTATTAAATCGAATTCTATTTTCCTTTTTTGTATTTTGGATGAACATATTATAAACAAAATTAATTTGGCATAGAAAATGGGAAGAAGCAATCATTGTACCAAATAGGAGAGGAATATTGTTCAAACCAAAAGAAAAATGGAAAATCCTTGTGTGAAGTAGAAAATGGGATTTAGGAAGTTCCCTAAATTTTGTCCAAAATGCCTCATCTAAAAAACAAATGATAGATACTTGTGGTAGACCTCACAAAATAAACCCAGAAACGGATAGGTGGATTATTGCTTTGGCAAAAATGAACACCTTTATTTTTTTTTTTTTTTTTTTTTTTTTGAAGACAATTTCAGCTGAAATTTTTAATGAAGTAAGATGGGGTTAGAATTCGTTAAAGAACATTTACATTAGTCTGAATGTGAAAGCAAAAAAATAAAAAAAAAAAAATAAAAATGGAAAAACAAATTATTTACTGACGAAATGAAAACTAATATGTGTGGAATCCACTACATTAAATTCACATAGATGACTATTTAACAACGAGGAGGAAAAATTTGGGAATACCTGCAATTGAATGATGTTGGTCCTATTTACCACATTGATAACAAAATGAATACAGATGGGTACAGGGAAATTTTCGAAAATGCTATGTTTCCATATGTCGCAGAGAATGTGCCATTATTTTGGGCATTCGAACAAGATAATGGCCCAAAATACAGTTCGAGGTTATTAAAAAATAACCTGTCAGTGTTTTAAGCAGTTCAAGTCAATCTCTGGATCTAAATCTTATAAAAAAAACTTGTGGAATGATTTAAAGGAAGATTCCATTGGAAACTTTTCTACAATTCCTAGTCGAATGCAGAAAGTTATACAAAATGAGGATGGATGTACAGAATATTAGTAATTGTTTAACATTGTATAATAATTTTAACTAACTAGTTTTTAATTTTTTAATTTTTAATATTATTATGAGCATCAAAATTTCTTATATAGTAATGCAATTGTCAAATTAACATATGATGTAATGTTCTTAATGACTTTTTGCTTTCTTTTTACCTTCTTAATTGATAAAAATAAGTATGGATTGATTTTTTTTGTTTGTCTTTTAATGAACGATAACGTGCTTCTGCTTTATATAAAGAAAAACTTAGGTGTATCTATTATATTGAGCAGATGTGTATGTACATCTTTACATATAAACTCGCTCTGAGAGAAAACAGAATTGTGGCAAAAATATTGTTATTTTTTCTACAAAAGTTTTCATTCTTTTTGTAAATAGTTTCTTTTTCAGCTGCAAGTGGAATTTGTATTATTTTATTTTTTCAGTAGATAGACGTGTTATAAACTTTTTAGTCTCAACATAGAGTCTCTTTGAAACTACAATTCTCGTACACACACTCAAACATGCATGCTTTCATTCATATGAAAATGTTTGTTGTACCACCTTAACATTTTGTTGTTTGTATATCATTTGTTGGTATTGGTTTGATTGGGTGTGTAAACTCTATTACTGTATTTGTGGCCATATTGTATTGTGTTTGTATGTGAAACCGGATATCGATTATTTGTTCATAGACCACAAAAACTTTCTTTCACACATAATAAAGACATCTTTTTTTTACCGAATTCTGTTATATTTTTTGGTTTTGTTGTTTCCTACTTCTTTTATTTTGTTCCGTAGAAATGTTTCATGTTACATTTTGTTGTCGGTATGTATGGTTTACTATTATTACATTATACTTACAGACACACATATTTTTTAATAGTAGAACATATTATGTAAGAAACATATTTGTTAATATTAGAAACAAATTAAGTGAAGCGGATTTTATTTTTCAAATTCATAGAATAATAAAATGATATCAAAAAAAAAAAAAAAAAAAAAATATATATATATATAGATATATATATGGTATCATTTTATTATTCTATATATATATATATATATATATATATATATATATATATATATATATATATATATATTTGGTATCATTTTATTATTCTATGAATTTGCAAAATAAAATCCGTTTCACTTAATTTGTTTCTAATATTAATAGCCACTTTGTATTTATTTACAAAAATTTTTTACTTTTGAAACTAGTACCATTTGTAATATTAGTGATTCTTGCGGTAAATTCTTGCTTGCATTTTTCCGTATATTTATTTGAATATATTTTAATTTTTTATTCCATACTTTTTTGTATTTTTTCATTTAGAAGTATTTCTTTTTTCCGCTTCTTTTGTTTTTGAGACATGAAACCCAAACTTGTATTCCCTTTTCATATCCTTCACCACAGGCGTAAAGGGTATATATAAGTTTGTCATTCCGTTTGTCTTTCTACAATTTTCACCTAGAACCCTTCCACCTGTCCCTTCATGTGTTAGTTATTATGGCTTTTACATTGACTCGCCAAAATAAAAAAAAAAAAATCTCTAGAATACCAAAACTAGAAAAAATGTGGCCAAAACTCAATACAATAGAGGGCAAACAAGATTCGGTACAGCTGTTACTTCTTTTTAATATAATTTTGAACGAGTTATACTTATATCTGTAAGTTTAAATAGAACGTTGTAAATTGTTATGAACAACTCAAGGAGGGTGCACATTTTCTAAAGCTGGCAAAATGTTTAATGTAATTTATGGTAAAAATTAATAAATAACAAGTAAGAAAGCTATAGCCGATCAAACCCGACCATATTATACCCTACACCATTAGTGATTTTCGGATGAAATATTTATGTTAAAATAATTTTTGGGAAGTGTGTTCTTGGCACTGAACTTTCTGCTTTTATTCTTAAATATTTGTAACAAATATTTTCCTGTTACTAACATTTATGTGGTAATAAAGTGGTTTTGGATAAGATGTTTATATGACAACTATGAACCGATCTTGTTAAAATGGCACACTAATTGATTACATAAAACTTGATATATTTACGTTACTTAAAGTGTTAAAACCCTTTTCCAGGAAAACATTTGTATGGGAGCTAGGTGAAATAATAGTCCAATTCAAAGTAATCACATGAGCCAAATTGCATTAAATTGCTGCAACCTCTACTTTGTGTACAAGCCGCTCAGCCTGCCAGAAAGTGATTTTGAGTCAATCGGAATACTATAAGGTGGGTGTTGGAATATTTTTACTGTACGTTACAAACATCAGCACAAACGCATAATAGTCCAACCACCTATGGTGGTGTAAGGTATAAAAACGTAAACAAAATGCTTTTTTTATACTTGTACTTAGAATTAAATTGTAATATTAAGTTTTTATTTATGTCAAAGGTTATTCTATAAATAAATAAATAAATAAACTCAAAAAATTTTTCAATATTTTCTAAAAATATATATATATATATATATATATATATATATATATTTACTACTTATGTAAATCTTTTTAAGTTTTTGTTTAACAAAACGATAGGGATTTTAATATTTTTTTTTTTTTTTTGTTTTAACTTTAAGATTTATATCGTCTGCTGTAACCAAACATTGTCATTTAGATTATTTTATATTGTATATAAATGTATTACTTAATTTTGCTAAATATTCTTAAATTTTGTAATTTTTGTCAACCGCCTTCAATAATGTCCGAGGAACTTACTTTTTTGTAACGAATATTTAATTTCAATAAATAAAAAAAATGTGTAGTCCTCTCATTTTTATTTAAGCCACACTGAGTAGGTTGTTGTTAGTTGCACAATTTTATTTTCTTTAGCACTAATTTTTTTATTTTCCTTATTGATATTTTAGGTCAATCAAGCATGATTTTTAATATAATAAACTTTTTTTCATTTCCAGGAAACCAAAAATATTAAATTTCAAAAGTAATTTTTCTTTCTTTGAATAAATTAAGATAAACACAATTTTTAAACAAAATAAAAAAGTTTCTTTTAATTTGTTTCCTTTTATTTTTTCGGAACAACTTTTATATTTTCTTTTAATTATTACACTTAAGGCAAAGTATTGACTTGCTGCTTGTTAAACTTCTCAAAATAACATCTTTTGTATTGCGAAATTGTTTAAAAATTAAAAAAATAAAATAAAATAAAATAAAATAATATATATTAATATTTTATTAAATCTTTGCTCTAAATACATCGAAAATTGTTTAAAGAAATTTAGTTTCGACCCAGAATAACAGCGACAAGTTCATTTTCACATAAATTTGACAGATAACAATGCTGCACACTGATTCACAATGAGTTAGAAATGTCAAAAATGGCGCTTAACTCAGGGAAGGGAAATAGCGCATTATTTATAATTTTGTTGTAATAATTAGGTCATTAGTACATCAAATAAAAACTTTATGAATTTATAAATATTTTTTTGTTAGCCTAAACCACTGTCCATGTAACGGTTGATGTTTCAAAAACCAACATTTGAGATAACCTGTAGGTCGCCGTTTTAAAGTTAATGTAATAAAATTCGGCACATGAGCTTTTTCGGGACCAATAATATAACATGTTAAAAGTGGTTATAATCGAACCGTTATTTTAATCAGCCCGGAAATAGTTCAAACGCTTATAAATGCCTTCAATATGTCTGTATTTTCATAAATTTCTTAACAGGTGAGTTTTGTCCAAGCAAAAATCATACCGCTAAATTTCGTGAGGAACGGCCCAAAATTAATCGTAGCTCCCATATAAGACCCCTCCCAAAAATCACTTTTAAGGGTATAATTCCTTAATAATTTTTTTTTAAGATACTAATGATTCATTTTATCTATTTTTACTTAGAATAAATTATTTCTTCAAAATATTGATTTTCAATTAATCGCCATTTTCTCAACTTCACCCCTCTGTGTGTCGCTATGAAATAGAATATATTTTATTTTCAGTGTGACATTTCTTATTCTCTTGATTTTTTTCTCACAAACACTTATTAGGGTCGCTTAGCTTTTTGGTTTTTTGTTAACAAAAAAGTGTAAAATGTTGCATACATTTGAAAATAAACTCGTAATTGAATCTTTAAAAAGACGTTAATAATTTTACAATTTTAAAGTTGTATAACTACTGCATATTTAAAAGCTCTACTCTAATAATAATAATGTTTAAAATCATTATTTATTTAAATAAAAAATCAAAAACAATAATATCATAATATAATTAAAAAGGTATTCTTTCATTTTGCTTTTTGATAATTTTAAGCTTCAATTTTTTTGATATAACATAAAATACTTTTAGAGTAAATTTTAGAAATTACATGGATTTATAAAGATTTTGATCTTAAAACCAAAAAATATCACTGAATTAGTGCGCTATATGCTCATATTCTAGGTCAAATTTTTCTCTCCCAAAAAGAATTACCCAGAATAACAGCACAGCGCACTAATTCGGTGATGTATACTTTTAAGAAATGTAGTAAATTAAATTAAATTAAGTTAAATTAAAATAAAGTAAATAAATGGTATGGTAAATGTAAAGTAAAACATTTGATAAAAAGTGTAATTAGTTTTGGCTTTAAGATTAAATTATTTAAAATTGATATAATTTCTAAAGTTTACTCTAAAAATATTTTACGTTATACAAAAAAATTATAATTTGAAACTATTAAAGAGCAAAATATAAGAATACAACTTTTTTACATATATCAATTATGATATTGTTGTTTTTTATTTAAATAAATAACGATTTTTATCCTTATTATTAAAGTAAACAGCTTCTAAATTTACAGTAGTTTTATAATATTAAAATATTCTTTTTAATAGCGTTTTTTATAAGCTTCGATTGTGATTTTAATTTTTAGAATATGTTTATTTTTTGTTTTCAAAAAAAAAAAAAACCTTAATGAGTGTGTGAGAGAAAAATCAAGAGAATAAGAAATGTCGCTCTGAAAATAAAATGAACTCTTTTCCACAGCGACAGTGAGAAGCGTAGTTAACTGTCAAATTTATATAAAAATGTCGTTATCTCTGCTATTCTGGGACAACATTTTTTCTGGGGTGACACTTAAAGTAAAGTTTAGTAAAGGGTTAATATGGTTGTTTTTCTATTTTGTTATTTATTTATTTAATTTTTTTTCTTTTGCACAATTCTGTCATTTAATGTTTTAAATAAAATTTGCATACTCTTACATGCATCTCGTAAAGTTTAACACTTTAGTTTTGTTTTGTTATTTTTTGCTGTTGCTGTTAAATATTAGTGTCATTCACACTGTCTATTATTTTTCACTTTACTGTTTGTTTCAATATGTTTAAACAATCCTTGCTGTTTCAAAAATAAAAATTAAGAACTATCCACTAATTTATTAAAACATAATAATAACTTTTATGTCACATTTATTATTTAAATTAGAGCATTTAGCTAAGCTGCTTATAAATGAAAAAGAAATCATATGACAAGGAACTAAATTACTAACTATTTTACTACCAATGATGTACATGAAACTAGTGATATGGCTAGCGAATGGTAATGCACAAGTTGACAACTGATTTTGATAACGCAATATGAACTGTAGGGATGTCTGCGATTAGAAACATACGCAAAAATGCTGGCGTATCTTAATATGTAGTTGCTTAATGCAAATATACAATTCTTCCCAACAAACACAGAGCCATCATATTTCAAACGTTTGAAAAATTATGTCTTTTTTCTTTGATATCAAAGGTTAATTCAAACCTTAATTCTAACCTTGATGCAGGTTTGAATTAAGGTGAAAAAAATCAATTTTTTTTTTGTTGAAAATTCTATTATTCTGAAATAATTTCAACCTTCTCAAACGTTTACATTAGAGAAAAATAAATTGTTTCAAATAACTAAAAAATTTGGAATAAAACCTTTGCTTTGCTTGGTTGTTATGCACCCATACATATGTATGCAAATTCACTCACAAATTGAGAGGAAAAGTAAAACTCAAACCCACATGTGTCAAGTGCTTGTAGCCGCATTTAAATTTAATTTTTCATAACATGCACTTACTACTTGACTTAAAGCAAATGGGCTTGTGAGGATAAATTTTTTTTAGAGAATATTAAATTTTATAAATGAAGAATGAGAATATTAAATTTAAATTTTGTGACAATGAAAGAAAATAAATAAAATGTTAAAACAAAATCTTTTTTATTTTAATATATATTTACATTTTTGTCACAATACACGGATTTAAGAAATTATAAATCAAATATTTAAACTCCAAGTTAAATTTTTGATTTTTCTCTACGTGTACAGAGAAAAAAAATATGGTAGCGGCATTGTCACTACAACAATATTATGGTTTCATCGTTAATTTTCATTAACTTTAATAATACTGTTTTTATGATAACAATGTTTTTGTTTCAGCTTTATCATTCAATATTTACATTCAATCAAAATTTTTTATGTTTTTGAATTGAACATTTCTTGTTTTGAATATTAGTATTTCTACAACCTTTAAATATCAATCTTTTTCCTTGTTCTTAAACCATATATTATTTTCAAACCATATTCATATTATTATTCCTATAACAATAAGATGTTACAAATAAATATGCTTTTTACAAATATGGTTGAAAAATTCACAAATTATTTGTTTTCGAATATATTTTGTTTTTAACGTTTGTTTTCCACCTTTATTATAATTTTCACTTAGTTTGTACATAAATTAATGTAAGAAGACAATGGTTGTGTTATATTTGGAGTTATGAAGGCAATATAAGATATTAATTAATTAGTAAAAAATATCTTGTATTATCTTGTACAACATATGATAATCATATGATGTTTTATCATAGTGTCTACATTAGAGATTTTTTTATCAAGACAAACGTCAAACTTAACGCGAATTTGTGGAAGGTGGCAATAGTTGCCCAAAAACAACAATATGGCGTATATATTATTGTTTTTTATATGTGCAGTTTGACAACTGTAACAACCAAAATAATAATCAACTGTTTAACTAAGATTACCTTGTATATATTCGCACTGATTTTGACGTTTGTTTTGATATAAATTTGCGTAACATATTGTCTACATTAGAGGTTTTTTTATCATGACAAACGTCAAACTTAACGCGAATTTGTGTGAGGTGGCAACAGTTGCAAAAAACAACAATATGGCGTATTCATAATTGTTTTTTATTTATGCAGTTTGGCAACTGTAACAACCAAAATAATAATCAGCTGTTTAACTAAGGTTATCTTGTATATATACGCACTGATTTTGACGTTTGTTTTGTTAAAAATTTGCCTAATGTAGACACTAAGTAATGTACATACTAGGTAACATATCTGTAGAAATTATTAACATAGTTGTAAACATACAACATTGAATAAAAAGCTTTCACCATTGTGTGTAAGTATGGCAACATTAAATGTTGAAATTGCTAACATTAACATCGAATAACTAGTTTGTCCGTTAAGAACATTCTAGAAAGAGATAGAGCTCTCGAGAAGCATCTAGATGGCAGTGCAATATATATAAATTGGCCGTGAGAGCACCATTGAGTGAGTCTAATTGGAAGCATTGTTAAGTAAAGACAAATTAACCGCCTTGGCTGTATATTCTTGTACATTATTAAAGTGTGTAATTTAAGTGTGTGTGCATTAGAACACAAGTGACTATTTAAACTGTTTTTGTTGTACATTTTAAATAAAATAAAGAGTCGTTACAACTTTTAAACTACTAAACTGCTTTTATTTGCAATCAAAGTACCGGTTTATTTAAACGTTACAATATAAAACTCAATTCATAGATTTCCGAGTTTAATGATTTAAAAAAGATATTTAAACTGCATTTTTATACACTTTAAGCTAACTTAGTCAAAAACGTAAGTTTTAGTAGAAATTGCATTAGGTGCATAAATGTATTTACATATTTTTAAGTGTAATTTTTGTAGAATTTCTTCGTCAAAAAATTTTAGAAAATATATGGTATTAAAATTTGACAGCTTTTATAATTGCTGATACATATTTTCATTTCGGCACGCATTTCCTTCCTTTTTTAGAAATAAACCAAAAAATAACCTATACAAAAATTGTATATTTTAAGTCATAAAAACAATTTTTTCAAATAAATGAGTTTGTGTATGGAAAAAATTTTTCACGGTTTCTATATAAAAAACTATTCAAAATACTAGAACTTTCCCTGACATTAAAACTTAAACTGAATTATTAAGCCAATTTACCAAATTTTAAATTAAATTGAAAAAATAAAAACTTGAAGAAGGGGAACGCTTTCAAAAGTGCATTGAAAAAAAGGATCTGCATTGGAAATGCACTTGTCTAAAAGATTATTTTTTCATCTGTTGTGATGTTTAAAGAGCATTACGTTTCCTTTCTAATGCCGTCAAAATCAATGAAATCTGACTTCAGCTTCAATAATTCAAAATACAACTTTGTGGAATATTTTGATTTTTTATAGAATTAGAATAGTGAATAAAATCGCGATTTTTTTTTTAATTAAAACAGTTATGATATTGTAGTAGTATGAATTACATATGTGTATGCCAAATAAGATCCAAATCGGAAGGACTATGGTTATTTCATATCGAACGTAGTTATTAATTCTTCTTCTTTTTCTTTGGCAAACATTTGTTCAATCAACCATAAATTAGAAAAACATTTTTTGAAAATGTTCATCATAATTGCCTTAGGCTTACAATTTTTTTGCAATATCTTGCTGAACCTACAACTATGTTCCCAATTGGACATTTTTATTTTATAGTATTAAACGGCATTATTTTGCTCTTTAAACGTCCTAATAACTATTAGCTTTTTTGCATTTATTAAAGTAACCTTAGTGTGACTACAAACCATGATGAAACCAATTGTAGACAATTTCTCCCCCTTATTTGTTTTTCTCTAATATAACATAAAGAATATAATTGAAGAGAATCAGTTGAAGTATTGTCATTTAAACTAATTTCCAATTGGCCATAAATATATTTTTAAATATATTTATACCATCAAAAAATGATTTTGGGTTTGTCATTCCGTATGTAACATGTCGAAATAATCATCTAAGATCCCATAAAGTATATATATTTTGGGTCCCCGTGAAAATCTAAAACGATCTAACGATGTTCGTCAGTCTGTTCGTCTGTTTGTTGAAAGCAGGATAGAGCTCGGGCGGACATCTTAAGGGGACAAAATTTGGCTCAAATATTTGTGTTTTATAAGATTTGTTTGGCATTGATAATGAGCAAAATCGGTTCATAAACAAATATCAAACAATATCAAACATTTCGGTCGATATCTTTTACAAAACAGCATGTACATCAACGAAATTTTGAACGAATAATTCAAAGATCAACATAAACTTGTAAACTAAAAATGGGCGTGGTTCGCCCACTTTACCATCCACCTCCCGTATAAGGTGAAATTTTAAAAAGTTACAAATGGTGGATATATAGATTCGGCCAAGCCGAATATAACAATCTCACTTATTGTATATGTGTGTTTTCTATCTCTAAGGATGTTTGTTCATTTTTAAGTTCCTGTCTGACAACAATCACTACCTTTTTTTGTATGTGTAAGAGTGTGCATTTTTTTTCTCTATGGTGTTTCAGAGTAAATGGATAGTTATAATATTTTATAAGAAACTATTTTCAATTCACACATTTCCTGCTGTGGAACAATTTCAATTGCATTCATAGAATAACTTTTTCATTGTTTAGTCAAGGAATTAATAAAGAAAAACATACACTCATGAATTTGTGTGTGTTTGTGTGTGTGTGTGCGAGAGTGAAAGAGTGACTGTTTCTTCTAAGAATTGAAGATAAGAAATTGAAAACTTTAACAATATAGTAGTTGCTTTTGTTTACAGTGTTTCAAGATGATAATGATGATGATGACGATAACATGTTATAAGAAGCCAAGTAAATTTTCATTGTTTGCAAAAGAAATGAAAATTGTAAGAAAATTAAATATGAAAATTGAAGGTGTTGCTCTGTACGTGTTTATGGGTTCATTTGTTTGAAATATGTTTTTGTATTCGCATTCATTGGTTTGAAATTTGTTTCTATACAAAACTATTTACAGAAATGAAATAAATAGAAAAGTAAACATTTCCAGGAATCGATGGAATTGACATTAAATTTGTACACAATAACATATATATGTTCTGGAACACACAACACAATCCACATGAAATATCAATAAAATATCTTGTGGATATTTTTTTCGTACTGTTGCTGTTGTCATTTTGAGTTGTAAATGATATCCTAAGACTTGTGACACTATAAATTCTTTGAGTAGGTGTTCACTGGTTGATAGTTGATGGTTTAGTTCCTGGCTTATTGCTCAACTTGTGTTGTGGTGTTATGTGGTGTGGTGTGGTATGGTTGACTTCCTTTAGTTCTTAGCAATGATTATTTAAAATTGTTCATTGCTCGCTTATGCTGGGTTATCGTAATGTAATGCCATTAACCTTGTCCTCGTATTTGTTAGTATGTGGTAGTAGTAAATAAATGTGTAGTAAAAGTAAAATTGTTGCTGTTTTTTTTTCATTTGCTATTTAATGTTTCTCTTGCTGCTGTTGCTTCTACTAATATAAAAATGAATTTATTTTCATTTAAATAAAGTTGTCGTCATTTAAGTTGGTTTGCATGTATGTTTGTGATGTTATAAATAAAGGTGTTTGTATTTTCAGTGAAGGCGAGTTGAATCTTCTTGGACTTCTTCTTTATTTAACTAAATTTAATTCAAATAAAACCTTTTGCTTAGAGATAACTGTGACATTGATTTTGCTGCTGTACATAGCTACTACAATGTTTTGCCATAGCTCTACAGTTTCACATTTTAAATCATTAAATAGTGCCTTGGTTGTTAAAATGATTTTTAACTTAATTTTTAATGTAGAAAGGATTTGTTTGTTGTTACAGCTAAACTGGATCATCTGTTCAAAGTTCCTTTTCTCTTCATTATGATGCTTGGAAAAGTTTTAAGTAAATATTTATCTTGCAAAATGAAGGTTACCTGACCGCTAATTTTATTAAGAGCCATTTTATGACAATATCACGTTTCAATTATATTTGATTATTTTGTGTTTTATTCATTCATTTGGTTAATTTATTTATTTATTTTAATTTTTTTATTTTTGTTTCATAGATACTATTAATAAACCATCCAGTTTATTTGCCAAAGTTTATACTTTAATTACTTTTGTATCAAATTCAATCAAAAAACACCTGCACTTAAAAAACACTCACAAATAAAATTTTATTATTTAAAATAATTTCTAAGAGGTCATTGAAAGTAAAAGTATTGATTTTCCCAATAAGCTCAGAATAACATTTGTAAGACTAATTGATCTCTTGGCAAATTGCAAATAAATGATAATTACAGATATTCTAGGTAATTTAATTCAACCGTCAGCATTGAATATGAAATATTTATATGTTATTTATATTTTTGGCCAATGATATGTATGTATAGAGTATTTGCTACTTTAAAGTTTCGTAATATTTGTGAGGAATTGCCTAAAATTAATTTTGCGTTTAATTTAGTTATTTAATTTAATATATTAGTTTTTACTAAAATAATTCTAAGAATCATATTTTATTTTTTTTTTTTTATGTGACAACTGCAAAGCATTCTAGGAAAACATTTGTTTAAAAATTTGTTGTGGTCATAAAATTTTATTAAGATATTATTTAGCTTGCCAAAAACCTAACTAAATATTTAAACAAAATTTTTGGATTTTTATTGTTAAGTTTATGCTTTTCTAAAGTAAACGATGAGATAATTTTTTGTAATTTTCGTAGCAGTTGTTTTTTGCAAGGGCTTTCCGATATTACACCGTTAACACTTAGCATAATTTAAAAACTAATATATTGAATTACAAAAAGCAGTTTAGGCGTTAATCAATAAGATTTTACAATGTATTTTTAGTGTGTGGAAAACATTTGTTTTTTTTTAATTTCTAATGTTTAGGATTTAAATGTTATAGTTCCTTTTTGTTGTATTTGTGTTATAATCTCTTGTTTAATGCAACAAAGAAATTCCTAAGTAATCAATGGAATGTCCCTATAAAGATGCGCATTAAGAAACTGAATAAGAAAAAATATTTAAAACATTTTTAAAATTGATCTTCAATACCCTACCCGCGATTGAAAATTACAAGTCTAAACATTTTGTTCAAAAAACCTTTTAAGTTTTGTCTCGAAATGGGTATGAAAAACTTATCACGAAAATATTAAAAATTTTTTCGCAAAAAGTTGGTCCCTAAACGCACATAATGCGAAAAAAAGTTTGATTTTTTTTTTTTTTTGCAAACTGGATAAACATATAATGTTGAACTTTAACAGCTCATTACACAAAAACAACGCAACCTAGACTAACGGATAAAAATCCATAAGTTTTTTAAGTTTTTTTATTTACGGCCCGGAAATTATAAAACACTTCTTATCAATTGGCCAACTTTCTGAGAAAGACCAACAAGCAAAAAATAAATATTTCAAAAATTACCGGCAACATTTTTCACCATAATGTAGTAATCAAATTTAGTATGGGGAAAATAAATAATAAAAGAAACATATAGTGCTACCTCAATCCGCAGTTGTTTTGCTTATTCTTACAGAAAGCGAAAAGGACGATAACAGTTATATTGATGGCTCAGATGTTGACGATAGCAGTGAAAGAAGTTATAGTGGATAAAAATATTGTATTTGCTATAAAGAGATATTAAAATTAATTTAAAAAACTTATTTTTTATAATTTATTTTTCATAAAGTATCAACATTTCGTTAAGAGTTTTTTAGAGTTTTAGTTGAATTTAGAGAGTCCATTTGTATGAATAGAATAATAAATAATTTTCAATGATTTTTGTATACTATAATCCTAAGTAAAAGTTATCATATATGCCAAGTTTCATTACTTAATCCTTAAAATGAAAAAAAAAATACATCCATTAATAAAAATAATTGAAATTAATGAACAGACGGACGGACATTACCATTCTGTCAAAAAAAGTTTTACAATTCTAAAAGTGCAGTGGGCACTAAAGTACTGACATCTATCATTTTTTCCTGAAGTAAGCGCAGTTTTCAACACATTTAACTCCAATGTATAGATGGACTGATAAAATTTTAGAATTCTAAAAATTCATTTTTTTACTAACTAATCAACATAATAATTCGTGATTATTAAAATATTGATATCACCTTTCACTGAAATAAGCGGTCATTTTAGATCCATTTCACCCTAATGTATAGTAGGACAGACATTACCATTCTGCTAAAAAAAAAATCGTACAATTCTAAAAATACATTTTTACTAACTAATAAAAAAAAAATAATTCGTGATAATTACAATATTGATATCGCCTTACTCTGAATTAAGCGCCATTTTTGACCCCTTTTACCCCAACGTGCGCTAGTACGTTGGGGTATTTTTTTTTTTTTTTTTTTTGTCACCAATACGCATTGTTTGTGGGATCTTCCTACATCGAAATATTAAAAAAAGCGTTTCCTTGGGACACTAGTAATCAATATTAATAAATGGATGATACTTCTTAATCATGTTATAAGTGTTTAATTTTACTTAATTAATAATAAAGCCCCAATCATGAATTTTAATCTATTATTTGCACTGGTATGCAAAGATATCCTCCTTTAAGCAAACATAAGTGGAATATGATAATTTGGATGTTATGAATAGTAACACTGTGTTACAAAATATAAAAAGTTGTATATACTTGTAAAGTGTAAGACATGAAGTAGATTACTCTACAAATTTTCTTTTTTTTTAATTTCAATATTAAAAATCTACAGTTATTGATAAAAAGAAAAAAACGTTTTTTAAGACTACAAGAACTCAAAAAATGAAAAGTGTAGAAATAAAAATTTACTTCATTCTAAGATATCGTTTCTCAAAATGTTCGTGTATCATTTCCCAAGATGAATCAAAATGAAAAAGATCTTTTTTTCCGGTTTTTCCGAAATAATATGAACATTTGGTATCACAAGCACAGGGCTGCTAGATTATGGGTTTTAACACCAAATTAGAGGAATTCTCATTGCTGATAAGGAAGAAAATTTTGATTTGGGAATTGAGAATTTTTCCGGAGATATTCAAAGTAGATTTTTTGGGAAAATTTTACAAAATGTCTTCCGTTTTCTAAATTAGTAAGAATAGTAATAATTCGATACACTATTTTAATAAAGTTCCAAAGTTTTTATTAGACAATATGTACAAGTTAGGTCGCTGATAATGAACTAAAGGCAGTATACAAGAAAGTGTGTATATATGTTTGTTTAATATTCAGCTATACATCGTAACTTACATGAAAAATTTAAAGTTTTTAAATGTTTCTGGACGTAAACCGAAATAATATTTTTTTGAGAAAGTAACAAATTATATTTATGATTGATTACCAGGAATACCCAAAATATTCTATAAAAAAAGTGTTTTATGCGTATTAAAAATTGTAATAAAATCGAAAAATACACCATTAAAATTAAAAAAATATGCTCTAAAAATATTATATTTTATTAGCAATTTTTAAAAATTTGTATTAATTTATAAGATGAAAAATATTAGGGAATCGGATATGTGAAGGTGACAATTATGTAAAAATTTTGTAGGATGCAAGAAAAGCTAAATTTTGTCTCTTAGGTATAAAGTATGCTCCTTAGTATAATATATGCAAAATTATGCTAAATAACTAACAGCTTGGTTCATTTAAAGCCCAGAAAATAATATAATTTCATATATTTTTGGTTGTCAAGAGTTTTTTTTTAAAACATTTTATAAATCTTAAAATACATAAAAAGTCAAACAGTACTAAATTGTTTATCAATTTATCATAATATTAATAAAGATACATAACGTTAGCTGAAATGACCACGTAATATTTATTCTTTTAGAGAAAGAACTAAGAATTCGTTCGGGAGAACAACTGATAACTTTTGTCAACAATTATGAAAGCCCTTATAACATGGATTTTGCCAAACTATAACGTTACTTTTTTATAAGTAAACTAATGTAAATCAATGAATCAGTAGATTTTTCACGTGCAAATAATTAAGTTACGAGTACTTTAACTTTAAAAAAAATTGCGTTTGCATAACGACACAAATCGAAATTTTGAAACTTTAAACAGCCACGCAAATTGAAATGACGCTCGATTTGCGTCTGAGTCTATTTGATTAAAAACTTTGTATATAAATTTCTTAATTTTACTAGAAAGCTTTTTTTTTAATTTCGAATAAAACAAGGCCTAGTTTGTTAAAATCGAAGAAAAACTGTTAAAGTTAAAAATTTTTAAATACATTTAATGATACGTATTTCACACAAACTGCTAAAAAAATTTTAAAGCAAAAAATACACGTGTTTTAAATTGCGTATACTTTAAATATATGAAATATGTGTCTTTCGAAATGTGTTTAAAAATATGTAACTTTAACAATTTTCCTTCGATTTTGACAAATGGGGTCAATTAAATAAACCTTTTAATAACATTAAGAAATGTATAAAAGTTCAAACAAAATAAAAAAAAAGTATTTTTGAAATGTAAAAAAATTCAACAAAAATTTAAATTTTCATATATATTCGGTAATAGTTCCGAAGAATTTGAAGAAATATAAATCCTTATATTTACATATTTTGAAAGCTTAAATATTTGTCTTTCCATCGCTTATATAAAATTTAAAATCCATTTAAAAATTACTTTTTATCTTTTTTTGTGGATAACTTCAGATTTTGAGGATGTATTAAAAATTCTCAAAACGACAATATTATCTACTCAATTAGGCCTACAGCCTACACTAAGTCATTTAAAAAGAATATTTTCCCTGTAATACCATGTAATCTGTTCTTAGTTATTTCTATTACGTATATATAAGAGAGTCACACTAATATAACTCAAGAATATTTCTTACGATTTAGATAAATAAAACAGCAAAAGATACTGAATAATATTTTTTATCTGTTCAGTAGTTTTAGAGTTATTCAGAAATTAGTAACAAAATAAAAAAAAACAAATTTTCATGTGAAATTTGAAAAACCTAGACAGCAAACTTCTTTAAAAAAGTTAAAACGCAAACATTTTTAATCTTTAATCGTAAAGTTAGTTTCTCTGTGAATAAAATAAGTCATACATTATGAAAATTAATGGACAAATTTGATTTTATTCAAAACTAATTTTGATTTTTATTTTTTCGAACAGAAAAGCAGAAACAAAAGTTACTTACAGATTGTTATTTTTTTCTAGACGAAATAAAAGTTATTTTATGATTTTTATCATATTGAAAAGTAATTATTAATAATCGCCAAAAGTGGAAAAATCGGAAAAACTATCGCCAAAAAAAAACTATTTGCATATCGATAAAACATCACCGAAATGAAAAAAACAATGGAAAAATATTACCAAAAAGAAAAAACTTATGCTACACGGAAAAAATATCGCCAAAAAGGAGAAAAACACTATAACAAAAATTTTTGTAGGTATAGCGAAATTTTTCGATATGCCAATAGTTTTTTCTTTTCAGCGATATTTTTTGATATGACGATAGTTTTCTCTTTTTAGCAATATTTTTCAATATGCGATATTGTCATATTTAGAATTTTCAATACATCCTCAAATCTGATTTTATCAGAATTCTGTTTAAACACATTAAGCTCCTATATATGTTCTATTTTTTTTTTTTTTTTTTTTTTTTTTTTATTTTTTTTAACAAAAAACATTTATTTATATTTTTTATTTTTTGCAGAACAGTGTTATTAAACATAATGAAAATGCTTTAGATAAACTAAAACTTATTATAAAGATATAAATATTTCATAGTAATTAAAATACTTAGAAAACAACTAATAACTTCTTCATTTTACCTAGAAGAATAATAAGAGCACACAAATAAATACATAAATACAAAATACATGTTTACATCACCCGGTAACGTATGAGTGATGTTTAATTATTTCAAGTTACACACATCAGACAATATGATTAATATCTAATTCAAAATTTGATATTAAACCTTTTTAATATAAAACTTATAGACAATCATTAATACTAAAAAATCTGTTACTTACTAAAGACAATTAAAATAAAATCATCAAATAAATTATTAATTTTTTTACTAGTATTTATTTTTTTTTTTTATTATTGTCGTTATTAATCGTAAGTGTCTGTTTGATTGGTTTACTTAAAATGTGTTTTTAAAATTGTTATTGGCTTTGTTTTATCATTTAATTGTATTATATATCAAACAAATAAATAAATTAAACTTAATGAACAATTTATACTTAAACCATATTTGTGCAAACAATAGTTGAGAAAACAATTAATTAATCATCGAAACTGCCATAATTGTAGATGACATATCAGCAAAAATTTAAAATGTTTATGATATAAAATTTAATAAAAAAAAAAAAATAATAATAATAATAATAAGAAAACAGCAATCAAAATAATAAATGTAATTTAGCAAATAGCACCCGTGTAGGTAGTTTAAATAAATTGTACAACTACATAACAAACAAAAAAAGTAATTTTAGCAAAAAAAAAGTTGAAGTTATTTTTATTTTATTTTATATAAATAAAATATCTGAAAAGTTTATTAACCCAATGAGTTCATTATTTACTACATGATAATTACTTGGATATTGGATTAAGGAGAAGTACATATTTCATTTGAAATAAGTTATATATATATATATATATATATATATATATATATATATATATATATAGAGAGAGAGAGAGAGAGAGAGATAGAGAGAAAGGGAGAAAGAGAAAAAATAACTTATTATCCTGAACAAATCAGACAAATAAACGGATTTTTAAATAAGTTTGTCTTTTAAAAAAAATCTCATCATAAATTTCTTCCGAAATCCACTAATTCTATATTTAATTGGCTAATATTAAACCAAAACTGAGAGAAGCCGCCAATTGTAAAAATTCACCTTTCGATAGGGTAATATACTTGATACATATATATATATTCATATAATTTATAATGATTTTAACAACAACAACAATTATTGTTTTCTAAACTTTCATACTTGCATAGAACGAATAAATCAAATTTAAAAGAAAAATTGTCATGTTGAATTTATATTTACTTATGCTGCCAACATTTTCTATCGAAATTTGTATGAAAGCAACATCTCATGAAGTTAATAACTGTCGAATATGATATCATTTTCTTATTGAAGAAGAGTCACCGTTCGGGAAGAAACGTGTCGAAATGCTCTTATTTAGAAATGTAAAAAATACATCAAGAAAGTATCGAATATTTTTAATGTAGTTGGAATATTTCTAGTGAATATTTTTAATTATTATTGAGCCAAATGCTTACCTTATATTTAAATACACTGTAATAAATTTAAACTATATTAATTACCATAAATTTAAATTTATAACTCACTTTCAAAAAAAATCACTAATTAAAAATTAACAATATTTTATGTTAACACATTTCCAATACTAAAAAACATGGGTCACTTTTAAAGTTATACATTTTCTGAGCTTGTTCTTTTTCTTTGCTCTGGAATGTAAAGTCTTTTGTATAAAAATTCGATACTATTGTGTTTTTTATTGCAAAATTTGTGTATTTTCCACTTTTTATCTTTCAAGAGTGTCAAAAAAGACCTTTTTTAGAGGATAGATGAATAAACTCAAACTCTCTTTCAAATGCTAGCAGGGTACATACCTAAATATGTATGTAGTCATGTACGTATATTATTTTATGTAATCTATTCATTTATATTTATGTAATCTATTCATTTATTTTTATATACCGCTTTAAGATAAATGTTTTTTTTTTGTATTAGTTATGCAGAATATAAAACTAAAATAAAATTAAACAAAACTTTCTCATTTTTTTTTTTTCTATAATACAATCAATTGATGGGAATATATAAATAATTCTTAGAAATATGTAATGGATATGTTGTTACATTTTGCAACTTGATTATTAAATGACACCAACTTAGTTTTGAATATAATTTTGTGAATGCGAATCGTAAACATTTGAAATATTTATATCACATACATATATGTATTTTCTAAAATGGCAATATTTTGAAAACGTGTGATAAGATTTTGTTAAAATTTGGCATGCATCTAACCTTTCTCTTTGTTATTCGAGACTTTATTTACGATTCAAATTTTTATAAAAGTTCGTGGCTCCAATGAAAGCTAATTGAGGCCTCTTTAAAGACAAAAGGTAAAATGTTTATTTAAAAATGCACTCGTAATGTAATTGCAGTTTTACAATTAATTTTTCACAAATTTCTACTCATTTAATTTTAATTTTCATAAAAAATTAAGAAATGATACTCAGTTAAAAATAATCATATATGTAACGTCACTGATTTTCTAAACAACTCAATTTTGGGTTCTAATCAGTGAGTACAACTTTACCATTGATTTGAATACTTTTTTTTAAATATTTTCTTTTAAATATTTTTCAATGCAAAACATTTTTTTTTTATTGAATGTTATTTTAAATTAAATTATAGGAAAAACTATCAAAATTTTCAAAGTTATTATCATTTAAAATCTTTAACAACAAATGTAATAAATTTAAATTTGTATATAATAGTTCAATTTGTTATATAATAAAACTTACAATATTGACTAGAAATCCAACGATGACATGTCATATCAGCATCTCGGAAATCTTAAGTTATTGTATTTTTTTTTTTTTTTTAATTAATAAAATAAAATTTAAACAAATTAATAAAATTAAATTATTAAACACAAATTAATTAACACAAACACAATTTTAAGATATGTAAAATAATAAAAAAATTAAATTATTCATACACAAAATTATAACTAAATTAATTTATTCAGCTTGAATTTTTTTTCTTCTTTTTCTGTTTACAAATGAAATCCTGAATTAATCCATAAATTAATCAGCTCAGATTAATAAAAGCGATACTCCATATGACTAAGCATTAAATTTTCCAAAATAGTTGCATTTATTCCAGTAATTTAAAAAAAATTGTTTCTTTTTTTAAATTAATTTTTTTTCATCATGTTTTAATTTGTTCAATGAATCTTGTTTATTTTCCCTCATAC
Organism: Protocalliphora azurea; assembly: GCA_932274085.1. Classification (NCBI taxonomy): domain Eukaryota; kingdom Metazoa; phylum Arthropoda; class Insecta; order Diptera; family Calliphoridae; genus Protocalliphora; species Protocalliphora azurea. The sequence goes on from OW026519.1 coordinate 3,698,391, forward strand.
TTTGAATTATTTTTATTTTGTAGTTTCTTTTTGTTTTTTTTTTTTTTTTCATTAACGGCATTTAAAGTTAAATTTTATACATAATATATTTAGAAATATAAGTATACTTTATGCGCACATTATTGTTATTATTTATTTTTATAATTTCTTATTCAAATTATATTTTTATTTAAAACATTCTTTTTATATTCCATTATTTTCTTTTTATATCTTTGTTGTGTTCTTTTAATTCACACTATTATAATTTTTTCCCCTATATCCTTTTTATCTAACAAGGATTTTTATTCTTTCCTTTTCAAATTTTCTATTTCGCGCACAATAACAATTGCTTATATCATTTTTCTTATTTTTTTCCGTTCCTCTCAAGTACTTCGACTTTTAAAAATTGAATTCCTCCTTCTTTTTTTATTTTCCAAAATCATTAAAAAAAAATCTAATAAATTCCAATTCCATAACCTACATGATAAAATAAAAATTTTAACACAAGTATGTCTAATATTCTTTCCCATATTTTCGAATTTCTAAAAAAAAAAAAATAATAATTTACCTACATAAAAATATTCCAAAAATTTTTTCAAAAACTAAGGCAATTAAACAAATTTAAAAAACAAAAAAATCAATCCAATGAAACATTAAATATTTCCGAAATTTTAAAATTTAAATCAAGATACCTAAAAAAAAAAATTTTTTTGAAAACAAAAGATAACTCAATTAAAAATTTTGCATCTGAAAAATTTAAATTTGAAAATGAAATTTAAACAAATGTTTTAAATTAAAACTACACCAAAACATATATTATTGTATATATAGATATATATGGCTCCATATATGAAATAGTATGCGCTCGTATATAGAAATATTTGTTATATATAGATTTATAGATAAAATCGTATATCAAAAGTATTATCATATATGAAACTACATATGTAAATTTTTAGTCATATATGAACACATTTTCTATATCTCGAAATATATATGATCTATTCAAAAGCACTTTCTTTAGGGAACATGTATGTCAATGAGTTTCAGATATTAAAAAAATATTAAAGCGAAATTACCTTGGAAATGGCACGAGCTTAGACCGTGTCTAATCACTACCCGCGGACCAAAATTGTTACCACTTGTAAGGTTAAGATGGTTGGGTGCTTTGCTGAGAACCTTATTGGCTAGTTAGTGGTTAAAGAAATCGCTAACAACTCCCCTAGGACGCGAGGGCACAGGTCGGTTGGAAATGATGAGTAGCCTAGTCCATGTGTGTCATCAATGCATGGATGGCTTTCGGTTTCTGGAACTGAGTCTCGAACCCGAAAGGGCAACAACTTGTCCCAAAGGCACATTGCACCCGCCAGAAGGGTTTTTTAAGACAGCGCTCAGCAGAACGATTACTGGATCGGTTGGGTAAAAAGCCTGCCGAGTTCCTTACTCCTGAGGAACTTGTTTCTCCTAACTGAACTAAATCACTATTGGCCGAATTGTAGCGTAACCCTCCCCCTACGTCCAAAGAGGGGACTAAACGGCAACGTTCAGAGGAGGAGGCTCAGCCGCAAAACCAACAGTGTCCTAAGCCCTACAACCCGATGAACAAATCTATAGTGTAATTGCCAAAGGCCATCATATACCAGCTTTCATCGATTGGAGCGACCCGGATTGCGCTATATCTCACACAAACTGGGATATAGTGCTTAGAAAGCTGATGGGAGTTTTCTGGAAAGTTTTCAAAGAGAATCCCGGACCCACAGTGTGATGAATGCAGGATGGTATCGTAACCAAGCAAAATTAATGGTCTGATCAAATGAACGATCAGCATTGCTCCTAAAGCAGACGATCGCTCTTTTGGATGGCCTATGGGAAGGCGCTAAACCATACGTAGTTTCCATTGAAGAGATAATCGGCCTAGAGCCATGGCCCGTATACGGGACGAACCAAACAAACAAGAGCAGATTCTGGAACTCATTCGGTTCGGAAATCCGAAGGAAGGTGACCAGAGTTTCCGAATCCGACAGATCATCCAGAAAGATTGTGATCATCATGAAATAGGAGTCACTTCCACACCTTCGCGAGAAAAGTGGGAAGATTTACTATGGCTTTAAGTCAATCTTCCCACAGGTCTACCGAAGGGATGACAGAGACAGAGTAGTTCAGATCGATGATAATTAAACTCCGGAAGCAATGACTTGTGAGGAGAGTGCTAGTTCTCTTGCTCAAGAGAACACTCAATCAAACTCCGAAATTGTGTGTGTGAATTTTTTAAGCGAGTGGACGAAGTAGTTGACGAGAACTCACATGGTAAAAGTACCGCACCTCCGAATGGTAAAAAATAGAGAGGAGCTAGCGCTAGTCCAAGAACCATGGATTGCGGACTACGTGCAGACAACTTCAAGCTGCTACACGCTGCGAGATTAAATAGAATACGATAATGTAAAGTAGCAAGCAGTAAAATTAATATCTTCATTCTCTCTGATTTCAGCGATGAGGACACTGTAACAGGAGCCTGGGAAACAAGCTCTGAAACTATTTACATTGTCTCCAGCTACATGACCCCCTGCGACCTACCACCGAAATAACCAAGGCGTATAAAGAAAACAACATGCCGCTCGTAATTGGAGCTGACGCTAATGCCCATCATGTCGTTTGGGAAACATCTGACACAAATACTAGGGGTAGGTCTTCATATGATTTTATTCTTTGTAGTAGTTTAGATATTCTAAACATTGGTAGGAAGCCAAGGTCTGCAGGGGTAGGAGCAAACCACATTGGTGGAACTCCGAGATAGGTGAAACTCGTAAAGAATGTCACCGTCTATTCAATGAGGAGAAGAGACTAGAAGACTGGTCTACTTATAAATCCTCAGTAAACAAGTTTAAAACCAGATAAGAAATGCGAAACACATATCCTGGATGGCTAGTCGTCTTCGTAAAATTCTATCATTATCACTTACTGTTCCGAGTTTCATTTAGAAATCACGTGAAAGCTGGATACCAAGAGTTCAAGAGACTTTATATGTCTTAATGTCTAAATCTAAACACTTTCCTGTCAGCCTCCCTCTAACGGAGTGCTCTGCGATATCATCAGAGATCACTATTGATTTCCATAACGGTTAATAAACTGAGATGGACTCTGAAGAGCTTTGTCCCATTTAAATCCCCGGGCCCTGATGGCATCATACCTGCCGACGTACTGTACAATGCAGATATAATAGTTCCTCGATAATTCAGATATACAGATATACTCAGCACTCTTATCATGTTCTTATATCCCTGAGTCATAGACTTTTCTTTCGTCCTTAATCTTGAAGACATTAAAAAAGTTGAGCCTAATATCAGCGTCTCAATATGCTTACTTAAAGGGAAAATTTGTTGAGACTGCATTATATTCGGTCGTAGGATACATTGAAAGAGGAAAAATCATTAGTGGCCTTCCTTGATATAGAAGGGTACTTTAATAATGTGAGTCCGGAGGCAATCAAAATGTCCCTGGAAAGACTGGACATACAATAGTCGATCATCATCCTCATAGGGTTATAATATCTAACATGGGTGTCATTTACATTTACCATTTACAGGGTAGCAAATAATGGTACTCCTCAAGATGGAGTTTTATCTTCACTTCTTTGGAATATTACCGTAAACTCATTACTTAGGGACTTGATTTACTGAAGTTAAAGACTATCGCTTAATCAGACGATATTGCGATGGCTGTATCTGAGAAATATCTGAATACTATGTCTCACCGTTTGCAAACTGCTCTGGGTCTAATTAGTACATGGAGTACAATTAGTGGCCTTTCGCACTTCCACGCCTAAACGGTGTTGAACTAAAGATATCATATAGTGCAAAGTACCTTGGAATTATACTGGACTCCAAACTATCCTGGCTCCAGAATACATATGCCAGAGCCTCAAAGGCCGGTATTGCTCTATATTTGTGTAGCAAAACCATCGGTAAATCCTGCGGAATAAATCTAAGGTATACGAAATGGCTCTTCGATACGGTAATTAAGATCATACTTAGGTATGAACCGATAACATGGTAATAGCTAATAAACTAGCTACTGGTGGATCCTATGGCTAAACAGATCGTCATTATGTCGGCGACTAGGTTTAGGACTATAGGTACATGGAGTGATAATGGTTTCGGCTTTCTAACCGTTCAAGAATTCTTTAATAACATTCCCAGCAATATTGATTATTGTATTCCCACACCCTTTCTTGGTAGAGACTTCTTAGCATCAATCTCAAATGCTCCGGAATTAAGAGCTGGTTTAGTAGAGGTTTATACTGACGGGTCCAAATGCCGTTTATAGGAAAAATATCTCCTTCAAATAGCCAGATCACTGCAGCATTCTGTAAGCAGAGATCTCGGCCATAAAGAGTGTGGTGAACTTTTAGTCGTTCTCGGGTGGCTTTTCAACATCCGGGCTGGTACATGAATGCCGGATATTTCTGAATCTTATTGCGGATGAACTAGCCAAAAATGGCTCTCTTCTTTGATATGAAGATATTGACCAACTGGTTCGACCGCTTTCGTTCAACTAGTTGGTCAAGACTGCACAAGATAGATTGACAACTGAATTCACACGCTCAATCTCGAGACAAATATAGCCCCATTATGGGACTACCAAGGCATCGATTACGAATTCTGGTAACCGTTGTCACAGGGCACTGGATTGCTGGTACGCATGCTAGGAGATTTCTGTAGAAGTTGTCACGATGAGAAAGAGGAGAAAACGATGGAGCATCTTTTATGCCACTGTCTCACTCTTACTGAGATTGGGACTGCCAATTTTGGCAGTCCGTTTGTGCATATAATCTCTCTGGTAATGACATCAGATGGATCAATTCTTCCATACATGGATCGATACGAACGCTCTTATGGGCACGTAAATTAGTAAAACATTATCACTCAGGGTTTCATGTTAAATGTTAACGGTATCAAATTGGACCCAAGTGAGCTGTCAACTGTTAGACAGCTGTCCACCGAACCGAACCTAACCTACTATATTTCGTATAATAATACTAAATAAATTGTGTCTTTGATAAAGTTTTTATCAATATATTCAAAGTAAATTTTCTTCACATAACAAAAATAAATTAAAACAACTATAAAAATATTTTAACAACTTTTACAAAAATTAATTCTTCATTCAGTCAATTATTAGTGTTAAAAGATGGTAAGTAGCTAAATATTCTAAATAACTATTATTGAAAATATCCACTAATATTCATTATTTTTACACAATATTTTAAACGGATTTAAATTTTCATTCTGGGGCTTCTGCATGGCTATCAAGTTCAAGATATACCTGACACTAGGTCTTCGGTAATCATCAGTGAAAGTGGCTGCTGTTGTGATTGCGGTGAGAAGGGTGGAGGTCTGACAATCGATGATGTTGATGAATTGTGTCATATTAATTGTATTAATATGTAGAGCAGTATGTTATGTATGTTATGGCAAACAGTGTCATGGTGCGTGATTTTTTTTTATTGATTTCGGAGCATATTTAGAACCAGCTACCGTGAGAATGTATGGTCATGTATCTCCATATACCCTCAAATTTTGGATACAAATATATATTGAACTCCATTTCTTCATGAATGTATGATCCATATGTATTATTTTTATCTGGGTGACTAAAATTAATTGTAAAATAAACTCACAACGAATAAAAAATACAAAAATTATAAAACAATAAAATATTTTGTTTGAAAAAATTTTTTGGAATTTTGTCTAAAACATTTTTAAAAATAGCGAATATTTGCCCAAAACAATTTATAGTTTTGTGCGTTCTTTTATGGAATGAATGACATATTTTTGTATAACAATTTAATTTTGATTTATTAATGTTTGAAAAGATATAGAAGTAGTCATGATATAAAGAAAAGAAAATAGTTTCAATTTAAAAAAAAAATATGTTTACAAAAATGTTAATTTTTAAAGTTTTATTCTTGTAAACATTTTTAACGAACATTCTTAGATTTTTAAAATGAGTTTTTAATTTCAAGGAATTTCTTTAATAAAATTTTATAAATTAATATTAATATTTAATATTATATTAATATTATAATTAAATTCACATAAAACTCTTTGCAAATATACTATATTTTATTTAAATTAAAATCAAAATATAAATTTCGCTCTAAGAAGCTTCAGTTCAGTTAAATCTTTTAGAAATTGACAATATTGAGTTTTCCTGAGAGATATTGAAAATTTCAGGTCCAAAGAATTCATTATATTCGAAAATTTGTACTGTTATGGCCGTAGGTAGCTAATAGCAGAGTTGCGCACACCATTTTGCTGTTTTTCTTCTTTAAAAGTGCTGTAAATTGCTTCAATTATTTATTGATTCAACAAAAAGGACTGTTTAATCTGATAGGGATTACTTTCTTATGGCCAACAAATACATTTAGTAAAATAGTGACCAAATTACGAATAGCCATCACATCGGGGCATTATATAAAAAAGTTGCTACATATAATGATTCATATAGTTTGCTTGTTGCTCTTACGATTGCATGCATCCTTACACAATATTCACTGAGATTCACTTGAGATTCATTAATGTCACATCATAGATTTTGAACTTTCACGGCGCGATTACCTTTGCCCTCCCTGTCATATTTGGTATATAATTTTGTAAATTCTCTTTCTTCACAATTCTAAACAATTTCAAAATTTGAAATACTCGTAAATAATAAATATAAAATAATTTATTTATGAAAATATGGTAGCATAATTTTGACAAATTGTCATAATTAAGTTATGTCAGATAGTGATTTCAAATTATAACAAACAGAATGAAACTACCTTCTTTTTTTATATCATGAAGTAAGTTTTTCAAGTTTTATAAATAATACATTAATTAAACAGCTTAAAATAGTACGTTGTAATTTTCACACTTAAGTAACAAGAACATGTTAATTAATCTTATTACAGGGGGTAGTAAAATAATGAACAAGTAAAAGTGTTGTATTCGGCCAAATTACCCCAGTTGAGATGTATATTACAGACTGAGTGATTTTTTCGAGTTTTGAATATTTTTTTTTATTCTGGCGATTGATTCCTGTTAGGCGAATAATCACTTAACGAATTTTTAAATTTTGAAATTTTTTTTTTTTTTATTTAAGCGATTTTTTTTTCAACTTTATAAATTCTGACAACAAAATATCATAGTTATTTTGAGATATAGCAGTTCTTTGCATTTGGATATTTTTTCTTTTTGAGTTTTGATAATTTTTTCGCATTTTGCCGATTATTTCATTTTAGCGATTTTCTTTTTGTCAATGTGCACTACATTTTTCAAACTCAACATAAAATAATAAAAAAAAATCATGTACAAACAAGTTTGTATTTATTATTGCTATATCACTAACAATAACAAAAAAAAAAATATTGTTTGATTTTTTCAGTATTAAAGTTATACAAAAACGTTTCACCGATCTGTAAAAGAACAATAGCAAAATTCTCACAAGTTTTACCGATAATTTTAAATAAATATTATATATCGGAGGCCTCCATAAGTACCATACAACCGAAATACATACCAACATTGTTATTTCGACTACCATAGAACCTAGAATATAAAATACATATTTATATACTTTATATGGTCTTAGGGGACAAGGATATTAAAACATCACATTTTTAAAGATTAGCTATAGGTAATGTAATTATAAATAATCCTGATAACTGCCAACAGGATAGCATTAGTTAAAAACTTGTCCTAGAAACACCCTATGTCCAGCTAAGCGACAATAAACTATCAATTGAATTAATCATTTAAGTCGGAGATGTAACCAGACTCTCTAAGAAAATACTCTCAAAATGAAAATTTACATTTAAATTTACTTCATATATTTTAAGTTGGTTCCATTAAGCACACCTCACACACGATTTTTTTTACCCATATTTAGAATTATAGTGACAACAAAGTTAATTATAAAAAATCGTGTTTATTACATCTTAAAACTACATTACACTTAAATACTATATGTGAAGACTGTCAGCTTGTCATTACGTTCAGCACAATATATGTAACACATTTATACAAACATTATGCAACACTAGCACTCTCTTAAAAATTTAAATAAATTTACCATATCTCAACCACATAGCAACTTACTTGGCATATCTATGAAACTATATCAAGAATTTTCAGGATACGTTTAAACTTATGCGGAATATATAGTTTGTGTAAATTAAATTTTTCATATCTTTTTATTTTAATCATGACTAAAGCTAGAAAATGTTATTACAATATTTTATAAATATTTATGTTCATGTAAACAGTGAAATCTTTAAAAACAAATCAAGATTTAAAAAAATAACTTAAAATTCATATGTTAAGAATTAAAGAATCCACTGTTGTGAACGTTTTATTTATTTATTTTTTTCCTTTTCCTATTATTGTTAATTCTTGTGTATTGTAATTAAAATATACTTTCATATATATATTCATATATATTACGTGTGTATGTTTGTATGTTACATTTAAAATTTCTGCTTGTTTTTATAGAAAGTAAAATGTTCATAATTTTTTCTATTCTCTTTTCCAGGAAAATTTTAACACAAACATTACAAATGATTGGTTGGTTTAGTGGTGTTGATGTGGGTAAGTCATGCTAGAAAATTTCTAATTACAATTCAAGGCTGTTTGCTATCGCTGTCACTATAATACGAATATTTTTTTTTTTTTTTGAATTTACACGTATTTAAGGCAAAATATAAGTGCATTATAAACCAGTATGCCAAAAATAAACTTTATTCGTATTTAAATTTTATCGTTAAAAAGAATAGTAATACTTTTTAAGAAAAAAAAAAAAAAAGTGTTCAAATGGTTGAACACTTCCAGAATTTATAAAGCGTTAAATTTTAAACTACAGGAAATCATGAAGAATAATTACTTGAGCATCTTGAAACTAAAAGGCTCATAAACCTTTTTGCAAACAAATACTCTAACACACACACATATGGGCATATAAAAACTTTGTTGGTTTATTCTGACAGCTTACGTTGTTAGCTAAAAAAGTTTTCGTGAAAATCCTTTTTTATTTTTACTAACTTTTCGGAAACTAAAAACATCTGCAATGTATTTATATAAATATTTACTAAATATAAGCCAAGAAATATACTTATAATTATACATACAAATGAGTTTTTAATTGAGTTTAGTATAATACGACTAGAAAATGAGTAAAGAAATCAAAAAAGGATAAAAAAGATTAATTATTAAAATTTCAGTTGACAAAATTTTTGAAATACTTATAACTTAATAAGTAATAAACAATAAGTATTAAGAGAATAATTTTATTGGAATAAGATTGTTTATAATTTGTACACTAAGAAAAATATTATAATTGTTTTTTTCTCTCTTTTTTAATATATCTCAATTTAAATTGCTAAAGTTAGGGCATCACAAATAAATGAAAAAACATAACATTTCTAAGCAATAATTATACAAATTAACATTCATGACGAAGTTTCTTTATATTGTAATAAAATTTCTTCATATGTAGATAAAGAATATTTAATTGAAGTAAAGATGAAGAAAAGCCGCCTTTCTTTGAAAATTAATTAAGGTCATTAAATTCTTAGTATGTATGTGTCGGTGAAAAAAAAAAATCAAATTTTAATTATTCTACTTTCAAAATATAATAAGCAAGGCAACCAAAAATTTAAAAATTATAATTTTTCACAATTACACTTAAGAGAAAAAATTTTCATATTTTGCATCCAATGGAATTTTTTTCATAATTTTCTATTAGTAAAATTTTCCTTTTACTGTCACGTATATACGTTTTTTAAATTTTCTATTAATATTCATCTCATAAATCGTGAATTCCATGAGACATCAAATATGAAATGACCACTTGTCTTCCGATTTCATTCAAGTAGCAAAAAAAAATTCGCGATTTTATTCACGATTCTATTCCTATACAAATCAAAATATTTCACAAAGTTGTATTTTTAATTATCCATATATTTTGAAGCTGAAACCCGATTTCAACGGCTTTAGAAAGAAAACGTAGTTCTTTTTAAATATAACAATAAAAGAAAAATATTTTTTTAGATAAATGCACTTCCAATGCAGATGCATTTTTTCAATGCACTTTTGAAAGCGTTCTTCCCCTTCGATTTTTTAGTATTTCAAATTAACTTTAGTAAATTGACTGAATAATTTAAGTTGTAATGTGAAGGAAAGTTCTAGTATTTTCAATAATTTTTTATAAAAAACCCCAACAAATTTTTCCATACAAAAACTCAATTGTTAAAAAAAGAATTGTTTTTATGATTTAAAATATACAATTTTTTATAGGTTATTTTTTAGTTTATTTCAAAAAAAATGGATGAATTGTGTGCCGAAATGAAAATATATATAAGTTATAAGAACAATTGTGAAATTTTAATTTTCAAATTTTTTTGAAGAAGAAATTCTACAAAAATTGCTCTTAAAAATACGGATATAATGCATCTAATGCAATTTCTAAAAAATTTTGCATTTTTGACCAACTTAGCTTAAAACGTATAGAATCACAGTGGGAATGTTTTTTTTTTTTTTTTTTGTCAATAAAATCGGACATCTAAGTATATAAGTTTAAAATTGCACACACTTTGCGTAAAACATGAAAAATATTAAATATACACGCAGAAAAATATGGTTGTTGTTACTATAATCTAAGAGCAACATATTATGATTGGAATATATGATTATAGTTAAAAATTAGAATGATTATAAATATAATTATTATGATTCCATTTTATCATATTTTGTCCGATTTTATCATTTAATGATTCGATTTTATACTATTTGAAGTTATTAGATCATATTGTGTCAGATTTTATAATATAACAGTATGTTTTTATCGTATTATGATTTGATTTTATCATATTCTAATTCAATTTTATCACACCATGGTGCGTTTTTTATATTTTGATCCCTTTTTGTTATATTATTATTCAATCATACCTTGTTTTCATTTTATCATATTATAATCTCTGTTTTATCATATTATGACTAAGAGTTATAAGTTTCCTCTACTAAATTTATTAAAATAAAATACATAAATTATTACTTTTATTAATTTTTATTAAGCCCATTACACATTTTACAAAAGAGAAAATGAAATGTAGACCATAAAATTCGATTCTGACTATTTAAGGGTAACCGAAAAATAAACATCCTCGTATTAGTCTAAAGAGATTTCAATGCAAATGGAATTAGTAGAAAATATGTTTTAAAGACAAAAACCCAAAAGATTCTATCTTTGGAGATAGCATAATATTTCTAATGACAAACATTTAGCAGTTTTACAAAACTAAATATGGCTTGAAAACAAATAAAAACATTGTCAACATTTAATGATTATAGAAATAATTAAATCGTTTCATGTTTATAAAATTTTGTTTCTGGTAAAAATATTCTCCAAATTTAACATTTTTGTTGTCAACCATACTAAAATTTTGATTGAGGTTAAACACTAAATTATTAAATTTAAACAGAAACGTTTTTATCATGAACACAGTATTATTAAAATCTATGAAAAATAACTATAAAAACTTAATATTGTTTTTATATTTACTAAAAATTTTTAAAAATAATAAACATTTCCTTCCCAAAAAAAAGCCTAAATTTATTTGTTCAACCAATAAATCACTTTTTAGGATGAAATTAAGAAATTAAAAATCGAATTTTCCAAAATGCACCTGAAAAATGCAGTTGCATTATAATACACATTTTTTAAACAGTATTTTTTTTAATTATGGGTTATAAAGAGGATATAATTGCTTCTCGATCGCTTTTTATCGGATTGCATTTGAAAAAGTTGTGAATACCTAAACCTTGCTACTTCGCACATTTTTTACCACTTTCTTTTACTATAAACAAAAACTAGAAAAATAAAAAGTTATTAGGTTTATTAGGTAAAAATAAAGTTATTTTTACCACGAATAGTTGGTAATTTAAATTTTAGCCAGCAAAAATAATAATTCAAGAACATATTTTTTAATTTTAAATGCATATTTTCCAATTTTAAGGTAAATTTTTATGAACAGAAAATACTTTTTTAAAGCATATTTTTGGTTGCCCTGAAAATAAGTATTTTGCATAACAATCTTAATTAACCCCTAATAGGCCTACTGAAATACTTACAAGTAATTATAAATTTAAACCAATTTCCATAAGTAATAAAATAATCAACAACTTTATTAAGTACAATGATAAAACTATATCTTTATTAAGTTCATTAAACGATAGTAATAGATATATGCAGATAGATTATATATTAAATAAACTTTACCTAAAAGAGAAAAATTAAACGGAAATTTCCGCTTAATATGTTTTAGGAATGAATAGCAGGTTTAAAAACAAAATCAGCTCATTCAAATAAAAAAAAAGGAAAAATGTATAATAAAAGACATTTCTGTTCATCCATTCATACCTTTTTATTTTATTATAAATTTCATCATTTTTATTTTTTTTATTTTTTTTTTTTTTGTTATTTTTTTTATGGTGCGAGTTTTGTATCTTTCACTTACAAACATATATACAGTGTTGCCAGTTTAGCCTTTTTTATTTTGCTTTTAGCCTCAAAATTTTCGTTTTAGCTTCTAGCCTTTTTTGATTCTTAAAACTACCTTAAAAAGGCTAAAATTTTAATATTTCAACGAAGAAAATAATTTATTATTTTCCATTAATAATTTTATTTTTTTGCAGAATCATCCATTTAAAAAATCGAAATAATTTATAGTTAATAAATGATTTCGTCTACGGCGCTTCGTTCTCCAAATTAAAAGGTATCTTAACTCATTTTGTGGAGTTACTAAATTGATTATTATACTTATTCAACCATAAAAAACTTTTTATGAAAATAATTAAATAATAATAATTTAATGCGAAAAATCTCATCTCCTGGCAACGCTGCATATATATACAGACGCACAAATATTTTTATAGAATATAGAATGGTTTGTTATCTTAATGAATAGATTATTATCGTTTCATGCTAAAATACAGTAATAATAATGATGATGTTTATCGTTGTTGTTATTGTAGCTGATGTTGATGTTGACAATGTTTAATGTTGACATTTATGAACAAACAAGAGGCGACCGTTTTCAAATAAAATGTAAATAAACTATTAAAAATAATAAAATAAAGTGTCCAGTAAATTCGAAAATTTTGCAATTTTATTTAAAATTAACGCACACACACATACTCATACACACATAAAACTTTTAACGAAGAAAATAAAAATACAAAAATTTATCACATGCAATTGTACTGACTGACACACAGTGATGTCAGATGGAAGAAATTTTCCCTCTTGTGGGAATTTTTGAAGCGGAGGGAAAAAGAGAGGGAATTTTAATTTTTGCCTAAATAAAGGGAATTTTTAAATTGTTTAAATTTTTCTCAACAAACGACTAAAAATAAGAATAAAAAATATAAAATGCAATATTATGAATGAATTCTTTTTTTAACTTGATATTTTTTAATTTTTAAAAATATTTCTTTGTGATCATTAAAATTAAATGAAATTATTTTTATGTAATGTACTTAGAGTGTGTGCCAAATGGTAGTAAATTATGTAGGAAAGTAAATTTTTGACAGTTATGAGGTGAATAAAATTTCGTTAGCCCATAGGACTATATAAATTATTGACAAATAAATTGAAAATTTTAACAATTATAAAATAAATAATAAAATAAAATATTTTAGAATCGTTGGCGCAATTTAATATTTATTTTATAAAAGTGTTATTTTTTCATTGAAACAAATAATTATTAAAACTATATTAAATATTCTAAAAATTTGTGAAGTTTTATTAAAAAAATATGTCAAAATTTAAAATGGAAAAAAGTTTTCATTTGGCACAGTCAAAGTGTAAAATTTGTTCAACATAGGAAAATTGAAAATTTCCACAGAACTTTGTTACCGTTTAGCACACGCTCTTACAAACAGAAAATAAACTTTTTGTTAGTTCTTTATTAAAAATAGTATTTTAAGGAGGAGGGAAAATAAGAGGGAAAGCTTTTTTTTTGGAAATATGGAAAAAAGGTAATTTTTATTTTCCTAAATTGTATCTGGCATCACTGCTGACACAAGACATTGACGCCGATTATTTTTATTTCTAATAAGACAGGCACGCAAGGCAGGCTCTTTGAAAGGTAAATCATAGAAAAAAAATACTAATTTAAATTCAGCGTCAGTGTTAGAAAATTTTTTGAACAATTTTTAAAAGCTAATAATAAATAATACAAATAAATATTCATATATTTGGCAATTATACAGAAGCACGTGTGCAATATTTATTTAGTATTTAGATGATTAAAATATAGACTAATAAGTGTGATAAATATTAAAGACTAAAAATAATATTTAAAATTTTTAAAAAAGATTTCTGCAGCATATTATATCAATCATTCTTGACTAAAAGAAATCGATATTATTTTATTTATTATAAAACAGTCAACCATTATGAAATGCATCTGCTTGTGCATTTGACAGCATATACTAGTTTCAATGGCTTTTATAAAAATTCTTATTAAAAAAATATTGAAACAAAAGCGGAACTTGAATCTGCCTTTTCTTTGGTTGTCATAAGAGTTCAAATGCATTCAAATGTATGCTGCAAATACTAAGTGTTGGAAAATGCGTGAAATTGATTGATGACATTTCAATAAAACGAGAAAATATGTTTGCAGCACTTGAACACATTCATGCATACATACATACATACATACATACATACATACATACATACATGCATACATACATATATACATACATACATACGTACATACATACAATTTGCAAAGATTACAACTGTAAATACAGTAAGAATTCATCAAATTCATACACAACAAGTGGTAATGACCTTTCCAGAGTCTAGCCTATGATGAATTTGAAAAGTTTTATCAAACTGTTTGTACTTAAAAAAATGTGAATGTTTTAAATAGAACATTATTCACATATAGAGGTTTTTTGAAAAACGAGTCGTTTTTTCAAAAAACACAAACAAATTGATTTGTTTTTTCATATATTTCAAAAACAAAAACACATCTCGATTCGAGTTGTTTAATTATTTAGCACACAAAAAAACATACTAAATTTCCACATAGGGAAGAAATTTTTAATATTTTTAGAACGTAGAAAAAAGAATTTTAAAAATTGTGAAACAGTCTAAGAACAAAAAATTAAAAATTATGGATAAAATATATATTTGTTCATAAATTTTATATGTTTAAAAATTTTATTTGTTTAATTAAAAAGTGTTTGTTTTATTTAAACCAGAAATTTGTGAAAATATATTGGCAACGAAAAATAACACAGGAAAAGGAAAAACACAATAAAATGATGTGTGAACAGTGATGTTTAAACTCGTTGTGTTTTTCAAAAAACAAGTAATGAAATTGAACTTCTATTAAACTTTATTTGTTTAGTAATTTCAAAGTTAAATATTGAGAAGAAAATGTTAAAGGGTTAAAGGTGCGATTTAAACCTTAGTATTGAATATTTCAAATATAAAATAAATTTATGAAAAAGAACAGATTACACTTTATAAATATTTGCGAGACCACAAAAAAGGCTGCACATTTTATGAGGTTTTGTTTTGTAGAAACAAGAATTAAACGAAAGAATTTGTATTTTTAATTTTAATTACGGTTAAAAAGATATTTGGGCTAGAATTTGGAAATTTCAGTTTTTGCCTTGACTTTTTTTTCGGATTTCCTCATATAATTTCCATAATATAATTTCCATAATATAAGTAAAAGTTTTTTTATTACACATTGTAACAAATGTCTCAATAATTCCAACGCAAAAAAGCATACCAATAGCCTAGTAAAACTCCCAAAGCATTTCCAAAGTTATTGTATGTTGTTGTTTTATAGACTACTAGCATTTTTGTACTTCTGATGAGAGTGGTAAAAGAATATCACAGTATGATAAAAGTGGGCGAAAAGGAGGCGTGTTACATATATTAAGTTTTATAATATACAGTATTTTCTATTGTCTTAGTAGCATTATGAAAGTAGCAAAAAAGATTTTTACTGAATGTGGGCTAAAAACTGGGCGTGTCAAAGGAATTATATTAATATTAATTACATATATATATTTTAATGTGACGATAAATATATTGCAAAAAATCTTATTAATGATAATGGTCGCATAAGGGGAGGGGTATTTAATAAAAATCTTACATAACATCTAAGAGGACCTCTGAATTCTATAAAACAATAAGTATCCACAAATACTTTTTGTTATTTTCACATATAATGATAAAAGTGCCCCAAAATATCCTAAGTTTAAGTTTTCATGACATCGAAATTCGAACCAATTTTGCAAAACCTTTGCAGATTTTATTAATCAGATAGTATACTATCATTTTGCGTTAGAATCATTAAGGCAATAACCCAAAATTTGTCGCATAATGTTTAAATACTAAAATTTAAAATTTTTAAGCAAAACTTCTTCCAATTTTTAAGTACGTAAAAAATTTAAAAAAAAAACACGACCCCATTGTGCTGCAGTTTGATTATAAGGTTTACATGGAGAGACAAGCGAACGGACGGTCATAGATAAATCGACTCAGAAGTGATTCTGATTTTTTCTGTGCATTATTAATATCAACACAAACGCACAATACCCAAACCACTTATGGTGGTGTATGGTATAAAACCGTTCGTATAAAAAACTAATTTTAATGTAAAAATTTTTCCATAGCTTTCAAATACAATTGCGTTCATTTTATACTAGTAATGACACTGGCACTGACATTAACATTGAAAAAAATCTACAAAGATGCCACAAACTTAAAAAAAATATTCACATTTTTCACTACAATGCGTACAATTGACCGTATTAGTTAGCAACTGTTGTACCAACTACAACAACAATATTAATTATAACTAACCAACAGGCGTATAATTAATAGTAGGATCTACTAGATAAACAATTGATTGATTGTTTGTTTGTTTGAATTATAAATGTGGTGCATTAAAACTATAACGAGGGTCATATTTAAAGTCATTACAAGAGAGCAAATCACAAAAAAAATTGTGCAAGAAAACGTACATTTCTTTTCATCTTTTAAATATTTATTCCCAGTTAAACTAAAATCTTTTTATAGAAATTAAGTTGTGAACAAATATTTAAACCAAAGCATATTTTACAAATCTTTTGTGTTGCCCTCGTATGTTTAAAGTAATATTGGAATTTAAGTATTTCTGAAGCCAAGTGTTATTGTAAGATATTCAACACTTCAATTATAAAAATCCTATAGACACAAAAATACCATAAAAATGTCCCAAGAAACCATAAATACACTGAGAAAAATAAATAATATTTTTTCTATATGTATTTAACCAAAGAAATTCATAAAAATTATTAATAAAAGATGTTTTAACTAAAATAGACATTTATGCGGAAGTTTGTAAGATAGCAAAAGACACTGAAAAACAAAAAGAAACAATGATACAAATATAATGGCTAGAATGATTTGCAGTTAACTTTCTTCTTCTAAAGCCAATAAAAAGAATTTTATAACAAAAACAAATGCAACAATATTCAAATTTAGAATAATGGTTTCGTTGAAATAGGAATTTATTTTGTTGATATTTGTCTACCCTCACTAACAATTCATTATAATCACAGTGTATTGTATCAATATAGCAACCAGTTGTACTCGTATAATTTTCAATTGAACATAGAAACAATTTTTTTTTATTTTTTATCTTTTTATTTTTAGTTGCTTTATTATAGTGCGTCAGTATGTGTGTTTATGTATTTAAATTCTTTATTTACACAGACTTGTCACAATTAATGCATTAACTTGACTTACAACAGCCAACATTTTGTTTGTACGTTTTACTCTACGCTAATGCTACTATAGCTACTCTCTTACACATGCTTTTGTCAATAGATGATTTTAGTGAATAGATCCAATTGTTAAGACTCCAGAAGCTAGGTCAGGCACGTCAATGTTATTGATTGTTGTCAACAACATCATCATCGTCAACACTATCATTGTTGTTGTCGCACTCATGATGTGTGACAACAATTTGTTTCATAATTTTTGCCTTCTATTGTCTGTATTTGTTCGTAATGTATTTATTACAGTTTGTTTTGTAGTCGACATTTCGTTGATGTTATTTTTTTTAATTTTTTGTCTTTTTCATATATTTTTTTTTTTTTTCTTATTTTCTGGTCTAATCAAATAATCATTTTATAGGGTTTTAATTGCTTATGACCATGATGACAAGCAACTTTATTTTTTATTTTTTGTAATTTTTTCTTGCTATAAACAAAACAGTTTTCTTTTATAATTGTTGTTGTAATAGTTGATGCAGTATATTAAGTTGTTCAGTTTGTTTGTTCTGCTCTTAGAAAGAAACCTTGCTTGTGCAAAATATTTAAATTTTAATGCCTTTGATTTATAAATAAAGTTTTTTTTTGCTTATGAGTTAGTACTCATTGAAATCTCGTTATTATATAAGTATCTGTTGAACATAAACTCGACTATATCACTATGTATTGATGTATATTTTTAACTTATCGTGAAACGTTTAAAACCATTGGTTAAGACCACCAAATGCAATTTTAAAACCAATGTTATATGAATATTTATTATATTAAGATATTCTTTATAATTTCGATTAGTGTTAGAATTAAGTCGTACAGTTAATAAAAATCATTGAAATGAAATCAGAATATTTCGAGTGGCATGATTTTTTTTTTTTAATAATACCTATAAATTTTTTTCATAATATTAAATAATACGTTATTCTGGAATTATTATAGGAATTTCTAGAAAGAATTTTATTTACTAGCTATAGGCTAAAAAATAAAAATTGCTCTCCCGCTATTAATTTATTAATTTTTTATTAATTTCATTAGAAAAATCTCGTTAGTTAATATTCCATAATATATAATATAAATTATAATTGTCATTAATTTAAAAGATTATCAGCAAAAAAGGCATTAAAATGTATAAATATTTAAAGTCATTTATTAATTACAGAATAATTAATTCTATTAACAAGTTTATAAACAGAATTGCAATATCATTAAAAAATTATTTAAAAATTTGTTTAAAAGATTCTAATATTTTATAAAATTAACAAACTGTAAGTATTGTTTAAACCTAAGTAACTGTTTTTTTATAAACTACGGCTTTAATTTAACTACCTTTAGGCATAAAATATCAATGTCAATTAATTAGCAAAAAAAACAATTCTAATACAATCCTATTATTGTACATAAATACTATGTTGTTATTTAGTAAAAGGTATTGCTCTCCTGGTAGCAATTTTCTAAGAGAAACTTGATTACAGAAACGATTACAGGGGAATATATACAAGGTATGATTTTTGTTAGAATTAGGGAACTAGTTAAGTAAGCAACAAATTGAATCTAGCAGAGTTTATTGCTTTTTATATACTGGTTCTCTATTTCAGCAGTTTCAAAAATCAATAAAAATATTTGTGCATTTTTGACAATAGAACTTAATTCTAAATTACAAATTTTTCAGGGGAGCTAAAAAAGTGCACAGTGTATCAAGAAACAATTTCTCAATAATTCTAAAAAAAGATTTTTCAAAGTTAAAGAAATTCGAACAATTTCGATTTTATAATTTCTTAAAGTTCGATTTTTATAAGCATTTCTTCAGTATAATTTGTAATAAAAAACATTTAAACAATTTAGTCCAAATATTATTATATGTTTTTGTTATTTTATAGAGCACTACCATTATTATACAAGATTTTTATTGGATGCCAGGCCGTTTTTGCGCCCATTTTTGTCATGATATTGTTTTTTTTTTTTTTTATTTCACTATCTTATCAAAAGTATTCAAATTTTCTTTAAAATCTTGATGGCAGTGCTAAAAAATATCACAATAAGTAGCAAAATTTATTTACTGCTAAAAGTGAGATAAAAATTTGGCGTGGCATCTAACTTATATTTTAATCTGTATTTGACTTTATATATGAACTAAATTTCATTTAAACTTTCAAAAAGAAATGTTTAGAAAAAGTGGGCGTGTCATTTTTATTACAATATTTTTCACCAAAAAATCCAAACCGCTTATTCACAATCTAATACAAAATATATTTTGTCAAAAACTGAAACAATTATAACTGTAAAATAAATTGCCAATTGAAAAATAGATTCTGGTTCTCTTAAAAAAAAATGGCAAAATTCGTAAAAAATAATATTTTATTTTTACCAACATGAAAATCTACTTTTTACTTTTATTTTTCAATTAATATAAATATCTTTACTATTCAAAATGTTTTTTTTTTTTTTTTTTGTTAAAAAAAATATGTGAGGGATTTTTATATTTTAATAATAATTTTCAACTTTTGTAAATAATATCACAAATGACATTTAGATTTTTTATTTCGATCAAAATGAAAAAAAATTAAACAAATATTATTTTTTTTTATAGAAATATAAATGAAAAGTTGTTTTTTTAATATTAAATTCCGGTCTATGTTAAAAATAGAAAGACAAAAATACTTGCGAGCAGTGCTGCCAAATTTTCCGCATTTTGCTTATTTTTTACCCTAAAAAGTGGCAAGTTGCCGAAATGCCAATTTTCCTCAGTCACAGAAACAATATATTGTGAATCATTATTTAGGAAGTTAAAATATTTCAAAGCCAAATAAATTTGATAATTTAAGAAAAACTTTTATATTTCCTAAATGTTTGTCTTCCAATTTGCACCAAAAATTTAGTATTTTTCATATCACCGATTTTTTACTGATTTTTCGAATGCCAAATGCCGATATTTTTCTTGCTTCCAAGTTTAAGTAATTCAATTCGAATAAAATCTGTGTAACTATAATTCTCATTTCTTACCAAAAACAAATTGTACTTTTCTTATTACAAACATGTGTTTTGTATATGTTTTAGAAGAAACTTTTAACTCTTATAAATTCTGAACTTCCTTAGATATTAAAAAATAGAGATCCTGCACTTGAATAAATATTTTTCCAGTGTTATACTTTTTATTAAAATCGGATGTTTGTCGTAAGATTTTTTCGTTTTAGCGTGTTTTTCGTTTATGAGTTTTTTCAGTTTAGCGATTTTTTTTTTTTTTTTTTGTTTAAGCAATTTTTTAGTTGTGAGAATTTTTTTCATTTTGGCGTTTTTTAGTTTTGCCTATTTTTTTACTTTGCCGTTATTCTGTTATGGCAATTTTTTTCGTTTTTGGGTTTTCCTCGTTTTTACATTCCTTTTTGATATTTTTTTTTTATTATTATTTTTTTTTTTTTTTATTTCGCTATTTTTTGCGTGTTTTTCACACACAATGAAACAAATTGTCCAAAATATTTCATATACAAGCAATCGCCAAATTTTACAAATTTATTAAGTAAATGTTAAGACCACCTAGTTAAATAATTGTTTTTTAAATCGGCCTATACGGTATTTGTGTTATTAGTTACAGCAAAAGCATTAAAGAAATTGTTTGAATTGTTAAATAATTATTCTTCGTATTCACAAAGGTAGATGAAATTGTTTTCTATTGCAATAAATAGAAATTTTAAGAATAAATTTCAGACATTTATATATTTTGAAAGAAATATTTATTTTGAAACATGTTTTATGATTTGAGTCACTTTTAATACAAATAAAAATTAAAAAAAAATCAGTTGTCAAAAGTAAACATGCTCCTTACAACTACGTTCTTTTTGGCCGATTAAATTGCCCTGCTTATACATAATTAGTATTTCTTGTTAGCTTTTATATTAAATTATACATATATGTATATAACATATAATAAATATATTTTTTTATTTGTAGTTGTTAACAAAATAATAACTACGCCGCACAGTGGCTCCGAATCGTTTTTCATTAGTCAAAATTCTGTAACTTTTGAATCGATAGAGATATTTTAGAATTTTTTTATGGAGAGATATTTTCTTGAATTTTTCTCCAGTTTTTTCATTAAATCGATTCAGCAGTTGTTGAGAAATTCTAGGCTAAAGTTGAACTTCTAATTTTTAAAGTATTTAGTATGAAAATTCGGATTTTTTTTTTTTTTTTTATTTTTTTGTATTAGCTTTTCTTATAATAAAAGTTATAAGCAGATAAAAAACATTTTAATAATATCCAGGAAAATTTTGTCAACAGGTTCCCAGTTTATCAATAACAGAACAAGTTCTACAAGAATCGGTTGTTTTTGGAAAAAATTACGTTTTTTTTAATGTTTATTTTGCTTTTTATTTAAATAATATTAGGGGAAAAAATTTTTATTTTTTATAAAAACTAAATGTTTTTTAATGTTTATTTTATTTTTTACTTAAATAGCAATAAAGGAAAATTATAATTATTATTCATTCGGTTGGAAATATTCCACATTTAGTTCTATATCTTTTCTGTCCTCTAGCAGCTCTTTTGCTTTTGCTTCTTCCTCTAAGTCCCGATATTCTACTTTTCATTTACTTTGAATGCTAGAGGTGAGCGAATCTGACGTTGCCAGTAATATATTTGTAGAATTTCGTGGTATTGTGCTCTCTATAAAATCTTTAATTCTTATTCCTTCTTTCCTGGGCTTCCTCTAATAGATCTGACATCTTCTCCATGATAAAGGATTTTGTGAACTGTTGCAAACATATTTCTCCATGGATATTTGGATATATTCGTGCAGTTTCCTTATAATCACCAAATTTTCTGGCATCAATTTGTTCATTGCACATAAGTACATCGATAATTGTTTTAAATTTTGATATAAGATTTGTATCAACACCTGTTATTTCAGATGCTCTTTTGGGATTTAAAAAGAACATTCTTGCTGTGCTCCCTTGGTTAATATATAATCAACCCATGTTTGAGAAATTCGTCCTGAACATGTTTCTTTTTTAAGATTCTTAACTACTTATTGGTGTCATTGCTTCTTATTGATCCTTATTGTAGATTTAAAATTCAAACCATAACTGATTTTTAGTATGTGTTCAATGAAAAATTGTTGAGAGTAATTTCATTCAAATGGAAAAAGTGTTCTGCAGAAGAGTCCAAACAGATACAAAGTATATATGGAGTTCAAGAGGAAACTTTCGCCTTTCTTCTTGTAGTAAAATTTGTTTAACCTCTTTTGACCCTCAAAAGTTCTATTCCACTAAAATTCAAATTTGACTAAAATAATTACCTGAAAAAACATTTAATAACACACAGGTATAAACGATACAGTGAAACATCATACCACATCTTACCCCACCAACGTAATAAAAAAATGTAGCCAATTATCGATAATAGTTTGCGAGTAATAATAATTAACTTTTGATCAAATTTACAAAAATCACTTTTTTTATAAAATTACATAAAATATTTGTCTTTAACACCATGCCAAGCACATAATTAGCAATATTTTGCTCTAATTTTTGTTTGCTATTGAATGGCTTTAAAATTTTGGAAATCGGTTTTAAAAAAATTGGACTTTTGCCCACATTAAATATAAATATAATTTAATTTATTAGACAAATGTTTTCGTAAAATTAGAAAATTTTCCAATATTTAATTAAATCTGCATATTAAGTTCAAATCTTTTATAAATTATACAAATTAAAAATTAGTACTCGTGTTATTTTCCTAAAAAAAATATTTATAAATAAAATAAAATTTTCCAAAAAATCATCAAATTAATATAAGTCTTTTATATTAGTTAAATATATAAAAATATAATACACTTTTTATGATTTCCCAAAAAAAAAAGATTATTCAATTTAATTTTTTTCACCCATACACATACATGTATTTAATAATATAGAACTAGCTTTTTTCTTATATGATTCGACATCTACTTTACGGAGCACAGTAGGATCAATTGCAAAATTTTTGGTAATAAATCTGTATCTCCTAAACTACTAGTCAGATCAGGGTGTCAAAGTTGACCTTCGAGTGTAGCTTATCGCGTGTTATTGTAGGGTGACTAAAAATGATTTTTCTGAATTTCAATATTAAATTCGATCCGACCAGTACTTTTGGAATTATTTACTTATTACCAGAAATTTTACGTATGGCCCCACTGTGCGAGGTCATGGAGGCGAATATTGTATAAGTTTCAAACGGAATGACAAACTTATAAATATATATATGTATAGTATATCTTAACCAAGAATTTATGCTTCGTGTGAATTGAAAGTTATTCCTGCACAAAAAGGATAAACTAATTAATATTTTAAAAAATGCCTTAAACGTAGAATATAACTATAAATGCAAGCAATACTTTTTCAATGTATAAACAAATTTCTAAAAGGGATTTTCGTATTGCATACATACTATATTTAACTATGATATATATATACTTCTTATACCCACTTTTAAAAAAGAATGAGGGTATATTGAGTTTGTCATTCGGTGTGTAATATGTCGAAATAATCATCTAAGACCCCATGAAGTGTATATATTATAGATTCTCGTGAAAATCTAAGACGATCTAACAATGTCCGTCCGTCTGTCCATCTGTTGAAATAAGGATAGGGCCCAGGGCGGTCCGAAATTATTCACAAATAATTCTTTAATACAATGTATACTTGGTATTGAAAATCGGTTAATAAAAAAAAGTTATGGGCCAAAAACTAGAAAATGTTACTGTCCGTCGTAAATCCATTTACCTCTTTTCCGCCAATATCCCTCAAAAATAGAAGCATGTACGACAATGAAATTTTGAACAAATATTTCCGCACACTTTATCGACTATCTCTCATATAAAGTGAAATTTTAAATTATGGTCGCACAAAAAAAGTTGCAGATGGTGGATATAATAAATTCGACCAAGCCGAATTAACATTTTTACTTATTATAAATATTTAGTGTAGTATTGAGAATGTGTTGCTAAGTAAATTTCAATGTTTATGTCAATTTATTTAGTTTGAAAGTTTTCAAGTTTATAATTCTTTAAAAATATGTGACAGTTGCATAAATACTTTTAGCAATACTCAGAAGAAATATAAAATGTACAATATAGAAATTTCAAAATAATTCTAATCAATTTCTAAGACTTCATCATTTGCTGATTTGTCTACGATATGTGGAATATAAACTTAAAAAGAAAGCAAAACTACTTTAAAACTTCATAAAAATTATAGAAAACATTTAATTCAAACAAAAAGAGTAAAAAACAAGGTTCACATATACGTTCAAGCTCAAGGCAAAAATGCATTGAACGCACGTTCTGAGACCAATGAAAAAAAAATGTATATAAATTAAAATAAAAGATCTTATAAACAATTTGCTCAAAAGATTAACAATATTATTTTAAATCTTATATTTGTTATTTTTTAGTTGTTTTTTGTTTTTGTTTTTAAACAAAAATATGAGTAAAGACAATAAAAATATTCGTACGACTATGAACTAAAGTTAATATATTTCATATATAAAAAATTATGTAAATAAATAACGTAATTCTCTTCTTTTTTCTTCCGAAGTGTTAAAAGTTCTAGCCGCAGTTTTATTTGCAATTGTCTTATTTGTTTAGTATTTACCTTTTAACAATATTAATAACAAAAACCAAATTCACAAATGAAAATCAAAATATTTAAACAAAAGATCGTGCGATGATGAAGAAGACAAGAAAAATGCTATTAATAGCTTTTGAAGGTATAAAAACAAACGCCAAAGATTAAAATAAATAATAAGAAGAAAATAAAAAATTGCAACTAATTTTAAATGTGGTGGAAATAAACTGAGATTAAAAATGCAAATTTATACAAATACAGTAAAAGCTATAGAAAAAAGACAACAATATAACTATGATTTAATAGTTGATTATACAAGTTTTAGGAAAGCTTATTTCTTTAATTATAAATTATTGCTTAGATTTAGCATTGAGATTTTTCCACAATAACGAAAGTTATTTTTTTTTCTAATAGAAAATATATCATTATTCATTGGTCATTTTAACTATTCACATTTTGCATTGTTATCAATAATTTTAGATATTTGTCATAAATGCAATTTTATCAATTGCTACTAAAGAATAGTGTTTCCTCAAACAAAATACCATGAATTGATAAAAAACAAAAATTCCTTTATTCCCGACTAGATAATAAAATATGTCAATATTTTATTATTGATTTTAGAAAAAAAAATTGTAAAATATGGTATAAATTGCAAGCATTTACAGTTGTTATTTATAAATAAATTTTTTAAATTCTATGTATTTATAAATGTTCAGAATGTCCATTTGCTAAATATTTTACTGTTTCATTTGAATTCATTGTCAAATAGTTAGTTATTCGTTTCATTATTTCAAGTTAAGTAACACAGTAACACATTGTCGAATAGTCAGTTAGTTATTCGTATTTCAGGTTAAGTAACACAGGGCAACAGTGATTTTGTGATTCGGAATTCTGCAATCAATTTGAATATACGAAATCATGAAGTTCTAAGATCATAAATCAGTTTTTTTGAATTGACTCTAATTCTTGATATAAACCGCCTAATATAAAATTAAGGTCATTGGTCCACTACGTCTTGTCCGATTTTGTTAAACAATATACTAAAAAATTAATATCTAAATAGCTTTCAAGTTTTATTACTATTATTTTTTAAATGTTCCATAGTTAATAATATTTTCAAAAAACTTAATACAAAATTTTAATTTTTTTGTTTTTCAAAAAATTAAAAAAAACTAAAGTAACAAAAATTATTACTTTTATTCTTTTTTCGTAAAGCTAAATATGTTACAAATAAAACGAGATATCCATTCATAACTGTTGACAATATTCCCAATTAACTTATTGTAATTCATTTGCAAAATATATTGCTATTATTATTATTATTATTATTATTATTTATGATTGAGATACCACTACTTAATTGTAAATTAAGTCAAAATTTATACATGGATTTAAATTAAATATGACTCGTTTGTTTTGCACCGTATTTAGATTTGTATCCAAGGAATAAAATTTCATATTTTTAT
Organism: Protocalliphora azurea; assembly: GCA_932274085.1. Taxonomy (NCBI): domain Eukaryota; kingdom Metazoa; phylum Arthropoda; class Insecta; order Diptera; family Calliphoridae; genus Protocalliphora; species Protocalliphora azurea. Next base: position 3,725,313 of record OW026519.1, read on the forward strand.
TGTTTTCGATTTTTTATAAATTAAAGAAAAACATTTTTTTTTTTTTTATTTATTTTGCACGAAATTTATTTTTTTCTTAACATCTAAACTATTTGGCAGATTAATTAAAGGAAAAAGGTAGATGATTTGAGTCCCATTTTTCTGAAATTTCATTTAAGGAAATCGGATAAATTTTTCTCAGGATATACAGCAATATGTGGAACAACCCCTCAGACTAGAGTCAATTCAAAGAAAAAGTAATTTATAGAATTAGAACATCAAGACTACGTGTATTTTAAATGACTGAAAAATCCCGTGGAACAGACAAAAAACGTTTCTTTTTTTTGTCGCCCTGAGTAATTTGTATCAAGATGAATTTCAGTTATTTATTTTTTCTTTATTTCTTTTAGTTTTTGTATTAAATAACAAATTAATTTTTAACTGTTTATCAATATAACTGAGGACAAAAGTCAATTTTTTGTCAACATCTAGAATTGGGGTTCTCACCAGCAAAAGCTTACCGGCTCCCTGAGACATCGCAATTCAAGAATGACCCACTCAAATTTGTGTAATAAATCAAAGGTTTGCAATATGATTTTAAAAAAGTTTTGTTCAAACATAGACCAAATGTTAATTTTAAATTCTCTTTCTAACTTCATCAAAATCAGAAATTTTCAAATCATTCTTAAACCTAAGAATAAAAAATTTTCAAGATAAAATATTTGCCAACTGAATCTCATATTATTTTTAAACAAGTCAGAATTTTCTAATTTAGATATTCAATTTATTAGGTTTAGAATTTATTGGGACCATTTTAACAAATAATTTTAAAAATGTAAGAGATTCGGTGTAATTTTTTAAAATAAAAGGAATAATTTGTTATTGATATTACACATAAAAAAAATGCTCATAATTTTTTATTAATTCTGACAAAAATCTGCAAGTTTTGAAATATTTAGAACTATAAATTATTTTTTTAATTTTAAAGCCGCATTGAAATTACATTTAAGAATTAATTTTGAATCAATTTGATAACTAATACAATTCCCAATTTGTGAATTCTTCTTTTTGTTGAGGAAGTTATTATTTGAAATTTGAGAAGATGTTTAATTAGGTATTACAATTAATTTGAGATAATAAAAAATATATATAATACAAAAAATGTGATTAAAATATTGTCGGTCTGGCTGCCCTGTATTCCACTTGGACCTAAAAATATATTGATTTAATTGGGCATAATTAATTTAATCATACACACGTATATTGTCATTTGATTACTTTCGACCCCTATATGAATTAATCAATTCGACGAAATCTTTATTAAACTTTAATACATTTTATAAGTAGGTTGGAATTATTTCCCCTTAAAAAAAAATGATTTAAATTTTTAATTTAAGTAAATGCTCTTCGCGATCTTCCTAAAATGTTTGTATGGCAACTTGTGGGTAGCGGATCCCCATTAATCTAGACAATAATTTATTCTGCACTATGGCAAAGATGTGAACAAAAATAGCATTTTAAATAACATTTATTTATTTTATTCATGCATTATAAAAATAAAATACATTTAGTATTTCCAAAAAAAAAAAACTATCCCATAGTGATTTTATTTTGTCAATTTTATAAATAGGTTAATTAATATTTCTCTGTAAATGGCTTAAAATAATGTCTTTATAATATATATATTGTTGTTGCTATGTTAATTTGTTATTTCAAATTATAAGTCATCATATCGAAAAGTTTTGATTAACATCTTTAAAAGATTTCATTCATCTTCTTCTATATACTTTTTCATTTCATTTAGGGGCTTAAATTAATTTAAATACTTTTATAATTGTCTATTCGATATTTTCTTATATTTTCGATTTATTGCTATTGTCATTTTCTATGGATTTCATAGAGAGAATTTTTGCATACTTTTAATTGTTGTCAATAGCTAGAAGATATTTTTTCATTTAATAACAATTTGTTTTTGTTTTCATTAGCTGTTTGTTTTCGTATGCTTCTGCTGCTTATGCTTTTGTTGTGTTTTCAATTGATTTATTATGGGTTTAAAAATGTAAAACCAAAACAGTTTTTCTTTCATGAATTGGCATAATAAAAAAAAATTGTTTTTCAACGCATCTTTTTTATTTCAATGTTTTCATTTTCTTAATTAGCATTAACTTTTTGAATCGGTGTGCTTTTTATCGCAATTTTTAAATTAAATAATTTTTGTGCACACAGAAATATGTTTTAATAAAATTATTTATTTTTATTGTAATATAATGTGTGAGTACTGATCGTGTGTAGGCCATTAAATATGATCTATGAATATATGTATTTATTAGCCACATTGGCATTTTCCTTAAATTATTTGCCAAAGTTTCATTTATTTATTTATTTATTAATACAAAGAACACCTTAACTTTCCTACGAAGTATACCTTTTTTTATAAGCATTCATACAATAACATATTTAGAAACGGTCCCAATAAACTTCGATTCAAACTTAAGAAAATTTATGGAAAATAGCATATTTCTCAAATTATATTCGAAGCTAAAAAAATATGTGATGAAATAAAGAAGAAAATTTAACAAATTTCCTATCAAATTATAATGTAAGATTTTTATAAAATTTTCAAATGATATAAAATATAAAGTTATGTTTTTTTTTATATTCAGTTTATTTTATATTTTTTCATTGTTAGGGTCTGTGTGAAACGATAGAAAGGTATGCCTGTTAGTAAATTGTTGATAGTTATGGGGTGAATAAAATTTTACTAGCTTATAAGGCTAGTAAAATTTTTTTCGACGTTTTAAAATAAATAGAAAAATTTCAATCATACTCGTATATAAAATATTTAGAAAATTAAAATTTAGTTTTCAATCCTTTAAGTTTTAAAGGATATGTTCATGAAACGTCCAAAAAATTTGATTTGAGAATACAAAGGAAGCATTTTATAATTTTCGTATATTTTGAATTTTCTTATATACACATTTTTCTAATAATAAAATTTAAATATTTTTTAATATTTTTTAAGTTTTCATTTCACAGAGTACAAGTAAACATTTTTTTTTTTTTACCGTAGAAAAATTGTTTTTTTTACCATAGAACTTTTCTACCGTTTCACATTCTATTAAGACAATATTCAAATATTTTTCACATTTAAAAAAGTTTTAATGAAGTTTAAAACTTCATGTTTGTTCAAACATAAAATATAATACATACATTTAATATATTACATAATATTAAAGAAAATATTTGTACGTAATTGTGCCCCAATAAAATGGACAAATACAGCTATTATGGTCCATGAAATACGATGAATAATATGCCTAAAATTGATGAAAATAAAATTTCCTTTCCCACCTAATGTAAAAAATATATCAAACTATCATTTATGCATACAAAATTTCAGTTTTCAAAATAGTTTAGAAAAATATATTTTTCATGTTTAATTCAAGTATATTTTTATTTTTTAAAAAACGTTTTGAAAATATTTGATACTGCGTTTATACCAAAACAAAACCAATGGGTTTTGACGAAAACTACATTTCAGAAACTAATTCTTTTACATACCTAGTTTTTTCACCCAATATGGTTTTTCTTGACGTTTTTATTTCTTCACTCATTAGTTTTCTGCACTTAATCGACTTACATTTTATATAAAAAAATTATAAAACATCACTTGTTTTTAGTAGTTTTTATGTAGATTTTCATAAAAACTGGTTGAATGGATCCAAAAACTACTGAAAGTAAACTCAATTCACTCTATTCTCACAGCTTGCATGTGAAATTTAAAATAGTTTTCAAATGAATAAATATTAAATTTTAAATATTTTTGCTTATTGGGGTGATAGTGCAAAATTATTTATGTATGCTATCTTATCTTTTATCACAATAGTTGAATGAATTCTTAGCTGCTATAGAAAACACAATAATAATTTCATCATCATCGTATACGTTGGCCATTTCTATAAATAAACAATATTAGAAACGTAATCCAAATTAGAGTATTGCGTGGATATCCAAATTTATTGCCTCGCATTAGTCATGTACAGAGTCGAGAGTGACAAAATATTAACATTTGTGTCTTGTTTGATTGGTTGGTTGATTTGTTTGAATTGCCGTTACTTTGATGTGTGTTTTTTTTTTTATACTCACTATTAAAACAGATGGAATATATATTGGTTTTGCCATTCCATGAGTAACATGTCGAAAAAAATCATTTAAGATCCCATAAAGTATATTTTGGGTGCTGCTAAGATTCTGAGTCGATCTAGCTATGACCGTCTGTCCGTCTGTCTGTTGAAAGCAGAATTTGGCTTGGGAGGACCCCCTAGGGGAACAAAATTTAACTCAAATATTTATCTTATATAAGGTTTGTTTAGTATTGGAAATTAAATTAATAAACTTTGAAACAAATTTTGTATAGTTAGTTCGAGGATCAATATAAACTAGAAAACTAAAAATAGGCGTGATCTGCCCACTTTACCGTCCACCTCCCACATAAAGTGAAACATCGAAATTTTGTACAAATAGTTCAAGGACCAATGTAAACTCGGAAACAAAAAATGGGCGTCGTCCATATAAGGTAAAATTTTAAAAAGTTGCAGATGGTGGGTATATAGATTCGGCTTGGCCGAAAGAAACAAGGAGAACATAACATTCTACCTTGTTTTTTTTTTTTTTTTTTTTTAATATTCTGTCATAATTTTCAATAAAGTATAATAATTTTATGAGTTATGAACATTTAAGGAAAAAGTTTGCTTCAAATTATTAAGCTTAATTTTTATTTTCATTCTTAGCTTATTGAGGTCACCTTTTAAAAAAAAATTGAGATTAATTTAATATTCTGCACCAACTATATAGTGAACAATTGATTGAACTTTTTAATTATATTATATCCTAGAATGGTTGAATAAAATGACACAACCTAGAGGAACAAAATAAAAATATTCTAATTTTCTCCCCCATGGGCAACCAAAAATATGCAAAATCATATTTTTTTCCTGAGCTTCAAATGAATTAAACTGTTAGATATTTATCCGTTTTGGGCAATTATAAGAATTTTGGCATCGATTTGCTACAACATATTTTTTCATATTTTATATTTCATATTTTTGTTATATTTCTATAGAAAAACCTTTTTGTGGATAGATCGAAAAACAATTTTGTGGATAGATCCTGCAAAGTGGGCCGATTGCACTACTTGTCGGTTCGAATTGAAATGCGTAAGAAAGTTACAAAGGTTGATCTAAGCTTTCAGAAAAATTATCTTTTAGTCACCGTACAATGTTATACGGTTTGAACTGCAGGGTGTATTAAAAATATAGATATTTTTAAAATGTTTATTATGTTTACTGATATTATTTTATTGATTTGTAATAACAAATAATATAAAAATAAAAAGTCGTATCGCTCTTCTATATTTAGAGGATTATGCTGAAAATTTCTATTTTTTGAACTATTTACTGAAGTTTACCTTATTTTGGATAAGGGAAATTTTTCTTATGATAAACGTCAAAACTAAAATTGACTTTATCTAGATTTTGATAATAAAAAGTATTTTAAATCAACTGAAAAATATAAAAATTTCAGTTCTAAGTAAGTCTGGTGTTACTAAAATCATAAATTAGAAATTTAAAAAACTAAATTTAAAGCTTTATCAGATTATAATGAAAATGAGAAAAACTTTAAAATAATTTAGGACCTGATTCAGTACAAGAGTATTGTTTACAAATTTGTAAGAAAATTACTCAAAAACCACTTTAAAATATTTGTAATTTTCTACAAATTTTATTTTCAAACAATTTGATTGTTGTAACGAATCTGGCCCTAACTAAGATTCCTCGAGCAAATATGAAAAATGGGAAAAAATGGGTTGCTATAGTAAAAAAAATGAAAAAAGAACATTTCATAGAAAAACTGGTTGTTTTCGAATATTTCGAAAACAAAAATTATTCGAAACCAATCGGTTTCAAAAAAAACCGTTTCCGCTTGCAGTTTTTGAATACACTAGTTGCTATATTTCTAAAATCTAAACAAGATTTTAATAACCACATAAATATATACCCTATTTAACACTAAAATGGTTCCCGCTCGCTCAAAAATGTAGACAAGAGACGACATTTTATGAAAATAGTCCAAATTTTCGGAATCATATTTACTAAAGTGCACAAAAAAACATGTTGACATATGTTTATTTAATTTTAATTTTAATGTGATTTATTAACAATCTCTACATGTCACAAATCTCATTTTGATGTCTGGGGTAAGCAATTATTATATTTATTATACATTTCCAAATCTAAAATAAATTTTTCTCAAAAATAATAAATACTAAAATTTATAAAATTTTCAGTTCAATTTCTACCATTTTTTAATTATCTAAGAAGTGTTAACAAAACATAAAAAATACATATTTACCTATCCACCGATATATGCAAAGTCTGTCTATATAGCTTGTTAAACATAGAAAATATAGTAGCATAAGACCAGATATCTCGGAAGGACTTTTACACTATAGCATATAATATATATCCAGTGATTTTTCACAGTACTTTCATTTCATAATTTATTCATTTGTGAAAAATAATAGACAAACATATTTTTGTAATTCCTTTTACGCTCACAATAGTTAAGTGTTTTAGATGTTATAAGCAGGGTTGTCAGATTTTTTGAGCCTCTGCGCCAAATTGTTAATCAGAAATCGTCAAAAATCGCCAAATTTAAATTTTATTTGTTTTTTTAAAGAAAATCATATAAAATATTAAAAATGTGGTACAATTTTTAGTATTTAAAATGTCGAATAATTTATAAATATAAATTCAGCTTTAACAAAGCCAACGATAATTGCAATATCTAACAATAATTGAATACAAAAAAAAAAAAAAAAAAAAAAACAACTTAAAATACACTTTTATGAAATATTTCAGGTCAACAATTTTTAGTTTTTAAAAGAATAATTCCAACATTATATAATAATATTGGTCCCATTTAACTTATAAATTGTTTCAAAGAATTAATTTACTCATGAACGTTTCTCTTTTATTGTGACCAAAATCATTAATATCCTTAATAAATATGAAAGATAATAAGCAACAAATTATCAAATATTTACTACATAAGTGTTGTAAAATATATTTTTTGGGTGTAAAATTTCGTAAACTTAGTTGAAGCTATTTATAAATTAAATAGTCGATTTGTAGTAAGAAAATTTTATAGTTTTTCTCCACAAATACCTACTTAATAAAATTTTAAAAATTAGCCAAACAAATCGCCATATATTTTTAAATCGCCAGAAAAGTTTTATGTCAAAGAGTAATAAGAGACGAAACTAATTGTCAAAAGCCTAAGTCGGTTGTCAAAAACCTAACTCATACAACAACAAAATACATTTTGTTGTTGCAAAAAAAAAAGATAATCAAGCTTTCATTTCTACAAAACAACAATTTTTTTCAATTGTCAACATAGAGTTTCGTCTTTATGTGTTGCCGTTTGGTTACATTTGGTACATTTTTCATAACTTTTCAAAGCTCCATGTAACATTTATAATTTTTTGTTTTTAAATTCATTTAACGTTCATGCAAATATTTACCAACATTTCGAACAAGTTTTTTGAGACTTTATCAAAAATTACCTCCTAACACATCACTTCTATTGAGAGAACAAAATTTGAAATATGCTTTTTTTTTGCGTGACAGTTTTCTGATTTTTGTGAAAATTTTTATTTTTTATTTCGATTTTTTAACACATTTTCGATCTACAAAATTACACATAAAGTAACTTTAGCTATGTTTTCATTAAAAACAGTATTACAATCAAAAATATAAAAGACAATTTTTTTTTGTCATTTATTTATTTTTAAAGACGCAGTATAAAAGATTTATTTTTTTATTTTTATACTGTTCCTCTTTATTTTTAGCAAATACAGATTTTTATGTAAAATGAATTATTTTCTTTGCGTTATCAAGATAAACTCATTTTGTTATTATTTTATTTTCTATATTTAAAGTGATGGATCTGTTGTGACTTTTATCATAAAAGTTGAATCATTCTATTTTCACTTTTATATTTTTTGAAGCAAAATGAAAGCAATTGCCAAAACGAAAAAAACGCTAAAATAAAATAGACGCAAAAACGAAACACAATAAATTTAAAAAATATAAGAAAAGTCGCTGAAACTGAAAAACCCCAAAATAGGAAAAAAACGTAAAATAAAAAAATTAAAAAAATCTAAACGGAAAAAATTGCCAAATATTTATTAAACAAAAAAAAAAAACAAACGAAAAAAATTTAAAGTAAAAAAAACGTAAAAATAAAAAATCGCCAAATTCTAAAAAAAATATTGTAAACAGAAAAAAGGATAAAACACCAAAAAGAAAAAATCCCAAAGACGGAAAAAATAGCCAAAACAGAAAAATTCCCAAAAAAAAATCGCTGAAGCGAAAAAACCGCTACAACGAAAAAAGCTCAAAAACAAATCGACAAAATGAAAAAAAAAACTGCCAAAATGAAAAATTCACTAAAACAAAAAAAAAACGCTAAAACGGAAAAACCGACAAAAGAAGAAAAAATCACCAAAACGCAAAAAGTTCCGCAACAAAAAATGCCAAATCGGGAACGAATGGAACGAAAAAATCTTCAAACTATAAAATATCCTAAAAACGGCAGAAAGTTATTAAAACAAAAATTAATTTTTTTTTACAAAATTTTTTTATCACAATACGATATGCATAGTGTGTGTGGTCATATTAAGTGCGTCTATAATTATAAATTCTATATTAATACTTAATATATTTTAAGCAACACTGAGATTAATGCCCTTATTTATGATGGTACAAAGAAACATAGTTTATATTGTTTCTAAGGGCATTTTTATAAAAAAAATTATTTGATTTTGTCAATTATTTTAAATAGAAAGTTGCTGGAAATTTAGAATTAGTTCCAAAAATATATATTTCCCTTTTTTTACTACCAAAAAATATTTCTTAATTTAGCCACTAATTTATGAGTAATGACCTACTGTATATATTTTTTTACAGCAGCAGTAAAATAAATACTAAAATAATTATCTGTTTTATTAATTTCATGATATTGCTATTTTTATTTACCTAAATTAATGTTCAAGAGTTTTTTTTTCGAAAATATTTTTTTTATGATAATTAGTTTTTTCTTAGTATTAATTTGCAATTGCCTTTACAGAAATGACTGTTAGTTTCAAGTTTGTTTAAAACTATATTATTCTATTACGGTTGGTGGGTTTATAAATTTTTATTACTTGAAAAAAAAATATCTTTAATATGTTTGAAGATTTATGGTGGGAGTTTTTTCTTTTTCTATTTTAAATAAATTTACTTGTTATATATGTTTTTGTTTAATAACACTTAATAAAACAATAAATTAGCAAAAAATTAAAAATAAAATTGAAAACACTTATAGGAAGATCATAATCAACCATGAAAGTTTGTTTCGACATTAAATGAATGTTTGCTTATATGGAAAATTGCCTAAACGTTAAACAGCCAAAAACAATTTGTCAATAGTATAAATTTTGTATTTTAAAATCAATCAAGCATTTAATAATACCTAAAATAAATACGTCATCTAGCCACCCAGTATGACAGGTGATTTAAAAGAATGCATTGATGATAAATGTTAAAAGACCCTTCTTTATCTTATATGTAATCTAATAGAAACAAACTTATAAACATATATCCAATAAAGACCCTCACGAAAAAAAGTTGCAAATGTACCCCTCTAGAAATGAAGATTGGTCTGTTCTTATATGGTTCCCAAAATATTTCATCTGAATGCTTAAATTTACGTGAGCTGGACCATTTTCAAAACACTTCTATGAATACGTATTTCTTTCAATATCATTATAAAATTTTTTGTTAAAAGAAAATTAATTTCAAATTGTAATAGAGACATATTATGGCCTTGTATGTACATTTAAATAATTATATCTCTTTTCAGTTAGCTTTTTGTCATATTTTCTTTATTCAAACATATAACTTTATATATTTCGGAAAGTTTTCAACATATATTGGGTTTTAATGTACCATTAGAATGGTCTATCTTGATACTATTAAAGATTACACGTAATTAACCCTTTAACAGCAAGAAGATAAATTTTATGCATTTTGTTCCCAAAAGGTTGAATTAGCAATTTTTTTGTAAATAAGTTACATGCAAGTATTTATTATACTTAAATGTAGATGAATTTATGAAAAATATTATAAGTTTCTTTAAAACCGTGATAATAATCGAATTAAAGAGATATTTGGAATTTAGTCACTATTTTACATGAATTTATGGTTTTTATAATAAATATATGCTTTTAGTTTAACCTTGTATTTGACATAAAAATTAACTTAACCAATTATGAACCGTAAATTCCAAACTGTTGCTTGTGCAACAGTTGAATGAATACATACATATATCAATAGTATTGAATGAGACCTTTCCAATGGCGCCCTAAAATATAAATTACGATGGAAAATAATAAAATAGTATTCAAGAAAAAATCACAGAAAATTTTACCAAAATTTTAATTTCGCAAGAATCAAAAATAATTTTAAACATTTTTTCTCATTATTTATTAAACGTCGTTTGTCTATCATATGTTGTATTTTTTTACAAAAACTTAAAAATTATGTACACTGTTGATCGAAATCCATTTTTTTGGAGGTGTTTTAAAAAATGATCTGGCTCACGTGAACGAAATAATTGAACGGAAATATTTTGCAGATTGTCTTAAGACATATCTATTTTTAATTTTAGGGGGGAACATTTGCAATATTTTTTGTCTCCATAAAAATCAAAGCATTTTTACATACATAAATAAGTCACCAAAAAATGAGTATTGTAATTAACAATTTCGAAAATTAAACATTTCATAAATACTTATGTATGTAAATGCAAATATGCAAGATTAAACTTTTTATCAAAAATCGTTTTATGAAATAAAAGTTTTATATGTTTTACATTTTGATGAAATAATTCATTTAATTCACTGATCTGCAAACTATTTATTGAACCATCCAGCCAATTGCTAAAACCAATATCCGCCTTCAATTATTTTTAATATTATTGTTTTAATACAAAGCAAATTAGTATAAACTTACCCATACATATGTATATACTATTATTACGTATGTAAGCATGTGTATTTATGTGTACTGTGATTTTAATTCCCATCATATTATTTGCCACTTCAGTTGAATTCAAGTGTAAGTAAGAGTGTATTCAATATTTACAATTCGAAACGTTGTCACATGTATACAAACATACTTACATACATACATACATACATATATACATGCATACATACACAATATACTTTATTTGGATAAACTTATAACGTCAGCCAAATAACTTATAAACTAAATTAATGAATGACTGACGGATCGTCCACTCATTCGTGCATTATTAATTCAATTACCCATGCCTTTGGATAGGTTTTTGTTTTGTTATTAAGTCAACTGAAAATGAAATCGGTTGGTAAAATCCGTTTAAGCCAAAGATTGTTATCAATGTCAGTCACCCCCTACTCTTACTTTTACCACAATTTTTACACACCCACCCACTCATTAAACATAATTATGTGCTAAGCACGTTAAATTGTAGGATCTTCTTTGGATGCAAAATAAAAGACCAAAGTAAAATGAGGTTTAAGAAATATGAAAATCATTATTAACTAAATATATATGTACTTGCAATGAAATTTAAGAAATTGCCTTAAGGTAACAAAAGACGATGAGTACTTTGTCTTCAATAAATCAATCGCATTGTAAATAAGTACACGCATATGTGTCATCATGAAGTAGCTGGGCATAATGATTTAATAAAATCCAATAAATACAATATATTTAAATGGATATGTAGAGATATTATTTCATATATAAATGTGTATATATTTACTTATGTATTTTTTACAGATACATGTACAATAATTTCATTTGTATGAATCTTTAATTAAAACGAAACATGAAATATATTTTCCCTTTTACTTGATGTGTCCTAATTCACTTAATCACTTTCATATTTTTTCTATTAATTTATTTTATATACTCTCTTGGTGATATTTAATCAAAATAGTGGTATGATAATGGTATATTGAATTCATCCTAACGTATGTAACATATGTTGTGAATATGAAATGAATTGATAAAGGAATTGTATATGTTTTCTTATATATCTTAATTGGCTTAATTGGGGTTTCTCGTGATGTAACTTTTCCTGGGAAATTGGAATGAAAAAATTAAATTCCCGGGAAATTGAATTTTTCATATTTAAAAACTTAAATTATAAGAAATAAGCACTGATTTCTTATAAAGAATATTAAACAACAATATAAGTCATAATTATTTAACAAAAAATAAAATGATTAGTTTTTCATGCCAAAAATAAAAAATAATAATAAACCCTAATCTATGATACTATATCCAAGTTTCAATACAAATAGATTTTTTTATTTCCATTTTATCTTCATTTTACATTATTAATTAATTCTTTCTAATTAAAAGATATAAAACACAATTCTCCAAAATGTTTAAAATTGGTTGTCTTAATCGTTTTACAATCCTCAGTAAAATATTGAAGCCTTATCATTTATATTTATATATATATATATATATATATATATATATATATATATATATATATATATATATATATATATATTTAAAATTTGATTGCTTGTATAAGACATGTGTCCCAAAAAAGTGAAACATGTTGTGTTTTCAGTGAAAAACTTAATAATATTTTATAATAGTGAATATTTTCGCTTATTTAATACTCATTTCCACAAACCAATAATACAATTAAGAAATCAAAAATTTAACTTGCCGAAAGTAAAATTGTTTTGAAATTTCATTAAATTCTTAAGACATTCTATGACGAGAAGTATTAATACTTTTGAAAAATAAAATATTTCATATTTTATCAGTATGTTAAAATATTCATTAGGGAATATTTCAGACGGTAATACAATGACTTTATATTTAATCTACCTTATTGATGCATATAAAAATCCAATGATTTGAATAATTTAAGTTATTACTTTTGCATCGATTTTTTTTAACTACATATTAAATTAATATTAAATTTAAAAAATTAAATTTAAAAAATTCGAGGGAATTCACAACGATATTTTGTCGGGAAATTTCGGGATTTCCCGCCCGGAAATTCCCGGACCCAAAACCTTATTAACAACTGACGTTTGTAGCAATTTTTATATTTTATTTTTAACAAAGACATAAAGACTATAAGGACATAGAATTTACAATTTATCATTACCGAAAATACAATCGATCGTAACTAACACATCGAAAATTCAGCAAATTATTAAGTTCTTTTAAAATTTCTACATAAAAAATTTATGTAAAGTTCTATTTTAATCAATGCTATTTAAAGTATGCTTAATATTGCTATGAAAATTTGTACTTAACAAATAAAAATTATTTATTTTAACAAGTTTTCTTCGCCACCAACCGAACGTTTTTAATATTTCATACACAGAAAAAATTTTGTACATAAATATAAAATTTTACTTTCATTTACTTTAGTTCATAATATTTAAGCATAATTTCTTAAGCATTAAGACTTTTTTATATTTTTTCAAATGAATCAAAAGTCAAGAAAACTGAAAAAATTGTTTAAATTTTCATTTATGTTTTCTATTTGTAAAAAATGTCTTCGGAAAATTTTAAGTTTTCAATGATTTTTAACTACATTTTAGGAACAGAATAAAAGAACTTTTTATCAAAATGATGTGCTGCAGAATGCAAGCAAAATTATGCAAATTTCTAAACATTATTCTTTTACAGATTTTCCTTAGAATTTTGTCATTTTAAGGCATTTGTTGTTATTATTTTCATGTATAACTATTTTCTTTTACCATTTGCAAACAAATTTAATAAAACTAAATCAAAGATTTAACAAAATTTTTGCAAAGTTCCTAAAATTTTCATTATGAACAATTTAATAACATCTATGAACAAAATTTTATTTTTTATGAAAAAAGTTTGAGAAAAAAAGTCATGTTCGATTCATAATATTTATGAAAAATTTTTTTAAATATATGAATTTTTTTCTATGTGTACATTACAATCAATAAATGGGTGTATGAAGGCAGTTTAGAAAGTTCATTTCTATTAATGTTCATATTCATTCACATTTTTTGCAAGAATTCGGAAAAGTTTAAAATTTCATCAAAAATTCAAAATTTTAACAACATTCAAAATTTCACTAAAAATTTGAAATTTCACCAAAAATTCTAAATTTTGTCAAAATATACGAAGTTGACAAAAAAATTAAAAATTTCACCAAAATTCGAAATTTTACCAAAAATTCAAAACCACCAAAAATTTGGTATTTCACCAAAAATCGAAATTTTACGAAAAATTTGATATTTCATCAAAAATTCGAAGTTTTATCAAAAACTATTTTTTCCAAAAAAAAAAAGAAAAAGATATTGCACTAAAATTTTGAAATGTTGCCAATTTCTGCACAAATAACACAATAACAAAACTGGGCAGAAATTTTTTTCTATTATAATCATTATAAAAAACGTAAGATTTAACTTTCTTTAGAAAAGAAAATGCTATTAAATTTCGTTGGATGACATTTTATGAAGCCCCATTTACAGCACCAGATATTTGGGGCAAGTAAGAAAACCTAAGGTCATTAACACTAATGTTATAGATGTGGTTGCACCATCATCAATCGAAATCCGGACCACAAACAAATTACAACCGACAATTGCTATAGATTTCACAACTAAAAATTTGCTTTGTAATTTTAAGAAAATCTTATGACTTCGAAAAATATAAAGAAATTATAAATACTAAAAACCAGAGAAAATTTTCCAAAAAGATAATTTTCAGCCCCGTAACGAAAAGATATCGCAAGATATGTACTTAGACAATTGAGTTATGCTCAAAAAACAGTTTTTGGACAGGTTCTTGTATAAATAACTGCAATTTATTATATTTTTTCTACAGAAGCCTATACAACAATGCAAACATTTTAAAAAACATTTTTCTTTTCAACAAGTAAGGTATAGTCGGTCAATTCCGACCATATGATACTCTACACCATCTTACTGGCTTCTGTGGCCTATATTTTTATAAAACTTACCTATGCATTATATTATGTTGGCACTAACATTTATATGGGATTTATGCACTTAAGGTTGATTCCCCGAAATGGGAATTACATGGACAATTATACACCAATCATTTGGCACTGTAATTTCTAATTATATAGGACTTTTTTGTGTCACATTATCGTGATTTTTAGAAGAAGGATTCGTATGGAAGCTATGGTCAATTATGGACTGATGAAATTTTTTTTACGAAATTTGGCACTAAAATTTATACAGACACAAAACTTATTGTACTGAATTTCGTTAAAATTTTATTATATTTAAGTGATTAGAGGGTGTTTTTGAGTCGTTTGGTATACTTTAAAGTGGGTATTGCATATTTTTTCTATGGTGGCGTAGGGTATACAAATTATAAAAGAATTTTTACCGCAAAAAGTATGCAGCAAATGAAATATGAAATAAAATATTTTTTCTTAAAATAGATATGTATGTGAAGAATTTTTTTGATAAAAAAAAGGAAAATAAATTTAAAGTGTTGAATAATTTGAAACTTATTTGGAATATGTATTAATGCATTATTAATGAAGTTTTAAAGCTAAGTTCTACTGCTTAGAAATCGAGTAGTAAATGTAAAATTGACTTAAAATCTATGAAGCTACGATATCTTTATTGCAGCAACTGCCTTCAAAATGGGGTTTCCCAATATTTTAAAATGTAGAGGGTGTTGAAATTTTTGAAAATCGGTTTGTGAAGATCCACAGATCATATTATATCGATTTACGAGTGAAAATAATAAGTGCCATTTAAAAAAAAAAAATGGTAAGGATATGATAAGGTAAGAAGTTGTTATCTAATATCCTCTAAATATTTATGTCTAAGGTATTATTCGGGGTTCCCACACAGCAATTTTGACTTCGTAGACGAGAGGGGTAAAGAAAATGTAAAAGCTTAGTATTTCCTTCTCCTCTCTCTCTCTCTCTCTCTGTCTTCTACGAACTCAGAATTGCAGCAAAAAAAATTAGTGTGTGTGAACTCCGACTAAAGCAGACATATATGGATTAAATATTAGCATAAACTGAAAATTTAGTAAATACCCGAATTTTTAACATTTGGTTATACATTTTAAAGCAGTGATAGGTAAAAATATTGTAGCCTAGACTCGCGAGATAGGAAATTTTAAATAATTCCCTTCACTATTTTAAAGGTTCAAAAACACATACTATAGATGCAATAAAACTAGATAGAAGTCAAAACTTTGTGCAAGAGTATTTTAAATATTGCATGTACAATAGATAACCGAATATATGCGTATGCATTGGTGTAAGGTACAATTAATATTGATTATATATTTTTTTTCTTTAAAAACCTTTTAACATTTAATATTTTAATGTATAAAACAAAATTTATTTGCAAATTAACTACAAGCATTTTTACGAAACCTTCTAATCAACATATTTATATGAAAAAAAATGACCATTGTAAATATAAGTTCAATTAAATGTATATTTAAATATTTTATTTTTTTTTAGACCATACGTGCATTGGTTTTCAAAATATCATTTAAATATTCAATGATATCACTGCGATAAAAAGAGTTATTATTACTTTTTTTCAATTTTGTTTTCTTTTAGGCGGTTTTATTTTAACCACAAAAATAAAAAAACTACTAACAAATACAAATAAAAATGCAAGCAATTGAAGTTTTATTGCAAAACATTTTTATTAAAAGTAATCCAACACGCAGAGTATAGTTTTATTATGGTTCGAGGTTAAAGGTCAAAATACATCTTAAAGCAAATATGTTTAGAAAAAAAAAGAATCGTAGACACTTAGGGGAATTCTAACAGTAGTAACTATTTTCTTTTAATAAACTACTTAAAATTGTAAAAATATTCAAAATTGCTTCAGTCTTTATTAAACTTGAATGTGTTTCGCTTGTGTATTTATTCAAACTACCATAATATTATTAGGTAGTAGGTTTATTAGCCGTTAAGCAGGGTGAGTGAGACTAAATTGAAATGTGCCGTCATCGTATCAATATTTTAATTGTTGCTATTAATAATTGTTTTTAGTGTGATTTCTCTATAACTGCGATAGGCACAAAGAGAGGACTTAAAAATTTGTTATATACAGTGGCTCACATTCAAAGTGAGCCAACACAATTTAAAAAATTTTCATTAAAATAGTTTTTAATATATAGTCATAACAGAAATCATTTATTATACAGTTTTAGATCCACTCTTGGTGTGCAATATAAAAGCAAAATTTTTTGAGTCTTCAATTGCAAAGTTAAAAAAAAAAATAATAAAAGCAAAAAAAGAAGCTCAAAATGAGCCACACTCAAAATGAGCCACTTGATTTTGTTTTCAGCATATCATTCACCGTTTTACAAGAGATGGAAGAATCGCAAATAAAGAGAAAACGAGTTCTAAAAAGGCATTTTCAGAAAGAGATATGGCATTCATAGTCAGAGAAATAAAAAAAATCCTTGACTCAGTGCTCCAAAACTTACGGAAATGGTGAAAAGTCAGCTGGATATCCACGTTAACCCGGAAACAGTCAGAAGAGTTCTCAAAAAACACAGTTATAATGGCAGAGCAGCTAGGAAGAAGCCTTTTATTAGCACAGTGAATCGTCAAAAACACCTTGAGTTTGCTCGTAAATACATCGTTAAAGATATGAATTTTTGGCAAAGGGTATACAATTCTAAAATAGAATAAAGAGCTTGTAAAAATGCTTTTTTAGGTTTTATTTACAGATGAGAGTAAATTTAACTTGTTTGGCTCCGACGGAAAGCAGATGGTATGGCGACAAAAGAATTCCGAGCTTCAACCGAAAAACCTCACTCCCAGTGTAAAGCATGGAGGCGGCTCCGTTATGGTTTGGGGGTGCATGGCAGTTAGTGGAACCTGAAATCTGCAACAGATTTCCGGAATAATGAATAAATTTGTTTATCTAGACGTTTTGAAGAAAAATGTCAAGCCCAGTGTTGAGAAACTAGGGATCGAAGAAGACTTCTTCTTCTACCAGGACAACGATCCCAAGCATAAATCGTATGTTGATCGAGAATGGTTGCTTTATAACTGCCCACATGTCCTTAAAGTTACACCACAGTCACCCGACTTAAATATTATTGAAAATTTATGGGCCCGTCTAGACCAAAATATCAGAAAACATAGTATTACGTCACAAAAAACCATTATGGAGGCTTTGCAATTAGAATGGAGCGCAATTCCTTCCACATACACTTCTAATTTATTAGAATCAATGCCTAGGCGTCTACAAGCCGTGATTTCAGCGAAAGGTGGTCCAACATAATATTAATATTTTATATAAACCGTATTTAATTTAAGTGGTTCACTTTCACTGTGATGTAGATTTGAAGTCCTTTTTGAGTTTTTGTGTTTTTTTTTACATTTAGCATTTAATATATTAAAAATAATTTACATGTACTTGAAGCCTTCAATTGAATTAATAAAACTACGTGATATTTTTGTCAACAAAATTTTCTTTTCATTATGTATTAATCATTTTATCTGAAAACAGTCCATGGCTTACTTTGAATGTGAGTCACTGTATAGCATACAAAAAAATATTTTTTTTTTTTGTTTGATTAAGCCTGCGACATGAACCTGCCTTGTTGAAAGTTGAAACAACGTGTTGTTTTTGTAAAAATGCCCAAAGAGAGCTATGGGCGCCGGTACCTGTTAAAACCGAAACTACCTTAGTAGATTTATTAAGTGGTTTTGACCATTTGCAGTCAATATTAATGTTCATACTAGTAACGTATTTATGTGTGTGTGTGTGTGTGTGTGTATACGTAAAAGCTTTTTTAAGTTTTGTTTTATATTTTTAATATATTTTTCAAAAGTTGAAGTCACAGTGTTTTTCCGAAACTGGGTAAAGGGCAAAGCTGCTGCTGCAGCAGCTACATGAATGGTTACGACCACTATCATCTGAATATTAAGCCAAACAACCACCAATCGTTCGTCAGTTAGTTGACAAAACTGTATGATTTGTTGAACAAATGCAGAATGCATTTAAAACTGGTTAACTGATTAATAAACATTGGACCGACAGACAGGCAGACAGACAGACAGACTAAGAAATACAAACAATTTATGGATGGATAAATAGGTAAGCAAAATGAAGAGACTAAATAATATACAGTTGAACATTAATACAAAGTATCAACATTTATTTAAATGTCTAAAAATAGCATATGCATAAATAAATACGGAAAAGATTGAATCAAAATCGACAGTAAAAAATACCCTACAAAAAAAGTTGTATTTTTTTGAAAGTTTTTATGTATGTAGGTGTATAAATAAAATGAAATTACTTTGAAATATCTGATACTGCAATTAATAACAACTGCTTCACTGGAATTTGTAATTTATACAAGTATGAAAAAATAATTTTTATAACAATTAAAATATTCATTTACGAATTTAACTATTCAAATTTTATAGTGTCATAAATATTTTAGTAAAAATTACTTTTGAATTTTTGGAATTTATTAAAAATGTTTAAATAATTTTGTTAACATTTCTGAAAAAAAAAATAATAATTATAATAAATAATTTTATTCCTATTAAAAAATCTTTAAAATAAAACAATTTATAAAATTAGGACCTTAATGATATTATTGGAGGATTCACAAGGTGTGCTATCTCTTCATATTATCATAGTGTTCTAAAATTTTACAATGGTTTAAAAATATTGTTGTTGCTTTTCAAACAAAAAATATCTTAAAATAGACAAAGTTTTAAATAAGTATTTAATCACCAGAGATGATTTTATACATAAACAAATTAAAAAAAATGTTTATTTACTTGTGTCTGCCATCACAACATCTAAAATGCTCAAATTAGATATTATTTTTGTTTTTTTAAACTTATTTTTGGCTAATTTAAATTCAAAATAGCACACTAAATTATGAGGGGTTGTCCACAGCAGTTATATTTTCTCATGCTATAGGACATATCATTTTATGACACTATGTGAATCCGCTATATATGCACCTTTTTCAAACATAATATTTTATAACAGACGTTGAGAAATTTTAGTAAAATTTTTAAAGCATATCTTAGGGCTGTTATTGTTTTGTTAATCCCAGCAAAAAATACAATTATTTTTAGGATGTGAAAAAATTTTAGAAAATAATTACAAGCTGATGAAAATATAAAAAACATATTAATTGAAATTTTAAAATAATTGAAATCTTATTGTATATTATATTATGCCTTGTAATAAATAAGGAATATTGTTTAGTAATTTTCTACGTGAAAAATATGATATTTCTATACAACTTTCATGTTTAAAAATATTTAATCAGATATGACATCGAACACATTTTCGTACAAAACTTAAAGTGAAATCGTAATTTAGCTTCACCAGAAAACGATAAACGAAAACCAAATCATAAAATAGTAAAATGGTATTGATATTTTCACTGAATTTAAATAAGGAACCTTCAAAAATTAAAACAAACAAAATATCACTTTTCCTAGTTTCAATTCAGAAAATCGCAAATAAATATTTTTTTAAAGAAATTTAAACATTTTTTAAATTAACAATAAGAGGATAAAAACACTAATTTGATAAGAGAACACAAAAAATTTTAAATTTGATTTAAAATATAGTTTACTTTTCAATACTTCTTTAATTGATTTTTTCTTTTGTTAATTAATCCACTGTAATGTAAAAAAGTGTGTTTTAATTTTCTTCGGATTTGTGAAAAATTTCTGTCACATGCCTGGATATCGTTAGATAACCTTCAGAGAAATAAAAATAGAACAAGTCACCGAAATGAAGATATCATTTAAAAGAGAATTTATATGCAATGATTTTAATGCAAATGAAATGATTTTAAGATTTGAATAACAAGGGTTTTTATAATTCTTAGTCATAGTTTTTGCAGTTATTCTTTGAATTTAATTAAACATAATTATTTTAATATTTATAATTTATATAATTTATCAAATGTAATTAAAAATTCTTTTGAAGTGGTAAAATTGGGAAAATTAATATTTATATTAATATTAAATTGAACTTTATTGGAACTATTAAAAACATGTTTAATGTGGTGAACGTTTTTCTTAGAAATACCAAACCATCACTTATAAAATAAATTTTAAAAAGCTTCCAAAAAAGTGCAAAATATCTACATTGTTATATTATTAAGGTAGTGAAAATTTCATTTCGTTTAAAGTACGTCCATATATTTTTGCTGGGAAGTTATTGATCATTATTATTTAACACAAAAAATAAGTGAGTGTTTTTTTAAGAATAGTTTAGTACCTTTTCCATAAAATTTTAGGGCAGTAGATTAATAGTTTCAAAACATATATAAATATGAAGTTAGAAGATATTAACAGATCTTCAAATTCAAATATTCAAATAAAACATAACATGTTTTTTTTAATAAAAGATGAACGGATTAAATCAGAATTTAAAATTAATCAACTACTTGTAGCATTTCTTCTTCTGATTTTTCCGATATATTATCATATCTTGTCGCATTTTAAGTAAACTTGACGTACGACAAATTGTTTTGTAAATTTTAATTGCTTTTAGTACTATGCTATTCAAGAATATATTTCTCTATTATTCGGTATACAAAACTTGTACCTTTTAATATGTGAAAAGTCACGTATGTATGTTTTTAAGGCTAATACAAAATACTGAAAATATTTTTATGTTTTTATTATTGAGGCGCTTTCATCATTCTTTGCCTGAGTTCTCAGCTTTGTTATTAAAAATTTTGTTTAGCTTTATTGATAAAGCTTAGGCATAGCTTTAACATGACTCATATTTGCCATTACACCGCCGCGTATGTTTGACATAGCTCCTAGAAGTTTCCCTATTTTTAGGGCTTGTAATTCATTCTTGTGACTTTCTTTTTCATCTCATTTTTTAGGTACTTGTTAAGCTTTTTTTAACCTTAAATGTAATACTTTAGTCAAAATTTACTCAATCAACATTTTCTAGTAAAAAAAGTTAAAAAATCAAATTTTATTTTATATATTTTTCTTTGACTGTCATTTGCATGCGGACATACGACCGGATTTCAAGAATTCCATCTGCTGTTAAATCTGACATGTCTCTACAAGATATTGTGATCAAGAGAGATATTTAATATTAACGACATTAAGAGTTATTTATAAACTTATTATTTTAATAATGATTAAGGAATTACTCACTAAATACTCAGCATATTGCTCACTAAATATTCAACATATGTAGGATACTTTTTCAATTTTGAACTAAATTTGCATGATTTGCACATCTCAAAATTTTAAATACTTATTCTTAACATTACAAATATTTTTTCCAACATTTTACCATTCCAACTATGTATTTCTTTTATAAATAATATAAGATTGATATTTTATCATTATTTTTTTAATAAATGAAAGATTTATTTGCCTTTAACAACATTTATAACAATAGTTACATTTTTATTTAGTTTATTTAATAATTATTTATAGATGGGATTTATTTAACATGGATATGGTAGTTTAAACTAACACATATATATTTTTATTATCTTCTGATTTTAACTATATATTTGGTTTTATTCTCCTTTCTTTCTATATTTTTTTTAACAAATATAAATTATTTCGCAAAAAAGGTGCCTCTTCTTTATTTTTCCATCATTTATTTATAAGCATTCTAAATTCATTTTCTTAACATAAAATTTATGTGAGGTATAAGGTTTTGCTTTTTTTATCTGGAAAAAAAGACATTTTTGTTTGTTTTTTTATTTTTTATTATTTTTTTTTAATAATTCTTTTTAGTTTTACTTTGTGCTTAACAATTAAAATATAAATATATAATGTAATGATGTTTAGTTGTCTTCTAAAATATGCTTATTTATGTTGTTGTTGTTTGTTTTTCTAATAACATATTTTTCTTAATAGTTTCATCATAATAATTACTGTTCTAAATTTGTTATTTAATTTCTCTTTGTTTGTCCTTAATAAATAAGTTGCAATAAACAATTAACGATTCTCAAACATTTGAATAATTGAATTAATAAGCATGGTTGGCAACGAACAAAGTAGCATCGGCACCAGCACCTACAACACTACCGGCAACGTATTTGCCTACAGCAGCTTCACCGTTACCCTAGAAAATGGAAAATGAAAAAGGAAATTTTGTTAAAAAATTTTTGAAATTAAAAACAAAGTTATTAATCAACAAGATAAATTTCACAATATTTTATAAACTTAAAATATAAAAAAAGATAACTATGTATTTAATAAAAACAATAAGGGTCCTCATGAAAACGTGCAAAACCCTCGCAAATTGTGCAATGTATGCAAGTTTGCACACATTTCAAACAAACTGTCAAAAATTGTATGGATAATCATTTGCACAACACTCATAAGTTTGCGCGACTATTTAGTCTCGCAAACTTGCTCTGTTTAATTGTGCATTTATAAATCAGCTGTCTTTTGTTTATATTTAAACATTATTAATAACTGCGATGTAAAAAATTATAGTTACATTAATTATAATAAAACCATTGCAGCATCTTTGATTTTAACAAAATTTTTTAATTATTTATAATGATTTAATGAAATACAATTGTATAAATGAGAAGCTTTCACGTTTAGATGAGTACCCTTAATAAATATTGTGGAATTTACCTTCGATTATCAATATTTCACACATAAATCATTAGTTACATTTTAAATCAAAATTATACTTTAAAATTACTGTATTTATGCAATATTCTACAACAATTTATTTATATTTAATTTTGGAAAATATTAAAATTTATTATGGCCAATTCAAATTTTTGATTACTTAGATATATTCATAAAACAAATACATAATAAATCTATTATAAAAAAATTTATATAAAAAAATATATAAAGTTAACAATATATGTATAAAAAAACAAAACTAAAATTTTTAAGACTTGATAAAATATATGTATATAAGAAAATTGGGTGTTTTTTTTTAGAATTTTACGTTTTTCTAGTTTTTTAACAAACCAATTTAGTCATATTTTTTAATTAAAATAATTTTGATATTAAAGTTCCAATTGTTTTCCTTCGCTTGGCACTTGATTTATCCTCTTCTATTATAAATTTTATCCATTAAGTCTTATGCATTATATTTAAATAATAAGACGCGCCAATGCGTTTCTTTTAAATAAAATTAAGCAACTTGTTTGTTTAATATTTGTGCGAGGCAACAAACAAACTGGCATTAGCAGCATAGGAAGGAATAGAGCCAGCTACGTATTTGCCTTGGCATGCAAGTGCATTAGCCTGCATAAGGTTCCAAGAGAATAATAATAGATTTGATGAGTAATAAAATAAAAAAAAGGAAATTTGTAATAAAATATAAAAATAATAGTAAAACAAATTAGAAAAGTAAAAATAATAATGCAAGCAAATTTAGATTAAAAAAATAAAAAATTTACAACTTTGCAAGTTTTACTATTTTCAGATATCTTTAGAAATTTTAAAGCCAAAAAATAGCAAAAAGTGCAAATAATCAAAATGTAATAAAATCATAAATTTGGTAATGATTAAATTTTAAAAATGAAATAAATGAAAAATTTTATAAAATGGTTAAAGTCTTTTTAACATCTTACTACTTGTTGAAATTTCGAGATTAAGATTAGGTGCCAGTGATGTTAAAGGTACATATTTTAATTTTAAAATGGAAAATTTGGAATGCATGCGATTTGTTAGTTGGTGGAATATTGGAAATAGTTTTAGTATGCATGATCTTTAATAAATAAATCAGCACGAGCAGCATAACCCGAAACAGAACCAGGAACATATACACCACGACTTGAATCACCATTAGCCTAATACATAATTATTAAAATAGAAATAAAGAATACTACCTTGACATTTTCTCATCTGAAAAAAGGTAGCAGAAAAGAAAATGCCATATATTGAGTTTTGTAGAATTTCTTTCTGTTAGAAAATGAAATTAAAATAATTTTACAAAAAAGCTATTTACCATAGAAACTAATTAATAAAATTAATTTCTTTATAAGAACTGAAAATTTCATTCCAGTTTCCAACAGAATAAGAAAACATCTACAAGTCTCTTAATTTAGCTTCATAATTTAAAGTTTTAAATATGAATTTTAAATGTTTTTTTTAATGAGACTTAGTTTTGTAAATAAAATAGAAATATTTTCGAGACAAATACTTAAAAATGGTTGGTGTTAAATTTCAAACGTAATTTAATAAGAATAAAATAAAATGGAAAAATTATACATAAACCTAACAATAATGGACATATAAAGTGTTAATTATGAAACTATGTATTACAATATTAGCGTAAAAAAAAAAAAAAAAAAAAAAAAAAAAAAAATTATGACTATCCATATCGTTGAAATTAAACCAAAATTTTGATTTTGATTAATTATTTCAATGATTTGATAAGGCAAACAAAATATTTTTTGACACTTTAATAAATAAAACCACTTAATATTTTAGTTTTCACTCCCATTAAACTTAAATGCCCAAAAAACGAATATAACAATAATCCATTAAGCCCCCATTTTATTTTTTTTTGTATAATTGTAAAGAAAAACTTACCTTAGCACGCTTAAGCAATTCGTTTTGACCAGCAGCAACATTTTCCTTCTTGCCACCCCAGGCGCGGAGTACGGAAGCTTGCAAAGCACGACCATAAGAGAAGGTCAAAGCCCATGGCTTCAACAAAGGAACTTGGTTAATAGCGTTCAAGTGAACGGAGGCTTCTTCTTCAGATTGACCACCAGACAAGAAGGTGATACCTAAATACACAAAAATAAATAACGAGTAAAAAAGTACTTTTTAAAAAATTTTAAATAAAAAAATTTACCGGGAACGGCAGCTGGTACGGTTCTGCGCAAAGCGGTAACGGTTGCCAAAGCAACTTCTTGGGGTGTGTTCTTCTTGGGGCAAGATTGACCAGCGGTGACCATGTTGGGTTTCAACAAAGTACCTTCCAAGAAGACGTGGTGGTCGTTCAAGGCCTTGTAGACGGCAGCCAAAACGGTTTCTGTGACCTTTTGGGCACGGTCCAAATCGTGATCACCATCGGGCAAAACTTCGGGTTCAACAATGGGGACAATACCTTGAGATTGGCAAATGGAGGCATAACGAGCCAAAACATTGGCATTCTCCAAGATTGATTGGTAAGATGGGGTGTTCTTGCCAATCTTCAAGACGCAACGCCACTTGGCGAAATCGCAACCGTCCTTCTTGTATTGAGCGCAACGAGCAGCCAAATCATCCAAACCTTGGGTGGTGCACTCATCTTCAGAACCCATCAATGGGACAACACCCTTATCGACCTTAATGCCAGGAATGATACCGCGCTTCTTCAACAATTCAACGAAGGGAGTGCCATCGTCAGCCTTTTGGTACAAGGTTTCGTGGAACAAAATAACACCAGAAATATTTTCAGCAACTTTGGGGTCAGCAGTAAACAAGAGTTGACGGTAAGCGCGACGGTTATCTTCAGTGTTTTCAACACCAATGTCCTTCAAACGCTTGCCCATGGTGGAGACGGACTCATCAGCAGCGAGAATACCTTTGCCGGGAGCAACGATGGCCTGGGCAATGCGGGTAAGTTCCTTTTGCAATTCGGCTGAAGGGTAGCTGAAGTAGGTAGTCATTTTGAATGATATTCGCTTAACTGTAAACGGAAAAAATTTAACACAAAAATTAGATTTGATAGAAAACTTGTTTAAGTTTTAATAAAATAATCATATCTTTATTATTTTTTATTAATTTTAAATATAGTTTCTTAAAATTTTAAGTAGGTATTTTACAATTCTAGTTTTTACAGCACAAGAACTTATAACGTAATGTCTTTTGGAATATGTTAAGTACACACAAATTCCAAATAATTTCCAAAAATTTAGGAAAAGAAAAATCTCCAAGGGAATTAAAATTATTGCTTTTTTATTTTATTATTATATTTTTTTATTTTATTATTGATATTTACTTTGGATGATAGTAGTTGGATTAATTTAAACAATTAAAAAATGTTACAATTTAATCTTTAGTAATGCCTGAACATGAATGGTATGAATGTTTAGCAACAATGTTGACAGGAATAAAAAAATTTTACAGGTCCAAAGTATTATGATTTTATTTTTTTACAAAGTCCAAAGTATTGGGTTTTAAGAAATAATCACTTTAATGATAATTGCAATAATATTCAAAATATTATTTTGTTTTATTTTTTGTCAACAAAATATTTTTAATCTTATCAGTTTATATTGATTAAAATAATAGATTCTAAAACATTCGATGTTTCAGCATAGAAATTTTGTTCAAATTTATAAAGTTTAAGAACTATTTTATTACATTGTTGTTACACAAAAATTTTTCATTCTTTGTAAATGTATTTGATAATTTTTCTATTTATTTTCAGATACCTTTAAATGCTTTGTTGAAGTTTTTTTTCCTGAGTAATGAACCTTTCGGTTTAAAGTAACTTTAAAAACTGATGCAACTGATAAATGGACAACCCAAATAATTGCTTATTTTTATTGAAATTAAAAATGAGATGTAGGGGTAGGTAAGTGGTTAAACAGTTACGTATTTTGTAGGTGGTGGATTGTTTAGCAGGTTTATAGATACATTAAGGAAGTATAGTTACAATAAACTTTTACTTTCACTATGCATTTTTTCTAATATACACAAAAAACCGGCACATGCGCCACAATCATTTACGTTTCTTTCTGTAAATACATTGTGTGTATTCATTAATTGAAAGCTGTATACTATTTTTTATTCATATTTACACTTGTGATTCATTAGTACTAGAAGAGAAAAAAAAAAAAATAATAATAATAAAAAAAACAAAAAATGTTGTATATGACATTGACAAAGGTCAAATTTACAGACAAATGTTGCTGATAAATTTGCTTATTTATAACGCAACATTTTAATGTTTCATTCTGGAAATGTCATATTAGATATTTGGGAAAATGGAAATAGAAGTCTATTGCTCACGCGTCTTCTTAATGAAGAAAATATTCTGACACGAGTATTATAAAGATATAAATAAAACTCGAACAAAAGTATCTTAATATGGAAAATCCTTCTTTGACATTGAAAATATCAACTGACTAAACACAAAAAAAACATGAAATTATTAATGTATAAAATATAGATAGACATTTCACACATTCTGTAGATATGGTTTTGGAAATTTACTTTTAAACACATAAACACTCTTCTCATAATATACAATATATATTTATTAGATAAATATAATGGTTTTATTTTTACTAACGTTAAGGCTCTTGAGAAAGTAAATAAATAACAAAATGTATTAAATATTAATATTGCACTATTCCTATACTTAATTTAATCCACAAAACCCTTTTTAGATAAAAAAGATTGATTTAGATTCTTAAATGGTATTCACTCACACACACCTTACTTGTTGAAAGTCCCAATGAAAACTATTTTTTAAATTAAATTCATCTACACTTTTTTCGTCTTACTTTTTATTTTATTTTTTTTTTAAGAGAAATTAAAAAAAATAAAATAAACCCAGCTACTATCAGTAAACAAGTATTTGGTGATATTAGAAAAAACAACAACAAACTATAATATATATATGTACATATATATATATTTTACAGAGGAACACAAACAAAAATAATATAGTATTGATAAAAATAACACACAAAAAATATAAATTATTATATAAAAACATTTTTTATATATAAATTTATAATTATGTTAAATTCCACGTTTTTTTTTTAATTCTTTGCGTAGTATCTAGAATAAATATGTTAACGAGCCCCTCAAAAAACACACAATTTATGTACATATGCATAAGGTAGATAAATATAAAAAAATTGTATGTACACAAAAAAATAGTTTCGAGAAAACTGTGTTTCTAGGTATAAAACCAGTTTTTGACATTTCAATATATTTCCTAGCTCAAATTAATACCTGTATTGTGTGGACTTTATATAGCACTCTACTTAACATAACTAGTACAAATAAAAACATTTTTTGTTAGAATCAATTTTTAAAATAATGAAATTGATTATGAAATTGACGCAAATAATTTCGTAATACTGTAAAGTTTCATTATAATTCCTTATTTTGAACTCTTCTAATAGCGGAACTGTTGGCAGCATATTCCTAAATAATTGTGCCTGTAGAAATAATTATTTAATATTTAAAATTTTAATTATTTTAATCCAATCAAATATTACTCTATTTTTATACAATAATTAGTTTCGAAATTATATTATAAAAACAAGTTTGCTATATAAGTGATCATGGCTGTAGATAAAGATGCTTTATGTTGTTATACATTATTTAGATGTTTGTTTTTTAATGTCGAACTCGTGTATGTTTTTAATTCAAAAAAATTAATACAATTGACAACAATGTCAATAATACAGAGATGAGCAAATTAAAAGCAAAAAAAAAAAAAAAATAAATATTTTTAGCATTTTGTTGTTTTAGTAGGAATTTGTTAGAAAAACAACACTTATAGGAAAATTTTGAAAATTTCGGGAAGGAATTATTGTAAATTTCTACTAAAACCTACAAATCTAACTAGTATTAGAACAGAGATATTGCCAGTTTTAACTACATATAAATCTTAGCAAAACATCAATTTTTATTTTTAAAAAGATATACAATTAAAAAGATATACTTTTAAAAGGATATACAATTAATAGGTCGAATTTCAATTAATAAAATAATTGATTTTGAAATATTTATGTAATTATAAAAATATTTGAAATCATTTTCAAATTATGATTAATATTTGAATTGAAATCTTTTCAAAAAAAATTTTTTCTGTGTACTAAACAAAGTATAAAATATCGAGATCTTATATTCAAAACCTTCTATCTCGAAAAACACAAAAACTTTTTATTTCTCTTATTTTTCAAGTATTAAAGATTTTTCTTATACAATATTTATTTAAAACCAGGAGTAAATCTTACATATAATTTGTTTTTAATATTTTACAATTTTAGCAATTTTAAAGAGAGATAGAGGGTCTTACCCTCTTAAAATATTCAACGTGCATGAATAAAATAACAATATAGAGGCCTTTGAATTATAAAAAATACTTTTAATGTATGATTTTTAAAGTTTTTAAACTAGTTAGTAGTTTTAAAAACCAACATAATTGAAACAGGTTACTTTAATTTGGGATCGGAGCACAGGGAATGGTACCCCCATACAAACAAAATAACAATTATTATTGGAGTAAAAATTATTTACCGCTTAAAGGAAAACTATTAGAGCAAAAGTTTTAAAATTGTGTCGGAGTAATTTCCTTATCAAGAATCACAACTGATATGAAAATAGGGTGGACAGCTCTAGGGGAAGTGTTAGCCCCCATACAAGATTATGGAACTATTACAGTGAGTCTCGAGATTTTATGGGAATCATTTTCTTGTCAATTGATATGAAAGTAAGTAGGGTAGCTTTACAGGGGGTATAAATTATAAATTAGTCAGAATTGGAATATTTTATACTTAAATTGCACGAAAAAATAAAATAATATTTAGCTTGTAAGAGGGATACAAAAACGTTGATAAAATTGAAAAAAATTATGAATTTTTCATTTGAAATTTAATGAGCGAGAGAATATAATGGCATCACACAGTTTCATGAAATCCAGAGATATAGGGTTTTGAATATAGGCCCTCGATATGTAATTTATTTCAATTTATTCGTTCAACCCTAAACAGTAAAAAAAATTAATATCTTGAAACTAATTTAAGTATTTTCTTTTTTCTATCAATTACATACTGGTATTACAATACATTTTATTTTTATCAAAAATGCCCTTAATTACTTACTAGAAAACAAGATAGCCTAATATTTTATACATTTCTGTTCTGTTTATAGCCAATTTGAGGAATTGAACATACAGATTTTATAACTCAATAAGCACAAAAAATTAAATCTGGCTTGAATTCAAATTAAAAAAAAAATAAAAAAAAAAGAAATTTTCTTTAAATGTTTTATTTATTTTTTTTTTACTTAAGGATGCTATTTGAATAAAGCAATGCTTGACACCGGTAACAAATTGAATTCCAACAAGAATGCTAATTTTGAATATTAATTATAACTTTAATTGAGTATTCGTTTTTAATTTCAAATCATTCTTATTAAAATTCATTGTTTAACATAAAGTAAAATTAATTGTAATTTTTGTTTTATTAAAATTAATATTTAATTAGATTCCACACTTTATCACAAGTGCTATTTAAATTTAATGACAGGGCTGTTAGGGCTTTGGCAATTCATCTTGCCATTGACCTGTACGACTGTTGACGAAATCTCTTAATTATAGAACCCATCTGTAGTGCTCGTGTTTTCAACACCAAAAAGTAAAATAAAAATATAAAATAAAAAAAATAAAATAAAAAAAATAAAATAAACAAAATAAAATAAAAAAATGAAATAAAAAGAAATAAATTAACTTTTTAAATTTCAATGACGCTTTCACTTTTACACAAAAAAAAAAAAAAAAAAAATTAATAAAAGAGAACTTTTAAAAATAAAAGAGAAAGACATTGTCAAGGAAAGAGAAAAAAACTATAAAAATGACATTGTAGGCGTAACACAAAAACTGCAAAAAGGCATACAAAATTTAACCCAAAAATAATTATTTTTAAACTTTGAGTTAAGAAGAGTTCAGACAGGCTCTGACAGCCCTGTCATTAAATTTAAATAGGAGCGCTTGTGATGATAAAGTGTAAAATCTAATTAAATATTAATTTTAATAGTTAATAAAAATTACAATTAATTTAATTTTATGCTAAAGCAATAAAATAGGGAACACACTAATAAAAAATAAATCCAATTTTAAATTAAGAAATCCGAATATTCAACTAAAGTTATAGCTAATATTCCAAATAAGCATTTTTGTTGGAATTCCAGTGCCAAGCATTGCTTTAATTAAATAGCATTCTTAACTAAAGGTAAATATATATATATATATATATATATATATATATATATAAAATTTCTAATTGAAATATGATATGATTGAAAATAATACTGTTTATGTTTAAGTTTATTATTATTTTTTTTTTTTATTTGAATTCAAGTCATGTCAGTCATATTTTTTTTTTTGTCAAATTTTCGTATTGAATTTTTGTGTGCTTATTGGGTTATAAAAACTGTATGTTCAATTCCTCAAATTGGATTTATATAGAACAGAAATATATAAAAAAAATTAGGCTATCTTATTTTTTAATAAGTAAATGAAGGTTTTTTTATAAAACGTCAATTGAAGATTGCAGCAAAATATAAAACGTAATTGTTTTTTAATTAATTTCAATAAATTTTCATTTCTGATACCAGTATGTAATTAATAAAAAAAAAATTGGGAAACAATGGCTATTGGAAATGTCATTATTGTAAATGTCATTTTTAACTCGTTCATTAAAGCAAAGGAAAGAAAATAATTCGTTAACAAAAACTTCACAAATAACTTCACTTCGTCAGTATTTTAATATTGTTTTTAAAACGTAATGTACATTTACAATTAAATATCTAATCATCACTGCATTTTTACACCTCCCTTAGATTAGAATAGATTTCTATTGTATACAATTTTCTAACTGCACTTTCGCTGTAAGTGATTACGAAATACATTGTTTTTTTTTCTTCACATTTTCGGTGGGTGCACTTTTTAGTTCAATTATATTTACCAAAAATTTCACTTGATTATTCTCACTTTTTATTACATTTTTGACAACAAAAAAAACTATTAAACTCACCTGCAAAATATGAAAAATTTAATATACACACAAATAGGTTTTTTGTTAAATTTCCCGGAGTTTTGCTGCTGCTTCTCTTCTGGAGGGCGAACAAATTGCGACTTGTGTTCCAAATAAAATGTGAACGAGTATAAAAAGCAATTGATAATAAGCAAACGTCAAAAAGGTTGTTTGAAGGTCGTTGTAGCTAGACAAATACAGAGACTTGCGCCGTAAGATTTTAACGGCGGCTGCGGCTTTTGAAAAATTGTCGGCGGCGGCTCAAAATCGGGTGTTAGCTGGTTGAAAAGTAAACAAGAACTTTTTATCTCGTTGTTTTTGTTGGTCCACGTCCCCTTGGCTGTAAGAGTCTACGAATACCGTTTGTTTGAAAATAAAATACTGTCATATATATTTACACTTTCTTAAATTTTGTGAAAATTTGAAAAAAAATTCAAATGTTATAAAATATTTTAAAAACGAGAAAGAAATAGTCGGTCAAGACCGACTATATGATACTCTACACCATTGTGTACGAGCATAAAAATGCGGGAAGGGGATTTATATTATACCTATAGTCAATTTTACTGCATTTAAAATAAAATACACAAATACAGAATAATGCGTTGGTACTATCATCTAGATGATTTAGAAGGATTCGTGGAAGTGAGTTTATATGGTAGCTTTGGTAAATTCTTATTTTTAAGGCATTTTTAAGTGTTTAAACTCTATTCCGACATTTGTATTGGGGTTAAGTGAATCACAACCAAGGTTTCGTCCTTGTATCATAAAAGTCCTACGTGCCAAATTTCATTGAATTATCTTTAATATTGCGACCCGTACTTTGTGCACAAGTTTTACATGGACGGCTGGCTGTCTAGAAAGC
Organism: Protocalliphora azurea; assembly: GCA_932274085.1. Classification (NCBI taxonomy): domain Eukaryota; kingdom Metazoa; phylum Arthropoda; class Insecta; order Diptera; family Calliphoridae; genus Protocalliphora; species Protocalliphora azurea. Next base: position 3,759,015 of record OW026519.1, read on the forward strand.
CAGCCAGACGGACGAACATCGCAGATTGATTTAAAAAGTGATTCTGAGTGATTAAGGTGGGAGTTGGATAACTTTTTCTATGCGTTACAAAAATGTGAGTAGCTTGTGGTATTTTTTGATATATTAACAGTATATATTTCTGTTATTAAGAGAAAAGTTCTTAATTTCAAAAATAATTGCGCAGATTTTTTATATTTTAAAATTATTTACACGGGTTCAAAAATCAATTATATACACTTAACAGTACCAAAGATTGTCCAAAAGTTAATATAAAATATTGTGATAAAAACTCAAATTTAGTATGTTGCAAAAATCCAATATATAATGATAGGAATTATGAAAAACTTGTCACGGACAAATACGGACATTTAAATGAAGGTTTAAAATTGTACATTATCATTATGGTTTGGAAAAAGGAATGGGAATAGTTAAAGAATCATATAATCCTTAGTTAAAAGATATCATAGCATGAAAATAAAACCAATTTAAAGAGAATTTAGGAAAAATTTAACATTTCTTAGAATATTTGTATTAAAAATTAATTAAAATGTTGAGTTTGACTTTATTTTCATCTTCTTAAGATGAAGAAAATAGTATTGTATAAGTGTGTTAAATATTATACGAAGGCGACTAATGCAACAGGAAAAGCTTATTATGATTATTTTTTATATTCCGTTTTCTTAAAGATTTGTTAGCTACTCTAGATTAAAAAAGAAGCTTTAAGATATTTTTTGGAAAAAAATTTCAACAATTAAAACTGAAAATATTTAAAATTTCACCAAAAAATGCACCGAGTTTTCTTCATATAATACTTTATATAATAACGAAGTTGTGATATTTATATGTTGTTTAAATCAATTTTATTTAAAAGGTAATAATGTTATTTTTTTCCCGTTCCTAGAAACCTTAAGGACATTTTTCGATAAATTTAATAATGAATGAATAACGACACTCATTGCACCCAAAATTGTAGTAGTCGTATTTTTGTAGTTTTCGACATCCATAATATCTTTAAATGAAAACGACTGTTTTTCATCACAAAATCTTCACGAGATCGACACTCATTATATAAGGCTGAATATCTTTAATACTCTCCAACTTTTTAATTATAATTTCTTATATAATGAATGAGACATCACATATGAAAAAAGGATTTGTTTCAAAATTAGCACTTGCGTGCTTTGTAAAATCACATTGACGTACATATCTATCACGTTTTTAATTTCGTAAAAATGAAAATATATCTTTTGAAGTTTAAGTATGATTTCATTGATTTAAGTCATTAGTCACATTTTAATATCATAATAAAAAACTATTTTTTACACTTTATAAAAAATTCACTTGAAAAATTCCAAATGCATTTTTAAAATTGAAAATTTATTCTTGAATTATTTAAGCAAATATAAATACCGTTAAAATGTTTTTTAAATCAATTAAATCTGTCATTTACTTATTTAGTTTTATATATCGAGGAACCCTCGATATCAGATTTTCATGAAATTGCACTTATGATGTCATTATATTCCTTACAGTAACACTCATCTGCGATATAAATTTCAAATGAAAGTTCCTAGTTTTTTCAATTTTATCAAAATTTTTCTATTCCTCTAAGTAATTATTTTATTTTTTATAATATTTATTTTTTATAAATATATCATATATCATTTCCAACTAATTTATACATGCTTTAGATATACAATAATTAATATTTAAATAAAATTTAAAATACACCAAGTACAAAAGGAACATAGTTCAAAAACTATATACCTCCTAACCCTTTGAAATCCAGGATATATGATTGTGAGCTCACATCTTAATTTTTTTTATTTCTTCATTTTAATCTATTCACTGAAAATATTTGTTAAACTTTTACTTTTTTTTTTTTGATAAAATGAAGAGTAATACAAAATAATAAGAATTACATATACTGGTGCATATTCTTATAAATACACATATTTTTTTTACAAAATTACCAAAAATGGGGCTAAAAAATAATTAAGGTGCTGCATATATAATAATTTTTAAAGTATTTATTGACTTCACTTAAAAAATTAACAACAAAAAACTTGAAAAGTACATTAATTTTTTTTCCATTGTAGCAATTTAATGTCATTTCTGCGGCATTTTCCTATATACGCACTTAAACTAATGAACTAATTTAGCGTTATTAATAATATGTTGATGAACCTTTTTTTGGGGTAACTTCAAAAATTCGGTCTGGCATTGATTCGTCTAGTTTTTGAAAAAAATCAATGTCAATTTCTTCCCAGACTTGCTTAATTTTTAGTTTTAATTCCGTTATTATCTTTATGGTTTCATTCTGTGTATTTCTTGCCTAAACTTTACGGGCCATGTATCCCCACAGGTTCTCTATTGGATTTAAATCTGGACTGCAAGCCGGCCAGTCCAGTAGTGGAATATTATGTTCATTAAACCACGATTTAGATTGGTTCGAGACATGGATTGCAGCGTTATACTATTGGAATATGCAATCTTCATCCATAAATGAGAGAAGAGCATCTTCCAACAGTTCATTATAAATTGCACTGTTAATTTTAGGTAGAACAAATTTTAATTTATTGCGGTTGGCTTCTTCTTTTATTTTATTAATTTGCCTTTTTGTTAATTTTTGATTACCTTTTGTTAAAGAAAGCCTCGAATAACTCCTTCTGAACGGTTAATTGTTCGTATAGTTTCTCTGTTAAAAGAGCCTCGATCACGAAAAAATTGAATTTGAATATTTTTCCTGGTCTGTAAGAAAATTTCCTTTGAGAATTGTTTAAGCTGATGAAATTTCCCAATTAAAACAAAAATATTTCCAGTAAACAGAGATGTTGTAATTAGAAACTTACCTTAAGTGAAACAAACAACTAAAACTTTTAAAATTTTTTAATATTTTTTTTTTGCGTTTATAGGAATATGCACCAGTGTATAAGAAAAATTAAAAAAAAGAGGTTCCACCCCCATTTTGACGACTTGAACAATAAGTGCAATATTTTAATATAAGTTGGATTTTTTTTATTTCGTTTCAAATCAATTTAGACTTTTTATAAAGTATTATTTGTTAATGCAAAAACAAAACCAATGGTTTAAATAAAAAAATTATACAAAATTTTTATAGTTTTGGGTATATAACAGCAGAAACCTATAAACTCACAAATGTAATTTTTGTTTTATTTTAGAAAAGTATACGTTTTAAAAACATATTGTCAGATGCGTCTGATATGAACTTTTCAGGGATTGATGATGAATATTAGCAGCAATTCGATTGTTAAAATTTTTTATCGCCACACTATAATTATGTTCTATTTAACCTATTGCATAATTTAGAAAACTTATCCTTTAGAAAACTTATCCTTAATAAGTTTTGTTCTAATACTATTTTAAACAAACGGGTTACAGATCTAAACTCACAATATTCGAAACTAATAGAGTGCAAAGCTTTAGTATCATAGTTTTTATTTTGTGATCATGGTTGTTGTTCAAAGTTTAAAAACTTAGAAAAATGGCTAAAAAATATGTAACTTCTTCGCAATCTTCTACACTTTATTTTTTTATACTTTTTGATCGCCTTTGATCTTCAATCGGACTTTGTGGATAAATTCTGAACCATCTTTGTTATTATACAGACTTTCGATAATTAAATACGGTGTTGTCGAGTTTTGATGACAAAATTTTTTGATTTTTAAAACTTTTCGATTTTTTTTTTGCAGGGTCGTTACCCCCCCTCAATTGTTTATATTTTACGATATATCTCGTTGATATGCCCGAAATAGTCAACACAGTAGATAGTATCAAAGTTTGGAAAACAAGAGCGAAAAATTTTAAAAAGTTCATTTTTTGCGAGGCACATTAATAGTTATGGAATAGCACGGATTACTGCGTGAACTTAGTTTTTTGTTATTTTACGCAATAAAATCGGAGGAGCATTAAAAATAAATTATTTCTTTGTAATAAACTCTAATAAAATATATTTTCGTATAATTAAAAAAATCGATTTTCGGTATAATGAAAATGTTTTAAATTTTACTAGGAAACTTTAAAATATGCCTCGCTCCCTCTGATAGATCTCCAAGTGGTGCTAAATGATGCTTAATGACGTCTTCTCTATGATAAAGGATTTTCTGAACTGTTGCAGACATATTTCTCCATGGATATTTGGTTATATATATATTCGTGCAGCTACCTTCGCATAATAACCAAATCTTCTAGCATCAATTTGTTCATTGCACACAAGTACATAGATAATTGTTTTAAATCTTGAAATAAGATTTATATCAACACCTGTTATTTCAGATGCTCTTTCGGGATCTGAAAAGGACCTTCTTGCTGTGTTCCCATCATTCGAATTGCCAGATCCTTGTTTTGGTTGATAATCAACCCTTATTTGGGGAATTGGTCCTGAATATGTCAAAACACATTTTGCTAAGGCACATCGCATAGACAGCACGAAATTGACCATAATTGGCAAAAATAGTTACTTCAGATGCTCTTTCGGGATCTGAAAAGGACCTTCTTCCTGTATTCTCATCATTCGAATTGCCAGATCCTTGTTTTGGTTGATAATCAACCCCTATTTGAGGAATTGGTCCTGAATATGTTTCTTTTTTAAACTTCTTAACTCATTATTGCTATCGTTGTGTCTTATCGATCAGGTAGGTTTAAAATACAAATCATAACTGATTTTTAGTATGTGTTCCATGAAAAAATGTTTGGGAGTAATTTCATTCAAATAAAAAAAAGTGTTCTAAAGACAGGTCCAGACAGGTACAAAAGTATATAAGGGGTTATAGGGGACACTTTTACCTTTCTTGTGGTAGTAAAATTTATTTAACCCCTTTTGACCCTAAAAAGTTCTATTCCACTAAAATTCAGTTTTAAGTTACCAAATTACCATCAAAAATTTCTCTAAATACTTACTTTAAAATATTTAAATTAATAATAACTGAGATGAAAATAGGTCGGGAAGCTCTACATACAAGATAAATCTTAATTATCGCATATCTAAGGAACTGTTACAGCAAAAGTCTCGAAATTTTGTAGGAATCATTCTTTTGTCAAGTTCCACAATTGATATGAAAATAGGAAGAATAGGTTTACAGGGAGTAGTAGCCGCCATACAAAGTGAATATTTATTTATTATTGTATATCTAAAGAACTATTCCACCGATTTAAACTTTTTTCAAGGTTCATATTCAGCATGTATAAATTTGTCAGAAGTGATATATGTTATGTTGATATTATCAAAAAATAAAATAATTACTCAGAGAGATAGAAGATTTTCCACACAAAAATAAAAATTATTTATTTTGTAAGATAGAGGAATACAAAAACATTGATAAAATTGAAAAAACTAAGAATTTTGATTTGAAATATATACCATAGATGAGGGTTACTATAGGAAATATATTGGCATCAAAAACGCATTTTCATGAAAACCTAGGATAGAGGGTTTTAAATATAGGTCCTTATTATGTATATTTATATCTCTAAATAAATATTCCAAAAAAGAGATAATAAGAAGAAATAAAAATATTAAAAGTTAATTTATTTAAGATTTTATTTATTTAAAATCACGCATTAAACAGCACGTCACATGCTCATCAATACATATGTAGCTATAGATAATATGTACATTTAGTTTATTGTTCTAAAATAAACTGTCAATCCTAATTAATCGTTTATTAAACTGTTACTCGTACTTATTAATAATTTAGTATGTGAAGTACTTTTTTTTTATTTGAATAAATATTAAATAAATAAATGAATGATGGCATTAAAATGTTAAAACATAAATCATTTTGTATTCACCACAATTTAATTCAAATAAACATTATTCTTTGTTTTTGTTCGCTTTAGGTTTTTGTTTATTTTCTAGCAACAGAAAAAATGTTTCCATACAAAAGTATACAAATAACATTTATTGTTTGTAATGGAAATTTAGTAAATAAATACAAAGTATCAAGCGAATATTTAGAAAAGAATTAAAATATTTGTCCTATTTTAGAAAATTTCCCAATAAAAATGTTATTGAGTTGTCTTTCTTCTTTGTTTATTAGAAATTTAAAACAATAGAAATAGTTTAACAAATACACGTGATAGATTTCTAATAAACATATTTGTTATATAGTTGACAAATATAAATATTATTGATACAATTAAGCTTGTTCATAATAAAAAAAAGTCCTTTAACAGCCTATTAAACAGGTTGCCAAATTGAGGTCACTATTTGATGTCTTTTGAGTATAATAAATATCCGTACATGTGCAAAATTTCTAGGTGAACACTTAATTAGTTTAGAAGTTATGATTGCTGTCCGTTTTACCATGAAATTACCTTATTTTAACGTATAATTTTATTTTTAATTCAATTACTATTATTTATTTATATTTAATAAATATTAAATAATTTTTTTCTTTGAAGAACCAAACAAATTTGAAATTTGGCGATTTCTGATTAACGATTTGGCGACGGAGGCTCAAGAAAAAAATAAGACAACCCTGTCTATACGTGACATAATTCTCCCTGATTGCGAATATGACACTCTCTGATAGAAAAGTCTTACATATTATGGTACATTTATTTTGTTTTTTTTCTTTTGGTGAAAAATTTTTTCTTAATAGCAGGCCTTTGATCGGGCGGAAGGATTTTTAATTCTGTGGTATGTCCAAAAGCGGCTTCGCTTACATAATTTTTCCTTTTTACTCAATTTTTTAATAACAAAACTTTTTTTTAATATGAGTTTCTTAGTAAATTACGTTTTTCAATAGCCTATATCTTCGAAACTATTCAGTTGCACTCAAAATTTTTTTCATTATTTTTTTAGCTTTAAAAGTACTATCAATGAACATTAATTTTAAGCCAAGAAATGTTTGCTAGATTTAAAGAATTTTATTGATCAATTGTGTAACTATCCCGAAATTTTCAAAACAGAAAAAAATTACACATTTAATTAAAAATGGTAATTTTTGAAAGAGATGTTGTTGTTGACTTTTAGGATAATTAATTATTTTAATATAATTGGAACTAATTCTATATAGAATGCATAATGAATGAAGATCAGTAGTAGCAATACAAGTTAAAGGTGACCTTTCTAAAATGTTTATGTATCCACATTATGAAATACATATAAAATACCTACGCACAGTGTGCGATTAAAAAAATGGAATGAAAATAATTATGGAATTTCGGAACGGCTGTTCCGATTTCATTGAAATTCAATGAAATTTCACATAGTAATAGTAGAGGTGTAGGCGAGTTTAAATTTTGAGCTTGGACCATATAGACCCAAAGGGGACGGGTCCATAGGGTTCCAAATTTGGACACCTCGGGTATAAAATTGTTTAAAAACGATCCTGATTCCTTATATCTGAACCGATTTGAAAGATTTTTATATAGGAGGATTTTATTGGTCGAGATCTACGAAAAACTTCTCTCTTTTAGTTTAGGAAATATTAGACTTCAAAGATTAAAATTTTTAGCCTGCCTTGATGAAGTTTTTTTGCTACAGCGAGATTTTTTTTTTATTTCATTAACAACAAATAGAAAAATTGTGTAAAGAATTTTGAAAAAAATATTTATGTTCAAAAATTAGAAACATTTAAATTTCAACTTTGAAGAAATGTCGATTTTTTTCGTTCTTTGTTTGCCAAAAAAAAGTGGTCACATTATTTTTCTGTTATATAAACATTTTCTTACTTTACGTCTACACGAAGGATTTTTATTTCTTAATATTAGCAATAACGTCGGTAGAATAATGGGAAAACTATTTTATTTCCAACTTTATATTACCCCAAGTCTACACGTAGACATTTTTATGTTGGCAATTGTCAATTTCTATCTCTCTCTTTAAAATGTTATGTGTGGACCAATAAGAAATCAATTGCCCAATCTATTTCGCAATAAATGTTTAAACACAAAGCTAAGCAATAATGTTTAACATAAGTTGTCAAATTTATTATTGTTCACTTTTAAAATTTTGCTCTTTTTAACAGAAAGAAAAAGGTTCGCGCCAAATCATTAGTGTTACAAACATTATTGCATCACTTTTTCCACTGGACCATAACCGTACCACACATTTCTGGCATATAATATGAGGAATCCATGGTTTGTTCTGATTACATAATTTCATTTTAAAGTATTGATGATACGCAGTTTTCACAAAGTCGGGTATAGGTTTTCGATATATTTCAAATAATCTGAGTTAAGCACACATCTTCTTGCAGCCATATCGAAAACAAAAAAAAAAAAAAAAAAAAAAAAACGAAAATCTAAGTACAAGTAATAAATGAGGATAGTTAGTTTTAACTCAAAAACGAAAGCTGGTAGGGAAAAATTGTTGCCGTTATTTAAAAAATACGAATCAATTTCAGATAGAAAAAAAAAAAAAAAATCAGAGGAAATAAACATTTTTTTTTTTTTGTAAAACTTTACACCTGAGTAAATCTTTTGATGCTTAATTTCAATTATCAAAACAAAAAAAAAAAAAAAATTTCCAAAAAAGAGATTTTTTAATCTTTTTATTATATATTTCTAACCGATATCGGGGAGCAAAAATCTCTATTGCAAAAAAAATAAAAACACATTGAACTATATAAAAAGTATAACTTTTTTTTGCTTTCAGCTTTGCGATTTGAGAAATTAGGGCGAAAATACGATTTTTTTTCTTTAAATATTATATTTAAGAAAATGTTTATATAACAGAAAAAGAATGTGACCACTTTGTGTTAGTTAAAAATGTTGTATGTGAGGCTGTTTAAACATGATTCTTTTAACATTTGCTTCAACAACCGTGTTTAAACATCCAAAAAATTAACATTAACATCAATTTGAACAGTCTACATTCAATATTAAAATGATGTTAGTATAAATTAATTGTTAAATGTTTTTTATTTTGCCTAGTGTCTACATTAGGCAAATTTTTATCAAAACCAACGTCAAAATCAATGCGAATATATACAAGGTAACCTTAGTTAATCAGCTGATTATTATTTTGGTTGTTACAGTTGTCAAAGTGCATATATAAAAAGCAATAATGAATACGCCATATTGTTGTTTTTGTGCAAATGTTACCACCTTCCACAAATTCGCGTTAAGTTTGACGTTTGTCTTGATAAAAAAATAACATATAGTCTATATTACATAGTGTCTACATTAGACAATTTTTTATCAAGACAAACGTCAAACTTAACGCGAATTTGTAGAAGGTGGCAACAGTTGCACAGAAACAACAATATGGCGTATTCATTATTGTTTTTTTATATGAAGTTTGATAACTGTTACAACCAAAATAGTAATCAGCTGTTTAATTAAGGTTACCTTGTATATATTCGCACTGATTTTTACGTTTGTTTTGATAAAAATTTGCCTAATGTAGACACTAGGTTGGGTAAGGACCGCGATTAACAACGAAAAAACAGAGTAACAATGTCAAAATAGCAACACTCCCAAAAACAGGGTTGTTTGTATGTTACACATAAATTACGTGCATTTTTTTACTTTGCCAATAAAATGCAGTAAATTGAGTATTTACTGAGAAATTTTAAGATTTTACTCTCATAATCATTTGTACACAAACAAAAAATATATAAAATTAATTTTTTTTTGTAAAAAATGCAAAAAAAAAATGTTTTCGGATTTTTTAAAATTTTTTTCCAAAAAAAATGTATATTTTATATATTATTTTATTTGTTCTGAAAAAAATACTATTTTTCAAAGAAAAAGAGGGGAAGGAGGAGAGAGAGAATAAAGAGATAAAAATTAAAGAGTTATAAAAACCTGCATTATCGATTAAAAATTTCGTAGACGAAATGTATTTATCAATTCTGCGTTTTTATCAAGAACTGCAGTACCAAGGGTGTGATTTACTATGCTCTGCGTTACCATGAGTGAGTTTTAATAGAGAACTGCATTATCAATGGTGAGTTTCGTATTGGTTTTGGTTTCTGCATAGTTTTTGTGTGGGCAATTTTTTGTAAAAACACCAAAAACCGCTTTTTGTAGTAATATCTTTTATTCACCATGAATGTAAAAAGTTTGTTTTAGTACTAACATAGTAATTCACCTTTTTTTTTTTGGTAGTACTTACTAACAGTAAAATAAATTTCAACTTTTATGCACCAACCAAACCAAAAAAATTACTTGGCTTTTAAAAATTCGCCTGAAACCATGCAATCCTTTTCGGATGTTGCCAACAAAGATGTTTATTTTTCGTCCGTCCGGCTGTCTTGCTAATTTTTTAATTGTCCGTGTCCGTCCGTTTGTCCTTCGGATTTTTTCTCCGTCAGGCTGTCCATCCACTTTTCTGTCTTTCAGGCTGTCTGTCTTTGTGTTTTTATTGTCCGTCTGTCTGTTCTTTTGTTTTTGTTTTGTCCGTCCAGCTGTCTATCCTTTTAATTTTAATAATTTCTTATTTGATTCTTTGTATGTCATCATCCCTGTCTCTCATGCTTGTTTTTTTGTTCGTTTGTTCTGATTTTTTGGGCTTTTTCAGTTATTTTATGTCTGTCCAACTGTTTGTATTTGAGCCTTTATTTATTGTCTATCCAACAGACAGACTATCCTTCTGATTTTGTTTGGTCCCCCATCTGTCTCGTCTAATCTTCTTCTGGATTTTTTATATTATGTCCGCCTATAAAACAAAATAAATAATCGATTTTTATTGAAAAATATTGATCTGGTTGATTTTTTAAATCAACCAGATTAGACGCGTTTTAGTCAAGTAAGTAATAACAGCCGGTCGATTAAAAGTTTCAATAAAAAATAGTTTTTTCCATCTGTTTTTTTTCTTCTGATTTTTTATTTGTCCGTTCGGGAGCCTGTATTATTTGACCAACCAACTTTCTGAGTTTTTACATCTGTTCGGTTGATTTTATTTTTCGCCTGTCTTTCGAATTTCTTTAGAGAATAGAATCTTTATCGAGTTTTCAGTAAAATTATCAAACATTTTTTGGGAGTAATCGGATTGTTGATGAAAATCAAATTTTTCAAGAAGCATCTTATTTTTGGTGGAAATTTCATTATAAAATTTTAAGTTAGTAGTGCATTTGTTAGTTGTATGAATAAGTTTCAAAAAGTTAACACAAAAGTAATACATTTTTGGTGAGTTTTATTTACATTTGTACTAATTAGATGATGACACACACTACTTCGATAAAATTCAAATACTTTTGTATATACAAGAATATGTCTATTTCCTTAATTAAATTACTTTCTTCTTCAAATTTCATTTTTGCTATATTTTTCACGTATTTGTATATATATTCCCTATGACTGACTCTCTTAAAAAAAAAAAAAAAAATTTTTGAACAGCAAAATAGGATTTTCAAAAATGACAAATCAATTGATTAAAACCGAAATGTGTTTCCAAGTTTTTTCGATTTTAATCTTTTATTCTCATTTTTAAAGCAAACTACATACAAATAATAGTTAGTAAGTAACAATGATTTTTTTTTTTTTTTAAATCAACCAGATACATTTCACATGTTGGTCAGTAGTGGTATGTACTATATGCAGTAAACATACATATAACATTGTTCTTGATACACATTTACACATACATATACATGCATAAAAAGTGTACGTTCAAAGTTCAGCTGTCAATCGTGATTAAAGACCTTAAAAGAAAAATTTAACACAATTTTTGTTAAGGCAGACACTCTAGAGCGTATATATTGCGAAACAACGAACGAACAATCAGCTGATTTTGATTTTCTCGCAACAAACCAAGAGTAAAAACCAAAACATTAAAAGCTTTAAAGGCACAAATTTCCCAGTATTTGAAAGTAATAGAAAGTGAGTGAGAGACAAAAATTTTTGAGTAAATTAGAATATTGGAAATAAGCGCAGGACTCTACAATTTAATGAAATTAATGAAAAATTTATTTAAATGCAGTTTGAATTATTTAGTGTTATGATTTTTGTTTTAAATGAAAAATAAAATAAAATTTTTGCTACTATGTATAAAAAGGTAAATGATGCTTTACTTCTATAAATTATTTCTAAAATTTTTATAAAAATTTTACAATTTATTAAAAGTATGTTTATTTGTATACTTCTGTTAAATTGTTTCATATTTGTCTTTTAAGACTTTCTATTTAGCATTTTTTAAGGATTTCCTTCTTGTATGTTTATTTTAATAGCATCATGTTTAAAATAGAAATAAAAACATGAAGAAAAGTTAAAAAAAAACTTTCGTTGAATTTGGCCCTTATTACTAAGTGGTGTTGCCTGTTGTTCTTCTTGTTGTTGTAGGTTTATATACATATATACAAATATATAAACTTTTTTTACTTCTTTTCCTTTATTGTACGAGTGTATATGTGTGTGCGTATTATTATTGTTGTGATGAGGCAGAAACGAGTTGAGTCGGTACCAGACGATTTCACTTGAGTTTAGTTTCATTTCAAACACAGAACGGTTAAGTTGGATACGTTAAAAAAAGCTCCGCCGCCGGAAAACATAAAATAAAAAATAATACAAAACAAAAATCAAAAACTAAGAATAAAATTGTACACTTCCTTCTCAAATACAATAATAATAACTAAAAGTAACAGAAATAACATCAAGTCGAAAAAAAACAACAAAAATTAAATGAAATAAAATGAAATCACGTAATGTCCCAACATAAATTTCTATGCATGTAGTAAAACGAGTGTATGAGTATATATACGTATATACTGATAACGATATATGTATTTAGATGTAGTAGAGTTACTATTACTCGCAAAATACGACAATGGTAACAAAATTTGTAACAGAATACCAGATCAATGTTATAAATTTCAAATGTTTATGTTTCGAAAAAATAACAAAACCAATACAATTACGAAAAATAAAGTGAACGTGCCTCTATTTGTGTGTGTGTTTTTTGATTATGTGTACGTATGTTTACGAGTTTAATTTAAAGTTTCAAGGAAAAATTTAAAGGAAAAAGAAAAATATATATGCATAAATATGTACATACATAATAATATGTATTATAATGTCTATTTTTTTTGTTTTTTAATTAATAATCAAATTATATGAAATGTTTTTGCATGTGCGGAAGGAAATAAACAATAATTAAAAGTGTTATATATATGACCACCATTTTTTTTGTAGCACCAAATGTTTACCATAATTAAAAGCTCCTTAAAGTATGCCCCACTATTCAAAGGGCTTTGGAGATTTTGTTCTGTTATTTCAATTTGCAACAATATTTTACTTTTTATTTTTCTAATTAAAGAAAACATATTAAGCAAAGCATAATTAAAGAAAATAAATAGTATTATGCTTAATTAATTATGTAGATAAACTAGTGTAATTTGAAATTAATTAATTAATTAATTAATTAACTATTTATACAATAATGCTGAAATTTTTAAGGTGAAATATTGCAACTTGTTGACTTTATTTTAGGAAACTTTTTAGAAGTGGATAAACAAACTCTAAGCAGAAATAAAACCAAATTTTTATAGTATAAACACGTAACTATACGAAATGATTTGGTTACTAACAAATTATCACTTAAAGACTTTATATAGAGAGAATACTAGATATATGGAACTTATACAACAAATTATATGTTGTTATCTTCATATTCATCCTTAGTGGTAGCTTATTTAGTGAAACTAAATGATAACTAAATTCGTGTTAATTATTAATTAAATATAATTTTTTACAATTTTTTTATTATTAATTATTTGTGTTACTGTCATTTGAATTACATAAATCGAATGACGATAGTTTTTTAAGCCGGAATGTATTTACTTTTATACAAAACCCGGATTTCTAAAAAGAGTTAAAAAAGAATTACTACATTTGATAGTATTTTTTGTTATCAAAGTCTAAGAATAGCAAATCATTAAAAGTTTTCGAATGTTTTATAATATTCTGCTACAAAATAACTCTTTTTATTTTCAATTGAATAACGATCAACTATGTGTTATAGATTTTCTTGAGGGTATCACTTAAAAATATTTAAAAATTCCAAAAACACCCTATAAATTTTGATATATTTCAAAAAAGAATAAAAAAATAAATTTTTAGGGTAGTTCCTGTATTAAAGATTTCGTAGCCCTCTAAATTTTAAGTCAAATTTAGATTTGGAGTTTTATTTATAAAGCAAAGAATGTAGGTTTTTAACTATACTAAAATCTTTTAAATATACTTATTCGAAAAAAACTGATGACTTATTCAATATTTTTAAATTTCTTTTCCAAAAATTTAGATTTTGGGGCATTTTTGAAAATTTTTCTTATTTAACATCAAATATATTTATTTTGAAATGTAATTTTATTTGGAATTAAATGAGATGTCTTTTTTATTTTATTTGTTATTTTATTTTAGATATCCCTCTTTGAAATCAGTTAATAACTAAAAAAGTTATTTGATAAACATTTTCAAAAGTTGATCAATTCATTTTTCATATATTTCAAAACAAAGTATTTTACTTTTGTTTTATTTGCAACATACTTTCTAGGGCAAAATTAAATTTATTTGAAAGTTTTAAGTAAATTATTAGAGATAATATCGAATAATTTATACAGTTTTTATCCAATTTGAAATAAACAAATAAATTAATTAATTTATTTATTTTTGTTATATTTACAAGGAAAATATTTAACAAAATGATTATATCACAGTATGTGCTTTAATAGAAAATTTTATAATAAATGAAAATTAAATTTTTATTTTTAATTAATTTAATTTTTGACCCATGACATGCTTAAATTTATATGGTTGAAAAGTCAAATTCTTTTACCTCCCAAAGCAATTAAAGAAAAACAACAATAAAAGAATAAAATGTTTAGGGCTACATCCTCCCTTAAAAAAAAGAACAGGTATAGTATAACTCGAGGACGGTTTGTCCAATTCAGATAAGTAAAACTTCAAAAGATTCCAACTAAAATAAACTTCAAATTATCTTAAAACTGTTTTTTATCCGTTCAATAATTTCAGAGATTACTGATAAAATAATTGGTTTTTCATTCAAAATTGGAAATATTTTACTTCTTAAAAGTAGTTAAAAAGTTAAAAAGGGTAGCTTTTTATCTTTTAGCTTAAAACTAGATATATTACGATAAAAATAAGCCATATATGATTAAAATTGATTAATAAATAATGATTTTATTCACAATTAAGTGAAGACATCTCTAATAAAAAACTCTACGCGTAATATTTAATTTTTATCATACGTAATAAATATTAAGTAGTACTTTAGTTAATTCTTCAGTTGCTTTGCTTTATGATGATATTTCCAATATGGTATGGAAATGGACTTTTAAACAACTAATTTCCTAGTAACTCCAAAAATATTGAGTGGATAAAAAAATAATGTTAAAATAACTTGAAGTTGATTTTAGTTGGCATTTTTTGGATTTTTATTTATCTATCTATTTTTGCTTGAAGGAGAGGAAAAAAATGTTTTCTTTTTGGCAACCAGTGTTTTTCCCCAAAAACATTTCTTTTATTGAATTAGTCGGCATTCACAGACAACGATTTTTTTTGGAGAAATTTGTCTCTTTTGAACTTCTTTTAACGTTCACATTAGGGTTCTTATCTTAGGAACTCCTGGGACGAATTTGCCGGGAATTTTGCCAATTTTACGATTCCAGGAATTGATGACCAAGCAAATATATGGTTAGATGATTTACCTTTCTTTGCACCCATTTCGATATAATTAACTCTAAACAGTTTATTAAGATACTAAAAAAAAAAAATAATTAAAATAATTTCCCAACTAAAAAATATCTAAATAACAAAACTACTTAAATATTTGAAAATTCTTTATGTTTTATACCACTGCTATTAGAACACGAAACTTCGAAAACCTGACCAATGCTAGATGAATGCATCACGACCTTTCACCTTTTTCATAATGAATTTTAATTTTAAATTTTGTTTATGAATAAGTGTACAAATGTATAATTTATTTGTTATCCAACAGAAATATTTATTAAAAACTATTTTCGATACCTTTTACAATTTATATAATTATCTTCAAACGTAACTTTTAATTCAGAAGTAGATAGATATATTTGTGTGCAAATATTTTTTAATTTATTTTTCATACTTTTTAAATAATATTGTACTTTTTCCGAATACTCCGGAATTTCCGGGAATACTTTAAATAAAATCCTGATTCCAGGGAGTTGAAAAATGTCTCTCATACAAAAAATTTCCTTTGTCTCTTTCTCCTAGTTAGAAAAATTGCGATGTGTGAACTCCGACTTATAAATAAAAATTAGTTTTTATTGAAAAAACAACGCTTTTAAGGAGGAGAGAAAATTGGATATTTTTATACAAAACAGAGGAATTCTTTTAATAAATTTTATCTGGCATCATTAAGCATTTTTGATGAGTCCTCAAGAAGGCCTATTATTTCTCACTATAGTAGAGAGTAATTAATTGAATAATTACTAAATTATAAAAAACACTATTTATATTACTCAAGTACTTACTTGTATTTGTCTAACGACAAAATTTCATTCATCTAGTTTTCTCCATCTACATAATTACTTTATGATATGTCCAAATATATTCTCTAGAACTTTTAACAAATTCAAGTGAAAAAAAAGAATAAAAATAAAATATAATTATGCATATATTACACTATTTTTACCTATATTTATTACCCTTATGAAAATAATAGATGATAATACAAAAATTTCTGATGGAATTCACAACAGAACAAAAAATGCATTTCATTCTCTTGCTAACTAAAAATTACTTTTTCAAAGTATTTTTGAACAAAAATGTTTATAAAAAAACTGAATTCTGATTTTGTGCAATATTTACATAAAAATACTTTTATTAAATTGAATCCCTTCTTAAAGAAATGTTCTTAGTCTAAAAAAAATGAAATCAAGTCATTGTAAAAAATTATTTAATTTTTTGTTAAGTTAAACCCAAAAATTTAATTTACACTCAAATGATGCAGCATTATATTTCATATAAAAATACAGTAACTTAGATTTTATTTCTTTTTTTTTTTGGCACATCACCACAATTTATTAAATTTAAATTTAAGCTAAATAAAATAAATATTTACAACCTGAAGAATATATATATAAAATAAATTTAAAAAATTATGTCGTGCTCGTGAAATTTAAACAAAAAGTAATCTTCCTAAACAAAATAAAAGCTATAATTAAGTGAATTAATAAAACAAAATATTGGAACTTTAAACAAAAAATAATTAAATAAATGTGATTATAAAAAGAATACTCAAAAAAAAATGTTAGAAACCCTTTGTAGTTTTGGTAAGTAAATTCCTGTTAAATACAAATGAACAAAAGCAATTTTACTCTTAAACATAATTACAAAAAACTGATATTAAAAAAAAACGATACACATTTTTGAACGAAAACATTTAGTCAAAGTCAGGGTAATAAATAAATAAAATAATATTGTTGACAAACGAACAAACAAATAGTGGCTACTGGCAGGGAACACCAACAATATCAGTATAATCAGAGTAGAGTAGCTTTTAATAGTAAATAATACTAATTGTACATTAGAGTGTCCCGAGAAGGCAGCTTTTTCGAAATGTCGATGTAGGAAGGAACCTCAAACGTTCTGTATTGATTAGCTGAATACGGGAAAAGTAATAAAAGACAACAAATTTAAAATTCATCTTCATTCATTCCCTAGCAGCGATTGAAAATCTCAAGTCTCATACATTTTGACCCGCTAGAGAACTATTTAGAGCATTTTGGTGAACAAATTTTTTGAAAATAATTTATTATAGCTCATACCCAGCAAAAACTTTTTGGTTTTCGGTAATAACAACTACTTATTAAAGTAGTTTCTTGGTAATGAGGCGTCATTATTATTTGCCTACTCTGTATTACATTAATAAGTACTCAATAGTATAATAGCGCAGTAATAATGCAATCACGTGGATGAGTTGGCTAGAGCGCCGGATTAACAATCAGAAGGTTGTTGGTTCAACCCCATTCTGAAGCTGTTAGTTTTTATAACAAAATATCTAAAAAGATATATTAAACTAAATAGAGATTTTATCGCTTAGTATGCTATGTGCGAGATGGTGTACTGAGTAAGACGTTAGTCAGTAAAAACAAATGGTTAGTGTATGTCCAAGTTCGAGTCTCACTGACGGCAAAACTTTTTTGTTTTTTTTTTATTTTTGTTTTCGTTTAGGTACATATTTTTGAGTACCCCTAGAGTCAAAAAATAACTACATGAATTTGTGGACAAGTCGAACAAAAATAACTAGTTATTTAGGCAAAAAATAAGTAGTTTATTTTTGTTTCCAACTATACCTACTAGCTTACCAGGAAAGCAAAGTTTTTGCTGGGTACTTACTACAAAGCAACATTTTTTTATTTTATCCATAAAAGGAACAACGTTATGAAATTTTTATCCATTTATCTATCCATAAAAATATACTGAACTTTTTTTTGTGTGATGTGCTAAAATGACGGATTGTGGGCAAAAAAAAACTTTTCTATTTTTTTCATAATAGAATCAAAATTATGTGTAATTACGAGGCAAAAATACAAACTTTTTTTGACAAAAAGTTCTAAATCCGTTTTTTCCAATCGCAGTTAGTGAATTGAAGATCAATTTAACAATTAAAAAAAAATTTTTCATAATCATTAACACTCATTTTTTTTTGCAACGGGACACTCTATTGTATAAATTAGACCCTTAAACCATTTAGATTGTTTGGTCTCTTAATTAGGTTCACCTACTTTGTTTCTAATTAAACATGTTAAAACCGAAGTCAGGCATTTAGGCTGCCAGGCAGCCTGAATTCAGGCAGGCAAGTTGTAGCACTGTTTGTCAATGAATAAGTGAATAAATGAAAGACTGAGTCAGTTAACAAAGTTTATTATTTATTTTTTTTATATTTTAGTATTTACTTTACTGAGAATAACAACTCATTAAGTTAATGAGTGTCATCACATCACATTACAATACAAAATCATTGCATCTTATTACCTACAAACCATCGCATCATCATTATTATTATTATAAATAGAATATGCACAGTTAACATTATAAATAATTTATATTTTAAAATAAAAAAACTAACTAAATTATGCCCTTTTTGTGTCAATTCTCACTTATCTTTCTTTTGAAATAAGAGACACATCATGAATTTTTTTAGAATCGTGTTTTTAATATATTCTGGAAGACCGTTATCTAATACACGTCTCTTAAAAAAATATAGTGCGCTATAACTGCAAATAATAGATTTATAGGCATTTAGGAAAAAATCGTAACTTATTACAAATATATTTTGAAAGAAAAAGCTTTAAATCATTTGAAGTTTACTTAATTATTTTCATATTTTTTAAGAAATTTCCTGGAATTTATGATGAGAAAGAATAATTTTTGAGAAACATTTTCATATCGAAATGTTATTTGTTTTTGTGTTGTAGAGTTCTTCTATTAAAGTTTTTAATAAAATGAATTGTGTAAAAGAAAATTATGACTCAAATAATGTTCGAAAGATAGAAAAAAAGTTCAAAACAAAGCGAATGAAAACAAAATGTAAATAAAATAGCGAATAGAATGTGAGTAATATGTGAGTATTTTTAAAAGTAGTCTTTGTAACAAGCCTTTTAAACAACTAAGGAAGCCTAGTTGTTCATCATACATTAAAAACATTATCGCAAATTTCAGGAAGAATCACTAGAGGTGCCATAGTAAACATGCTTTGAGCCAACTAGAATAATTTATTTCAAAACTAATATAACAGATGTATACTATTTATTATATCTCCCCTTATTATACTTTTCTATAAAAAAATGAAACGATTTGCAATATCCAAAAAACCATCCTGCCACTAGATTGTTACCAGTTTTATGAAAATGTACCTTAAAAAATATAATTTTTGTGGTTGTCTATTGAAACATTAATTTTTGTTAACTAAAACATCAATTATATCATTAGTTTATTCCAATTTTAAATTATTGAAAAAAGCACTAACTTTACATTTATTTTCTGAAATTTCAGTAATAAAAACCCCTATCTAGGATAACTTCCTAAGGAGTAGAAAAATTAAAAAAATTTTTGTCTGCATTAATTTCGCTCTTTGTTTTGCATACTATTTTTTTATTTAAATTTTCTTAAGTCTTATTAAGTTTTTCCTTCTCCTATAAAATTACGCAATGTCGAGATACGCCTTTTTTATATTAAGCTATCGATATATATATATATATATATATATATATGCAATGCATATGTAAAGCATATGTAAGAAAGATATGTGCATAAATAATTTCCAAAAAAACTTTTTAATATTTTGAAATTTTAATGACTTTTCTTTGGTTCGTTGTTAAAATACATTTAAGTAAAAATTGTTATCATAATAAATTCTCAACATATTTAGTTTTTTTAGTTAAATTTGTTAAAAGTGTTAATTATTAAGGAATTTCACAGTCGTATGTGGAATAATGGTAATCATTAATAATCAAATATTCAGATTTTTTTTATCTGAAGATATTTTAAAGTTAAAAAAATATTTATGCAATCTTGTTTGCAATGAATCTGTTTCTTAACAAAAGTGCTCTTTCTTATACATTGTAAAAATAAAAAAGGTTTTTCTTGTTAGAGCTTTGCATATGGAACGTATACTTGATATTTTGTTAAATAATATGAAGCATACGCTACATGTTACGTGAAAATAAACATGTATGTACAGTGTCGTCCAAAAATAACTGAATAAAAGATACTTTTTCATTAATTTGGGTATGAAGCAACTTTTTCTTTGTTTTGAAGAAAAATATTGTTAATATAAAAATATTTAATATCAATTACGTCACTATATCATTAATATAGTACTCAGCAGTATAGAGAATGTAAAAGTTAATAAAGGAGCTGAGAAACATTTCTCATTTCAGGAAAATTCCTCAGATAAAATTCGATTTATCTGAGAAAAAAAATCTCACCCAAATATTTTGTAATTATTGTTTTTTTTTTTTTTTAATAAATCGTTTTTTGCAGACTTACAGAATTCCACATTGGTCTTAACTGCTCTTTTTTTGGACTGTACGTGTAATTATTTTAATGTCCAATGATTTAAGACTTATTTATTATGACCGCTTTGAATTTCTCTAACAATTTATGTATTATTGGCTTCCATAGTCGATTTATTCCATCGTTTCTGGCATTTTTATTTATTTGTAACATATCGATTTTGCCATATTAATATTTTTTAAAGGTCTAACGCTTCGAAAATTTCTAATGTGATATAATGTAATGATTTTTAACTTATTTTGATTTAACTATTTTAATTTTCATCACTAAAACTTTTCAAAATTAACAAAAATCCTTCAATTTACTTTTTGCAAAAATTGTTTACAAAATTTATTTATAAAACAAAATCAAATTTGATATCTACTTTTATTAAGTAATGGAACCTATAGGAAGCTTCTATCTAAAGTTCAGAGATGTACTTCAATTAGCATCTCAGGCGCCGGGAGAAGTTTGCCTCAGACGGCAATGGATATAATTCCACCTTCTCCCAATTGAGGAGTTTGTGGGAGGTATGGCTGTATGTTGCTTATTTAGATTAAAGGAATTAGGATTATTAGGGAACTTCAGGGCGGGGCACACAAGCATACTTAACGAAGTTCAATTCAACTGTCGGACACTATTCTTGGTCGAGTCTATGGATTATATCAGGATTATGAATGACTTCGGAGCTACTCCCCCCATTGAAATACCTAGCAGGGACCTTTAGATTAGAGTAGAAAAGTTCCACGGAGATTGTACTGTCTTTATAGATGGCTCTAAGATAGAAGTAGGCATGGGAACAGGTGTCTACTTTACGGGAACTGATATAAGACGATCTTATAAATTGCCTGACAGTTGCAGCATTTTTTAGGCTGAAATTCTGGGCATCTATAAAGCTTTGTGATTGCTGGGGCAAAACGTTGAATAAAATTCTGACATTACTATCTATGTCAACAGTCGGACTGGCACTGACAAGTTATTATGCTATATCCAGATTGGTATTTGAGTGCAAAAAGAAATTGATAAGACTAATGGATGTTTACATGATAAGTTTCTTTTGGGTTTCTGGGCACTGCGGCATTATCGGCGATGAAATAGCAGATGAGCTGGCTCGAAATGGCTTGGAGATTTTATAGGACGTGCGATGATGTAGAAAAGCTCGTCTGGCACTGTGGGGCTTCAGCGCGGAAGACTGAAGTGGTTTGGAAGCCACACAATGTATAAACTAGATAAATCTCATTGGGTTTGTAATGTGTACAAAATGGCTTAGGGGAATTCATAATGGATTGTTTTCATATTCTAATTTCTTTTCATCCTTTTCTTTTTCCTTCACACTATTCTACTTACCTACCTATATCAAGTACAAATTTCCCCTCTACGTCCACTCCTAACACCTTATTTTTCCATTAATTGAGAATTCTTGATTTTCACAATTCTAAAGCTTCTAAGAGCTATGTGTGGCAAGTTGGAGTCTCGACCAGTACTACATTTTTGTAGCGCCATTTCTTGTCTATAAAATGTTAAAAATTATTTTGCTCTACCTATTACACAGAAAATTATATAACCTAAAAACTCCCCAGGAAAAGATATTTTTTTTTTGATCGTCAATGGGTTAAAACTGTAACGTGATGGAGAAAAACCGAAATGTTGCTGGTGATTGGAATGACTATACTTATAATATCAGCAACATATTTTACACTATACTTTTTTTAGTGTTATAATTTATATGTTTTTACTTAGACCGGAAAACAACCTTTATATGAAAGTAAATATTTTGTAAAAAATATTATTACTCTGCTTATGTAAAGAAAATCTTCCAAATATAGGATTTATTCAGTTAGTTTTGGCCGATACTGTATGTTTTTTTTTAACTTTAAACAATATTATATACAATAATAAATATTCACTTTGTATGACAGCTACTACACCTTGTAAAGCTACTCTACCTATTTTCATATTAATGGTGGAACTTGGTAAGAAAATTATTTCACTTAAAATCTCTAGACTTTCACTCTAATAGTTCCTTAGATATGCGATTATTAAGATTTATACTAGAGCTGTCTTTCCTATTTTCATCTCAGTTATGATTTTAAAACTTTTTCTCTATTCTTCATTTAAGCCATAAATAATTTTTACTCCAATAATAATTATTATTTTATTTGTATAGGGGTTATCATTCCCTTTGCTCTCATCCAAAAATAAATTAGCTCATTTAAATTACGTTGGTTTTTTAAATTACTAACTATTTTAAAAATTTTAAAAATTGCACATTAAATGGTAACTAAATGCATTTTTACAAAGTAAAATGCTTTATATCATTATTTTATTTATACACATTGAATCTTTCTAAAGTGCAAAACCCTCTATCTCTGTTTTTCGAGATAGATGTTTTTGAATATAGGCCCTCTCTCTATATGAACAATTTATTAATAAAATTTAGAAAATGTTCAACAAATTTTTTAGTTTTTAACCGATTTTAAAAAGAGATATCAGATTTCGTTCTAAATAAAATGGGATTTAAAACTGTGAAGAAATTTGATTAGTTTTAAAGAAAAAGAAAACAATTTTATAAAAATAACTTTTTTAGTTTTTAACCGATTTTAAGGGGAGATACTTCATTATAAACTACGTGAGCAAATCTGATTAGTTTTAAAGTTTTTTTTTTGAATTAATAAAATTTTTAAAAATAATCGGAAAAAAATAAAAATTGCTACATAAGTCGTAAGTCATTTCGAATAAATATATACACAATTTTAATATTGTGTCTTCTAAATTGATTTGAGAGAAATCTGAATTTTCTTTTCAATATTAGGGAGATATGAGATTTTTAGCACAAAGGAACTATTATTAATATTTTTTTGTGGCAATATCACAATATCACACAATTTAGAATTTCGGAATTTTTATAATTATTATGCAATTTTTTAATGATACTACCAGCTTTAAGTCGTATTTCAAGGAAAATAAATAGCGTTATTTTGTAGCAGAATTAATTCTTGTGCACTTTTCCAACACAATTATCAAAAATTTACAAAAGAATTTATTTAGTAAATTAAAACAATACCAGAACATCTTCGGAATTTGAAAAGTTATAATGATTAAAAAAGATGTGGAATGATATTTAATCTAGAGATTCGAAATTTTTGACTATCCCTTTAATTTTATGCCTTAATTAAATTCTGAAAATTTTACATAAATCTCAAAATACAAAATTTTAAATTTATTAATTTTAATCGCTTTGTTAATTTTTTTATTTTAAATAACTATAATTAAGCAATTTTCCAGTCATAAATTATTTTATTGTCTCTATTTGGCGTTACCAAAACAAAACTTTTGAACTATAATTGGATACTAGCAGAATGGGATACGTACATCAGCATTCTTGGTGTTTTATCTATTTTGCTTTCGTTTAAACCTAAACAGTAAATAATAAAGATTCTAAAATTGTGGAATTAAAAATTGACATCTGCTATAATAATGAAATAATTTTGACTTTGACAACCTTTAAAATAATAATTGAAAATTTATGATAAAATTTCTGCCAATTCATAAAAAAATAACCTTCAGCATTATATGGCTGAATATATTATTTTATAAACAAATTTATTTCTTATTTAAAATTAAAAGTGGCTAATAATTTCAAGCACGTATTGCATTTCTATTAATTTGAAAAAGCAAAAAATAAATAAAAGTTAAAAAAGCATTAAACGTAGCAATACAAAATGAACTTAATTATAATTTTTTTGCTTTTTTTTAATATATTTTTAATTTTTATTTTTAAATTTATTAAATACCTAAACAATCAATTGAAAAAGTTTTAAAATTCGACAGCTAAAAATCCAAAAAAGTCGCACTTACAATTGTAACTAATTAACTAAATAAAAATTTAAATAAACTCATTTAAAATAATAAAAGAAACTGAATATATGTATATGTATATCTGTGTAAACCTGAAATTACACTAATTAATTGCTTGAATTATGCATGTGAAACCTTTGAAATTCAACAGAGTAAGGAAACACGAATACACACTTACATATGTGTATGTATTTATGTATGTATGTATGTATGTGTGTACCAGTGAAGAAGAATATGAATATTGAGTAAATTCAAGGTTATTACTCTTTTGTTTTACATATTACATAAATCTAAATTTTGCAGACATATTATCATTATCACATATTATCATATATATATATATATATATATATATACGTACATACATACATATATTCACAAGCATATATTCAAGCGCACAGGAAATTTAATTTGTACGTGGACGCGCATAAGGGAGTATAAACCTACTTTTTCAAAATGCGTTTTTTTGCATATTATTGCGTTTGTAACCAATTTACATACTCACAGTCATTTTTTTCTTGGATTTTGAGGTGTTTTTGAATAAATAGAGTCCAATACAGTATTTATGTCATACTTACTCATATTGCAAAAGAATGTATTATCTTGTGAACAGTGTTGCCTATTTAGCATTTTCAAGGCTAAATCTAGCCTTTTTATTTTTTGTTTAGCCTCAAAATTTTCGTTTTAGTTTTTAGCTTTTTTTGATTCTAAAAATTGCCTTAAATATTAGTATTTTAATTTTTTATTTGCTATTACTAATTTTATTTCGAAAGAATTATACATTTAAGCATTTTTGTATATTTATTTCCACAAAAAAAAAAAGAAATTATTTATATTTAGCAACAAATTTCAACTGTGGCGCTTCATTTTCCAAATAAAAAAAAAAAAAAAAAAAATACGGACTTACTAAAGCGATTATTATAATTTTTTTTTAATGTACATTATTAACCATAGAAACTATCAAAAATTATCAAAAAGTAATTATAGTTAAAAATCACGAAAAATCACCGCAAAACTTAAAGTATATTTGGGTAATTTTAATGACAGCCGTTCCATGTTTTATTTATAAATTTACTACAATATCTTTAAAAAATATGGAAAACTAATCAGAAAGAGAAAAAAAGAAGTTTTTACATTAAAACAAAATTTTGTCCATTATTCTGGGCTTTTTTTTTGACATTTTTAAAGTTCTAGTTAGGCTCTTTTTAAAAGGGCGTATATTCATAATTTAAATAATATAATATAATGATCTCTTGATGTGATTTTGTTAATAATAACATCAAAGTAAAAAATATGCTGTTGGTCAAATTCGACGCTACACCTACGTGGGATCTGTGGTTAATTACAAGATTTCATGGTGTAAATTATAATTCTACAAAACATATGTTTATGTAATAATTTCGTAATATTACCATTTAAATTACATTTATTATGCGCCTGATTTCCGAAAATAGATTTTATATGGGAGAAATGATCAATTGTGGACCGACTAATGCACTTTAAAGTGATTTTAGAAAGATGTTCATATAAGACCATCGGTCAGCCATGGTCAGTTTTCTACCTATCTTCATGAAATTTGGCACACTAAAATATGCATATATACAGCTCACTTGGTCCGAATTTTAATGAGATCATGATTAAGATAAAACATTTATAAATATGCTTTTAATTCCATGTTCTAATTTGAATTTTTTAGCGTCATTTTGCATACAGATAGATACGAGTAATTAATAAATCTCAACAATTATTGAAAAAACAGGTAATAAAAAGATATGATTTTATGAAGTTTTTATCATCTCTTGTAAAATTCTCCTTGTGGTTTATACGCCCTTGTGCGGGTCCATGCTTCATTTGTTCTTTTTGTTTGTGGTTGTTATATTTGTTGATATTGGTTGTGGTGGCGTTGTTGTTGTAATACTCTAAATAATAAAACAACAACTTTAACATCATCAATTTTTTTCATTTAAATATTTAAAACACTTGACAATTTAATTTATTTCAATTTTGTTTTTTTGTCTGCTTCAAAAATTTTATATTTTTGTTGTTTTTGCAAATGATTGTAGTCGTTATAATAATGAAATGTTGTTGTCGTTCTTGTTGCTGGCAGTTGTTGTTTGTGTTTTTTTTTATTGTACAACAAAGTACAATATTTTTTTTAATTAAAAACTGGAAAATGTTGTAACAAAGGGCGAGACATGTTAATTATTTGAATTTTGCGTTATTTTTTCTCTTTTACTTTTCATTTTCATTTAATTTAAATATTTTAAACTTTCACTGTTGTTGCTACATTTTCAATTCTTTTTAAATGTTTTCAGTTGTTAGAGTAATTAAGTTTTTCTCTTGCTATTTTTGTTGTTCTTGTTTTCGTTGTAAATGAAAATAATTTATTGTGAAACTAAGATAACAAAAGCTTAACTTTTATTTAAATTTAATACTTTTGAATGTTAAATTATATTAACTTGAAATAACTAATGTAATATGTATTTATTATTAAAAACTTTTTACTCTGTAGAAAAGTAACAATAAGTTCTTTAATGTTAAAATTTTCTGATGTTTAACACAAAGGTCCAGACAAGATCCTTTAATCTTGTATTATTAATTACAAATGAGAAATGTCTATATTGCGTAATTATGCTGAAAAGAAATATTAACAACTACTAAAACATCATGGCCATTAGAATGTATTAAATTTAATTCGCTATGTTTTATATCAAAATTATGATAATTTTATATGTAATTAGAATGATTCAAGTTTTTTTTTGATATGACCTTGAAAGTAAACTTTCATAATAGAAATTCAATAAATTGCTTTTGTATTCTATAATTATTTACTTTGTTTCAAAATGACGACGAAGAAAAAGGAATTCTTTAGTTTAGGAAATTATCAAACATACAAACTCACATACATATACTCGCATACATAAAGAATATGTGTAGTTTGAAATATCCTTAATTTATTTATAATTTGTGTTTGTTTTACTTTATCCTTGCTTTCTATTGTAGTTGTTGTAGGAATACATTTATTTGTTCTATAAAATTTCTTGCCTCAAAGTGCTAAATCGTTAGTAACCTTGGTTGCAATCTGTGTATGTATGTTTATTTTTTAAATATGTATATGCATATATACATATGTATTAGTAGAGTATGTATGTATCATATTTTAGTTTAAGTAAACTCTTACAATAACAGTTATAATAGAAGAAACTACATATAAAATTTTATTATATGTAGTTATTTTTAGAAACATATACATATATATTATGAAGATATGTATTAAAAACAAATTAGAATACATTTATATTACATAAGAGAAACTAAGTACATAGACATTCGGTGATAATGATAATAATACACCAGATAATACTTTGTAAATATACATTAATTTTTATAATAATGAATCTATTGCTGTTCTTAAAAGATTTTATATTGCTAACTCTAACTTTTAATGAGGTGCATACATACATACATGTTTACTTTTATAAAAGTATATTTTTTATATTTCTATAAATTATTTATATTTGTTTATTTGTGTACTTAGAAAAAAATTATCTGAGTTTAAGCTTCTTTAAATAAATATTAGTTAAGTATCTTTAATCATATCTAATTACTTGCTTCATATACCATTATGAAATTATTTTAAATTATTTGTTTTATATTTTATTTTAAACTAGGTTTAACCAAGGGTGATTTGCTGTCCTCATCAAAGATATAGAAAGAGTTTTCGATTAAGGGAAACGTTTTCCGAAACTATGAAAGTGTAAACGACGGAATTTCTACCGAACTTTTATAATAGCGTACATCTAAAAATGTAGTGTAATAATCAGGTGAAATTGTTAGTTATTTATTCGTTTTAGACAATTCTAAGTATTTTGGCATCAATTTGTTATAGCATATCTTTACACATATTGTTTAGAACAGAAAATTTTGACATACTTTAGGAATAGCAGCATATTTTATCATATTTTCATAGAAAGTCCTTATTTTAAAGTATATTCTATTAATTTAAATGACATATTTTTGTGAATTTTATACTTAAGAGCATAATTTCAATCAAAAGAATTTTGTACAGATTTGCCATTAATAAAAATTCTTTTTACTGTCATATACATAGGAAAAATTGTTACCATACTTTTTTCAATTAACCCAATTGTTTCGTTTTACATCAAAATTTAATTAATACATTCAAGCAAAAATAAAATAAAATAAATAGTAAAAATAAGATTCAAGCAAGTTTTTTTATCATTTAGATTTTTAATATATTTTTTAATTGAAAAAAATTTGCTCATCAAAATGATTATATAAGTTACTAATAACTGTAAAAAATGAAAAAAGCAAAATTTGTTCAATTAAAAAATTTATTAAATCAATTAAGAAGATGATTGAATGAATTAAAGGTTTAAATGAGAAAATTTAAAATGAAACAATTGTGTTAATTGAGAGATATAATTGTGGTGACTTTTTTCTGTGTGCTTTTTTTAAATCCGACTCCCTAAGAACTTCATCTTTTAAATTGTTGAAAATTTTACAATTTCGTGATACATCGTACTGGCTTTTACTTTTTTCGCGTATTGTTGCTAATATTTGCCATTATATCCAAAACAATAGCATTTTCAAATCGGTGAATACAATATTGAATATTTTATTTTGCATATACATCAATTGAAAAAAGTTTTTGTGCCAAAAACATAATGCTTTTTCATACCTCTACTTAACGTAAAAATTATGGGATTGGGGTAATATGGTAAAAAATTATGGGGGTAAATTTAAGAAAATTTCCACCCATTTTCTTCCTTTTTTGCTTAAAATATAATAAAAAATGGTATTTCTTATTGGTTTACTCATAAATAACTTGAACATGTAAAGGAAAATTAGTGAAACAGTAAAAGCAATGGATCATATGAAAATTGAAAATCATTTAACAAGTTCCATAGTGATAAGACTAAAAATTTCTAGAACCTACATATACCATTACATTTGCTTATTAAAGGAAGTAAATCTGGATTTAAAAATCGCAGAAATAGTGGATGCTGTAAAAATAAACAGTTGGTATGATACTTATCCAAATGGTCTGTGCACTTAAATTGTGAGAAAATTATAGTAATTTATTACACCTATGAACTGCCTAATGATAAATTTTTTTATATTATTTTCTATTAGTTTTAACAGTTATTACATTTCTGTTTTCATTACTTTCTTGAAATTCGAGTGGTGTTATAAATATTTAAAAAATAATTTAAAAATATGTAACAAAATCTGAATATCTTTAAACTTGTAATTTTTAGCCAAAATAGTTGATTTGAAAAAAAAAACGCCAATAAATAATACTAAACAATAATTGAATCTTATTATTTTTACGTATAACAGACAATAATCCTTCCTGTATAACAGTTTGGTTGCACACTGGTCAAGAATCGACCTTTTGAGGTTATATCGATGTTATTTTTTCTAAAATTAACATTATATATATTAATATCAATTTTAAGTATTTCTGCTTAAACCTCTATAATACATAATTTTACTACACAAGCATTTAGTTGTTTGCTTTTGGTATTATTTTAATTATTTTGCAACTATTTACATTTTTATTGTTTAGTGAAATAGTTTAGAACATAATATTTCCTCTTAATTGTATGTGAAAACCAATAAATTTAAGCTCAGATTTAGCAAAATTTAATTGAAACAAAATTGACGATTGCAAGAGTTTGCCGTAAAATGCTGGCACTATCTAAATTGTTATATAAAATAGACGCTTTGGCGAGCACTATAACTATATATTTGTACATTCGTGCAAGTTCATGTCCAAACATAAATTTTCGTCCTTCGTAGTTATAGGTTGCTTAACAAACAACCCAAATGACCACAAAACTAAAAAATAACGATAAATACATGACTTTAAAAAATTTTAAATAAAGGTCTTAAAATACATCTCTTAGATTGCAATTTACATTATACAACATTGTTATATATTTTTGTGGTAATGAAGTAATTTTTTTATAATTGAAAAGCCTTTTAGATAAAAATGTTAAAAAAATATTAAACAACCAACTTAAATGACTTGTTAGATTTTCGACGTTGCCACACTATATTTTTTAATATATGTTCATGATTACTTGGTCTGTTGTAATGTAGAATATAGAAATAGAAATATATTAACTTTTTACAATTTCTTAAATTATTACGAGTATTTTGGAATTTCTACCAAAAACTTGGAATTTTGACCAATGTGCATTGCAGCGTTCAGAAGATAATTGGCTTGTAGTTTATTGAAGTTAGATAAAAGAGCGCTAAACTTTGCCTAATTCATTTAAAATTTACCTAGAAAAAAATTATATTTTTTAATTTTAAGTACTTATTTTCGATTTTAAGAGGTTTTAAATTTTCGAATAAAGTTCACAGTTATTGCAAATGATTAAACGAAATTATTATTCTCAAACAAATTACAATTTTAAGTTTTAATCTTATTTGCTAGTTAAATATTCAGAAAAACATTTTTCCATTTGAATATGTTTATTTCTTGTTGTTATAAATTCAATTTAAATATTTAATGAAGTTTTGAAAATTTTCAAAATGTTTTAATTAAAATTTTGTTCATAATTTCACAATGTATTTATTTTGTATTATATATATATATATATATATATATATATATATATATCAAATAATCAAATAATAAATATTAATATTTTGAATAACCAACCAGAACATCTCTAGACAGTCATAATAATCAACTCTTATATTTATAATTGATGAAAAGTATTTGAAGCAAAATAATAACTCATTCATTCAAAATACATATACATAATGTATAGATGTATGTAAATATGTATATATTTTAAATTCACTTGAAAGCACTTCAATAATATTTGTATGTATACATGAAACATATATACTTATATATATATAGTATGTATATTAAATATTTGCTTTAATGTATATATTCGCAGTACTACTCGTATTTATTTATATTTATTTATGTATTTGTTTGTTTACTTATTTATTTGTGTGCGAGTATAATTTTAAAGACTAAATTGTTTGTTTCTTTATTTGTTTACTTATTTCAATTTGTTGCTTTTATTCTATAAAATGAAAACAATTATGAACATTTCTCTAACATTTATTATGATTAATGCGAATTTTACGCTTAATTTGCCATGATGAAGCTTTAATGAGATGGATTAGAATAATGTTTGTATTAAATCAATTTTAAATAAAATGATGAAAGATAAACATTAAGGGTGTTCATTTAAACACTTAAATTTCCCATTTGTGCAATTGTGATTATTTGCACGATGTGTCTTATGAATTCCCTTTTCAAATGGGTGCAATATTAAGGATAAGGAAATAAGAAATCATTGTAAATAATTAATAATACAATTTTTTTTTAAATCATAGATACTGCAATGATTTTATTATAATTAACGTAACTATAATTTTTTTACATCGCAGTTATTAATAACTTTTAAATATAAACAAAAAAAAAAAAAAACAGCTGATTTATAAATGCACAATTAAACAGCGCAAGTTTGTGAGACTAAATGGTCGCGCAAACTTATAACTGTTGTGCAAATCAATTTCCATACAATTTTTGACAGTTCATTTGAGAGTGTGCAAACTTGCACAGTTTTTCAAGGGTTTTGCGCGTTTTTATGAGGATTCTTATTAAAATTTAATGAAACCGATTATAAAAACTTTGGACAGTTATCTCAAAAATTAATGTTTTATAGAGACTAATTTCACAGAAAATGTAATAGCCGTTTTTGATGAGATCATAAATAGGTCTTGGAAACTTTTAATATACCATAAAAATTTTTAGTGTTTTTAATTTCCCGACATTTGTTAACTCTCGGGAATCGGGATTTTATTTAATGCATTCCCGGGTATTTCTGGGTATTCGGAAAAAATACAATATTATTTAAAAAGTATGAAAAATAAAAAAATACAATTTTTTTGTACGCAAATATATATATCTACTTCTAAAATAAAAGTATACATTTACACCCATATTCACAAACAAATTTTAAATTTAAAATACATATGAAAAAGGTGAAAGGTCGTGATGCATTCATCTAACATTGGCGATGTTTCCAAAGTTTCATGTTTTAATGGTAGTGGTTTTAAACATAAAGAATTATCAAATATTTAAGTAAGTTTTCCATTTTAGTATTTCTCAGTTCGGAAATTATATTTTTTTTGTATTTTAGTATATAAAGTGGACAAAAAATGTAGCTATTCGATTTTATGAGTATCTCTAATAATTTCTATAAATTTTTTATTTTTGCCCCAAAAAGTATGCATTAAATTAAAAAAGACAATACATTTTCTTAAAATACATGAACAATTTATTTGAGTTTATTTAAGTTTGTAACCGATTTTAAAATTTTATTCTAAAAATATTTTGTATTGAAGAAAAAATTTAAATTGTTTTCTTTTTTTAAATAAAAGGAAATAAATTTAAAAATAAAAAACTAAATAAATAATTTGATTTAAATAGAGATTTTTTTACCTACTATATGAATAAAAGATAATTTTTAGAGCGAAATGAAAATTGTAATTTTTAAGCAGTGTTTTCCATTCCTATTAAATAATCTACCAAAATTTAAAATAATATTTCTAAAGGTCATTTTTATTTTAGCAAATAGTTGCCGTTTATAACCGATTACATAGTTAATATTTACTTAAAAATTAATATCTAAGTAAAAAAAAATATATATATAAACTTAAAAGCAAATGATGATTGTTATTGTGAATACAAATGATTTGGTCTTTCTTACTGCTTACTATTTTTGGAAACATTTTTCACAATTATATTTTATTCGCGAGTATTTCCTTGAATTGTAACTTTTCAAACTGTCGATACAATACATCATTCACATTCATTTCATTAATTGTTCTTTTCTTGTTATTTTATTGATTTTATTGCAATTGTTTGTTGTTGCTGATGTTATTTGTTTTTACAGAATAAATGTTTTTTTTTTTTCATATTTTTCAGTTTCAAATTGTAAAGAAATTGATTACTATGACATTGACATATTGCGTGTGTGTGCATTTCCGTTGTTAAAATCAGAGTAATACCATTGAGAGTCTATGAATTACAATGGAAAAAAAGAATAGAAATGGAATTAGGACAATATCAAAATCTTATGTTATAACATCTCTTATTTTAACTAGAACTATTTTATGTTCGTAGAAAAGAAATTTTATTTTAATTTTATTTAATTTTAGTTAAGTTTTAAAAAACGTTAAAAAGAAAAAAATGTTGCTCTGAAAATAATTTATATAATTTTTGAAGCATATACAACTTTAATTTTTAATTATCTATAAATTTAATTTAATATAGATTTTCTTGAAAATTAACACCACTGTTCCTTAATGTATCTGTATGTGTAACTAATACAATTTGTAGTTGTTTTTATTGTTATTTCTTGTTACTTTTATTTTATTTTATTCATTTAGTGGTTTCATTTTGTCTGCATTTGTAAAGTTTTGTTTTGTTCTGTTTTTTTTTTTTTTATATATATTTCGATAAAATTTAAAGAAGATTCCTTTTAAAAAATTATGGAATTGACAGCTATGACGTGATTGACCTAATTCTTTTTAGTGAATGTTACTATATTTTCCATTTAGTTTTTATTTTTCTTCTTTTAAATTTTTAACTGCTGTTGTAGATGTGTTCTATATATATTTCACTTAGAAAATATTTTTTAACATTCTCATACAGACTGCCAGGAAAATTAGTTCTTTTTCTTTTATATACCATGAATATGAAAAAGTGTTTGTGCGTACATACATACATACATACAAATATACACGCTTAAACTTAAAGACTGTTGTTCGCAAATTATACATTGAATGGAATATAAGAGCATAGTTTACTAAAGAAAATAAAAATGAAAAAAAAACTAAAACTTTAAAATATGAAAGAGAAATAAGAAAAAATAAAGCATCCATTTGTTTAGCTTAATGGAAGGATATAATTAATACACCCAAGAAAAATGTTAGGAAAAGAGAAAAACAAAATTCAAATTTAACAAAATAATTTTTTTTAGTTTATAACTGAATTCCAAAGGTTCATTAAAAACCTTTTAACTTTGAGTGCAGCGTTTATTTAGTGAACTAAAATTTGACATAATTATTTTTAAAATCTTCAAAGTTAATCTTCAGGAAATTGTATTTTATCTAACTATTACTCAAATTTTAGGATCTTTATTGAAAAAAGAATAACTGACTTATTTTTAATAAAATATTTAAATTTATCAAAGCTTTATGGAAGAATTGTCCATGCAAATTTGATTATAAAAAGTTTATAAATTCATAATTTTGTTATGAATAAGGCAGTAATCATTTAAAAATTTTCATTAGCCATTGCTAACAAATTTGAAAAAGTTATGCTCTATAGTATAAAATATGCAAGAATATGTCATTTAAATTGCTATAAAATAAGTACTTCCTAACTTTTATAAATTTGATTTTGTATTTCATTTGCTGCATTCTTTTTTCGGCAAAAATTAAAAATGTATAAGGTATACATAAAATTTTAAATAACATATTTCAGCCGAATAAGCTCTACAGTTTTTGTCCAATTTGAAGAAACTAAACCTTGTTATGTTTACAAAGAAATTATATTTTAAAATTACACAAGTGTACAAGGTTTTGGATTTAAGCAAACAAATATGATATCTAAGCTCATTTGGGGTACTGAATTCGAATCTTCATTACATTCCGAGATATCAAAAAATATATTGTTTACTATATTTGAGATCTAATGATCAAGTTATTCAATAAAAACTTATAAATCGGAATTAAGGAGCGGTAGAACTAAATTATTAATATTTTTTGGGATATATTGCACGTATTAGAGTCCAATAGTAGTAACTCAACATGCACTCGTCTCAAAATCCTTGGTATTATTTTTCAATTTTCGCCAAATCTTGGTGAATCTGCTCCTTTTTCTCAATACTCGTACCGCTAAAATTTTAAGTGAAAAAAATCAAAACGGGAATAAAGAAAATTAAGTTGAAAGAAATTCAAACAACAATCTTGAGGTAGTTTTGCAGTAAAGTCTACATTATTTACATCAAATCAGGGGATTTGCCATTACCCAGAATGCTGCGAACAAAACTTTTGAATTATCTCCCACTGCCGGTTTCTTGCACGTTAAATATTCCGTTTAGTTTTCGAAATCAGGTTAAACAAATATAAAATTTTTATTTCACACTTTTTCTCACATTTTTCGTGATGCGATCAACTCTGCTTACCGTTTTAAGAAATTTAAATCAGGCATCAAATCATTCAGTTCAGTTAGTCAAACAAAGGTAAAAAAAATTACAACCTCCGTGCATTTACATCACTTTACAAAATGAAAAAATGTATGGGGTTGATAAGCCTTACTCTTGTAAAAATATCAACAAAAAATAACGGAATTAATGATACATTGACATTACATCAATATATCCAAAAATAATTTATTGAGCATAACTCAAAATATTTTGAGTGTATTGGAAATTTTTAAAATTGTACGCTTTATCATTTCTCAAATGATTTTTCACTGTAGCAGAGTGTTATCTAAAGTTTTTTGAAATTTTACTAATTGTTAACTCTGAGTGCTTATTTATGGCTTTTTAACAAACGCAAATTAACAGAGCGCAAACTTTTAAAGAAGAAGAAAATATATTTACTTTTTTTCCCTTAAACAAAGTGACGATGACAATTTTTGTGGCAAGAATACAACAATATTCCTAGCAATGCCCTTTCCAATAAAAATTTAAAATTTTTAGTTAGCATAAAGTTTGCTAAAATACAAAAAAAAAAAAAAAAAAAAAAAATCAAATAAAAGACATTCATTAACAGTAGCAAGCAAAAATTGAGCACATTCTTTTATATGTACACATTAGGGTATTCACTCGAATAATGCTTGCTCAATTAAACGACAAATTAAAATGGAATAATTATTATTTATATTAATTATTCAATTAAACATTTATTCGAACAGATTATGAAGATTAATCGAATAACCCGAGTTGGAAAAAAAGTTAAATTTACTGATATTTTGAATACTATTTAATGTAATCAATACAAAGTTTCTTTTAAAAACTTTTAAAAAGATGAAAATGAATCAATTTTTAGTCACATAAATGAGAAAGTATATGTGAAAGAACACAAAAATTAAATAAATAGACATTAAAACTTAATCCAAGAGAAACTTGACACTTAAGAACATAACTTAAAAAGCAAAGAATATGAATCATAAAAAACAATATTATTAGTCTTTTTATCAAACTGTACATTGGGGCAAAAAAGAGGGGTTTTGCTGCATTAACTAACTGCAAGTTTTTATAACAAGATATTTGAATGGTTGAAAATATAAAGATTTCAACTTCTTAAAAATGTTAAAAAATTACATGTCACATTTGAAAAATCGCAATAAAATGTAAAACTATACAGACTTTTTTTGTTTTTAATTATAAATTTTAAGATGCGCAGTTTTATGGTATTTCTAATAGCGTACCTTCGAGTGTTTAGTTTAACATTAAATAGCTTACTAAACTGATTTAGCAGTGTCCGTCAGTCCATCCGTCGAATATTCTAATCAAACTATAGTTTAGAATTTGCAAGATATCTTAATGAAATTTGCAACGCAACTTCAATATTTTATGAAGCTTAGTCAGAAAATTTAAAATATTGTTAAATAAAGTAGCCCCAAGCAAAACAATTTTACTATATTTTTAGTCCTAGGAATACTGGCTATAACCTGCATGTGAATTTATGTTCTCCCATCTATGCCTTATAAAGCGTGATCCATTTCGAGGTTCCCTACTTTTTTAAAGAAAAAAATACAGAAAATTCAAATTTAAAGGGGAAATGTTTATTATCATTTGAAAGAACATTCTTTGGCATTTATTTTTTGAAGATTATGTCTATCAAATGTTGGCCGTTGTTACGTCGCACATGGTCCATCCGTTGAGTCCAATTTTCGATGACTCGTTCGATCATTTCGACTGGTAACTGACGAATGACACGCGTGATGGTTTCCTCCAAGGCCTGAATCGAAGCGGGTTTGTCTACATAAACTTTAGACTTTACATATCCCCACAGGGAAAAGTCAAACGGAGTGATATCACAAGATCTTGGTGGCCAATCGACCGGCCCAAAACGTGAAATTATATTCTCTCAATAAATCCATTGATTGATACGATGTGTGGGAAGAGGCGCCATATTGTTGAAACCAAATGTCGGCGAGATCACGGGCTTCAATTTCAGGCATCAAATAGTCGGTTATCATGGCACGATAACGGTCGCCATTAACGGTTACATTCGCACCGGCATCATTTTTAAAGAAATATGGACCGATGATTCCACCGGCCCACAAACCATTTTATTTTTTATTATTATTTTTCTGGATGAAGTGGCAGTTCTTGAATCACTTCAGGTTGCTCTTCATCCCATTGAGCCAGAAATGGGCCTCATCGCTGAACAAAATTTGCCTCGAAAACGTCGGATCTTCTTGGAACTTTTCAAGAGCCCATAGAGCGAAGCGATGTCGCTTGGGAAGGTCGAGCGGCTTCAGTTGTTGTACAAGCTGTATTTTGTACGCTTTCAATTTAAGATCTCGACGTAAAATGCGCCAAGTCGTTCCATACGTCAGTCCGAGTTGCTGCGAACGGCGACGAATCGACTCTCCACGGTCTTCGTGTACATTCTCAGCTACGGCAGCTATATTTTCTTCTCAGCGTGCTGGGTCTTAAAATGGGTGATGGTGTTGCGAATAGTACGCTCAGTAGGCCGATTATGTTGACCATAAGTTGAGCGAAGTGCACGAAACACATTCCTCACAGAACTTGAATTTTCGTAATAAAGTTGTACGATTTGTATACGTTGTTTAGGTGTAAGTCTTTCTATTTTGAAATGCCAAACAATACTAAACAAAAATAACATGACAGCATGACACGACTCACACGTGATCTGTCAAAAAAAAAAAAAAGGCTATTGAGAAAAGTATCTCTACTTCAATCACCCATTACAACTTATATATTTTGAAATTGAATTGAATGAATATTTATCTTGTCTATTTAATAAATGGAAAAAAAAGTATGTGTTTCTGTATTTTAAAATATCAGTAATTTATTATACGAGCAAAAATATACTAAAACTTTTACCATATTTATAATGCTATATTCCAGTTGTTTAAAGAAATCAAATAATGTTTGAAAACATTTTGACTTTGGAGGCGCTCACCTGGTTCACAAAAAAAAAGTTATTAGCTACTGAATGTGATATTTAGTTTTGCAAAATTCGTACTTTTAAAATTGGACTTTCAGCCGGAAAACTGTTCGAGAGTTCACTCTGTGCACTATATTAATTTCATTATTTCTGAAGCTCTTTTACAGTAAGTCACAATAGTAATTTTTCTATTTTTGTACAATTTTGGAATTTCTTTTTTTCTTTCTTTCTTTTCATACATATACAAAAATCTGGCAGCAGAATAAAAGAACTCAAAAAAAAAGTAATGTAATGCAAAATTGTAAATATGAAAAGATTTTATTTCACGAACTTCTACCATATGTGAGAAAGTATTTCTAAAATATGAACCCTGTTCTGTAACTTTTGAGAAGTTTTCGAATTCTATTTCTCATCCCGATTGTAACAGAATGATGATGTTTAAAGTAAATACATTTGAAATCAATCTGTTTTAAATAATTTTGCAGACTTGGTATTATATAAAAAAGGGAATAAAAGTTGTATGTGTAAATATTAGTTTTATATTTGCTAAAAGTAAATGTAATAAAAAAATTATAAAAAATCTAAAATGAGTAAACTTTAAATGTAAATATTACTCTTATTACTCCAGCAATTTAAAAGTTTTATTCGATTATTCGAATAATTTAAAAACTGCATTTTCGAATTACTTCATTATTCGAATAATTCAAAAGTATAGAAAAATGAATACCCTAGTACACATATATACATATTTTTTCTTAAACAAAACTAATAACATATGTTAACAAAGTTCCTTACAAAAAATATGTAAAAGAGTTTATAAAATTTGGTAATATTTTTTTTTGTATTTTGAACAATTTTTTATTAATTAAATTTACTTGGACAAACTCAAAAATTTATTTAAAAGAAATTTCATTTTTAAAACTGAAGTACTTAAATTAGAGAAAAACTATTAAAAAAAAAGAAAAATAATTTCTAACAAAATAAAAAAATTGACTAAAAACATACAATTGCTAACAAAATTAGTTCATAGAGTATGGTGGGAGTTGTAATTAAAAACTGTTATTTTATATCTATGATTTTAAGTAGGTTAATAGATAAATTTATTTCTCTCAAATTAAATGTTATAAATGTAAAGTTTTCATTAAGTCATAAAATATATCTATACAATTTACCCAATAACCCTCATTTCATAGTCCCTAAATGTATATAAATACAAACAACAAAAACAAACAAAGCCGAAAGTTCGAATAGTTAGTTAATAAAAAAAAGTTTAAAATTTATTTGTATTTGTTTTTGTTCATTTTCAGATCTCAAAGTAATTACGACGCCACTTTAAAAAGGCAATGAAATCGCGGAAGCTTCCCAAAGGCTTCGTGCTTTGTGGCTTAAATTGCTTAACTTTTGTTTACTTTCCATTGGTTTTACCGATAGTGATATGTTCGGCCAACGATTTCGACTATCGTCTGCAGCGAGTGAAAAATGTATTAAAGGAAGTGCCATTAATAGACGGGTAAGTTTAACAAGCAACAACAACTGAAACAAATACAAAATCAGCAGCAGCTGGAGCAAGAGCAAAAGCAAGAGTAGAAGCAACAAAAATAAATATAAAAAATAACAACAAAACGTGTGAAAAACAAAACCCCACAAGCTTTATTTAACAAAAACAAAATCTGAAATGTTAAAAACAGAGGAAAAGCAAAAAGAATAAGTGAGAATGTTATATTCGGCTTGACCGAATCTATATTTCCACCAACTGCAACTTTTAAAAATTTCATCTTACGAGTATATGGAAGGTAGGCTGTAAAGTGGGCTGACAACGCACATTTTTTGTTTCAGAGTTTAAATTGGTCCTTGAAGTATTTGTACAAAATTTTGTTGATGTATCATTTAATATGGGAGTTGGCGGTAAAGTGGGCGGAAAATTTTGCATCTTTTTTTGTAAAAGATATCGACCGAAAAGAATAAACTGGAGTTACGACGAACATCCTGTTTTTCTAGTATTTGGTCCATAACTTTTTTGTTTATAAACCGATTTTACTCATTTTCAATAGCAAAAAAACATCTGTCTGTTCCCAGGGGAACAGACAGATGGACGGACATCTTTAGATCATCTTAGATTTTCAGAATATATTATTTCGACATGTTTCACATGGAATGCTAAACCAAATATACCCCCAATCCTTTTTTGATGGTGGTTATAAAAAACGAAATAACAAAATAAAACGCACAAAAAGAAATTAAAAACCACTTAATTAAACTACCAAAATACTGTTAATGTTGGCTAGTTTTTCGTTTTTCTCTGTTTTAATATAAAAAAAAAATAATAATAAACTTTTCAGACATAATTAACTATTATAAAACAACAAGGAAACTTAATTTTTTATTTTATTTTTAATTTTTCTCTTAAACAGACACAACGATTTACCCTGGAACATACGAAAATTTCTAAAGAATCAATTGAAAGATTTTCATTTTGGTGGAGATTTAAGACAAATACAACCATGGGCGAACAGTGCCTGGAGTCACACAGATTTGAGGCGACTCAAAGACGGAATGGTGTCAGCACAGGTAGTTATTTAATATTAAAATTTCATATTATTTAATATATTATATTATTTAAGTAGTTGTTAATTTACTTTATTAACATTTTATTATGTAATAAAAGTTTTCATATTGAAATTACCGCAAAGAGTTTTGAGGCATAAAATTATTACTTTTGTTTCTCATGTGAAGTATTAGAAAGTTTTAAGGTCATTTTTAACTTTTGTTATTAATAATAAAAAATTTATAAAGTCTATAAATATGTAAAGTTATTTCTTTCAAATTCAAATATTGCGGACAATAATAAATAACTAAAGTTTTAAAGTTTCAATAACTTTATAATTTGAGGCATATTAGAAATACATTAAAAATTTTGTTGTAAAAGTTTTTTGAACCAGCAAGTCAATTTAGTTATTTTAAATTAATACACATGAGGATAACTCTATAATGAATGGTGTTGATGGTCTTAGATACCGTTTTTGAAATTTTTCGTTTTGCCATTACTTTTTCGTGAGATAGATCAAAATGAAAATAGATTCTTCTTTTTTGTCAAATATCTGCCAAAGAAAACATGTGAAAAATTGTTTTCGTAATAAAAATCTTTAAGAGGCGCATTTGACGGCATAAATTAAATTTCTGACTATATCGAAATATGTATGTTTGAAATTTTTTAATTTTTCATAAAAATTTTATATTTTTAAATATGTATTTTATATAGAAATATTGAAATAAATAAGACCATAATAATGCAATACCATCCTCAAACAGTTATATCGAAACGGATGTCTCCGTTTTTTTATTTTTAAATTTCGAACTTGTTCAAAATTTATTCGAATTCATAAAAACCTTTTTCTTTTCATACACAAAATGTATGTAAAAATACAAGTATGTTTCGAAAAAATCAAATAAGTTAAAATTATGACTGCTAGAGAATTATATTGTATTAATTTTGTCTAATTTTGTCAAATATTTTTATATAAAAAACTAATATTGAAAATTTTTTGTGATACCGAATTTTAATATTTTTATATTGGCAAAAATATCAGAGAGATCCAAAAAATCTGAAAAGTATATTTTTCATTTTTATCCAGATGGCAAAGGGTCAATGCTAATGAAGTACTTATGTAAATGTTCATTTAATTTTGAAGCCTCCGTTAATGTACATATCTATTTGATTTACCATCATCAAAATCGATGTATTTGGATATCTATTTTGAGCATAAAATAAATATTAAATACTGATATTAAAAAGAATTTTCCTAAAATTAAGCTCTCTTTTTCAAAAAGTTCATTTCTCAAAAATTTAGTTATATGTTGTTTTTAAAAAAGGTACTTCTCATTTAAATATAATATTAAGATACATTTGTCAGCATCTTAAGAGTAAAATTTTAATATATTTTACTTTTATATAAAAATAATTATATATAATTATATTATAATTTATTCAAAAATAATATCGTTCGTTCCACGAGAGATTAAAACAATGACAATTTTTTGACGGAAGGTCATTAGATTTTGTTTGTACTCGGTACGCATATTATTATTTTTTAAATTAAATAAATTTCTAGCCCTTCGACTTAAATTTTCTTTTAGTATAATCTAACATCTTTGCTACAAATTGCAATATTTATTATTCTGGAACAAGACAATCTATTATTTTTAATATTTTTTGAAAAAAATGCAACCGTTTTCTTTTTATTCGAAACTTAATTTTATTCATATTTTTTTTTTGTTTTTTATTTATATTGGTTTTTCTTATTCAGTAATATTTAGCTTTAAGTATTCATAAGACTTTAACTATAAATCAGATTTTATTGATTTAAATACCAGTGAATGTTTATTATAATGTTTTTGTAAAAGATGCGCTTACAACAAGATTGCAATTTTCAAGTGCATTTTTAATAATTTTCTACCCTTTTGATTTTAAATACTTTTGCGTAATATTGCAGACCGACGGTACGTTAAAATTAAGAAATGTGATGACTAAAATTAATTATAAAATAAAATCACAAAAAATAAAAAACACAAAAATTATAAAAAAATTTCTGCATGAAAATTTTGTATGAATATTTTCTAAAAATTATTTAAAAATAGTGGATCGTCTTGCCCCAGAACAATTTATTTTGCAATTTTTAGTAAATATAACAATTTTTATAATATCATAAGTAGACAAAAATTGAAAGGGTAAACAATTTTCAAAAATGCATCTTTAAATTGCATAAAGAAGCCATATTCATCTTTTATCATTAAAATTCATTTACAGCATAAAAAAAGTATTGGTTTTTAAAGTTACACTTAAAATTTTTTTGAATTCAAAAATGAGTTTTTTAAATTGAAAAAATAGAAATGAAGATATTAAATTTGCATGTAAAAATTCTATTTTCCCAGTATCACATGTCTTGTTTGAAAAGTTCATTGGGTTATCTTTTGAAAATTTATTAGAAATATTAAACTTTTAAGTACTGGACTATTTAATATTACAATTTTAAACAAACAAAACAATTTAAAATACACCTAAAGAAAAATTAAAATTTAATGAATT
Organism: Protocalliphora azurea; assembly: GCA_932274085.1. Lineage (NCBI taxonomy): Eukaryota > Metazoa > Arthropoda > Insecta > Diptera > Calliphoridae > Protocalliphora > Protocalliphora azurea. Next base: position 3,803,143 of record OW026519.1, read on the forward strand.
CACAATTGTCCAAAATGCATCTATAAATTGCATTTATATTTTGAAAATATTTTTGAATGAAAATAATATATTAAAGATGATGACTGAATTACTTAAAAAGAAGACAAAAATCTTTTATATGCATTTTTAAATTACACAAATCCGTCAATAACTTCAAGAATTATAACTATTTAAAATTGCATACTTTTTATATTTTGTCAACTTTTGTACAAATTTAAATATATTTTCTTTTAATAAGAAAAAAATGTTATTTTTATATGAAAAATGTGGAACATGTTTTTTTTTTAATTTTATTATATATAATAGATTTGCGTGTCCAAAAAGAGATTTTTATTTTAATGTAAAAATTCCTTACTTTAATTTTTTTTTTTAATTTAAAATATGTTAAAAAATCCAAAATTTTAAATAGCTTATTTAACGAAAAATGCTTTTAAAAATACAATTGCATTAAAATGCATTTTTAAAAAATCTTACTTATTTTTAAAATATTCGTATTAAAGCCGATATAAGGAAAATTTAAAAGCCGTCTAAATTATTAAAATTTTCAAAGAAAGTGAAAAAGTGAAATAAAATAGCGAGCTTTCCTAATTTCTCGAAACTGAAATTGATAAATGGCTTAATGGAGTTTGTGTATACAAATTCTAATAGAAATTGAAAGACATCAGGTAAAAAATTACCTTTTTTGGGCGTTCTTTCATGGAATTGTCGATATTATTTTTATTATTATTTTGTTTTTGAAAATTATAAAAATTTTAAATTGAAAATTTTTAATGTGTTTCTACAATACTAGTGTATGTAATTATGTCGGTTTTTATCACTTTAGAAATTTATAAAAAGGACTTAGATTAAATACAAAAAAAAAAAAAAAAAAACAAATTGCGGTTATGATAAGAGAGAGCTCATAAAAAATGTGGCGCATTGTTGTTATAAATTATTGCTTATGTGTTAGTGAGAAACTAAATTTGTAGATTGTAAGCTGTTATAATTAAGTCGTTATATTGTTTCAAGAGCAACTAGAATGTTGTAGAGAATAATTCGTTTTCGTTGCAGATCAGCTGTATAATATAATGTATTTTGAAGAGTAGATAAAGAGCTGTATTTAGATTTAAACGCAAATTGCACTGACTTCTTATTATTGCAAGTAAAAATATCTCCAGGTTTATTTAAAGGAATTGAACTAACATTTTTAAAAGGAAAAGCTTTAACAATTCATATTAGTCAATAAAAGTGAATAAAACAAGTTAATCCAATTGTTGATGTTACATTAAATATATCGAAACGAAAATCTAGTTAACCTTTTAAATACTGCATAAAATATTGAAATTGTGCTTGTTCAAGCATGTCACACATAACTCAATATTATAGTTTTCTACAAATAATTGTAAAAAATATAATTGCTTGTGAAGTATATAAATTGTCGATTAAACTTGTAAAAAGTTTAACTTTTTCAAAACATGAGAACATTTGTTGTCATTTGCATATTAAAAGTTTTTTTCTTTATTTTAATATCCATTCATTGAAAACCAGTATCAAAGTAAATTTATGCTCAAAGTAAAATTTATATTTTGGAATATTTAAATTGGGTATTTACAAAGTTAAAAAAGAAGTCCTTGTTGCCAAGATTACAGAAAAATGTTTTACTTAAATTTTGTTCATTTCATTTTGTATTTTACTTTCTTTTGCTTCACAGTTTTGGTCAGCATATGCCCCCTGTTCGTCGCAACATCTGGATGCTGTACAGTTAACTTTAGAACAAATAGATCTAATACGACGTTTAGTCAATTTATATCCTCATCATATGTCTCTTGTAACAACTGCCTCAGGTAAGAAATGTAAAATAAAAAGAAAAGTACAAGTAAAAATATATAAAGAAGATAAATAGTATAAAAGAAATTGTAAATAAGACTTTAATGGTTTTAAATATGCTTAAGTCATTGTTATCAAATTGAAATGTTTGAATTTTATTGAATTTCTGTATTTCTTATAATACCTGAGTATATATGACAAATTACTTAGTTAAAAAATCTCGTGATAAAACAATTAAGATGTTTTTGGTAATTGCTAATCGTCGGTGTGCTGACGAAGAGTCCTATGTGTAATTTTTTGATTTTATTATCACATTTTTTTATTATCACATTTTGTATTGTTATTATATTACCTCAACGAGTTTCGAAGTTACAAAAGGTCGTATGTGTAGATTTGCTTGGGGGGAAATATATATTAAAAGTAAAATGAAAAGTTTCCTATACAAAAAATTCTATGTTAAATGTCTTTTATCCATTCGCGGACGCCAAAAGTTATAATTTTTTTTAAAGCATAAAATTAACGAATATTCTAACGAAAAATACAAAAATCCAAAATTTAAAAGAAGTTGCAAGTTAACAAAATAAAATGGTTTTTCTGTTCTCCTGAAAAGTGGTAAAAAACACATAGGACTTTTCGTCAGCGCACCAACGTAATATATTTAAATATTTAATTTTTAAGTTTTTCTTTAAAGTATGTACTTAAAAAGTTTAATTTCATCTTGTTTGCTTTTGTCAAGCAAACAATTTAATTTTAAATTCAACAAATTTTTTCGATAAGTTTTGCAGTCATGTACAAATGTTTTAAATTATCTATGTTTAAGATGACTGACAAATTAAGCGGATATTAATTATTTAAACAATAACATGACATACTATGTTAATATTTTTAAAATAAGAATTAAGATAAAAATGTCACTTAAGAACTTTATCTGTCGCCTTTTTATTTGCATATGTACATATGTATATGTACGCACATGTTGGTATGAAAATTTACATTTATGTACATGTGTATTTACTTCAAATATATTGATTTATTTTCTGCTCTACACATATAAAATTGAATATTTATCTTAAAAATATGTATGTACAGACATACAAATGAATTTGTTTTTACATCTGATAATTGTTGTCTTTTTAAAACAACGACAACAAGAAACACTTATAATTCATTAACCATGACAAATAGTTACGGGTAAATATGTCTGTAATTAAATGTATTTATTATGCACTCTGAGAAATTGTTTGAACCGGATGTGACAATGTTAACAACAACAATGTTGACGATGATGATGATGATGACGATGATTTTACAATTGTTAAATTTTTTATAACAATTAAAGCATTTTTAAATCATTGAAAAGTCGTTTGATTAAAAATACAAGATGATACAGGAAAATGTTGTTTTTCATACAAACACACATATTAACATATATGAGTAAATGTATTGTAGACTAAAAGTAAAAACAAAGTACACTGAGAGAATAAATAAATCGCTGACAAATTTGTTTGTGTTTAATGTAAAACGTATTGTACATAAGTGAATAATGTCTTTATACGTATGTATGTGTGGATACATTTATATGTATTTACCCATAAGCCCTGCAGTAATCGCAGAAGAACATAGAGCAAAAGTTGTGCATTGCCAAAATCAGAGAATTGTAGGAAATTTACATCCTGCATTTCACCTGTACATACTTACGCCTGTATACATTTTAAAATACATGTATATATATGTATGTATGTATGTATGTATGTATGTATGTAAGCATGTATGTATGTCCCAATTGTAGTTTCAACTGGACTAGTTTTTGATGCTAAATAGTATTCACATACATACATAAATATATACACCTATACATACAGTGTATTTTATATAACTATAAAATATAGAAACACATAAGACGGCATGTTAACCAACCTTATTGACATCTGACATGATTGATATGCATTCTGTGTCAGTGACTTCAGCAACAATTAACATTTGTTGTCACAATAAATAACAATATAACAAATTTATGCATATTGTTTATTTTTTATATTTTTTATTCATTTGTATTTTATTTATTAAACCTTTTTTAATTTAGCTCTTATATTTATTTGTATGAGTATAAATTTGTTATTTTAATAGATTAATGATTTACACACAAACATGTTCGTTTTCATATATGAGCAAATGATAGAAAATTTTAGTATTAAAATAAATTCTGAAAAAAGTGAAAATCGTTTCTAATGATATTAGAAACGATGCCATCTTATGCTATCTAACAATATGATATGTTTACAATAAGTAAGTTTTCGACTTTACTTTCATAATATATGGACTCTTCTATTTTTTTTTTTTTTGGTATTAGGTCATATTTATTTTATGTATATGTATATAAATATAAATACGTATATTTATAGCGTTACATTTTATTGTCACTGTACAGACTTAAAATTGACCACATTTGCTTGGTTCTTTCATTTAGTTTACAAAATAAATTTTTTAAAATCGTTTTTATTTATTTCAATATTTCAAGAAATGACCAAAACATTGGCATGTCAATTTAGTTGAAATCAGTTAAATGTCTATAAGGAGGTATCAAAGAATTAATTCACTAAAATTATCTAATAGTTCCCTTCGGAAAATATTTTCAAATATGCAATTAAATTCACTGTAACATTTAGCATTATGAAAAATATCAAAACTAAATCTGGTGTTTTTCAATAATAAGCATCAAATTGTATCAAAACTTTTGAAATATATTTGTTTGGCTTGAAAATGTATTTAGAAAATATTTAAATATTTTATTATTATTTAACTCAAAAATTCAAAAATGTCATGAAATGAAAAATTTCATCAAGTGGAATTAATAAGGGTAATTGGTTAACTAAATATTAAAATAATTTAATAAAACTAAAATTAAACTAAATAAAAATATTTTTTTGTATTATTTAAACTCTACAGGTCTATTTTTCTTCTAGATATAAATTATTAAATTAATATTTGATATCAATATTTTTGTAATTAGAAGCACTGAAATGATAAAAATTTAATAACATTTTTTTCAATATGTTCTTTAAATTTTATAGAAAAGCTAGGAAATTGCACATTGGTTTGTTAAGAAGAGTCGTTATCTTAGATTTACGAAATTTAGAGAAAATAATTGAGAAAGCAAACTTTAAAAAAATTTAAGCAAAAACTCATATCTCCTCTATATTCTGACAATAAAAAAATAAGATATTTTCCTTTTACGCTTACAATTAGTTTAGTTGGTTATTGTTCCATCTCTGATTGTTTCCTATATAGTAAGTACATAGCTTTATAAAATAGAAGAAAGGAAACTTTTACCTATCATATGTCCATTTTCTTAAAAAATACCTTAAATCTGCTGAAATGAATTCTATTTTAAAAATATTTTATATACACATTTTTTTTACGATACATGAAAAATCGAACTGGATTTTGTTAAAAAAGATATTAAAATTTGAAATATATCGAGGAGAAATTGATGCAAAAATACTGGATTTTGACCTCCAAAAAAGTTCAAAAATATATGGTTTAAATATTTATACCTTTTTAAGGTGCAATTCGATTTCAATGAAATAATAACGAGTGAGAAGGTAATTATATGCTCTTTAAATCTCACAAATAAATTATAATATTATTTAAGGAATAATAAATTATAATATTATTTGGGAAACGTTCTCCCCCTTTGATTTTTAATTTTTTCACTTCATCTTGAGAAGGTATTTATAGGTTCAATAACTCAATTTAGATTTTTTTGTGATGAAAATGTCTACATTTCTTAAAAATGTTTAGTAGAAAATATAATATTTACCCATGCAAAATATTAAGGCTACTCATTTAGACATTTAAGTTTCATATTTGTGCAATTGTGCAAATTTACGCTACATGTTTCATAAACATACTTTTCAAATGTCGTGTAATATTAACGATAAGAAAATGCAGAATCGTTATAAATAATTTTTTATTAATAATTTTTAAATGTAAAGGAAAGACCGCTGATTTAAAAATGCACAATTAAACAGCGCAAGTTTTCGAGATTAAATATTCGCGCAAACTTATAAGGATAGTACAAATGAGTTCCCATAAACTGTTTGACAGTTAATTTGCGAATGTGCAAACTTGCACAGTTTGCGAGGATTTAGAGCATTTTTGTACTTTTGATGCAAAGAGTAAGCAACTTTAAATATGTAAAGCTCAATACCTAAATGTTCAATTTTATTGATTTAAAAAGCATTTAAACTGTGCTTTTATATGCTTTAAACTATGTTAGTCGAAAATGCAAGATTTGTTAGAAATTGCATTAGACTCATTAATGCATTTTTATATATTTAAGTGCATATTTTTTAGAATTTCTTCGTCAAATAAATAAATAAAAAAGGAAATGATTTTAAAATTTGACAATTTTTCTAATAACTCATATATATTTTCAATTTGGCTCATATTTCCCCTATTTTTTAGAAATAAACCAAAAAATAATCTATATAAAAATCATATATTTTACTTTTTTTTAAACAATTAAGTTTTTGTATGGAAAATTTTGTTGGGGTTTTCTTTATAAAAAAATTATTGAAAATATTAGAACTTTCCTTCATATAAAGACTTAAATCGAATTATTTAGTCAATTTGCTTTTTAATTTGAAATAATAAAAAATCGAAGGGGAAAAACGCTTTTAAAAGTGCATTGAAAGGTACATCTGTATTTAATAATTAATTTTTCTAAAAAATATTTTTCTTTTATTGTGATATTTATAAAGTTTCTTTTTAATGCCGTTAAAATCAGTAAAATTGGATTTCAGCTTCAAAAGATATGGATAATAAAATGTACAACTTTGTAAAATATTTTGATTTTTTATAGAATTATAATCGTGAGAAAATCGAGATTTTTTTGCTTATTTAAAATAAAACAATTATGTTGTTGTGGTAGCATGGATTATATGTATACCAAATATGAACCATATTGGACGACCTATAATCATTTCCTATGGATGTCTCATAGAATTCTTAATACAGTGCTGTATACATAATATAATGGATTAAAATTACTAATACGCTTACATGGTTAAATTTGGTATTAAGATTTTTTTTACAATATTCTGACATATTTCTATTGTGACTACGAATTACGAGTTACCATTTTAACAAAAATCAAAAAAAAAAAAAAAAAAAAAAAAAAAACTTTAAGCTGCTTATTTCTTTAATTTCATAATATATATTCTGATAATATATATTCTGATCTAAATAACTGAAAAAATTCTGGAAAGTTTTTCTTTCTTTTATGAATTATTAAATCAAATTAAATCCAGCGATAATTTCAGCCATCTGTTGTATCCTTTCTAATATATTAAAATGAAAAAAATGTAATCCTTTTTCGATTTTTTTATTTCTACCTATTATTTCAATGTTGGTAGGGGCCAAATTTTTTGTCCTTACAGTTTTGAAAATGACATTTCATCTATCTATATTGTTGATTGGAGGTTGTAATTCTACTTAACATATAAGCGATTATTTAAAATAAAATTTAAATTTTATAAAAAGAACTTATGAAAATAACGTTTATGAAAAATATTGAAAAATTAAAAATTTTTGCATTGAAATAAATAATGTATTAAAACCATTTTATAAACACATAATTATTATTTTTCTTTCTCTTTTAATTTAATGACTTTCCCTTAGGAATCGAAAAAACTCACAAAAGTGGCAAAATAGCGAGTTTAATTGGAGTAGAAGGCGGTCATGCAATTGGCACAAGTTTAAGTGTACTTCGAATGTTTTATCAACTTGGTGCTCGCTATTTGACTTTAACACATACCTGCAATACACCTTGGTAAGAAAAAAATCATAAAAAAACACATACAATAACTAACTACAAGACGCACACATATATAATATATGTATATGTGAAGAAACAAAAGTAAAAACTCCCGGTATCTGTGTGTGGAAAATAACTACTGAATGACTGATATTTTTTAGTTTATTTTCTTGCAGTACATACAGTCATTGCATATCTATTATATATAACAACGATTACATTTTTATATACATATTTATATAAATTAGACTGCACCAAAATTTACCGACTTTTGAATTTAGACCGTAACTTCTCTTAGAATTGTTCATTGGAATGCAAAAATATATTGTGTGAAATATTAGTGAAATCGGATATCGTTAAGTCACGCCACATCGGACCTGAAGTTTGTATGGTGCACTTATATTAGGTACAGTTTTTAGAAAAATTTTGATATTAAATACTTTGCTTTATAACAAAATGTTAAAAAAATCGTAATCTATATATAATTGCCTATTAAACAAGACATAAAAGAAAAATATCCGTTTAAAAATCTTTAAGTCATTATGAATTCCGCATGCCATCTATGTGTTTTAGATCACTTATGTAAGCAAACAAATTTTTAATTTTTTAAGAAATATTTAAATAAAATATTACTTTTAAAGTTGAACCATAATTAATGAAAAGTATGTTTTGTTTTTCAGGATAATTCGAATCCCTATCCATGAAAAAAATATGATTTTTTAACCAAGCAAAACTACAATTTCAAACTTTTAAAAATTTTGTTAAAGAAATTTCAAAATAGTTGGAATAAAACTATGCATATTTATAAACAACACTACAGGAAATAAAATTAAGAAAGAATTAAGACAATACCTTAAATGACTAAGCCGTACCTGCAATTTTAATTTTTAGTACTTCGAAAAAAAAAAAATAATTTTTTTTACGGTTTTTTAGTTATAAAGACAATTTTTATTACAGAATAAAATATAATATGTCTCAGAAAAAACATTCTGATGTTTTTAGGATAATTGGACATGGATAATATTTAAAAATCGAAGGTCAAAGAAAAAAATTTGGAATATTTGAAAGCTTTAAGGAATACATAACGAGAACTTATTTATTTTTATCTGGATTTCGATAAAATTGTTTGAAAATATAACTGAAAGATCTTCGTTGATACGAGTAGTAAAAACGGCAAATTTAATCCTTAAGTGAGCTTGGGGTCAGCATATTTTTAAACGCACTCTTTCTTAAATATTTATAGTGTAAATTTTATTAATTAATAGCGTGGACAAATAAAAGCAAAACTAGCTCATTATAACAAGCAAAGTCATATTAGGCCAACAAAATTCTTCACAGTATCCAAATAAAAAAAAAGAAAAAAAAATAATAATAATTTTTCGTGATATTTTCCTTAAAAATTTTAATTATTTAAAATTTTGAGTTTTGACATTTCTATCTTATTTTCTGAGATCTGGTTTATTTTATTGTGTAATAATTTTTTTAGTCTGAATATCAGTTAAAAAATTGGCTATAACTAAAAAATGAAAAAAATGTCTTTTTGCAGAATCCGCAAAATTTAAATCTTTGGTACGGCTTAGTCATACAAGGTACTGTGACCTAATTCGTTTTTAATTTTATTTTCTGTAGTGTTGTCTATAAACGTGCATAGTTTTCTTCCAAATTTTTTGAAATTTGTTAAACAAATTTTTTTAAAGTTTGAAAACATATTCTTCAGTAATTATGATTCAAATTTAATCAAAAGTAGCAATTCAATTAAATATTTCTCAAAAAATTAAAAATTTGTTTGTACACTCTTATAACTTAAATATTTTTTAACCATTTATTTCTTTTTATATCTTATGTAATAGATAATTGTGTTTAGATTTTTTAACACCTTGTTACTATGTAAAGTATTTGATAGCTAAATTTTTCTTAAAACTGTGAGAGAACCATATTTTCCACATATAAATGCACCATACAAACATCATGTTCAATGCGACATGGGTTAACGATATCCAATTTCACTAACATTTCACAACAATATGTTTTTGTAACCCAATGAGCGATTCTAAGGGTTAGATTTAGGGTCAAAATTCAAAAGTCGTTAAATTTTGATGCAGTCTAACATATAAGTAATGTATATTACGATAATATCTTATTTCCCTTGTTTAAGGGGTATAGCGTATTTAAGAAATTTCTTGTAAATATTGTACCAAAACTTGATAAGAGAAAATACATCTACCCATGGAATGGAAAAGTAAATATCCAAAGGAATCAGCACAATTTGAGAAGAAGAAAAAAATCTAGGACTTTTAAGTGTCGTTTGGGATTATTGTCAAAAAGTAATGCGAGTACAAAGAAACTGTTACTTGTAGCGATATTAAATTGTATTTGGAACATTTTGCTTCAAAAAAGAGGTGGATTAAAGGAGTTTTTATTGCATTCTTTAGCAGTTTGTGATTTATTTTATAGCCTTTGTTTGTAATTTATGTGTAAAATTTATATAATATATTTATATCAATGTTTTCTTAACGCAAACATTTTTATTATTTTTTTTTTTTTTTTAGGGCGGATTGTTGCAAAGTTGACGAACCTGGCAAATATCCCCATATTGGTGGTTTATCAAAATTTGGAAAGGTAAGACAATAATATGTACTTAACAAAAATAAAAAAAATATTTGTTATTTAAAAAGTAAATAATACATTTGTAAATTTATTTTACTTAAGACTTTAGTTTTTCTTTTATTTAATTTTGTAGAAAGATTTTAACTCAATTCCATAGCAAAAATTTAAAAAAGTCCCCCTTTTTTAATATTTAAAATATTACCATTGAATATAGTTTCTTTGACATGCATTCAATTAAATAAATTCTAATTTAGCTTCTATTTCTATTTGCATGTTTTTTTTTTCTTTTTGTATTTTTTATATTTGTCAAAATAGAAGGAATCCATTAATAACTTTGAAAATATAAATGTTTGCATATAATCGTAATTTTTCTATTTCAACATTTTTTGCTTGAGTTATAATTGTAGTTTTTACTAACTAGCCAAACTAAGTAATACTTCTTTTATATATTATTCCTTCGTATTTTATAGTTAAAAGGTACAAATACTTGGCTGCATTTATTTCGTAAAAAAAAAAAAATTCCTTAGCTAGAGAGAAAAATGAAATTTGCATTAAATTTTGCATTTAAATAGACAATTTTAGTAATTTTTTTTCTTACTTTATTACAGAAAATTTATTTAATAGAAACTTATGCTGTTAGTTTTAGTATCGTTAGAATTTTATTAAAATGAGATTTTAGTCAATGTATTTTTTATATTTCGTTTACTTGTTTCATTTTAATAAATTTCTCTACTTTCTTAGGTTTTAAAGAAGAAAATGGGGCATTTTATATATGAATGAATAGGAAATATTTACTATATACATATATAAACAATTATTATGCTTATTATAATAATTTTTATTATATGTATGTATTTGTGTGCGGATATGTACTTACACACATTTTGTTGAGTAAATATGATGATAAAAAACACATGAGAACATATTTTAAGTTTATTAATAATTTCTTTAGTTTATTTCATTTGAAATGATTAAATATCTTTTCTTTATTAGAATATTTTCTGTACAAAGTGCTGTAAAGGTATTAATTCTTGAATCATTTTCAATACATTGGTAACATATGCATATTAAAATAGTATATTCGATACATTTATATAACAATCAGATCTGTAAATATGCACTAGCTTAGGCCTGGTGGGATATTTTCTGTCTATATAAAAATGTTAAAACAACACTTTTAAAAAAGAGGTAGTATAAAAAGGGTGTGGCATCTGGTGCAGCTTATGTGGCTTCCAATAAATAAGATACTACACCAAAATTTAAATTGATGCAAAAATTCTAAATTTTTATAAAATCACTAATTTGAGTCTAGTATCTTCACAATATTCGTGTCAAAAAGTGGATGTGATGAGAGCGTAGGAGTCAATAGGATCACATTTTAACATAACGGTTTTTCCACAATTCAGTAGTGATGTGCTGGTACTACCTATTTCACAGAAAGAAGTTAAGCCGTTTAGACTTGACTGACGCACAAATAAATACTTCATTTGTACAATACACTTACGCAGAGAAAAACCATGCTTGCGGCATAGTCACTAAAATAATATTATATTAATTCCAGCAACAGCTAGAAACTACAATAATATTGTATTCATGATAATAATACTTATGTTTAAATTTTATTATATAATGGTTACACCAATTAAATATTTTAATATTTTAAAAACATATTACATTTTTACCAAGGACAAGGTATTGTATGATAACTACGCAAAACTATTATTTCTATAATTATAAAATATTACAAAATAAACATAATATGTTAAGATTTTATGCGTAGACATATTACGGTTGAAAAAAAAATCATAATTTTTAGCCTTTTAGTCATATTTTGTTTTCTACAATTATTGAATGTTTGTGTTTCAACTATATTCTGTTTACCCCAATTATTTTATGCTAAATGTTTTGCTTTAATAAAAAACAACATCTTCATTAGTTTAGTTTATTTATAAGAAAATATCATGAGATAACGTTTTGGTTATGTTCAAACAATATAAGATGTTAGTTATTAAATAATTTAGTTAATAAAAAATATTTTAGTATAATTTTATACAACATATAATATTAGAAATAAACAAATATTAAAAAGCATAACTTCTAAATATTTTTTTATTAGTTTTTAACCTCAAATTGGTCCAAGAAAGATAATAGCATAATGTTCATAATAAGATAAATTTGAAACATACTAGGATAAAGTTAATTATGTTATGGTATTTTTTAAGATAATATGTTAAAACAAATTAAGATATGATCAAATCGGAACATTATATGATAAAAACTGATCATGATAAAAAAATTTTAAATGCAGATTTTTAAATGAAGATCACTTCATCGATGTTTATTGATGAGTTGAATACAGAAGAAATACTAAACAAATTTAGTTGCCCACAAAGACAATTTTGAGCTTGATATGGAAAAAAATATATTTAAATTTTCTTCTAGGGAAATTTGTTTCCCCCAAAGTACTTAAAAGTCCTCTTTGGAACAAAATTATCGTGAAAAAATAATTTCCTTTTTTTTAGTAGAAAATTCAAAACTATTTTTTAGCAAAACGTGATTTTTTTCTACGAAAATGTCATCTGAACAAACTGATATAACTATAAGGATATTATTATTGCAGTTGTCATATCAAATTAAAATGGGCAAAAATTGGGGTTTAAAACTAGAAATGAATTGAATTGAGCTCTAGTCCTGTAAATTTTAAACTTAATTCTAAAAATATTTGTGTTTAGAATTCATTCTTTTTCATTAGAAATTTCTTTTTTTTTTACAACATACAGAACATGTTTTGTTGTTGAGTTTTGGTTGCTTGTAGCAAACAGGAATTTCCGGTGAAAATTTATTTGCTTGTGCTACAGTCTGCAGCAACAACGACAACAATAAACAATAAAATAAAGAAAAAAAAATGAAAATTATAATCCAACTTATTTATATAAATACGAGTACAAAATTGTTTTTACTCGTCTACCACATTTCGCTATGTAACGTTTAGGTTTTTATTCTTTCTTTTTTTTACATTTATACAAGTTGACAATATTTTCTTTCCATAAAATTCTTAAAATATGTTTGTTATTTTTTCTTCTATTATTTTCATAATACCGCTGGTGCTGGTGCTGCTGCTAATACTAATTTGTGTTGAATGTTTGGGACTATGACTATTAATATTGTTGCTGCTGCCTATGTTGTGTTGCCTTTACTATTGAAAATAAAAAAGCTGGTCGTACAAGAAATGAATCGTTTGGGCATGATTGTTGACTTGTCACATGTTTCAGTGCCCACAATGTTGGATGCTTTGGGTTCTTCAAAAGCACCCGTAATATTTTCACATTCTTCCGCACATGCAATATGCAACAGTTCGCGCAATGTACCCGACCATGTATTACAAAGAATTGTAAGTTCTTAGAATTTGAATAGAATGCAAAAAAATACTTTGTTGATTTAATTTAATTTTTATTATATTTATATTCTATCTTATCCTTTATTTTTTTTTGTTTGCGCATACATTTTTATTTATTCGTATTCTTTTTCTCTTTTTAATTTCATATTTGAATAATTCCAAGGCTATAAACGGTGGCTTAGTGATGGTTGCATTCTATCCGCATTTTGTTAGTTGTTCTGGACAAGCAACGCTACACGACGTCGTTGGTATGTAAATTATTTTATTATAAAACACAATGTTGTTTAAAATGCAACTTATAATTTAATACATTTTCCACAAAAAAAAAACTAGTTAAAATTGAATAACAATAAAAAAAAATATATATAAACATTTTTAAAAATTATACAATTTCAAGAGAAACAGGAAAGTAGAATTACATCTAAAGTGATTATTAAGAAATAAATGATAGTAACAGAAAATTTTCATAAATATAGAAACTATTTCTACATGTTTAAATTATATTTAAAAGAAATTAGACAATTAGTCTTCTAAATATACATTTATTTGGAAAATTGTTTTTCCAAAATTAAATAAATTATGAACTTTTATATTTGTTTGCGAATTATTTATTTAAACTATTGATGCATAAACAAATTTTTAGTACAATAGAATTGCGACTAAATAGCAAGAGAATTTTTGAAAATAAGAAATCGGTTTAAAGAGGTGCTCAAATATATGAAATATTTTAACACCATAATAAAATTTTTAGCTAAATAAAACCCATATGTGTTTGTGTCTATATCTTTCTTTCTCCTTCTCTTTTGTGAGATATTTGTATACTTTATATTTTATTTCTAATAAAAAATTGTAAAAAAGCTTATTTATTGTATTTTTTTCTCTATTTATTTCCTAAACATTTTTTCCATTTAAATTGATATTATTAAAGCTCATATAAATCACATACGAGAAGTAGCAGGCGTAGATCATGTTGGCATAGGGGCCGGTTACGATGGTGTAAATCTGTAAGTTTTTATTTTCATTTTCCTCTGCTATATAAATTTTGCATTTTTTTTTGTACCTTCCATACCTACAATATAAATATGAATATTTTTTTTTTTTTGGATTATTTTGTTCTCTCAATATTACATTTTATTTATGGAAATCTTTTTTTAGTTTAAGTTGTGCTCTTTTATATAGTCATTTTATTTTTTATTTAGTCGTTACCAGACTTTTTAATATTTTCAATTTAAATACAATATTTTAAGTTGAGATATTCATATTTTCTTTCAAATTTATTTGTTGTAGTTTTTTTTCTTTTTTTTCTGTGCATAAATAATATTGTAGTCATGGTTTCTTAGTCCAGCTTTTTTTTGTTGTTATTATTTTAATATTTGTGGTAGAGTGCATGTGTAAAATATTTTTGTTATTCAACATATATATTCTCATTGAATTTTTTGTTATTGTAGTGTACCCAAAGGATTAGAGGATGTTTCCAAGTATCCTCATCTTTTTGCTGCATTACTAGAGTCTGATAAATGGTCTGAAGAGGATATTGCTAAGCTGGCAGGCAAAAATTTAATACGAGTATTTAAAGAAGTTGAAGCGGTAAGTCACAAAAACAAACTAAAATTCTACATTTTTCTATTTTACTTTAAATAGTTTTCATTTAGATAGAATTTATCTGTAATAAAAGTGAACAACTTTAAGAAGGGTTAAAAATCCTTAGACATTTTTATGTTGATCATAAAAATAGTTCAGATAACAATGCAAAAAATAAAAAATAAACAAAAAGTAGAAACATGTTAAGAAAGATAACAAACATTTATATCTTTGTTAACATTCTTAAGGTTTAAAAACTATTTTACTGTTTTCACTAAACCTCTTCAATGTCTACTACTACTTAAGAAAAATAACTCTCTTATGGACATACATGTAATAGGTACTGGCATATGTATGGGCAAGTTTTTTTTTATTTCTTCCTAAGAATGTGCTTCATTCATATCCATCTTTAAAAACTAACAACTGACTGATAAATTGTTAAATTAAAAACCATAATAATTCCAAAGCCAAGTTAGTAGAAAAAAAAACATACAAACTATGTATAAAATTATATGTATGTATGTTGGAGTATAACGTCAATGATTTTTAAGGTAGCAAATGGTTGCCATGAAGAATAGACTTTTGCTCTACTTGCCTTAAAAAAAGAAAAGAATCAGTTTACGGATTCTTTATTTTTACATACACATCTTTTCATACTTAGTATATTCTTGTCTATGTATTCATATTTCATATTTATCTAGTTGCCATGAATAAGTAGGTTTTATTTTACCTACTTCTATATAACATTTAACAACATAACTAGTTGCAGTTATTTTAAGGAACATATTCATAGTTTTTGAATTTAGACCATTACCAAACAAATAGAGATCATTTAAAAAATGTGAATGTATTAGAGTGTTTCCGCTATGGTTAGAATAATATATAGATCGTTATAGTAACGTGAATATATTAATGCGTTTCCGGTAGCAATTAACTTTTTATTGTATATTGAAGCTCTTCTTTAATTTCATTTTCTTTCTTGGTAAAAATATTTCCTTTCTTCTGCCCATCTTTTGTGTTTTATACTAAAAAGTAAATGAGTAAGATATTCTTTATTTATTTATTTTGTGAAAAGAATTTCTCTTCAATACTTCTTATTTTCAAAAGAGAGTTTCAAAAGAGAGATATTCCGAGAAAATCGTTTCAAAAGATTTTTGCATTATAGATTTTGTAACAGCCAAAACTTTTAAGTCAGTTTAAAATTTTTAAGTTGATTTACAAAGCAGAAGTATATAATTATTTAACTATATTAAAATCTTTTATATATTTTTTAAATAAGTAAGGATTTGTTTAACTTATTTTCTCTTTAAAAGTTTCTATGCTGAAGTAAATTTTTGAGATTTAGATGTAGGAAGACCCCTCACTATTTTCGTATTAATAAGTAAGAATACAGGAAAAATGTTAAAAGAAGTTTAAATTTGGTCTTAAATTCCTTAATAGCGCACAGTGGGGCTGATCGTAAAAATGTTGGTTGTAATCCTAAATGGATCGAATTGAAATGTCTGGCAGAGTTGTAGGTTAGAAATTTAGCTTTCGGAAAAATAATACAGGATAAGCTAAAGGATGTAAAATTTTGATTTTCAAGATAAAGAAAAAATATGTTTTCACACCTATGATATTTCTTATGATTAAAAAGATATTGGTACTTGAATTTGAAATTTTCGATTTTTTGCCTTGACTTTTTTTGTTTTTTTTTTTTTTTTTTCAAATAATTTCCGTAACAAAAGAGTGAAAGATTTTTTTATATATACTAAAATTCCCAATACATTCGAAAATAATTTGTGGAACATGTTTTTGAAATAACTCAATTCGTATTGCCATGAAAAAATAACAAAATCAAGACTTTAAATGAGTACGAAAAATGTCTTTTTTTACAGAGATGTTCTTCCCAAATTCGAAAAGACAAGGCTTCAAGAATTGATATAAAAGAAATTTTTATTTGATTGTGGTTTGTACTCTACGTCCAGCATTGGTCGAAAATTATAAAATTTTTAATGAAATTTCAAGTTCATCATGCAACATTTTTCAAATATAAAAAAAGCTTTAGTAATTACATACATAGAGATTGATTTGAGAGTGAACTGATTCCTGCTCTATTAAAAATGTAAAAGTAGAGCATATTTTATGAAAACAATCAAGATTTTAGAATTATATTCTTTAAGTACACAAAAAGCATATTAATAATAATAATGTGTTAGAAAGATTAGGATTTTTTCGTGTGCCAAATATGTTTATTTTTATATTTATATTTATATTTTTAACATAATTAGAAAATGGAATGGAAGTTAAGGTAAAAAAATTTGAATTTTTATATTTCTAATTTCTTAGAAAAATATGTTTTAGATTTGAAATTGTATAAAAAATTAAACGCTAAAGGTATCAAATGATCAAAAAATGTCATATAAGACCTTATAATATATGTATATATATATATATACATATATACGATTTAACGGTGTCCGTCTGGACATCCTAGGGGAACCAAAACAAGGTATCCGCCGTAATTCCAGTTTATACTTTTCGGACAATATCTTTTACAAAAATACATGTACATCAACGAAGTTTTGCAAAAATAGTTCAAAGACCTATTTAAACTCGGAAACAAAATATGGCCGTGGTCGGCCCACTTTACCGCCACCTCCAATACAAGATGAAACATCTATGAAATGTTGTACCAATAGTCCAAGGATCAATAAAAACTCGGAAAAATAATATATACTTTACCGTCCACCTATATAAGGTAAAATTTTAAAAAGTCGCAGATGTTGGGTATACATATTCGGCGAAGCCGAATATAACATTCTCATACCACCATATGTGGTTGGTGGTAGCCCCCCTGCAAGTGTTCTCCTGGAATAGTGGTTTAACGATCATAAATGCCTTAAATATAGCAATATTTTAAAGAAATTTGGCGTAAGGAAGTTTTGTATAAATTTCAATCCTTGTGCCAAATTTCATGAAGATCGGTCCATAATTGACCTTAGCTCCCATATAAAACCCTCTTCCGAAAATCATTTTAACATGCATAAATCACACACACATGTTAGTATCAGGTTTATATTCGACACAAATAAGTTTTATATAAGTAGAAATTACAGTGAAAAATTTTATAAGGATCGCTCCATAATTTACCATAGCTCCCATATAAGCCTTCTTTCGAAAATCACCCTAAAGTGCATAAATTCATATAAATGTTAGTATTAACGTAATATTCTTTATTTGTACATTTTATTTCATATTTAGTAATTGTCCACAATGTCTAATGTAAGTCTCCTACACGAATTTTGGTCGGGTTTGACCGACTATATCTTCCTTACTTGTTTTTATTGGTTTTTTTTTCTTAATGAGCTCAAAATTAGAAATTGTTCGGAAAAAAACTCAGTTTTTTTTTCTGAAAATGTACTAAGCCCGCGATTTTTTTGCGAAAATAGGATAAAAATTTCAAAATTTAAGAACTCGAAAATATTGTATTTTAACAAAATTTTGAAATTTAGACCAAAATTTGATTTTTTTTATTTCCAAGTGAACTATTTTATAAATTTCCTTTAAAAATATTTTAATAAATAAAGCAATTAAAAAATTAGGCACATATTTTTGGTGCTATTTTTACCACAAAATAAAAGTAGCACTTTGTGACGGGTAACCTTTAAGAAATTTTACACACTAACTCTGTAATAGCAAAATGTATTTTTTTAATTTTTAATAGCTACAGTATTGAGCATAAAAGTTCAAAGCAGGGCTATATGATTATTGATCGCATTGATTAAGGCTATAGCGTCATTAAATTGGCGTTTCTACTCATTGTGGTCTTAACCGACTATTGCATGCTATTTTGTTCCAAATTGTTATACCCTATGTATAACAATAGTTACTATAAATTTTTTTAAAACGAAATTAATGCAATAAAAAAACAAATTAAATTCTAAAAAATTAACCGCATTTTTTTATAATTTTTGATAAAAATATATATAATGATTGAAAAATGCGGAAAACTGTAATTTGATTGCATTAGCATCAAATTCTACCAATATATGTAAATTTAAAGTCATTTTAACTACAAAGGATATTCATGCTATTAAAAGGACACTGTTTCTTTATTCTTTTTAAGAATTTAGAAATATTTTGGAATAATGTTATGAATATGGTAATGAAATAATATTGATGTATAGTTCTAATAAGAATATTCTTAAAAATTATCTTACATACACAATATTGAAATGATCATGCATGAAAAATTTTATAAAAGACATGGAACAGTAGCTAATTGATATTACTCGAATGAACACATGTGGGCATTTAAAGCTAATACGGATACCAATCGTTGATTTAATGATATCAATATGGTAACAAGAAACCCTTCTAATATATCACATATTATTTACTAAAATCAAAATAGCAATTTTACTTTTGGAAGCAGGTCATTTATTATTTTAATGAGTATTGAATTAATTTGAATTAATTTGACATATATATCGAATTTAGACTATAGATAGACATATTTCCTTAAATATTAATTTTCAGTAGTAGAAAAGTGCAACAGTTCAATAACCACTATGGATGAAATTTAAATTATTTGACACAGAAAGAGTGTCAAAATAGGTATAATTCCTAATCATCTTTACCTGTGTTAGAATTTGTTCCAAAACCAAAATCAGGGGATATTTGATTTATATTATTGCATTATCAGGCATTAAAAAATATCATATTATTGCGAAAAAATTACATTAGCTGTTGATTTCTTCACAATAACGAAACTGTTCACGTTATTTCGGTCAAAAGATCTTATACAATTGTGAATTTTCAAATTGAGCTAAACTTTCATGAATATTTGATCGCTTTTTCATAGAGATTTTTTTCGTACTAATTTCAAGTTAATAAAAAATAAATAATAATTCCAAAAATATCAATATCAATCTCTATGGAAAATTTACCAAAATAGTTAAGAAAAATGGCAAAATTTAATAGAAGGTTGGATTATTTGCTATAATTTATATTATCTGTAGATTTCATGTATTTTAGTTTATACGAAAGAATAGAAAATCTTGAACTTTACCATACTATAATTTCTAACTTTTTCAATAACGATTTTTATTAAAATTAAAAAAAAAAAAATTATGTTGATTTGTTTGGAGTTGCGCTTTTTTTGCTCGCTTAAATTTACAATTGCTTTTACTAAACGTTTAATAATTTTCCTTACGTACAAAAATATTCGAAAAAATTATATAGAACAAAAGTCTATGGCCACAAATATTAAAATCACAACAGTATTGTTATATCGGGTTACGCTATAAGCAAAATATGTGCGAACAAAAATCACATCACTTAGCGTTACATTTTTTATGCTCTATACTGTATATAAATTTATTTAGCAAAAGACATACATATATTTCGTGATTAAATTATTTTTAATGTATGTACAATTCTACGAAATATATTTCCGAATTCGATGTACTTATCATTCCTTAGTACTATTATAAGTGTTCCTCATTAAATATTTATGTATTTGATTGAACAATAAAATTTTTGTCTTATTCACATCATCCTTAAGTATTCTAAATTTGTGAAGTATATTTGTATAAATTTTTAAGTGTCCAAAGGTCTTATTTAAAAAAGGTTCTTAAAGTTTCCATAATAAATATATTATTAAACAAATTAGCATTCCAATGTATGAACTTTTAGGTCAACATTATTAGCCATAAAGCTTTAGCACAAAATTTTGAAAAATATCAAATGAAACCAACTACGAGTATTAAATTAAAGCAATTTGAATTGTAAATTATTTTAAGTAAAAATTCGTCAGACTTATTAAAAAATAAAGACTTAAGTAAAAGTGTTCTTGAATTAAAATTATGTTCCAGTAGGAGGAATTCATTCTTTTGGAGATCAGTCTAATAACAACAAAAATATGGTTAAAACTAAAAAGGAACAAGAAAATGTTTATTCTTTCAACAGAAATTCTTTAAGGAAATTGTTAAGAGTTGTTGAGTATACAACAATATATTTTGTGTCTCTGTAATTTTATTTTTTGTTTTTGTTTTTGTTTTTGTGTGGATTTCTTAAAGGAGGAATGTATGTCTGTCTAACGGTTTGCCCATTTTAATGTTGGGCTATTTTCCATGCTTTTTATTTAGATTTGTATTATTAAAATATTACATTGTTATTATTTGTTATTTGCCTCTTTTCATATTTCGAAGTAGGTGGTTTTACTCATTCTTTGTTTGTGTTAAAAAGAAAAAAAAAAAAAATTATTCTTTATAATTTTGTTATTGTTGTTTTTGTTGGGTGTTATTTTCCCCTTCCGGTTGTCAAATGAGCAACTAGGCAATGAATTTCTGTTGTTCATGTTGTTGCTATTGTTTGAAGATCTTTTTTTGTGTAACATAAATGTGTCTACTTTGTTTGGTTTTAAAGGCATTTAAAAAAGCATCTCACATTATTACGTAGGGTTTTATTCTATTTTCTTATGACATATTTAAGATTTTATTAGATTGAGTAAAAGAAAAGAAAAAGCAAATATAGAAAAGCTTAATGGATTAAATGGAAATTCTTTTTAAAAATAAAAAATAATGATAATATTTAGACCCAGTTTTTTAATGTAGAAAAATAAATAAAAACATGAAAACATTTGTAAGAATATCATTTTAAATTAATATCATTGAAAAAGCTCTTAATGATTATTGACAATAAAAGGTCAAAGGATAAGGAAAGTATTGAATACAAAATTAGAAATCAGACTTTTTAAGTTTTAATGAATTTAATATGAATGACTTTTATTAAAAGTAGCTAAAGTTTAATGTTTTAGAAAAATTTATTTTATTTCAACATAACATTCATTAATAAAAGAAAATGTATAACATAATCTTGACACAGTTATCTAAATTTGCATATTTATAAGAAAAACTATATTTTAACACATGCTACACCAACTGTTGTAAAAAAACTAGCAACATTAAAGCTGCAAGTAGTTATATAAAATGACAATATCACCATCATAATTTTAACACTTCTTTTTTTGTTTTTTTTTTGCTAAAAAGCGGCGAAGCATATTTTATAAAAAGAAAAAGAATTGTAATGGTCTATTATGAAATGAAAAAAAGTGGCAGCGATTAAGAAGCAAATTCTATGAAATTACAATATAAAAATGAATGACTTGAAAACTAAAGGAAATGTTCATTGCTTTCTTTTTTTATCTTTGAGGTTTGAACATTGCGAGTAAATATGCAAATTATATTAAAGAACGCATACACACATACAGGGAGAAACATAAAGAAAAACTTTTTTCTTTAACCGCAGCTAGACACGAAACAAAAATATTAAAAAGGAAAATTAAAAAAGAAAAGCAATGACAATTTATATTTTTTCATGCTGTATAAATCTATTTGATTAGACACTGTGGGCTATGGATAAAAAATTCCAGTAGGAAAACAGTGTTATAGCTATTTCAGGGAATTGGAAACAAATATATATATATATAATATAATATATAATATATAATATATAATATATATATAATATAATATATAATATATAATATATATTTAATATTATTTATTAATTACCCTCAGCTAAACCCGAGAAATGATATAATGTATGTATATGTAGGCATTATTGAGAACGTCATAAATCAGTTTTAAAAAATGTGTATGTGTTTGCATAATTTTGTTATTCTTTTATTGATGATTTCTTTTTAAACTTTTTTGGAAAGAAAAATCAGGCTTTTCAACTCCATATATTTGTTTAAGTGTTGGTTAAATGTTAAAAGCAATTTCTAAAAATAAACAACAGAATCATTCTATTTAAAACCGACTAATCTCCTCCGAATTTTATGACAATAATTATACTCAGAAAAACTAAAACTGTCACAAAATTTCAGATAATTTTGTAAAGTCGTTCATGTAATATAGTGATTTGAAAGTGTAAAATAGCTAAAAAAAAGCACAAATTTGATGAAGAACAACATGACTTCTTTCTCAATATTATAACGGTCCATATCTCGTGATTTATAGTTCGCGGGTAAAAATCTCAAAAAATGTTATTTTTAAAATTTAAAAAATAAATATCTATGTTAATGGTGAAAATGTTTTCTATACCCTTGTTAAGTGGCATTCTGGGACTCGCAATAGTTTATGAATTATAAAAACAAAATGTCATAATAAATACGAAATACTTGTTTCAATTTGTATTGTTTCGTTTATAATCAAAGAGAAAATCGCCAATTGTTCCACAAATCCTTCAAATTTAATTAAATTTGGTAAGAATATTAGCATTAACTCTGGTAAGGTAAATACCGAGTTTTAGTGTGACTTCCGCGATGGTTCACGATTTACAATACTTTTAAAATTAAATAAATTGTCTTTATAAAAATATGAATATCTTCCAAATTATAAATGTTACAATTTTCATTGAGGTCTGTAGTTAAAGGTAATAAAATTATCTTCAAAATGATATCTGAAACATGTTTTTATGTTGAATTTGAATGCTCGATAATTTGCGGTGGCGTTTCTCATAATATGGTAAATATATATATATATATATACATATATATTTGTTTATTCTCAGAAGGTATCGTGCTGGAACTCTCAATAATTTCTGAGTTATTGAAGAAAGTCGCACCAAATAAAGTGAACAAATTCATTCTAAAATTTCTTTAAAAATAATTATTTTTTAGTTTTACACTGCGTTATATTTTTTGTAATAACTCAGAAGTTCCAGCACGATACTTACGGATAATATACAGAAAGGCTTCATTGTCTCCATATATATCCCTTACGAATTTAAAAATAGTATTTTTTTAGAATTGCTACTGCGAAATTATATTCGCGCACCACTTGATAAAATTATCTGAAATTTTGTATTAGTCTTAGTTTTAATGAGCCTAACAAAGATGCAATAATTTTGAAAGACGTTTTTGTTGTTATTATAAGAAGATTAAGGTTTTTTTTTTTAAAGTGGACAAAAGCTGTAAAACTTATTCGATTTTATCTGAAATAAATTGTTTTAATTTTACATACATTTGCAATTTTTGCGCCAAAAAGTATGCACTAAATAAAACATTTACTTTATCTTAAGATACATGAAAACAATTTATTAAAAAAAAGAAAAAAAATATCTGATTTTTTTCGAACCAAAATATCATTTAAAGTTATTATATGTATTCATTCTTAAAGAAAATAAGTCATAAAAATTTAAATCAAAGTCGAAATAGAAAGAAAAATTAAATTAGAAATATTGAAAAAGTCATAACCAGGCCAAACAATAATATGCTCTAAAATAAGTGTATTATTTGAATAAAAAATGTTAAAATCGGAAAATATGCACTTGAAATTGAAAAATACGCTCTTAAATTATTATTTTTTCATCTAATTATTATTCATGCTGAAAACAATTCAATTTTTATTAGCAATATTTGTAATATTTATAGTCAGAAAATTGCAAAATTTTTACAAACTTATAAGATGAGAGTAAAACAAAAATTTCACTAATGGTAAATTATTTGAAAAATTTTATTGGGCGCTAAATATGCAAAATGTCTTTTAGGTGTAAAATATGCAAAATTATTCTCTTTAGTGAAATATAAGCAAGAATACCATTTAAGTATCAAAAATATGCTATAAAATAATAATTTTTCATGGAAATATGACAAAATATGCTGCCGAGCCCAAAATATGCAAAAATATGCTGTAACAATTTGATGTTAAAATTCTTAAAATTGTCCGAAATGGATAACTAACTAACAGTTTGGTTTAATTGAATCCCAGAAAAAATATGATTTTGCATATTTTTGGTTGTTCTGGTCATTACTTATTTTGAGTACGTGTACAAAATTTTGATGCAATTGAAGTGCTACATTCTTTTGCTTTCTATATAAATTTGAAAATCTTAAATTGATTTAAAAATTAGGAAGCTACGAGACCTTTATTACAATCTATCTCAAAATGTTTTTTTTCGGATTATCTCAAAATTCAAAGGATTTTCGAAAATTGTTATGAGATGTCATCTATAAGATCTATAGCCCACATTATGTTATTTATTTAAGTGAAATTTGTAGCGCAGTGTATTTTTTTAAATAGAATAAAACATTTATTCGTTTCCTTAAAAATATGTTTCGTATGCTTAGTAATTTAAACTTTATCTAAACCCTTGATGGATTGATAAACTTTAAGGAAGTAAAGTAACATAGAGTAGAGCTACAAGCAATGGTGTATGTAAAAAATATTCTTTCTCATATACGTTTCTGTTAGTTACCTACTACTTAGTAGGATTATCTAAATCGACTTTCGAATAATCTAGGAATCAATTTTTTGATTTGAAGACTGTCTAGAAGTTGACTTTCTTGTTGCTAGATAATCAAACAAAGTTAAAAATAATCAAAAAGTCTGAAAAAGTGGAAATATTACCGTAAAAATATATTTTTGTATGTACCTAGCACTTTTAATGCGTTGTACGTATTTTATATTTTGTAAGTTTTTTTAAGAAAAATAGTAAAAAATAGTCAAAATTAATATATCGAAAATCTATATACTGATATATAAAATAATGAATTGTGTTTCAATTATGGCATAACTAATGAACCAGTTTCGCAAAAGTCGTACAATTTTAAGAAAATATTTTCCTTAATATCCTTTATAATTGAAATGCAAATGAAAAGGATAGAGCCAGGGGGAGTAATATCACCCATACTGAGAAAATACTAATTATTATCGGGTAACTTAAATACAGTTACAGTAAAAGTCTTAAAATTTTGCAGAAATACCTTTCCCATCAACCTCTAAACTTACAATGAAATTTGAACGGATAGGACCGAGGGAAATGGTACTCCCATGCAACGAAAATATTAAATATCGTATATGTCAAGAATAATTACCACAAAAGTCTTAAAATTTTGTAAAAATAATTTTCTCAACAACCCTCATACTTTAAGGTAAAAGCGGAACGGTAGGACCATAGAAAGTAGATATTAGTTATCGTATAAAAAGAGGTAGTGAAGCTCACCCGAAAAGGTTAGTATCATATAAAATCGAAAAGTCGGAAAAAGTCGAAAGTCGATTACAGTTGAAAAATCAAAAAAAGTTGAAAGTCGACTATTCAAACTTTAAAAAAGTCGAAAAATCGTTTACTTGAAAATTGAAAAAGTCAAAAGGTCCAAAAATCGATTATCTAAAAAATAAAAAAAGTCAAAAAGTGGACTTTTTGTTTCAACTGTAGAATCCTACTATTCACTTAGTTCAATTCTTAAATATCATTCTCTTATATATTCTGTACTATTTCACCGAGTCTTTAATTAACAGTGTATGTGCGAGTGTGTGTCATTAGAGAGTTCTTCAAATATTTCTAAAAGGTGCCATGTAATTTTCTTATTTGTTTGTGTTTATCTATTTTTATAATTATTTAATTTTTGATTTTAAACTTTTAAGCTTCTTAATGTTTATATTTGTTATGCTAAATTACAAATTAAGTTTTCACTTTGTTTCATAATTAAAGCAGGAGTATAAGAAAATTAATTAAATTTTTTAATGTCTTTCTTAAATAGAAATTCCTCTCTCTCAACACAGTGTGCAACCTAAAAGACGTTTTTAATTGTAAATAGATTTGTTTTTTTTTCTTCTATGGTTTTGGTAATTTATTTGAGAAAAAGTAAAAAAAAATGCGATGGCATCATTTGAAATGCTAAAAAAGTTTTAAATTAATAACAGGCGCCTAATGATTATTGTAACGAGTGTACGCCAAGCAGAAAATGACAGAGAAATTGCGAAAGATTAAGAAACGATATAATGTAAAATATTCCACAATTGTTAGGGGTTAGAAAGTATAAAGTTAAGAAAAGTATTTTAATTTCATATTACCCCCTTTAGAAATTAACAAAAATGTAATATTATATGTGTGATTGTAGTGGTGCTGAGAATGAGAGTAGGTTATAAAGTCAGTAGAGCAGTGAACATTAATTAGTTTTTACCACTTGCTTTAGTAATAAAGGCAATAAATTGTTTTATATTCTCGGTCTTTTTTTTGAAGGCAAACTTGGTAATAATCAACAGAAAACATATGCAGCATCCCTGCCCTTTTTGCCAAAAAATTTATAAATTAAAAATAAAATAAAAGTAGTAACAAAAAAAAAAAAAAAAAAAAAAAAAAAAAAACAGCTATAAAATTATAAATTTTTTACTTTGCCTTTTACACTTTAATGCGAACTTACCAGCTCCGTGTCTATATATTAAAGTGTGTATTTGTGTATGTGTGATTATAATGGCACAAATAAACGGATCTTTAGTTTGTGCACACACGGACCTTCTATGGCAACAGTCAATACGTGTGTGCCAGAGTATTTGAACTAAATGACGTAGTAAAGGAAGAACGTAAAAACGGAAAAAAAACCTACTAATTCATAAACTCGTAATTAAAAATGTAAATACATGAAAAGCGTAAAAAAATGCATATATCACTATTATATGCAAATGAATGGTAGAAGATACTACAGGTCCTGGACCAAAAATTCTGAATAATGAAAATGTAAATTTGATTAAAACCTTTCCCTATAATATTGTACATTGAAGTTTTGTTGATAAATAAAAGTAAATTAAAAATGGCATAATGTTACATCCACAAACTGTTTTTGCCACTTTACTCTTCACTTATAACGGAATAACATTTAAATTTTTATACTCTTTACTGTTTTATTCTGTTGTAATTTAAAAGGGCAGTACCACTTTACTTTTACATCCTTTGCATGTATTTATGTGTATCTTTGAGG
Source organism: Protocalliphora azurea (assembly GCA_932274085.1). Taxonomy (NCBI): domain Eukaryota; kingdom Metazoa; phylum Arthropoda; class Insecta; order Diptera; family Calliphoridae; genus Protocalliphora; species Protocalliphora azurea. The sequence continues at coordinate 3,831,100 of OW026519.1, forward strand.
AGTACCTACATAAGTACGTGTATGTTTTTGTAGAAGTTGTGAGTATGAGAAAGTTGGAAAAAAAAAGAAAAACAAGAGGAACACGGTTGGCTCTTCATTATTAAAATCTACTGCAGTATGATGACTCTTTCTGTCCTCGTAAAGTTTTTGCCTTGAGTTTATTTATTTTTTGTTTGTTTTTGGAATATGAATTTCATTTATTTTTTCAGTTGTTTGCAGAGCAAAAAAAAAAAAAAAAAAAATAAATAAAATAAAAAGTAACGAAAATTTATTTAAGTGTAAATTTTAAAACATGTTATGAAATTTTTATGAATTTTATTATTTTAAACCATCGTGATGAATTAAAATGGAAATGGAAGGAAATTCATTTTTTTTATTGTGTGTTGATGCATAGAGATATAATTATTTTATTCATTTTAAAATTTTGCTATATGTTGTTTTATGGATAACAGATATAAAATGATATAAAATATTATTACCCTTTGAAGTAAACTTTTTGGGAAAAAGTGAGGTCTGATTAGAGAGAATAGGGTAAATTTTATTATAAGACGAGAAAAATGGAATAAATGAGGGGGTAATATTTTGCCATTACACAAGTAGATATGACACTTGTTTGTTTTATTAAATACATTTTTAAGTAAATTATTACCTAACCCAGTAAGAAATTGAGTCGTTTTATATGACTGTTTCCGATTAATCTTAGACTAATAAATAACTATATCTGAAAAAATATTATAGGTTTTTTTTCCTCCAAACTATAAACTGTTTCTGAATTATTTTAAAGAATAAATCGAAGATTTAAAGAAAACTATTTATTCTAATAACAATTTAATTAATACATTAAAACGGATATACTTAGGATTATGATTGATCTTAAGTACTGTACAACCCAGAAAAAAAAGAAACGTTCAAAAAAGTGAAAAAGATGTAAAATAAATGATTTTAACCCATGGTTGTTATTGTTAGAATGTTCTTTTTATGCTTCCCATTCATTGCTTCAGAAGTTGTGCTCTTAAAGTAATTATTGTGCTATTTCTAAAATGTGAAATTTATTAAAATTTATGAAAGTAAAGAATAAAACTAATTGAAAACGTAGGGTAGTTCCTGCAAAGATAATTAGGTAATTTTGCTAGATAACTTTACGTGAACCAATTGAAGTTTTTAGACAATTTTGAGTTGAAAAATATATCATTTTATTTTACATAATTTCTGAGAAAGCAAAAAAGGACTGCGTACGAAAAATTTAATGCATACAATTCAGCTTATAGATATGAAACCAATGGGTAATCTTTTTGAAATTTTGATTTTGTCAAAGGCTGTTATATTAAAGTTTTAAATTTGAAAGAAAAATTATGTTTTTTTTTTCTTTCTTAATAAAATATTTAACATTTGCTGGAATACCCTCCATAAGAGCTTTATTGTACTTATTTTCGTTTATTTTTTTCTTGGAAAGAATCCACTTCTTTTTAAACTCTATTTTATTTTTTTAGTCAGTTTTAAGTATTTTTTTAAATATTTTTAAACTGTGGCCCAATAAATTTAAAATGGACAAGTTCTGGACAGTTTAGTGGATTAGCTCAGTTACTTTTCTGTTGTAATACTGAGTATAGATAAGGCCAAACAATTAAAATTCGTTGTGTTTTCTAATGATAGAAAGGAATGTCTTGCCAGACCAAAAGTTTATTGACTAGTTTCATTTTTTTACATGACATTTATTTGATACATTTTTCATAACATCTGTGATATGGAATTAATGACCAGGACATTCTAAAATGTTCACCAGTACGTACTTTTTATTATCATTTAGGCAGCATTCATATCTTTTAAAAGAAAATATTCTCAGAAATTTTCGTCCGCTCATTTGCCTTCACATTTTGTTTAGCGTTTCTATTAGGAACTCTTTTTTACTTCGTGGGTCTTTGGGCCAGCTTTTTGAACTTTTCTGATAAAAGATACAGAAACATTTAAAGAATTAGTCACATTCCATCCATAGATGTAGAGATTTTCTCTTAAAGTCTATAAATAAACTTTTTCTTTTGTTATCAGGATTCCTTTTGGTGATCATGAATACTGCGTAAAACTGAATTTACCTACTTACCTGCATTTCTAGCAATTATTTTATATGGCCGACATGTGTATAGATTATAAATTTGAGTTATTCGTTTGTATGAATATTTTTCAATTTTAATTTTAAGAAAAATTAATCTTGCACTTGCATCAAAATTTCGCACATAGCTTCTGAGAATAATAGCGAATATAAACAAGTTAACGGTAATGTTTTGTTCACGTATAATAAAAGTTATAAGCCTTAAGGCGTACGAGGATTTTTTCGTACGCAGACCTTAGTTCCATTTATGAAGTATTGAAAATTTTATTCTTTTAAAATAATTCTCTCTTTCTTTGCCGGTAAATAATAAAAATATTACTCCTACGCTTTGTATATAAAAAGTATTTGTGTACTGCTATTTTTAAAAATGTTTTTAATTTTTAAATTAACATTTTAAATTTAAATAAATAATGTAGCTATTTCCATATCATAAACATGTATTTTTTTTTCTTTACATGAAAATTATTAACATTAAATATTTTTATTTATACAATTCTAAAGCAACCGGTGTTTAAAGTGTCTATGTGTTTTTACAGATTTTTATTTTATCATAATTTACTAAAAAAAATAAAATAAAATACTTAAAAACTGTTTTAGTTTAAATAAGCATTTCAAAGTATGTACTAAACATTGTAAATACTTGTATAAAACTGTATGAATACATTCTCACACCTACTTAATTCTTTAGTTCTATATTTTTTGCTCTTTTGTCAAAAAAAAAAAAAAAAAAAACACTTAAGAGCATCATCATCACTATTGTTATCATCTTAGACCACTTATGTATGTATTGTCTTCTAGTCTACGGGTCTTTATATAATAAAATCCATACAAAAGAAGAAGAGGAGAAAAAAAAAACTTCTGAATAAAAATGCACTAAAGCATGGCGGCAAACTAGTGTATGTACATAGTAAAAACTTACCACATCGTTGTTTTTTTTTTTAGAAAAACAAAGTATAGAAAAATCCTAGTTGAAAATTTTATAGTTTTCATAAAGCCAATGATGCCACATATATGAATTTCTTTAAAAGCGTATTAGATTTGAGGAGTTATAGGAGAAATATTTTAAACAATTCATTGTTCTGGCAACGCTTACCTCTGCAGTAATATTAATATGCACGTGGGAAACTGTAAAGAATACAAAACTGGCACAACAAACAAAATCCCTACAAATGCGCAAACATTTCACTTACATTATTCTTTTCCTTCAATTATTTTTTTTAACATAAAAAAAGAGTTTTACTACTTTTAGCCTTGGAAATCATATAAACACTACTGTTGAAAATTATAGCACTTTATAGTTTTTAATATCTGTCTACCTATAATATTTATGAAGGAGTAAAATAAACGACAACTTAAAGTATCAGCAATTGTTGGTCATAATCTTTTATATTGTTAAATAAAAGTTTATGCTGTACTTAAAGTTTATCGCACGTACTGTAGCAGGCCAACGCAATGCAATAAAATCATTTGTGACCAACTCTTAAGTCGTATTTTATGTATGCATATGAATTTGTTGCTGTCGGCGTGTGTGTGTGTGTGTGTGCATAAGAGAAGTAGTTTAAATTAAAATAAACAAAAGAAAAAAGTGAAGAAACAGTTAAAGAAAAAAGTAGAAGAATAAGAAAATGAAACAAGTAAGAGCACTGTATTCGGCTAGGACGAAACTTCTATAAACCCTGTCTAATATATTAGATTTAACGAAATATATGTATTGTATGTATGAATGTATGTATGTATGCATGTATGTATGTATGGTTTCAAGGATTCAATTTTTGTTATGATGAAACCATAATGAAAAACTCAATATATCCTGTAACTTTTTGGATATAATGTATAAAAAATACTTGTATTGTTTTTGTTTAATTTACATATTTGTTCTCAATTCATACTTCACTCATTTGTATATCCATAAATTAAATTTCGCATTTTATTACTAAATTTATAGAACCAAATATTTTTTACTATTTACAAATTTTAATATTTGAAAATTCTGAGAATATTTAATTTTTTTAAATGAAGCAATAAAAATATTATTCAGCTTTAATTCGATTTTCAAACAATTTTTATTTTGGAATTAATAAAAATCATTCATATGTATGATATTTACTTTCTGTAGCAAACAAATTATCTTAGTCTTTTTCTATATTCACGAAATTACAAAATCGACCTAAAATAAAGAAGAATCGTTATTAATACTGAAGAAAGTTTTAATTGAATATTACTTATCATTTTTGAACGTAACTAATTCCCTTTCCATGTTTGCTTTATTACTAAAAGACTTTAGAATTAAACTGCAATTGAAAAATTAATTGTGAAAAGGTTCAAAATATATTTACAATTTCTAACCGACTGCTCCGATTTATATACAAATTCATACTAACTGAAGAAATATGTGCCAGTAATGACCGATTTTGATAACACATAATTACGCCTATAAGGTAGGCTCGTAGCACCCACGTTCAAAACCTAAACTAGAATACTTATTTGTATAATGCAAGATATATATATACATATAGATATATATATATCTCAACTTTATGAAATCTTAAAACTATGAGCGCTAAAGTCCTTTTATGGTAAAATTATTGTAGGAATTATAACTTGAAAGTAATTTTAGTGAGCATCTTTTGGTGTTTTATCCGTATTTAAATAGCACAAACCGTTTACAAGTTACACCAGTGTGATCGCTATATTAAAGGGGTCATATAAGTTATGCCTATAAAAAAAATCTGTATGTGATGAAAACAAAAAACTGAAACGGATTCCTATTAAGCACATTAAACTCCTTATACATATATGTCCTATTTATCTTCAAAGGATAAACATATCAGAAACTATATATCAATTTGTTTGGAAAATCTGGACGATTTTTAAGACAACTTACTTCTGAAAATCTTTAGGCAATGGATTTTATATTTTCAAGCTACATAAATTTTACACTTTTATTATTATTATTTAAATGTAAATTCTTGGTAAAATTAAAGAGTTTGACAAGTACAGGAATAATGCTAATAAATAGTTTTATTTTTTATAATATTTTCTACATAATTTATATATAATTTATATATATTATATAAAAATTATATATATATATATATAATTTTTTTTATAAATTAATTTTTTGAAGTCAAATAATGAATTGTTTAAAAAATTCCTAGTCATAATTTTTTCTGTGTACAGTATGCAATGTAATACTCGTAGTATACTTTCAGAATGTTGTACAGTTAAGTTTTTTTAATGTCCTTAATGTGTACAAGAGCGCTACTCCATTTTCTTTTACCTCCATTTAAGTATTTGTTGAATTTCCTTGATTGTTTATTTTATTTTTTTATTGTTTAAAGAATTAAACAATAAAATTGTTTTTTTTTCTTGCGAAAATAGCCCAAAAGAATTTGGAGAAAAAAAAAAATATATTTATTTTTTTTTGTTAGCTGTTTGCTTTTCGTTAGTAAATATATACTTAAGGATATGTATATACAAATGTACATAGTTAAAAAGAAATCATATAAGGCGTACACACACATGTAACCATGATAAGTTTTATAGCCTGTTCTATAAAGTTTCTTTTTTTTAATGGGAAAGCTACTGCAAATTAAACTGCTCGTATCTATTTGTGTTTAAGAAAAGTAGTTTCCTCCCTACCATCAATCGTCTGCATTATTGATATGTAGAAAGTGTCTTTCCAATATAGCCAACCAATTGCGTTAGTAATCTACAATAACAATCTTGGTAATAAATTATTAATGCTATAGCGGATTTTCCTGAGAATTTCAATAAATATTTATTTGTGTTGGTTGTGAGTTTATGGAAGACGGCATATTAACTTTCAAGTTAATTCTCAAAAGGTTAAAATGTTTTTTTTTTATTGACAAATATTGCGATGATTCAGTTGCTATGGATATTAAAATATTTGTATGTATTTGTGGAACTACCACATGTTATTCATGGTTTCTTATATCAACGTTAATGGATATGACAAATATGGTAAACTCATTGCTTAAAAATTATTTCTAAATAATAGGAATTTTATTTGGTGACTGAGACTTATGTTAATAAAACGTTATTTTTATTTCAAGGCATATCAAGGTTTGTCTAGAATTGATTTGCATAAGTTAAATGGATTTGTTGTTAAATATTTGTTAAATATAAAGTGTTTCATAATTTGTCTACAATATTTTGTATTACGTTTTTTATATTGTCATTTATGAATCGATTTTATTGCTTTTAAATAACGATAATTTTTAAAAACATTTTAAATGTTAAAAAGTCCAAAAAACTAGCTTTGATAAAATTTGTATAACGATAGATTTATGTTTGGCTTAGCTAAGCTTTCATCCTGTGAAATATCTAGCTTCATTAATTGTTGGCCTCAAATTGGGGGACCGCGACCCACAAGAGGTCCTTAAAGACATTCGTGGGGGGTTGCGAAGAGATCCTGAAAAATATTCTTGAACACACAATTTTTTAATCTAAATATTTTGTAGAAGTTTAAATAAAAATTCCATTGAAAGCATGAAACTATTTAAAAATGGAAAGACATATTTTTACAAAACATCCCCAAATTAAAGACAAATGTAAAAATATATATTTTTTTTTTTTCTAAAATGAGTTCTTTTAAGAATCAGCTAGCTGAGAGAAAAACCAATGAAAGTGTCCCTGCTTCGATTGCTGCCTTGATAAAAGAAACAATGATCAAATAAAAACAGTGATGCTATCCAGTGATACAATATAAAAAAAAAAAAACTATGCCATGTGGCATGGAAAACAACAATAAAAAGTTTAATTAAATTTAATTTTTCACATGATACCCTACTTTTAGTTTTTGTTAATATATATACCAAGAAATTTTTTATAAAGTCGTTTTAATGCCCTTTCCGAATTCTTAATGCTGAGTAAATAAAGCTTATTTCGCAGAGAAGTTTGCTGGCTATAAAAAGAAAATTTAAATTTCAAATTGATATTAAATGTAATTCATGTGTTAAATTTAATTTTGATTCAGCATTTTAAATGGTTGAAATATTTATAATTGCTGGCTCTGAAATATTCTTACGTGATAATATATTTTTTCGATTTTTTGTCATCAAAACAAATAATAGATTTTTTTGTGGACGCAGATATTAGATATGCATTATCCGACAAAACTCCCTTAACATTAAAGATCTCATGAAGCATAAATAAAATCGCAATTATTAATTTTACCTTTTTAAATTATTTTACCTTTACATAACATTTTATCTAATTTTTAAATTAGTAAAAGTTGTAGGGGATCGCGAAGCAAGATCTTGTGAGAACCGCTGGATTAAAGCCTATAGCATAGAAAACAACTAGAGGTCAAACTTGCTCCCAAAAAATCTAAATTAGCTGTCAGAAAAACATAACTCTTTGTACGTGCGGAGAGAGTATTTTTTTTTCTGGGAAAAGAGTTGCACTTCTAGTTGTTTTCTATGGTCTATAGTCTCATAAATAAAAACGTGTTTCTACAGTGTTGCCAGATGATTTTTTTTAAATTTGGGAATAGATTTTAATGCCGAGGTTTTTGGAGATTTTCTTAAAATATGTTGCTTTTTATACTCTACACCACCATTACGAGTTTGTGTTGATATTATACTTAAAGTGGACTTTACAATGTTCTTCCGTTCATGTAGTTGGCCAGCTACATAGTTGTTCATGAAAACATTATGAAAAAGGTAAATGTCGGAATTTTGAAGATATCTTGATGATATTTGGCAAATATGCTGATGATATTTGAAAGATATTTTGATGATATTTAATGAAATTCGGTCGGTCCCATATAAGATCCACTTTCGGGAATCACCATACATAAATTTTCTATTTATAGAAAATATCGATTAGTTATCAGTTTATAGAAAAATTTCGATAAATTTCATAGAATATATTTATCTTTTATAGGAAATTGAAAAAAAAAAAATAAATAAATTCTCAATAAATTTAGTTTTTTTTAAAAAGTTTCCGATTACATTTTTTTTTACAGAAAATCCCAGCAAAAACTTTGGTTGCCATGTAATGAGTTAAGACGCTTATATAATGGCTTTTCACTACTTACACATTAGCTGAATAACCCATTATTTTAACACGGTGATGACTTTAGAGGTAACTACTTACCTCATATTATTACAAATAGGCATTTTAGAAAGTCATTACAAGAACTAATTACTTCCAAGCTATTCAATAATTCATTGGTTTTAAATTAAATTACAGTGAAATCAATAGAAACTAGTCTTATTTTATGCTACAAATAACTAACCAAATGTCAAAATATAAAAAGCATTTTTTATTGTTATTATATTTTTATTTTTAACGTGAAAAGATTACAGAAATTTTAATTACAGATTTCAAAAACTTCACAAAAACATAGTATTTTTGTGTTGAAATTGATAATATATTTACATGCATACGTAAATTATGACTTCTTCACATAGAAAAAAGATTCATTAGAAAATTATTGTGAGAACAAAAATGTTATGATAACACCTGATATTTAATAGTAATAGTAAAACACATCTAAATGCAACAGATTTTCCATGTTTCAAACATTTTAAACTTAATTGTGAAGAAATAATTTACGTATAGTAGTTTCTACAATAATAAAATTTATTAAGACAATTATATGCTTTATTTAGGAAATAACTTAAAAGGGGACACTGAATTTAAATTAGTTTTTAAATTTTTACTACTAAATAATATTGATTAAACTCAATTATTTATTGTAGTAATTAAAATTGTAGTAATAAAAACAATTAAGTTTGAATTTAAAAAATCAAATATATATATATATATATATATATATATATATATATATATATATACAAACAGTAACACAAAAACTACATTTATAGGATTAAATATGCATTTGTAGATGTACCATTACTAAATAAGTATGTCATATAATGGAAACTTTTAACTGAAATCTCTCATTTAATTTATACGATATTAAAATTAGTTTGAAAGAACGTGGAATTGGTTTTGCAAGTTTTTGCATCCTAGTTGGTATTAACTGAATGTTCAATATTTGTATGGAATCCTGAACTTAATAAATAAAGGTAATAGATTTTGGACTTAACATATCGGTCAAAAATTCATAATTTCAATAGGATGTTGGGTGACTTTTGTGTTGTATTGTCCACGTTATTTAGTTGTGTAGGATGGATGAACTTTGTTGCATACAATATAATAGCATTCCATGAGTTAAAAGACGTGTTGTCTCTGATTTCCCATACAGTATGTTTCAAGAAAAAAAAAGTATTCTGCATTTTAGATTTTAGCTAATTTTTCAATAAAGAAAATTTCAAAACCAATTTATCATTTAATTCACAATAGTTTATAATTTATTGAATTGTTTTTCGAAACAGTACATGCACCAATATATTCAATAATTTCAACCGAATTGATAGTTATCGTAATCGACAAAATTCGATTGGTGAAAAATTCGGTTATAACAAGGAATCAGTATGAATTGTTAAACTCAATAAAAAAATCCAATAAAACGAAGTATTTTCAAAAATCTTATCACAATTAAAAAATTACATAACGCATTATAAATAAGTAGTTACTTAACTACTTCTATGTATGTTGTTACCGAAAAGTAACTACATCGGAAACTACATGCCATTACCAAGTTTTTGCTGAGATATTAAAAAAAATTATAGGTAATTGTATTCATATAAAATTTTCAACTTATTTTATTTATAGAAAATTTTCGATAAAATTTTGATATTTATAAAAATTATTTTATATATATATATATATATATATATATATATATATATATATATAGAAAATTTTAGATGTTTTTAGAAATTTTTGATAAATTAAAGAAAATTACAGAAAATGTTTATTTTTTATTTATCGAAAAATTGTCTTTTTATAGAAGATTTTAGATGAATTTTATTTTTAATGAAAATTTTCGATAAATTTTATTAAAAAAATTTGATATAAATATTTTATTTTTATGAAAAATTTTCTATACATTTCATTTCTATGAAAAATTTTCGATATATTTTATTTTTGTGAAAAATTTTCTATAAATTTTATTTCTATGGAAAAATGTCAATAAATTTTATAAAAGAAAAATTTGAAATATTTTATTTTTGTGGGAAAATTTGATAAAATTAATTCTTATGGAAATTTTTCGATAAATTTTATTTTTATGGGAAATTTTCAATAGATTTTATTTTTAAGGAAAATTTTCGATAAATTTTATTTTTACGCAAAATTTTCGATTAATTTTATTTTTATTGAAAATTTTCGATAAATTTTATTTCTATGGAAATTTTTCGATAAATTCTATTTTTATGGAAAATTTTCGATGAATTTTGTTTTTATAAGAACATTCGGTAGATTTTACTTTTATAAGAAATTTTCGATAAATTTAAATTTCATAAGAAATTTTGATGAATTTTGATGTACGTAATAAACAAAAAGAATTTATTGTTCAAGTAATTTAGCTTAATATAAAATGCATATTTATTATTAACACTAAATATATGTTAGTGAAACTTGCAAATATAAGAATTTATAGAGACATCACACCTTGAGCTATGACACATTTTTCATTTTAATAATTATGGTATTTCAACTCTATTATTGTTGTGGAATATAACATGTTTTATAAGGTGGGTTAAAATGCAAAATGCTATAAAAAATTTAAATGGAATAATCTCAAAAAAAAAAAAAAAAAAAAAAAATGTGAGCTTAATAGCTTTAAGTGTTTCTCTAAATATTTTTCAATTATAAAGTAAATCTAAAATACAATTTTCTTAGCTCAATTTATTTAGCTTTTATAGGAATGCTTAGTCTTTTCTCCTAAAGACATTTTAAAACTAAGAAACATTTTTCAAACTTTTACTTTTACTGCGTTGTCAAGGTAAACGACTTTTGACTTTTATTAATTTTTTTCATATTCAAGAATACAGTAAATAACAGAAAACTATAGTTTGTATGACAAACAAAAAAATCGCAGTTTTGTTTTGGTTTTTCAACCCAGATTCCAGTAAGTTTTGAACTTTTCTTTTTTTTTTAAGAGAAGAAGAAAACAAACGAGAATATAACTGAAAATATTTGAGTTCATTGCTTTTGCTTGCATTCGAAAAAAATCGATTGTTTTTTTTTTGTAAACTAAGTTGTTTTTGTTGCATTTTTTGTTACAAAAGTTAACTCAAGTTATGAGATACAAAAGTTTTCAGGAGGGTTTTTGTGTTTATTCTGAAGAGAGTTTAAGACAAATTTAATGGTATAAAAATTGTTAAACGGATTTTTTCATAAAAAATTGCAGAAAAGGGAGGAAAACAACTGCAATTGAAAGAAATCCAAACAAAATACAACAATACTAAAACCAAAAAAAGTTAAAACTAGAAATATGTGTTATTTAAGTTTTCAACAAAATAATAAATATTTGTGCTCTAAGGACTTTATATTTTATTTTACTAAAAATAATTTTCTAAAAAACAAAAGTTTTTTAATTTGAACTTTTACTCATTAATGAATGGTTTCCTATGAAATTCTTATTACAGATACGAGATCAAATGGAATTATTAAAAATACCACCTGTTGATCAGTCAATTCCACCAGAAGATATTATGGGCAGATCATATTGTCGTTATCAAGGACCAAGAACGTGATTACATACTTTTACAATATTATTAAAAAAACAACTACATAAATCACAACAACTAAAGCATCATCACTATTATTATCATCATCATCATCTTGAACATCATCATTATTGTCATAAATACTTGTCTTTTATACCGACTATTAAGGCCATTGTAATACTTTCATATCTTTGTATTTATATTGAACAAAAAACAAAACCACAAAATTGTTAATATTTATATTAAAAAAATGATTAAAAAAATATAAAATAACTAAAAATAAATTCAATTTTGTATATTGTATATAAAAAGTATTAAATTTAATATAATTATAAATAATATTAAATAAACTAAATTAAAATAACCTATAAAAATGTTCATAATTAAGCCAGTTGTATAGTTGAAAAACAGAAATTGAAAAAAAAACTTTTATAATAATTAATTTTACAGAAAACAAATTATTTACATTTTTATTTTTTTCTTTAAATTCCAATTAAATAATGAAAACATTTTCACTTATTATTTAAAAAAATCATAAAGGAAACAAATAAATAATTGAAAATTATTTTATATTAATTTAGTTTGAAAAACTTTTTGATATTGACAATATTTTACTGATGTATGTTAGTACAAATGTGAGTACTTTTGTTCATATTTAAATTTACACTAAGGGCAAATACATACATAGGTACACTATAAGATACATGGTCAGAGTAAGGATGAATGAAAATTAATTATATCCAGCTAATATCATTGATGTATTATACAGGATCAGAGATTCTTTATTTTCAAAAAAAAGTCTTATACACTCCTAGAAAAACATAATTCATTCAATTCAGTCATTACAGGTCCAATTATGGGTGAGTAACTTTTTTTATTGTTTTACACATTTAACTTTTTAGCTCAAATTACGAAATATATATATTTTCAAATTTGAACTAATGTTTTATGTACATGTTGTTGTACTTTAAAGGAAAAATAATAGACAAACACTAAAACAAATTATTATATATATAAAATGCAAAAGGTCGTAACCATTGAAAAATCAAATATTGTTTTTTTTACTGGACTATAATACACTGACCCGAACCACATCTATAGAAAAAATTTTCATATTTTTATCTCCAAAAATGACATCAATATTAACAAAAGTCAAAAGGTCGTAACATCAACTTCATAAACAAAACAGTCGTAAAATTTGTTCCAGTTAAGAAAACTTGGATTTGAAGAGTATTTTATGCTTCGTCTATTTTTGCTTTAAGTAAACGATTAAAAAATTTTACTTAATTGTTTAATTTTAAAGTTAAAAATTAAAAATTGAGGTTACGGGCTGTTTCATTTTATGTGACGATATGGAGTATCAAATATCGTAATAAACATAGTCTTTATTCACAAATCTCATAGTGTACTAATATTGTAAAATATAAATTCAATTTTATTGAAAACAAAATTGTTAAAAAAAGAAAAAAAAAAATACTTTAAACTAATTAAAACAACAATTCAAAAGTGTAATGTGAAACATATGTGTTACGTTTACATTACAAAGTACAACAAAACAAATACAAACAAACATAAACTTTTGTTTAACAATTATATATACACGTGTGTATGTGTGTGTGTACGAGGAAAAGCTACACATGTTTCATAAAAGATCACCACTATAAATTCATATCTATAAACACTCTTGTAAGTATTTATTACAATAAACATACATGAATGCATACAATACATACATATATGCATACAATACATACATACAAACGTACATATATATATATATATATATATATATATATATATATATATATACAAATATACTAATCATACACAGAAAAAAATATTTTCGAAAAATTTAAATTAAATTATTAATGAGCATTTTAAAATGATTTCAAATATTTTTATAATTATATAAATTATTCAAAATAGAAGTATTCTAACAAATTAAATTTAAATTAAATTTCGGAAGGAAAAATATAAAATCCATTACGAATAATACATATTCACTTATTTTATTAAATGAAATTCAAGGTGTTAAAAAATTGTATATTTAATTATTAATTATTAATTATTGATACAATTAAAAAAATAATTGGAATAGTTTTAGTCTTTGATAAATTGTTTAATAGACCATATTTTTTCTGTGTTATAGAAGAAAAGTTAAAAATTTAATGAAAATTAACCTTTTTTATCTGAAAAAAACTGAAATTCCATTCACAGAAAAAAATATGTTATATTAACCAATTTATACAAAATAAAATTTATTCCAATTACTTTTTTAATTGTGTCATTTATTCAAGTGACGAAAATTTAAATTTTCTAATATTTTTTACTAAAAATAAAATAATTTATCAGCTTTTAATTATTTCTTTTTATTTTATCAATTAATAAAGTAATCAAATATAAATAAAAGTAAGTGATAATTTGAATAATTGCACAGAAAAAGTAAAAAAAAGTCAAAATTTTTTAAATTTGCACCTCTCACCAAAATGATTATATCAATTACTAATAACTGGAAAAAAATTATAAACAGAAAAACTCTTCTAATTAAAATATCAAGTTGATTGAATGAATAAAAATTTTACTTGAATTTTATTTTTATTATTTTTTATTTTATTTTTGCTTGAATATATTAATTAAATTTTGATGTAAAATGAAACATATTTTCTGTGTAAATATACAATCTTTTTATAGGTTGAATTTCAAGGAATAATTAAAATTATATTTTACATTTTTCTATGTAAAACTTGAATTTAGTTTGTTAGAGTACTTTGATTTCGAATAATTTATTTAAATATAAAATATTTTAAATCATTTTAAAATTCAAATTAATAATTTAATTGAAATTTTTTCGGAAATTTTTGTTTCTGTGTTTTATATGTTTGGGAAGATTTTTCTGACTGAAAATCAAAACTGGTCCTAATATTTCATATAAAACCTTTTTTGTGTTTAAAGATAAATAAAGACTGCGCACGGAAAAAATTTGTTCACATTTTAAGGCTTATAAATTTTATTATATGCAAAGAAAAGTTTGTACCGTCAACTTGTTTACATCTGAAATTACCTCAGTAACTATGTGCTAAATTTTGTTGTAATATCATAATAAGTTTTTCGTAATATAAATATTTAACAATGTTTCTTTAAAAACATAATTCAAATTTATTATCGAATGCACGACGAATGTATTCGATAACAATTGTTAGGAACGCAGGAGATTCGGAAAATATAATTTCTTGAGTAATAAAAGAAATAATTCACGAATACCGACAAAAAATCTGATAACCGAAGAATTTGACTTAGAGACTGTAAGATCGTAGACATGGTAATACGAATTAGAAGAGAAAATATCCACATATCTGGATGGAATGTGACTCATTCTTTAAATTTCTCTATATATTTTGTCAGAAGGGTTAAAAAAGCTAGCCTAAAGACCCTCAAAGTAAAAAAAGTTCCTAATATAAACCATAGAAAAAATTTTAAGTCAAAAAATAGAACGAAAATTACTGAGACAATTTTTTTCAAAAATATAAATATTACACATATTAAGGGAAATGTTTCAAATAAATATAGTAAAAAAATCGAAATTGTCGTATAAACTTTTGGTCTAGAAAGACATTTGTACATGTTGGGGAAAAAACACTTCATTTATAACAAATGACACATTTAAAAGGGAAATATACGAAAACGAGAGCCGTCAGAAAAGATTTTTTTCTAATATTATAAAACACAACGAATTTGAATTGTTGTAGACTTTTCTCATTATTACCATAAAAACTGAATGGTATTCAGCAAGTGGTGCTGCTAATATATATATCAAAGGAGGGCAATCCACTAAACTACTCAAAGGTTTGTCTATTTTAAATGTATTGGGTCATAGTAAAAAAAAAAAAAAATAATAAAATAGAATTTGAAAAGAATTGGACCCATTCAAGCAAAAAAATAATTGAGTGGTATTCCGGAAAATATTAATATTTTATTAAAAATAATAATTTAAAACTTGAATATAACAGCCTTTAACAAAATAAAAATTTCAAAAAAGTCAATCTTTTCAGCTTTATAAGCTGAATATAAGTTGAGTTGTATGCACTAAATTTTTCGTGCACAGTTCTTATATATTTGTAATTGTGTTTACAAAAGTTTATTATAGTATGTATTAAAATAAAGTAAACTTGAGTAAAATAAATCTACCATCAACATAAAAATACTGTTTCTCATAAAATTTGTTATAATAACACAATGTAAAGTTTACCTTAAAACCTCGGTATAGTTGCAGCTACAAGAGTACAATATTACAAAAAGCAGACAAGACATACTGACAGATAGGCTTATGGCCTCACATACATAAATACGTTTGTTTATTCGTTTGTGTACATGTGTGTAGATCCACACAAACATACACACTTCAACAACGTCAGAAAGAGTAAACACTTACTTTACTCAAGAATTGTATTAACACAAAGAGGTAAAGCGGCAAAAGTATCTACAAGTATCTGTCTATATACACATGAGATTTTTTTTATTTTTGTTATGACTGAGATCAGTTAAATTAGAGCACACAGTTTAATAATATTTGATGTTTAATATGAGAAAAGGGCAAAATATTTTATTTGCAATTTATGCAAAAATTCTTTTTTGTCTAAATTTTAACCAGTTTTGTAATAAAAGAAAAATAAAACTATTAAAATATAATGATGTTATAATAGAAAAGAACTTTAACAAAAATATATTCAAGAAATCTGGGTTTCTTCCCTTGTATTGGCAAAACTAATTAAATTATTTAACTATTTTTAGGCTAGAGAAAATATTAAAAAAAAAAAAACAAATGAATAATAGAGAAACTTAATTTCGAAGCTCATTGAAACCGACTTTATGTGTCTTGGATTTCTAAAATTTGTTTTGAAATTAGTAAAACTGTTGAAGGGTTTTGGTATACCTTACAAAATAACTAAGAAATCCGAAATTTTATGTCATTCACCTAAAATCTCCAACAATAACAGCCTTTTAAAGTTAAAAAAAAATAATTAAAACTTTCAAGGATCTTTTAAATTCATTTTAGTTTTGCACTCATAATTAACATCTTTTAGACTAAACTAAATCGTAAGACAAAACATATAAAGTTCATATGTCGTATAAATAGTTAACATATAACTATTTGGTGAAAAGTTATACTGTGATAAAAAAATTAAACCAAAAATTGATGATTTTTTAAATTTCGCAGTTTTTTTTTGATAGAAAATTTGCGCAAATAAATGTAATTAAATTTTAAGAACGGAATTAAAAAGGCGAAGTGATTTTCTATAATTTGAGTTATATCAAGTTAATGTCAAGAAACCAGGCATGGGATAGCATCGCCACAAACTTCAATATAATTTGCATAAATATTAGTTAAATGTAACTTTTTCATGACTGACAGCTCTCATTAAAACTGTCTAAAGCGTTTCGTAAACAGAATTAATTAACAAATAACACCTCCGAATCAATTATATTGTTTATAGGAGCATTCTTCCCCAAAAACATTTCGTATGCTGACAACTACCATCAAGTATAAATTACGTTAATAATGATATCAAATAAATGTCTTTCATTCCAAATTTCAATTGGCGTCAAAATATTTGAAGTATTCATAATTTTATGGATCAAAAAATAATTTCATAACCTCAAAAAGAGTCTTCACATATTTCGCACTGTGGTTCCAATTTGAAAATAAAAGAAGGTTTTTTCAATGTAAAACTTATCACTAAATTTTAAAAATTTATAAAAAAGCTAAAATTAAACTTTTTATATTAAAAATATTATCGTGAGTAATATTATTACCCGTAATGCTTGACATGTAGCAATTTGCAAAGAATAAAATTAAAAATTATTAAGATGAAGTTAGAAGTTCTATGTAATCGGAGTGTTTAGGTTTCAATAAAGTAATAACTCTATTTTTAAGATTTTTTTTTAATATCAAGTTTAATCCTCCATAACTTTTGTGCGCATTGATAAAAATTATTATTGCGAAAAGCCATTATATGTATCAACATTGGTTAATTTAACCACAAATGTACGTTTGTTTCAGAAAAAATCAAATTTTGAAAACATTTTTACTAAAAATTCTACTTTTTTTTAAATTCTTCACATAACATTTGAAGTCTCTGACTTATTTCAGTCCTTGTTTCTACATTTTCATACTTACTACATATGTATTTGTATGACAGTAAACAAAATAGTTTCTATTACATTTAATATTTTAAACATTTAAAATTATTCAATTTTTTAGTTGAGTATTTAAATGTTCGACATTAAAAATTCGCCTGAGTTTAAAGTTAAGCTCTTAAATTTTCATTTTTTAATGACCGATTATTTGTGAACGAAACAATTGTTGCTTTGTTGTAGACCACTGTGCATGTTGTAGAGAAATTAATACATAAATAAACCATCATTGCTACAACAAGTTTTGTTGTTATTATATTGTTTCCTTTTTTAAGGAAAACTTATTCCTGTATACTACATACATATATGCAAAAACATTCATGTTGTACAAGAGTATGTGTGTATGTAACAAAGTGTGAGTTTGGTGGTAAGTGAAAAATTTCATTTGGAATTGAAATGAAAGTTTTTGGTTTCCTTAATAGATTTGTTAAGACAAAACTTGATGGATTGAGTAGAAAATCTAGAAAATGTGTACGTGAACTGATTAATGAGTAACTGAAATAAATTGAATTGAATGGACACTAATATAAAAAGTAGAATTGTTAAAAACTTGTGAGATAAAGTTTTAGAGAAAACTTAAAATGAGAAATTTTATTATTACTTTAATAAAAGTTGCTATTAAACTTTTAGAGAGAATTTAAAATGTTAAATTGTATTTGAAGAAAATTTTTGTTAGCAATAAACTTTAGAAAATGAATTTTAAATTTGTTGAAAGTTAGCCGAATATTAATTATAAAATAGCTATGTTAATCAGGGATAATAGATAGATGTGACTTAATTGTTAAAATAATCCCTAAGAAAGTTTAAGGAATACTTTGATTTTGTGTAATAAATTTAGACAATCTATAAACTTCTCACGTTATGTTTGACTTTTGATATAATGTTCCCAAATTGTGAAAAATTATAAAAATTAAACGGTTAAATGTTTGACCATAACTTTGTCAACTGAACAATTGCTTTCAAACTTTAACATATTTTCAATGAAATATAAATTAGTTTTAATTAACTAAAAGAATAGCAGATAGTATTAACTACTTACCTGTATTTTATATTCAAAATGTACACATTCTTTTCTGAAATAAGTAAATGGTTTAAATAAATTAAATAATTATAAACCATTTTTTAAACAAAATAAATATATTAAAGAATTTTAATATTTCATAAAATCTAAATTGTAACTTTCACCTCATTTTCACAACTTGTTTTAATAGAATAATAATAAATTTAATTTTTAAAAAGATAGTAAATTAAAAAAAAAAATATATATGTATAATGGTTTTGGTCATATTGAGAGTTTATGGTGTCGGCTTTTTGACACCGTTCGTTTACAATCCTTATTTATGATGTTAATATCAATATACTATTTGAAAACATACAGGCTGCATATATATATAGTATGTTGTCACTGACACTGTATGTTGTCATTTTGTATACATATGTGGTCGATATGTACATGTTCTTTCCAATAAATCTATTTTAGAATGAAATTGCCAATTATCGAAAAAGTTTCATAAAAATATCTGATAGATTCTTTCTAATACAACTGACGATATCTCTGTCCTTTATGGTACGATTTTAATGATTTTCAAGATTTTGATATAAATTTCACATATATATTATCGTACACACAGATGGACGAACGGACAGACGGACATAGACGGATTGTCTATCTATATGAACCCAGAATATATATGTTTCACCTTTGATGAAAGAAATAAAAAAAAACAAGAATGATTTTATATATAAAAAATGTCTGTAGTTTGAGATTTGTGAAACAAAAACCACTGGTGTAATTGAAACCACCCTCTTTGAATACAAACAGTATATTTGTGATTTTAATGGTTTCTCGACCTAAATGTCATAGTTATAACACATTTAGAAAAACAAAGAATTTAATTGTTTGTTTTTCCTTTTCTGTTTTACAAACAAAATATTATACTATACCCATAAGCATTTTTGCTGGAATTCAAGTTGAAACTTAATAAGCTTCAAGCTTGGAATCCAGTGCTAAAAACTTGTATTACACTTTAGTTCAGTAGTGCTCTTCAGTAAAAAAGAAATTTAAATTCGAGCAAAATTTATTTTACATTTTTTTTGCTTTTACTTTTAATTTTTTTCAATCATATTTGATGTCTAAAATATTTTTATAATTGAATTCATGTCGGATTACAGTAAAATTTTTTAAAGGTTTGAATTTTTGAAATTTGTGTACTTAATGAAAAACTATTGTTAGTGATTATGTGGATATTTCGAATTGGTGAATGTTATTTTTGATAGAAATAAAACAATTATTAAATAAATTATTGTCATAAATAATTAAGTGGTTAAAAAAAGTAATTTTAAATTATTTAAAATTAATAAAGGTTCAGTTTTAGAGATCTGATTAACTCCCTACACTGAAAAATTATTAAAATATTTTTTTCAGTTCTGGAAATTTAATTTATTGGGAAATTCTTGTATATCTACTCGCAAAAATTTGTTGCCTATAATACTTAAACTTCTCCACTTGTTAAATTTTGCGATTGTCATTAATATTTTGTCACTAAAAGTTGAAGTCAAACTTTCTTTAGAATATAAATTTAGTTTTATAACTAGTTGAGAAACTGACCTTTATACCTAAAGATGAAATTATATGTAAAAATTGTAATTTGAAGTAATTGTACATTTGTAC
The DNA here is from genome assembly GCA_932274085.1 of Protocalliphora azurea. Lineage (NCBI taxonomy): Eukaryota > Metazoa > Arthropoda > Insecta > Diptera > Calliphoridae > Protocalliphora > Protocalliphora azurea. Next base: position 3,851,681 of record OW026519.1, read on the forward strand.
ATTTGTGCAAAAAGGTAAAAACTCTAAATTTTTTTATAGCAGTTTTTCTTTTTTGTTTACTATCAAATATTAAAATATATTTATAAATATAAGAAGAAAAATAAATTAGTTTTATAAGTTAAATTTTGTATGCAAAATATGAAATTTGTTTATAAAAAATAAGCGCACAAAATTCCACAAAAAATAAATAAACTAAAATAAGAAACAAATATAAAAATTGCACAAGTTTAGTAACCAGTAAAAATAGTAAAAATTATTAAGAAAAAATAAAAAAAGAAAAAACTATAACAAATGAATAAAATAGAATAGAAAAGCAATTGGTTGAAAAAAAAGAAATGAACTTTTTTACAAAATTTGTTTGAACTTTTATTTATTTTTTTAGTTAAGGCAAACAAAATTTACTTATTAAGAAAGTTACAAATAAAACTAAATATTTTATTAGTTTATGAAAGATAGAAAAATAAGAAAATAGATTTTTGTTATTACAAACCTTTTTGAAATTTCAATACAAGATATTTAAATTCAGTTAGAAAAATTTCATTTTGTTATTGTACTTTGACTTAATTAAATAATTACTTTATTGTTAAGAAAAAGAAAATTTAAAATTATTTCTTTTGCTCAAGAGTTAAATTTCCTATTTGAGTTCATTTGAATTTAAAACACTTGAAATCATATCGCATGTAATATTTAAAATATAAAAAGTAACTAAACTAATAACAGAACCAATAAAACTTACTACTCTTTATAACAGAAATTAAGACAAATTTAATTTTAGTATTTATTATTGATAATAAATTGAATTATTGATTTGTAGATAGTTAATGAAATAATAAAAACAAGTAAGAAAGATATAGTCGGTCAAGCCCGACCATATGATACCCCACACCATTGTGCATGTCCAACAAAATTCGTGGATGGGTCTTATATTAGACATGTGGACAATTGTGGACCGATACTATTACTAAGTGTACAATAAAATATACGAATACAGAATATTACGTTAATACTAACATTTTTATAAATTTATGCACTTTAGGGTGATTCCCGAAAGTGGATTTATATGGGAGCTATGGTAAATTATGGAACGAACCTCATAAAATTTTTCACTATGATTTCTACTTATATAAAACTTACTTGTGTCGAATATAAACCTGATATTAACATTAAAGTGATTTTCAGAAGAGGGTTTTATATGGGTGCTTTGGTCAATTATGGACCGACATTCATGAAATGTAGCACATAGATTGACAGTTTTACAAAAATTCCTTACACCGAATTTCATGAAAACATTGCTATATTTAAGGCATTTATGATCGTTAAACCCCCATTCCGAGAGGCCGTCGAGCCCGCCAGATGGACGGACAGACGGACAGACATCGTGAGATCGACTCAAAAAGTGATTCTTAGTCGATTGGTATACCTTAAGGTGGATGTTGGATGATTCCATTTGTGCGTTACAAACATCAGCACAAACGCATAATACCGTAACCATCTATGGTGGTGTTGTGGTGTATAAAAAAGAAAATAAATAATTTAATTGTAAAATAATAAACATCTTTTTTCTAATATACTCATTTTGATAATAGTTAATTAATTGTATTTTAACAATATTCGTATTGAGATATTTTGTAAGGTATCCCTTAATGCGTATATGGATTCAAAGTATTTTCAATTAAATGTCTTAAGTATATAATTTTGAATAAAAAAATCCTTTTAAAAATATTATTGAAATGCCTAAAAATAATTTACAACTTCAAAATAAAGAACTAATTTTTCATTGAGATGAAAATTGTAGATTTTGACTATAGTGACTATAGTTTTCAAAATTATGGAATCTTTTCTAAAAAAAAAAAATATTAAGTAAATTATGATTATTATGATGTTTGTGAAGTTTTTAAGCAAAAATTTTTTATGATTCTTAGAATAATTTTGGATTAGTACTTTAGTATTTCTTGTCTTTTTCCTCAGTTTTATCTTAGTGATATAACTAAAAGGCAAAGTTGCTAGTTTTCTTTTATAATTTATGTTGATCGCCGCTCCTTGGGATACTTTAATTATAATAAAAATACAAAAGCATTAATTAATTTGTTAAATTGTTCAATATGCGTTTGTTAACACGTTTTAGTGTTTTTCCAATAATAAAAAACATATTTAAATTAATAATAAAAATAACAATATTGAAATATAATAAAAGTAAAAAAAAAATATTTGTTTATAAATCTATAAGGATTAATTACTATCACTACAAAACAACTAACTAAATGAAAAACAAAAATTAAAATGAAATTACATGTAAAAGTAATAATTAAATTACAAAAAAAAAATAAAAAAAATAAAAAATAAAAAAATAAATAAAAATAATATATTAAAAATGCAGAGCATTACTAAACTGAATAAATTTAAAGTAAATTTAAATTGAATAAACCCCTTAAAATAATATTGAACATTATTTAATTTAATATATTTATTTATAAATGATTTGAATTTGCAAAATGTAATCATAGATATATAAATAAAGATAAAAACTAAATTTAACCAATAATATATTTTTAAAATTACATAAACAGAAAAAAAAAATGTCTAAATAAATATTAAACAAATTAACTCCCGCCAAATGAAAAACATAAACATAATATTTTCAATATGTATATAAACATTTTAGATCATCATTTTCCTTTACTTTTTTCTTCGTTTTAATTTTTTTTATTATTATTATTTAATTATATTAAACTCATGTGAATATAGAGATTTTTTATTGTATTTAAAAGTGTGATGATAAAGTTTATAAAAAAACGAATAAAATTTAACTACATTATTCATAAATAAATTTGCATTAGAGTTTATAATATTTTTTCTTATTTGAAAATAGTTTAAAAATTAAGAAATATATATATATATATATATATATATATAATTTATAAATTCATTTTTAAAAATAAAAAATAAAAAACAAAAAACATGTGAATATTATAAAATAAAATTTGAATAATATTAACAAAGGTAAATAATGTTATATAGATATATAAATTATCATAACTAAAATAAATTAAACGAATGAATATGGAGTGACTTAAAGAGAAATGTAATAAAACAAACCTATAAAATGTAGGAATAAATATTTATAAAAAAAATTCATAAAATAAAAGAAAGACGAAAATATATTAAATTTATTAACAATGTTTATTTTCTAATAAATGGAAAAAATATTAAAAGGTAAGTTAATTGTTTTAGTTTGAATTAAAATAAATGAATAAATGGATGTTTTCTCATAAAGGGAATAAAATACTAAAAAGTCATATATTTTTTTTAAGTGGGTATAGATTTCATAAGTAGTCAGCAAAAATAAATAGGAGTTATTTTTAAGAAAGTATTTTTTCATTACAAAGTTACATTACAAAGTTTCTTGAGCCTAAGAAGTTATATAAACATCCTCCAAAGGTGTTATTAAAAAGCGATTCAGATAAATTTTTCTGATTTAAAACGTTGAGAATTTACAAATACTTGTTACTTAATAATAATTTTTCTAATCAAATGAAAAATATTGCTATGCATATTTTTTTAAATAAAAAGTATTTGGTTTATATAAAAATTGAAAGTAATTTCCTTGCATTAATAAAAAAGAACATAAAAAAATAAATTTTAGATGACATCATGAACATGATTTCCTATTCAGTGAATAGGTATCAAAAAAGAAAACATCTTCCAATGACAAGCCAATGTTAAATTCATTGGAAATTATCCGAATTTGCACTACTATTGAATTACAAGTTCATGATCTTATTGACTTCTTTGGATGTTCTTTTTTTTCTGGGTAGTTAATAAAAATGTTACCAACTCTAAGAAATGTAAGGTTTGTAAATTTGTTAACTAATATACAATTACCAGATAATCAATTTTAAAATTGTATAAATTAAGAAACGAAAATTTTATCCAAATTTTCAAAAAAATATTGTGATGACATCTTAATTTGAATTTTATTTGAAAAGGTAACAAAAAGCGATATGTTTTATTCGAAGTAATGATAAACATAGACACAAATTTCAAAAAAAAAAAAAAAAAACACGTGATTTCCGCTTTTTCGGTGCTTTGCTCTCCTTTTGATATTTGTTTTATTTGTAGCTTTGGTGCTTTTTTTGGTGCTTTTTTTAATGTCAATGTACATTAGTGTTCCGTGAAACCGCTTTTTTTTGAGATTTTGATATAGGAAGATCCTTAATTAATTCTTAATTTTAAGCCCGAAGACCTACAAAATTAAAAAAGGTCCTTATATGAACACTAGAAATAATGTGGAGGCAAAGAAAAGGACGAAAATTATTGAGATTAATTTTCTTCAAAAATATGAATGCATCTAAAAGGAGATAAATGGTACGTACTGTCGAACTTTTTAAAACATGCTAGTCAGGATTTCTATATCACAGATATTATGTGAAATATAATGAATAAATATCGTGTAAAAAAAAAAAATAAAAATATTCGAATAAATTTTTGGTTGGCGCTTCATAACAAGTGAAACTAGTAACAGAGAAATGTACGCAGTTAAGTGCTTTCTATCAGAACAGTTTTATGTTTTCTGGCCTGATATCGCATCTTATCATTACAATAAAAAAAATAGCTGAGTAATACCAATCAAATAGTGCTACTATATATCGAGTGAGGCCAATCCTCTTACTTAACTGTTCAAAACTCAGTCCATTTGAATTGCATAGAAAATAAATATTTAAAGAAAGTTGAGTAAAAAATAAAAAAGAGAGTAACTGAAAACACAATAAAGCCCTTAAAAAGGAATAAAAAATATTTTTTCTTTTTTAATATAAAACTTGAATATAACGACCTTTAACAAGATCATAACTTCAAAGAGATTTACCCATTGGTTTAATTTTTATAAACTGAATTGTATGCACGACATTTTCGTGATGGATTGTAGATGATAAAAAAACATTTAATATTTTACCAAAAAATGTTTATTGATTTTTGATGAAACATCAGATCTTTAGTTAAAAATTAAATTAAATACATTTTACTTTTAATAACAAAAAAAAAAAAAAAATCATTTTCAATTTCGATAGAATATGTTGTAAGAATTCAATTTAAGTTTTTAACATTTTAATACATTTTGCATCTGAATTTCTCTTAGAAATTTTAAACAATTACACTGTACTGCAAAAAATGCATGAGAAAGACAAATATAGGAGACATATAAGGAGTTTAATGCGCTAGAGAAGTTGTTTTCATTTTTATTTATGGACATGACTAATATGACGTCTTTGCTAAGGCTGTTTCACATGTCTAACTACAGAATGTTTTATCCGATTTAGATGAATAAACCACCAGAAGATGCTAACTTAAACTATCTCAATAGTTTCGGAGTTAAAAAAAATTTGTGACCAAAAAAGTGAAAAGGGTTGCTCCTTAAAATCTCTTAGAAAATTGAAATTGTAAAAAAATTAATTTTTTAATCATTAATCATAAAGCTGAGTGAACTGCTTAAGATAAGCAAATACCATGAAAATTGATGCAAAAATCTTGATTATATTCACAATTAAGTGAAGATACCTAAATAAATTAACTGTAAAAGTTTTTTGAAGGCATTTTGGCACATAAATAACCATTAAATAAATCTTTCTGTTTATAACTTTTGTGGTTAATTTCTGCAATGTCATATTCAAATATTAAATACTAATGCTAAGCACTACATACCTATTATCCTTTATTAGAACATTTTTACTGTTAAAACAAATATTTGCCTCTAAAAGAATTTGTTAATAGCAAAATCTTGTTGGCAAATTGGTTTAACGCAACATTTCATTACAATATTTTCCTTTAGCACAGCAAGAATTTAATATATAACATGTTTAATCAATAAACATTATTATTTAAATTGGTTCAAGCTAAAGTGAGCTGCTGAGCTAAACAACATTGTACTTAACTCTACTCAGCTATGAAAAGCTTCAGCATAGAACAACCACTAAAAATGTATCGACATTTTAGCTTAATCGTTTACAAATCATAAAATTGCATTTTAGGAAACATTCGGTACAAAAAAAAAAAAAAAAAAAAAGTGAAATATTGCTTCAACCATAAAAACCTCAAAATGTTAAAATGGAAAAAAATAGCAAAAACCCGAAAAATGTTCAAACCACCAAAATGATTTCCTGTTAAAAAGGGATTAAATTTGCCACCCACATTATAATTGAAATTAATGTATTGAAGAAAATGAAAGAATGGGTATGTTGAGGATATTAAAATGTGTGTAGTTGTGTTAGAGCGTATATTGTGTGTATGTTGATGATGCTGAAACTGGTGTTGGTATTAGTGAGTATTTAAGGTATGACATGTTTGTATGAGCTTTTAAAATTGCTCCTTTTTTTTTTATTCCACACCATTTAAAATGTCAGAATGTTAAAAGCCGTAATAAATAATTTGTAGTTAAAAAAAATATATATACACACACATTCATATAAAATGCAAAATACAATACATATTAAGTTGTATTCAAAATGGTAACCACACATATGTATCTAGTTAAATATTGACAGTGTATGAGTAAGTAGTGTTTTCAAATAGAAAAAATAAGATAAAAGATTAAAAAGATGAATGGAAAATAGACTTTTATAAAACCCTCAGTGGTTGTTTACAATCAATTCACAATGGGTTGGAAGTGTAGAAAAATCGTTTAACAAACATATTAATCATGTTTGCTATTTTTAATCATACTTTATTAATAAGTTAAACATAAGAACACTTTGTTTTGTTATATGGAAAAAAAAATAGTAAATTTCCCCTTTTTCATATTTTCTTTTCGTATATAGTCTAGATCATAAAAAAGTCTATAATCTAGACTATAAAAAGTCTGTAGTCTAGACTATAAAAAGGACTATAAAATAGTCTATAATCTAGAATATAAAATAGTCTATAGTTTAGACTATAAAGTAGCCTATAGTCTGGACTATTAAATAGTTTATAGGATAGACTATAAAATGGTCAATAGACTAGGCTATAAAATGGTCTATATTCTAAATTATTAAATAATCTATAGTCTAGACTATGAAATAGTATATAATCTAGAATGTAAAATAGTCTATAGTCTAGACCATTAAATAGCCTATAGCCGAGACTATTAAATAGTTTATAGGCTAGACCAAAGAAAAATTAGAAACAAAACATATTTAAAAACAAATTTTTCCACTAAGGTTGTGAAAAGGACAAGTATTATATTTATTTAAATATTTTATTGTCATGGGAATAATACAAATATGATTTAAAAATAGATTATTGTCTAAGAACAAGAAAATTGACTGCAAATATTTAATGGTTGTAGAAGTAATTATATTTTTCATATTAATAAAATTTCGTTTATGGTAAAAATATTTAAAAACATATAATTTTTGTTGTAGTGATAACACCTTAATCACGTTTTTTCTCTGTGTTTTCTGTGTAGAATATATTAATGACGTGTTATCTTCTAGCTGTAGAAAATTTTATAATAAATAAAATTTTATTGTCTAAAATCAATTAAAATTATAGAAAAATCTATGCTTAGAAAAATGTGTAAAGAACTGGGGATTTTTCAAGCTACAGAAAATAGTAGTTTAAATATTCTGTGGCTACCCATTATGCTAAAGAGTAGTAGAGAGTTTTTCATTAATATTGTTGTCGTTATTGCAGCTTCGTTGGATTTCGCGTTACGCTAGTGTTGTTGTAATATATATAATACATGCTTGCCACGTTGATGAGCATAGCTTTTGACGTCTACGTTGACAGTTGGGTTATGTAGTGATTAAGCACTTAATTGGACTCATTTTATAAGTAAATATGTTGAAATAAAATACAAAATTTTGCTAGTGTGCTTGTGGTTTTCACATACACATGTACATACTTATATCCATACATACATACATACATACATAAAATTTATGCATACTCATGTACATATAAGCCTATTTGTTTATATGTATGTGAGTTTATCGAAAGCAGGTTTATGTATGTTTAAGTAAGTGAGTGTATGTGTGTCAAGTGTAGATAAAGCCTTTATAAACTTAAACATTCACATGAACTTACATTTCTTTTCATTTATAAATTGTTTGATTTCAATACTTTTGCTACCAAGTACTGTGAACATTAAAATGGAGAGGGTGCCCTAAAAAACTGCTTTCAATCTAACGAATGAAAAAAAACATTTTGTCACTGTTTTTTTTTTTTTTTTTTTTTTTTTAATAATGAATGTAGAAAAAGTTTCTTGTTCTTGTTTTTTATTTTATTATTATTATTTTTCGCTTCTAAGCGGCTTAATAATACATATTAAAAACAACAACAGCATCATTGAAAAAAAAAAAACAAAAAAAAAACTAAAAAAGTAACTAAGTTATTGTTTAAAAGGCTTTAGAATTATTTATGTTTATGGTGTTTCGCCAACATTATTCGCATAAAAATACTCAAGCACAAATTTCAAGCACTCTCATATATATATATATATATATATATATATATATATGAGTGTTTGTATATATATGTGTATTTGTATATGTAGTTTTCGCAGTACGACTGGAGCCTATGAGCCGCATAAAGTGTTTGTGTATTAATTATTTTTAAGAGGTAGGGTTGTTTATTTATGAGCAGGATTCTTTTCTTTTTTTTTTGTACGTTATTTTAGTTAAATTTAGTTTTTCTTTTCCCATACACATCCTTTTTTGTAAATGTGTGTTATTGAAAACGAGTAACGGAAAATAGAAGGAGAAAAAAATTGACTATTTTTATTATAATTTTTCTTTTAAAGTATGTGGTGTTGATAATGATGGTGATGATGTTGTTGCTGTTACCATCATGAGATCGATAAAATAAGATAAAATTATGAGGAATTTTATTTCCTTTATTTTTCTTCTTCTTTACATATTTATAATACCTATTAGTGTAATTATACTTATGCTTTCAAGAACACTTATGATAAGACATTTTTATTTTTTAGTTTCAACTATTCTTTGGTTAATTAAGTTTACTGTATAGAAGGCAATTGATAAGAAAAATAGGTAAATTTGTGAGTGTGAAGCAAATGTGATGTTTTTTTTTGTACCTTTATTTACTGATAAACTCATTTTTTAATTTTTTCTTTCATTAATCTGTGCATAAGTAATGTCATTAAGTATTACTTATACGTGTTTAAAATAAATAAGTATTCATGAGCAAGTAAGCGTTAAATAAAAGGTAACACTAGTCGACAAAAAATCTTCCCTCAAAAACGAATAGTTGGATTGTATGGATTTTGATGTGCTCAACATGAATCTGCTATCAATTGATTTCCATCAGGTCTAGACTTCTTCTATGGGCGTGTCTAATGTTTCGCCCCTAATAAGGCCATTACACGAGTATATTTCATCATAACTAAGGAACACTGATACGATTTATATAAATGATACGCCAAAAGATGTGGACTAAAAATGTCTTGAAGCTTTCAATATTTTTGGATTTATTTAGAAAATAGTGTCCGAAAAAAAATTTCTTAAAAAATTTAAATTATTTTCTTAAAAGTTCTTTTAAAAACTAAAAACGCCAGAAATGTTTTTGTTTTTATTTTTAACATAAAGCTGGTAGTGCCATAAAAAAGCCATATATTATCAAGATTGATACACAAATCTTTATTATTCACAGTTAAGTTAAAATACTAATGCATACTTACAATTAAGTGGCGATATACTGGTGGTGAGTGGACTAGATGTAGTTTGAAGAGTTAACTTGAATCTGCTTTTAGATTTTTCTATCAGGTCTTATTGTTTTATGGGCATGCCTAATATTTCCCCCTTAATTTGGCGATTTAGATAAATACAACTGTAATAGATGTCGATCAAAATAATCTTTAAGTTATCTTAACATTATTTTCTTATCCGCTCAATATGAGCCCCTTTTTATGTGACTGGATAAAAAGGGGATAATATTAGTCATGCAAATAAAAAAAAAAACAGTATTTGATCTAAAAAAGTGAAAACATTTGAAATTTTTTTTAATCCACCTATTTTTGTTTGAAGAAGAGACAAACATGGGCACTTTCACTCATTTGTGAATAAAATCAAAGTTTGTGTAACAATTTTAACAATTTTAACATTTTATTCATAGTATTACTATCTTCATGACAAAGGATTAAAAACTATTTATTTTTACCGGTTTCATTTGTTAAGAAAAATTTTCAGGAACAAAAAACAAAAAAAAAAAAAAAAAAAAATCATTAATTTTGCATGAAAATTTGTTTTGATACTGTTGTGAAATAATAAAAAATAATATTAAGGTAAACTTAAAGATGGTTTTCGTTAAAGGGGAGATATTAGACATGCCCATAAAAAAAAGATCACGACGAACTGAAGGCAGATTCGTATTTAGCAGGTCAAATTCCATCTAGTCCATATATTTTTATTTATTTATTTATTTATTTTTTTTTGAAAGAGGACGAAAAATTTTTTTTTGCCGACCAATGTAATTAAATATTACTCATAGTCGTAGGTGCACCAGTCTATTATATTTTTTATATTGTTTTCTTTTATATAATATTTATTAAAATAAAAAAACTAAAGGATTTTTTTATTTAATATTAAAATTTGGTAATACATATTATTATGCAAATCTTTTTATTTCTATAACATGTTTATTTTAAATATTTTTTAGCATCTTTTTTTATTAATAAATTACTCAATATTGAAAATTCTCAAAGTAATTGCGTTATAAGCATATTTTGTTGTACGAGTTTTTCTTTATTTCTTAATGTTAATTTTGTATAATGTTAATATATTTTTTTGCCAGTAGTTTGTCTACTAAAATGGATACAAAAGGTAAAATTTTGTAAGAAATTTTGTATACTTCTTAATATTAAAACAGAAATTTAAAAGAGTCTGTTAACCAAAATGTTATATGTTGTTGTATATATGCATAAATTATTTAAATACCTATAAAAAGTGGACTAGGAAAAATTAATGAATAAATAGAAAATGTATGTTATAGAAGTGCTAGTTTTGGTACTCTTACCAGAACTAGGGTAGGACCATCCGCCAATTTTTTATAAAGTGCTCTCTTCTCATTACTTTAAACGAGTAAAGTTCCTTTTGTCTTAAAAGCATAGATGTTTTAATTTTTTTAATTTTAAGTTATTTTAATCGTGACTAGCTCTTCTTCTTGTTCATTTGTGAATTTCAGAAGTAATCAAAAGTAAATAAAAATTCAATAAAACAATACGGAATAAAAATCGGTGCCTTAAAGTTTTTTTGATTTTTCGAACACTAGAGAGTGTTTATTATGGTATTCAATCGTTTAATATTTATTCGATTAATCGACAAATTAGAGAATCAAATAATCGTTCGATTAAATTAAAATTAATAATTTCGAGTAAAAAGCCGACTAATCGGCAAATTATGCCGATTACTTAAAAACAACTGTTGAAACAAATTTATAGAATGCTTAAAATCTAAAGATTTTGTATGGCGCCAAGTGACACCAAAGTTTTGAATTATATTAGAAAAAAGAGAAAGAAAGATATAGTCGGTCAAAAACGACGAGCATAAAATTCGGGAAGAGGACTTATATTACACCTATGGCCAATTTTACTAAATGTAAAGTAAAATATAAAAATACATAATAATGCGTTGATAATAACATCTAGATGATTTTATGCACCGAAGTGGATTTATATGGGAGCTATGGTAAATTATGGATCAATTCTCATAAAATTTGACAATGTTGTTTCTACTTACATAAGACTTATTTGTGTCGAATATTAACTTGATACTAATATTCGCATGGGATTTATGTACGCTAAAGTGATTTTAGGATGAGGGGTTTATATGGGAGCTATGGTCAAAGATTGATACTTATAAAGAACTTCTTTGCACCGAATTTCATTAAAATATTTTTATTTTTAAGGCTTTTTGAGTATTTAAACTCTATTCCGGGGGGACATTTGTATGGGGGTTAGGTGAAGTAATGAACCGATCAGAACCAATTTCAATAGACTTCGTCCTTATGTCATAAAAGTCCCAAGTGCCAAATCTTATTGAATTATCTTTAAAATTGCGACCAGTACTTTGTGCACGAAGTTTACATGTACAGCCAGCCAGCCGTCCAAACAGACGGACGGACGGATAGGCATCGTTAGATCGATTTAAAAAGTGATTCTGAGTCGATTGGTGTACTTTAAGATGAGTGTTGGATAACTTATTCTACGCGTTTACAAACATCAGCATAAACGTATAATACCCCAACCATATAAAAAAAGTGTTCAGTAAAAAGAAACGAATTTGCATGTAATTGAAGCTAAAGATCGTTTTTCAGTCACAAAAAATAAATTAAATATATAAATGTTACTTTAAAAAATTATAATGTTAAATGGAAAACTTTGATATTGATTTGGAAAAACATATTGTTAGTTCTGCGAATGACAGTGCAGACGAAACACAGTGCTCTGTTCCCACAAAACGATGGAATAAAAAGAGAAGGAGTTGTCTTAGAAAACTGAAGCTTGGTACGCATTACTACAGGCTTAAAATGAATAAATACGAAGTTTTGAAAAAATCCTGAAATTAAAAAAAAACTAAATTTCTTCTAAAATACTGATCTCAACTTTACCAAAATTTGTGGCAGCCATTAAAAAAGATTGTTTATAAGGTTGCTAATTTATTTTTTTAATCACAGCAAGGACACGCCTACTTCCCATATATCCTGAAATTAAAAACGGATTTACTGCTCAAATACTGGTCAGACTTTTAACAAAATTTGTGATTAAAGTTGAATGTGGATACGAAAACGGAACAAGAACACCCCTGCCTCCCATATGTCCTAAAACAAATTTTATAAAAATGCAAGGAAGTTTCGCAGAAAATTTAAACTTGGTACATTTATTACTTTAGATCCAAAGTAGATATATACAGAGTGAGGAAAAAAATCAGAGTGAGGAAAACGTATTTTCTTCTAAAATACTGTTCACAACAGTATCAAAATTTGCGATAGCCATTGAAAATAGGTTTTTTTTTTGTGAGTTAAGCAATATTTGAGTAAACAGGAGCAAGAGCATATCTACCTCAACCAAGCTGTATCATTTTATAATATTATTTTAATTTCTGCACCTACATTTTCCTTCAGCAACTTATTAACTTATTAAATTGCCTAAATTTGCCCGATTTCCGGTCAAAAAATTTTATTACTTTCAGTTTTCAAAATTGTTTTAAATTTTAAAATAAAGTCGATTTAACATCACGAAATATTTTAACGTAAAGAATTCTTAAACTGTTGTGTAAGAAAAAGAAATTTAGTAATTTTGTGAATTATTTTTTTTTATTTATGGCAAAAAAATAGGAAAAACTTTCGTTTTATATATTAAAAAATAATACTAAATTATATAATCAGGCAAAAATTAATTAACATTTTAAAATGCTCTATAATTAGTGACATTAGAGGATTTTTAATGTACCAGAAATTATATTTTAACTTTCCTTAGTTGTTTTTTAAATTTCAAAATAATTTTTATAATTTTTTTTTATTTTAATTTAATAAAATAAATAACGTTATCACTAAGAACGCTTTGAAATTGATGTAAAAAAGAAATCATACACTTTTTCAATTTAAATTTTTAAAGTTGAGACAAAAAATAGGAACTTGTTATTTTTTAATCCACTAAATAAGTGTAAACAATTACACAAACAGAAAAAAATTATATAATTTTTTATAGTAATAAATATAATATAAATGTAAATTTGAGCAATTCAAAACACTACATTTTAAAATTAATAACAGTTTTAATTTACAAATATATTGAAGTATTTAAAAAAAAAAACTTCGACGCATTTTATAAAAAAATTATTTTTTTTACAGTTTTTTTTTTCTTAAAACAGTTTAAGAACACTTTTTTTCTTCATTAATTTTTGCTTTAAATTCTCTGATTTTATTTTGATTTTTGTCTGGGACAAAGCACTGTGCAATATATCTAAGTATGAAGTTGATATACCAATATAGTCTCAGCATGGTTTATAAGATATGATAACGATGACTTGGATGACATTTGTGATATAAAATGAATTTGAACTTAAAATTGAGTTAAGCATTAAGTGATACTTTTTTTATTAATAATCGCTGAACTTCTTTATCTAAAATTATTCCATTTTTTTTAATTCATAAGGGTACATTTATGATTTTAATTTGCCTGTTTTACGGATAATAATATCAGAACTTTAAACAATTTAGGCCAACTAATTTAACTCAAAAGGATTAGGTAAATTAATTTTTTAAAAATATTTCAGAAGCCATTATTATAAATTAAGTCATTTCAATTAATGTAAGCATATTTTTGGTGTTTTAAACAATTTTTATGTTTTATTAAAATAAATTGTGAACATTATTGTTGTTTTCTTCTTCTTGTTAAAACACTAAAACAACACATAATGCGAATAACTCGAATAATTTAAAAACTTTATTCGATTAATTTAAAAACAGCATTTTCGAGTTACTTGAATAATCGAATAATTAAGAAGTCTGAGAAACAGCTATTTTACCACTCAATAAATACTTATTAATGAGTTGAATGTAGGAAAACTAAAAAAAGAAAATTAAAATTATATTTCCAAAATACGTTTCGAGTTTTGTTTGGAGAAAATCGTAATTTGGAGCTTGTTTTAGAAAATATATTTTTTTGTGGTAGTTTTTAATCTTTTATCATAAAGTTAATTATAATGCGTATACGTATAAACCACATATAATGAAAATAGGGGAACAAATGAAGGTTCTATTCAAAATTAACCGAAAAACCTATATTGAAAATTGCATCAATGTCTGTGTAATATTTAAAATATTATTAGGTATTTGTAAAATTTTTTATATATGTAGATGTCTTTACTTCATATATATGCTATGTGGCTTATTTTAAACGTAGTATACTTAGATTTATTATTTAAGTTTAAAAACTCATTTTTTATTTTTAATAACTTTTAAGGAACAAAATTTTTCCAATTGTACATAAAATTCGATTTCTTCACCACTAATTTTCCAATAAGACTAAAATTTCCGAGTAACATCGAAGATAACTTGAAAGTAATTTTAGCCGAAGTTTACTGAAGTTGGAGTTTTATTTATCTAAATTTGACAAATCATTATCGAGTTATGCCGGTGTGCCCGCCTAATAAGCCGTTCGTTAACCACATAAAATTTCATCCAGTCTACCTTTTTTGTTTAACATTATATACTAAGAAATCTGCTAATAATATTCGAACATATTCTTTTATTCCAGATTGACTCCTTCAGCCATTGTGCAGTGGACCGACCGCAAAAATTTTGGGTAATAAATTTTGGGAAAATAAATCTCTTAAACTACTGGACGGATCGTGTATTTGTAGCAATTTTATATATATATATATATATATATATATATATATATAACCAATATACAAAATTAATAATTTCATGTGTTTCAAATTTTACTCGATTTTTAGGTCCCAAACTAATATTTTTCATTTAAATAGTGCTTTAATTTATGACATATATATAGGATTTCTAGTCCCAATATAGGTTTAGCTGTATGTCTATTTTTGTATTATGTTTATATGTTTTACATGTTTAAAAATTGGAGGAAGTTTTGCTTAAAAAATTTTAAATTTTAGTATTTATAACTTTTAATAAAAATTTGTTTAGATTTGAAAAGATCGTTATCTTTCTAATACATCAATATGCTCTTTGAGCACTTAAAAAATATATTTCTAAAAATTTGACTACATTTTTAAGTGGACGGAAACTTTTTCATAGTCAAGTCAATCTATACGTATGCTGTTATTAAAACTATTTTTTCGATTTGAAGAAGCTTGCCGGATGAACTTGAAATTTTGCTCTAAATTTCACCATTTTCGACCAATGCTGGACATAGGGTACAACTTTCAATCAAATAAAAATTTCTTTATTATCCATTCTTGAAGCCTTTGTCTTTTGAAATATGAAGCATGACGTGTATAAGGGCGTATAAATCAAAAAGAAAATTTTACATGAGACGATAAAAACTTCATAAGATCATAAAACTTAATCGTTTTCTTACCTTTTTTTCGAAATTTGAAAAGATTTATTAAGCATCAAAGTATAAATAAAAATTTTGGCTCAGAATATGCTATATATATTTTTATAGAACAATAGTAATAATTGTTCACAATTTCATTAAAATTAGGACTAAGTGATATAAAACCGTACAACAAAAGCCGTACAACATAATTAATATTGTATAGTTATATCGATATCAAATGAAAAAGAAAAATTTTTGTTAAAATATTAAAAATAAAGGTTGCAAAAAAGTCCTTAAAATTTTTCATCCTTTGATATCCTTGAAATTTTATGGCTTTAACCTTATTACTTTAAACAATACAACGATTAGTTATATAAATTTTAATTGTTGCAAGTAACATTACAAAATAAATTATTTATTTTTAAAAATTTATAAAATTTGAACTGTTGAAGCTAAAATGACGAAATATAAGATTAAGAAAACATATTATGATGTGTTTAAAATTATTATAATTTTAGAATTATTTGTTGGAGAATCTCAAAAACATTGAAGAATAAAGTATTTGAAGGACATTTTTAACATTATAAGGCCCTGAAAAATTTGAACAAATAATTTTACTGGAATTTCTAAATACTATCCTATCCTAACACTATGGAGCAAGTGACAGATATCAAAATAATTTATAAAAAAATTATTAATTTTGAAATTTTAAATTTTTATTCTTTTAAAAGGATTTTCGAACACGAAATGAAAAAGTGAGTACGCAGTCCTATCATAAAATGTCCCTGCTTTCATGTTTATATTTTTTCGTTCATGTATGAAAAATGCTGTTGTACGGTGTAAGCATAAATTAGTGTGCCGAGGGCTCATATAGAGGCCCCTCTTCCGAAAATCATTTTAAAGTTCATTATTGCCATATAAATGTCAACATTACAATAATATAAGTAGAAAACCTAATGCAAAGTTTTATCACTTGAGGTTCATAATTGACCATAGCCCCCTTATAAAGCTTACCTTTGGAAATCAAGGTTATAATAAACTACATATAAATGATAATATCACGTTATATATATATTATAAATCATACCATCTAATCTTATAATATAACCACAGGTTTCCAAAAATATTCAAAATACATGAAGTTGGGTATCAAATGATAGGACTTTACCAACCACATGCTGTTCATTTATTTTTCCTAAGAAATTTGGTGAAATTATTAACCAAATTACATCAAAACATTATTATTACCTTATTATATTATTAAAATCATGGATATATGCTCTCTTACTTGACCTTAGATTGATTCATTAAAACTCATAAGACACGAGTATTAAAAATTTTTTGGAATATGAGCAAATATTACATAATCTATTCTGAAATTTATTTATCATTGCAATAATGGATTGTACTCCATTTATTCAAAAACACCTAAAAATCTAAATAAAAATTAATATGAAAAAATAAAAATTCCATAAAATCGTATCTTTTCTTCAGTGAAATTCATCGATTTTTTGAATTACTTTTTTTCATTTTTTATAAATATATTTTTTTTTTTTGCTTATAAAATATTTGATTGTTATACACTTTTAGAAAAAGGTGAACAAATCAGATCAAATTTTTCCTACCCAATTACATTGATTTTGATTGATCATTTTTCAAGGATAGATAAATTGAGATAATTCAAGAAATTTTCGGCACATTATATTCGAATATATTGGGAATCTTAGGATATTAAAAAACTATTCATTCCTGTATTACGGAAAGTATTTTAGAAAAACCCAAAAAATCGAAATTTCAACTATAAGAGATATCATAGATGAGTAAGCACATTTTTTCGTTGTCTCATCAAGCTCTTTTTAAATCACTGAAATCGGACGTCATTTGTAGAAGTTAAAATTCTTCGATCAATTTTGATACCCTGTAGATTATCTCGTATTATTAAGGGGTGACTACAAGATGATTTCTCTGAAAGCTTAGATCCTCTCTATATATAATTCATATATTTAAATTTCATCTAGAAGTTTGAAGTTTAGGAGATGCAGATTTATTACCAGCATTTTTCCGATCGATCCCACTGTGCCCTGTAAAACTTTTTAATGGTAGCTGTTTGCGTTCTCCGTGATGATGTACATATGTACAAGTTAGAAAGTCTTTCGAATAGAATCCAATAAAAGCTTGTAAAGAACTAATTCCTTTAAATATAGACAATATTATAATACAACAAGAAATTTTAATGTAATAATAAAATATAACCTAATACTAGAAAAGAGTGTGCAACAATGTAAACTGTTAGTATATATAACATATAATTTGAAATAAATAAGAAAAACCTTGTAACAAAAAGCAAAAATGAACTAAAATACAAACACAAGAACAACTCTATAGTTAAAGGAGGAAACTAAAATATAAGCATTAATATGAATATGCTTAAAAGTGTGTTCTTAAGATTGTTCCCTGCCAACATTTTCTATCGAAATTTGAACTAAAGCGACACCTCAGGTAGATAATAACAGTCGAATATGATATCATTTTTTTTTTATCGAAGAAGAATCACCGTTCGGTGAAATGTGACGCGGTTCAAATGTGTAAAAAAATTCTTTTAGAAAGTATCGAAATATAATCGCTTTTGTAAAATAAACATGCTTTTAATGCAGTTGAAATATTTCTAGTAAATATTTTTAATTATAGTTGAGCTAAATGCTTACCTTATATTTAAACACAATGTAATATATAACTCAATATATATTTTAACTTAATTAATAACTCACTATAACTTTAAATTAAATATGAAATATTTAAAGGAAAAAATCACTTAATAAAAATTAAAAATTTTTTATATTAACACATTTTTAATTCAAAACTATAAACAACAACATTAATCACTTTAAAATTTATACATTTACTAAGCAAAATTATGTCGTGCTTGTTCTTTTTCTTTGCACTGGAATGTCGTTCCAGTCAAGTTCAGTCAAGATCAAAATTCGATACTAATGTGTTTTGTTTTTTGCAAATTTATGCATTTTCTACTTTTCAACATCCAGGAGTGTCAAAAAAGAAAATCTTTAATGGATAGATGAAAAAACTCTCTTCCAAATGCTGGCAGGATTACTAAACATTTAAAGAAAACGATATACAAACACATACTTATAATTCAAAATGTAACGTTTATGTCTTGATTTTTATGTTTGCATGAGTTGAATGATACAATCATGAATTGCTAAAACTAGATTACGATGAAGAACAAGAAAATGCACCAAAAAGAAAGAGGAGGAATAAAAATAAGGAACCAGTATTAGCAGTTTATATCACAGATACCGGCTTTATATGTTTGTATGTAAGTGTTAGTTTTGAAAAATTGATAAAATGTGGTGTGTGCGTGTTTGAGAAAAAATAAGGAGTATGAGAGCTTATTCCTTTTATATGAGATTATTTTATGCTTTTCATCATGTTATAAGTGCTCATTGGAGAATTTTCTATTCAATGTTGATGTTCTTACTGTATCTATATATTTTTTTTCTTTCAACAACAATTCTCTGTTGTTATACGTTTATGATAGAATAGATGATGTAAGTTATACTGATGAAAAGTAAGTGTAATGAATTTTTTACACATACCTACTCATCTACCAAACAACACTAACAACTATAAATAAAATGGCAGTAAAGCTTACATTAGCACTTACCACAATACCAACTGTTGTAAAAAATAAATTCAAAATAATTTATAAAGTTACTTGGTATTTATTTATTCATTCATTTTTAACAGTATGGATCATTTCATTATATATTGTCTTATACTTGTCTTGTGGGTGGCGTAAGCCTTTTTGCTATAACAATATATAGGTCATTATTAAAAACGTTTAACCTGGCTGAAACTGTCTTTAATCTTTAATAAGTTTTGTGCTAATACAATTTTGAACAAACAGGTTACAGATCTGAACTCACAGGACTAATAGATTGTAAAATTTTATCACCATGGATTTCATATTATAATCATGATTGCTGTTCAAAGTTCAAAAACTTAGAAAAAGGGTTAAAAATTACATAAATTTTTTCTATTCTTCTATGCTTTCTGTTCGCGGTTTTATACTTTTTGATCTCATGTGATATTTGAGGATAAATTCTACACTTTCTTTGTTGTTGAGCATACTTTCAAACAGTTATGTAAACTGAAGTAAAATTTTGATGCCAAAATTTTTTCTAATATTTTGATTTTTCGGGAGGGGACTGTACGCCTCTCAACGATGTAAAAATTTTCCAAAAGGAATTTATACTTGTTGTAATTATACATATTTTGCGCAATATCTCGTTGATGTGTCCGAAATAGTCAATGCTATAGATAGACTCAAATTTTTATAAAATGAGAAAACAGGACCGAAAATTTTCAACATTCACAATTTCATATAGAAAAGCATGGATTACTATGTAAACTTAGCTTCTTGTTATTTTACAAAATGCAAAATAAAAATAATTGATAGGAATCATAATTTTAAGTCAAATATTGGTGATAGTTGGTTAAATCACATTTTGCTAAGGCTCATCGCATGGACAACATGAAATTTACCATAATTGGCATAAATATTTGGGGTTTGTAATGCTTAATGGAAATGTAGAGGCGTATCAAAAAATCTCGAAAGATAAAAATTTTATGGACTAAAAAGAAAAAAAATTAAATTGGGTTAAAAAATGATCACAATATTAAATAGCATTTCTTTGCAATAAACTCTAATAAAATATATTTTCGTATAATATATGGAAATATATATATATATATTTATATATATATATATATATATATATATATATATATTTATTTATTTTTTTCTTTTTAAAGTCTAAAATCAAAAATATTTGACAATGGCTCATATATATTTTTTTATTTCGATATTTTTTGTTAACAAACATAAAGAAGCAATAAGAACTAGAAGATTTATAATGTAAAAAAGAGTTCTTGTTATAAATTATAAAAATATATCTTATTGTTTTATTTCTCCCTTAACATTTATAAAAAAATACATATAAAAAACCAAAATATTTTTCATAAACTAATATTTATTTATATACATAAACATTAGGGTGATATCTAGGTTTGCACCCCAACATTCGGAAAAGTTATCAGGTGATCGTTGCAAATTACTTCTTTTACCATTTAAAAAGTTATACCTCTAATATTTGTGTACATATGTATTAAGTTTATACCATACCTAAGTAAATGTATTTTTATTAAATTTTAGAATACAATTTTATTTTTGTGTTTCTATGTTCATGATTGAAAATTGTAAACTCAATTATACATCACCCCACATATAAACACACAAAGTCCTACAATAAACTTGCACTCTATGTTGTATAGAAAACATAAAAAATGTTATTGTACTTACGAGTATATGTGTATGTACATATGTTTGTTCTTATAAGTTCATGAAATTAATTAAAATGTTGTTTTCTACATGTTTTTCTTACGAATTTTTTATTTTTATTTGTTCTGTTTTCTTTTTTTTTCTTATTATTTACAATCAAGATCAAGGCAGTAATATTATTATAATGCTATTATAAACTTATGCACATATTCATATTTGTATATAAGAAAGAGTGTGTAGATTCTAGTCCCACCTCACAGTAAATCTAGCCATTAGACAAAAATAGAGCTCCTGCTATCTTACAGTAATGAAAATTTGAACTTATATGTAAATTTGTCCGCTTATTTCAAATCTAAAATAAGATTTTTAAAATTATTAAAATTTATTCCGAACAGTGTTTCTACTTTAGCCTTTTTAAGACTAAATTTTCAAAATCTTAAAGTTTTCATTTTAGCTTCTACACTTTTTTCTAGCCTCTTTTGATTCTTAAAATTGCATTAAAAGGCTAATTATTTATAAATACTAATTTCATTTTAAGTATTTATTTACACAAAAAGTCTCATTTTCCAAATCAAAATTAATTACTTGATTAACCATAGAAACTATTTACTTGTGTAATTAAAAAAAAATAATATTATAAATGTAAAAAATGACATAAAAATTTGGCAATGCTTAATCAAAATTAATTATAGTCCAAAAATGACGAGTAAATATCAAAATATTGAATAATTTTTCATATGAAATATAACCTAAGTTTGTATTAAAATTTTTTGGTTGACTCTTTTATTGATTTATTTTGCTAGCAGTCGTTTTATGTTTCATTTATAAATTTATTACAATATCTTTAAAAAATTATGAAAAGTATTTTTATTATTTTTTTATTTTTTTGGAGAATTTAGCCTTTTTTGACTTTTTTTAAAGTTCATTTTAGCCTCGTTTTGGAGAAAATAAAGTTCCAAAATGTCCACATAATTGAATCATTAATATTTTATAAAATGTTTGTATCTATACACATTCATTCATTGCTGCAAACGAATCTTTTGCCAACTGAATTTTGTCTCTATAAATATGGTACTCACAACTGATTTCGAAGATAATACCAAGGAAGGGATTGAAAATATCTATCACTTTATTGTGAACTAAAATAATATATTTTTTCATTTGGAACAAAAAACATTATGTATTTATATACACAAGTGCAAAACAGTCCAGTTAACGTTTGACTTAACAATTGGTTCCATTCCATTCTTCTTTTATCATTGAACTAAATGTTTCGAAAACAACCATAAGGACACTGATAAATATATGACAATTAACGAAATTGCTGAATGTGTTGAATATTGTTTTAACAATATAGATAGGGATAAGTTTATAAAGGCATTATATAGCAATGAAGATTATCTATAAATAATTAAAAATTAATAATGATTTCAAAGAATTGTTTCAAAATCATTCGACGTTGTTACTTACCTTGTTACCAATAACCATGTAATAATGAACTTGAGTCATTGCAGAAAAGTTGTAGATATTGATAATACCCTTCACCACCTTACCAACAAATAATATAATATACGCCTTAGAGCATGCTTTCATATTTTCACATTTATAATTACAAAAATTATCTATATTCTGATGGCTTCTGATAACTACTAAATTCATATATATATGTTTGTATGTAGATACATGCTTATGCAAAAAACAATAACACTGAGTCATTGCAATGCTCCTATTTCCAACTAAAAGACGTCCAAACATACTCATACATAAAAAATGATTGTGTATATGTATATAGAGTCAACAACTATTGCTTGCTTATACGAAAAACAACAACACTGAAAGTCAATGAAATGCTTTTTATATATGTTTGTGCGTGTATATTTTTAATATTTTTTTCAGTTTTTTGCCTATAACTCGGCTCTTTGTCGACCAATAAGTTGTGTTTTACAAGTGCCATGCTAAGGAATATTGGCTGTAATTTAATTTATAAAACATATATATCCGATAAAAGAGGCGGGCATCGTTATATCGACTTCACTATCAACAAGGATCCAGAAAATACACACTTTTTGGCGTTCTAGATGAATATTGTAGAAATTACAAACGGAATGACAAACTTATATATATCCTTTATACCTGTGATGAAGGCTATAATTATTAGCATTCTTACTTTGATAATATGTGATATTTGAAAGACAAACCTTAAATTATAAATATTTAGCTTGTTCTTCACTCAAAGATGTTTGAAGCGAAAGTTTTTGCAAACTAAATTATAAATATTTATTGAAATTTATATTTTTAATTTTTTTTGTTTATAATTTCACATAAGAATAAATAATTTCAAGTATGATCAAATTTGAGAAGGAAATATATGGTTGCTTATACCGAATTTGATTTTCTCGTATTATAATCGTACTTTATAATTTCAACTACCAACATATTATATTATAACTTTACTTTCTGATTAAAATTCAGTTGTTGCTTTAAAGTTAAAAAAAAAACTTTAAACAATTATAAGAATTGGACTAAGTTTACAATTGTACTAGTATCAATTCCACCATAATAATAACAATTTAAATATTAAAATAATAATTATACTTGAAAAATTTTGATGTTTTCAATTCAATATAAGGGGTTCTAATTAAAATCTAATTACGAGTATAATTAGAATCGATTTACAACTAATATTTTTTATGTGTGTAAATATAATTTCCTAAGCCTGTTTTTCTTTCCAGAGCTTTCTGAAGCTAAAGATGCTAAAGGGCTAAAATTCGGCTTACTTATATACCTATTCGTCCTACAAATTCTAACGGAGCCAGATTTTGAAACTGATTTATTTTTTATATTTTGTTATATTTTTAAGTCTTTTTTGGTTTCAAGAAGTTTAAATTTGCTATACTCATTTCTATCAGGGAATGAATTTATGCCGACAAATTTTTTTTAAATCTATCTTTTTTGGTTTTGTTTTTGTTTTAAAAATTTTACCTTTTGATACTTTAAGTATTATTCACCATCAAATTCTAACGGATTCAAATCATTCAATTTCTATTAGAGAGATTTGTTCATAACCGTCAAAAGGTTATTCATAATTTTTTTTTAAAGACTTTTGAGCTTTTTGAGCAAATATTTATATATATATATATCTATATATATATATATATACAACATTTTCGGCAGATTTTGTTAAATCTTTTTTTATTAGTTTAAAAAGAAACATGCTATGTCATTTCTCCAGTAATTTTTCATTGTAGTAAAGTATTATATTATTCTCAATATAACGAAGTTCCTATTTTTCAATATTGATTTCAAAATAACTTACACTAGCTTTATTTTCTGCTTAATCGGTAAATATCACTTCATATGCATTTTTGTATTTATATTTGATAATAAAACTTGAATGCTTGAAAAATATAAAAATTATAGTTTTTTTTTCATTCCCAAAAAAAAGTACTTAGTAAAGTTCTATTTATTTCATTCGTTATAAACTTAAAACTTTATTAACGAAAAGAAGCATTTTATTTATTTTCTACAGATTTCTTTATTTAACTGAAGACAAATATTTGTGTGTGTGTGTGTGTATGTGATATAAATAAAATTATAAATCAAGCTAAATAAACTTAAGATTGACATGCTGAAAGAAAACTGGATTTAAATTTTTGTAATCTTTGTTGGTTTTTCTCATTATACTAGTAAAACCCATTTCTTTTATTTTGTTTGAGTGAACGTGTGTGTGTGTGTGTGTGTGTGTAATAGTATATGAGATTTTGTATACATTGTACAATGTAAAATATTGTAGTAAATTTAATTTTATCAAAGCTTTAACTTGTTTACACTTTTTATTACATCACCCCAATAAATAACTGGTGTACTTCACTTCATCCCACACCACAATGCCGCCTTAATGACTCAAATAGAAAATGAACCTGTTCATAGTGGATTCATGAAAAAAGACATGAAATGGAAAAACGACCCAAATAACGAAAGCAAACTTCTTGTTTTTGGTTATTGTTGCTGTTGTTGTTCTTGTTGTTCTTCTTCTTCTTCTGCTTCTTTTGTACGTTTTGTGTTCCATTTACATTTCCTAAGTCTTTATGTTTGTACCGCATTTATCCATAGTGTATGTAGGTAAAGGAGACACATAAAAATACATGACAATGACTGACGACGAAGAACGTGCTTTAAATGTTGTCTATAAGAAACATTAGAATTTTCTCTTTTTGCAAATGTACAACGAATACAATCTACTTTGCAATAAATATCTAATATATATAAGTCACTGTGTCATTAGGTGGTTCCATGCTTGTACTCGAAAAAAAAAGCATTTTGTTCTGTACCTTCTTCATTAATGGGATTTCGTAAGCAATATAAAGGTGTAGTCGTAAGGGTATTTTGTATTTATGTGATGCCACTATGGATAGCAATTTTCAAAAGAATACCCAATAAACTTTTAGTGGAGGAAAATCAAATTTTCTAAACTAACTTAACAGATTTTAGTGTAAAGTGGACTATATTTGTTCATAGGAAATAGTTTTGTGACCCTTTGTTATTATTATGTCTAAAATGTTTCATTGGGTATTTTATGGTTGTTGAGGGTGGTAGCAGTACAAGCAAGTATTATGTTTTTTGTTTCTTTTGCTTTTAAACAGACTAGTAGAGCTGAATTGTTATTATTCGAGTAACTAGTGTGTATGGTGTAGTGATTTTATGCATTTTATTATCAGCCTTAGTCACGTTTCAATTTACGGCCCATTGGCGGTTACAATTTGCAATCACGTTGCCCGACATTTATACAACACAAATGAAAATAACAACACCAACAACAACAACGATAGCAACATGTCAACTAAACTACCACCCATAAAATACACAACAGACATAGTCGCAGATATTTACATTAAACATTGGTAGAATTATTGTTAACATTTTTCCACATTGCATATGCAAAAACTCCTAACTTCTTTTTTTTTGTTGCTTTTTGAAGCAAATATTCTTTCATTCACCCACACTATTTTTGAGATTGAAAAAAAAAGAAAAAATGAAAAAATACTAAGGCCAACACAACGACAATTACAGTTTTGCCAATCACCAGCAAAGGGATAAGACAGTGAATCATGAAAATAAGTTTGGTTAAAATTTTAATTTTCGTAACTATTAACTTCACAAAATATAAAGTTTCTAATTAAAAATGACGCTTCTATATTTGTTTCAAATTCTACTTATTTCATGCTGCTGATGGTGTTCTACTCAAGACCAGGTAAGAAAGACTCATAAATTTGACAGTAGTATTATACTATAGTGTAGCAGTTTAGAAATATTGCAGATTTGTAGTATCATGACAGATATTATGGTACCTCAGTATTTGTACTGATTTGGTAAAGTATCAAATAATTTAATCTTTTTCAATAGTACATAAATTCCAAAGACTTTAATTAAATTAATTAAATTTTTTTTAAACTTCTAAAGGACTGTTCGAGGAGCACTATAATTTTATATAATGATATTGGTTGTTCATAGTGACGAACTGTGAGTGGAGTTGTACATTGTCATATATTGTATTGGTATTAGTGGAAGTACCCTGCAGTTCTAATAGTGGTTACTGCAAATACTGCATTAATAGATCTTGCAACACACTATTTAGAAATTTGTGAATTCTGTAACAAATAATCTGATCCAACAGACGGTAAAATAGTCATTCTCTTCATTAGTCCACATTGCTTTTATATTTATTTATAAATCTGACAAGGAAATGAAATTAAAAATGAAATGAAGTTAAGTGTTTAACGTAAAAGCAAACAATCCACACTGTAGAAAAAAATTAATGTAAAACCAAACAAGTAAATATCATATTTAAAAAATATATCCTTTGTAGTGAAATTATGTATTATAAAGGTTCAAGCAAAAATTCTTAAAGTAGTGATCTTATAGTTGTGGTACTGATACCAAGAAAAAAAAAATAGCCACAGCAAGTTTGTGGTGAAAAAGTCTTTGTCCATATATCGGCTGTCCGTATCTTTTTTATGGGCTTCAAAAAGTGATGTATAGCTATATTATATATAAGTTATAGATGATTCTTTATAAATGTTACAACAACCGACATCATTAGTTCAACTGTCTTATAAGTCTTATAAGATTTTCATTTTTTAATTCTTTGTATATTCTTTGCTGCGCCAGCTTTAAAATCAGCGGTTCATTTATTATATAAACTAGCTTATCCCAGTGCTCCTCACTAACTCTTTTGATTCGTTAACTAATATTTATCTTATATGAGGCTTCCACTCCCGCTGGATCTATATTTGAGATTTGATGTGAAAAGATTTCTACAATATTTTTTAAAACTTTCACTGAATATGAAAAATTAATATTTGCTTTGTATGGGCGCTACCTATTACCAATGACCTATCTGTCCTATTTTCATTCCACCAATGCAATCCCAACAAACCAAGAAACAAAACCGTATCATAAATGATACACAGAAACAAGTCACCAATCACCAAATATATTAGTAACTAATTCTTTCAATTATTTTTTTTTTTCAATTTTCACTTCTCACTAATTACTAAAAACTGTAAAAAATAAAATTCAGAAAAACATTTTCCAATTAAAAAATTGATCAAATCAATCAAGTAGATGATTGAGTGAATTAAAAATTTAAGTGAAAAATAAAATTTTACTTAAATTTTATTTTATATTTACTTGAATATATTTATTAAATTTAGATAAAAAATGAAACAACGGTAATATCATAATTTTAAAAATATATAACATATAGAAGTACTTTTCTTTTCCTAGAAAAGTCTTCAAATATAAAAAAAAAAAAAAAAAAATTTAAAAGAAAAATTTGTTGGAAAATGGTATGTGTGTGCGCCTGAAAAATTATGTGCACAGAAAAAATTTTTGCCTAAAATTTTTCAATTAATACTTTTGTTTGATTTTATATTAAAATTTCATTAATGGATTGATTAATTCAATAACTTTTTAATTGATTGAAAATATTTTGAGATAATAAACAAAAATGTTGACGTTTGTTTTATAATTTCAAATCAAATACAAAAATACTACACATTTATGTTTCGAATCACAGATTTTTGTGTTTTATAAAAATTTTCCCGTGAAAGTTTTTTCTGTGAACAAAATCTACGATACATATATTTGTATGCATATGAATAATTTTATGTACTATCTATATAATTCCGTATCTTCTTAGGTGTTGCTATAAAGAATACTAAGAATAATCTGATAGAAGTTAATAAATAAAGGACGTGCTTATAACAAATTGTGTTGTAGCCTAGCGAACTCAGAAAATATTTTATGCTAAGAAATTTTATATTTTCCATAAAAACATCTAAATACAGAAGGTTCCTGAACTCTGTAAGAGAGTTTATGTTCATAAGAAGACGAATGGAACTGATAAAGGTGACGAATTCGATAAAAGGAACCAAAAAAAATAATAGTAAAAAATAAATAAATAAATAAACCAAATAAATAAAAATATATAAACTTTTTCAACTAACATTTTGTTCCATACATAATTGATGGATTTGATTAAAATATAGATTTTTTAAATTAATAATTAATTCATTCAATCAATATATTTCTTTAATGTTTGATTTTTTTCGTTATTTTTATTGTTAACTACAATTTTAAATGTATTTAATTTGGAAAAAAAGTTTATTTTCTATTTTTCACAATCTTGATCAATTGAAATAATCATTTTAGTGAGTGGTGCAAATTTAAACATTTTTTTTGACCAAATGAATTATATTAGTGATTAAAACCGTTTCTTATTATACCCTACACCACCATAGGTTGTTGGGGTATTATGCGTTTGTGCAGATGATTGTAAGGCATAGAAAAAGTTATCTAATACCAAGCGATTCAGAATCACTTTTTAAATCGATCTAATGATGACCTTACGTCCGTTCGTCTGGTTGGACTGCTGACAGGCTGTCCATGTAATATTTGTGCACAAAGTACGGGTCGCAATTTTAAAGATAATTCAATGAAATTTGTCACGTGAGACTTTTATGAAATTGGTTGTGATCGGTCCATTATTTCATCTAACCCCCATACAAATGGCCCCACGGAATAGAGTTTATATATATAAACCACTCTATTTTATATTTCTATGCTCCTACACAATAGTGTAGGGTATCATATAGTCGGTGTTGATCGACTACAGGTCTGTAGATTACTGTAATATCTCTATTTTTTTTGGAACTGGAGAAAAATTAAAATGTTAACTTCTTTATCATTAAATTTTGCTTATGATCTAACATTTTTATTTAGAATATCATTCAGAATAGTAGAGACCAGAATATATTGCAAAACTATCGCGCTGCTTAAATTTTTGATGTCATTATAATTTTAGAAAGCAAACTATATCATTTTAGATTTAAAAATCACTAGTTATAGAATTGTGATTGTTATTGTTGCATTAAAGAGAATATGTATGTTTAAAATAAACAACTTAGTTACGCCAACTTCAGGGCAGCAATATCATACACATACATAGTGTATGTATTTCTACCCTGCCAACATTTTCTATTGAAATTTGAACTAAAGGACACCTCATGTAGTTAATAACAATCGAATATTATATTATTTTCTTATCGAAGAAGAGTCATTGTTCGGGAAGAAATACTTTTTAGAAATATATCAAGAAAAATATATTAATAAAATAACGAAATATAATCGCTTTTGTATAATAAACATGTTTATAATGCAATTGAAATGTTTCTAGTAAATGCTTATCTTATATCTAAACGCACTGAAATAACTCACTATAACTTGAAATTAAATACGAACTATTTAAAAACAAAAATTTACTAATTACAAATTAACAATTTTTTATATTAACACAATTTTTATTAAAGTTATACATTTACTAAGCGAAATTATGCTGTGCTGGTTCTTTTTCTTTGCCCTGGAATGTAAACAGCCGCCCAAGTAAAGTTTTTTAAATCAAAATTCGATACTAATGTGTTTTGTTATTATTGCAAATTTGTATATTGTCTACTTTTTAACATCCAAGAGTATCAAAAAAAGACACTTTTTAGCTTCCAAATTTTGGCAGGGTAATAGGTAATAAATGTGATTGTCTGTCTACTTCGTTACATTTAACTGAGTGTACGAGTACGTTTCATTTTTTTTTCACTTCATAGAGAACTGATTAAATGTGCAATAGTGAATGTGTGTGTATTTTGTTTTAAGTTCTAAATTTATTGCAATGTTTTCTTTGTTTTAGGTTGTTTTTTTGTTGCTAAGTCGTAAAAATTATTCTCTGGTCTATTTTTTTTTGTACATATATTTCTTGTGCCATAACTAACTTATACAAAAGACAACAGCAATGTTTGCTTCCGTTTCCTCTTAAACAGAAAAAATATATTTGTAGTTGTAGCTGGCACAACAACATACAATAGAGAAAATTGTATAAGAACCGGACAGAGGATGAGACAAATAAAAAAGCCATACTGTCCCGTCGTCATTGTCCATTCATTTAACTATATTTTATATAACCAAGAATGTGTATAAGTAAAAGTATATTTTCTGTTGGTTCATATTACGAGCAGTAAGTACCGTATGGATGCTAAAGTGAGTCATATACCTCTTCACATTCATTCAGTTGGTTCCTGACTTTGATTTCCTTATTGCCACATTTTGTTTAGTATTTGTAGTTGTTGTTATATTGAGTTGAGTTTATGTTATAATCCTGGCCCCATGCAATAGTAAATTTCTATCACTACTACAGCTACAACTGGTAATAAGAATATTGTTACACCTGTAGAATATTTTTCTTTTTTACTTTTATTCTATTCTTTTCCTACTTTATATTTCCTGACTACAATATTTGGTGTCATACATTTTTGTGGCCTTAAGCCTCCAACACGTTCTCATTTGCCAGATGTTTTCCCAGATGTTAAGCATGAGGTGGTCATGGCGACAGAAGTAGGAGGGATTGTTAGTAATCGTAATGTGCTGTTATATCTTTTGTTTTTGTTGCTTTGTCAGTATATTTTCATTCTTCTGTTTTGTTTTTGTGTGTTTTGATGAATCGTAAATTTCAAGTTTTTATTACATAATTTCTGTCATTACGACATTGTCTAACTTCCTATTTCCGAAGCCATTCTTTGTTTTTTTAGAATGTGTGTTTTGTAAACTAGTATGTGCCTTTAATTTTTTTGGATTCTCTTTCTTGTTTTTAATATTCATTCATCTTTTTATAATGGTCGTGGTGGTGGCTTGAGATTTTTTTTATTTTGTCCAAAGTAAAACCTTTTACTTACAATTTTCAATTTTCATACCCAATTTACTCCTTAGCTGAGATGTTTCCTGAAAACACGTAGAATATTATACTGGTTCTACATCAGTTTGCTTGGTGATAGTTAAGAGTAAGAGTTATATTAATTTCTAATGAACCTTTCAAATTTTAATGTATTTTTATTCTTGAGAAAAGGTAGTTAGTAGTCTGTTAACTTTAATCACACGTACTCTCTCACATTACTTTATATATATATATATATATATATATATATATATATATATATATAAAAGTTTATGTGACAGTGGGTCATTCAATTTGCAAAGAAAAGAAAAAACATAATAATACCCTGAATTAAGAAGAGCTAGTCGTTAGTAAATTTACAAATTTATGCATGGCATTGCATTTTGTCAATTTTTAGTAATAGAAATAATATTTGCATATATTTTTGACATTGCTACAAAATTACACTTTTTTTTCACTCGAAAAATAACTTAATGTGGGCTGTAGATTTTCATGAGGACATCACATAATAACTATTAATAAAAATTTCAAAACGCCGTCTAAATTTATAAATATTTCGAAAAAAACCCCCTTTTTTAAGAATTTTTATTGCACTAGATATGTTTTGGTTTGCTAAAATTTAAGTAAATTTTAGATTTTTAAATTGATTTAAAAAGTAAAAGGACGTTGCTTTTTAATTATACTAAAATCTGTTATATATATTTAAAATAAGAAACTTCTTATAATCCCAGGAGTATAGATGAAAGAACGACTCAACCTCCGAATTTGATAGACAGAAGCGAAATTTGACAATAAAGCTTCGTATTGACGTTCACCATATACTGTTAAAAGTCACCCATAAATCATGTGTCATTGTAAATGTGTACATAATAACATCGACCAAAAAGAGATTTTCCAACAATTTTTGTAACAAAAGTTAAGAAAATATCTTTGAAAAGTGAGTGGTCAAGCGATCCTTACAATTTTACTATATCGTTCTGAAATATAGAACGTAATATGCGCTTCAAAACTATGGTAAAACTGTACTTAAGTCAAATTTTATACTCCATAACGGCATCAAGACACATATAATGCAAAATAGCAAATATATATATGGAAAAACTGTTTTTTTTTATCTTTAACCGCGAATAAAATGCGTAGCATATACGTGGTTTTCGCTGACTTTTTGACTAACAAATTGCAAGCTCGAACCCCAATTTTTCCAGATTATGTTCAGGATTTCTAAATCTATTTTGCTTTTCTTTTCCAAAATTTCGATTTCATATAATTTTTTTTTAACTGACATTATTTTTATACATGAAATACCCTTTTCTAAAATTGCTTAAGAATTAAAAAATTTACTAAACATGTTTTAAGGTAACACAATGTTTTTTATAGGACAAGGTATTTTATTTTATGTTTTATTTGGAGCATACTTTCTGGGGCAAAAATTAAAAAATCGAATTTGTTTTTGTCCATTTAAAACTTAATATTAATAACAAAAATAAATAAATTTTGTTATGCTTACAGCAAAAATGTATTTTTTCTTTAAATTATTCCATCGTTGTATAAGATTTAAAAAAATAAAATTATAATAAATTCAGTTAAATTTCTATTTCCTTTTTTAATGTTTAAACATTTTTTAATTATTTGTCTAAAATTTAAATATAATGTAAATACTGATTCTTCTATTTTCCAAAATATTTCAAAAGAAAAATAATAAACAGAAGAATGACAGAATCTAAGATACATTTATACTGGAATCTACCCAAAAACCAGTTTTTTGAGGATAATTCAAAATTTTTGAGGGATATTGGAAATTTTTAAAAATGTTTTATGATGTCCTCTAGAAGGTCTATTTAATTTTTCAAGCGATGTTACATTTTCAGCAGAAAGAAAGGAAAACTCAGTGAAAAACTAACTGAATTACAATTATATTTTTGCAGAACCTACCAAAAAACAGTTTTTTTTATCATAATTTAAATTTAAAAAATTTTTAAAACTGATTTATGATATCCTCAAAAGCAGAGTGTAATTTATTAAAAATTTATACCAACATTATTTGTGCCTAAGAATATAACATTATTTTCCATATAAATTTTATCAACCTTACAATTATACCACTTTTACTCTCCCATTGTAAACATAATTCTCATTTTTTTTTTAATGTTGACTCCAATAAAAAAAAAAAACAAGGGAACCAACAAAACGGAACATTAATTAGAAATTGTTAATGATTATAACGTCATTTAAAACACACTTTTATTTTATAAATTTTATGAATTTTATAGAAACTAAAACCACACTCACATACACTCATACCACATACAATCTAACAACATCTTTCTCTGCCATTTACCACTAAGTAGGAGAAGAGTAACTTAACAAAGAATAGAAATTGTTGCTCATTAAAAGTTTTTCCTCCATTTAATACAAAATATTGAAGTATATATTTTGAACAGCAACTACACTTGGGGTAATTTTTGTTGTGATTCCTTTTATATAGTGGCAATTCCTTATAGTTACAGTTATTGAAATTAAAATGAAGTTGACGATGACTAATATACATATTATTACATTAAAGTCAAACCACAATGACTAAAGGTAAGGTGCTTTTTTCTGGAAATACTCTACTCTAAAATTAGAACTTAAATAATAAAAACAAGTAAAAGTACGAGTAAAGTATGGATTAGTAACCATGAAATTATCGGAGAAATATTTTAAATAAATGCGTATGATATTAATACCGATTTATGTATTTGTAGGAGTAATATTGAGTGTGTAAGAGTACGTAATAATATTGGTAGGTGTAGAGGTACGTATATTATTATTAGATGAAACTAGACCATGTTTATTAAATTGTGTATGAGCGTTTAGTTATTATTATGACTATTATGATAATAACCTTAGATGATGGTGTAGGCTTAACTTATTTTAATGGTTCAACCCAATATTTGTAGTTTTACTTGTTCTCAGATTATTTATGGATATTTGTTGATATATATATATGTACATTGTGTGTGTGTATATGTGTGTGTAATGTTAATGTGCGTGTTTGTTAAAGTATATTAAATTGTTTGCGTGTGTGTGTATTTTTCTGTTATAATACCAACATTATCTTTTAATTGAATCGTCAGATGTGTTGGTTTTAGTGTACATTATACCAAAAGCTATTATTTCAAAAACAAATAACAACAATAGAAACTTTTGATAAAATATTTAAAATATGGTTCCTTGTGAGCCCAAGGATGTATGTATATATGTGTGTGTGATTTCTGTATGCGTGTGTAATATAAAAGATATTGACTTTTTGTTTAACTAAATAATGCAAAAACCTTTTGTTTTACCTTAGTTTATCCATTATTAGTTCCTTAATGAAGTTTGTGTTTAAAAATTATGTACTCTACGATATTATTTTAATTTTAATTTTTTTTAAAGAGGTGTGGAAATCTTATCTTGTTTTATTATATAAAAAAAAACATTAATTTATAATTTATGTTGAATATTAAGAAATGAATTGCAAAAAAATTTTAATTGAAAATATCTATGAAAATATTAATTATTTTTGTTCAGAAAATAAGAAAAAACAATAACTGTTGTTGTTATTTTAATTAAATATTTCTTTAAGTTGAAGTTAGAATTTCAGCAAATTTTTACGATTTTTTGAAGTTAGAAATTAAATCAAAGCTGTTTTTTAAGCAAACAAATTTATATGTTTAAAAAAATGTTTTAAACAATTTTAAATTGATGTAAAGAATGCTAAAAATATAAATATTTTTTGGAGCTATAGTTTCATTATTTACAATCATTTTTGTTCAGACTATAATTAATTATATATACATACCATAACTACTAATGCAAATTTTTAGAAATAGATTGATACAAAAATAGACTATCAATAAATCTTTGATGTGATATAACAAAAGATTTTTTATGGAATTATAAATAGCACTTTTGAAATCAATAAAGGATTTTTAAAAAATCATAGCTTCCATTTTTATAATTTTTCATTAAAATTTTCCTTACAGTGTTAGCAGCAACATGTAAAAATTTTATAATGGGACCACGAGCGATGCTGAGAAAATTAACATTTAGTAAAAAACAAAATCATTTATTTCAGTAATAATTTGAAATTTTCTAATGTTTTTTAAAAGAAACAATTTGTATATGCATTAATGATTATATTTTATTAATTTGAAAAATTGTACAAAATAAATATATCTTGGGGGAATAAAACAAATAACTTTAAAAAGTAATCCTTGAGGCCAAATGGAACTATTTTGACAATAAATCGGCGATTTCTAACTGGCTGTGTCTATTGATTACGAATATCTTAGTTGCTCCAGGAAATATATTTATGAGTTTCTGTTTTAGTTTTGGGAAGTTGTAAAATTTCACGATTTTTCTTTACCTATTGATATTTTGAAAATCTTAAAAAATCATAAAAATATGTAATTTTAAAAAACAATATCTCGGAGACCATTTAAAATATAAAGACAAATCAAATTGCGTTTTAATTGTATTGTTGATGACTTCATCTAAAATATTTGGAAAATTATTCAAATTTCGAAAAAAATGCACTTTAATGCCAATGAATATTTTAGATATAGTATTCGTTGAATATGCGTCATATCATATTTATGTTTTTTGTTGGAAATATTTCTGTAACTAGTGAACCGTTAGAGGTATCTAAACAAAATTTCACATGGTCAGAGTTCAGTTTTTTTTCGAGAATTTATTTGTAAATTCGCCAAAAATTCATTTACATTTTGAGAGAAAAAAAAAAAAATTATATATAGATAGTCCTTATAAACCTCTACAAAAATATGCTTAAATATATGGGTTATGTCTTTGAGTTTAAGACAGGGGTTCCCAACTCCTCATGCTTCCTTTTAGAAAATTTTGATTTTTCGCGGAACCCTTGGCACATTTTGATTTTTAGTGTAGCAGAAATGAAAAACATTAAAAACTCGAAAGATGTTTATTTTAAATAAAATTGCGGTACAAAAAATCATTTATTTGTTAAATATAAACACAGTGAATCTTTTACAGTTAATAAGCAATTAAAAAATATTAATAACATTCTTTAATTTATAAACCTTTTATCAATAAATTGTTTGGAAATTTGATAAATTTTTAAATTGTAGTTATGAATAAGGTATGGAAAAAAATTTCTGAATATAAATACAAATTTGGATTTTATGAACTGTAGGGCAGAAAAACTACGAGTAGTTTCGCATACATATGCAAATACAAACTATAGCAAATCTTATAACGCTTCGTTTCCAAATATCGCGTACACTTTTAATATTTTAACCAAAAATTTTTAACAAAAATTGATTCAAAGTCAGCTTTGGCACACGTTTTCTGTAAATATTTTGTAAAGATCTTAATTTTTGAATAAAAGGAAAATGTCTACTTCTGTCTTTAATTCGTATAATCTCTTCAGCATATTTCTCTTAGAAATACAACGGACATCGGTACGAAATAGTAATTTCTTATGTTCTGCATTTAAGTCGACACATATGACTTTAAGAATTCTATTTCTTAAGGTACAAGCTTTTATAAAATTTATTTCGTTAATAGTAAGTTATTAAAATCTATTCAATATTCCTTGAAATTTACGAACCATAGATTCATAAAAATTTTTATTTGTATTTCAAAAACTAAAAAGGAATAATGAAATAAAATATCAAGTTTAAAAAATATAGTTAAAAAGTTATTTCTAACATGATTGTATAAAATTTGATTGGCACTTATCAACTAAAATTTTTATCTATTAATATCTTATACATAATTTCGAATTTTTCAACAAAAAAAAAAAAAAAAAAAAAAATTCAGACCATGGCCCGAGAAATTTAAAATTTGGATCTTAAGCATATTTTGAAAAGTTATATTAATATTTGGATCTAAATAAAATTTAAATGAGTGGAGGTATTCCAATGAAATTTTGGCAAAGTACGGGCAGACTTGTTTTAAAATTAGGGAATTAAGAAAACTCTCACTTGAATGTATAAAAATACCCAAAATGTCAGTCCGTGGAAAATTAGTTTCAAAAATTTACTTTTTCCATTAAAGTGATCACCCAGCCGTTGTTAAAGG
This sequence comes from Protocalliphora azurea, assembly GCA_932274085.1. NCBI lineage: Eukaryota > Metazoa > Arthropoda > Insecta > Diptera > Calliphoridae > Protocalliphora > Protocalliphora azurea. The sequence goes on from OW026519.1 coordinate 3,889,403, forward strand.
CGTGGCTCAGAAAATATTTTTTGTGTGATTCACCAAAATATACTGGAGGTATTTAGCCAGTATATTTTTTTTTGTTGATCTCGGCTTTGACATTTGAGAGTTTTAAAAAAAATTAAAAAACCTTTTAAAAACTGACAAAGTTTGAATAGAGCATGGGGGAAACCGTTCATTTTATAATTGAATTTGAATATTTTACACACCTTTGCGTTAAGATTTCTTTTGAAACCATTGCAAAAATTCTATAGTCTGGAACAAAAATATATTTTAGAAATAGAAGAATATTACCACCTTTCGGAAAATAACCCTAAAACTATGAATTTTTTCAAAGTGTCAATTTCAGATTAATATAATTTTTTAACGGATTGATATATTTACACGATTCTTGCAGCAATATTATTTATTATTTTGGAAGAAATCTGGTTGATTCAAATTAAGGACCCAAGTTAGAAAAAAACTTAAAAAAATTTTGCTAAATTTCCTAAACATCTCTTAAACTACATACGAAAGCATATTTTTTGTAGATATTTGTAAGGACTATCTATATATACAATTTTTTTCTGTCAAATCATAAATGAATTTTTGACAAAATTTTAGAAAAATTACATACCCGAATTGGCCAACTTTGGAAATCTATCGCCGTGACTAGCTACGGACCTGTGTTCCTCCTCACAGATCTGACCATGTGAAATTTTATTTAGATATCTCCAGCGGATCACAAGTTACAAAATTGCTTCCAAACAAAAGTGTTTTGATACCATTTTGAGACCATATTTTTAGAAAGTATGGAATTCTTTGATTACAGTGGAAATCCAAATTTTTGGGGACATGCATTTATTATGTATGATATTAATTTTAGAAAAATCTATTATCGTACCTTCATGCACTTAACAAAAATGTAAAATTAATACTTCAGCATTCACCCATGGTCCCACTCTAAAATTTTTTTATATGTTGTTGTCAACACGTAAAGAAAACTTTTGAAGAAAAATTATAAAAATGAAAGATATGATTTTTTAAATATACTTAATACAAGGATAAATATTGATCTCATTACACTTTTCTTTTAAAAAATTACATATTTACAAAAATAATTAGAAACTAGATTTATTAGACATCAAAGTTTGTTTAAATCGCATAAATAGATCCGAAGATATATGGATTGAAATTTAATGTATTTAAAAAAAAAATTCTAAAAAAGTGAACTTTGAACCGTGACAAAAACTAAACTACAACGAATTTAAAAATTTCGAAGAACTTCAAATTTTGTTTTGAAATAATGAGTATGTATATCGAATTTCATCGAAATCGGAAATGGTGAGGTTCGTTGAGTGTTCGAAAATGTTTGTTTCCTCTCATACATTTTTCATTTTTGACCCAGAAAAGAAGAAAAATTTTAAAATGTTTAAAATGTTGCTGTTTTTTGAATTAATAAATTTTAGTGAGCTACAAGATCTTTAGTATAAGAATTGCCCTCAAAATGTATTTTTTTTCGGAATATCTCAAAAATTGGAGGGTGTTTCCAATTTTTTGAAAATTTGTTATGTGATTTCCTCTATAAATTCTATAACGAACGTTAGGTTGTTTTTCATGTTTAAATAAAATGTGTCAGTTTGTAACATCGTATTATTAATCAAAAACTATAATACAGACAATATTCCGGTGCAGTTGGTTTATAACTCAATTAATAAGTTATTTGTTTTTAATAAATTAAATTGCTATTTACAGATTTATTTCAATGACTTGGCCAATATGAAATTGTATTTATATTTATAAATATGAATATCAAACTAGATATGAAGTAAATTTTAAAATGTATTTAATATTTATAAGTTAATTTGTTTGTACTGACGTGTAAGACAAGATATAAAATAAGTTTTGTGTACATAATTATACAAACTATATATAATAGCCAATATAAATTTATAGATAGACACATATACAAATTAATAGACACATATTTTATTAAGAAACGAGCAACAATAGATATATATTTATATACGCATATAAGTTCTAATATGCATATACACATAATGAATATACTCACTTAAAATTTTAACAAAAAAGTTAAATGTTTATTGGCAACCTTTGGGAATGTATAATAATGACCTATGACCTAAAAAAAAACAAGTAACTAACTAATATGGCAAATCAAGTAAAGAACAATAGAATAATAATCTTAATTATAATGATGATGAAGCTGATGTCTTAGATTATGAATATTAAAGTAAATTTCTATACAGATAACTTTAATAAGGAAAATTTCATTTAAATTCATTTCTCCTATGACCAACACCATATAACTGACCTTAACAATTAAATGCGGAATTTCCAAAATATTGCTATTTTAACAAGTAAAATATATGTGGTATGATGTACTCGTACGTATAAAGTGGCTAAGGTAATGAGAGTCAAAACAAAATTTCTCTTCATAATAATATTACAAATAAAAAACATTCTAAAATTCATGAAAATTTATATAATTTATGACTCCCAATGCAGTCATAAACTGTGAATATTCAGCTAAAATATAGATATTTTCACACATTTGTGTATAATACACAGAAACACCCAGGCATATAAATACACAAAAGTATATATATATATATATATATATATATATATATATATATTTCCATACTCAATTCGAAATTTATTCTTAAATAAAACCAATTAAATGTATGAAAATTATAATAAAGCAAATGATAAAGAAATAATAAAAGACATTGTAAATTTATATCTTTATAATGAACCATTAAGAGAGAACGTTAGCTATTTGTTAAGTAGATACTAAAATTTAAAGAAACATTTTAAGTAGTTACTTTATGTTTCTAATTTCTTAAAAGTCATCAATAATTTAAGATGAATATGGCCGTAATCTGCTTTTCCCTTTAGTAGAATTGAGTTGCATTTTATTATACTGTCACAGAAGTGACAAATCTAACTACAATTGTCAACGTTAGTTAATAAACATTAATTAGATATATGAGTATATACGCAGAGAAAAAATATAGTTGTGATGACCATAATCTAAGAGCAACATATTATTATTGAAACATATGATCACAGCGAAATATAGAAATGATTATAAGTAATAATTATTATGATTCCATTTTGCCATATTGTGTCCAATTTTATGGTTTGTTTTTTTATGTTATGTTATGTTTTACATATGATTAAACAATCTTACCACATCATTATTCCATTCTATAAGATTATGATTTTATGTTATTATATTATTATTATATTTTATTATACCACATTGCATATTATGATTCCATTTATTTTATCATATTACTATTTCATTCTATCATATATTAAAATAAAACTTATTAAAAAAAATATTATTTTTATAAATTTTTCATTAAGAATAATAGATAAAAGTGTTATAAAGTTAGTATATAAAAAAAAATAAATATTGTTTTTTAATTAATTATTTTCATTTGAACCACCATATGTGGTTCAAATATAAGATACGTTTTTTTAATTAAACCCTTTAATGGTAGTTAATCAATATCTTTTATTGCTTGAATCACACCGAGTATTACCAAATCTTATCTACTTATATTTGTTCATACATAAACTAAATGAGAATTACAATAAAGTTTGCAAAAAAATTTTATTGTCATAGGAATAATAATATTAATATGGCTTAAAAACAGAATATGACTTAAAAACAAGAAAACAGACTGCAAATATTTAATGGTTGTAGAAGTCATGTTATTTTTCATATTAATAAAATTTTGTTTCTGGTAAAAATATATAAAAACATATAATTTTTACAATCAATCAAGAGACGTCAGAGAAAAAAGAATGAAAATCTCTAATCACTTACTTTTCTAAACAAAATTGGGTTTTTTATATGAAAAATTAAATTGCATTTGATAATCAAATTAGAGGCTCTAGATCATATAGGTTGGAAATCTGCGATCCCGGTTTTTTTTTCTCAAAAAATAGAATTTTTAACGAAAAATTAAAACTGCTTTCTATAAGAAAACTAGAGGCGCTTGAGCGAAAAGAATGGAAATCTCTGATCACTTATTTTTCTCATCCAAAGTCGAATTTTTATATGAAAAATTAATTTTGTATTTTATAAGGAAGTTATAAGCGCTAGAGGAAAAAGAATAAAAAATTGTGATCACCAAAAATCGATTTTTTATACGGAAAATTAAAATTAAATTTTATCAGGATTTGTGATCAATTATTTTTTCCTCCACGATTTGTTTTATGAGAAATTAAAATTGCATTTTATAAGGAAATTAGAAGCGTTAGTCCAAAAAGAACGAAAATCTGTGATACATTTTTTCATACTAAAGTAAATTTTTATGGTTGAAGAACCTAATTCTTGAACTTTCTAAACATTTATGAAATATTTGTTTTCTGAAGTGAAGCCCAAATTGATATTTGGAAATTTTATTTTTATTACTCTGTATGTCACTAAATAATAATATGAAAATGATATTATAATATGGAAATTAAGGAGACTAGAACATATGTATTGATTGATATATTAGTATGTATTTAGTTTTATGAAACCAAAAAAGTTTTTAATGTTTGAAACAAAAATTGGAGCATATTAAAAAAGAAAAACAGGTTGGTATTAACATTTCAAACTAAAATTTTATCTTTATTGGTTTCGGCCCATCCAAGTGATAATTTATATCAAGGGCCAGTCTATAAACGTAAGTATGTTTGTAAAAATATGTATTTCTGGTAAGAATAGAATAAAGTATTTCGCATTATTTACCAAAGTATGCGGAATAAAATAGCTATGCATTTTTATATATAAGAATGTATTAACGGTCTCATATTCAATATTTAATAAGACTATTGAAATTTCTCTTTAGAATTTATATAATAGGTTACAAACTATCAAAAAAAAAAAAAAAAAAAAAAAAAAGAAAGCACATTCTTTACATAGAAAGACGTAATGAATACACGTGTTATATGGTGATGTCTGTTTCATTCACATACATATGTATACATATTACATGTGAAATTATTTCTGTCATAAAAAATAAATCCAATAAAAAATATACTAGAATTTGCAATTTTTTATTTAGGGGTTTAATTTTTAGCAGAATTTCAGTCATAAATATAATTCATGTAATAAAAAAAATTAATTCAAATTCATTTAAAAAATTTCTTATTTTCACTTAATTAATATTATTATTTTGATGTTTGGAGTAAGACCGAAAAAAAAAAAAATAATTGATATAACAAATTTCGTAATTGAAATCCATTTTTATTTTTTTCAGTGTAATATGTCAAAGTTTATGGAGTGTAAGCTTCAACACTAAAATTCTAAAGATTGAATAAAGTAAAGTTCATGGAAAATTTAATTTTTTATTATAAAATGAAATAAAATGTTTAATGTGTCATTTATTGTTCACTCCTAAATGCAATTTTTAATTTTCTTTTTTTTTTGCAAAACCTAATCATAACACCTTTAACACTACTTTGGAAATTCACTTACTTATTAATTAAACCACTTATGAAGTATTATTTTGTATTACTACATGCAATATATGCAATCAAATGGTGGGGCTGGGGGAGGACAAATGTTTGTATATTTTTAGCATGATTTGTTACGGCGACAAACAATAGTCCAAATATGTCAGTATTATATGAAAAATGAATTGGTTGCATCTTGGTTATTGTCGATTTACAAACAGCTAGTTGTTGTCGTTATTGTTCTTGTCGTTGTTATTACTGTTATTGTTGAGTATGTTTTTTTGTATTTGTTGTTCTTATTGTTGCTGCCATAGTTTAACAAATGTTAGCATTGATAGAAATGCTGCTGCATTTGACATTGTAACAACTAAAACCCAAACAATATGTAGTTCAAATTAAAACAACGGCAACAATAAAAACAACAAAGTCAAATACACAAAATAACCCTTACAACATATGACCACTTTACAGTCATAACTATAAGTAATAACCAGACAAATATCAACACCATCTAGCAAATAAGCAATAAACAAAAATACACTAACAAACTAACTGCTATATAAAATATCAACTGTATATATATATGTATATATATATATATATATATATATATGTATGTGTGAAAATGCGAAAGAGATGGAAAGATCGAAACATGAACAATCACTTTTACTAATATATGCATTTTCATTTTTGAAAGACTATTGCCGATAGTATCAAATTCATTTTTGCAATGACAAGAAAATATTTCAACATAAATTTCTATTATTCCAAAATCCTCTTTTATATTTATGTAGTCTGTATTTAAGACCAACATTTACTTCTATTCTTCTTCTTCCACGTTTACACATAGCAACACATACATACATATATACATACATACATAAATACATATATATATATATACGTACATACATATATGTAAATAGAATTCACTTTTTTCTAATTGTCAATTGTCATATGATGTCAACTTTAATTAGATCAGAGCATTGTGAATTGTAAGTAAGTTTGCAAAATCCATACAATTGTAAAACTGTAAGATCAAAATTATACACAAATATTCACACATCAATGAATACATGTAAACTTACATACATGTATACCTGAATGAGCAGTGTGTTTATATTTAAACGTACCTATGTATGAACAGTTTATAAAATCCGGGTAGAAATGTATATTTGATAAATTTTACATGATTTTCCATAAAAGCCAGTTGAATATGTTGGTCATAAATGTATATTTAGGTATATGTATGTATTTGTGAATGGTACAAACATATACAAACATATAGTACGTTCAGCAAAAATATTTTGTATTAAAGAAAATATTTGATTTAGACTCAAAAATACAGGTTAAATGATAATAAATATTTTGTTTCTAAATTTTCGTTTGGTTTTTGTTTTTTGTGTTTTAAGTTTTTTTTTTTTTTTTTGTTAAATTAACAATTTTTGTAATATTGGGCGTTTGATGAGATTGAAATTCTTTGCTAATATTACTATTTATTTTTAATTTGCATTGGTTTCGTAAAACTGTATTTTACTTTTAATTTTTGTAAAATTTGGTGTCTATTAACCTTTTAAGCCGATCAAAGGGGATCTATGGTATATTTCATCTAAGTTTCAATGAGTACACCCTGTATGTGTCTGAGTGTTTTAGTTATTAATTAAGTACATATGTACATATGTATGTACGTACATATGTAAGGTACATTCTAAAATTCCTGAAGTTTTAAATACTGCAGTTGTCAACCTTTTACTGGCAACGTCTCTACTACTACAATGTACAGTGGTTCCAAAACCCTTTTTTTGCAAATAATTCTGATACTTGTGATCCATTAAAGATATCTATACAAAATTTCACGTGACTAGAGCTGAAGTGTTTTCGAGTTGATTCGGAGAGCACAGATCCCTAGGAGGCCATGAAGCATTAGGTGGACCTCTAAAGTTTGTTACCTCGAGTATATTAATTTTTTTTTTTTAAATAGCCAAAAATTCATTTATGATTTAAATCTCTCTTCACTTTAGATGATATTAAGGAAGGAAAATTTTATTTTTGGCCTCATTTTTTTTTAATTTTAAACTTGACGGGCTTATTTTTGATCTTAAAACTTTTTTCGAATGTCTGCTACATTCTAAAATTCTAAATAATATCGCTATAAATACTTTATAAATATATTGATCCATTAAAAATATATATTAATCTCAATTTAAAACTATATGAAAAATTTCACATTTTTCAATATTTCGTTCTGCTGGAATTTTTTTTCTCTCAATCAGATATTTGTTATCGTCAATGTTCCGTGAATTATTTCTTTCGTTCAAAACTGAAATGTTCATTCAGTTATAAGCGTATTTTCTTTATACAATTGGAAGACGCATGATTACGATTTTTGGATAAGGGAACACATTACGAAGGAAATTTTATTGGTGATATGGTGAATATTATTATAACGTTTAAAATATATACATATATTTCTTAGTCTATGGCATTAATTGCACCTTATGACAAAGTTTCACATATGAAAAAATCGATATATGTATTAAGTCAGAGACCGTTCATGATGAAATTTTGTACCTAGTTTTTTCCATGATGTTAATTTTTTTTCTTAAAAAGGACTCCAAAATTTCGAAAAATGCAAAATTTTTAAGAATATTATAAAATATTTACCAAGATTACATTGACGCAATATGTATGTCAGATGAAAGTTGCAAATCCCAGAAATATATTTTTTTTTGTTTAAATGTTTCAGTGCAAAAGGTAAAGAAAATATCCTTTTAATGGACACATTTGGCCACATTGACCAGTAAATGTTTTCAAAACCTCACAAACTAAATTTAGGAATTCCAATTACAGGTATTAGTAGTACTGATCTATAGAGTTCATTTTGTTTATAGTGGTATTTCTGGCGATGGATGTGGCAATATTCTATGCGATGGACAAATTTGGCCACATTGACCAGAATCCCTTACAGATTTCATATATGACCGAAGCTAATATTTTATTTTTTTTTTAATTTCGCGAACTCAATTCTGGAATTCCAGTTACAGATGTTAGTAGCACTGACTCCAAAGTTCATTTTCCATATGGTAGTATTCCATTCAATGGACCCATCTTTCCTAGAACTCTTTATTTATTTATTTTATCAGATTTTTTTTTGTTTGTTTGGTCTGTATACATTTTTAAAAATTCTTTTGATAAACGTTTTATAATGTTTTTTATTTTATATTTTTATAGATCTTTACATCAAAACATATTTATCGTCACGCACATATATCTACTCGCACAATGAAATTGGAGAAAAGTAGAATGAAACTAGGTACAATGATGAAATTTTGTTTATATGTATACGTTGACCGTATGTTTACAAAAAATTTTTAAATTTTTTAAAAATCTTAATATTTTTCCTGTATTGGATCAATAAATTACGAAAAATACCCTCCTTTAAGTATAAAGATTTATATGAGTACATATCATATCTATTGAAACACACAAGGATATATTAATTATGGTATTTTTTGCAAAAATTATTTACGTTTTTATAATCAGTGCTGCCATAGTGTTTTTTTTGATATAATAAAAATTTTAAATTTGTTTGTATGCAATTTGTTTTATTTAAGGAGGACTTATTATTAAATTTATATTACTTATTTCTGCAAAATACAGTGTAGATATGTATTACAAAAGTTCACGGATGTGTTAGTTTTCCGAATGATTAAATCATTAAAAAATAATGCGCGCAATTTTCTTTTGATGCGAAATTACTGGTTACATAATAGTTATTAATACTGTTATTTTGATTTGTTACTGTTACTGCAGGATTGGTTGGAATTAAAAGTTTGATCATGTGGTTTTCATTTGTATTTTCCTTGCTATTTTTTCCAATAAAATCGCAATTATTCTTGATTATTTTGAAAAGACATCCTAAAGTATCGTTATCTGTAATACTCCTTAACTTTCTTATTTTTAATAGATAAATCAAAAAACTTGAAATAGAAAACACATATAATTTAATATGGGCTGTATAGAAAACATTTTAAAATAATTTGATCGAATTTTTTGCGATTTTTTTTTCACAAACCATTTTTTGTTACTTAAAGTTATAAAAATATTTGAAAAATTCTTCGACTTTAGATTCATCTTATTTTATTCAAACTAATTGCACAATAAAAAATGCGACACATCTTGAATGCCGATGGTCTTAGCTATGATTAGATGTAAATTTGATTATCAAATTTTAAAACAAATTTTTGTACCTTCTTACACTACACAGTTCACTGTGACACATTCAAATTTTATTTCAGTCCAAATATTAACATTATTTCTCTAATTTTAATATTTTTCGTTTCATGGTACAAAGAAATTGGATCACATTTTATTTGACTAACATTTTTTTTGTTGGTCCTAACTTTACCTTTATAGTTAAAGGTTTAAGTTAAAAATTTCCAATTTATGGAATTACAATGATACCAAAACATGAAAATTTATATATGTATAAAAATAAATTACCGGTGACTTTTAATGCAAAAAGTATTGATGAATAGTAATTTTTAAAACGTATAGTGAGTAAATTAAATTATGAGTTTCTAAAATCTGCAGGGTATTTACCAGTGTTGTCAGGAGGTGAGAAAAAAGAGAAAAAATTGAATCTTAAAAAGGTCAAAAAAGGCTAAATATCCAAAAAAATAAAGCCAGAAAAAACCTAATATTTTTCAATTTAAAAACTCATTTCTTCTCGTTCTCATTAGTTTTTGATTTTTTTTTGAAACATAAAAAATTTCGATACAAATTGAGTTATATTAGCTTTTAAAATTACCTTCATATGGAAATTGACTCAATGTTTTAAAATTATTTTTTCATAATTTTTCCTCTTTGCAAATTTTTTGGGTGATTTTTCGCTTTTATTAAATTATATTAATGAATAGTTTTCATTGTTAATGAAACATAATATATATATATATATATATATAATTGATTTGATAATTCTATGAAATTAGTTTAGTAGCAAAATAAAAAGGTTAGATTAACCTTAAAAAGGCTAAAATGGCAACACTTTGTACATGTTTGCATACGACCATATGGTCATGTATTTGTGTGCGTGCCTTGTGTGCGTATATTTGTAAATACGAATTATATGTCAATATTTGTTAGTTACTTTTCCTTCTGTCTTTTGGCTACAATTTATCACTACATTGGCCTGTAGTTAAAATTCTTTACATTATTTTCTTTGTACTTCTTTTTTGTTTCCTTGTATTTATCCTGAGTTTTTGTGCTGAGCTTTATTATTATTAAATATTGATCATTATTGATTTATAAATGAAAGAATGAATGCAAAAAGACATTTAACTTATGGTTTAAAGGAAGAAAATTTGACAATGCGAAGATTGTTAAGGAAATTGGGTCATACTTTTATTCTTATCAAAGGCAAGTAAGTATGTATTTAGTTCAATCTTACGAATATATTTGTTGTTAAATACTTATAATGTTTGGTAAAGTTTCAAACTAGAAATCAATTAGAATAAGTCTTTGAATGATAGAAATTTGTTATAAAGATATAAGTGAATTCCTAAAGTTTGAAAATGGAATAGATTATATGTATGATATATAAAATATTTAAATATTTAATTTATTTTATTTAAAAACATTTCTAAGTTTAAATAATTTAATTTGAATATTAGAAATACTTTTAAAGATAAATGTTATTTAATAGTGATTTATTGCAACATTATTAATCATAATGAAATTTAAAATATGCAATAAAAATATATTAATAATATTCCTTTCTCATACCATATTGTGGGTTTTATTATAAAAAGGAAAAAAAGATATTATAGTCATAATAATATTTCCTTTAAATATTTAAACAATTTGATAATGGCATAACACCCCTAGATTTATTTAATTCATAGAAACTTATAAAATACTTCTCCGTTGAATATATTTATATTATAAAATTTGTATGTTTTTGTTATATTCCTAGCAATTGGTATTTACTTTTTCTGTAATTTATATTTTTGGGGAAAAAAATTTATATTAGGGTGGTACACTTTGCAGACTGGAAAACTTACAGTCTCAATTTTAACAACATAAATTAAACTTTGAACTTTTTTTTACGAAAAATTCAGACGTAGTAAGAAAAGAATTAAAAATTATAAAAAACTTTTATACTTTGATCCAGTTGATTGAATTTAGGTGCTACTCAATTATTCACATATGCAATATTCTTATTATTTTATAATAACTCTATAAGAAATTGGATAAAAATGTATGCGTATATGAAGAAATTGTAAATCTATCAATCATTTTATTAAATATCTAAACCTTAGTAAATATTTAGAGAATGCAAAAAAAAAAAAAAAAAAAAAAAAATAAAAAATAAAAAAGTAGACAACAAGAAGTATCTTTATGTATTTAGTATCAAATAAAATTCAAATAATTTTTAAACCATTAAACTTTAGAAAAACTGAAGTTTGGTATTAAGGAAACAATGTAAAAAATAATAGCAACTACAAGGAATTCAACAATATTAAAAAATATATAGAAAATCAGCATATACTCACAGTGGGCATGAGTAGGTAAAATAATTCTAACTAAAAACAATACTGCCGAGATGAATGATGTAAGCGACTATATTTACGACATTAAGTGAGCTATGTGGATAATGCATATATCACTGGATAGGTATATAAGAGTATGTTTACTTTTATGTTATGTTTACATTTTTTACATACTTAAAAGTAAAAAGGAGTTTATTAAAAAATAAATAAATAAAATTATAATAATGTTAGTATTTATAATTTCTAAGAAAATTTTGCTTAGATTTTTTGAATCATATAAAAATGTCTTTATTATTCATTCATGAAGCGTTGTCTTTTGCAATATGTGAAAAAAGTATTTTATTATCATTATTATTATTTTGTAAAAAACAGCAATTTTTTACACACATTTTAAAGCCTTGACTTTGATAATTTTTCACGGCTATATGAATTGAGATAATTTAAAAAAAATTCTCAATACGTTATTCTGGAAGGCATTGGAATTGTTTGGATATTTAAAAAAATTTCACACCTATATTTTGAAAACTGTTTGATAGAAACCATGAAAAGTCAAGCCAAAAATCTAATATTATAAATTCAATCGCAAATATCTTTTTAACCATAAAAGGTTTAGGTAAGTACATATGTTTTTTCACCTTATGATTCTCTTTGCAAGCTTTTTTTTTTAATCTTTTAAATTGGTCTTAATTTGTAGAAGTTACGATTTTCTGAAAAATGTTCATACTCGACATGGTCAAATTTGATACCTTGTAGCTTATCTCGCATTATTACAGGGTCACTACAAGATGGTTTTCCTCAAAGCTTGGATACTTTTCTATAACTCTCCCGCACATTTTAATAAGATACGACCAGTACTTTAGAAGATAAAGATTTCTTACCAAAATGTTTTCGATCGGCCCCACTGTGTGCCGCAGGGTTTAGAAAGACTATTACCATTTCCTAAGAATTTTTTTTTGGGATTTTGATGTAGGTAAGATAACTCAAAATTAATGAGCTGAGTTTTCTTAAGTTTCTGCAAAAAATATCCAAATTAGGTTCCCACGATGTACTAAGATGTCTTCCTTTATATTCAAGTTTGTACAACAAAATTAGTAAATGTTGTTTTCTTTGTAACAGCCTTAAAATTAAAACAATTACCAGAACAGAGTACTAAAGACAAATTTTGAAAATATATTTAATATTTTTCTGCCATATTCACCTTATCAATACATATAGTGTGAGTAGTCACCCTATAAAATTTATATCAACAGTATACTCTAATGTACAAACATCTATACTTAGTTACATAGATCTATTATAAATTTTGCAATTAAATAAACAAGTAAAACCTTTGAAAATATTTTTTTTGTTCTACTGTCCAATAGAATGTTTGCGTTTAGCTTGTTTCTACTTACCGATACATCAGTAACAAAATAACAGCAATATTAAAAGAACAGTAAAAAGTATTATGCACTTAAAAAGGATGTAAGTTGATTTTTTATACAAGCTTTAGTGACAACAAAAACCTCAGTGACAAAATATAATAAAACGAAATCTATAAAATGCCAATATTTGTCTTTAAACTTTTTTCCTACACTATTTTGGAGCATAATTTATCATTTGGCATAGAATAGTTTTTGTTTTCTATATCCTTATCCACATACACTAATAACAACACACATTTAAACAAATTCCTCACATATGTTGATACAAGAACTCTTACTTACACCAACGACTTATATGTAAACTAAAAAAAAGTAGCTGTGTAGTGTAGTTGTGTTTGTAGTGGTAGTAGTATGTAAAAACTTTTATGGTGAACAAATTGTATAAAAGTCAAAGTAAAGATTAAAGATAAAATTATTTCAAGAAAAAAGTAAAATATATGTACATGTACAATATCTACGTTTTGTATGTTTAAAATATTTTTGATCGTTGTATGTTGTACGTAAGAATAAAAAAACAATATTATTCTTTTTTTTTGTAAAAACGGCTATCCAATATCGATATCGTTATAGACATATGCATTTACATACATACATTTTTGCCAGAACGTAATGTTGTTAAAGGAAAAAGGATAACAAAAGGAATGTGCATGTGCTTGCACATTTCATATATCAGATTTTTCAAGTATAAATGAATGAAACTTTTACACAGATAGTAGTAGTAATAGTATGTAGTAGTAGTAGTAGTATATGTGTGTAAGATCATAAAGAAAATGGGTAACAAATTGCAACAAAAACATGACCATATGTACTAACAATGAAACAAATGAGAAAAAGGCGAAATATTCTATGCAACAAAAACAGAAGAAATTGTAATACGATATAAACAGTTTTTGTTGGTTCAAAAATACAGGGTTACATTGAAATAAATTAAGGAAAGTCAAAGAAGAATTTAAAGATTTTTTTTTGGAGAAGTCTTGTATTTTTTGAATTTTTGTATTTCTACTACAATTGATATACTAACCTCGTATTTATTTTATAAAAACATGAAAAGCATACAATACAAACATACATACAGTCAAATATTTCTATTATTTGTATGTAACTAAGTATCTAAGTTTGTAGACAATATAGAAAATACAGTACATCTAGAAATTGTTTTTACAATGATCAAAAATTGATTACTTTATTTTATAAAATTGGCAAATGTTTTATAACATTGTAATTTTTTTTATTACATTTTGTTTTATGTCTATTTCTGAGTTTTACCAAAAAAATATTTACTATGATTTTAATTAAGAAAAGAAAAGCCCCGTATACCCTTTAATCAACCTGTCAAGAAATTGTTTTTACATATGCGTTTTTGTTGCTATTTGAAATAATTCTTATAATTTTGAAATGTATTTATTTTTTTTCATACTTCAGTGTTTTGCTTATAATCATGTAATAATAAAAATTTGCATTCTAGTCTATGATATATATCACAAATAATTATATATTCACAAATGATTACTGCAAAGAATAAACACCATTGGGGATTATTTTAACCCCCAAATCGGAAAAAGCATCAAAGATATTACGTAAATGTATTCCTTATTAATATCGTATTAAATCGCTGAAACATAAGGAAACCTTGGAGCGTAAGTCTAGTAGTAGCCATATGCATAAAATGTTCGGCAGAATTGAACTTAGAAAAATAAAGGAAATTTTGCAAATATCCACCAGGGTACTTGTTAAAGGACCCCGGGAACGCTGAACGAATTCAAATACAGGTTGAAAGCTATGAGAAAAAAAAGACACTCTTATTGTGGCAAAATGTTGAAAAATTGTTGTCATTCGCTATGATTCGCCCTGACAAACCTAAAAATTTCTGGAGCGAATTTATATTTTGTGGGAAAGCTAAAATTATTTTGTAGTATAATTTAATCCAGAGAGAGTATGGCGGAAACCTTCAAAATTATAGACCTTTAGAATTAGAAAAGAAATATTCATGTATTCATACTTAAAATTTACCCTATAAACAATTGGAAGATATCTTCCTGGAAAAAATTTACGCAATATCTTCGTTTTATTATTTGGACGAAAATCATCAAAGCAATATTTTTTAATATTGCATTTTTATCAGTTTAAAGAAAATTAGACATTAAACAACAAAAATATATAAAATTTAAAATTTTTTTATTATTTTCATCATCAAAATATCGTCCTTTTTCAGTAAGGTGATCATCACCTCCGCAAAAATGGATGGCATCCTTCTAAGATCATCTTGAAGAAATGAATGCAATACTTTTATTTTTCAGTTGTCGAAAAATTGTTCAAAAATGAAAAAATATTGAAGAAATCTGTTTGTCTTTTAGCAAAAAAATGGATATTTTATGTGAGCGTTTCAGTTTTTGTACTTTATGATGTTAAGTTTTCTATGCATACACGCTTTACAAGATGTAAAAGATTTCATTATTATATTATTTCCTATATATTTATTACATCTTCCAGAAGATTATCTGGCGGTATCTTATTTTCTTCACCTAGATGGTTATCTAGCAATATTGACCTCTTTTTTTCCAGGCGTATTGATTTCTTATTGCTCAGATGTATTGCCTGTAATGCATAATCTTTCACTATGAGGAAACTTCAGCAATACGAATATGATTATTGCGGCAATAAAATTTTTCTTCCAAGCTGTACGAATTAGTATTATTTTGATTGTAGGGTATACTTAAATGCAGACAAGTATAAAGGTATTTTGTATTTGTATTTTCTTCAAAGTTGTTGGAAATTCAGTATTTTTATAAAATATGATAGATGCACAACAATATTTGAAGGCGCTAAAAGCTCATTTAATAAAAAGTGATAACAAAGCTGAGTTTATGAATGGCAACAAGCCAAAATTCAAGTTATGTTGAAATAATGACAACATGCGCATATAAGCAAAGGGTTATAATTCGGCTATTGTTTAATTGAAAAAAGTGTTGAATATCCAAGTAAAGAGTACAAACTTGAACCCCGCATTAAATTTGTGCACACATTTATGAGGAAGAAATTGGCTAAGAGGTCTTACAAGTCCATAGTTAACTAAAAACGCAATATTGCTGGAATGTCTACATGATTATGACATTAATTGATTTGATGAAAAAGATTCCTTAAGCAGTTATACATGCCAACAGTTGTCATAATAAGCTTTAAAACGCACAGTTTTGTGATTTTCTTTAGCCGTTTTATAAATGTAAAAGGATTTCTTTTTAATAGTTAAAATCTTTATGTTATTATTTTTTCTTTATGTTATATATTAAAGAATATATTAGTTAACATATTCATATTAAAAAATATTACATTAGCTGAACATTATATAGTTTTTTAAAGTTGAACTATGGAAAAATCAATGTAAAAAATTTCTTGACATACTGTATGAGAAGTTATATATCGTAACATAATAATAATGTTTGTTTACTGCCACCAGAGTGTTGCATGTACATATGTATGTGTAATGTATAGCTGATGTTTGAGTAAGTATGCATATGGACATGAGCATGCATGTTGCAACAGAGTGATACTTACACCCATTTTTTAACGTGCTGTTGTTCTTACTACAACTTTTCTTTTCTTTTTTTGCATTTTGGTATCACAGCAACAAACATCATCGATATTGTATCGATTTTTTATAAAAAAAGAATTGAGGAAATTGCAACACGCAATCTATTCGCTTTAAGAAAAAAAAAAAAACTAGAAATACTGAAACAAATGTAAGAATTTCTCATTTCTAGTCCAATGCTTGATGTTGCATACAAAATTTTTGAAATAGAACACGTGTCTTGTTGACTTTAATATGCTTCACTTTTTTTGTTTTTTTGCATGTGTTGTTGTTTCTATTTGTCTTTTCGAATATGGTGTATGTTTCGCCTTTGATGGCTTTATATGAAAATATATTAAAAAGAAGAAAATATGTTTTTTAGACATATTTAAAATTGCCATACGTAGCAGAAAAATAATAGAAATCTAAAAGCTTTTGTTTTACTTATTTCTATTGGGAGCAAGAAAAAAGATGATATTTGTTGACGATATTATTTTTAAATATTTTTAGTTTAAAATTATTAAAATAAAATTTTAAAATATTTCATTACAAACTATTCAAATGTAAGATGTATTAGAGGGTGGTCCGTAGTGCTTTTGGTCAATTTTGAAACGCTATAAAATGACAAGATTTTTTTACTACGGACAAACTAATGAGACAAAATTAAAGGTGTTTAACTATACTTTACACCAAAATAAAAACTAATGTTGAGTTTTTATACACCTTGAAATAATTTTCGATTTTGTCTCATAACTCCACTTTTTCATTTTAGCACTGTATGCCACATAGAGGTTTCCAGTTAAATTCAAAATGTTTGTACAACATTTTTAACTATCGAACAACTGCTAAGCCCTGATTTATGAGGAGAATAAAATGTCTTTAATTGGATAAATTATAGCGAATATATATCTCAACGTCTTTAGTATCAAAACTACATTAATTGAAATTTGGAATCGCATAACCCATTTACTACAATAATTGATCGCCAGACATAGCCAAATAAATTAAGTACTACAATTTTAAATTTAATTGAAGGTGATATCTCTAAATAGCATCATCAAGAAATTATCCGTAATATACCAGAAAATACTCAAATGTAAAAAGATACTAGATTTTTAAATAATTAAAAAAGATGATGTATAAATGTATCTTGAGACTTTACTTGCACTAAATACCAAAAAAAAAAAAAAAAAAAAAAAAAAATGGAACATCACGCTCGGAATAATATCTGTACACCAGGTTTTGCAATACTTTCTAATTTGTTTCTCAATGTTAATTTATGATCATTTATTATTATACAAATGTCTACAGTTTTTAAGATAATTTATTCTTATTTATATTATATTAATCTTATGATTATGTTTCAGTTCAATTTTGTGTAAAAATATTTTGTAATTCTTTATTTCCTAATATTATCGGTGAAAAAATATAAGAAATTCTACATAAATTTGATAAACTTGTGTAATGAATTTGTGAAATATACAATTACTTAGAAATAAATACTCTACTCCATTTGATAGTCATATTTATTGCAAATTTAAAACATATAATTTTTTACCCAAATGTATACGAAGGAAATATAATTGACTCCATTTTAAATTCAACCATAATTTTAACAAAATTTTCTAAATTTATTTTTCTTCTTTCTTCTTTTGTTATACATTAGTAAATACTATTACTACCAGTTTAACATTTTACACAAATATGATTTGGTCTTATATCAGTTAGCCTGTGAAAGTATAATGAAAATATATTTATGAGTTTCTGGATCTTCAAAATGAAAAACAGCACTACGCACCACCCTTTATAAGGCGATATATCGCTTTAATAAGCAATAATTAGTTCATCAGAATTTTAAATCAGTTTATAAAAGTTCATATTCATTTGACTTAATATTCGTTTCTCGTTTGTGTTCATTCTTCATAATAATTTAATGTTTTCTTGTATTATTTTTTCAGTATGTATAAGCATTCCTGCAGTTAATATTATTTAAAAAGTACGAGCACATATGAGAAATTTCAAAAAAATTTGAGTAAAAGTATTTTTATTTTTTTTTTTCTGACAATAAGACACAGTTTCACATTTATTCAAATTAGAACAATGAAAAAACGAAAATAAAATCTTATTAATAGAATTGAAATTTTTCACATTTACTATCGAAAAAAAAAAAAAAAACATTTAGGATTGCTACTTTTAAAAATATTTTAATTTATTATTATTTATATTTAATATCCCATCCATGGTTTCTTGACATGAACGTAAATTCTGTTCTTACAATTTTATTTCACTTATGCAGGCAAATTTTCTATAAAAAAAAAAAAAAATGCGAAATAAAAAAATCATATTTTTGGTTTAATTTTTTATCACCGCATAGTAATATGGTAACAGGTTGTACAATGTATATATTTCCAGTCTTGTCTCCCGACTGGTTAATGATTTGAGTCTAAAATTGTAAATTGCAAGTGAAAAACTAATACGTGCCAAAAACTCAAATTTTCCTCAAAAGTTTCAAATCTGTTTTTTTGTATTTTTTAGCTTTAAATGGCTGTAGTTCCATGAGGTTTTACGTGAATGTCCAAAAATTTTGGGTTCTTTAGTTATTTTGTTAGCTATACTAAAATCAATCAATAGTTTTGCTATTTTTAAAACAAACTGGAATTATAAGACACATAAAGTCGGTTTGAAAGATTTTCGAAACTTGTTCCATATATATTAAACTAGATCCCATACATGAAATATGCAAATTTTCTCTCAAAAGGAATTCAAAGTCTACTACCGAACCGTAGCCGAATCGGTAGTTAGCTGACCGAGAGCCGAAGGATTTATCTCGTAGTACTGCAATAGTACCATCGTATGTAGCTAAGTGAGAGCTGAATAATTTATCTCTTCGAATCGTATTTGGAGTCTGAACCTTTTAGTTATCTGACCGAGAGCCGAAGCATTTATCCCGACGGATACTGCAGTATCATCACTATTAGCCAATTGAGAGCTGAAGAATTTATCTCATCAGACTGTATCTTATCTCATCGTATTGCATTTGTCTCAAAATGCATTTATTTCGCCAGATAGTATTTAGTATTAACATAACCCATACGATTATAGTTAGCCGATTAAGAGATTTATCTCAGCGGATTGCATCCCAGTAGTTAGTTTTAGTAAAAGCATTTGTAAACCCAGTTAGTAAAATAATCGTAAACATCCGGTCGAGAGTAGAAGAATTTGTCTCTTCGGATTTCTTTAACTAACACATTCTAACTGTCAATTAACTTTGCCTATACTGTCATTTTGTATCGCAGTTAGGTATGTCGTATCATGAAGGAACAAAGAAGGCCTTTAAAGGAACTGGAGAGACTGAGTATACTCCAGTTGGAAACAAAACTGCATTACAAAGTAAAAAAAAAAATCTAAAAAAATCAAAATTTTATTTCGATCTAAATATCTCTTAAAGTAAAAGAGATATCCCACTCAGGTAAGCGTATTTTTTAAGAGAATTGTAAGGAGTATCTATATGTAATTTTTTTCAATCAATGAATGAAATTTGGCGAATCAACTAGAATATATCTCAGGATTGACAGTGTGAAATTTCATTCAAATACATCCAATAATTCTAAAGTTACAGAATTATTTCAAAAAAAAAAAAAAAAAAAAAAATGTAAGATACAAATCTAAATTAATTTAAAATTTCTTCATTAACCATTTGTCAAGCCTTGCCTTTTAGAACATGTAAAGAAAAGCATTTCTTTTTGACAAAACTTTGAGGAAATAGTGAAAGAATTCTACTAAATTTGTGTAAAAAATTGCGGTTTTTCATACTAATTTCAGAGTGTTAACTTTGAAAAATTTTCACGGCTGGTCGAATTGAGATAATGAAAAAACTTTTTCCTTATCGTGCCAAGCATGTTTGTCGCCACTCCATATATCCAAGATTTTTACAAATTGCAACTTGTAAAAAACTGATTTTTTTTAATTTTCCCTCTTGTTTTCCAAACTTTGGGGTAGAAAGTCTACTGCATTGAGCATTTAGGGCGCAGCAACGTGATATAGTGCAAAATACGAATAATTACAACAAGTATCAATCCCTGTTTCAAAATTTATATTTAGTTGAGGAGCACACAGACCGCCCAAAAAACAAAACATTTTAAATTTATAACTGCTAAAAGTGTGCGCTATATATATATATCCTAAAGAATAAACGCTCGACCAAAAAGTGCAGAAGAATGGGAAACAGTTATGTAATTTTAAGCTCTTTTTCTAAGCTTTTCAACTTTAAACAACAACTATAGTTATAAAATGAAGCCTATGCTGCTCGAATTTGGCACTTTATTAGTTTCAAGTCTTGTGAGTTCAAATAGAATTACCACAAAACTTATTAAAGTTAGTTTATATCAGATTAAACATTTTTGATAATGTCCCATATGTATGACATTAAATTGAATAACTGAATGACAAATTTTCATTTACTTAGAGTTTGGTTTCATTTAAATTTAACAACAATAATAAATATTATAAGCAATCAGTATTTTGTTTTTGTTTTACCCCCCCCTCCCATGGCGTATGAGTGATGTGGGAAATTAATTTAAAATGTAGGTATATATATTATACGCCACAGTGGTCGTGGCAGAATCACAAAAGTATAAATATAAAAACAAAAATATTATGGATTTCTTTTAATAATATTTTCTTTTCATTTAAAATGGAAAAAATAATAAATTTATGTAAGTAAATATACTTATACATGTATAATATATACGCTATAGAGATGTACAGTAGGGTGGTATTGAGAATAGTAAGGGGCGAAATAATTAAGGAAACTTAAGGTTTGAGGAAGTTTTAATATTTTGTTTATATTAAACAAATTTTAAAAATTTATAAAAGAATGGCTAATTCGCAAAATCGATAGCAAAATGCGAGAAAGTCGGCCGGAAATGCAGTGAGAATTTCACTTATAATAAAATTTTTGCTCCTTGGCCCTTAAAGATTTCAAATATGTGTGCGTGTATTGTTTTTTAACAACAACATTTTTTAAATTTTCATATTTTTTATTTTCAATTTAAATGTTTTTTTTTCTGATAGCCACCATAGATTAACATAGATATGAAGCACCGTTGTCAAAAAACCTAATTCTAAGAATGTGTTATAAAAATTTCGCAGGAAACAAAAATAATTCTTGTACATGTGTCTTTTTAGAATTTTTTTTCGATTTAGTTTTTTTTTTTTAAGCTTCATATTTGTGTCTGTTAATCTATGATAATCACAGTTCTTATGGCTGTCTACATATCAGGTCTTAATTTTGAAAACAATTTGTACGTTATGACTATTTTTCAGTCGTAATATTTTCTCTGAATAGGCATGTAAGTATATATTACTACACTACACTAATATATATTTTTCTGGTATGATCTGGATTGTATATACATATGTATATTTCTTTTTTTGGGTTTATACGATGTGGCTTTTATTTGAATATAATGAAACATTTCACCACAAACAAACGTAAAATAAAACTTACTTAAACTCACATACAACGCACATTGAAAAATAAATTTGCAACAACCATAATAAAAACAACAACAAAACAGCAAAAGTGAAAAATAATCATCGTCATCATTATGACTGTTATAATATGTAGCTAAAAGTGAAGACATTGTAAGCAAATAATATCAACATCTCATTGTATAATAAAAATAATAAAGAAAGAAAAATAGATGAAAATAACAATAAGAAACAAAAAGATTTTTCTTTTTTTTTCTTACCAATACACATACAAATATAATACTTATAAAGGAAACAAAATTTACACACAAACTAAAAAAAAAAACAAAAACAAGAACAAAGAAATATCAAATTTCAATGAATCAAATTCAATTTGTACGATTTTGTTTTTCCATTACATGGTTGTATGCGTTGCAATATTCTTTTTTTGATACTGCTATTGTATTTTTTTTTTCATTTTACTCTTTTAGTAAAAAAGAAAAAAAAAAAATTGAAAAAATCACATTCATTTTGTTTGAACATAGAGTCAACCAAACTACTCACTCTATATAGATTTGTGCCATGGTGAAATGAAACAGGTAGCAACAACAATATGGCGAATTAATAAACTTTTTTATGCATGGAGTGTTGCACTTCAGAGGGTAAGTAAAGAGTTCACTTATATGAAGTTTAACAGTTCTAAGTACTAACAAAAAAAAATCTGCTGATTAAGTCACCTGTTTGAATTCACCTTCACATAGATTGTTTGTTGTTTTGTATGAACATTAAACCATCAATCTACGATTCCCTACAAACAATACAAACACACACATATAAGAAATTGTTTTTATATACATAAGTATGTAAGTGCGAATCTATATACATAGTTTACTGTTGTTCTTGTTTATGGATGGTACTTGTACAATGTGAGTTTCATGTTTTTATATCCGGAGTTTTGATCCCAAATAGTAAAAAGGGCCAACATATACACCAATACATACTAATATAAACACAAATTGTTAAAGTGAAGAAAATAAGTATTTGTTTAAGCAACATGAGAGATACTGTTTGTTAAATTACACTACTTCAGCATACAGTCACTATTCGCAGTGAATTTAGAACAGAAACAAAAAGAAATTTTCCTACTATTTAATACGTATGTACGTGTTTGCATATAATGGTTTTTATATACGTTTATTTGTGTATTTATTAGTATTAAAATAATTGTTTATATGTTATGGATGAGGTTTCATTGCATGGTTGAGAGGATGAATTAGAGTATGTATTTTTGGTACTAATATTAAATATAGTAAATGGTTTTTGATTATTGGATGGTAGACTAAGAATTTTCGTTATTTACTCTTCGTGCCAAGCTGAGAAATTCGACCAGAAAAATCCTTAATATCGATTGATTACATTTAAAGCAAATGGATTTTAAAATTGGAATTAAACAAAATTTCCCCAACGATTATTTTTTAATCTTTTGTTTTCATTTGGTAATAAAATTTGTATTTATATAACAATAATTATTATCAGTTTTGATACCAAAAATAATCGGCTTTAAATTGGTAAATTTAAAAACAATTATTTTTTTATATCTTTGATAGAAAAGTGTCTTTACCCTTTTCTACTTATAAATATACTTTTATAATTATAAATATAATTTGTAAAGCAACACGTAACATTTTTTATTTTATTATTTTTAATTTATCAGAGGCAACTTTTTTATGAAAAAAAGAGTAGAAAACAATATCTTCTAATCGAGAGTGCTGAGTTTGACCCATTTTATATCAAAATTTAAAATTTATCGTAATTGTTCTAAGGTTTGAAAGCTGCGATTAGCAAACCCAAGGCACTTTAGGAAACTGCAATGTATTCTAAATCTATTGTTATACTTTTTTCAAGTCTAGGACAAATGTTTACTTTAGGGACAAAAATAAGAAATTTCTCCAATTTTCATGAGGTCCGCTTTCATAATAAACATACTCTTACTCCACCAAACTACCTGTCCGAAATTTTATATAAATTGGACCAACCACATAGAAATTTCATATTCAATTCTAAATTTAAAAAAAAAATATTTACACTGCATGGATGACTATAAACGCAGTCTACTGTCGGTCTCACTATGGGAAATGCTAGAATACGAGCTTATCAAAAATATTTTTTAAAAATTTTGAAATTTTGAAAAATTTTTAATTTATTGTAAACTAACTAATATAAATGTCTCATAGTATTCACAAAATATATATTATATATTTGAAATAAAAAAATTTTGAATGTAAAGCTAGAACATTGAAGAACTTTGTGTAGATTTTATTTTTAGTCATAATTTTTAAAAATAATAAAATCGCGGTTATAATTCTTATACGGATTATATTCAAGTATTTTGGTTGAAAAATAAATTTTGGTGGAGTGAGTATTTATTGCTCCCTTTATTTACAGCTAATCCATTAGAATTTTAAAATTTTGTTTACGGATATGACCAGGGGATAACCAAACATTGCATCGTGATTACACAATTGATTTCTGAGTTGTCAATAAAAATGACTTGATATCTACGCATTTTTTGTATTAAATATTTCATGTTTTTAATTAAAGCGGAGTTACTTAAAAAAACTTATTTACATTAAAATATTTTATTAATATCTTAGAATCCTGTTAATACCTTACAATAAAAATGTGTGTGCAGCTGGAGAAGATAATATTAAATAATACACCATTTACCACAGCTCATTATAATATTACATGGTGGCCATATTATGCCCTGCCTTTCTCGAAAATTAACCTTTAACCCCAAATAGTTTTATATTATCATGGTTTAAATCAATTTAAATTTTTATATTAATTCCTTAAGCCAAGGGCTTTAATTCTCAAAACTTAATAAATCTTTGATATAATTTAAATTTATGGAATTAAATAGCAATAAAATTATAAGTCAAAGAGAATTTGTTAAATAATTTGCAAATAGATTTATCTCAAGAATGTTGATACAAATTTTTGTTAATTTATTGTTAAAGACTAAAAGGTAACGAACTTATAAACAGAAAATGACAAAAATTCCCCACTGTGCATCTACTTAAGTTTATACTTACAAACACATAACGGTTAGCCTTAGAAATTTTTTCAAAACTTTATCTTTTTGCTCTTTAAAATCAGTGATATATGTCGCAATTAAAGCTAGATAAATGTTTTCAAAATCGCTTAAAAATTCAAAAAATTTTTAAACAGATAAATTATTTGTTTTAAATGGTACAGATAAAATCGGTGTTTCACAGTTTTCGATAAATTTAAAAAATTTTTAATAAATTGCAATTAAACTCGAAAAAATTCCAGAAAATTTTTATGTTAAATATTTTTTTTTGAAAATCTATATATATATATATATATATATATATATATATATATATATATATATATATATATGTATATATATATCTACCTGGGAAAAATTTTACGAATTGTTTTAAAATCATTAGTTCTAGAACTAGTGTAATTAGAACCAATTCAGATATTTTAATAACATCCGCAGAACTAATGTTGTCGTAACCAATTGTGGCAACTATGGAGTAGAATAATATTCAAATTATATATTGGTTTTAAGGAACGCCTTTGAGAACTAGTGTTTAAGAACTAATTCTGTGTGAATTTTATAACGTTTCTCTGAACAAATTACTGGTTTCCAAATTGCTTAATAGAACTATTTAAAGAACTTAAAAATCTTGAAAGATTTAAAAATGAGATAAAACGAAATGAGATAACAAAATTAAATTGATTTAAAAAATGGCTTTAGGAAATTTCTCAATAAAATAAAAAAAAAAACTGACTGGAAATTATATAAGATTTTTTTAAAATGTGATTTATACCTACAATTTACTTTGTGCCATTTTTCGAGTGATCTTTCACTGTAGTGAAGTATTATAAAAATTTAGTTATTTTTTAACTTATAATAATAATTGCAAAAAGGCCATTCCCTCATCCAATATATAGTACAAAACACTGAAAACATAAAGTAATTGAGAATCAAGAACGATGAATGGTAAATGGCACTGCTTGCTATCAAACAATTTAGTTATGATTGTATTTGTGTTTTTGATTGTTATCACAATATATTTTATGTGTGTATAAACAATTTATTGTATTCTACTTTTCTACTCTGTGTATAAACGAACAAATTCAACAACAAAAGTAAGGGAGAAAGCATAAAGACTATATAAATTGTAGTTTTAAAATAAACTTGCAGTGAACAAATAAAATAAACATAAAAACTTTAATAAAAAGCAAGCAAAATAATAAAGAAAACTATAACTAAATAAAGGAAGGAAGGAAATAAACATACTACTTTACTTTAAAACATTATGGTACATATGTAATATTTGAAGCAACAACAATAACTTGAACAAAATTGTAACCAACGCAAATTGCAGTTCACTAAATCTCTCTTTCTAATACTTACATGCCATTAATCGAATCATCAACCATCTACAATAATATGAACAACAATAGCATACTTTTATTTGTGCTCCATATAAATACCGTTACAAAAATTCAAATAAAAAAAAAAAAGAAAAAAAAATGTATATATATGTAAAGAAAACAAGGGAACAAAAACGAAAACGAGTTAGCAAATACAAATACCCTACAAATCCATTTGTACATGCTGCATGTAACATGCAATAAACCATACGTACACACACACACACTAGTAAAAATGCACTCTTTCCCTGCAAACGTTTGTAATACACTTTAGACCTTTGTAGTTTTCGCTGCTTTAATACTTCTTGATGATATCAAAATCATTCAATATTTCTAGTTATTTTTACATAAACATAACTTGTTACATAAATTTTATATTTTAAATATATCACTAAATATTAGTTAATTGTCAGCCAAATGTACTCATTTGGTAATAAAAATAGTTTGCAGGTCCTTTGTAAGAATATAAATAAGAGTATATAGAGTAACATTCCACTCTAACGGTTCTATTTTTTTTTATAGATTTAAGCTGTACCAAAGTACGAGTTATAAATAAAGAGAAAATGCCTTTTGGCTTTTTTATTGTTGTTATTCCAGCATACTTGTTGTTATAGTTTTTTATGCCAAGTATTCATATGTGTGAGTGTGTGTATATGACTCAAACCTTGTTTATAAATACTTTATTTTTACTCTATATACATACTTTCTTGCTAATATTGATGTTATTATACCCAACATCAAAAAATTATGGCGGTATATTGGGTTTGTCAGTGCGAACATCCTAGGAAAACGAAATTTGGCCCAAATATTTGTCTTGGTTTGTTTGGTATTGAAAATGTGAAAAATTGGTTCATGAACAAAAAAGTTATGGACCAAATACTATAGAAAAAGGGTGTCCGTCGTAACTCCAGTGTATACTTTTCGGCCGATATTAATAAAATTTTGCATGAATACTTGAAGGACAAATTTAAACTCGAAAACCAAAAATAGGCGTCGTCTGCCCACATTACCGCCCACCTCCATATAAGGTAAAATATTAAAGAGTTGTTGATGGTGGGTAAGTATTCGGCCAAGCCGAATATAACATTCTCATTTGTTTTTTTGTTGTTGTTATTATAGATGTTGGTATTGTTAGGTTCATTTATATAGACGCTTAAGGACATAATTTATTTGTGGCTGTATTTTATTGTTGTTGATTTTGTTATCAATGAGGCAAAAGCTCTAGTTTGTTTATGTTTACTTATATATGTATTTATTTATTTGTGTGGTATATGTATTATTTATTTATTTGTTTATTTATTTATTTATTGTTAAAGTATATGAATCGACATACATTTGTAGATTTACAGTGTGCAACGGAAAATTTTTAAATATAATAATTTTGTATTGAATTTTTGATCACGCAAGTTACTGATAATTTTTTTTTTTTTGGTGAAAATTTCCAAAAATATTATAATTTTTAACTTTATGTGGTCGGTTAGCTACATTTGTTGCAATTGGATTTCAAAACTGGAATTTAAAAATAATTTCTCAGTAATAGTGTGAGCTTTTCAGTACATTCCTAAAAATCGAATTTTGTTCAGGATCCCTAGATCACACTTTTTAAAATGACTCCATCTCCTGTCCGGTTGAGTACAAAGAAATACTGCATACGAAAGATTGGCTGCACGCCTTAAGGCTAATAAATTTTATTATATATAAAAAAGTTAGTTTCGTTAACTTGCTTATATTTGGCAGCATAATTATTTTTTCTAAAAATGTGCATTGAACAATAAACGCGAAAAAGCATAATTGAAATTTATATCCAAAAGCTGTGTAGTCCATATAACGCAATTGTATAGCAAAATACCGTTTTTTTCGGGCGTAACAAATCCTGGTAGAAAATGGTGATTTTAGACTGTAATAATACGAATATGGAGAGGTAATTCATCTGTTCAGGAAAGCTTCTTATTCGTTATATTGTCTTTGTTTTTGTATCAAAAAAGTTAAAAGAGGTGTTCTGAATACCAACAAATTAAAATAAGTTCCTAATGAAAGAACAAAATCCTTCGTCCTGAGAGAATGAATATTTGTTAGATTATTTTTTTTTTCAAAAATATGAATGCTGTCTAAAGGATTAGAAAAGGCGCATACTGGGAAAGTTTTTACAACTTGCTGGTCGGGAATTTCATATCACTGCTGTTGTGGGAATTAAAGCAGTTAAATATCGTGTAAAGACATCTAAATTGTCGAACAAATTTTTGGCCTGGCATTCCATTTCTACGTGCGGAAAAAGAAGCTCTTCATTCATAACAAATGGCACTTTTAACAGAGAAGCCTATGCAAATGAGGGCTTTTGGCATTAGAGTATATAATGAATTCAAATTTTTCTGGCCTAATCTCGCTTCTCATCATTGCAACAAAAAAAGTAATTGAGTAGCATCAAACAAGTGTTGCTGCTGTATATCAAAGGAGCCTAATGTGCTAATATTGAGGGTATTTGAGAAAATAATAAATATTTTAATAAAATCAGATCAAAAATTATTGTTTTTTATATTCACCAATCAAAAAAGGTGCGAGGTAGGTATCATATTTTTATTTCGTTTGTAACATATTGAAATATTAGTCCATGCATATCGATAATTTTATGAAAAAACGCCCAAAAAATGGCATTTCTTACCTGGTGTCCTTCAATTTCCATAAAAATTTGTATACGCAAACTCCACAAACTCAGTTTCGCGTAATTGCAAAAACTCGCGATTTTATTTTGTTTTTTTACCTTCTCAGAAACAAAATAAAAAAAATTCAAGAGTATGTAATTCTAAAGAGCAATATCTCTAGGAAGGCTTTGTGAATTTCAATAATTTAAACGGTTTTAGAATTTTTCTTATGTCAGTTTTAATACGAATTTTTCAAAAATAAGAGAGATTTTTTAAAAATGCATTTTAATGCATTTGCATTTTTTAAATGTATTTTTCGTTAAATATGCTATATATATTTGGAAAATTTGCAATATTTACATTAAAATAAAAATTTAAAATTTTTAAAAAAGCATATTCCAAAAGTTTCAATACAAAAATAATATTTTTCTTATTTTTTTGAAAAAATTGTTTAAATTTGTATGTCAATAAGTATAGAAAGTATGCGACTTTAAATATTCATATCTCTTGAAGTTATTAATGAATTTAAGTTGAAAAGCAAATAAAAGATAGTTGTCTTCTTTTTGAGTAAATCAATTAGCGTCTAAAAAATATCCTTTTCATTCAAAAATATTTGCAAGATACAAATGTAATTTATATTGACAATTGCGAATAAATTAATTAAATTTTAATGTGGTTTTAGATGTTAGATGTTTCTTTTACTATAAATTGCAATAGTAACTAGTCTATTATAAAAAGGTTTACTATTTTTTTTATAAATTTTTAAAACGGAACCTAATGAGTTTTTTTCTACATAAAATGTGCAAACCTACTCATATTTTAAAAATAATATCAGCAAAATAGAATTGTTATACGAAAAAATGCGAATAGGTTTTAGGAAAAGTGAAGCATAGTAGATGTGTGCGTCCCAAAATATTTGGATTTTTTTTTTAATGAAAAGATTCCATACTTTTCAAATACATTAAAAAGTCATAAAATTTAAATAGCATATTTAATGAAAAATGCAATTGCATTAAAATGCATTTCTAAAAATTTTTTCTCATAAGCAAAAATTCAAACGCAGTTTAAATTAAATTAAATTAAAGTTCACAAAGCATTTCCAGAGATATTGATATGTAAAGTTACTTTTGAATTTGTATAGATTTTTGAGAAATTGTAGAAGCTAAATCGCAAATTTTTGCAATTTCGCTGAACTGAACTGAAAACTGAAATCAATACAGATATTTCTGCTTGCAAACTTTTACGGAAATCGAAAGACACACGGTAAATTTTTAGGCGTTCCTTCATGAAATTGTCGATATTTTGGGTCCATGTAAAATTCTAATACAACCCAACTATGTTTATTCCTTTTTACGTCTGTTTGTTTAACGCAAAATAGGGCTCAGGACGGACCACCTAGAGTTACATATTTTATGAATACTCTTAATAAATTAAATATATTTTCTTTTAACTAATTTATTGTTATCTAATTTTTATGTTTATTTTTTTAATAAATATTTCCATTTACTTTTTAATTATGCAATTATCAAATATTTTCTTTTAATTGCATAATTTATCAATTTCTTTAAATTACATTAAACAAGTTATTTTTGTTCCATCTTAAGCAACAGTCAAAATGTAAAGTTGAAATCAATTGAAAATAAATAAAAATACTTTACGAAATAGAAATTTTGCACAAATAGGTCAAGGATCGATGTAAATTTGAAAAGCAAAATACGCAAACTTTACTGCTCACCACCCATAAAAGATGAAATTCTAAATTAGGGTGACACAAAAAGTTGTAGTTTTTGGGTATAATAGATTTAGTCAAGCAATATATAATATAGTTACTTGTTTTACTTAAAAAAAATATTGCAGTGTTTAAGAAAAACAAAAAATTTCAAAAATTTTTTTCGTGCGTAGTCCATAATTATAAGTGAAAAATAAGATTCTTTCGATAAAACTTGGTTTGATTTTTCATAATATCAGACAAAAGTTTCGATCAATTACTTTTTTCTCATTGTTTTAATCACTTACAAAATTTTCATTTATATAACAATAATTTTCAGTTGTTTACATATCCGAGACCAAAGATATTCGTCTGTAAATGGGGATATTATTGAAAAATCGTGAGTTTTTTTAAATTTCTTTGGTCAAAAAAGTAATTTTACAAAAGTTACCAATTACCAAAATAATTCGTCCAATATAATAATAAAAAATTAAAAACAGAAAAATTTTTCAAATTAAAAAATTTATTAAATCAATCAAGTAGAGAAAAAAAAACTTACTTGAATTTTATTTTTACTCTTTCTTTTATTTTATTTTTACTTGAATATATTAATTAAATATTAATGTAAAATTAAATAACAGTTTTAACTGAAAAATATAAGATAATAATTTTTTGTGGTACTCTTTTTCTTACAAATAGAGAGTTTTCGAAGGGACACTTAACAATTTTGTTCTTTTATAAAAAGGTACCTTTTTGGAGAAAGTCATAAAATAGAAAACAAGATCCTCCTTTGGTTATATTCTTCCAAATTAAATAATAAATCTTAAATCATTAATAACAATATAAATAAGAGTTTAATTTAGAAAAGGAGATCGATTTGCTATCATTCATAATTTCATATAATAATAATTTCAGGTCAAAATTCCAAAAAAAAAAAAAAAACAAGAAAAGGCAGTTCGAGTGAAAATAAAAAAAATACTAATAATAAAACGTTGACAACTTGGTAAATAAACGATTAATTCAGAAAAGTAGCTAGACCTATTGTCACTAACATTTTTACCACAAAGTGGATTTTTAGATTAAAATTTAAAAATCTGTAAATCGTTAATAAGTTTTTAAATAAGGCTTTGATTGAGAAACGGAACTCGATTTGTGATATTTTCTAGTAAGAATTAAAAAAAAAAAAACATAAAAATAATTTTTAATAATTTAGTTGAGAGAAAAATGGTTATAATATGATATTTTTTCTATTTTTTTAAGATCTCATATTGTACGAACAATTGTTTATTGTTTTGTTATTCAGTGTTGATGTTTCCTAATACGGAATAGTGTTTATAGTATTTGTTGTATTTATATTATTGCATATACATTTATTTATTTTTATGAAATCATTTATGCATTGGTGTGTGTACTGTATTCCTACACCATTATGTGCATTTGCAGTTAGTTTGCTTGTTTTTTTCTTCGGTTTTGTAAAATAATAATTTGGCAACAGAAAACTCATTATTACAAGAACAACTCTATACAGCAACAGCAGGAGTAATGGCATTACCGAAAAATACATATGTATGTATGAGTATTTAGTAGCATCACTACTATATATTATGTGATATTGGAAAATGTAATCAATGACCTCTAAAGAAAGTTTTATTATGAAAATATTGAAAGTCTTTCCCTAAAATTTAATTGTTCCTGCATATTACGAAATGTTTTGTATATAAAAGTTATGATAAATTTTTTTAAAGAAGAGATTTTTTACTTTTTTGAACTTTAATTTTAGCAAAATACATATATTTTTCATGGAATTACCCATAAATTTATTTTTATATGGCATTTAAGCTTTTTATATAGCCATCAAATAATTATGTATATATGACTTAAATAAAAATCTCATGCACATATTCATGTAAATAAAAAACACAAAGATTTTTTATTAATAAATTTTATTGAAAATGTTATAAAATAATTAATTAATTACATTGTTATGAAGGTTTACTTAAAAGTATTGCAACAAATAAATAAGGAAACTACTGATATTAGAGTCTTAAGGAATAGTTGTAAAAAAAACCTTGTACATACTTCAAAACAACAACTAATTATTTCTCTTTAATTAAAAAAGGGCCTTAGTGAATGATTGTTGACTTTTTTTTATTAAATGACTGTCAGTCAGTCAGTTTCCTTGCAAATGACCTAAACATTTTATGGTTAAAGTTCCTATGCAGTATATCAGTACAATATCTGGGATGTGGGTTATGAATTATTATCAGATCTTTTTTTTATATTATCTTTAAATTTCTTGTGTAAGTTTTAGCAACGAATACAAATTTTGTAAATAAGAATCTCGTTTTTAAATTAAGTTTAGATCTTCTGTTGAGAAAGGCGTAAAGTGAACGACTGCATTGGTACTTGATATGTTGTTTAAATGATAGTTTTTTATCTAAGATAATTCCTAGATATTTGATACTATCCTGCAGAGTAATAACAACTCCCCTAGAATATAAATGTTTTGTAGGCATGCGTTTCTGTGACCTATTATATGGGAATATAATAGCTTTTGCTTTACTAACATTAACTTTTATCTTTTATTTATTAAAGTATTTGTGGGTAAATGTTAAACTATCTTCCATGCTTTTTTTTTTTTTTGGTGATTGTGTTTGACACCTTACCGTAGCAAAAAAATAAAAACACGGTCGTCAGGGTAAAAAGATACTTCTTGATTCTTGCCAACATTAAAATCGGAAATATACATTGAATAAAGAGTAGGTGATAACACCGATTCTTGCGGCAGATCTCAGGGATTTATCTATCATTAGATAGCGTGTTATCTACAGTTACAACAAGCAAGTGTTAACATAAAATGCTCTTTTGCAGATATATTGGAAAATTGAAGGAATTTTGTCTAAAAACAAGGTCTTAATGCCATATTGATTCGAAGGCTTTTTCAATGTCATGAAAAATAATTTCAGTGCTCTTAATATTTATTTTGTTGGTTTCAATAAAATTAATGACTCTTTTCAGTTGATGTACTGTAGAGTGCTCCTTGCGGTATCCTTACTGTTGATGGTTAATAATATATATGTATATTTATATATACATATATATATATGTATATATATTCAAATACTTTATCCAATCGACTTTATATTTAGGATCATTTCCTGGCTTAGGAATTGAGATAACTTTTTCCTTCTCTAAAATCATTATATCCTTATACTAAACAGGAATTGAACAGTTTGTTTCAAATTTCAGAAAAGTAATCGAGCATATTTTTAAGGATAATGCCAATAATGTCAATCTAATTCAAGGGCTTTATTATTCTTCAATAAAAGAACAAACGATTTAACTTCAGCTGAATTGGTAAGTTCCATGTTCAATCTGCCATAAATTTTTTATGTATAAAATTAGGAATAAATCTTGTGAAAGCCGTATCCATATGTGAATAATTATTTGAAGTAATCGTGAGTGAAATACCAAATACGTCTGCTGTTGAATTGGCCTTTTCAGCGCCAGTTTCTAAAACTTCACCATCTACATGAAGGTCTGGAAATGACATTTTTTTCGTAAATGACTTTTGAAAAACTTGCAATAAACTTTAACCAGGAATTCATTTTGGTTTATTAAAGTGGAAATCAATTAGTTTATTTAATAGCTTTTTTAATACATTTTTTAATAGATTTTTATAATTGAAATCCATATGTCTTTGAAATTTATGTATGGATTTATTTATCTGACTAATTAACATTTTACTAATATTAGAGATTCAATAAAACGCCGACAGCTGATTTATTGAATGCTTCTTTAACTATAGATATTAATTTATTATAATAAATATTAATGATTATAATAATAAGTGTGCATGTATTTGTAGAAAGTCTTAGTTAGCTTTATGTCTGTAGTTATAAACATTTAAATACACTTGAAACATTTAGGGCTAAAATACTTTTGCAACAATACTATAACTCATAAGACGTTGGTTCTAAATCTTCAATGAAATGTTTTTTGTTTCTTTACTCGATGCCTTGTAGAAAGTGAAAACCTATAAATAAGAAGAACGCCTTAAACTAAAAAGGACGACAACAACAAAACCAACAATATTACCAAGGAATATAATACGGAAGTTAATGTTACAAAGGTTACTTATTTCATATTTCTTACTTACTTTTGCGACTTAATTCACAACGTCAATAGTATTTAATGTTTAATATTTCATACCATAATTTGTTTTTTGTAGCATATCAAAAATACATA
Organism: Protocalliphora azurea; assembly: GCA_932274085.1. Lineage (NCBI taxonomy): Eukaryota > Metazoa > Arthropoda > Insecta > Diptera > Calliphoridae > Protocalliphora > Protocalliphora azurea. The sequence continues at coordinate 3,924,937 of OW026519.1, forward strand.
CATACATACATATATACATACATACCTCATAAATAAACCATGTCGAATATTTCTGTTTCATTTTTCTATGAATTTTTATTTGATTTAAATAAAGGAAATACTTTTTTTTATTAATTTATTCTTCACATTTTTTCTTTTTATCACAAAAATCTTGAGAGTTTTCTTTAAAGGCAAACGCAAGAAAAATTCTTTATATAGCAAGTTTGTTTGAAAAATTATTAGAAAAAGTATTTAAATAAAAGTGAAATAAATATTATTAACATTTCATAGAAACTATACTGGTCATATAGATGAGAATAAACTAACATTTCATTTTAAAATGAAACTCAAATATTTAGTAATTTGTTGTTTGAAAAAAAGTTTGTATAGGTTACAATGGACCCATATTATATTTTGAGAAAATCGTAAAAAATTTTTCTTTTCGAAAAAGACATTATTGTTGTCAATACCTTTCCTATTATGTTTGAAACAAGTCTAAGGCAGTTTTTAATTTTGATTGAAATACCTCAAGAAAATATATTTTTGTTACAATTATCGATTTATTAAGTGTTGAAATAAGTTGGCCACGCAATTTATTTCGATATTGCGTAATGCAATAAAATAGCAGATTAAGCTTACATGCCAAATAACCCTACAAATCCGATGCTTGCGGATTTCTCACACAATGCATAAAAGCTAGAATTATCGTAGTGGAGAATGATCGGCAGTTAATTTTCCTTACTACTTGGAAAACTTTGATATCTCAAATATGCACTATCAAAGTGTCAGGTTTTTTAAGATACAAGCGACCGTTTGACTTTAAATGCTTCTAATGGGTACAACTGGTCTGCTGCTGATTTTTTGTTTCGGAATCATACGCATAGATCCAGATTTCTTTATCTATAACATTCTTATAAGCACGTTTTGAATAACATTTGCCGATTTTTTTCCTCTCAAACGATTGTAACATTGCATGAGGTAAAAGAGGAAAACTTTTCTGGACGCTCGGATATTTATACAATATTAAATAGTTTCTAGTGGAATTAATACCCAGGAATTTTTCGATCTCACATATTATATATCGGTGTTGCGTAAATAGCTCAGGCACAGGATCTGCGTTTTTTTAGTGAAACAAGCATTTTTAGAAGACCTTCACAAAATTCACTCTGAAGCCAACATTGATTTGATGCCGCCTACCAGCCTATCGCTGGTAGGCAAGTCCCTACACAGAAAAAATTATTACCCCATATTTTTCAATTAAAAAATTATATCAAAATTTAATTAATATATTCAAGAAAAAATAAAATAAAAAATAATAAAAATAAAATTCGAGTAAGATTTTTTCTCTTTTAAATTTTTATTCATTTAATTATGTACTTGATTGATTTAATAAATTTTTTAATTTGTAAAATTTTCTGCTTTTAATTTTTTAAAGTTATTAGTAATTAATATAATCATTTTGATGAGAGGTGAAAATTTAAAAAAAATTTAATTAAATGAATTATTTTGGTGATTGCTGACTTTTTTCTGTGTACAAAGCCTCATTTTTAAGGTTGATTAGACATTAAAAATATATTAGTTTTGAATTATTCCACATCGAAAGTTATGGAAAATCATTTAATAAAATTTTTCTATTGTAAAATTAAATTTTTTTGAACAAGACGATTTTTTAAGTAACTTTTGGAAACAGAAATAGCACTCGTATGAAAAAAAAAAATCTGAGAACGTAAGGCCTTAGAAGCATCATAATTAATGATTACGGAGTCAGATTTAACGTATTTCGCGTAGTTTTGCCATTTCGCAAAACATAAATAGCACCCCTCGTACATATATAAAAATAAATATAATGAATATCTTATCAAAAGAAATATAAGTAAAGGAAGTTTATGAATTTCAAATGTAGTTTCTAATTAAGATGTAGCTTACATCTTCGACCTCATCGTCAACTTCAATTGTTTAACTTCTTTTGATATTCGAGCCCAACTCACTTTTGCCTGTAACTATTAAAGTACAGTAATAATAAGGTTCAATTTGTTTTAACTGCATTAAATTTTATTGAAATAAAATCTAAAAGCTGTCAGATTTATTTTCATTAAACTTATTATTTATACAATAGCATCATCACATTTTGAGAAATTTTACATATATGAGAATTCTAATGATTGCTCGTCTTAAGTGACATTAGTGTAAAAACATTATTATTACAACTTATTATAATCTAATGGATTTCAGTCCAACCATTCACATTGCTTTTGGCTGGCTTTTTTATTAGAGTACTGAGAAAAAAAAAATACATTTAAAACTAGCAAATAATAAATAATAAGAAAAATGAAATACAAAGAAGCGAATGTGAATAAAAGAATAACTCTAATGAAATGAAATGATTGCAACTGCATACATTTCGTATTATGTTGACTTTTATACTTTAAATAAACTAAAAATTCGCAATTGTATACTGGAAAAAAAAAAGAAAAACCTCATGCAGAGTACCATTATTAAACTATATAGTTTTGTATTTGTAGTTTCGAGCGCTACAAAATGAATGAATGATTTAATTCTGTTCTGTTCTTTTCTTGTTCTCCCCATTCTATTTCAATTCGTAATGCTATTCAATAAAAGTACAACAATTTAATTTTAATGCGAAGAGCTATCGGCAATAGGACAACATCAGAAAAAGATGAAATTGCAACAAACAGCAGCAACAGTATTTACTGACAGCAATAATATAAAGTAAAATAAAATAAATAAGCAACATTATATTTTTGTCCGTTCACATGTATATAAGTACTAACCGCATAAATAGGGGGAAAATTTATAAGAAAAAAAAAGAGAGAGAGAAAAAAAAAGAAACAAATAAAAATGACTAAGATGATAAGAAATTAATGCATTGACCTAAGTTGTGATTATTCGATTAGGGATATTCAATATTTTGACATTAAATAAAGGAATTATGGAATTGAAAATGAAATTAGAAATTAATCACTTACATTCATTCTACTCATTCAATAAAATTTTCTGAAAAGGGAAAAATAAGAAAAAGTAATAATAATAAAAATATTATTAGTTATTTTTACACAATTTAACTTAGCATAATTCGATATTGGGAAATGTTTGAGTCAACAATACTTTTTATTAAAAGAGGGCACACAAAAAAACTTAGTGCCTACAATTTTTATTAATACAATGACTTTTAAAAGGATTTGTAAGACGCAAGGACGTAAAACTCGTTCAAATTTTGATTTCCCTCCACTAAATTTTGTCGATATACACTTATTTAACTAGATTTTACAATAATGTATGTATGTGTATGTATGTATTTACTATACACAGAAAGAATTATTCGATATTATTTTTCAAGTAATTTGTTATTTAATTCTTTGTACTCATTTAATTATTTAATTAATTAATACAAATAAAAAATAAATAAATAAATAAATTCAAATGAAAAAGAAAAAAAATATTTAAAAAGAAATTTGTGTGAGAAACGTTCACAATTAATTCTTGATTTTTTGACCTCAAGATGACATTGAATACAGAACTTTTGTTAGTTAATCGGTAAGTACACGTTATTTTATTATTTGGTGTTACTCTAAAATTTATTATAGATCTTCCCGACAGAAAAATAAAGGAGCCAATTCATATCAAAAATATGTTGCATTCGCTTTACATGGGAATATTATTTCTGTATAAAGGAAAGTTCTCATTAATTATTTTTTAGATATTTCAAACAATCAACAACATGTATTTAATGTCTTTATTGGCGTGTCTTTTCGTAAGTTATACAGATTGTATCAGAGCTTTGAAACATCCCGCTGAAATTTTCCTATGAAATCTACAAATACAAAAATATTTAATTTTAAGGTTATCTATCACCTATAACTATTACATGTCATATTATACAAACATCACATAATTTATTACATACAATACTAAATATATATTCTCCACTTTAAGCACATTTAATTTATGTACATTTGTGTATTATTATTAATGTTCAATATAACTCAAATAATGTTTGAGGTTTAGCAATAAATATTTTTAATGGAAATTTTTTATTTTTATTGGGTAGGGAATTTTTGTGCAAATATTAATAAATAGTTTAATTGATTTTACCCAAAATTTCAAAGATAAGTGTAATTTATTCGATTAGAATATTTAATTGAAATTCTTACAAAAATCTATTATTTCCACTTAATTAATATTATTATTAATTTAATAATTAATTTTATTTGATATAAGCAATTTCGTAATTGAAATCCATTTTTATTTTTTTTTTTTATGTAATGATTATAAAATGTGTAAAATAGAATGTTTATACTTATATTTAATTCCCGAAAACTTAACATAAGCGCTAATAATAAAGATCATATTATCCTATCTGAGTGCGCTTGCGAGCTAAGACGAGATACCAATAACAATATAACAGATTTGGAGGTGACGTTACATACATATATATATAAATAATCTCTCATAGAATAGCTTAGAAACAAACTGGTATCTTGAAATTGTATATAGTATCGAAAGATTAATAATCTCATAAAATATTTAAAATTCGTATTTACCAGATATTTATACATAAAAACGTCACCAAAGACTGAAGAAATCATGAAGATATTTCGTATTACTATTTTTTTTAATGATAGATTGAGTCCAAATAGCTGAAAATGGTTGGAAATTGAATTAAAGTTATTTTATTTTTATATTTTTTATTAGTTTTTAAAAAGAAATTTATAACTTACTAAACTGTGTTTTTTTAATTAAATTCAAAACTTATACGTTTTCTTCTTTGATCTACTTTTGAAGTAAAAATGTACATAATTTTTAGTTGGAGCTACTCAATTAATTTTTACTATTTTCTTACGTTATCACTCATAAATTTGGTAATAATTTCAATTTGACTTCCAACTAGATATTATTAATTAAATACAATTTAAACTTTTTAAATGTGTGTTCAAAAATTATACGTAAAATATAAGTTTTATGGAAATAAAAAGCTTAAAAAACGTATTTAGAAATCCTGAAAAATTCCGGGATTTGAAATTTAAAATTCCTGAGAATCGCGATTTGTATATACCGAAAATCCTGATTTTTCCCGTTTGGTATCCCTAATGATCATTGACTTTATTTAGAGAAATTTAAAGAGAATAGAAAAACTAAATTCGTTTTTAATTCTATGTAAGTAAGTAAGTTAAGATTTTGTCACACATCTGTTTTTATAAAATAATAATAATAATAATAATAATAATTATAATAACAATAATAATAATAATAATAATAATAATAATAATAATAATAATAATAATAATAATAATAACAATAATCTTTTATAGACCTAAATGCTTAATTATGTTCTTTATGAATGATAATTTTAAAAGAAATTTAATTTCATTATATAATTTGTCTATAATTTTAATATGGTCTGAATTCTTGGATATTTTTTAGTTCTATGTTATTGAATTGTTATTTTTAGGTTTGTATTATGTTAACAAAGCCAAAGATTGATTTAAAAAATACTAGTTTTTGCCTTTTTTTTAAACTTGAAATTAATTATTCGAACAAGAAGTTTTATTCTTTATTCATTCGCTTAATCAAAGAACATTGAAATTTCTTTCGCACGAATTATTAAAAAAAAATGAAATTTTATTCGATCAACTTCAATGTCGAATAATTGAAATCCCCAGTATTAACATGAAATTATACATATATACGTTTGTTATAAAGAAATAAAAATGATATTTATTACAAGAATCGGTCCGTTATTGACCTAGAGGTCCTGTATAATATCCTCTCCGAAAATCACTCTAACACACATACACATAACAAAATATTCTTACTACACAGAAAAAAAATGGATTTCGATTACGAAATTACTTATATTAACAAAATTTTTGTTTGGTTTTACTATAACCATTAAAATGACAATTTTAATAAGGTGAATAAAACTGATTATTTTTATAATTGTCAATTAACTTTTTTTTATTAAATAAATTATATTTATAATTGAAATTTTGCTTAAAATTTACTAAAATATTAATTGATATAAATAAAAAAAAAAAAAAAAAAACAATTAAATGTATACCCTTGGCAAAAGCACTTTTTCAAATATAAAAAGAGTAATTGCATTCAAATTATGTATTTAACTATTATTTAGAAAATATTTTAACATAGAATATGTGAAATATAAATTAATCTAATATACATGTTAACTAAAGCATGGCATGAGTATACATATGTATATTAGTGTGTTCCGAGGAAACGCTTTTTTGAAATTTCGATGTAGGAAGAACCTTCAAACGATGCGTATTATTGAGCTGAATACGGAAAAATAATTTAAAAATTTCCAAGATTTATCTCCAGTTCCCCAGCAGCTAATGAAATTCTCAAGTTTGGTACATTTTCGTCAAAAAACGTTTCGAGATTTTTCCCGAAATAGGTTTCATAAATTTCGTAATTTTCGGCTTGTTATGGAAAAATATTCCCCATGGGATTTTGTGAATTTTGGTAGAGAAATTTTTTGAAAATAATTTATTATGGGCCATACTTACTGCAATGCAACCTATCAATATTTTAGCCTTAAAAGAACATAATTATAAATTCTTAGCACAAAAGAAAAAAAAAAAAAAAAAAGGATTTATAATTATGGCTAAAATATTAATATATATATATATTGAACTTTTTTTCGCATGATGTACTAAAATGACGGTTTATGGACCAAAAATTTTGCAAAAAAGTTTTTAAATATTTTCTTCATAACAGACTCAGAATTACGAGTTTTTTGATACCCATTTCGAGACAAGACTCAAAAGTTTTTTTTGGACAAAAAATTCTAGATCCGTGACTCAATCATTGATAGGGAACTGAAGATCAATTTCAAAAATTTTATATTCCCATATTCAGCTCATTAATATGCTTTGTTTGAGGAGTCTTCCCTCAAAATTTTTCTACGGGACACTCTAATGTAAATGTGATATATGTATGTATATAATGCCTACAATAATGAAATGAATGTCTGGTTTTACAATTAAATTATATTATATTTTAGAATTAATAAAATTATTTCGGAAAATCAGAGAAAAATTGTCAATGCAGTATTATGTTCCAATGTAGAGGATGAACGATTTCTTTCTGGCAATCTTTATAACCTAGAGGGCAAAAAATCTATAAAGATAATAATTATGTTTTTATTTGAAAAATCATCAAAAATAGTTACTTCACTCTTTCACTATATAAGTAATTTCATAGAGAAGAGGGTAAATTAAGAAAGTTTTGTCGACATCTATGACGGAAACATTTGCAGTGACATCGGAATATTTAGTACGAAGTAACAACAAACATAAAATACTTATAGTCACTAAGTATTAAAAAAAAAAAATATTTGTATTCTGCCAACTTTACGATCCAATAATATATGTTAAGATACTAGTTTTCTCAAAATCGTTACATGTAAGCAATAAAAATCCAGAGTGTGTAGAAATTTTCAATAAAATAGCATTTTATTTGCTGCGTGTGAAAATTATTTTCCAAAATGTTTTACTTTTTCGTATGCGTTTTTCTGTGTATTTATTTAAATATCTTTCAAATAGAGTTCTGGACAATTTTATAATATTCAGTATCATTGTATTGTAGTGACAGTAGGGGTATAACGCCAGAAATTGAAGATATCGATGGTTTTCATATGCAAGAAAGAAATTTTTTCCGAGGGCATATATTTTTGTGCTAATGAGTTATTAATTATGTATTAAGTGTTTATTTTATAGAATTCGCAAAAGTCTTGTCAGATTAAAAACTCTTTTAAAAGCTTTGATTTTTGTACGCAATATTTTTATCTTACATTTTCCTTAAGATCTCCGACATAGAATTTTCAATTTCCTTATTTTGCCTGTCGCAAGGTGAAAATCAAGTTTTTTCCGATGCAAAATTAAAAAAAAAATGTATTTCGCTATACACCGGTATTTCTGGTAATTATTTTATATGGAAGAAATAAGTTTTATAAGGTTTTAAGTTAAAAAGCGAAACAGGAGTAAAGTAACTTAAGTTGGAAATAAATTCAAGCCATAACCTCGGGTCTGGTTTAGCAACAAACACTCCATTATTTTCTTAAAATCATGGTATTATTGATTACCGAGAATGATGCAAATAAAATTTTTGAATTATATCACCAAGTCATTTTATTGTACTTTAAAAATTTTGTAAAGATTTCGTCGGCCATTATTTTTCAAATATCAGGTTTAACATATACTTCTTCTATTATTTTTGTCCTTTTTAGTTAAACGCTTTGAAGAAGATTTTAATAAAGTAAAGTTATATGCAAAGACGTACCTTGAAATATTCTGTGAGTTTAAAAGTAGTGAAAAGGAGACGTTCTGTTGTCCACCATAAATAAAATTGAACGGGCAAATCAAATCAAATAAACTATTGATTTTATTATAGATATTTATGTTACATTTCTTTTGGGAATCGGGAACATTGACTCATTTTTGATTCCGTTAACATTAAAGTTTGTTAGAGCATCAACTTTTTACTCCAGTAACCGTAATGCGAACAACTGTGCTCATTGTTAAAAAAAAAAAAAAAAAAATTCAAATCGCAAATCGAATCATTAGTATATTATATTCATAAACTTAATAAAAACGCTTTAAATAGACTCTTTAAATGCAATTTCTGTACTTTTACATGATTTGTAACATAACATGAATATGATTGAAATTAACCTTTTTGCTACAACATCCGAAACTCGTTATGATAAAACATTGCTAAAACATGCAAAAACTCGAAAACTAGAACCAATCTTAAAACAAGAATAACATATTTGAATTCAGTACACCAAATTACATTTAAACTAGTTCTCATCTGCTTAGGTGTAAAAAAAGGTAAACAAGTTAAAGGTACTATTTTTTTCTCATATAGTGAAACTTATACGCCTTAAAGTATGCAAATATTTATTTATTTTCTCATGTGCACTACTTATATATTATTTCATGTCATTTGATGCTTTTATTTTTATGTAACTACTAAATTACTACTTATTCAAATATGCAATCATAAGTTTAAATTATTTACATAAGATGTGAATCGCATTTGATATTAAATACCATTTTTTTTTCTTCATTTTTCAGTCTGTTGATATTTAAGTTTCTTAATTTGAAGTTGGTAAACTTTAGGTTCATAATATTCCTTGGCTTATTATATTTTTATTTAAAAATTATATTTATAGATTATTTTTTAATGCAAAGATTTGCTTTATGATTTGGTGAAATCATAGATCATTACTTAATGTTAAAATAAATTACTTGTTCGTTATCAAATTTCCTCGCTTTGTTATGTGATAAGTACATGCAATATTCGACATTTTTTGGATTTTATTATAATTAATTTCATACATTTACGATAGTATTTTACGATAGTGGTCAAAAACATTCGGATCTAATATGAGATTTCACATTTTCATTTAATTTTTTCTTCCAAAATATTTTTATATCTATGTTTTTTTTTTCTATTTTCTAAAGTTAACTACACAAAGAAAAAAAAAAAATATTTTGACTAAGATAGTAATTATTAAAGTGTGAAAAGTGCAACTCTTTTCTCTTTTATGTTAATTGAAGCAATTTACAGTAAAAAATCATTACAAGTAACAGTTATCACATTATCCTTTAATCGTTTTAGTATTTTTGGCATTTTTTAAATAATTTGTATAGTTATAATTTGTTAATGGTTACATTTTAATTTTATTGTGATTAAATTAATATATTTGTATCTTATCTCACTTTAAAGTCCTATAAGCAAAAAAAGCTATTATTTTGATTTAGGATTTGTCTTAGTCATTAAAAATGACATTGAATACTTACACAGGAAAAAATAAAAAAATAAAAATGGACTTCAAATACAAAATTGCTTATGTTAATTAAATTTTTGTTTGATTTTGCTCCAATTACCAAAATAATATTTTAACAAAATACTCGTAATATTTATAATATTTTTTACAAAAACAATTTATCGGCTTTCAATTATTTTTCTTATTGTATCGATTAATAAATCAAATATAAATAAAAACAAGTAGTAATTTGAATAATTGAATATAATTTTTTTTCGTATGTTGAATTTCATTTAATTGAATAATTGAATATGTATTATTCGTAATTCAAATGGGATTTTAGATTTTTATATGTAAAATTTGGATTCAATTTGTTAGAATACTTTAACCTTGAGTGATTTATTTAATCGTAAAAATATTTGAAATCATTTTAAAATTCTGATTAATAATTTAATTGAAATTTTTTCGAAAATATTTTTTTCTATGTACACATTTGTAATCTATTTTAAAGTAATAATTTTTGTATTTAAATACTCTTTTATGAGCTTGCATGCCATATCAAACTGTATGTTCCTTATGAAAGGATTTTCTGAAAAATTATTTACGCTTTATCTAATATTTTCACTCTTAGATATTTGTTTTCCCTGTAACTGAAACACAATACATATTACTTTGCAATAATAATAAGAAAATGCTACAATTTGTTATAATGTTAAAAATATCATAAATATGAACATTTATTTTCCGACGTGTTAATTTTCACCTTGATATACATCCTGTCTCTAACAGGCTCACACACGTACACACACACACACAAACAACGTACACAAACTGACATTGTATTTAAAATAAACTCTTAAACATATACACCGTTACATACAATTTCCTACTTTAAACGAAGATTTTCTTAACCTTTATATGTATTAGGAGTAGATGCAAGTAGTTATAGTGGTAGCAGTTCCTGTGCTCCTGCTGCTGGTGGTGAAGGTGGTGGTATTTTTGGTTTCATAGTTTGGTGGAAGTTCTGTCCATGTTTTTGGTTTCATATTAAGTGTTTTGGTTTATTGAAGAGAAAGAACCATTACATTGTGATGCTGTTGTTGTTTGTGTTCATTTTTGCTATAAAATACTTGAACACTGCAAGTTAGTGCAAAGTTGTTTTTGCAAAAAGAACAATATTAATAAAAAACTTGTACAGTATTGAGTAAACCATATTACATATATAAGTATGCTTGTAGTAAAAATGATTATGATGAACATAATCATCGTCGTCATGATTGTAAGTAACCATACCACATGTTATTATATCGATGGTGTTGTTATATGATGTTGTTACAGCATATGTTGCATATCGAATGAGAAATGTTTTTTTTTATTATTTTTTTTTTTTTAATAATATATACATACGTTCTGATAGATGTACATAAAAACATGTTTACATACAAATATTTAAAAATGTATGTTCATGTGTAGGTATAAAAAAAAATTTTGTGAAGACCCAGGAAACTCACAAATTGAAAATATAATATTAAAAAAACATAAAAGTATTATATTAAAAAAAATCATGATTTTTCCAACAATTCGGTAGATTTGATGTTATATTTTATATGGAACGTATTATCTAACCTTCAGGAAGCAGAGAAATTAAGTACGATTATTTCAATTTTAATTCTTATTCGTATAAAACGCTCTAATTTTTTAAACGTTTAAATTTATGTTCACTGGGATTGTTTTCATCATGTGTGAGACTATAATATATATGTTTGAGTACATTCACATAAGTACTTCTATTGAAGGGATTTTTATTTTTTAATTTTATTTAAAAATCTGTTGCTAACATAATATTATCTCAATATTTCAAGTCATTCGAAACTGGCGTCATAAACATATGATAAGAAATATTTTTTATTTATTTATTGTTGTGAATACAAACAAGAATATATATAATGAAAGTAAGAGAAAGTAATTTATTTTATCTTTATTTGGAAAATTTTATAGATACTTAATACTACAAATATTAAGAAGAATCTCTTGTATTATTTAAATAATATAATTTTAAATAAAATAAACTCAAACGAATTTTAGTTATATTGCAGAATGCAACAAAAAAAATTGCCTCACTAATTCAGAAAATAATAAAAAGTAGATTTTTGATTTTGGTCCAATCAAAAAAATGATGATATTATTTAAGTGAAAATTATTAATTTTTTTTTTGCAGAATTTTGATTATTTTTTTATTACATCAATTATATTTATGATTAAAATTAATGTATTTATTATTCTGATACAAGATTTAATTGAATCTGTACTAATACAGAAAAATGCTTCCCGAAATTAAAATACATAAATTAATGCAAAATTATTTATTTGATTAACATAAATATTTAAAGAAATTATTTTTATAACTTTGGTCTAGGGGATTACACACCAATTTGGATATTTAAATGTACACATAATAAATATATACTAATAAATATATACTTATATATACTTATACATAATAATATATACTTACTAATCCTTTGCATTGTACGCAACTTTAACACTAATTCGAATATTATTTTTGGCATTAATTTTCTTTATAAATTACAAGAATACATCGAAAAGATAATTTCACTAAACATTACAAGTCTTAGTTATTAAGGATATGTATGTGAAAAGCCTATTCGCAGCGTCACTTTTTCTGTCAGAAAAATTCACCACAATCGGTATTATATTTGTAATGAACATCAGAAAGACAGAAATTGTTAATATTATGATTAGAAATAATTTTTTTTCATTTTTTATTTAAATTTTATTGGGAGTTTTAACACAGAAAAAAAAATAATATATTTGAATTTTTTTTTTTTCATAAATATTATTAATCGAACATGACTTTTTTTCCCAAACTTTTTTCATAAAAAATAAAATCTTGTTCATAGATATTATTAAATTATTCATAATGAAAATGTTAGGATGTTAAATCTTTAATTTAGTTTTATTAGATTTGATTGAAAATAGTAAATAGAAAAATTATATATGAAAATATCAATAACAAATGTCTTAAAATGGCAAAATTCCATGGAAAATCTGTTAAAAGAATAATGTTTAGAAATTTGCATAATTTAGCTCGTATTCTGCAGCACATTATTTTGATAAAAAGCGCTTCTGTTCTGTTCCCAAAATGTAACTAAAAATCATTAGAAACTTAAGATTTTCCAAAGAAAATTACATTTTTTTTTAAATTTAAAATATAAATGTAAATTTTAACAATTTTTCAGCTTTTTTGATTTTTTCGATTCTTTTGAAAAAATATAAAAAAATTTTTAATGTTTAAATATTATGAAATGATATCAATGAAATTTCTAATTTCTATGAAATTATTGTCAATCAAATATTCTTTTAATTTAAATAATTATTTAAATTAGTTGATACAATAATTATGATTAAAATAAAATAAAAATGTTTAAAAAAATCAATAAAAAATTTTCAGAGCACTAGTTTTTCTATGTTCTAGTGATCTAGCAAAACCCCAAAGCTTTTTTCAAGGTTAGTTCGAATTTCGGGTTTATGGCATCTTGAAGTTCCAATTTTTCAGAACACTTTTTTCAATACGATTGAAAATAACAATCATTAAAATTACTCAATTCAAATGTTATTGTATGTTTTTGTTGTTTTATAGACTACTAGCATTATTACCACTAGAGTTTTTTGGATGCTACTTCCTTTAAAAGCCAATTTTTGTCATAATACTGTTTACTTTATTTGGCATGATCTTATGTCTAAACCAGCGAAAAGCAGAAAGAGGGACATAAAAATTTGAATGTGTTTGTGTATTTTATTTGTTTACGCTCTTTATTGCGAATGTGTTTGTTATATCTCTTTGTTATGTGCTTTGATTTTGTTTTTACTTAACCATGAGACATGAAATTGTTTTCTTGAAACTAAATGATTTTTTTTTTTATTTAAAAATACTCAATTGTTTAACTTCGTTAACATTCGTGTTTTGTATGTAAAATGGTGAAATCACTCGGCTCTGAAGTGCTATGGGCGCCTTTGCCTGGTCTAAACTACTGAACCGATTAAAATGAAACATGGCACATATGTATGTCGTTGAATACAGTACTGACTGGATGCCACGTCCACTTTTCAAAAAAAGAGTTGATTTGCTTCTTAGTAAGCAAATTTCAAATTTAATACAAATTTTGATAAAAGTGGTAAAAAATATCACAGTATAATAAAAGTGGGCGAAAAGCAGATGTAGCACTAGTACAGATTATCAAAAAAGTAGCATAACTTATTTTTACAGAAAGTGGGCCAAAAACTGGGAGTAGCATTCAACTTGTATTTTAGCTCATAGTTATCTTCAAAAAATGCTTGATATAAGGTGTGCGTTTAAGTAAAACAAAACATATTTTTTTTTTTTTTTTTGAATAAAAGATGAAAGAAATAAGTTAATATTAAATATAAATCAACTATTTGTAGTATTTTATCTCAACATTTGACTGATATATTATTTTATATAAAAATATTTGGTTACTAGATTATTTTTAATTTTTTTTAGGTATAATTTCTGAAAAAAATTGTAAAGTACTTTTACGAAATTTTTCGCGATATTTGTCTATAACAAATTAAAATTTATAATCACAATTGCACACTGCTGGGATCTTCTAAAATTCAGTTTTAACCACAATTCTAAATGAGTAACACTCTGAGGAACTAAAATAACATTACAAATTCTGGGTGCTTCTACTCTAAGGAAATAATTCTAAATCTGACCAGAAAGATATTTTAAGATATTTAAGAAAGATATTTTAAGTTAACGGCAATAAGAGTTATTACGAAAATTTTATTTTATCGCACACCTAATGTACTAAATTTTATTTTGAACTTTCAAAAAAAAAAAAAAATAATAAACAACTGTTCACAAAGAGTGGGCGTATCATTTTTTATTAATTTTATATCCTGTATTTCCATTCGAAGGATGCACGATATATATATGTGAAAAATGTCCAGTAAATCGGTTGAATAATGAGGGGGGCATTTAATAAAAATCTTAAATAATATCTAAGAGAAACTTTGTACTCTATAAAATAATAAGTATTAATAAATACATTGAAATTTACTGACTTAAATGTTTTATATTCACACACATAATGAAAAAGTGTTCCAAAATATCCGAAGTTTATGAGTCCATAAAATTGAATTTCGAACTAACTTTGAAAACCCCTTTAAGGATTTAATTAATCCGATGTCATACTCTGATAATGGCCCAAAATTTGTCGCATAGTTTTATTGATAATAAAATAAAAAAAAAACTAACAAATTGCTGCTAAATATATATTCATTTAAGTATTTCATAGAATTTTATGTCAAGAACAATTAAAGTGTTTGTTTAGATAAATAAAAGCAAATCAAAAGAAGCTTTAATTTTAAATATTAATGAAGGTAATGAATAAATAATCCATTTCTAAACTTAATTCATTTTTTAAAGAGTATTAACTCCATATCAGTTGTATTTCCTTAATGTTTTCTTTTTTTTTTTTTTGTATCAATTAAAAGTCAGTTGGAAGTGTTTACAAAATGAAACACGCACATGTTTTTCTATTTATATCCTGCCAAAAAAGGGGTTAGAAAAAAAACTTATTGTCTTTAAAGTTAATTTATATGACAGCTATTTGAAATTCATATGAAACAAGAGAATTCTATTTAAAGAATTTATCAAATTGCCACCAAATTAAAATATATAAAATAATTTGATGCTTTAAAAGTATTAAAAGTAACATCATAATTATATTATTTTTAGCAAAAGCTTCAAATAATGAAATTGATATTTCCTCTTTTAAGTTTACGTTTCTCTTCTTTGATTTTTGTTTAATTTAAAACTTTGTTTTTTTTTCTTTTATAAAAAATTGACACCATTTATAAAAATGTTTTCATTTCACTTAAATTTAATCAAATTTGATCATTGGATCACTTTTTTTTTTTTTTTTAGTATTTATTGTCCGTTATTATTTAACATTTTTTTCAGATTTTTTTTTTTCTTGAGAGGCAAGAAATATTTGGGTCACTCTTTTGTGTAAGCTTTTTGAAAAAGCTTTATATAATTACTGCAAACAATGTTTTAAAATACCACACAATTAATTAGACGAAACGAATGAATAAATGAGAATGGTGTTTGGTTGGCTGCCTGGGTGGATGGTTGTTGTTTGAGTGTTTGTTTGATTATGTGTAATGAGTAAAAAAGGTATGTAAAAAATAACTTCAACTTTATTGTTAACAAAAGTATGCTTGAACACCAAACGACATTGTTAACATTAAAGTAATTAATTCATTTAAATTAAATTAAAGACGAATTAATGATGTCTGCTTGTCCGTGTATAACTTGAAAACAAATCTCCCAAATATCTCGATAATAAAAAAAAAATCGGAAAAAGAGCTTTCTAGAAAAAAATGAAAGTTTCGTTAAAAAGAAATCTTTTTTAAGCTTTTGTTTTACAAATACTTTTGTGCTTTAATACAAAATAAAAAAATAAAATCTTTAAATTTTTATATATTTTTTACCAAAAAAAAAAAAAAACTTTTAAACTTGTTTTTATCAGTTTGTTTTTACCCTAAAAGCTTTTCAAGAATGTTTGTATTCTAAAACCGTTAAAAAAGGATTTTTCATATTAAAAGCTTTTAAATATTTTTTACAAAAATCCGTTTTAAGTTTCTGTTCGCTAAAAAAGCTTATTCTCTTACAAAAACGCATTCGCAATACAACTTTTATAGTATTCTCTTTATCCATCAAACTGCAAATGATTTCACTGTTTTAAGAAACTGCATTGATCCAGAATTTTAAAGACCATAAAACAAGAAACACAAAATAGAAGAACAAGAAAAGGGAAACTAAATTGAAAAATGGCATTTTTTAATGCGGGTTTGTTCCTTGTTTGCACATGCAACAATTACATTATACTTTTGTATGAAAATTGCTGTTTGTTTTGTTGCTTTTTCACATTTTTCCTTATTATAATTCTTCTCTATATTTCATTTAAAAATAAAGGGTTTTCTGTTCCTTTCAGTACAAAATTTATTTAATATAAAATTTACATTTCACAGAGACTTTGTTAAAAAAATAAAGGAAAATACTTAAAGGTAAATTAATTAAAACAATTTAAAAACGGGGCCTTCTTACGCGCGGCATATAATTGCCACAACGTGGAAAATCTTTGGGTGCTTTAACCATTTCTACAGGGGTACCAACTTGCATAATCAGACCCATGCCAATGGCTAAATGCCATTCATAATGGCAATGCATTAACCAGAAACCTATGGAAAATGAAAATTGAAGACAAATTAATAGTCGTTTTAAAAATGTAAATCACTTATGATGATGATGACGACGATGTTGTCGTTATAGATGATGATGATGTTACCACAACCACCACAGCTGTGCAACAGCCACAGTTATATGACATATGTATAAGTGTATGTATAAAAATAAATATATGTGTGTGCGTCTTTTTTTTTTTTTAATTAAAACGTACCAGGATTGGTTGCTCTAAAGCGTATGACTGCAAAACCACGACTGGGTATTGATACTGTGTCTTTAAATGGAGGACGAGCATTAAAATAATCTCTTGGCAACATGCGGTTACGTTCCATTTGTTTAGCTCGTTGTATACTCATGGGAACGCCATCCGGATGTTGTCCCAAACCAGTGACCATAAATCGATAGCCATGCAAATGAAATGGATGATGCATACGACCTACATCTGCAACATTATCATAGCAACCGAGAAAAACAGTTAAGAAGGAAGACAAACGAACGAAAGAGTATAACACGTTAAACGTCTGTGTAAAACATAAAAGTCATTTAGTTAATTTTAAAAAGATATTTACTTTCACTTTCGTCTACTATAATCAATTCCACTATACTATTGCGTTTAACCTTTAGACGATGTATGCAGGGACACAAACGGTTGCCTGCACACTTTGCTGGCCAATTTAAATCATCACAGAACTGAGACTCATCAATGTCGCGTGGCTGGGTAAGTGGTGGATAATCGGGAAATACTAAACTGAGATTATTAATGGCACCCACTATAGTTAAATTTGAGTTGAGATCTATGTTCGAGAAACAAAAAAAATTAATGAAATAAAGAGTATTAATAGTTTAAAAAAATAAAACTTACTTGCAAAGTGATTATATTGATTAGGTTTGAAGATTTCCTTATTTGGTACCGGATAGTTGTGGAAGGCTAAAAAGAATTTATGATTTGGTCTGGCATAACGCAAATTAACATCCTCCTCTAAAGCTGATAGTTCGGTTATGCAGTGATCATTAACACCACCCCAGCAAGTAGCATTTGGATGATTTAAGTACTTGAATATAAAAAAAGAGAAATCATTGAATAGTCTTACGAAGCTAAGTATTTTCCACATTTATACTAACTATGCCAGGAGGATAATGTTCTTCATATTTTGGGAAGGCTGGTCTTGATAAATTTGCTCCATTGTTAACGATTTCATTTGTTTCATATCTAAGCAAAGCAAAAGATTCAGTGGGATTTATGGAGCAAACACCCATGCCTCTTACACGTATCCAAAAGTCACCCTTAGTATGATTGGCCTCCAAAATAAAATCGTAACGTTCACCTGAATTTGATACTAAAGTATCAAATGGACGTGGCAATACATCATATGAATCGGAAGCAATTATGGTTAAATTATGTTTTTCTATCTAAATAAAGTCACAAATATTTATAGTTTTCAATGCCACATGGCTTTTTTTATTTGCTACTGACCTGCATTTGAAAAGGACAAGCATGACTAATGGAATTGATCAAACGGAAGCGATAACGTTTGCCAGGTGTTACATAATAAACAGTTGGAGGTACTTTGGTTTGTTGTTTGGTTTTAGGCTAAAATAATGCAAATAATTGATAAGATAGTTCCTCTATAAATAGAAAAAGAAAAAAGGACTAACATCAGTATAAACTCCTCGGCCATTGATTAACACAGAATCAGGGTATATACCCGTGGCATTGGGTAGACCGGGAAAGTATTTCTCTGCATAAGAATGCATCCAGTCAGATATTAAAATAAAATTTTCTGGCAAATCGTAGTCATATAAAGGACTTAAGGGTTCCCTTTCTTCCGGTTGTCTAATAATCAAAGCACCATATTGACCATTAACCTTGTGATGACCTAAATTTATACGTTCACAGATTAAAAAAAAGTATTTATATTAATTAATTTTGTTAAATTATTTTCTCTCACCCGCATGTGAATGATAAAATTGTGTACCCTCCTCAGTAGCATAAAATTGATAGCGGAATGTATTAGCAAATGATATAGGACATTGGGTCACAAAAGGCACTCCATCCATAAAAGGTGTCTTTAGCATATGCAAACCATGCCAATGCAAAGCAGCTGCAGAGCCATGAGCATGATTGTGTACATCGACTATGATTAAATCATCTTTGCATACTTGTATAGCTGGTCCTGGTATTTGGCGATTAATGCTCATTACGCCTTTTTCCACACCATCACCTACAATGCACTGTGGATTATTACAATCCTCTTCAACACCTTTGGCACACTTGCCACACGCACTAATTGAATTGTACAGAAAAAATTTCAAATTGCTTAACTTGTTTAGAATTTATAATTTTTCTTGGTTTTTGCAATTTGCTTTAGCCAATTAAAAGTCAAAGAGACAAAAAATAGTAAAATAAAAAAGGTACTAAAAAAAACTTACACTCCCATGGCTTGGTAGTATTCTAAAGTGAACTCAAAGTAACACACACGTTGTTGTCCACTAACACACTTACGATTACAGACTTCACCAGGATATTGCGAAACATTCAAGTAGAGACTAAAAGGTTCTTTAGATACTATATCTTCAATCAAGTTGTTATCGTCTTTGGTATTCCTAACACCAGCAGCTACATTAGTAGTAGTAGTATTAGTAGTAGTAGTATTAGTAGTAGTAGTAGTAGCAAATACTTCATTATCCTCTTGATTCGAGAATTCATTAGTTGTGGTTGGTGATGCAAAGGTTGTCTCAATTAAATCTAAACTCTTGTTGTTGTTCTCTGCAAATATAACTGCTGCATCGAGGGAGCCTTGAACACACAGGAAACAATTTCCAATAACAATTATAATGCCAATCAATGCAACTGCATTTCGATATATTTCTTGATTTATAAAAATTAACATTTCTCGTATTTTTTCTATGATAGTTTACCGCGTAGTGCGTCTGTTTCTTTCATCAACGAATGGAACGTTTAAAAGCTTGATTGTCTTCTAACAGAGTAACTTATAAATGATTTGATTTGAAAATTTTTGTACTCTCATCTTCTATACGTTTGAAAGATACGACAGAAAAAAAACAATGGAAATGTAAATTCTTAGAAAAATATAGAAACAAATTTGATTACAAGTCTAACAAAAAACAAATATTGTTTACAACTATTTAAATTGGGGGCAATCAGAGCGGATAGTTTTGTTATAAATATGTATATAAGAATTAAATAGAAATGTAAGGGAAAATTAAAGTTATTCATTAAATATAAATGATTTTTATTCATTATTATTATGCAGAAAAACGTCATTATTTTAATCAATTTAATATGTAATTAAAATATTTAAATACATACACATTCATTAATATTAATATACTCGTCTACTATGTATAGACGAGACAATTTTATATTTTCACATTGTAAAAATTTAAGATTTTTTTTCATATTATTTATAATTTTTGCAAGAGGTTTTAAAATTTATATTTGTTTCGACACTGTTTATATATAAGTACGTAAACAAGGTCCAGATTATCGCAATGAACTTAACAACATTTTTTATATCTCCACACTTAAACCAAGTCTTCAAACTGGACCTCAGGAAAATGAATTTTCGTTTAATTTTTAAAACTCATTCAAGTAATCAACAGAAATTGCAATGAGTTTTCAGAACAATACAATTTTTTCTTGTATTTAAATAAAAATTAATAGTTATAGTATGTTTGACTGCAACAACCTCATATTAGTGTATGTTTTTATTTAAACTCCGATGCTATATTTCTTTTTTTTTTTTTTTTTTTCTTACTATACTTTAATGTCCCATTCACAAAAACTTAAATTATTATTTGTTGAAAAAAGTAAACATTCCGCATTTATCTAAAAAAAAAAGAATAAAAATCTTCAAAAGATTTGTTTTTGTTAAATTGATAAAAAATAAAAATAGCATTTGGATATATATATATATACACAGAAAAAATATTAGTTGAAAAATTATTGCATTTGTAGTAATTTTATACAAGTAAACTATTTTTATTACAAAATTGTCAAAGTCACTATGACTTCTTAAAAGCAAAAATTTCTCTATATTTGAAATAATTAAAGAGCAATTTTAATGAAATTTCGATTTCAACAATTATAAATTTATTTCGGTACATCGATTTTGTCCTTGTAAAACTTGTTTTGATAAAATGTTAAAGATAACTGAATTTTAGTACCTAATAGTTTTAATCGCAACTAAAACTTGGAATCAAGAACTATAAAATTCGATTAGGAATTAAAAATTACCAATTCGGTGCTCTCAACCGAATATTTAACAAAATTGCTTTCAAGGTGAGAACTGTCGTTGTATTAACAATAAATATGAGTTACACGAATTATAAAAGCGTCCTTCAAATATGAACGTTTTGAATGACGAAGTAGAAATAAGAATTAGATCGAATTGAAATTTATACATAAATAGCTATGCAGTTTCCTTCAAGTATCTGCTGTTAATTTGTGGACGTCTTCTCTTCACTCCGCATGTAAATTTATGATTGAATCCAATTGTTGGATTCAATAGAATAAAGGAATTAGAATGAACTGGAATGTTTATTTGATTCGAATTAATAAAAAAAGTAAAACAGCTACAATTAATCCCATAAAAAATTTTATCAGAAGAAGGTCATTTAGACGTATTTAGATATTATTGCATTTTTAATAAAATACCATAAAAGATCTAAAAACAATATGTATATTACTACTAATAATTTTTTCAGTACTTTCAACCGAATTATTTTTTGAAACAGTCAATTATCAAAACCGAATGAATTCGATTAGCAAAAATGCAGTTGTGAAAATAATTCTGTTTTCTCTGTGTACAATAATGGATCAGAAAAAATGCAACACTTAGAAAAAATGAATTTTTATACCCATATCGACTAGTTATGTTTATGAGAAATTTTAAATCCGATTGATTATCTAATAAACCGTGAAATTGTAAGAATATTGAAATGAAAATTAAACAGACACCAGCAACTAATACCTTAAAATAAGTAAAAATTTACAAACAATATTGTTGAAAGGAAAAAGAACCTTGAAAAGAAGTTTATTTTGTGAAATATAAAAATACTCAGGTCACTCTTGGATATGTTTTATATACCCATGGACACTGCTTCCAAATACTTTTCAAATGTTATCACATATTTTATACGTTGCTTTGGGAGAAAATACAAAAAAATTAAAAATATAATAAATAACTTTTTAAAAATGGTTCAGCTCAGGAATGATGATCATCATAAAACATAACAAGTGGAGTAAAAGAAACATTTTTGCCATTGAGTCACTATGACTTCTTTTTATAAATATTAATAATTTTTTGGAACAAAATTAAAAACATTTAATTTACATTATGGAGACATTCTGGAGTGGTCCTATACTCTGTCAAAGGTTAAACAAAAATAATGGTATAATCAGTTGTTACACTTATTAAGATATTAACTACTAACTATACTTATTTTCTCTCAGTGTATGTGTTTTTTTATTGCATGTATATTTGTACATAAATATTTCAATAAATGTGTTGAAACCCGTTAAATAACAATAAAACAATTAATATAAAGATTAATGTCAATTGTTAAAAATGGTACATTGTATGCGGCATATTAATTTAAATTTTAAAATATCAAAACACGACTATTAAAATAAATATATTTTTATTCTCTTTACAAATTTTTTAACACAATTAAAACGATGACACATTTAAATTTTTTATAAAAATTTTTTGCTGTGTCTATACGTTTAAATGCAAAAAGAACAAAATATGTGCAAATTATGTAAATTTTTGAATGAATAAAACCACGAATGGGAGTCATAATCAATGAGTAAAATATAAATTTAGAAGCTAAAATTTTGTGTCGAATATCATTGAAATATTGCTATACTTTAGGTATTTATGAGCGTTAAGCTCCTATTACGGAAGGATTTTTGTATCGAGTCTATGTAAAATAATGGACCGATTACAACCAATTTCAGTAGGCTTGGTTCTTGTTTCAAAGCAATTATTTGCGGGAAATTTCATTAAGACATCTTTGCTATGTTCACAAGGTTAATGTGAGCTTCACGAAAAAAAGTTCTAAATGTACCCCTCTAGAATGTATTACATCTGAATGTTTAAATTTACGTGAGCTTGACCATTTTTAAAACACCTCTAAAAGTACGTATTTCTTTCAATATCATTATAAAAATTTTCGTTAAAAGGAAACTAACTTCAAATTATATTAGAGGCATACTAAGGGATGTGATTTTGTTAATAATTATTTTGTCACTCTTCAGTCGCAGAATATTAAGATTTTACTAACTTTTTTGTTATATTTTCTTTATTAAAACATGTAATTTTATATATTTCGAATATTTTTCAATATATATTTGGTTTTAATGGAATGGTGCATCCTAATACTATTGAAGATTACACGTGATTAACCTTTTTAAAGCAAGAGGGAAAATGTTATGTATTTTGTTCCCAAAAGGTTAAAACAGCAATTTTTGCAATAAGTCATATGGAAGTATTTGTTACACTTAAATATAGATGAATTTATAAAAAATAAAATAAGTTCCTTTAAAAATGCGATAATAATCGAATTAAAGGTATTTTTGAAATTTAGTTACTATTTTACGCGAAGTTATAATTTTTATGATAAATTTATGTTTTTTTTTTTTAACTAACCACTTACTTGACACAAACCAATTATGCAACTAAGTGGTTAAATAAATATAACATATATCAATAGTATTGTATGAGGCCTTTCCAATGATGCCTTAAAATATAAGTTATTATGAAAAATTTCCAAAATATTCAAACTTTAAAAAAATAGTATTTAAAATAAAATCATGGAAATTTTTACTAAAATTGTGACTTCGTGGGAATGAAAACTAATTTAAAAAATTTAGTTTACTCTTTATGAGGAGTACATTTGCAACATTTTTTGTCTCCATACAAATCAACGCACTTTAGTGGACAGCCTGCTGGAAGGACATCATTAAATCGAAACAGAAAATGATCATGTCGAACGGTATACTTAAAGATGAGGGTCCAAAATTTATCCTTGTATGTATATTTTTATATATATTTTTAGAATAACTAAAATAATAACATAAAATTCTATTTTGATATCATTACTACTCGTATCTTTATTACTTTGATTAAAATCCAATATTCTAGAATGTTTTATACATTACTAAAGCTGCATAAAATGTTATGCTATTGCTCTTAGTTGATCTAGTCTGATCTGTCTGTCAGTCAATCTATTTTAACCTTGTTATTAAACTCTATAAGTAAATACCGATTGTGCAGGAAGTTATAAAATTTAAATTCTAATCAAGTCAAATGTTTGGTGTAACGGACTAAATAAACATTCAGATCGAATTTCTAGCTGTGGTATTAAAATTTTACATTATTAAATATACAATTATTCTCACCTTACAATCAACCTACACGCAGAGAAAAAACATGGTTACAGAATTATCACTACAAAAATATTATGTTCTCATTGTTAATTTGATAACAATGTTTTTGTTTTAATTTTGTCATTTAGAGTTTACATTCAATAAAAATTTTAATATGGTTGATTGCAAAAATTATATGTTTTTAAATATTTTACCAAAAATAAAATTTCATTAATATGAAATATATCATTACTTCTATAACCATTAAATATTTGCAGTTTTTTTCCTTGTTCTTAAACCATATTCTGGTTTTAAACCACATTAATATTATTCCCATGACAATGAAATGTTTCAAATAAATATAATACTTATCCTTTTCACAAACTTAGTGGAAGAATTCATAACTTGTTTGTTTTTAAATATATTTTGTTTTTAGTGTCTGTTTTCCAACTTCATTGTAATTCTCATTTAGTTTATATATGAATAAATATAAATAGACAAAATTTGGTTATATTCGGTGTGATTCAAGCAATTTAAGATATTGATTAACTACAATTAAATGGTTTAGTTAAAAAATCATATCTTTCATTTGAACCAAATAATTAATGAACAAATAATATGTAAATACTTTTTTGGCTATTGAACCCTTTTTCCTATTATTTTCAATAAAAAGTTTAAAAAATAATAATTTTTTATTAAAACGTTTTATTTTAACATATGATAAGAATAAGGAATAATAATATCACAAAATGAAATAACAATATGATAAGATTGGATAACAGTATGATAACATGAGATAATAATATGATAAATTGGAATAATAATATGAAGAATGGCATAATAATATTATAAAATTGAATCATACTATGACAATGTGGTATAATAACATAATAAGATAGAATAATAATATGATAATTTCAAATCATAATCTGAGAGAATGATATAATGATGTAGTAAGATTGTTTAATTATATGTAAAATTAGAATCATAACATGAAAAAACAATATGACAAAGTAGAATCATAATAATTATTACTTATAATCAATTCTATTTTTCGCTGTGATCATATGTTTCAATTATATATGTTGCTCCTAGATTATGGTCACTACACTATATTTTTTTTCTCTGCGTGTAGTTAACAGTTTTTAGCCATCTAATTATAATTCACATAATTATTTCAAAATTTTATTTAGACGGCTTTTATTTTACTGCCATATTATAATTTACTTTCATGTGCACACAAATAAATACGAAGCACTTGCATTTTCTAGGAATAAACAAAAGCTTGTCATAAATTATTTTTATTAAATTATGATCAAAGTAAAATTTAATAAATATTAACTGACTTAATAATTAATATGATTATTATCATGATGACGTAAATTATTATCACATGATAATCATACGCATATGTATTTATATTATTTTTAAGTAATTTAAATTCAGTATTTCTAAAGAATTAAAAATATATAATTTATTAAATTTGTTTAACATTTCGATAAGATCGTTCATTATAACAGCAGAACAGTTATAAGTTATTACAATTTTGTGTAAATATTTAATTAATTTTTAACATTTTATTATCCAAATATTATTTCAATACAGCAATTAAAATTGT
This sequence comes from Protocalliphora azurea, assembly GCA_932274085.1. Classification (NCBI taxonomy): domain Eukaryota; kingdom Metazoa; phylum Arthropoda; class Insecta; order Diptera; family Calliphoridae; genus Protocalliphora; species Protocalliphora azurea. The sequence goes on from OW026519.1 coordinate 3,951,035, forward strand.
TGCTACATGACCATAAAATGGATTTAATAACAAAAATTAGAAAAAAAAAGAAATATAAACAATATATGAAGAATAACAATTACAAATATGTGTTGTATTTTTGTAAAATAGTCTATTTAGTTAGACATAAATATAAAAACGGGAAAGTAAAATTTTACACTTTAAGAAATTTTAGAAGACCAGCATCGCTACAAAAAATATAACTAAATACAGCATAGATTCTATAATTCGGTTAATTGATTGGAGACCGTAATCGGATTATCGAAATTTCTGCATTCGACCATAACAATAACATTGTAGTCATCATGGTATCCAAAAATATGCAAAATCATATTTTTCCTGGACTTCAAATGAACCAAATTGTTAGTTTTTTATCCGTTTCACACAATTTTAAGAATTTTGGCATCGACTTGTTACAGCATATTTTTGCCTATTTTCGTTATAACAGCATTTTTAAGCATATTTTGTGGTTAGAAAATCTTTATTTTAGAGCGTATTTTAGCAATTTAAATGGAATATTTTTTGCGTATTTTATACTTAGGAGCATATTTTATATTAAAAAGAATAACTTTGCGTATTTATACTTAAGAGAACAATTTAACATTCAATAGAATTTTTACATAATTGACCATTTGCTGTCACATACGTATTTTTATGCACATAAACCACTTTTTTTAGAACATATTTTTGGTTACCCTGGTAACCATAAAAAAAGGATGTTCTTTTTTCAGTTACAAATCTATATATATATATATATATATATATATATATACAAAATTTAGATAAATACTTCGTAAAAAACATTTAAATTTTAACAGTGTAACTAGTTGATTTGAATTTAATTATCTTTCATAGTGCAGCTTGACAATTACATTGTTTAGATATCCGTCTGTCCTTATGTGTATGAGTAAACATATTAATGATATAAACATATTGTTAAATAACTTTTTTTTTTATTCAAAAACAAATAAGAAATTAACAAAATAAAATTAAAAACAATACTATAAAAATATAAAAACAATAAAGATAAATCACGTAAATTAACAACAACTTTCTTTGTTATTGTTTTGAGAAATAGAAAAATTAAAATTTTTCCCACGAACAATTTAGATAAGAAAATATATAAACAAAATAAATAATTTAAATATTAATTTAATAACCAAGTGGCAATTTTAAAATTATATTTATAAAGATTGCAAATGAATACCTGTCTGCTTTGTATCACCAAAAAAAAAAAAAATAAAAAAATAAATAAAAATAATTCCATTGAATTTATTTTATTTGTAATAATTTTTCATAAGGAAAATATTGAAATTGTAAATGATTATTAAAACAAAATGTGTTTGCATGTATAACTACTATTTATTTGCATTAACAAACCATTGAGCAGAAATCCTTTTTTTTTCTCCAACACTAACCCATTAGGTACGGTTTTCTTCCCACTCATAATTGTAATAATATTCTATTAAGCTCTTTTAAAACCTATTAAATTGAGTTTGTCGGTTAGATAAGATTTATTTGTTTGGTATGCTGTAAGAAAAATTTAAAACTCCTAACAAAACCCAAGAGATATACCCTTAAGGAGTTAAGTCATTAATGAAAATTCCAACATTAAGATTCTTTTGGTTGGGTAAAGGCTATTTTTGGTTAATGTATGCTTGTATTAGTATTAACTGGGTTATTTTATGTGTAAATATTTAAATAAATACATACTTTGTTGTTGTCTGTTTATATACTGATTTGGTTTCATTTTGGCCAGAGTCACGTTGCAAGTATTTTAATTAGCAATTAACACACACCCACAAACAAAAAACATTAAAATATTATAATATGTATTTTGGCCGTTAACGTAAAACCAAAAAGCTTCAGCCATAAAAAGAGCTTAAAATAAATATTACGCTCATGACCACCCATGGTGTTGGAAATATCAATTCAATGGTACCGGGGAATGAGAGTGAATGAATGTTCAAAGAACATTCCAATGTGTGTATGTAAGGATTTTGGCGGCATATAAATATTTATTTCAAACGGCGAAAATCTGTTTAGTGATGAGGACTACAAAAGCATTCCTACTTTAAATACATTAATCTTCATTTAAAATACTTCTGCTTAAATGTTTAAAATTTTTTAATTTTAATTTTTTTTTTAATGTCTAATTGCCCTAACTAAATAGACGTATGGATACAGACAGTGATCATTAAAGAAAATGTCAAATGTGAAATGTTACAGGAATAAATAAATAAATAAATGAAACTATTAATATTCTTTTGTATGATAACACGGTGCTACAAAATGAAAGTAAATTAATACATTTGGAATATAACATAGTATGGTTTGTACGTATGAGTGGGTAGATTATTAAAACATTTTTAAAATTATCAATATACCCCTAAAATTGGTAGAAAAGATTTTACCATATTTAGAAAGAATATACACTTTTTCATTTATAGCAAAACTGTTTAAGATATTAAGGACACAACTCAATTTTTTATTTTTTTATTCTTAGCATTTGAAATTTTCATTCATTTTTGATTCTCATTTTATTAGAAAACATATTTTTTTTCCCTAATACTTTATTTAATTGGGAGCAAAATGAGCCATCATTTGATAAAATCGAATTAAGATTGTGGATCATATAATATTTTTCGTAATTGTAAAACTCATAAAAGTCTGTTTTATTTTGCGTGTATTTTTATGACTCAAAATAATGGCAAATAAAATAAATTAACAGGATTTTATGAGTTTTACAACTTTGAAAAAAATCGTATATTCTAAAATTCTCATCTGATTTAATTAAGCGATAACCCATTTTATTTCTAATAAAATTTAACATTTGGAAAAAATATGAAAAAGTGTACTTTATAATAAAGTGAGGCTCAAAAATGGCTGAAAATTACAAAAAATAAAAATAAAAAATTGATTTTGTGTCCTTTATATCTTAATATCTAACAGTTATTCCAGAAATAAGAATGTTTATATAATTCATAAAAAGGATAAAATCTTTTTTTTTTTTTAATGCCGTTTAATTGGTTAAAATGTATTTGAGATAAACATTTTTAAAGCTGCGAAGTTCAAAAAATTTGTTTTTTATTTTTGTTTTGAATATAACTTCCGATTTTGGGAGTGTATCAAAAATTCTAAAAATAGTGTTATATTCCAAGAGTGTTTTTCACTGTAGTACCGTGTAATTGTATTGAAATTAATGAAAAATTGCAAAAATATATAGGAGATTCACTTAGAACCTTATTCAGTACAAAATTAAAGTTGTTGAAAAATAATATTTGTATAAAAACTACTCAAAAAACACTTTTAAAGATAAGTAATTTCCATACAAATTTTATTTCGAAACAATTTAACTGTTATGCTGAATCAGACACTTATATCTAAGAATATTAGAAATCATCTTTAATTGAATAAGAAAATATAGTTGTTTCACAAAACTAAATAACTGGAACTCATATTGCTTAAAAGCGAAAAATTATATTCCGAGTTTTTTTTCGTAAAAATAAATTAAATTGAAAATTTTACTAAAAAATAATTACTGAATAAAAAAAAAACTGTTAATACATTTTGTATTAAATTAACCATGTTGAGAAACTTTATTTAACAATATTAAATATCTTGCTTTAGTTGCAAAAAACTAAGTTTTTCACTTAAGAGAATATCCCTGAAAAATAAATTGCATTTTATTTCAATTGTCAAACATGTTTAACTTAATATATTTAATGGAATTAATTAATAAAAGCAATTGAAAATACACTTAAATAGTGGTATGTAAAAAATATAAAATGCTCAACAAAAGTCAAGTTTTTTCTGTATTAAATATTTAATTAAAATTATAAAGCATTAAAGCTAGACGCAATAAAAAAGTAAATAAAAATTAAAAGATATTTTAGCTATGGAAATAGAATTAAAGGAAACATCTACAAAAATTAAAATGAATTAAAAAATTCTTTATAAAATACATATGAAAATGTCCTGGCTTAATGGTGCTTTGGATTTAAATAAGCCAGACGCTCATCTACATTTTTAGTTTCTGTTTTTTGTTCCTTTGTGTCTTTAAAATTTTATTAAAAAAAAAAAACAAATAATAAAAAACAAGTCCTTGTTCCATTTAAACAACCGCAAATACAGAAAAATGCTTTTTGTTTTTTAATATCTATTTGTTTGTTCAGAAAAAAAACTCACACAGAAATATCGTGTTGTTTGGGTATGTGTGTGTTGAATTTATTTAGAATGTATGTCAGTGTTTGTATTGGCCTGTCTAACTGCCGCTGTTTTTTATACTCGTACTCGTATATATATAAGTACGAATGTCTGCGTGTGTAATACATATAATGTTTCCTCATTTAATAGTCTTTCTTTATTTTATACCATGTTTTTACGGTATTAAAGCTTTGTTTCTCCTTTACACACAGAAGTACAAATTTATGTTAGAAGAGACTTATACCCAATAAACACATATTTAAGATTTGATTAAAATTTGTATCAACATTTTAGAAAAAAATAATAAAAAATAATAAAAAAATAAAAATAAACCCTTAGTATGTGATGATACTAATATATTCAAATTATTCTCAAAATTTTATCTTCAAACCATTTTCAGTTTTAAAATCTAATTTTCATAACGATAAATATTTCGTTTATTTATCCGTTTTAAATACTAAAATGCTTGTATGTGTAAATACCACTACAGCAATAAATACCGCCACTGCAACTATTATATTCTTTGCAGTTTATTGTCCATGTTTTTTGTTTTCTTGTCATATTCTTTTTACAGAGCTTTTAAGGAATCAAAGAAATCAAAAAGATACAAACTTCAAAATTAATTTTTCCTTTTTCAAAGAGCAATATTTTTGGTGAACTTGTTCAATAATTTGGGTTTTTCACTTTGGCTGATCCTTTCAGGCATTTAAATAGATTGCTTATAGGACTTAAAGAAAGACAGGATTTGAAGCTTGCTTTATATAAGTTTTATGAGATAATTAGATTCTGAACTACACTTTTACTAGTTGTTTGAGTTTCATGAGAATTATAAAAAAATAAATAATAATAATAAAATAAACTTTATTTAAATCCACCAATTGAGAAAATCAAAACTGATATGAAAAAGGGACTAACATTAGTTAAAAAAAAAAAATATTTATATATATAAAAAACATAAATTTTAACTTTGACACTTATCACAAGATATATTTTTTATGTTGAAAATAAGGAGAATCTCAGTAAATAGATTAACTTATTAGGTCAGGAGAAATTTTTTAGAAAGAGAAATGCATATTTTGTCATATTTTTCATAACAATTCATATTAATTTACATATTTTACAAATTTTTTATTTTGTTTTTATAACTTTGGTTAAAAAACTTTTTTATTTAGTGTAATTTAGTAAGAATGTTACATTAAATTAGTTTTTTGAATAAATTAATTAAAGAAGTCGCTTGTTCATCAGTATGTAAATATCAAAAACAGAATTTTTTTAACCATACATAATTTCAATTTGCACTTATGTGAAGAAAGATATCTAATTCGATTTTATTGAAAGGATTCCATCTGATTTCAAGCTTAGACACAATTATGTGTGGAAATTTATGTGGATAAATATAAGTGAATTCATAGACATTACCCGGCGATATATTCTAAATTTTGCAGTTTTGGAACACAAATTTGATGCTAACAAACGAAAGTTTTTAATTAATATTGTATAACTTGAAAGTATAAATCTCGAAACAATTTCCCGTATAATAAATAATTAAATTCGCTTATAATTATCGAACGCGACTATTACTAAATTTGAGGATATCGATTCTTCAAACACTCAAATCAATTTTATTTATAATGATATTACAGAAGGCCCTATTGCTGAAAGAGTAAATTAAAAGTTGGAAGATGTGATCAAAACATAAAGGATTTGAAAAAAAAAAAAATAATAAATTCTACGTTTAGATGATATCTCGTGTTCTGAAGAATATTTGCCTTATGAACTGCAATCACTTCTATGTATACAAATTTTTTATGCCAAAATAGACAATCGTTTACATGATACGTTTGTTTATGTAAATAAATACCTACCTTATCAAGTTTATAACGAATTCAGTGTCAGTTCAATTTTAACGTTTAAAAATACAAAGTATTTTGGGAAATGTTAGAATACGAGCTGGTCATTAATATTTTTTGAAAATTTTTAAAATTTTTTAAAATTTCTAATTTACTGTAAGGCTAACATATGAACATATTGCGAAATCCTAACCAATAAAACTGTTCGATCAATTTTGTGTATTTGAAAGGAAAAAAATTTTGTACAAAAATCTAGCCATTTTAAGTAGTAAGTATTATTTTCGAATCTTAAACTTTTTGAAACGCAATTTATACTATTTTAGATGGAGTACTATGCATAGATTTTATTTTTAGTTATAAATTGTACAGATTACATTAAGATAATTTTTGCGAAAAATAATCTTTAATGGAATATGTTTTTATTGCTCCCTTAACCTCAGCACTTAAATCAATGTAAAACAAAAGATATATGTGATTGAGTATTGTAATCGTAATGGCGCTTTAAATTTATTCATAGCTACTCATTTTATTTCTGAATTATTAATCAAAATGACTTGATATCTATGCATTTTTTGAAATGAACAATTCATTTTTATACCCTTCACTACAGGTGTAAAGGGTATATATAAATTTGTCATTCCATTTGTAATTTCTACAACATTCATCTAAGACCCCAAAAGGTATATATTTTCTGAATCCTTATTGATAGGGAAGTCGATATAACGATATCCATCTGTCCGTCTGTCTATTTAAATCAGTTTTTAGAAAGCCTCAATTATCGGATGTATATGTTTTATGTATCTACTTTGTGAAGCTTTTATATAATCTTCAGAATTAGTTTTTATGCAAATCTGTTGTAAATATTTTTCTAGAATTTAAGTTTTCTGAATTAACCACATCGGTTCATAAGGAACCGAGTTATAGGTAAAAATCTGAAAGAAATCATTAAAAATATACACACACAAACATATATAGAAAGCATTGCAAGCAAGAAGTAGTTGATAAGTGTATATACATTAGGAAAGTCAATTTCGTAGCACAATTTTGCTGGCTGAGTTCACACGTATTCTTATGCTCTTTGATTTAGTCGTTGCTGAGAGTTCAAAGAGTTCAAAAAGGACTGGAAAAATTTATTTTAATTTTTTATTTACGATTCCTAACTTTTCTTTGAGTACATTTCTTTCACTCTCACTAACACAACTACATTTTTAGTCACTGACATCCCTAATATTCCTACATATAGTTTTTTAATTGGAAATGACTCAATGTTGTTGGGTTTTGTATAAGCATGAATCTACATATCAAAATATGTATATAAATTTAGTAGGCACAGCCGAATATAGCGTTCTAACTTGTTTTAATTAAACTGGAATGACTTCAAAAAACTTAATTAAATGAAAATGTATTACTTATAATAACGGTTTAAATAATATTTCAGAATCTGCTTAATTCATATCAATGAAAATTTGTATGAAGCTATATCGACCAGATAATGCTAAATAATATACCATTTACTACAGATTACTACAGAATTATATTGCGGATATATTGCGGAAAATTAATTTATAATCCCAAATATTGTTTCATTATCATAGTTTAAACTATGATATAAATATAGGAGGTGTGTAATAAAAAAAAGAATACTTTTAATTATGTGTTATTTTTTTATTCCTAATAACCACTTTTGTCGCATACGTGGTATTGTTGGGACATCTTTGTCATATTTAAAAATATCAATTTAATAAATAATTTTAAACTAAAAATATCTTTTTTATTCAATTGTTTAAAAATATGCTATTTGCGTTAAATTAATGCATAAAACATGCTCTATAAAATTTAATATTACAGTTACAGTATCGAGCATAAAAAATGCAACGCTATGTAGAGTGATCTTTGTTCACAAATATTTTACTTATAGTGTAACCCGATGTAAAAATACTGTTGTGACTTTAATATTTTTGATTATAGACTCTTGTTGTGTACAATTTTTTCGAATATTTTTGTACGTAAGGAAAATTATTAAGCATCAGTATTATTTTAGTACCATCATCATTCTTTTAATACGAGTATCATGAATATCTTTTGTAGTTAAAATTACCTTAAATTTAGGTATATTGGTAGTAATTGATAGTAATGTAATCAAATTATAGTAGCCAGCATTTATTAATCATTATTTTTATCAAAATTTAAAGAAAAAATCTGTTGATTTTTTTAAAGTTGCATTTTTTTACTCTCGTTAATTTACAACAGATTTAACAAAATCTATAATAACTATTCCAATTTTGGACAAAATAACATACAATAGTTGGTTAAAACCACAAAGAATAAAATCACAACAAAATTGGCTAATTTTATGCTCGATACTATATATTGATATATTTCCAGGATAACAGTACTTTTATGAACAAACTTAGGAAAAAGTAACAAACTATAAGATATTGTCATTTAACGGATTAATAAATCGATTTGTTCCGTATATAATTTAATAGATATTTGATCGGTTTACAATTAACAGAAATATGGTAGTTTATATAATAAAACTTTGAATCTTTAAATCTATATATATATATATATATATATATATATATATATATATATATATATATATATATATATATATATATGTATATATATACCACTAGCCTTAAGCTCTACTAAATTTAAGAAAAATTTTCAAGATCGGACGTATACTTATAATTTTCTTAATGTAATTGAATTTAAGAAAAAGGTAAATAAAAAACTCGGATTTTCTAAAATATGCACAGTAGCACGATTTGAGAGTACAGAATTAATGTTGACTTAAATGTTATATGGTTATCATGGCGATAAAATGAGAGTGTGGCGCTACTTTATTATTTTTATATCACAGTTTATATCAATTAAAATATTCACACTTAATTCTAAACCAAGAGCTTTAATTTTCCTAATAAATATTAACAAGGAAAATAAGTGCATGTTTTTCTAAATTTTTAGGGCATATTTTGTATTTTTTGTATTATTTCCAAAAAATAAATGCATTAAAGTCCGACTCTATTTATTAGAAATCTGTTAAAAAAAATCAAACTTCTAGTTATGTAATGTCTGGCATAAATGAGCGATATGTACAATATATTCTAGGATAATAAATTTATTTACAGTTCTGTTATTTATCTATCTTTGGCTTTCTTAAAGCTTAACCATTTCTAGTAGCCAATGAATAGTCCATTAACATAAGAGCCTTTAATTAAATACATTACATATTTATGTACATATATAAAAGAGAATAAAAACGCCACCAATAACAACACAAAATCATTCATGCTATACATTTATATAAACATATAAAGCTAAAAAATGTGCCTTAAAGATAAACACACACATTGAAATGGCCTCTTTGTTCATTATATTGCCACGAGATAGATAAAAGCGCAACATGAACACAGTGAAAATCAGGCTGATATAAAATAAAGAGTGAAAGCAATGAAAATAAAGTATAAAAAGGATACAATTGTAAATCCTTAAAAATATGTCTTCTTGTTGCTACTAATACATGCTACAAGCTACAGACACAAACAATAATAAAAGAAAACAGCAAATGTATTCAAGAACAAACGCAATATAAACTTAATAAATTTGAGTTTTAAATGCTATTTACTTATGGCTGCCATCAAGTCTGCTAAAATATTTTTCTTCACTTAATTTTTTTATCTTCTTATTTATTTTTATTTATTCTTTTTTTTTTTTTTTTGGGTTTCATTTAGCTCAAGTTTATTTTGTTTGTTTATTGTATTGCTGTTTGTGTGGAAATACGAATATCTTTACTGCTGACCATTTTCTTTGTAACGTTCGCATTTATTTTGTTGTGTGTTTGATTGTCTATAAGTATTATATCACATATAAATTATTAAAATTTCTTGTATAAATATATTTAGCTCATGTTTTAAGAAGCAAAACAAACCCGAAAGAAAGCTGAATAAAAATAAGACTAAACCAAATATCAGTAATGACAATAAGAGCCAAAATAAACATTTGAGAAAAATGGAGAAACTAAGAATAAGACAAATATGTCATCTTCCTATGTAAATAAGACAATGACTACATAAATATCATCGTTATTATTATATTTAGACAGATAAAACAAGAGTAAAAATAAATTGTTAGGGGTATTCAAAGACCTTGATGTTGGTTCAATTTGCGAGTTTATTTATTTTTTATTTGCCTAATGTATTTTTGAATTTATTTAAAAATGAGCAAGTGCTTCCAAAAGAATAACTTTTTCACCACTTCAAAAGCAGAACTAAGAGCATATTTTGCACTTTTTTGGAAGTTAATAAATATTCCAAAAAAGTGAAAATAAATGTATTTTTAGTAGGAAAAAAACCAATAATTTCAAAGAATATTATTATTATTTTTTATTAATTAATTGTATCTTTATTGATAAATAACAACATTATAATTATGCAATAATTTAAATTTATAAATGCAGAATTGAGTCATTTACAACTTTTCTACTCTAATATATGTATTATGTTTTTACAACTTTATATCTTAAGAATTAATTTTAATAATTTTTGGGGAAAATTTACAAAACCCAGTAAGAGAGAGTAAGAATATTAAAATTTCACAAATTCACAAAGGTATCAGGGAAATGAAGCCATCGATAAAATATTTATCAGTTTCAGAACAAATAAAACATTTTTGCATCGATTTGTAATTGCATATTTTTGCATGTTTTACCTTTAATTGCACATTTTTGCATTTAACGATTTTTAGTGCACATTTAAAGCTTATTTTGTTATTTTTATAGAATATTTTGACATTTTTTTATACCTCATGGGATGTTTTTCAAATTTGACTTAAAAAAAAATAATAAGAAATACAAGTATTTAAAATTATTATATATAAAATTTTTTATATTTAAAATTAACTTTAATGGATACAGTTTTATCGCTGAGGAGATTGATGTAAATTGCTCTTATTTAACCCATTTGTAGTTGATCTTAATTATGACAATTTTGATTACTTCTGAACTAATAATAGTGTCTACAATTAGATAAATAAGCAAATGGAAGCTCAATAACCTTTTTATGTGATGTAAAAAAAAAATGAAGAATCAAATTTCGCACAGATTAGAAATTTCAGTTTTGCTTTATTTTAAAACATTAATAAAACACTTTGTTTTAAAGAAAAACATAATTTTTGTTAAAATATTACAAACATTTTTTGTTTTTTAATCATATTTTTCGTTTCTTACTGCATATTTAATGCAAATCTAAATTAACAAATCTAAAACCATATTTTTATTAAAAAATTTTTATAAATATATAAATATAAAGGAACATCCTACCAATGTCAACCATGGATTAAAAACAGAACTTCTGCAGCTATTTTTCAGCACTAAGTACTTCCTTCCAATGACAACAAAATGTTAAAATCGTGACTTTTTTTACTCTTTTTCAATTCTTTTTTTATTGGGTAAATAATGATTTCATTAAAGCTATTTTTTTTGTGACTATAGTGCTCAGTGGTCCCAAAACGCTTTTTTTTTGAACTGCTAGAAATATGTAAATAAAATCTCGCATAAGTAAAGATGTTTTCGAGTTGATTTGTGAGAGCTCATATCCCTAGCGGGTTCCGGAGGGTAGAGGGTAGACCTACACATTTGGTCACCTCGGGAATGTTATTATTTAAAATTTCGCCAAAAATTCATTTATGATTTGAATGTAAAATAAATTTACATATAGACAGACATTGTAAATATCTAAAAAAAAAAAAAAAAAAAAAAAAAATGATCACATATGTGGGTTATCTCTTTTAGTTTAATAGATATTTAGGTCGAAGAAAATTTTACCCTGAATTTTGCTCTCGTCTTTTTAAAGCCTTTTAAACTTGGGGGCTTAATTCGGATCTTAAAACTGTTTGAAAATATCTACTAGATTTACTACAAAATGATTAAAAATATTGCTACAAGAATCATATAGATATATGAATCCGATAAAAAGCTATATTTATCTTAATTTGAAACTTTAAAAAACTTTCACATTTTTCGGGTTATTTTTTTTTCTAGACTATAGAATATTTGTAAAGGTTTCAAAAGAAATCTTAAAGAAATATCGGAGGCGCTTGAGTAACGGTTTCCCCACAAGCCGTATCCAAACTTTGGCATTTTTTAAATTTTTTTTTTTTGTAAAATTCTAAAGTCTCAAAGCCGAGACCAACAAAAAATATATTATCTATATACACCCATATGTTGGTTAAACACAGAAAAAATATTTTCTGAGCTAAGCCTTTTACAACGGCTGGGTGATCATTTTAATGAAAAAAATCAACTTTTGAAACAAGTTTTCCCCGGACTAGATTTTGATTATTTTGGTACAAAAGGGTGGGATGTTTTTTAACTTTGTGATTTTATAACAAGTTTATCTATATTGCGCCAAAATTTCGTTGGTATATATTTATTCATTTAAATTTTATTTAGGTTCAAATATTAACATTTCTCAAAAATATATTTAAAATCATAGTTTTTAGTTTTTCAAGTCTGCAGAAATTTGCAATATTATTTAGGATTTTGTAAGAAATCTTGGAGGGATTCCCTCTACCTCCCAGTACTATGTTCCTCCAAGTCAATTGCAAAAGAACTCATCTGTGAGCATGTAAAATTTTATTTAGGTATCTCTAAAGGTTACGCAATTATTTTCAAAAAAGTGTTTTGGGACCACTGTGTATTGATTATTGTATTTACTGGTAAATATTATTACTATAATTTAGTAATCTAATAAATGAAACATATCGTTAAAGAATTATTGAATTTAATTGAATTTTAATAATTTAAAATAAGTTGAATTTTGACCTTAACTAAATGACTTAGTTCACCTGCAAACATATTCCTAAAGAACCAAAATTTCTCTCCTTCATTTGAACGTTTTTTTTTAATATCTTTAAATAAAATTATTAAATATCTAACTAATTACAAAGTTATAAAAATTTTATAAATCCTACCTCTAAAAAACTCTTTTAAAAATTGTAAAAAACTTTGAAGTACAGTAAGTATGATTTATATTTAAAATGTTTTCAATTAGTAACGGGCAAACGCAAAACATATGGAAATATAAAAGCTTCCAATGGACATGTAATCATTAAACAGTATTCAGGTTTTTACATTAATATTTTTTGTAATTTAAAAAAAAAAAAACATTTTACGTAAATTTCCAAAACTTACTTAAGTTCAGAATATTGTGTTATATAAAAAAATCTAAAAATTACAAATGCCTTTTGTTTAAACATAAATTAAAAATTCTAAAAATCGTTAATAAATTAATAATTACTTATTCTTCATCATTCTTTAAAATTTTACTAAAATTTGTATTGCAATTAAATATAGAATATTTTAATAATGTGCACAAAAAGTAAATGGCATGTTCAGCTGGTTACTCTGAAAGTAATATGTTTAGTATTAAGTATAAAAGCTAATTATTTATATTCTAAGAAAACTTTGAGTTATAATTTTTAATAAAAATATTGAAATAATTAAGAAATTTAGCAAAAGTCCATGTTCATCTGTCTGTCCGTCCGTAATATAAATCAATAAAATGCGTTATACAAAATTATTTACCATATAAAAATTTTATAATATAAAAAACGTTTCATAAAAAATATCATTTTTAGATAAAAAAAAAAATTAAATTATTACATGGTGCTGCAAAATAAAATAGTTTGATATAATTGGTATCTGCTATAGTGTAGTTAGTAGGTATGGGTAAGAAGGTTATAAAACCATTTTTAGAATTTTCAATATACCCTCAAATTCGGTAGTTCTATCCTAAAAATCGATTTTCAGACATCGCCAATTTAAGAAAAGAATTTATCCTGTTTAAATAGTATGCATTCATTTATATTTATAGTAAAACTGTTTACGATATTAAGTATACAACTATTTTTTTTTTATTTCTTATATTTAGTCTTTGAAATTTCAGCCTTCATATCTTACACAATTTTGCATGAATAAAATATTATAATAATCTACTCACCCATATCTAGAAACTACACTTACACTAAGTTATATTCCAAGTGTTTTTCACTATAGCACCGTGTAGTTATTATTATTTATTTATTTTTTTTTTTTTTAATAAGAGGTGACTATTTTAGGATATGGATATGTAGACGCTTTAGAAATTTCGCACAGAATTTGAATTTGTTTATATATATATCTACATATTAAATCATTTTATAGTATTTCATATTGCTTCCGTTAAATTTCTATATTTTATTAACATTTAATTTTATTCTCAAAACTTATTTAATATTTCAATAAAAAAAAAAACATCCCTCTACTTATTTTCGAAGTTAATACAATGCACAATACATAATATATTTCAATATCAAGATTTGGAAAGTTTAGTGTTTCTAAAATTACAAAAATGGAGGGTGGAAAGTATTAAAAAACAGCTAAGCAGTTTTAAATTTCGATTAAATTTATTCGCTCGATTTTTGTTTGCAAAATATAATAAGAAAAACAATAAGGAAATTCTTGACATTTTTATATTTTTTTTTTCTGGTGTGCTTTTGTTATACTTTTGCAAATATATTCACACCTTCATGACTTTAACTTCGATATTACTTGACTTGATTTTATGTATGTATATTGTTATGAATACAATACACAAACTTGCATACTGAAATATATACAGAACACTTGTATACACATCTTAAGCAAAATAAAAAAAGCTAAACCATTAAAAGTAAATGTAATGATCAGAAAGTTAACCAATTTGTGACACCTTTTTTTAAAATTTTAATGAATTGAAATTTTTATATATTTGAAAGTGTATTGATATTGAAATAAGCTTATCATTAGTTCATGAATTGAAAGATACATATCGGTTAACATTTTAAAATCAATCGCTAGATTTACATTCCTGAATTTAAACAAAAATGTTAAATGAAAATTTGACAATTTTTGTATACATTCATAGTTTTTTTTTATTCGCTACAACAAATCCATAAATTTAAAATCATATAAATATAACGCCAAGTTAAACCAATTCATATTTTATTTACACTTGACCCCTGACCTGTGGGCTTGCTCACTGCTGTGCTACTATACTCTCATATTAACAACATAATGCTTTAGGCTTTTACAAGTGAGTACAATTCAACTAAATATCACCCTACAAAATATATATATATATAACATTATGCTGACAGTTTTATGACTATAATAATTTTTTTCCACTTCTCTATTATTCATACAACTCACTAAAAATATGTCATAACAAAAAATTTGTTTTTTTTTTTAAAGTGTGCAAATGTAATCGTATGACTATTTGTTGCATGATCTTTGTTACGTGTCCTTCAGAGTCTGATTTTTGCATGTTAGAAATGTCAGTCAAGTACTTAAGTACAACAATGTATGTATGTATGAGTCTATAATTACGTACAGACAAATGTAGCAATACACATCTAAGCATTTTTTGTTGTTAAACGTGCAATTCTGGCAATTGTAAATCATCATGTTTGTAACTGAGAAAGAAAACAAACAATAAAATACAAAAATTATACAATATACATATACATATACATATGAGATCTAAGGGACATTTTCTGATATGTATATATTAAGGCGATTCACTCAAATAAGTGTTTTGTTACGATTCACTCAAATAAGTGTTTTATGATGTTCCCCAAAATATTTCTGGTCTACTGATAACCGTTCGTGAGGTGGACCTTTTTTAAAAAAAGATATTTTTTTTACATTTTTTTTTTAATTTGTTGTGTTTTTTCCCAATTAAATTCAATCGGTTATTTTTTATTTTAAAAAAAAAGGAATTTTAATACCCATTTGACCACGTTTATGCAAAATTTTATATCAGATTCCGTTTCTGATAAACCGCGAAATTGCAGGAATATTAAAACAAAAGTACATCAGATACCAGCTACTCATACCTTAGAATAAGTAAAAATTTAAAATTTTGAATTTTCATTAAAAATAACAAAAAATATTGTGAAAGAACCTTGAAAAATAAGATATGTTGAAGATTGGACGCGGCTTACAAATACTTTCTATAAGATACCATATTTTGTGTACATTTCTTTGGGAGAAAATACAGACTTTTAAAAGAGATAAAAAAGACCTTTTTAAAATGGTCCAGCTTACGAATGGTCATCATGAGAACCGAAATATTTTGGGAAATATTATAAAACATACCAAGGTTTATTTTCAGAGGGGTAAAAAGTACTTTTTTCCCTCACATAGGCAGTGAGTCGCTTTAATGTACATATGTATGCGTGTATGTAAGATTGGGAATACTGTTGTTTTTTTAATGTGTGTCCAAAGCCTTTAGGCTTTTTTTATTATTTTTTTTTTTTTGTTACCATTACTTTTTTAGTGTAAAATTTATATTGAAAAATAAGACTAAAATAATGGTAACAGTTAATACACAGGGAAAATTATTTTGTATTATATTTTAGATTTTAATTGTCATATTCTCACACATAAAAAAATCGATATAAAGATGAAACTAGAAGCCATATATAGCAAAGCTGTACTCTCAAAAGGACTTCGAAAAATACACAAATTTAGAAAAAATTATAAAATATTTTAAAATATTATATCAACTCAATATGAATGTCTGACTAATGCTACAAATTCCGGCTATATAATAAAAATTTTTATTAAACAGTTTCAGCGAAGAATGTTATATCAGGTAATAAAAATATTTTATATATTTTTTTAAGAATAAAAATTAAAGGGTAAAATTCTCAAAAAAATATTTTCTTATTATTTTTTGCTCTACACCATTTAAATTAATAATATTTCATACGACATTCATATTTGGTCGATAAGATCTTCGCAAATACTTAATACTTTTCTTAAAAGCTGTATATCCTTCGAATCTTTGAAGTCCTTTTGATAGGAGATTTGACGTTCTGGAGAAAAACTAGGGAATTTGGAATTTTGAATTAATTTTCCAAAATTGTAAAACTTTAGGGTTTCAAAAGAGGAGAGCAATTAGTTATTCGAAATCAAAAAAGAAAACTTGCAAAATGTTATAAAAGCGGAGAGAATAATTAAAATTTTGTCTCAGTTTCTTTAACTAATTTTGACAAAAAATGAAGAAAATACTCGTATTTATTATATATTTTTTTAATTTTATTCATTCTAGTGATTTATGAATTTATTAACAAAAATACCCGCCAGAATATGGTTAATAAAATTTACTTTTTTATGTGCTTAATATTAAATTTAGCCGTGTAAGCGTATAATTACTCGTAATATTAACAAATAATACATAAGTAATAATAAGCGAACAAATAGGTAAGATTTTTTCCATGTAGAATGAATTTTTGCACATTTCCAAAATGTTTGAGAAAAATTATATATTGCAAGTACAAGTGTCCTCTCCGATTTCAAAAAGCTATTTTTGTTTTAATTTCAGCGAAAATGAGAGATATTCTTACACCGATTTTTTAAACTTTAATGTTTTCCTTATTTAAAATAAATTATAATTAATACCTACAATTTCGAATAAATAAGTTTAAATTAAATTTGCAAAAAGTGTTGCCTGCATGAATTAACTAAAACTAACTTCATTATTTTTGATTTTCACTTTGACCTAAATATAAAATTTAAAAGTATTGTCTTTACTATCCCAGAAACACGTAGTTGTTGGCTTGTTTGGAAAGTCTGTATTAAATATTAAGGCAAAATTGCTAACAGGGGAGTTTAAAACCTGGAAAAAATCAACATTTATTATGAAAAAGTACCCAGCTTTGTTTACAATTTGTATAATAGTTTAATAAAAACCGAATGTTAAATTTAATAAACCTACAAGTAAATAAAAAAAGAACGTTATAATTTTGCTTAGAAATTTTACAATAAAGGACACACATTTAAATATTTTTGTTTTCTATTAATAAAAAAAAAGTAACGAAATCTTAACGAAGAACCTAAAAGACAATTTTGTTTAATAATATTTTAAACAAATTACTGTTTTAGACTGGATTTAATTATATATTATAAAATTCTTTTCTTTAAAGGACTAACCAAAGGCCAAAGAGTTTATAGAAGTAAGATTTTTTAATATAAAAAATTTATTGTTAAGTCCTTTTTCAGCTAAGCAAATGAAAAACAATTGTACAGATATTTTTCTCGCGTGTATGAAGCTTTTTGTAAAAAAACCAAAAAAATATGTTAGTGTGTGTGTGTAAGCGTGTTTGTGTCAGGTGTTCACTTGTAAACAACTTTAAACTGTCACTGTTTTTTCTATGTTGCTTATTGTTGGTGATGTTGTTGATGTCAGTGTTTTTCTGTTTCTGTTTCTGTTTTTTTTTTTGTATTTAATTTGTTTGGCTGTTTTTGATATTTGTTAGTGTAATTATTTTTGCACAATTGTTTGTTGTTGATGTAGTTATTATTGTACATGTATTTGAATGTCACAAAGTAAACATAAAATATAATTTTTAGTTGACGCAGTGTGTTGAACACAAATACATTTAAACATATAATGAACTCCATAATACATCAAATATAAAATGACCATAGGTCTTCCGATTCCACAAAAACATAACTGTTTTAATTTTTTTTATGAAAAATAATTCATGATTTTATTCACCATTCTAATTCTATAAATGGTCAAAATATTTCACAAAGTTGAAGTCCTTTTTAGATTTTAAAATAAAAGAAAAATTAAAAAAACCCCAAAGCTGATAAATTTTCTTGAGGCACTAGTGAGAACATTATCCTCCTTCGCCTTTTTAATTTTTTTAAATGACTTAAAAATTGATAAATTGACTGAATAATTCAGTTTAAGTTTTTATGTGACGGAAAGTTCTCTGGCTTTATTCATAATCAAATTTCAAATTTATTAGTCTTTAATAAAACCAATTTTTCATACAAAATTCAAATTTATCAAACTGCAATAAATTTAAAATTTGATTATGGATAAGGCCTCTAGTATTTTTAATAATTTTTTTATAAAAAGCCTCAACAAATTTTCCATGCAAAACTCATTTATTAAAAAATATATAACTTAAGGTACATAATTTTTGTAGAGATTATTTTTTGGTTTATTTTTAAAAAATAGAGGAAATGAGTGCCAAAATGAAAATATATATGAATAACTAGAAAAACTGTTAAATTTTAATACCATATATTTTTTCAAATCTTTTAATGAATAAATTCTACACAAAATGAACTTAAAAATATGCAAATGCATTTCATACAATTTCTAACAAATATTTAATTTTTTTACTAATTTAGCATAAAGTGTATGAGTGCACGATTTAAATGTTTCTTAAATCAATAAAATCGGAAATCTGCGTATTGAGTTTTATATGTTTATAATTACAAATTCTTTGCGTAAAATGTAGAAAAACTTAAATATAAAAAAAATATATCGACAATTTCATAAAAGAACGCCTGAAAAAGGAAATTTTTTTATCTGATGTGTTTCCATTTCTATAAAAATATGTATGCACAAACTTAATTAAGCCAGTTATCAATTTCAGTTTTCAGTTTCACGAAATTGCGAAAACTCGCAATTTTATTTCGCTTTTTCACTTTCTCAAAAGCCAAAAAATTTCAAAAGTATGTAAATTTCAATAGCAATATCTATGGCAAGGCTTTGTGAATTTTAATGATTTAAATGGCATTTGAATTTTGATTATGTTGGCTTTAGTACGAACATTTGAAAAAGAAATTTGATCTTTGAAAATACATTTTACTGCAATTTCACTTTTTAAATACATTTTACGTTAAATATTCTATTCAAAATTTTTGATTTGGTAACATATTTAAAAAATATAAAATCTTTACATTAAAATAAAATCTAAAATTTTTGTAAAGCACAAATCTACTACGTATAATAAAAAAATGCATTTAAAAAATAAAATTGTATTAAAATGCATTTTTCAAAAATCTTTTTCAATTGTGAAATATTCATACTGAAGCTGATGTCATACATTTCAGACGCCTTTTAGATCATTGAATTCCAGAAATATTGTTATTTGAAATTATATACTTTTGAGACTATATAGGTTTTTCTCGAAAGTGAAAAAGCAAAATAATCTCGCGAGTTTTCGAAATTTCGCGAAACTGATAACTAAAATCGATACAGATATCTATGAATTATTTGCGTTTCAAAATTTTATGAATATCGAAAGACACTAGGTAAATTTTTGGGCGTTCTTTCATGGAATTGTCGTTATATATTTCGTTTGGGAAAAAGTGATGTTATTTTTTTAAAATAGTAAATATTTTCATCACAAATAAATCTAAATTGTAAATCTCGAAAAAATTAAAAATCGAAGGAGAGAACGTTTCTTGTTAAATGCATTTGAAAAATTCAGTGAATTTTTTTAAACAACATTATTTTTTAATATAGAATTGAAAAATGATATAATTGCCTTCTAGCCCGCTTTTACTGTAATGAAATCGGACTGCAGCTTAAAAAGTTATGAATATTTATACATATATACTTTATATAACCTAAAATCGCGAGTTTTTCGAAATGTAGAAAAATATAAATAGAAATCAATCAATTTTGACATAAAGTCAAAAACCAAATTTTTTTTTCATCGATTTCTCCTGGAATTCATGATAAACATGTATATGAGAATATGCATGTAGATAGATGTAAATAAGTTTTATTTTTTCATATTTTCATCTATTTTGATATAAAGTTGATTTTTTTACTATTTCTTTACCATCATAACCATACTAGGGAAATGTTGAATATATATAAAGTTTAGAAAGGTTTTATTTAAATGGGCTACACTTCTTTGAAGTTTCTTGCTGTTTCATGATCTAACTATATTTAATTTTGTTACCTATTTATTAAACATTTTTCTTTATATTAAATATGAGATTGTTATACCAGTTTCCTTTAAAACTTTAATCTTTTGTAATTTCTGTTGAAAAATTGTTTTTCAAATTTAACAGAAATTACCATTAAAATTATTAAATTTGATTTCAGTGCAATATTGTATTTATGTTTTGCAGAGATTTTCTTCAAGTTAAGCATTCTAAAAGAAGAGTCTTCATATATTTAATTTTTTTCTTGGTTTCTTTTTGAGCAAAAGAGAAAAAGTGTAGTATCGTAAGTATTACTTTATTTTTATAATTTTTTTTTACTACTCAAGTCAAAATAAATATGCATAATAGAGCAACCTAAGTAAATGCAGTTTTTCTTAACTTTGTGTTGTTTGGTTTCTTTGTATATATATATATATATATATATATATATATATATATATATATATATATGTGCATGAGTGTTTGTGTGCTTTTGTATTTTTTTGCTTTTCATGCTTAAGTTAAAGTGTACTTTAATGGTAAACTTGTTATTCTTCTGGCAAAAGATGATACTACAAAGCAGCAAAGTGAAGACACTAAGTAAAGATCCTTTCAGAAGCTAACTAGAGTATATGAGATGTAAAAGAGCACAATGGGTAAAATAATGATGGTAATCGGGAGTCTAAGACCAGAAAATTTACTAGAAAAATGTAACTAACAAGTTATAGTATGCATGTTTGGGATCGTTGAAAAGAGTAAGTTTTTGAGATATTAGGTTAAAGAAGTTTCTGCACAAGGCAAATTTTTGTTGAAAATTTGAAAAATAAAATTATGTATATTGTTTGAATGAAAATATTTATATTTTACTACACTATAGGAGCTAGGAGTAACAAGCCTTTATGCTGATGTTTATAGTGCATAAATAAATTGATGGAATGCTCATGTCAAAGTATAAAGTTCAACATAAAATCGCTTCCTGAGTCGAGATAGCGATGACCGTATTTCCATCTTGCTGGCTGACTGTCTGCCCATGTAAATTTCATATAAATTCAAATTTTAAATATATCGTAATAAAATTTTTTTAGATTTATTTTGGTATAAGGACGAAGTGGACTGAAATTTGTTAGGATAGTTCTATTATTTTCCCTATCCACCATACAAAGGTCATTCCAAAAAGTAGTTTTAAGCTGTTAAATGCCTTAAATTAGTCATGATTTAAATAAAATTCAGTAAAAATAAGTTTTTTTATAAGCGTAAATAGTGTGTGCCTTCCCATAATTTACCATAGCTCCTCTACAAATTCACTTCAGAAGATCACTTTAATTTTAACGAAAATCGAAAACCTATTGAAAAATTGAATGACAATTGGTCTTTAGTTGACCATCAACATGCCTAAAAGTCATATAAATGCTACAATTAATGTAATACTATATATTATGTACTACATATTGTATATTATCTATTATATATTATATAATATATATTATATATTATATATTATATATTATATATTATATGAAGGGAAGCGAAATTTGGCTTCGTCTTGGAATCTTATACATACCAGTTACCAATAGTCATGTATACATTTGCGAGTTATTCACAGGTAAAGGACCCTAAATTCAGTTTTTGGATTTATCCCACTTATTATGTTTTAATGACATTACAACATTTATAAAGCGGAAAATTTCCAATATGTTTGCTGAATTACATTGATATATGCCATCATTTGTTTTAGAGTTATAGCACATCAAATATTCGATTTAATGCTTTTTCGTATGCGGAATATTTCAAATTTGTTCAGTTTGAGATTATCATTTTAGCCCGTAGCCTCATTAAAAATTTGCATTTGGGGACACCGTAACATAAACCAGGAAGAGATTTGTCAATATTTTGTATTTAGAAGATGGTTGGTATTTTTAATTTTACTATATCGTCCTGTAATATAGCGGATAGTAAAAACACTAAATCACACATAGTATGTGCTATAGCACCAACAATAATAATAGCACCGTGTAACAATTTCCCAAAAGTTTTCTCACACATGAAAAAATCGATATATGCATCAAACTAGAGCCCATATACATAATAAAACTACGTAGTCAGTTTTTCTCCAAGACGTCAAATTTTCCCTTAAAAGAACTTGAAATACAAGACTTAAAAAAAATTAAGAAATATTTACAAAAAGTGTATCAACAAATATGGATGTTAAATGAAAACTAAGATTCCCTGCAATATATCAACAGATTTTACTTAAATGTTAATAAAATATATGACAATATACTTCAGCAAAATTGGAAATGGAAATTTTGTACTGTATAAATGTTATAATGGCATCAAAACATGTACGATGCATAATTGCGTAGCGTACACGTGATTATCGGTGACGTTTAGCAGCATGTATAAGACACCAAAATGAAGCTATATTCAGAATTCGTTTCACTCTATCAAATTCCAAGGTTAAGCATTTTTTTCGTCTAATTTTACGGGTGTTGCATTTGGACTTAGAAAATATTAGCGAATTATATGAATGTATGGTCGCTAAGAGGCCAACAGAGACCAAAATATACTTTTTCTCTTTCAAAGTCAAATAAGTTATTTGAAATTTATTAAAGAAAAAAAAAAAAAAAAAAACAGTACGATACACTAATAGTTAAAACTTTGTAAGTAATCACGACTTAAAATAATGGCATTGCATTTAAAACAGTCGTAAATTAAATATAGATAATTTATTTAAAAAATAACTTTGATGCCTCGCACAAGAGTCAACAGAGCATAAACTAAAAAGACAATTATGCGGTTTTTGTTATAATAATGAAAAGAAAATGAGCCCAAACTAATTAGAATTCGTTGTGTATTCAATTGCAGGAAGGAACAAATGTATTGCCGAACCAATTTTTGATTAGATAGTTTTGACTTTTTATACAATATTTATCTGATACATTTTCCATAACATATATGGAACTCATGTAAAAGATGTTGTAAAAAGTTCGGCAGTACGTACTTTTTATCGCCCTTTACGCGACATTCATATTTTTGAAAAAAAGCGTTCCTATTATGGTGTAGGGAATCATATATTCGGGCAAGTCAACTTTTTGCAACTTTTCTGATAAAAGATACAGAGCAATTTAAAGTATGAGTCACTTTCCATCTAAAGATGTAGAGATGTTCTTTTAAAATTCGTATTATTATTTCTGCGATCCTACAGTCTATAAATCAACTTTTTCTTCTTTTATCAGAGTTCCTTTCGGTATTCTCTTTCTTTGCATTTTTTATGAGTTAACTAAATTTCCCAACACAGCTACACCCTAACAATTGTTTTGAATTATGTGTTTGAAATAATTTCCATTTTAAGAAAAACTTGACACATAATTATTGAGTATAATAACAAATGTAATTAAGTTAATTGTATTAATTTTTTCACTTATAATAAAAGTTAGAAGCCTTAAAGTGTTTTAAGTCAAACGAAATTTGTTTTGTAATCATTCGAAAATAATTAAAAAAAAAAAATGCTTTTTTCAACTCAATTTTTTTTTGAAAAAGCTAAATATCAGAAAAAAAACTAAATTTTTTTTTTTTAATTTTAAAACATATTTTCACGTTCTCATTAGTTTTTGAATTTTTTTTAGATATTGTAACAAATTTATAAATAAAACATAAAACGGCTGCATACAAAATGACCCAATGAGAAAATGTTCAAAAAATTTACATACAAATTTGGGTTTCATATGAAAAATTACTCAATTTTTTGAAGTGATTTGTCGTCAACTATAATTCCTTTTTGATTAAGCATTTTCAAATTTTTAGGTGTTTTTTCGCTTTTATGAGAATTTTTTTAATTTTATTCATTAATAGTTCTATGATTAACGAAGTATATTAAAAAGTAATTATAATAATCGATTTAGTAAGTCTATAAAATTAGTAAAGTTATTATTGATTTGGAGAATGAAGCGCCGTAGGCAAAAATGTTTGTATTTTTTGCGAATAATGCTGAAATGGATAATTCCGTAAAAATAAAATTAGTAATAGAATATAAAATACTATTTTCTTCGTTGTTAAAATATTAACATTTTAGTCTTTTTAAGGCAATTCTAAGAATGAAAAAAGGCTAGAGAAAAGCTAGAGGCTAAAAGTAAAATAAAAAGGCTAAATTTAACCTTAAAAAGGCTTATGGGTAAAGTCTGTCAGTGAAAAAATAATTAGAAGAATTATGAATCAAAAATAAAAAATATGGCTGAAGAAATTAAAGATCGTTAAAAAAATAAAATCTGTTTATTGAACAATTTTTGATTTAATGCGATGTCTGCAAAAAAAAAACACAATAGAAAATTAATTTTGAATTTGTAATATATACATATATATATATATATATATATATATATATATATATATATATATATATATATATGTATATATATATATATAAGAGTTTTAAATTTTTTAACCATGTCCTATAGTGCAGTAATTGTTGCAGTTAAGAAATACAAATATAAAATATTTTATGTATTAGTTTGTTCATACTAATACTCTTGTATTTTTTTTAGCCTTTTCTTTACTGATTACACAGTGAATAGTGGTTGTTTTGACGGTTAGTTAGTCAGTCAGTCAGTTAGTCATTCAGCTGGTAAATGTATGTCTGTCTGGTAGCTTTATTTGGTAATTTTTGGTGGAAGGACTCATGCATAAAGTAACTCATCTCCTTAAGAACTAGTATATGTATCTGTAAGGATAACCTTATAATATTTGTGGCGGTAGCATAATCAAAATTCATCTTCACTTAAATGTTCTACAGCAAAAGAAAACATTGTTAACGAAATAGCAACAATGTTATTTTTATGGTAAATTTTAAATAGATTTCAGGGATTTTATCCAAGTTTTATATCTTTATTTGTAGGTTTAAACATTATATTATTTTCAAAAGTATAATACTTGTACTATCATTTAGATCTGATGAAATATAACTAAAAGATAGTTAGGAAAAAAAATACAACTACAACAGTAAATGTATAATGGTCGAGTTGAGTTTTTGTTTGTTTGTTTGCTTGCTTTGTATAATCAGACAGCCTGCCAAATGGTAATGGAGCATTTCGATTACGTTTATTTTGTATTTGGTTGGGGTATATTTATACTATTGTTTACAACTACAACTACAACTACAAGTATTTGTTTATATGTGTTGTTTTGTAAATAAAATGAACCTCTAAATTGTTATTGCAACTACTGGCAGCAGTTTGATAGTTTAATGTTGCATTTAATATCTATGGATAAGTAAATGGATGAACTGCTGAATGGACGAATAAATGAATTAATGTTATTATACCCTACACCATCATAGGTGAAGAAAATATTATGCGTTTGTGCTGATGCTTGTGACCAAAAAATATTGGTCTAAGATCTCAAAGTACAGTATATACCAATCGGCTTATAATCTCTTTCCGAGTCTATTTACTGATGTCCGTCCGTCCATGTAAGCCTTATAATCAAACTACAGTTTGCAATTTTGAAAATAATTTAATATAATTTGGCACACATATCGGACGAAGACTATTGAGATTGGTTATGATCGGTCCATTATTTTACCTATGTCCCCCCTACACGAACAATCTCACAGAAATGTTAGTATCGAGTTAATATTTGAAGCAAATTTCTTTTATATTTTCATAAACTGCAGTATCAAATTTTGTGAGGATCGGTCCATGGGTAACTCTTGCATATATATAGAAATTACCCTAAAGTGCATAAGTAAGATAAAATAATGCATACGAATGTTCCGTAAAAATATACAATAATCTTAATACAAGTATTGGTCAAAAATTTCATGCACATGCAGAATGGTGCAGGGTAACATATATTAGGGCTAGACCGACTATATTTATCTTACTTGTTTTTAAATATGAATAACTGATTTCTTGCCTGTTGCTTTAAATATTGAACTAAGTTACTTTTTTCTTTTTGTATTTCTTTCACTACCCTTAATTTTTCTTTGATAAAGAGATAAAATATTCATAAATAATGTGTCCAAAATGTTAAGTTGAAAAAAATCTTTTTTTTTTTTCATTCACAAAACTTTTAATAACAATTTACAGCTTTTGAAATTCTAATGGTTGAAATAATAAAGTTGAAATTTCAAAATAATTTTTAAATAATGAGCAAATTGAATATTAAAATATTTATTTAAAATTTGTTGCAGTGATTTTGCATACAATCACATACACCCACACACTACTCCCAAAGATTAAATGTGCTTGAATATGATAGTGATAGTGTTCAAAAACATATTTTACTTTCTAAAAACAAATTGTAAACTTTCAAATCTATTTTGCTAAAGTTTTAAACCTATGCTGTATTATATTAGTTATATTGTATATATTTTCTATTATATACGTGTAGTTGTGTTTGTATTGTAACATTTACTCTGTACAAATTTACATTAATTTGAAACTATGTTGCCACATGAATTTGTTGCACAATTTCAATGAAATGAACATTTGCAGAAAGAAGGAAAAAACTACGAAAAAGATGCGCAATATATACTTAGAAGAAAAGAAAGCACACAAATAAAATCGAAGTAAAATATACTTGTCATTACATGAGTGGAGTTTCGTATGGTTAGTTAACAGTAAAATAAAAACAGCTTAGAATGTAGAAATGCTTTTTTTTCTTATTCGGGTAAATAGCATTCAAAGTGTATAGCATTCGAAAAAAAAAAAACAAAAAAAATTGTTGAAAATCTTAACTCATTCAAAGCAACATTTAAAATGAAGTAATTATATATATGAGCCTTATATATGAATCTTCAAATTATCATTCACTTTAGAAAGAGGTGATAAATAGTGTTGCCAGAAGGTGGGGAAAAAGAGGCTGAATTGAAATTTTAAAAAAGGTCAGAAAAGGCTAAATGCCGCAAAAAAAGTTTAGAAACTTATTTATTTTTATACCCACAAAAAATGATGACTGGTTTGTTATTCCATGTGTAACAGGTCTAAATAGTCATCAAAGATCCAATATAATATAATATAATATAATATAATATAATATAATATAATATAATATAATATAATAAAATATAATAAAATATAATATAATATAATATAATATAATATAATATAATATAATATAATATAAAGTAACATAATATAATATTATATAAAAATATAACAAAGTGTGGATTCGTCATTTTGTTTTTCCTTTTTTTTTTTTTTGATCTAGAATTATCAAAAATTAACCTAAAAATATTATTTATTTATTTTTAGTGTGTATCAAAAACACTTTATTGTATAAATTAATGAGGTTTGAGGTTATTATATAATAGCTTGCAAATTCATGAATGGTCGCAAAAAAACTTAACAAAAAAAGACCTCAAGTAATTTACTAGTATTATTACTATGAAAATATTCCCTGGCACTGCTTTGCACTAGGCTTTACAAATTAATAATTTTGGAGCAAAATCATATTTTTGGTTAAAATGCCTACTATTTTATACAAAATTTCCATATAATGTATCATTTTATTTACAATTTTATGTCCATCTCTTTAACTTGAGCCTATTTCAAAAAAATAAATAAAAAACTTCAGCAAAAATATGATATTTTGATTTTGACTTCTTTCTATTATGAAGCGATATGCTGCATTAATATAAAAATTTATGGGCATAAAATCCAGTGTCTATATTATAAATGTGTATAAACTTTTTCCGTCTATACGAATTGGACTTTTTGCCAAAAAATCGAACTATTGGCCCGTAGTGCTTTATCAAATAACACATTAACGAATTTGTGATTCGGGTAAATATCTTAAGAGTATATTATATAACTTTAAAGGTGTATATTCTAATTTTAAGAGTATATTTTATGCTCATAAACCACTTTTTAGAGCATATTTTTGGTTGTCCTGAATATATCATTTGTTCAAATTCATTGTAGAGTTTTGTTTCTCTGAATACTAAAATATTTTCTTGAGTCCAAATAAAAATGTGAACAAAATTCTTAAAATTATTTATTAAATCATACTCGTAACTCACAATAAACAAAATGCCAATAAAAAAATATAATACACTCTATTTATACACTTACAAAAGGTTTCATACAAAATATATAGAAAATATAAAAACTGAGCACCATAATAGAAGAGCGCATATAAATATAATCACTTCAATACATTGTGGCTTCTAGAAAAGGAAGCGAGTTTAGCAGAAAGTGCAATTTAGTTAAACAGTATTAAAGGAAAGCAAACAGAAAAAACTTGACTGTAAAAAATTTTCATTTTAAACAGCATTTTATTTAACTAAAGGAAATTTTATTTGTTTGTGTATTTAAGTTTATAGAGACGTGTATGCATATGTATGTGTATCGAACAATACTCATAGATCTCGCGTGTATTGTAAAAAAGTAATATTTTGTTATATTGCATTTTTTTGCAAAACAGGGAATATCCCAGGAATGTGTGCAATTCAATGATCTAAACAAAAATAAAAATAAAATGTTTTGAAGAAAAAGAGGGTAGAAACAAATAAAACAGACAAACAAGGTACAAAATGTCAATTGTATAGATACCACTACAAAAATGCGAAAAAAGGAAAAGTTACAAATGAGTGTATATGAATGTAAGAATACATTTGAATATTCGTATGTAGATGTATGTTTTAACTTGATGTAACTAAGTTGCTATAATTTATTTTGTAAATTTTGCACAATCAACTGAATCACAACGCATATATATGCAATCTCATAGATACACACACATACGCGTGCATGATACATATATACCAAAACCCATAAACTTATTTGTACTTTTCTTTTATCATGGACTGGAATTGTAAGTATGTAAGATTTTCATGTATGTAGATATATATGTATGTAAATATGTTTTTAAGCAAAACTTTTTATATACATTTGTATATGTATAGCAATAGAAGCAATAAAATATTTGCATGCACGTATGTATGTATATATGTATGTCTTCCTATAGATTTGTTAAAAAAAAGAAAATAGTCCAACAACAAAGTGCTAGAATTTATACTTTTACATTCTCTTTTGTCATGTTTTTAAAAGTTGCTAAAAATAAAGCAGTTTTATTGCCACTTCTCTCTATAAATTGTGAAAATGACAAAGCATTCATTTGCTGGTACTATTTTATAGATAAACACACACATATTAACACATTTGTGTGTACATAAATGTAGTACACATGAGTACATTGATAAAAAGGTGGTTACACATAGACAAACCTAAACATTTGAATTTAAATAAAATTCCATATGTCTTGTTAGTTTTAAAATATGTATTCTGTGCCTTTTGTGTATTTGTATGTGTGTGTGTGTGACCATATGAGAGTGTTTATCTCTGTTCAAATAATATCAAAACTTATGCAAACATCTTTGTTCATACAAATATTAAAGAAATAGAAAGTTATTGGCTGCATTAGGGTAGCAATTATTTGAATAAAATGTTTCTTTGAAATTAAATCTAGTTTAAAAGATTTAATTAAAACTAAGGATACAGTAACCCTTACAAAATATTTGCAAAATATTAATAATATTTTCCATTTTATTACATTTATACACAATATTTTATACCAGAATTTCTTTATTGCACTATTCACTAAACATTTAGTTAAATAAAAATTATTTTTTATCGTCACATCTCTTTGCAATGTGTAATGACCTTAAAAATATGACAAATAAAATCAACTTAACTCAAAACATTTATGCAGTTTTTATTACATTCATTATTGTTTATATAAAGGCCCTCAATTTAAATAGCCTGCTTAAATAGAAATCTTTAAAATTAATTTTTCTGCCTTTACAACTGGACACCATCAAATATTTAGATTTTTAATTAAAATTTTCAATATAGGAGTTACTGCAGAAGCAAAAGGAAGAATCTCAAGTTCTGAAATATGTATCAATCTAATATAGAAAGACATATTCATACAAACAATCACTGAAATGTGCTTTCGCGTTTATTTGGCAGAATTTCATTCAATTTTCTTGGGAGATTGAGCAAAATTGAATTGGAATGTGTTGCAGAAAATCAATTCCCTAATGTTGGTTTGTTTCGTTTATTCGTTTATTCATTTGGTATAGATGAATTTACATACTATATATATACAAAATGTATATATGGGAGGATCCATATCGAAGTGCATAAAAGTTGAAGTTTTTAAATCTAATTAAGAAAAAGTTTACTAAATAATTCCAGGAGATTCTGTAAAATAATTATAATCAGTTTTGATTTATTTTTAAAATTGCGACCTGCAGTTTGAATACAAAGTTTACATGAATAGACAGACTGATAGATGGTCTTCGCTAAATTATTCTGTGCAGAACGGTATACTTTAATGTGTGGATACGAAGATTTTTGTTATTCGTTACAAATATTAGCACAAACGCATAATACCCCAATTACCAATAAAGAGAAAAGCCCTTCATGTGAGCGTATGAGTAATAAATTATATTAACTATACGCCCCATTATTACCACTACTCTCAACCTATAGAAAATCATTTCGTCTTTAAAATTTTGTTTTTAAAATTTTTTTCCTTTTCTGGGCGCAAATATTTTATCAGCAAAAAAATGTTAAATTTTAAAAAACTAACTTTTTTCTTTCATTTGGTTTAAATTTGCACCATTTATTAATATGTTATAAGATTACTTAACGATTTGAATTATCTTTACACATATATATTTTCTAATAATAAAACCACTTTTTTTTAACATCTTAATGATAAATCTCTAAAATTCAACAACCTCAACATGGATCATCCCATATATAAATAAAGACTGCGCACGAAAAAAATCCGAGCACACTTTAAATCTTATAACTTTTACTAAACGTAAAAAAAATCAGTAAGGCCTAATTTTATTTTAATAGCATAATTAATTTTTCTTAAAATGATATTTTAACAAATTTATAACCAAAATACATGTTGACCATATTATCACCTAAAATGCAGAAGACCGTAAGCACTGAAAAATAATATGTTGGTTTAAAATTCACAAAAGTTTTTATATTGATGTCTTCAAAAATTACATCAATACTAACGAGAGTCAAAAGACCGTAACACCAACTTCATAAACGAAACAGTCGTAAAATTTATTACATGTAAGAAAAATTTGATTTAATGAGTACTCTATGGTTTAACTGCTTTTGTTTTAAGTGAACTTAATTGCTAAATTTTAAAGCGAAAAAATTTAAAATTGTGGTTAGAGCTTTTTGCACTTTAGATGACGATATAAAACAATTTCCAGGAGTGCAGGTGAGTTGCGAAATGCTGTTTTTTATTTTCAAAAATTACAAAGTCTTCAGGAACCCAAAGGAGTCCTCATAACAGAAGAAGAATATGATTTACAAACTGTGGGATCGCAAAAAAATGATGAGTGTTTTAAGAGAAAATCTTTACAACTCTGGACGCGACACATTTATAAAATAGCTATATATCTTTTATCAGAAAAGTTTAAAAAAGGTAGCCTGAAGATCCACGAAGTAAAAAGGTTCCTAGTAGGAACTCTAAAAAAAATGTGGAGGCAAAGGAGAGGATGAAAACACACAGATGAAAAAAGAAGAAATCGCAAAAAAATTATATCGCAAATAATTTTGCGAAATTCTTTTTTCTTCACGTCACATTTTTAACACAATGACGGCAAAATAAAACATGCTTCTCTGAGTAGTTTCACGTTGAATAATTTTTTTGGTAATAGGTTAGGCTAGGTTATTAGTGCAGCTGTCCTGAGACAGCACACTTGGGTCCAATTTGGTCCCGTTGTGAAAACCTGACCGATCATGCATTTCTACCTCACATGTCCATTCCAACGTTCGAAGCGAACCAACCCGACGCATGTATGTAAGAGCGGATCCATCTGACAACGATATCAGATAGATCTGGCAACACATGTATAAACGTACAACCAAAATTGGAAGTCCTAATCCCGGCAAGAGTGGAACAGTGACATAAAAGATGCTCCACCGTCTCCTCCTCCTCCTCATTCCGACAACTTCTGCAAAAGTCGTTAAAAGGGAGCCCTAGTCTCCTAGCATGGCCACCAGAAATCCAGTGCCCTGTAACCACGGTGAAGTTAGATGATGAAGTTAGATGGACATTCATCATAATGGGACCATAATTGCCGCATTATTATGAATGTAGATAGTTCCAGAGGTTGTCTCCCAGGCCGCTGCTACACTGAAATCAGAAAGAATGAAAATATTGAGTTCCTTGTTAGCTACTATACAAGATCGTATTTTACCTGATCCCGTAGCGTATAGCAGCTTAAATTGGTCCACGCGTAGTCCTCAAACCTTATCGTCAATGATCCATGGTTCCTGGTACCTGGAACCGGTCTGTCTCTGTCATCCAAGGATGGCTCCTTGTTCATAACGATCACAATCTTTCTGGATGCTCCGTCGGATTCGGAAATTCTGGTCACCTTTCAGTCGCCTGTAGGGATCTCAGGGTTTCCGACCCGAATGAGTTGCAATATCTCCTCATTTTTGGATGGTACGTCCGGTACTCGGGCCATAGCCCTAGGCCGACGTGGGATCTCTGCAGTTGAAATCACGTCCAGTCTAGCATATTCCCATAGGTCATCCAAAAGAGCAATCGTCTGCTTCAGGAGCAGTACCGGTCATTCGTTTGAGCAGGCCATTAACTTTACACGGTTGCAGTACCATCCCGCATCATCACACTGGGATGAGGGTCTCGGGTTCTCTTTCAGAACCTTCCAGAAGACTCCATCTGCTTCTTATGAACTATTATTTGTATGGGATATAGCGCAATCTGGATCGCCCCTGTCGATGACAGCTCCAATGAGATGGCCTTTGGCAACTTCACTATACGACCTATTCATCAGATTGTAGGGCTTTGGACGTTTAGTCCCGGGCTGTTAGTTTTGCAGCTGAGCCTCCTCCTCCGAACTTTGCCGTTTAGGCCCGTCCTTCGGCGTGGGGGCAGGGTTACGCTGCAATTCGGCCAACAGTGATTTGGCCCAGTTGAGGGAAACAAGTTTCTCGGGAGTAAGGGACTCGGCAGGCTTTTTACCCAACCGGTCCATAAATCTTTCGGCGGCGCGCCGTCTTAAAAAGTCCCCTCTGGCGGGAATAATGTGCCTTTGGACGAATTATTGCCCTTTTGAGCAGGAGGTTCAGTTCCAGAAACCGAAAACTAGTTCGCATTTCTTTCGCTGGCGGAGGGGAGGTAATGCTTGGGTTCCCGAAAACTTGTTCCCTTCGTCCCTTGGTGCAAAATTCAGAGGCACCTAGCTGCTTCTGCTTCCAAAATCGGTTCTGCGCATTTGGTGGACTTGCCACCTCATGCCGTTTTCTTTCCGTCTTTCTTCTTATCATTTAAATTTTCATTCTTTAAATTTTTTGTTTTTATCCATTTAATTTTTATTCCCATGAGTGCGCTCGCTAATGGATCCATCCTCGCATTGACGGCATACATGGACTGGGCTTCTCAACTTTTACAACCTACCCCTGCCCTGGCGTCGGAGTGGAGTTGTTAGCGACTAGTTTTCTTTAACCACTAACTAACCGTTCAGCTTCTCGGCACAGCTACCAGCCACCTTAACCTTACAAGTGGTGACAGTTTTGGTCAGCGGGCAGTGACTAGACACAGCCTGAGCTCGTGTCATTACTTAGGTCTGACAGCATGTTATGTCAAACACCAATAATGAAAAAGCTCCCCTATCCACTACCTGGGGATGCGCTCGATGGGAGGTCTGTCAACTTATTCATTTGTGTTTAATAGACGAAAAACGATCCTATAAAAATGTAATATAAGTCAAGTGTCCAACTTGCCATACATAGCTCCTAAAAGTCTTTAAATTTATAAAAATCAAGAATTTCTCAATTAGTCCTCATAAAATCATGTGAGCAGTGGGTATAGTAAAATGAAACAATTCCGTCATCTCATAATTTTAAGTGATTATAATATTTTTATTTTCTAAAAAAATACAATACTTTTTTCTTAAATTAGGATAAAAAAACACTATCTTTATTTTTTTCTCGTATTAAGAAGCATCAAAAACAAGAGCCTAGTAGGATTCCATATGACTTGATGTAATCTCTCTATAACATCATTTTGTGTTTTGTATATTTTCGGGGATTTTGATAATTTTATATATATATATATATATATATATATATATATATATATATATATATATATATATATATATATATATATATGTGTGTGTGATGGAGATTTTCCTGCATTATATTTAGTTTAGGGAGTAAGAATTACGCGGAATTATTCGCAATTCAATTTTTTTTTGTTGATTTTTTATTTAAATTTGGATTTTTATATATTTATTTTTTTGCAAACTGTTGACTTCTACGAATTTGCCGTCAGCACAGTTTTAATAATTTGACCACTTTTGAGATTCACGATCATGTGTTAGTTATATCAAATACAAATTTCCCATATACACCCACTTCTTACTTCTCTTTTTCCATGGTTTTTTGGTTAATTGAAATTTTTACAACTTTATAGATTTCTAGAGGCTATGTGCGGTAAGTTGGAGACTTTTCTTGTACTAGGTTTTTGTAAAATCATTCTTTAAAACATGAATGATTGATTTGATATTTTTGGTAATAGGTAGACTATTACCTTAAAAATTATATAACCTAAAAATTCCTCAGGTACGTGATGAAGAAAAACCGAAATGTTTATGGTGATTGGAATAGCCATATTCTAAAATGTCTGCAACATATTTTCATGATACTTTTTTAGTGTTTACCTATAGTATTGAGTTTTTTTTTAAATCAAGAATGCGTCTAAAGGGCAGTATAAAGTACGTACTTTCGAACTTTTTACAACATTGGTCAAGAATTCTATATCACGGATAAATATCGTGTAAATTTTTGCTGCGGCAATCCATTTTTACGTGCGGGAAAAATAACACTTTATTCATAATAAATGAGAATAGGGAAATGTATGCAAATAAGTGTTCTCGGAGAACATTAAAAGATAAGTAACAAATAAAATATAGTTTAAGAAGAAATGGAGCCATTCCAACAAAAAATTAACCGAAAATACAATACAGCTTATATTTAAAGTATTCCAGAAAATATCAAATATTTTAGTAAAAAAATATTAGTTTTCCTTTTTAATTTAAAACTAAAATATAACGGTCTTCAGCGAAACAAAATTTAAAAAAAAAAAAAAATTATCTATTGATTTCATCTTTATAAGCTGAATTATATGCACTAATTTTTTCGCACGCAGTCCTTATATGTACATTGACTATATGTATTTGTCATTCTTACATTAAGCCTTTAGTTTAGTGCTTATCTTTTTTATTTTGTGAATGAGTTTGTCGTTTTCATATCGAAGTAAAAAATTCGTAAAAGTTTGTTCATGCATAAGTCACTCGTGTGACATTCATCTGTATCGTTTAAAATTACTACTATTATCAGTCAGTCTCTTCTAGTGCCATGAATTCGTAACAAACACACAAAAAGATATTTAATATGAACGAACGTATGGTTGCAAAGAGTTTATTTGTATATATGTATGTATGTATGTATATATGGGTGCTTGATTTAAGGAAATTATAGTAAATGCAGTGTAAATATATTTAAATGTATATATTTTTATATGACATACATATAAATATGTATTTGCTGTGTAATGAATTGATTTTTTTCTCTTTACTTTTGTTATTTTATAGTTTTTAAAAAATTATATGCATGTGTGTTGTAATGTAGTTTACAATAACAAAAATTTATGCATACATACAAATATACACCCACATAAAGAGAATAATTGTACAATCTTTCAGTCATTCCTACTTTAATTCCCTTTTTGTAAGTGTTCATGAGTTTGTATGCCCTTTTCTTGCCAGATAGACATTTTTAAAATACACAAACAATACTCATACATTCATATAAATTGTAAGCATTGTACATTTGCAAATGTCACGTTGCATGCCAATCAGTTTGCAATAAGGCTCAATGTAACTCAACCAAAACACTCTTTCATTAATACATATATATACATATATACATACATGCATACATACATACATACATACATACATACATGCATGCATGTATGCATTCTAAGACTTACACAGTTAAAGAGTTCACAGACACAGAAAAGTTTTATGTTATTGGAATCTATATAAATTAATTTGTATTTGTTTGTATCTTATAAATAGCATTATCCTGTACAGCATGGTCC
Organism: Protocalliphora azurea; assembly: GCA_932274085.1. Taxonomy (NCBI): domain Eukaryota; kingdom Metazoa; phylum Arthropoda; class Insecta; order Diptera; family Calliphoridae; genus Protocalliphora; species Protocalliphora azurea. The sequence goes on from OW026519.1 coordinate 3,988,037, forward strand.
TGAAACCCCGAAATTAAGAAGGCTATTTTTTGATCAGAGCAGAGGGAATGGTACCTCGAATCCAAAGAAGATATTAATTTCCGCATATCTAAAGAACTGTTACAGGAAAGCCTTAGGATTTTGTAGGAATAACTTTCTTGTCAAGATTCACAATTCAAATGAATATAGGGCGAGTAGGAATAGAGGGAGCGGTAAATTTAACTAAAGTAAAAGTTAGTTGTAGCATAACTAAATAATTATAACAGTTAAAGTCTTAAACTTTTTCGGGAATAATTTTCTTTTAAATCTCCACAATTGAGACGAAGATAGGTCGGATAGGTACAGAAGTTGTGGTAGCCCCATACAAAGTAAGTATTATTTATTAACTTAATAGGGCTTGCGAAGCAGCCTAGAAAGCTTGAATTATATGAAAAAGAATTCATTTCTTATTTTATTTATTTACGAAAACAATTACCTTGTATAGAGTTTCCGACTATAACCTTCTGTTTATAATCTGCCTTTAAAAAGAAGTATTTAATTTTTTTTTTTTTATTTGCGAAAGGCTGGCGTGTAAACGTAGTACAAACATGTCTTCTAATTGCATAAGACAATACTGTAATTGTTTAAGTGAGAAAATATTTTGCCGTATTTGGGGCATCAGTTGATGGCATATATTCAAATGATGTATCTACTATGAACTCCACCTCCCAATGAGTAATTTTCTGCTTTTCACTTCTAGCTTGCCTCTCTTCTCATCTAACATCTAAATGAAGTTTCTGTCGTATACATGATATTTTTTTTATAGTGGGTGCATTGTTGCACAAAACGTTTCAGCAATAACACCAACAATTCGAAAAACATTTTATTATTTCTTCTTCTTTTTCAGCTCGTTGTTATTGTTTCGTTTTCATTTTTACATTTTTTTATTTTATTGTTTTGTTCTAAATTCTGTTATTTTTGTTATATGTTGTCATACTTGTATGTACTATGCTGACATCTATTTTAGTATATTGTATGAACATCGTTCATTCCACGAGAGATTTAGAAAAAATTTAATTTTTTTAAAAAAGAGTCATAAGATTTTTTTCATATTTGGTACGTGTATAACATATATGTAGAGCCATTTAGGCTTTATCGTTATTATTTTTTCCAAAAAAGACCAACCGAAAGCTATTTAAAGGCAACAATGCAAAGGTAAACTATTTATTTATCGTAATGCAATTGCAGTTTTACAATGTATTTTTGACAAATTTCTACCCGTTCGATTTTAATTTCTTTTAATATGTTTAAAAACAATATCGTTACTACAAAATGCAAATAATAGTTATTCTGGACAAGGCGATCTACTATTTTTAATATTCGTTTTTGGAAAAATTATCAGCAGTTTTTTCGTATCAAAATTTAATTTTTTCATAATTTCTTATTTTTTTTTTTATTCTCATTCAGTAATATGTAACCAACTTTTTAAATAAGTATAAAACTTTTTAAAATAAGTATTGGAAATGATGTTGTATAATTCAAAAAAATGTTTTTTAGAAAAATGCAATTTCAGATTTTTAAGAAATTCCTTACTTTTTATTTTAAATACTTTTCTTATTTATTACACAGTGCAATAAAATTATTGAGGGACAAAAACATATTATACCACAAATAATAAATTATATAAATTGTAAATTATATAAAATAATTCTATGACTAAAATTACTTTTAAAATAAACTCGCAAAATATAAAAAAAAACATGAAAAAAATTAAAAACAAGAAAAAAATTAAAATATGAAATGTAAAATATAAACAAATGGACCACTTTGTTCCAGAACAATTTATATTGCAATTTTTAGTAAACATTATAATTTTTATAATATCAGAACTATACAAAAATTGAAAGGGTAGAAAATTTTCAAAAATGCATCTTAAAATTGCATTTGCATTATGAATGCATTTTTAAGTGATAAATATTACTGTTTTTAAATCTATATCATTAAAATTCATTTAAAGTTTATAGGGGTATTGGTGCTTAAAATTAAAAAGAAAAAATAAATAAATATGGAGATATTAAAATGGCTCCATAGGATATGCGTGTACCGAATATTAGCAAAATCCGAAGATCTAAGGAAAATTTTTATTCGTTATTTCATGGAATAAACGATATATATTTGTGTGTCTGTATTAGTCGTATTAGGATAATTTAAGTTTAAATTTCCTTAAACGGCTATTAAGCATGTGGTTTGTTTTAAGTTGTATGTGTATTGTATCTGATCTAACGATACTCAAATAGTCAGTAGTGGTATTAGAATCTGTTTAGTCTGTGTATTGTATATTTACGTGGGAGAGTGTGTGTGTGTAAATATATAGTTATAAATGATGCCATTATAATCATGCCTTTTATTTGTTATTGCTGTCATTGCTGCTGTTATTGTTATATGCCCTCACAGTGTTTTCATTGCTGAATCTGAATGATGATAGAATGATATTTTGTTGTAGCTTTATCTAACTTGACACGCTTTGGCTTTTGAAATGTAGACAAAGATAATTGCATTCTCTATATATTTAGGTATGTACGTATTTGTGTTATATATATGTCTGTAATTGCACTCTATACATCCCGGTTTGTGAGTATTCAATAAAGTTAGTATTATTTGCGGAAACGTGAGAAGTTTACGTGACATCGATATGTTAAAATAATTTTTTTTTTGATTTAGTTTTTTTTTCATGCCTCTTTATTTCTTGTTGCAATAGTGCTTACGTAAGCAGTAAATTGAAAGAATAACAATTGTTTATTTTTTAAAAACTTGTTTAGCACATTTAAAACATTAGAATTGCAAGGGAAATATCAGAATATAAAGATATAATTAATTTGTTATTTTTTTTTTTTTTTTTGAGTATTTAAGAAATTTATTTTTTTATAATTTTTTCCAGCACTAAATGAATAATTATTATAAAATAAATTTTTTCCTAATATCTGTATCCACGGTAAGTTAATTTTAATAGACATAGTTTTCTACACCCAGAGAAATATCAACTACATACGTGTACAAAATTTAAATATTTTCATATCAAATTTCATCATTTTTGTATGTGAATTAGACCACTTTCAAAATAAACGGCTCTTGTATCACCCTGCAACAATAATTTTCACACGTAAAAAAATCGAAAAACGCTTGAAACTAGAGATCATACACGGTATAACTGTGTACTCAGTTTTTATTCTGGATGTTTAATTTCCTCTTAAAACGATATAACTTTTAGGAAAATTACAAAATATTGGCGAATGGTAAAATTTTTAATAAGATATTTTATTAACTTTTTGTGCTGTAACATTTATATAAAAAAATATTATTATATATCAGGAATTCTAAGTTCTCATTTGACACCAATATTAGGTATATATAATGTTTGTAAATATTTTTTTTTTTGTTAATGTACATCTTTTGAAACTTTCAAGTCCCTATGAGAGGAAATTTTAATCTTAAAGAAAAACTCAGTACGTAGTTTTACTATCTGTGGTCTATATATATCGATTTATTCATATGTGAGCATTTTCTAGAGTCACTTTATGTGCAATATTGAAGGATATATTTAGATATATTAAGTGTGGCAAATAGAAAAACTTTATTTTATATTTTCATTTTTGTTGCAACTTTAGCCGATAGTTTATAAACTTGACATGACACCCACTTGTGTGTGTAATAAGTGGCGGCAGAAAAGTAAACTTAAAAGGCAAAAAGCGCAAAAAAATCTATCTAGAATCTTCATTTAAAAATTGTTTTCGCATAAGTTGCTCTAAAATACGCACAAATACACAGTTAATGTTAGTGGCATTTATGATGGTGGTACTCTATGTACTTATGTATATTATATTATAGTTGATGTTCTTTCTTTGCTAGAGACGATAATGACGTTGATATTCCTAACGAAAGTGAATATGCAGTTTTGTCTCTCCAAACGTTTCAACATAAGTTTTTGCCTATGCATATGTGTGTGTGTGTGTGTGTGTGCGTGTATGAGGAGAAGCCTGTGTAATTTTCCTTGTATACCAATTTAAACTAAACAATTTGTTAGTATCATACGTGAGAAAAAAAAAACTATACATTTTTACTGTTTCTGGTATTATTTTCTTTCGTAGGTATGAACAATAAAATTATTTTACTCCAACTTACAAGTTGTTGCAAGGGGAAAAAATTACTAAAGTACTCAGGCCATAACAAAAGATGTTTAATTTAAGCAATTTAAGTAAGTAGCTGTTGTAGTTGCAATTGTAGTTCATGTTGACGTAGTTATTTTTATTGTTGTTGACAACATGTAAAACTTAATTTTAAGAAGGCTTATATGCGACTATTAAAGTTTTTATTGTAACAATTTGACACCAAATTAAGGTTAGTTAAGTTAAGTTACTTGTAATTACATATACTTAGTGTTTAAAATAAAATAATAATTATTATTTGTAAATAAAAGGGAGGAAAATACTTAGATGTTTAACTTCAACAATTTTAATTAAAAGAAATGTTTGAGTTTTTAGTTTTTTCAACATTCTTTGACTTTAAACAAAAAATTTTTTATGGCATATTTAAAGCTAAATATATCAAAAGCTAAACTATATCTATAAAATCTGTTTAAATGCCTGTTCTGCGAATTGTTTATATTACCTAGATGTATAAACAAGAATAACGAATGAAGAATTTTTTGAATGATTCCATCATTATCTAATATTAAAAATTCTAAACATACGATGCTATGGATCTAATAAATTCTCTCAAACTTCATAATGATTTGAAAGTATAACTTTTCAAGTCATCTGTTATTGGAAATCATTTTCCATTTTGTTGTCATAAATAATAACAAAAGCAATAACAGATTGTCACCAGTTCTTCGAAAATATAAAGACCGTGGTTGTCTCGATAATATAAGAAAAAAAAAAAATAACAGCAACAGTAATCAATATAAGTTATGTTATGTGGCGATAGATTTTAAAATAGTTAATTCTTAATAATATTTAAGACTTCAATAAAGAAGTTTTATTGGTATTTTTATAAACCTTTTGAAATTTAGTAAACAGTAGATGGCGAAAAATAACTCAAAAGCAGAAATTTCGAATTCAGCTTATAAAAATTAAACCAATATACAGTGAATAGTCCAGAGTGAAAAATATTTTCACTTTTAGCTAAAAATATTTTTGTCAAATATTTATATATTTATATATCAATAGAAAGTCAAGAGCGTGTGCGTTCTGAATTTATTTTCAATATATTTACCATTGCAGTACCTACGACCTTGCAAAATTGATGTTTATGAAACAAATTTTTTATTGTTTTATATATTGAACAAGTAGGACTGAAGAAAAAATTTCCTAAAATTACATCTTTACCCGTAGATCCAGTATATTTATGAAATATAATCTAGGAGAGTGTGGTGTATGTTCTAAAGTAAACTATTTGGAAATATTTACATAAATGAATCAGGTATAATAGCTTAAAATTTCGGTATAAAAATAAATTTTTCTCAAAAATTTTGTAGTTTTGTACATCAACTTGATATGAAAGACTTAATCTTTCATGATAAATTTTACATTTTTATCCTTTTTTGTATTTTTTTAAAATTTGTATGAAAAATTTATATTTTTTTAAATTTTACTCAAATTTAGGAGGCTTTAGAAAAAAATTTGATAACAAAATTTCTGTAATTTTTTTTATATGATATGTACTGAAGTATGAGTTATTATCCTCATAACAGAATAAACCAAAATCGTAACTGTTACTATGTAAGAATTCATAATTTATGAAGTATATATTTTGCATATTTTTGTATAAATAAATAATGCGATTTTATAAGTTTTTCTTTGTGCATTCTGATTCTGATAGATAAATTTACACATTTTTGGTTAAAAAATACCAAAATCTTCTTCAATTTTTTTTTGTTTCATTTAATGCTATTTTTCCCCAAGTTTTCCCTTAAGCCTTGTTCAGACCGGCGCGAAATTACGATGATGACATTTGATGTAATTTCGTGAACAGCTGATACTTATTGTTTACATTTTAAATTGTTATAGGGGTAAATAAAGTATTTTGAAATGGAAAAAAATAAAAAACAATTGCTTACTAAATTGGAAATTATTAATTTGCAACAATTAAAAATGTAAAAAGGATAGGTTTCATTTTGCAAATTCACTTTAATAATTCATTTTAAGATTTGTGTTTAAATTTAAGATCAGTTGTGAATTATTTTTTTTTTCTTCTCACGGTTGAAACATGCAATACATGAAAGAAAGTATTTTTTCCAACCATGAAAGAAAGTATTTTTTCCAACCATGTACAGAGTTGCATGGAAATGGGCATCGTAATTTCAATGTAATTTTGCCGAAATTACACAAAATTATGTAATTTTGTCAAAATGTATCGGAAACGTAATTTTAACTTGATTTCGGCCGAAATCCCGAAAGTACGTAATTTCGCGTCGGTCTGAATGCCCTATTACTTATATTCTTTATGTAATCTGTTGCTGTCAATCTCTGGAATTGCAAATATCTTTTTAAATTTTTGGTTCAGAATTAATAAACAACTGAAATATAAAAACACAGATTTTAAGATTCCAGCATAACTAAAGAAATAAAGAGAATATAAGGCGAAAATTCTTGGACGCCAGAAGTAAAAATTTTTCGTCTATTATTATTATTAAAACTATTGGAATAAAATAATAAATACGGTATAAAATTTTAATACTATTTTCAATAAAATAATAAAAATAGTAATAATAAAAAAAGTAATAATTTATTTTGCTTATACGTATTGCATAGCTGATATATGTGGCTGTTGTTTAATATTTTAAAAGGCTTAAATAATCATTAACTATAAAAATTTTTAGAAAAAACTAATTTATTAACTTGTGTGGTGATTTTGAAAATTGATTTTTCCCATATCGGAATATTTTAGTAATTTAAAAAATCTGATTTTAGCGAATAAATTTACAAATACGCACCAAATTTCATGACTGCTGGACATTTCTTTCTATTTTTTTCCATTTTTCTATTGATTCAGTTCACTGTGTAATGGGACAATCTCTTTGAAATTTTGATTTTTTGTAAAGGATGTTTTATTCAAATTTTAAATATAAAAGAAAAATTAAATTTTTATTTGTTTTAAATAAAAATAGTAAAATTTTATGAGTTTCCGGTTACATCTGTATTGGAATGGGTCCACCTATTAAACTCTATTTTATTGTTTGTCAGTTTTAAGTGTTTTTTTAAATATTTTTTAAAATCCCAATGCATTTAAAATGAACAGAGTTCTGGATAGTGTTGTGGATCGACCTTCTTTGGTACATAGCAGCACCATTTGGTTGATACTACTCAGTTATTTTTTGTTGTAATAATGAGAAGAGAGATCAGGCCAGAAAAATTAGAAGGAAGAAATCTTTTCCGCGTAAATTTCTCTGTTAAAATTTTCATTTGTAATGATTGAAGTGCTTTTTTCCTCATATGTACAAATGTTTTGCTGGATCAAAAGTTTATTCAACACTTTCGACTTATTACATGATATTTATATGATACATTTCCCATAACATATATGATTTGGAATTCATCACCAGGATGTTGTAAAAAATCCACCAGTATGTACCTTTTATCACCATTTAGGCAGTAGGTATTCATATTTTTGAAAAAAATTAATCTTAGTCATGTTCATGTTATCTTTTTCCTTCACTTTGTTTCTAGCAATCATTTTAATTCTGTTAAAAGATACAAAAAAAATTTTAAAATGATTCACATTCCACCCAAAGATGTAGAGATTTTCCCTTAAAATTCGTATTATTTTGTCTGAGATCCTACAGTCTATAAATCAAATTTTTTCTCGGTTATCAGGATTCTTTTCGATGATCTTGAACTCTTTGCATTTTCTATAATACAAGAAACTGTATTTTCCAATTCACCTGCGTTATTGTTAATTGTTTTATATGTTCGACTTGTCTTTCGATAATAAATTTGAATTATGTGTTTAAACGAATTTTGTTAAATTTTCATTTTTAAGAACATAGTTATTGAGTGTAATGGCAAATGTAATCAAATTAACTGTATTAATTTTTTTCACGTATAATGAAAGTTATAAGTCTTAAAGTGTTCACGGATTTTTTCGTGTGCAGTCTATAATTTCTTGTAAAAAAATAATAAAAATTTATTTACTTGATTTTTTTTTAATCCTGGAAATTTTCGACAAATTTTACGACAGTATCGGAAATAAATGGCAAATGCAGAAAAAAGTCACCATTTATGTACACAACAGAATTGGAAGCATTAAGTGAATAAATACCTTGAGGGACATGGAACTCAGCCATATGTAATAAAAAAAAAAAAAACACTAATAATGATGACGATGATGATAATTATGGTGAGGATAAGGAGTTGGGTGATGATAGCAACCACAACAGCATGTTAATTCAAAACAGAGCAAAAAATAAAAATCAAACACACGTTGAGGACATTAAGAAGACAGAAAAAATTAATGTTTTCTTGTTTTCTATATCAAGTAGCTACAGCAAACAAACAAATTACAGTGACAGCAAAATCAACAAAAATAACAGAAATGTGAATCGTTGATGCTCAATCATTATTCGTAATAATGTTTTGGGTCTCCAAAAATCTGATATAAGTATAGGCAGCAGTCTTGCCAGGAGATGAGAAAAAAAGAGGCTAAACTGAACTTTAAAAAAAGGCAAAAAAAAAATGCTAAAAGTCTTAAAAAAAGCCAGAAAAAGTTTACATTTGTTTTTAGTTCTAAAACTTATTTTTTCACGTTTTCATTAATTTTTGAAATTTTTAAGATATTATAGTAAATTTATAAATAAAAAATGGAACGGTTGCCAGCAAAATGACCCAATGAAAAATCATGCAAAAAATTCACATACAAATTTGGCTTGTTTCGTCAATATTTTGATATGATTTGTCATCATTTTAAAACTATAATTCCTTTTTGATTAAGCATTTCCAAATTTTTGATTGATTCTTCGCTCTTAAGAGAATTTTTTATAATTATGTAATTAGTTAAGTTACTACTGATTTGGAGAATGAAGCATCGTAGGCGAAAATTTTTATTAAATATAAATAATCTCGATTTTATATGCGAATAAATATACAAAAATGTTTAAATGGACGATTCTGTAAAAACAAAATTAGTAATAGCAAATAAGAAACTATTTTCTTCGATGTTAAAATACTAACATTTTAGAAATTTTAATGCAATTTTAAGAATGAAAAAAGGCTAGAAAAAAATAAAAATTTTGATTCAAATGACAAAATAAAAAGTCTAGCTTTACCCATAAAAAGGCCAAACTGGCAACACTAATAAGTAGACAGTTAATCTGATACATTTAACTAAAAAGTAGTAAGGGCGTAAAAGAAACAGATGGTTACCATGCAAGGAAACATAGAGACAGATTTTTTTAATTTTGTATCGCATGGACTTCGGCATCTTTTGTTAAGTACTTATCAGCAAAAATATGATTGATTGTTTTTTTTTTTTTTTTTTTTTTTTTTTTATATAAATATTGTTTAGAAACTTATTTCTGTTTTTTTTTCTTTGCTTTACTCCACCTTTATATGATTGAACGTATGAAATCCAAAGCTGAATTGGGAATTTTGACAATGCAAGCAAATAATGAAGGCAATACATAACACATATATAACAAACACCTAAAGAAAAGGAAGAAAAAAAAAACAGCAAAAAGGAATTAATTTTTACACACCCTAAAGCTTAAGCATAACCGAACATTCTTTAAATACATAAAATTTCTCATACTTTAAAAACTTTATCTACTTGAAAAAGTAGGAAAATATCGAAAAGTATGACAATTTAACAATCATCAACACCCTACAAAATATTCTGTATCTATCTGCTCACTTACACACTCGTTGTCGATAAAGACAAACTTCAAGTGTTAAACATTTTCAATAGCTGTAAAATTTAAAGCATACTTTGTGGGGGTTGAAGAAATTTGATATTTGAATTATGTGCTGCCATATGTGTTTACTTCGAGGTTTAGAAAATGGAAATTTGTGAAGTAATAAAAAAATGTTTTTCGAATTTAAAAATAAAAAAAGAATACTACAAAATCTTTAAATACAAAAAAAAAAAAAAAAAAAAAAAAATAAAATATTCTTATTACTTTATTAATATAAAATGAACAAATAAAAACAAAAACACTTGCTACGTATGTCACATTATCAGCAGAAGGTTCTTCAACATTGTTCAAAAAAGTGGTTTGAAGATTGTGATAAAACTATATTAACTTTAAGAAAAGGATATGCAGCTGATGCCCGAATATTATTAGTGAAGGAGGAGAATCTTGAATTACATTTCGGCTTATAAAAATGAAGCAAATCTTTTGAAAATTTTGTTTATATTAGAGACTGTTTTCTTCAAATTTTATAATTAAAAGAAAAATATTTTTTATTGGTTTTTAATAAAATATTTAACATATTCTGGAATACCTTCCATTAGAGCTTTTATCATGTTATCATTAATTCAGTTTGTTGGAATGAATCCTGTTTTTTTAATATATTCCATTTTTTCTTAAGCTTTTAGTGTCCTTTTCTTCGGCCATAAGAGTTTCTTTTGGTGACCTTGAACTTTTTATATTTCTTGTGACCCAGGATAATATTTTTCGCTACACATCTGCATTCCTAGCAAATCTTTTATATAGTCGACATAAGTTTTAATTAATATTTAAATTCTGAGGTTTCTTGAATTTTGTTCAATTTTCATGTTAAAGAAAAATAATTACGGTATTGTAACAAAATTTAACGCATAGTTACTAAGAATAAATGCAAATGTAAGCAAACTAGCGGCACTAGTGTTTTCCTGCTATATTAAAAGCTATAAGACTTTAAACGTCCACCATTTTTTTCATACGCATTCCATGCGTTTGTTGGTAATAGAAAATGTATACTGGTATTACCATTAAAATTGTGTAGAGTGAAAAGTATTAAGTACAGAACTGTAATCCTGAGAGAAGAGGTTCTATTTAAGTCCAACATAATTTTTTACACATGAGCTCGATTTACGCAGATAATTTAAACTATGTCTGTGAACAAGAAATATTCCTACCATAAATTAATACAATATTGCAAATATCAATAGAAAGTTGCACTTATCGATACATTTTTTAGAAAAAAGTTGCACTTATAAACAACTTAATGTAGAAAAAAGTACCAGTTGCGCAATTCGGGGGGTTGCAATAATATATAATATATATAATAATATATATAGTATAAAAAATTATTTTGTAAAAAAGAAACCAAATTTTCTTCAAAATTAAATAAAAGTAAATTTATTTAATTCATAAAAAATCAAAAACAACAAAAATATTCACTTTTATTCCATGGATACAAAACCAAATTATAAATTAAATTAGTAATATTTCATCTAAATTCATACATTAATTTTGACTTTATTCATATTCAAATAGTTGTAGCTCAATAACAAATTATACGAAGCAAAAAAAAAAAAATAACAGATTTTTTAAAATAATAGCAATATATTTGATATGAGTTGTAAATGAGTTATGCAAAAAGTTATGCATTGATTTTAATTAAAAATATCTCATTTTATTTCTGTGACAAAAGAATTAAAATAATAACTTTTTGAATTTAGATTTTTGACAATTTAAAAAAAAAAAAAAATTAAATTTTAGATGAAATTTTCAATCATCACATCAAAATGTTCTGAAAATCTTTTAAACTATTGAACATATTAAAAAATAACAATAAGACCAGAAGATCGTTCAGATATTGATTTTTTGATATTTTTTTAAAAGTATTGGAAAATATTGGACCCTAAATATGAACCTAATTTTACACTTGGCGGTTTATATCGATAAGATTCAAATCAAGAGAAGTGATTTATAGGCTTAGAACTTCATGATTACGTATATTTAAATTGACTGAGAAATTCCGAATCATAAAATCAGTGTAGCCCTGTGTAATTATTTTTGGTTTACTTAAAATAATGATTTTTTTGAATTTATTATTATTTTTTTGCTTAAAAAATTAACTAAATTTTTCTTTTTTAAATCGATCTTACTTCCACTTTCCAATTTCGGTTATTTACCAAAAATCTTCATTTCCACCCAAATTTTTTTTTTTATCAAAATTCTGATTTTTACTAAAATTCCAATCTGTTTTTCTCTACAAAAAATATGATCTTTTTAATAAAAAATATTGCCAAAAATATTATCTTTCACAAAAATTATTTTTTTTTTAAATCTAAATTTCCGAAATTTGAATTCGAATATTTTGAAAACGGTTATCGAATTGAAATTATTTAAAACAAAATCATTAGATTAGTTTAAGAAATTTCATCATATTTTATAAAAAAAATCGATTTCATTATAAAAGTTGTGAAGCGAAAACTCAAAAAAAGGGAAAATGGAAAATTAAATTCTTAAAGTCGTAAATGATAATGTAGTACAGCAAATTGGCCCTTTGCGGCGTCATATATGCTTTAGTTATGACTCTCGCCAACAATACTCTGAAAGACTAATCCCTCCTCTATTGATGTCTCAAGTTTCACCAAGATTGCTTTAGCAGATCTTGATTTATTACAATAAATCTGAATGTAGCAACTGGAAATTTGAAGCGTTATTTTACGGATCAACATTCATAAAAATAAAAAGCATATTCGTTTTTTATTTTTATTTTTCTGTGATAAAGCTTTTTGTTTTTTTTTTTATAACCAATATTTCTGTCTCCAAAAAGAAAATTGTTTATTTTTTATTTTTTTGTAAATGTATTGTAAATGTAAAGTCTGGAAATTCATAACAAACTAAAAAATATGGCAACCTCGAAATATAACCAACAGCTAAAAATTAAGTACAAAGAAAATTCTTTACTAAACACTTAAACGAACAACGACAATATCTGAAGCAATGACAGCAACTACAACATAAAGTTAACATTATCAGCATTATTATAAAAACAAACAGCAGTAACACCAGTAACAAAAACAACAATAACAACAACAATGAACACAAGTACAAAACAACTAATCAATTTTTATGATTGTAATCATTACTTTGCCAAAAGATGATAGATATAAATATATATATATATATGAAAGTTTGTATGTTTTACAAGTACCTTGCATACACATTCTTTCTTCAACAGTCAATAAACATAAAAATATTGTGTATGAGTAGGTAAGTGAGGATTTGGGTATGAATAAATGAGAACAACAAAAGTTTGTAGGTGTTAGTGGAAAATCAAGTGTGTGTAAATTGTAAAATTGTAAAAATATCTTACAATAATGATAATATCCTAGCAGATATTGTATCTTTAACTATATATTATATATAATATGTGTAAGTAGTAGTAATCATTAAATTCAAGTACTTAACAATATCGTTGTTGCTGTTCTTCTTCTTTTTTTATGTTTAGTCTGATTATTATTATTATTATTATTTTTTTAATTTTGTTGATTTTTGTTTTTATGTTGCTTCAAAATTAACACTTGCTTTCTTACAAAGCGTCAAGTATTTCATATTCTTTAAGAGTGTATTCAATTGCAACCGATTAGGAAATGTATATATATATTTTTGTTTTTTTAATTTTGCCAAGAGTTCCTCTACTATTCTTCACTCCACTTTATCATTCATTTCCCCCACTACTTGACATCATAATAATTGTTAAATGAAAGTGCTGTTTTTTTGGTTTTTTTTTTTATAACTTTTTGGAAAATGTTAAGTAATGAAGAAGAGTTTGTTTGCAAATGTTTTGAGAAAAACATGTTCGAGCTGATGAGGATAATGTTGATGAGGATTTTTCAATTTAAGTGTATGTGTGTGTGTTTAAAGCTTGTTCTGTGATTCATTATCGTATTCGAATGATAATGGCAAAAAAAAATATGTTAAATGGTGATGACGATGACATTGGTGTTGTTGTGATGAATTTTCGTTTTGTTTGTATCCACTCGAGCATATTTATTGTAGCAGTAGCAGAATGTACAACATGTAGAAACACTTGCATTTTTAATTTTATCTTGTTCATAGTTGTGTTTATTTTTTGTTTGTTTCTATTTTGTTTCCTTCGAATATTTTTATGCTTTAATACTTTTAATCTTAAGTGTTATTACATTTTATTATATACAGACATAAGCATGTTCACACACATATGCAAATAAATGCTTCTAGCACTGATCTCATAGCTTGATTTGCAAATAAAAAAGAAATATACACATATAGTTATTCATACAAATATCCTTGTGCCACATACTTTGTTAGCAGTGTTGCCAGTTTAGCCTTTTTAAGGCTAAATATACTTTCTTATTTATCTTTTAGCTTCAAAATTGTTGTTTTAGGTTCTAAGTTTTTCTCTAGCCTTTTTAGGTCTCAAAACTTGAATTATAGTTAAAAAATCACTTCAAAACATTAGGTATTCATATGAATGTTACAAAATTTGCATGGGAATATTTTGGGTGATTTTTCATTGATTCATTTTGCTGGGTGTTATTTATAAACTTATTAAAATTTCTTTAGAAAAATAATAAACACTAATGAGAACGATAAAAAATAAGTTTCTAAATTTAACTTTTTTCTGACCTTATTTTTTGGGGTATTTAGCATTTTTTAAAGTTCAATTTAGCATCTTTTTTCTCATTTCCTGGCAACACTGTTTGGTAGTATTGTGTTCTTATGCGTGTCTTGTTTATAAATGCAATCAAATTATAGTTTGTGAGTATTCATGTATTTAAGTGTATTTAGTTAAATTAATTTATATTGTCTTGTTTTATCATTCATACATGACAATGCTTCTCCAAATGATAATTCGCATTTATATTATACACAAAAGATGGAATAATTCAAGGCTTTTGCAATATCAAAATTAATTACATTCTTAAGGAAAATATATTAAAAAATCTAGTGATTATTAGTCATATTTCTTTAATTAATTAAACGTTATTTTTAAGATCTTATTAGATGACTTACTTTCAGAATAAATTAAACTGTTTTTATCTACATCCAAAACACTTTTTGGAAGCACGATAAATATGGTTTAAAAAGTAACTCTTGTGTTTTTTTTTGTTTTTAAATTTCTGCAATATTTCTCAATTTGATGTCTCTATTCAAAGAAATTCTTCATAGTATAATATTTAATGGCGTTATATAAAAAACCTATTTGTAATTTATTGCTTTAGTGTATTATTTCTCCACATGTTTAACAAAATCTTCAAAAAATCTTCCATTTCTTAACGTATTAATCAAACAGGTAACTGCTAACAAATCAATATTGTCCAAATGTTTCAGCAGCCATTTTTCAACTGACTGTTGACTAATATATTTGACTGACTTGTCATATTTATTTCACTTTAAAAAACTTTTCAAAAATATACAAAATTTTTTTATTTATTTTCATTTTAAGAAGAAATAAATATATATCTATAAACAAATCACCCTAAGCGTACGATTATTATTTGCTTCTAAATACAGAATCTCTAGTTAAATTCTATTTTTTTTTTCTTAATTTCTGGTTAATGACCACAACTGTCACGCATTATTTTTGTTACGATCATTAATTTGAAATTTTTAGGTCTTTTTTTTCTTTGATGATGCCAATAACCAGATTTAAATTACCTTTCTAAATAATATTTATATTAAATATTTAATTTATTAACTCATGGCATTTGTTTTAAATTGCCATTGTAAGCATCAACAGCAACAAATACAACGATAACAACGAGAGTAAAAAAAGTGTAAGTATTTAAGTACCCCATTGAAAATGTTACTCTGTCTTGATGAAATGAAATAAAAGAAGAGGGACAAAAAGTTAAAGAAAAATAAGCTAAAACAAAATAAAAATAAAAAAAAGTAAAATGACATTGACATTTTGAATAATGACCGTTATTTATAATACAACAAATGTTTCAACAACAACAACAATGTACCCCCAAACGTACATTCAATGTACAATGTTTAAACACTCAAATGTAACAAAAAAATGAAATAAAAATGCTCACAAACGCACACAATGAGACACCCAAAGTCCTTTTCTAAAAAAGGATGTTAAATGAGTTGAGGCAACAACCGTTACAACAACCAACAACAGCAATACAATCATACACATAATAAAGTACAAGAAAAAGTGTAAAAATGAAAATGAAAAGAAATTTCTAGTTGATGATAAGAAATTAAATTTGATACAAGAACAATAACAAATGACAACTACATGCAATGACACTTCAACGTTACAGTAAAACACTTACAAAATACTCTTGCATACACTTGTACGAGTGAGTGGGTGCCGCTGCTACTATTGTTGTATAACACTACAACAGCAACAACAAATATATTAACAATTTATATGAATATAAAATAAAAAAAAAAATAATAAAAACAAGTGAGACAATTATTTTTGACTTGGCTGAATCTACATACCCAATATCAGCAATTTTTAAAATTTTTCCTTATATGGGAGGTAGGCGGATAACGCCCATTTTTTGTTTCCCAGTTTACATTGAAAATGGGTGTTAAAATGGAAGAACCACGGCCATTTTTGGTTTTATATGGGTGTTTGAATTATTTGTGCAAAATTTCGTAGCTGTGCATGTTTTTTTTTTTTTTGTAAAAGATATCGGTCGAAAAGTATAAACCCTGTTATTCTAGTATTTGGTCCATATACCTTTTTTGTTTATGAACCGATTTTGCTAATTTTTAATACAAAAACAAGACAAATATTTGAGCCAAATTTTGTCACATAAACCCTCCCCCCCCTAATGTGTCCATCCTTAGCCGTATTCTTGTTTCGGACATCGTTAGATCGTCTTAAATTTTCAATTGGACCAAGAATGTATATACTTTATTTTAACATGTTACACATGAAATGACAAATCCAATATATCTCTATCATTTTGTGATGGTGAGTATAAAAGTATCATACATTTGACATAGAAAAACTAAATTAAATAATCCCCCTTTTAGCAGAATTTTTAAAGAATTCTTTCTTTCATGAATTTAACTGGCTTAGTTAATTTAGTAATTTGTTTAGGTTTTGCTAATAAAATGTTTCAATAAAACATTTGCTTACACTTGCTATAAATTTACATTGTGGATAAAATATATCTGAAACTAAAAAAATAAAAATAATAATCAAAAAGGATATATTTCCCAAAATTATTTCATATTAAATTAAGTTTTATTAAACATATTCAGATTAAACACTAAATGAAACAATTAGGTGAAATTCGACAAAAAGGCTACTAGAAGCTTACTTTCTTAACATTATATACACTGACAAGTCAATAATATTGAGAATATTTTCCATATTATTGTTAGTGCTAAATCCATCTACAAACTATATGGCAAACTCTCTTTGAATTTGAAATTTGTTTTATTTGATTACATAAGTTTAATTTATATTGAAATTTTTCGACATTTAGAGGAATGACGTTAGGAAGATTAAAGCCCTTAGATTAAAGAATTAGTGCACAAAATACTTTAATAGATTTAAACAATGACAGTTAAACATTATTTGGAATTAAAGATTCATTTTCCAGATAAACATCCCAACGGACATAATACGTATTATTCTATAATGATCTGTGATGAGTAGTGTAATATCTCTTCTTGCATTCTGAGGTATTAATAAAAGCGTTGTATTAGGAGTAATGTACATTAATGTAAATAAGTCTTTTTTGAAGAAATTTAAATTTAATTAAAGAAATAAAATACTTAGTACAAAAAAATCGCAGATGCCAAGTTATGCCAAGATATAGAAATCAATTTACAATAGTCATAAAAATTCACAGTGCTATTACAGTTGTAATAGTGAATCACATAAGAGTATAAAATCTATTCGAAGTTCTCCAATAAAAATAGTATTTATTAAGTTATGAAAAAGTTGAGGATGCAAAAATTATTCTCTTTAAAATGTACTAGCTTTTTGTTTAAAACCCTAAAACTAAGAATGTCATTAAAGAAAATACCTAAAGTAAAATATTAATGAAAAATCATTGAAAAAAAGAAGAAAATCTTTTGAAAAATTCTTTTGAAAATAATTTACAAAGGCAAATGCGTCTAATTGGCGAATAATTCTGCTTTACATGCAATAAAATAGTTTTTTCTTATACGAGAATTTTCTAATTTGCCGTTATTTAAAAAATAGAGCTCAAGGCCCTTGAAATTTACGAAATTTGATTATTCGAAAAAGCCAATATCTGTCAATACTACAAAATTGCATTTTGATTTTTTTCAATACGTTAAGCATCGATATTTATAACAGAAATAGATAAAATAGTTTTATATATATTTATATATGATTTAATTAAAAAAAAAAAACAGTTTCAATATCAATATTCTAACAATTAATTCCTTTAATATTCTGTAACAACACAAATGAGGGGTAGTAAAAAAACACATAACAAAGGGAATACTTTTAACAAATAAAAAAAAGTAAACTTATTTCTTTTAATAATAAAAAGAAAGTAAATGGCAATTTAAAATTTTTTTCTGAAGACCAAAAAAAGATACAAGTGCAAATTAAAACAAACCAAACAAAAACCAAAAAAAAAAAAGAATCTCAGGAGGAAGAAGAAGACTCATAAAGTTATTAAAATTCAAAGATGTTACCTTTTTTGTTTAATGTATTCTTTACTAATGTGTACAAATATATAACAGTATGCGTTTAACTAAAGGACTTTTATGAGTTGCCACTCAAAAAGTAAGGACATGTGGGTGTATGCGTTGTGTCTATGTATAATTATGATATGTTTTGCACTCTCTAATGCTAATGAAGCAATGTCAAGGTATTTTTATATAATTTTTTTCCATTTTTCTTCATGCTTCTTTTCCCTTACTTCACTTTAATCTTTTTCATTTCTTTACTGTCAAAACACAGCAAAGTGTCATTAAAATCTTTGCAAATTATGTGTTCAACTTTAGTCATCTTTTAAATAGTAGTGAACGTTTATTTTACTAGCATCTTTACCCAATACTCTTATATTCTTTTCTAGTGTTTTTCTTTTTGAAATTTATTTTGAAACCGGAACCAAATACATGGCCACGTTTAAATGAATGAAGGTGAATTATAAATATGTATATAGAGCAAAACGGAAATTAACCAAGTAAAACTTTTGACACGTTGTGGATAATAAATGAAATAATAATATAAGTTTTTCCTTTTTAGGGAAATTTAAGTTTGGTTTAATAAAAAAAATTAATATTTGATAGATATTTCAGTTTTAAGTATTTGCCTTCATTAATTATATTGTTTTCTTGATGTTTTTATAAACAGGTGTAATTTATTTAAATTAAAAATAGTTATTAATGTTTACCAGGAATTTGTGGTAAAACATGTGTTTTTATTTTAGTAGAAAAATAATTTGAAATTTCCTTAACATAATATTTACCGAGAAAGAAGTCAAATATTTATAGAAGTTTTTGTAAAAACCACTATTATTTTATTTCGTAAAATTATAATTAAAATAACTCTTAGCTATTCTACATTTATTGTAACTGCGGGATAAAATTACTTTAAGTAACTTTATGTAACAATGTTTCAAATATGTATGATAAAATAGTTGAATTTAAATATTCTTAAGCAGATATTATGCACATTTTCTGGCCAGGGGTTTATAGATTTATTTTTCTTATACTTTTTTCTCCTTCCGCCAGTTCACAAATGTTGGCAGCCGGAAAAAATTTAGAAGAAAAAGAGAAAAAACTTGAAAAAATTGTAATTAGTTTTAATGACCTCAAGGCCAAAAAAACAGGAGAAAAAAGAAATAATTCTCAAACTAAAATATCTTAAAAAATTATATATTTCTCTACTTATACGTAAGATAGAGAAAGGATTTGTATAGTAATGCAAAGTCACATAAAAGAAATTATACAGACCTCAACATAATTATGAAAGTAAAATAAAAGTAGAGAATGAAAATAAAAGTAGAGAATGAAAATATTAAAATTTATATACATTTGAGGATTAGGGAAGGATATCTCAATTATGTCAAATATCATATGAATTGTGTTTCTTTGTACCTAGTAGACAGCTTATCTACTGAAACGATTTTCATAGTGTCGTTCTGAGAATCCCAGAATTTAAATAGGCTATTCTATTTTTCGAAAGGAAGTGATACCCCTTACATAAGAAATATTTTCGAAAAAGTCTTACAATGGAGTAAATAACATCCTTATCATCCTTTACAATTCAAATGAAAATAGAAAATATAGGACCAGTGGGAATAGTATCTCCCATACAAAGAAAATATTAATTATCGGATAATAAATACAGTTATAGCAAAAGTCTCAACATTTTACGGGAACATCCTTCTCATCAACCTTCAAATGTAGAATGAAAACGGGACTGATAAGGCCAGGGGAAATGGTATCCCATATAACGAAAATTTTTCATATCGTATATCTTAAGAACTATTACAGTAAAAGTCTTAACATTTTGTGGGAATAACTTTACTATGAACCTCCACAATTTAAAATAAAAATGGAACAGGTAAGAACAGGGGATATGGTACCCACATATAATGAAAATGTTAAATATGATATATCTTTAGAAGTTTTACAGAAAAAGTCTTAAAATTTTTTAGGAATAACTTTCGAAACGGACCAGGGGATGTAGTAGCCCCATAGAAAGTAAATATTGGTTATCGCATAAAAAGGGGTAGCGAAGTGCATGGGGAGAAGCTATTTTTCTATAAAAAGAGTAAAGATTGAAAACTTTGTATGATAGGGAAATTTATTAAAAAATTTGTATAAAAAGAAAATTATTCGAAATTTTCTTTTTAAATAAAATTAAAAAAAAAATCTATGAAAAGAGAGTTTATCGAAAATATCCTATATAAAAAGAAATAGTATTTTATAAAATAATTAAAATAATTCGTTATAGAAAAAATTATCATTGAACATTTTCTATAAATGAAAATTTATCGAAAATTTTCTAAGAATTTCCATAAAACGAATATTTATTGAAAATTTTATAAAAAATATAATTTATTTCGTATAAAAAGAAATTTATTTCGTATAAAAAGAAAATTTATTAAAAATTTTGTAAAAAAGAAAATTTATCGAATATTTTCTATGAAAAAATTGGTATAAAATAAGAAATTTATCAAAAATTTCATATAAAAGAAAATTTATCGAAAATTTCATATGAAAAATGTATCACAAATTTCTTACAAAGAAACATTTTTAATAATTTCGTGGAAGTAAAAATTTTTATAACATTTAGTAAAATTAGAAATTTCATCTAATCAAAAAGAAATAAAAATTTCATCTAATCAAAAAGAAAAAAGAATTTTATCTATAAATCAAAAGTTTATCTAAAAAATTATCTCCAAATAAGAAATTATTAATAATTTTCTATAAACAGAAAGTCTATCGAAACTTCTCTATAAATAGAAAATCTGAATTGCTTTGAATTCTTTACTACAAGTTTTTCATTCCTATTGCAGTTTTTATAATATTGGGTCCATATAATTACATGATTCGATATATCTACGTCCGACCTTTTAAATCAAATTTGTAAATTTTCCTCTGTTCAAAATAACTGATTCGTTTAACTTTATCTTTATAAAGTATTTCTTACAAATTGATGCATTTATTTTAAAGATTAAGTTATATTTTCTAAGATCTTCGAAATGAACATTTTAGCCACTACAGTAAGAATGTCTTCCTTAACTCTTTCTTGTAAAATATTTAACATTCATGTGACTTATTCACTTTATCTTTTTTTCATATTTCTATGTGGCGCTATTTTTTTTTCATTCTTTTTCTACTCTTTAAAAGTTGTTGTACACTTATAAACACGTTTGTTTTCTCATTTCACTTTTATGTTATTTTTGTAGTGAAAATTTTGTATGTTATTTGCTTTTTTTATTCTGTCTGGGACAAAAAAATTTTTTTTTTTTTTTGAAAAATCTCATTAAGTTGTAGAACGCTAAAGTTCATAAATATGGTAAAGTAAATCTAAAGATGGTTGTAAATACAGTATGAATGTCATAAACTTTTGTGTTAAATGTCAACTCTACTGTACATTATGTACAATAAGTACTTGATGCTGACAGTACTGCGTTGTTGCTTTTTTATTGTTGTAGTAGCATTTTCTTTATAAATATTATCCTAAAAGATGATAAGAATTAATAAAACAACAACAACGAAAAGAAAAAAGAAAAACATAATATAAGTTCTTCAGACATAAAGTTAATGAAATTTATACGCACACTTACATATGTATATTGATGCATACCCTTTAAATATTTGTTGCTAATCATTAAGAAGTCACTAAGTAGTGTCGGAAGATTGTTAGAAATTTTTTATTGAGTATTAATCGTCCAGACATGACTTCTTAGCGACTCTGTGTGCAATGTGTACGAAAATTACAAAAACAATATGGACGATAGTAATGTCTTTTCATCTTTCAAAAGAATAATTTGTAGTCACTTCAGGAATATAATATAACGACAATTCGAATTTAACAAAAACAAAATACATTAATATTGTGCATTCGTCTTCTTGGCGTGTGTTAGTAAAATGATCAATTTTTTTCTGCTTGTAAAAGTGTATTGTAGAATTTTTTGCGCCAAAAGGTAAACAAAATATAATTTAATTATATATAAAAATTATTATTAATTTTCTTTTCTTTAAAGGTACCGGAACTCATCAGAAATTTCTCATGAGGATTTTATTTGGAGTTTTCGAAATACAAAATTATTCACATAAAAATAATAATTGTTTCTTTTGTAATATACATAAGTATGTATGTAGGTATTTATGTATATATTTAGGTATGTATGTATATCTATATGTATGTATGTATGTATGTACGTACGTATGTATTTATGTATGTATGTATACATGTATGTATGTATGTATGTATGTAGGTATGTGTAAAATAAAACTAATAATGAGTATTAAAAAAAATTAATTTTAATTTTTAACACAAAAATAGTAGAAGTGCAAAATCATCTTCTAGAAGAGTTTATGACATCACTTCTGTCAGCATCATCCGGGTGTCGAACAGAAAGCTCTTTTTTCACAATTCCATAAATGTCCACTTCAAGCATTCTAGAAGACCCTTCTACGAGGACAGCTCTTCTTATCGGAAGATGATTTTTATGTTACTTTGGCAATAGTTTTGGAGATGAATTTCAACTTTTGGAAAACTCTTTTCAGTGGCTTCCGCAATAGAAAATGTTTGCGGGGTATATTTACATATAGATGAAAATACTTGCAGTTATGTGTTGTACATTTGTGTAGTGCTTGTTTTCTTATCATCTAAATTCTAAGATCATAAACTAAAAAAAAAAAACAAAACACAAACTTTATTTATATTATTTACGCCAGGTAAGCTCTTCTAATTACTGTTATGACTTTAGTTTACTTTGTCATTATTATCTATTTACATATGTACATAGAATATAAAAAAGTCCTTAATGTCCTTCACTTTGTAAAATATAAAGTAGTAAAAGGAATTATATTGTTATGAAATTATATTTGATTTTAGAAGTTGGGTTACTAAAATTTGATGAATGATGTTTTATGTTCTTGTCTGAGGTCATTTGAACTTCAAAGAGTTTTTCTTTTTATTTATAAGGTTTATCATTTGTTTTAAATAATTTTAAGTAATTAAAAATTTTCTTTTAATTTTAATAAATATAAATAGGATTTTATTAAAAACTTTAGATAGTTTCATTGCAATTTTTAATGCAAGATTAATAAAAGTTTAAAAATGTATATATAATTTTTAGTAATTAAAATAAATTGCATTTATTGAAAGAAAAAATATCCCTCAAATTTTTTAATATACTAAATAATAAACTACGAGTAATAAAGATAAATTATTCCTTCTAACATGTCTATAAATCACATTAGTTTATTAGCAAAAATATTTTTAAACTAAATAATAGTTTTTATAAAAAACAAACATTTGTATGAGATTAATTTTAAAATCATATAAGTTTTTCCATAATAACTAATACACACACACGCACATGCATTCGTAATTAATATATCATGAGTTTTATTGAAATATTTTAAATAACACTTTTTTATTTTTCTTTTATGCATTTGAGGATTATTATTAAAAAATCTTTTACATTTATTATTAAAAAAAAATAAAGACAGAGGGAATCCTTTATATTTGAACCATAATTAAAATATTTTATTCGTTCATTCGTTACTTTTAACCTTCTCTATCTCCTGCTTTAAGTATTTGTTTTTTTTTTTTGTTGTTTTGGAAGAATCTCATTTATTTATTTTTTCTCATTTAATTTTTTCGTTTCATAGTTTTTACATTTACAACAACATCTTTATACGAAAAATGGTAGAACAGGAATTTAATTTTCCCTGCTTTTCTCGAAAGTACTTGTTCATATATAGTCAGTCAGTTTTCATTAATTTCTGTATATTTTTATGTTTGGCGAAAAAAGAAAATGTTAGAATAAAGAAAAAGCAAATGATTCTACTTAACACTCTACACATAATAAAGTCCTTTGGATAAATTTATAGATACAGGCTTAAAAGTTGTTTAAACAATGATATACTTAACACAAGTATCGATCCATAATTGGCAACAGGTCCCACATAAGGCCCCTCCCCGAATTTTAATGCACATATACAATAGTGTAGGATAGGACTATATATTACTTACTGGTTTTTATTATTTTCTAAAATGACTATAAACACATAATACACATCTCATTCCTAATAGTGTAGGGTATTAAAATGAGGAAGAACAAAAAACGTAATAAAAATGTTGAAATATTTCCGTGAAAACACGCGCACACGCACACAAACACCCCAAAATTAGGGGAAAAATAATAAAAATTAAATCACCAACATGAACATTATCAAACAACAACATCATAATCATTATCGTCATCATAGACAGAGTAAGGCAATATAGAATAGAGATGTGAATATATGTATGTAATCTTTTTACCATTACCATAGCGGTAAAAATGTGAAGGCCTCCGCCGCGCAGTCTCTCTATAAGGAGTATTTACACCTTCTTTAAAATGCAGATGCTTATGCTAACCAGCCTTATATAGTAAGACCTTCAAGAATGCCTCACCCTTGCCTTCTAAAATATCCGATACCACTTCCGTCTTCTCCTCTCCTATAAGGAGAACAATAAGCTGTATTTGTTTTAATATATTTCATTTTAATTTAATTAATTTTTTGGATAAATTGTCTTATCTCGATTTAAGAGATTTTTTAAAAAGTTCATATATGTTTTTAATACTAAATTTTTTAGGCTTTCAACTTACTACAATAATTTAAAATAAATAAAAATATTTTATTAAGTAAATATTTTATTAAGTACTGTAGAAGTCTTTTTAAATCAGAAGGCCTGATGAGAGTTTTTATTCAAGAGGTCTTTTGTAAGACATTGCTCTCAATGACATCGCGTGAAAAAATTACATGAATATAGAATGCAGGGAGAAGCTAGTCTGGCTATAAAAAGGCTTTCTAGAAGGGCTCTTTACCCTTTATTTTTACCAATGGGTAAATTTACTTACACATATACACATACTAACTATATACACAATATACAATATTCAATAAATATGTATGTATGAATAAGTATATAATCAACAAAAACAAAATCGAGCTCTTTTGTCTCTTAACCGCCAAATCAATTATGGTTTTTTGTTATTAGCTTTTAGTTAAAACTTATATATGTGTGTGTGTGTTGGCAAGAGAATATATGTTTAAGTGTGTGAGTTTTCCTGTTCATAGATATTCATATGTGAACAACCAACCTACAACAATATTACTTACACTATTCGCCACCCACATACAAACATTGAATCACATATACATATAAATATAAATAGATAGTAACATTCATACTTACATAGATTATCCCTGCAAAAGAGAACCTTATGAAGCTTTATAAACATAAATAATTATGAATCATTTTCTTATAGCACGCAATTTTTTAATTATTATTATTGTAAAATTCTATTGCTACTGTTGTTGTTGGTTTTTTTTTGTGAACTTGGCAAATGAAAATACTTAAACACGTTAACATACACATATATCGAACTAAAAGTGACTTGATTTTTGTTATATATATATATATATATATATATATATATAAAGTATGTGACAGTAAATTAAAAATTTTTTGGTTACCCTGTTAATAACAGTAACAGTAGCAGAGACAACAATAAAAATAAAACCAATTAATTTGTCTCAACATCCAGAGATTATGTTTTCCATTATAGATCATCAAAATGATGAGTGTGCTTATGTTACTGTTGACTATGATAATGATGAATTGTAATTGTTAATTGTTGTTTTATTATGTGTATTAAAACCACCACTGAATATGAAGTTTATCATTATCACTATTTTGTTTTCCAGCATCTTTAAACTCATCATAATAATCGTCGTCTTTAGTGTCATCATTATTATCATGATCAATATTGACAAAGGAAATAACAACCAGAATAATTATTGACATGTCTTTTATCTCTTGTTGCTATGAGCGTTCGCTATAGAAGATTAGTTGACGTATTTATTTGATTTTATAGTTTGTAAAGTAATTAAAATACACATGTATGGTATTTTGAAGGAGATATACTTTAAAAATTATTAATATATTTATTTTTTAATGTTTATAAACCTAAATAGACTTTTATTGATCAATAAGTAAAAAAATGTATTTTTGGAATTTTAAAAGAATGTTGATTTCCGTCCATCCGTCTGTTTGTTAATTTTAAGTATATTAATGGATGTGTTTCTCATAATTTTAAAGATAAATTAATAAAATCTGGTATGTGTGACTTTTATTCAGGAATATGCATGTACTGTAAAATATGATACGATTTCGTTAATTATTTTATCTAGTTCCCATAAAAATGGACTCCCGAAATTGAACTTAAATACAAAAAAAAACTCCTTGACATCATTTCGTTGAGAAAAATTTGCATAATACTCATCTATATTAAGTATGAAAACAGAAATGGCGCAAGTATTCAACACTAAAATTAAAGACTGATACTCGTATGTTATAAAATAACCCCCAAAATATCTTTTTAAAATTAGTTTTTATACTCGTGAAATTAGAATTTTTGTGATATTTCCTAAAATTTTAAATGTTATTTTATTAAAATTTAAATGTTTTAGAATATTTCTATCACAAATGTAGTTTGGGTCATCATTTGAAAGGTCTTATTTAATGCTATTGATATGTGTATACAATTTACCCATTAATAAAAGTATATATTATTATGGGATCACCGCTCAATAGTAATAGGTTAAGTTAGCATTTATTAATAAATTCGTGGAAAATGGCGACTAAATTTAAAGTTCTCACAATTTTAAGAATATTTATTTTCCTTTCAATAAATTCATTAATATTTAAATCAAATACTTCCCCATGATTTATTTGCGAAAATTGCAGAGTTAAACTTTTTGGGGAATGATACCTTAAAATCCAACATAGATTGATAAGTATGACAACAAGTGTTACTGAGAACTTAATATTCCACGAACGGTAAGAAATGTAAAAAATATTTCAATGTTTAGTCCATATGTTAGCAAGTCTCTATTATATTTCAAAGATTAGAAATGTTTGACAACATTATTGTTAAATGTTGAAACCCGTAATTTTAGAGTAATTTATAATTCATGGTAGTTGTCAGCAAGCAAAATATGTTTGGAGAAGAATGCCGCTGTTGCCAGTATTTTTGTTTCTTAAATTTTTTCAACTTTATCAATTT
The DNA here is from genome assembly GCA_932274085.1 of Protocalliphora azurea. Classification (NCBI taxonomy): domain Eukaryota; kingdom Metazoa; phylum Arthropoda; class Insecta; order Diptera; family Calliphoridae; genus Protocalliphora; species Protocalliphora azurea. Next base: position 4,015,730 of record OW026519.1, read on the forward strand.
TAACCATTGATCTAAAGTCATATCTGGTCTCAAAAAATACGAAAAAAAAAAATTCAAAACTTGGTGAACATTTTGAAAAGTGAATTTCAAAACACAACAGCTGTTGTGAATTGGGCAATAATTTTCCAGTTCCCAAACTTTTTGACTAATTTTGACATTATTTTACGAGTATTATTTTTGTTTTTCAATTCTTATAAACAATTTTCCTAAAATTTGAAATTTAGATTTGTCCACCATTAATAATAATTTTAACCATATTTTAAAAATAATGATATAGAAATATTTAAGTGCAACTATTTATAGGGGAAAGGGAACATTTTGTTAGAGTAGCTAATTTCTGATTTACTCCAGAATTTAAAATCCTTGCGCCTAGCCGAAAGTTTAAATTTTTCGTCAAATAGTAAGTGTAAATATTCCTTTAAAAGTATTCAAACGGTCTAAATCATTGCAATTACATAAATAGTATTACCTTATTATTGAATGATTTAGAATACTCAAAAGGCCCACAATAGTAAGCAGCTTTTAGGAATGGGGTTTTTTCATAAAAATTTTTATTTCTAAAATCGGGATATGTGCATATGCGTATAATTTTTCAGAATATTAAAAGGACAATACGTAGTATTTATCAGAAAAATATCGGAGCAAACAACTTCTAACATTTTAAGTTTCATTAGAGTTAAAAATTAATATATTTTAAGACAATTTTTAAAACAATTATAAAAATATTTGAACAAAACACAGTTTACAAATACTGCCAATGTTTAAGACAACTGGGATGAAATTTGGCTTTATATGATGCAATAAACAAACTCTGTTAAAAAGAGTTGACAACGGCTACCTATTATAACGTAGCATACAAACAAATTTTCTCCTAGAATATGGTTTAGACGCTTATAAATTTTTTAACAATTCCATAACTCAGATCATATAAACGTTTTATAGACGTTAAAAACCCCATTTAATTTTATGGAATAATTTTTATAAACGAAAAATCACGGTATCAAATTTTTATGAGCTTCGCTAATCAAAATTCCATAGCTTTCTATTATGGCCCACTTTCGAAAATCATTATAAAGTGCATAGATTCGTATTGGTAGACACTATGTTTTTTGTACACTTAAGATTCTAAAAAGTATAAAATGTTATTTTAAACTTTAAAACAAGACCTGATCCACAATAAATCACAAGTTTCATATAAGAAACTCTCCGAAAATCTGTCAAACCAGACTATAACATTTTTACAAACTTAAAGAATATTGTGGGTGATGACACTGACTTGATACATAAGGTTTCATATAAGATACTTTACAAAAATCGTACCTACGATCCTAAAAATGATTGTAAATAATGGCACAACGACCTGTCATATTTGGAGCTACAATATCAAAAGTTTATGTGTCCTGGCACGAATAGGCAGTAAATGATATCAACAGCTTCAGCCCTAAATTTTGGATTAACAATTTTTACATGACATAAAAAAAAAAATAATTCTTCAAAACCACAGCCAATATTGAAAGATGTAAAAATTACTGAAATGTGCGACATCATTGTCATAATCATAAAGACTAGTAAAAAATAGTAATAATGAGAAAGACTTGTAAGTTGTCATATATTATATTTTATTCATCTTTCTAAAATTCATAAAAAAAACTATACAAGTTCAAAATTAGCTTACTTATGTGACTAGTTTTCTTTCAAATACTGACGGAGTCAGATTTTATATAATGACACTGTTGTCAGACATGCACAGAATTATTCATTAGTTAAAAAAACAATAAAGACAATAAAAGTAATAAATATGGTAAAAAAAAGAAAACACATAGAAATTATATGGAGTTACCAGGGTACCCTATTTGATACCTACGGTATGGACTCCCGTAGGTGTCAAATTTAAATCCATTTTATATATTGACCAAGTTAAGAAAATGAAGGTTTCTTCAGTTTTGAAGATTTAGAAACACCTTAATAGGTTTTGTGACCATATCTTTATTATTAAGGAAATGCGAGCATTTTAAATTCAAAAAAGTACCCGGGTATGTACCGTAGGGTAAAGAAAATACATTAAAATACCTGATTAAAAATTTTGCTTTAAAAATAATTTTCATTAAAAAGATACGCTTAAGATTTATTTTTTTCAAAAGTCGAAAAAAAAAAATATCTAGATCTATGATTTAATGCTTTTGATACATAAAATTATCTAATTTTATTCGGTAAACAATTTTATTAAGAAAAGTTAATTTTCAAAATTCATTTAATCGCCACTTTTGATACATTTTACATCAACGTGGGATGGCTAAAATTATAGGTCCTTCAAAATGATACTTTTATAGAATTTTTAAATATTTATCATTTATAAAATTTAGGCAAGGAGGATGAACAATATGAATATAAATATATAGGTTAAGGCGGCTCACTGTATAAAAATATAATTATTTACAAAATAAAATAATAATAATAATTTCACTGTTAGAGTGATTGTAAGTCACTCTTGAGTGAATGTTTTTAAGGCACTAATTTATTAAATGAAATAAAAACCTTATGTACTAAATATTAAAATCTAAAACTAAGCTAGGAGAAATGCGTGTGTGATAAATTATACACAAGTGCTTATCTAATGTCCTTGGTCTCTTAAGATATTTGCGTCATATGTTTTAGACATTATAACATGAGATTTTAGTGTTGAATGAATGATAGCGGCATTAAATTCGCTTTTGTTCAATAATATACATATATTTGACAAAACAGCTTAAATATAATTTTATAAATTTTCTGGAAATCTAAAAAACTATTTATAAAAATCAGGAATTACTAAGGAAAAGTTATTCACAGTGTGTTATATCTTTAAAGCTAAAAAAAGCATAATGACATTGATTAGCTTAAACGTAGCGTGTTCAAAATGCACATTTTACAATTAAAATTGTCAAAAGTCCACAAATATACATTGTGATTAGAAGTCGTCATTATTAAAAAGATAAAGATGATTGTTAGGAATAGATTTAAAGATGAATAAATTGATGATGCGACATGAATTGAGAGACATATATAGTTTGAATGGAGTAATTTATTCACATCGTTATTATAAATCTGCGTTAGAAGAAAATAGAAAACCATTATTTTTATAATAAATATAAAAAAGAAAATGTACTTACTTACTAAAACAAAACGGAAATCAATAAGGTTGTTTATTTTAGGTTGGTTATCTGGTTATATGATTATGTAGTTTGTTATAAATATCAATATTCATATTTATTATAAATATCAAATTCATTTGTTTATTTGCAGTATTGGAAACTAATAAAAATTTAAATTAGTAATGTAATTTATTGCTTGTAACATAACTATATAATCACATAACCTGATAACCAAACAATCGTGAGCAATCTTAATATATTTAATTAATTTTGATTTTTAAAAATATATTTTTAAATTTATACTATACAACTATTCTTTTGCATTGTTTTCATATTTGTGTTTAATTAATTATTTAGTTTTTAATAAAATGCTTTCCCGTTCTATAACTTACCTTTGAATCTGCCCGGAAAACTGTTATGAATTATTTATATTTTATATTTCGGTTTATGTGGTTTTACTAAAAAGCACTAAAAGCATTCGTATTTTAAATTCCATGTTAAGAGTTTTATATAATTTTTCCTTGAATTTTAAAAAGGGGAGGAGAAGAGGTAAAAGAAGAATGTGCATTTTTGCCACCACATAATTTGTTGAAAAATATAAAGGAAATAAATGTGTTCATTGTTAATTTATAACTGTTATGGCAGCAATAAATTTGTATGGTTTAATAAGACAAAAATATTGTACAAATATATATCGTCACCTAAAAATCAAAAGGTCGTACCCACACTTAAATTTTTTACAGCAAAAAAAAATATTATGACAATGCAACAGTCCATTACAACAATTTTAATATTTTAAAATGAAGTAATTAAGTAAAAATTTCTAATAGTTCACTTAGAACAAAAATAGATAAAGCACAAAACGTTTTTCAAACCTATATTTCCTCAAATGGAACTGTTTCGTTTATGAAGTTTATGTTCCGGCTTTTTGACTTTTGCTAACATTGATCTCATTTTTGCATTTCAGGTGACGATATAAATCATTATAAACAGTCTCGCCAAAATAAAATGAGCTTTATTGACAACATTTGCTCAATTTTGATATAATTGACATATTCTTCGAAATATATTGTAACTCATACATAGCAATATATATAAATAGGGGTCAATAGATCTGTATTTAAATTGCCTTTTGTCGGTTAAATAGGTACTCGGGAAGACAAAAAAAAAAAAAAAAACATAAAAATACATAAATATCTACTCAGTTAGAATTAATGCTCACGCTAGATCATTTCCAAAGTTTATCTAACTCTTTCCAATGAACAATAAGATTCATTTATATTTTGGTATTATTTTTCGGCGTTTTTTTAATTAAACTATTTTTGAGTTAAATGGATTAAAATGACATATTTTGCACATTTGTTTAGAACATACTTTTGTAAAAATTTCTTTTTATTGTCACATGCATTTTCTAATCCGAATACTTAATAGCCTTTTTAATAAAAGTCAAATTATTTTTAGCACTTATTAGCATGTTTTTAACTTTAAGCGTATATTTTACGATTTTAGAGCATTTATTATGTGTATAAAATATTTGTTGAGAGCATATTTTTGGTTGTCCTGATAATAATTGATAAAACAAATAGAAAATAATAATAATAATATATATATATACACACACACACACACACATATATATATATATATATATATATATATATATATTTTACATACATTTGAATAGTAAATAATCAGTAGAAATTCTATTACAATCATTGCAATTATACCTTTTGTTTTAGTATGGTTATTCGGGAAAAAATAATTCTATTACATCGTTGCTATTAAACCGGTTAATTGACTACGGATTTTTCGAATTATTTTATACAAATATTCATGTGTTTTTAATCGGTTCCACTTTCTGGCTACTTAAAAAAGCATCGTTGTCTGTATAGTTTATATTCTGTGGCTTTAAAAGAATTTCATAAATTATTGAATCTATAGCTTTCATCATTTGTGTCACATTTCCATAAATATTGTGAATAATATAAATTTCCTTTCGAATTATTTAATAAACATATACACTGAGGTAAGACTCTGTGAATCATATCAAATATTTTATTACAAAAAGATTTATAAGTGTTTTCTTTGGATACAGGGTCGAGTCTATAAATAATTTCTTGTATTATATAGCACACACTCCTAGCACCATTCTTGTTCTAGGAAAAATTTACCCATTTGTAAATCACAAACCGAAGTAAGTTAAATTAATATCATGTGTAAGAAGGAAAATAATTGGTCATTTTCTATTGAAAGTAAATTCAAGAAGGCACTAGGAATTTGGAATCTGTTTTCTACCAAACCCAATTACAACACACAATTATTTTTCTATTACAACTATTTGCAAAATTATAGATTTTTTTTCGACCCATTATACCTTAATACCTTTTAAATTTACTTAAAAATTTTCTTTAACAAAAACCATTTCTTTTTAACTTAAAAAAAAATGTAATCTAGAAATTTATTTCCATAAACTAAATACTGTTAACCCTTAAAAATTAAAATTTTTTATCTTTATTAATTTGCTCATATTTTTTTCATTCATTAAAATATTCCCATTCCTTATTTATTTTTTATTCTTTATTTTCTAATTACTTCTAAATTTATTAAAAATTTCTTTTATAATATTGTCGTAATATTATCACTATTATTAATCTCTTTCTTTACAATTATAATCTATACTTCAATCAGTATTGAAGTAATAAATCATTTTAGTTAGTATTCGTCGGTCCATGCTTCTAATCGTAATTCGCTAATTTTATATCCAATATGTTTTTGCTACAAATCAATTAAACATAAATTTTAAATTTAAATTAATAAAATAAAAAAATATGTATAGATTTATCGTTTCGCATAAAAGAAAAATAATACTCGTAACTAAACCTAGTAATATTAATATGTATTTATTAACAAACTTTTAAATCAGTAAATTTAAAAGATACAAAATTTTAACAAAACAGCCTAGAAAAATTATATATATACATATCAGCCACAACTTTAATAATCACTGTATTCATCAAAGGACTTTAATGATCACCCTGTGAATTTTTGCTAATAAATTAAATTGTAAGTTTTGCCATGTACGTATTTTTTTTCTTATTTACTTTTATTTATTTTTAATTATTTCCTTTTAACTACACATATATTCATCAATTATATTATCGTTGTCCGACTTGACATTTTTATTTTTCTTGTTATAAGAAAGAGACGAACAAATCAAATATCATTGTTACTTTTGTTTTATCGCAATTTTTGCGTCGAATTCAACTTAGACATTAACTTTTCATTTATTTGTTAATTTGTTTATTTATTTTTATTTTACTTTTCGGTTATTTTAACGAGAATTTAGTGACTACATAATAATTTCTTAACTTCTTATTCTACATACTCCCATCCCTCTAGTAAAAAATATGTATATAAATATATATATATATATATATATATATATATATATATAATTTAAAATTTTTAAATATATTATTAACTATGTATTATCTTCTATTAAATATTATTTTTTCTTACCGCTTATTATAAAAAAAGTTATCATTTATTAACGTTAATTCATATACATTTTTTTCTTACAATTATAAGTGAATATTTGGAATTTGTTAAATAATTTTAAATAATGAATTTCTAAACTAATTATAAAAGATGATTGTTAAAAAATATATATATATGTGGTTGATTAGGTAATGATTTACTTAAAAGGGGCAATTTATTAGATTATCGAGCAGAAAATTGTCATAGGAGCAGCTTTAAATCTATGTGCCCCCGGTCAAATATCTGACCATATAATAATAATATTATATTATGCTGGATTTTTTTTAAGGCATGATAAAATGTTTCTATTTGTTATGGTAATAGTGATGTTATGTTCTGAAAACCCCGCCAGACTGAGGATAGCCGGAAGAGAAAACCAACATGCCTAATGGAACTAGCATCACAATGACAAATTATTGTCATATGCATAACAAGGTTCTAATTTAACAAATGAATTTCTCAAATGCATTCATAATTTAAGCATATGTTTCTCAAATATTTTCAAAACGTTTTTTTTTTAAATTTGAAAATATAGTTTTATTAAATATGAAAAATACTTTTTTCTAAACTGTTTTTAAAACTTAATTTTTTACATTGGCAAAATATATATATATATATATATATATATATATATATATAAAGTTGAGCATTTTTTCAGTGTACAACATAAGAGCGGGAGAGTAATACAAAACATATACAAATACAAAATGTGAATGAAATGTGTTCTCAGAGTGCCGAGCACTACTCTAAATATAATACTCTAAATTGTTTCATTTCCTGGCTTTAAACTTTAAAAAAGGGAAAGTGGGGTATTGTGGCATAAGAAGACAATTATACTTTTTTTTTCGCATATTTTTAATTTTTAAAAAAGGACTGCTGTGAACGTTTGTCATTATGAACTAAATTTATAAATTAAATTTTATTCATTAAACCTCTGATTTTATTGCTTTTCGAGCTCAAAAAAAAAAAAAAATAAAATATACTGATTTTTTTAAGTTCTAATGTTTCTGAGGAAGATACCCAAATCAGCAGCATTTTTAATCGACAAATAGAAAATTGAATACTATATACTGCACATATTTTAATTAGAAATAAGTTTTGTGCTTTTTCAGATCTCTACTTAACGTAAAAATTATGAAATTGGAGTAATGTGGCAAAAATATATTGGGGTAAAGTGGGATATATAATTTAACAAATTTTCGACGCATTTTTTGTAATTTTGCTAGAAATATAGTAAATAACTGTATTTCTTTTTGTTTTAACCAATGAGTTATTTTTTACATTGCATTCAACATTTTAAGCATATTATTCATCATATCTCATGGACCATAGTAGCTGCTCTATACATTATATTGCGGCACAATTTCGTACAAATATTTTCTTTAACATAATATATTTATAATATTTTATTTTTTGAACAAACATGTTTAAGTTTTAAACCTTTTTATGAAAAAAATTAAAGCTTTTTTAAATGTGGAACACATTTGAATATTGTCTTAATAACAAGGGAAAAAATACAAAATAAACTGAATATAATAAAACTTAATTTTAAACTTTATAATCACTTGAATATTTTATAAAAACCTAACATTATGACATTTTAGATTATGTTGTTTATTTCGTAACACATATTTTGTAGCTCTTATATTGTATACTGAAAATGAATAAAAATGCTCAACTTTATAATTTAATATTTTCAATTTAAGAAAGACCTATTGCACTTAAATAGCAAATTTCTGGTGGATTACGCTAAAAATCTATATAATTAGATGGTGCTGCAAAAATTAGGTCGATCAGTCGTAAACCGGCCAGTCTACTTTGACTTTTGTCCAAAAAAGGTCTTATAACTAATTAAAATTTTTATTGCCTCATAACTCTTTAATTTGCGAAAAAAAAAAATATATATAGGCTTTTTTATTCAGAATAAAAGTCGAAAATTTTTGACACATAATTTTTTAGCCTAGCATTTTAGCAGAGTAAGATTTGTAGTTTTTATAAATCAATACATATTGCTACATATTTTAAACGAGATGGAAAAAATTCCATTTTAATGCATCTATTTTGTACTTGTTGCACAAATATTGGGATAAAATATGGTATTTATCATGACTTTTTGGATCATTGTAGTGGGTATTTTTAAATTACTGTTAGATTAAAAATTTCTAACGACTGGCCTGTTTACGAACTATCGAAACAATTTTTGCACACGTATTATTTTTGTATCCCCATCTATCAGAAACTTTCGGAGAAGTAAGCAAAATCAAAACTTTTGTAAATCCAATATATTTCATGGGTGATCTAATGTATATGGCATTCGTTCTACGAAAGAACGCCTAAAAATTATCCTTAAGTCATCGGATTTTGTTAATATTCGGCATACACATACCCCATGGTTTAATTTATGATTTAAAATTTTTAAAAAGTAAAAAATTAAAACTGTGTAACTTTAAACGCCAATATCTTTATAAACTGTAAATGGATTTTATTTATTTAAATCATATACAGAAGATGAATATGTGCTCTTTAAGCACAATAATTTAGAAATAATATTATCAATGAAAACTGCATTCATAATGCAAGTGCATTTTTGAGAAATGTCTACCCTTTATATTTTTTTTTTTCTGATATAAAAATTATAATGTTTACTAAAAAGTGAAATATAAATTTTTCAAGGCAATGCGGTCTACTATTTTTTAGGAAACATTCTAATTATAATATATATATATATATATATATATATATAACTTAATATTTTTTTCAATATTACTCAAAAATACAATTAATTTATTTTTGAATCATACAATATCATTTACAATATTAATTATAATAACCTGTATACTGATATTAAACCAATAAAATCGACGCATAGTCTCAAAGAGATATAAATGTTTAAAGTTACATACTTTTTCAGTTTTCGTAATTTTTATCAAAATTTAAGTCGTGAATGAAGTTGCAAATTTTTCAAAATTGGAATAAAAAACAACGAAAAATGCTAAAAGCTTCCATAGGTTATATGTGTACCAAATTTTTATAAAATCTTATGATCCTTATTTTTAAATAGTAATTTTTAAAATCTCTCGTGAAAGATATATTTGTTTTTGCTTTTAAAAATAATTTCGTCAGAAGAAAAAAACTTTTTTATTAAAGTAAACTGTTTAAAAAATTATTTTTCTTTTTTGGAAAAATTATATATTTTTCTAGACAAATAGTACTTTTTTTAATTTTAAATTTTAAAACATTGACAATTTTTTTTAAATTACCATTTTCCTTCCTTTTTTTCTGTGTTAAATTTTCTGAAAAATATAACTCCAAATGAAAAAAAAAAAAACTTTTTATGATAATTTGTATCTTTTTTACAAATTTTGCTTTTTAAATAGTTAAGTTAAGCTGTTAAATAGTGCCAGTTATTGTTGGTTAAACATGTTCGAATACTTGGAGATATTTATGCAAACTGCAGAGTTCTAAAACATTACTGTAAATTAAAATAATCTTATTAATTTAACTATATTATTAAAAATGTAAAAATATGCATAGCGAATACCTTCAATACTAAGTTTATTTAACAAGCCCGCGTATTATTAGTTACATTGGCTTAAAACCTGTTGAGTATAAACACACTATAATTCACAATAGTTTTACACAAATAAAACATCTGATCATACTTCTCTTTGGTATTCACACTCATTGACTCTCTGTTACCAATTCTTTTACATTTAATTTGAAACGTGTTCTCTTAACTTAAAACTTGCAAATTAGATCGATTATATTTGAAACTATTTTATGACTCACAACTTTAGACATGTGTACATTGGTATTTTCATAAGTAGCGAACATTGTGTTCATCAAGTAGACATAATAAATTATTCGGTTTAGGAATCTTTACGGGGTTATTTTATAGTTTTTCATTTTTTACTTTTTTTATTGATTATTCGTACAAGCACATTTTAAGCGGCTGGTAAATGTTTTAGGCAAAAACAACTATTGATTAGAAATATTTATAATAAATAGAAAGAAAAACTACATACAACAATAACAATTACTGAAAGTGAAGTAATATTACAGAAACAGCAAAAAAAACTCGAAGAGAATAATAACATCAAAAGCGAAAGAGGTAAGTAAACAAAAACAAAAGAAATAGTTGCAGAAATAAAAACAAAAAGTTAAGAAGAAACTGGTTAATGGGGTCTAGTTAATGCAACTTCTCAAGCAGGTTAAAATTTTGCTGCTTTATGAGAGAATCTGTTGACGTCTGAATAGACGAGGGTATATGAAAAAAAAGCAAATGCAACAACTGAAATGTGTAATGGAATTTTTGCGATTAATGCATTTAAAGCTTGAACGAGTTAACAAACACATCAATATTGGACTAAAACAGACATTCACAAAGACAGACGGATGTATAAGCAGAAGTCTCAAAATAAACTAGAAACTGACATCTTAGCACGCACATACACACTCAAAGTAAACATACATATGCATGTGATTGTTAATAATAGTTGTAGTTGCTAAACTTTAATCAGTCTGTTAGTTGGTTGGTTAGCATGAGAAGCTGTGATCAAGTACTACCACTACATTCATGTAATACCAAATACTATAACAATCAATATCAAATAAGTAAGTACTACTTACTTAGTTATTTTAATATTAGCACGAGAAGCTAACCCATCATAGCAGTAGACTGCGGTATGTTATAATCAGTCTAGAGCTAAACGTTGCCTTAGACAGTCTTAAATACCTGTCGACGCGGAAGAATTTATCAAACAAAACAAGAATTAACTTTAAAGTTTTTATTAACTTAATTGAAAAGGTAATATATAATAAATATTACGAATAAAAGGTGTGTGTTTAGAAAAATCGTGCAAAGAATAAAATTGTTTAATTTTGACAAACAACTTTATTACTTTTAAAGTTGTTAAAAAAGAGTCTTTAAACATTTAAACAAGAATTGCAAAAAAAAGAAGAAAAAAAAAACAAATAAATCTCATGTATAAAAATAAGAGTTAAACTAATAAAACTCTTAAACCTGTTAAACGTGTGCAAATTGTAAAAATAATATAGCACGAAAATAAATAATAAAAAGCGTTTAAAATAAAATTGTTAGAAGTACCTAGAAATAAATATTCATAAAAATATACGGAAATTAAAAAGAAAATTTATAGTTAAAAAAAATTTATGAATTAAATGCTAAATAAAAAAATATATACATAAAAAAATAAATATTCATTTTCAAGGATATATATTTTATATTTATCTGCAGATACACGCGTATCATCATTCAAGGTACGTACGAGTTTGTTTAAATAAAATAAAAAAGAACTGACAGAAACAACAACAAAGGGCAAATCATTTCTTTGAAGTAATTTTTTATTATAGTTTCCAGTATTTCTAGTTGCAGTAGAGAGTAGAATAATAGTAATATTTATGAACTTTTCGAGGATTTTTGAAAGTCAATTTATTCATAACAATAGGTAATCAATTTGGAAAAATTAAAAATTGTTTAAAATCCTTTGAGTTTTAATGTTTTTTAATCTTAACTTTTCCAACGGACCGGAAATCTTTTTAACTAATGTAAACAAATTTTTTTGACTAACATTTAGAAGTGGGTTTTGTTTTATATTCAAGTTTAAATTTTTAATTTTTTGCACCATAAGCAAACTCTAAAATTGTGACCTCAAACAATATGTCTTAATGTGGTAAATGAAAAATTATCTTTGTTTCTCCATTTCATTGCAAAGTTATTGTAACTGATATATTTTTCTTTTTTCTTAAATAAGAAAATAAAAAAGTCTAAAATTTTTTAAAAAATCATTAGTTCCAGCACTGATATAGGTAGCAACAGTAAAGATCCTTATAAATTTCTTTTAAGTAATAATATTATGGTCCCTATATAGCTTTATAGAACTCTAAAAGATTTAAATAATAAAAAAAAAAATAATAAAAATAAAAGTTTTATTTCTAAAAGGATAAAATTTGCGATAGACTTTTTTTAATTACAAGCGATGATGACAAGATTGTAAAGAAATATCAGTTGTGGTAAATAGTTCTATGATGCTTTTTTCTAGCATACTTTCAAGTACAGCAGCGATGATGTCATCTGTTCTGGCATTCCTTTGACACACGGATGAAGATTTTTCACCGAATTAGCCAAATTAGAACACCAAATGTTAAAGAGTCGAATTTGAAACTGCGGAGAATGTCAGCTTTGACTTTAAACATTTTCTAGAACAAAATATCTTAGAGAGTTAAAACTGCTTACTAATTTTTTCCTATTTCGAATTTTTCACTACTGTTTGAACCATTTACTTTTTATAGTTTTTTAATTTTTAGTTTTCCAATTGAACACATTTCAAAGAACATATTTTAAAAAATTTTAGGTCTATCAATAAAGAGTTTTTTTTAGCCTAAATCTCTATCCATTCCGCTGTCCATGCATCAATAACAAAATTGCAGATAATCCCTAGGTCGCCCTTTTAGAAATATTCTAATAAAATTCGGCACGTTTGATTTTTTGGGCCAATAATATAATATGCTAAAGTTGGTTATAATGAAAACATTATTTCATTGAACCCTCATATACAAAATTTTCCGCAAATATGAAAAACGCATATAAATGTCTTAAATATTTTCGTAAATTTCTTAACAGGTGAGTTTTGTGACCATAGCTCACATATATTAACCTGTCACATCAATGTCATTCACAATTATTTTTATACATTGAAATGATTTCATAAAGCAAAACTTGTCCTACTCCAACTTTCTTACCTGTTTTAAATATTTTCGTAAAATTCAATGATGATCTCTTTAAATAAAGCAAATAAATAAGTTAAATAAATTTTAATTTTACTCATAATAAATTCTTAGTAGATATCAAGCTTTTTTGCCTTATTAATCTCTAAAAGAAAAAAACATTATTCATAATGTATTAAAAAAAGTTAAATAACTATTAAACAGTTTCTGTTTTTTTAGAGGCAACGCCATAGAAAACAACTAGAACTTTATATGAGAGACAAAAACCTATTTCAATTGTCAAAAACTTAATTCATGTAACAACAAAATACATATATTCACATATATTTTGTTTTTGTGCTTTGAAAGAAATGAGTATTTTTTTTTTTTTTTTTAATTTAGTTTCAATTGACTCTCACATAAACTTCTAGTTGTATTCTATGGACAATGCTATGTTTATTTTCTCTAAATTTTCTATAAAGTGATAAATATATTATTTAAAATTTATTCGGTAGTATAAAAATTAGAAATATTTAAATTTTACTTATATTTTATTCTTTTTTTTTTTACAATAATGCGTTAACTGATTGTGAATACAAAAGGAAATATGATATTATTTGGTACATTTATTTTAATAATATGTAAAATACTCGACTAAAATAATTGTTATGCTTTTGTGTACATCACTAATTTCTTATTTTGTTTTTATTTAATATATTTAACACATTTTTTGTATTTTATGAATTTCTTTTAAAAAACCTTCATATCATGTCAATTATACCACCGGATGCAACTATAATGAAAGGAAAAAGGATAAAAAATCCTGAATTCTAAAATATAACTCATAAGGATCTATATTAAAAAAAAAAACTGGTATTCTATTACTCTATGAACGAAATGTGCCATTGTTAGTAAACAAATATCGTTCCTCGTGGATCCCCATTCAGTGTAATTAATTTTTAATAACATTGATATTAATTTCAATTAAGAAAACGTTATTAAAGCAATATATTTCATCTAACACAACATTCACAAATTCCATTTTTCAGAAAAAGTTATTTGCATTTTTATCTTTTATGAAAATGGCAAATCTGATTGATTATAAGTTAGCAAAAAGAACTTTAACGTTTTTGTTTGCTAAAACCCTTAAAGATGAAGATTACTGGGCATTTTTTCACTACCAAAATCAGCAGTCCTTATATTCGCAAGAGCAGAATAGTGACAAAGAAAATGTTCTACTTCTCTTCCTCCTTCTCGTTAAAGCAACTTCCACAATAGTCATTAAAAGGGAGTCCTAGCGTTGGCACCAGCAATCCAGTGTAATAATGGCTACAAGTGTTCATAGCTAACTCCTTGGTAATTCCAGAATGAAACTCAACCGTTTCTGATCGTATTCGTTTGTCCATATTTGTTGAGCTATTCTCGACAAGTACTACAGTACCATTGATCAGAAAGATGGCAGCGGTATGCCAACTGTTGGTCCGTTTCTTCACTTTGAAGAAGGGAACCAGTTTTGGCTAATTCATACGCAATAATATTTCCCGGGGTACTTGAGTGACCCCTTACCTATATCAACTCTAAGTTTGAAAGTCTCGCCATCTTCTTTAAAGATGTCCGGCATTCATGTACCAGCCTGGATGTCGAATATACACCCGAATCGCGGATTGACTATCGTTAAAAATTTGAATATGTACTCCGAATACTCTATAGTATATTTGCCAAATTACCACTCTCCTAATGGCTGAGATCTCCGCTTGAAGAGCAGTGCAGTGATCCAGAAATTTAAATGAGATGTTCTTTCTATATGCTTGAATAAAAATACCTCCGCCAACCCTTTCAGAAGATTTGGATTCGTCAGTGTAAACCTCAATCAATCCGTCTTTTATAGTGGGATCGGCTGAGATTGGAACTGAATAGCCTCTGTCCAGTAAGGGTTTGGGAATACAATAATCAATATTGTCAGGGATATCATCCGAAATTATAGTTCCTACCGTTCCATGCACCTATAGTACTGAGCCTAGTCGCCGACATGATGGCGATTTTTAGCCATTAGATCCATGGGCATCCATTTCATCAGAACGAATAATTCCTTGGATGGTGTTGCACCTGTAATTAGTAGCGCTGAGCTATGCAGAATCTTTTCGAAGATTCCACAAAAGGTGGATTTTTCCATCACTTTTCATCATACTATAGCTCCATACATAAGTGTAGGCTTTAATCCCAAGATTTCCCTATGGACTTCCTACACATAAAAATGGCAACGTTTGCCTTTCTGGAGCCAGGACAGTTTGGAAACCAGCACTGTCTGATACTTTTAATTTAACTCCATTTAAACAAGGGAGTGGGAAAGAGAACTAATTCCGTCTTTCCAGGATTAACGCTAAGGCCACTACTTGTACTCCATTTACTGAGTAATCCTAGTGCATTTTCAAGGCGGCGAGATATGGTATCCAAATATTTTCCAGATATGCGACGGTTTTGAACCTCAGCGATTCAAGTTCCCTAAGCATTGTGTTGACCTTGTATATTGTGTCCGCACCCATAGTAGAGATTATAACTTTGTTGCTTAGAAGTCTCCATATGGTGCCAGTAATCGACTGATGTATATTCAATCTTTAAATAGCCATTTTAATAGCATCCGGGGTCACATTATTGAAGGCTCCTTTTATATCAAGAAAGGCCACTAGTGCATATTCCTTCTGCTCGAGAGCATTTTCTATATACCCTAAAAGCGAATGCTATGCCGTCTCAATTGACTTGCCTTTTATGTAGGCATGACAAAAGGTTAGGGTTGATTATCTTTCGAAGGTGCAGGTCAATCAGCGATTCCAAAGTTTTCAAGAGGAAGGACGATAGACTAATAGTTCTGAAGTCATTTGGTCTCGTATGGAAGGTCTTACCCATTTTTGGGATAAAGACCACATTACATCTAGTCCATGAGTCAGGGATACAAGAGCATTATAAGCAGACCGACTATATCCTAAGTAACCATGGAACTACTCGTATAATATAATGCTTCTACCGTAAAGTTTTATGTTCTGGACTTACGATATTTGCGCGGTTAGGGCCCGACATATTCTCCACAATCATAAATCCATCTTTAAAATATGGATTAGGTTGTAATTATAAAAAAAATTTTGCAAACCTATTTTAAAAACACATTAAAACTGCATAAAAGTCTAATATTATTAGATTTTATATTGAATATCGATTTTTAAAGAAATATTAAAAATATTTACACATCTTTTTTGTATCATATTTTTATATAATTATTTATGGAGAATTCGAAAAATACATTTCTTAATTTATATTAAATAAAATTCCTACATACTTATATTTGACAAATTAACCAAGGGCATTAAATTATATCTACGGGGTTGGGGGTCTTTATTTTGTTAAAAACTCTTTCTGTTAATAAGAGAATATGAACATTATATTTAAAACAATGCACTATATATATTTATAGCCAATAAAATTGTCATTGACTTAAATAATTTGTTATATAGTAGTAAAATTTTGCTTTAAAGAGAATAAATTTATTACAAAACAATTTTGTAATACTTATGTCTAAATTAAAATAGTAAAAACAAAAAAAAAATGCATTTCACAAATATCAGCATCTAAATGCATTTTCGTAATGCGGTCATAAACGAGGCAACAATGAAAATTAACAACAAACATATTTACATAATTATTGACCCTAAAATTAAAAATGCATACCCACGCCGACACAATGGTAGCATAAAGTCCTCTATAGCTGTTTGGAAAATTAAAAACATGGAACTCGTTTCTCATTAATTTTACAATTTTGTAATAGAATTTTGCACTTTCGTAATAATGAAACACGTACACAAAACTATACACTTATACAAACTCAATGGATAGATGAATAAATAGATGCTCTTACTATTTCCACAACTGTGACAGAGAGTGTACAATGTGTGGTTTGTTTTTAGGTATTTAAAAACTGCATATAAATGCATATTTTTACATAAATGTATGCATATACATATTTGTAAGCTTAAATGTAAGTTTATATGTATAATAGTATAAGAGTGTTTAGTGTATAGATGCCGCTATTCGCATAACCACTCATCTAGTACTATTGATTATGATTATTGATTTTGTCTTTGTATCGGTTGGCTGATACAAAGTTGTAATATTGTTATAGCTTTTTAGCATTGTGCAGCATTATTTTTAGTATCTCTATTATTATTATTGCTGTGCATTCCGGCTTTAAACTATACATGTAGATTGGTTTATGTATTCATACATATTTATGTATTAATAACTACAGATTCATTTCACAATGCTTCTTGTTTTATATATATATATAAAAAAAAAAAAAATACAAATTGAAATGAAAAAAAGAAGAAATAAAATGGTTTATTTACTGCTTCAATGACTTGACTCTCCGTATTTGCACATAAATATATATATTTGTATGTATATTTGTATGTAGTTTTTCATTTATATTGTATTGTGTTACACTTCCATTGAAATGGAGCTCAAGGTCATGGTATATACATGTGCTTATAATTTTATAAATACATGTAAGATTGTATGTATTGTATGACCATAAATCCAAAAATTAAAATACAGCAACAATCAACCAAAAAGAGATCTTCTTTAAATGTTAATAGCATCAAAATATACTACAACTACTAGTGCTACTTTTATTATTGTTTCAGTTGTTATTATTTGTTTTCCTAGTGGTGGTTTTGAGCTCCGATCCAAAAAAAAAAAAATGTTAAAAACTAAAACACATCAACAGAAAAATAAAACACAATTAAAAAAAAATGGAACTCTATATCAAATTTAATCACACTTTTTTATTTTTTAACTTTAGCATTCTGGCTGGTTGGCATACAAAACGTATTCATATCAAACATTAAATTTGTTTATTGTTTTATTGACGTTTGTTGTTATGATGTATGGGTGTGATGTCAAACACATTTTAACCGTATTTAAAAATATAGCTACATTAATACCAAAATAATACGATGAACTTGTTGAAAAGTCTCAACTAAACAAAAAATACAGATCGTTTAAATTAATTAATACAATAATTTTTTTAGCTTAATGTACGATAACAATGAAAATAACATTAATAGCAAGTTAAGACTTTTTTTATTGCTTTTGTTTTTTAACACATTTTTGGTTTTCTATAGCTGTGAAAATTAATAAATTTATTGATTAAGATTTTTATTTTTTATGACTACAAGTACAGCGGGTTATAGAACAGTGAGCCCATTGTAACTGTAAATAATAAGTAGAAAATTTTTAAGTAACTGCAGGATGGGGATGAGGAAATAAATATGTATTTCAGATCAGAATTTATCCAGGATTTTCTCTCAGGATTTTCTACATAAACTGTTATGTAGAAAATTAGGCTCTGCAAAATATGTCTTATAAGACACTGTAAGCCACTTGTTATTTTTCAAGTGCTTTAAATCAGTGTGTGAGCGGAGAAGTAAATAACGTTCTGTAGGTACTTAAAACCATATAAATACTACTTGTGATGTTCACTTTTATGAGCAAGTGCTGTGTGTATTGTGATACATAGCACTTGCCAATAAGGCGTTGTAGTACTATCGCTCACATATTTTAAGACATTTGACCACTTGTTTGCTTCAATAAGGAAAAAAAGAAATTTTAATTTAATTTATCTGCAAGTTATACCTGCTCCGTAGCTTTAAAGATATTAGAAAAATTGTGTGAAAAAAGTTAATTTCTCACAAAATTTAATGTTTTTTAAAAAACGTAAAAAAATTTAAAATTACTAAAAATTCAATTCTTTTTCTTGTCAAAAAGCCGTATACGCTACAAATAAAACGAGCCCTATTATTCACAATTATGTGAATATATGTCATTTAAATATAATGAAAACATAGAAAAATCGATTTTTTAAAAAGATTCCATCATTTAATAGTGAATAAAGTCGACACTGATACATCGATTTTAATAAAATTTAGTTCGTTTTAATTATAACTTATATATACAGCGTTATGAAAATGTATAAAAATAGTATTTTTAATAGTTTTCAGTTTTTTTACGATTTTTTGAAAAACAAAAACTTGTAAATTTTATTTATTTATACTCAATTTTTTAATATCTCCGAAAATGTTGAGCAGATTAAAAATAATGCACAGACAAAAATATTTTCGAAAAAATTTCAATTAAATTAATAATTAAAATTTTAAAATGATTCCGAATATTTTTATAATTAAATAAATTACTCAAAATCTTATTCAAACAAATTAAATTCAAATTTTATAAAGAAAAATCTGAAATGCAATTTCAGTTACTAAAAT
Source organism: Protocalliphora azurea (assembly GCA_932274085.1). Lineage (NCBI taxonomy): Eukaryota > Metazoa > Arthropoda > Insecta > Diptera > Calliphoridae > Protocalliphora > Protocalliphora azurea. The sequence goes on from OW026519.1 coordinate 4,035,438, forward strand.
TAATAAAATAAAATAAATGAAATCCAATTTCAATTATTTTATTAACTGAAATTCAACCTATTAAAAAATGTTATATTCAATTATTTCAATTATCAATTATTTATATTTATATTTGAATAATTTATTAATTGGTATAATAAGTAAAATAATTGAAAGCCGATAAATTGTTTTAATTTTAGTAAAAAATATTAGAAAATTTGAATTTTGATCAATTGAACAGTTAATACAATAGAAAATTAATTGAAATAGTTTTTATGTTTGATAATTCTTTTAATGGATCATATTTTTTTGTGTGACTTGTAGATAATCTATATTAGAACTTTTTGGTACTTTAATAAACCAAATCATATAATTCGTCCTCGAGATTTGCTATGCATCGTCATTAATTTTCATTAGAGTCAATTAAAAAAAGTGATAAGCTTAGAATTTTCGTTGCCCCAATTTACTACAAAAATATTTGGTAATAAATTTGTCTAATGATTTTTATTTTGACGATATTTTTAGTTTTAGTATTTTTTTTATTTTAGCTGTTAAAATTCCAATTTGATGTTATCATCTCACTACAAATAACTAACATATTAATAAACAATAGCAGAAATCCATTTACAAATTATGCTTTTATTTATTTTCGTTGTGCGTATATTCATAGCTTTCATAAAGGCCTCAAAAAATAAATAAATACTAGTAAAAAACAGTTTTTTTTTTTTTTGTAATATCTCCTACTGGTGATTTTTCAACAGCAAAATTCATGAAATCAGTACCGATGTTTCGATCTATATATCACGTAACTAAGTCATCGTCTTAAATCAATAATATTTTTATATTTATATCTACTTTGTTGATATTCAAAAAATGTGGAATAAGGTGTCTTTAAATCTAAAATTTTCGTCCAATTCTGGCTCCGATTGGAACAAAATTATAAATTTTTTAGCACACACAAAAATAAATTCCTTTTTTAACAAAATAAAACAAAAAGTTATTTATTTAATTGTAAATAATCCAATTCCCGTTCAATCGCTTTTAAAAGAAATAAATAAGTAAATAAAATAACATATAAATACCGGTTAAAGTTCAAAAACAATATTCTATAGATTATCCAAAATTATACCTTTAATTTATTCGAGAATTTTCGATATTTTAATAAACATTCCCACACAAAACCGGTACCAAATCAAATTATAACCAAAATATTTTTTTATTTTTTGACTAAATTAATACAAAATATCAACTCATTAAAAACAAAAATATTCTGTTATTAAATCATCCAAGCTATAGCCAAGATTTTTAATATTTAAACCAAAAAACAAAAGTAAGCAAATCTCAGTCTCTAATAAATTTTAAACATTTTAAATATATTTCATTAAAAATAATTTAATTTAAATTTATTCCAATTTAAACATCATGAGTTCATAAATATTAACAAAATACATATGTATGTGTGTAATTTGCATTAAATATATTTAAATTTAGGTTTTAAATAAAAAAAAGAACCTAAATTGTACATATCAAAACATAAATTGAAAATCATCAATTAAAATTAGAGCTTTAATTCTATTTAATATTAATTAAAATTGTCTATGTATTGGTACGAATCAGAAAGTCTGCTCACATACTAAGTTTTACATTTTCATATTATTGAAAATAAATTTGAAAATGGTAAAATTTAAAGAGAAATTTTGATTTCTTTTTAAAGGATTTAAACGGAATTTGTATGCGAAATGCAAAATGTAGATGTGTCGTTTTATTATTATTTTTTTATTTCTTATTTACCTATTGATTTATTTATCTTTACCTGAGAAATCAGAGAATTTTTGCGATATTTTTAAAATTTAGAAATATTAGTAATTAAAATTTTTAAATTTCAGAGTTATGTATCTATAATTGAATGTGTGTGTAAATATAACGACATGATTATGAATAAATAAATGACAAAACAAGTTAAATTGCATCAGATGTACTTATTAATATTGACATTTCCATGTTACACCCATACACCCATAAACATAAAAAAAATGCAAACTGTATCAATTATACTATTTTATGTATGAATATGGGTATGTATTTACTAGGGTATCCAAATTGTTCGAGTTTTTTATTGTTCGAATAAAACGAATAATTCGAATAAAGCACTTTGGTTTAATCGAATTATTCCATCACGTATTAAAAAAAATATTCGAATTGTTCGATTAATTCAAAATCCATATTGTTATTATAAAATCAAGTGTATGATTGTGTGTTTTTTTTTTTGTCTGTTTGTGACGCAATCACGCCTAAACCGCTGAACCGATTTTAATGAAATTTTAAATATAGATTAACTTTAAGAAGGAACCATAGGATATAAATTAACTCTATCAGGTGAACACAAATTCGTACGAAAGTGAAAATGAAATCGTATTTAGCTTCTTCAGAAAACGAAAAACGAAAAAATTTTTCGTTTTCAATCCTCTTTAAAATGTTAAAGTGAAATTGATATTTTCACCGCTTTACAGATAAAAAAAAACACAAAAAGTTAATGAAAATAAACAATGAATTATTAATTTATTAATTTCACTTAAAAAAATCTAATTTTATCCAAAAATTAATAATTTTCTTAAATTTAATTTTAAGTGGCCAAAAAAAATGTGAAAATAAATAATTTCGCGCTACCAATAGTTTTTTTTTTTTTTTGCATAGTTACCATTTGTATTTAATAAAAATGTAAACAAATACGATTTGGTAACATCATTTAAGAATACAAACAAAAGAAAATTAGTAAAAATTCAAAGACAAACGATCTGATGCGTCCCTTAATGATTTTCGCCTCAGTTTTTCAAGGAAATATTAATTTATTATTTCTTCTAATACAGCCACAATTGAAACACCAGGCATATTTAAAATCCTATAAAACTATTTTGTTTACACTTTTGAAATCAATTTTTTAATAGTAAACACAAATATCACTTTTAATTTCATTTGTTGATTCTCTTATTTTGTTATCATTTTCCTTGTTTATTAATCAGCTGTTATATAATGATGCCACATTTTCTTAAGGAAAAATGTGTTTTTAATTTCTTTCGAATTTGCAAAAACGTATTAAAGCTGAAGAAGCAAAACAAAAACGTTACGAATTCGACTATACGAAAATTTTCACTTTCGAAAAATTTCTGTGACACACCTGAATATTGCTGGAAATGGCGAAAAGATTGCAGTTTTTAGTACTTTAATTTTTTCTTAATTAAAATGAAGTATTAACGGAAGCATTACGGGAAACATCGTTATTTTTTTTAATTAATTTACAAAACTATTTTTTTTTTCTTTATTAAACTTTTACATTATATGCAACGCAGGGGCATTCAGTTAGTATAAAATAAAAATGTTAAATTTTTGTAAGTTTTCAAAAATTTTCTTGTAAAAGGAAAATAAAAACATCTTAGAAGTTAATAATTCTTTGTAAATACTTAAAATAATTACTTAAAATAATTTTATTAAAAAAATAAAAATAATTTAATTTAAACCATTTTCGCCTTTTAGTTTTTATAAAATTTAGTTTTGAAAAATATTCTTTATACATTTTAAATTGTTTCATTCAGTTACGATAGCAAATCAATATTAGATGCTTCAAAAGATTTTTCTATCTCCATAGGTTCATGCGAATAATCTTCCAAATATCACATTTCCAAACTCTTTAGTTTCTGTTTTGTAAAAATTTGAGACCATGTTAGATAAAGATGTCCATCGACGTTCAGTATCATGTGCTAGTATTTCTTGGTGTAAAACATAAGATTTCAATGTTTTCTATTTATGATACTCGATCTATTGAAAATTTGCAACGACATTAGTTATAAAACATTTTAGTTTCTATGTTGATTACAAAATCAAAAATTCTTTTTACTAAATAACAAATGTTAGAAGCAGTTCCTTTTATTTTTAATTATCCAAGTCCGAAATTAAAATATTTAATTCATTTGTTTTTAAAATTTCAAATTCTTGCTTTAAGGTCTGTGAATTTATAAAAAGAGTTACTAACCACTCATCTGTTGTTATTGAAATGCAATCTCCAATATCATATTTTCTTTTCAGAATAAAAATTGTCAATTTAATGCCATATTTAATTATTTGAATAATAATGATATTAAAGAAAAACAATAATATATATATTAAATATACAAATAGTTAAAAATATGATAAAAAGAAATATAATATTAAAAAAATAAAATTATTCATTTTGTTTCAATATTGGACATTAAAATATACGAATTATTCGTTATTCGGAAAGTCGCACTTTTAAGTTCTTCGAACAATTGTTCGTATCAAATTGTTCGAATTACTTGAACGAACATTATTCGAATATATACCCTAATATTTATATACATATGTATATACAATATATACACACATTTTATATGTCTATACCCTGCCAGCAATTAGGTGATAGTTTTATCCACTATCAGAAAAATGACTCTTTCTAGTATTCTCAAGATGTTATTTTCCAGATAGTAAATAATTTTACAAAAACAAATAACATTAAATTCAATTTATGATCTACTTATTCTACATTTCTTACTAACTAAAATGTCGAAAAAGTCACTTAAAAGTTAGTTTTTGGATAAATATAAAGTTACTAAAAACTGTCTCCCATTAGTGTTCTCAAAATGTTATTTTCCAGATAGTAACCAATTTTACAAAAACAAATAACATTAACATCGATTTTTGATCTACTTATTCTACATTTCTTACTAACTAAAATGTCGAAAAAGTCACTTAAAAGTTAGTTTTTGGGTAAATATAAAATTACCTAAAACAGTCTCCCATTAGTGTTCTCAAGATGTTATTTTCCTGATAGTAAAAAACGAATAACATTAATTTCGATTTTCGATCTTCTGAAAGTAAAAAACCGTTACATTACAAAAACATACATTGTTTTTAAATTAAAAACAAAAAATGTATAGAAGACGACAGTTCTTAGTTCACGTGTTACTTTCAAAGGCAAGGAATCGATTTTTTAAAAATTTAAAGAACGCTTAGTGAAATTAAAATAAACCAAAAAAAAAAAGAGGGATAAAGTGAGGTAAAAATAAAAAAGAATATATATATATATATATATATATATATATATATATATATATATATATATATAGTGAATGTTGTTTAAAATAAAAAATAGTTAAAAATATTGTGGAAAAAGAAATTGAAAAATAATTGAAAGAAATTTTAAATTAAATTATTTAAAAAATAAATGTCGGTAGTGGCTTAATCCGTAAAACGAAGCGAAATTGATTTTGACAATTTACTTTGGAAACAATAAATAAATTTGGATTTATTTCTTGTTTTCAATAATATAAAATGTCGAAATAGATTTGCGTTTCACTTATAAAAAGATGTATATTTTTTTAGTGAAAGTGAACCCATATATGTGTGTGCATCAAACCTTTCAACTAAATTTTTACAGTTGTTAGGCTCCCTGAAATCGAAACATATCCTGTTCAAATTTATCAAAATATATATTTAATTCTTTTACAAAGGTAAGCTATTTTAATTTCTTGTTTCTCATAAATTATCATTTCATATCTGCCTTAAAAAATTCTGCTCCTCTACCACGTTTTGACATAATCGATTCTATTTTTTCGATTTTTTTTTTTTAAATCTTTAACTTCTAATCGGCTGGCTAAAGTTACACAAGTTTTCACATAGAAGTAGTAGAAGAGCGTAGAATTTTTAATTTGGATGGGTGGGCCCCATATGCCCTTCAGGAGCAGAGATATTAGGGCTCAAAATAGGTTACCTCTGACATAGAAAATATTTCATCGCTTGCCAATTTTTTTGTTCCTATCCGATTTCAAATATTTTATATCTTATTAAACTCTAAAGTAGTGTAATTTTTGATCTGTAAAAGATATTGACTAAAATTTTTATCTACATAATGAAAAATTATGTTAGCTAAGTAACGTAATTTATTTGAGAAAAAAAACACAAGGTTTTAGCAGATACTATAAATATTTTAGCTGTAGTAAAATCTTTGTTAAGATACCTTACTTAACGAAATTATCGTTGATTGTTTAAAATGAGAAAGTGCAAAAAACTTTAAAATTTTTGTAGAAGGAATCCCACAATTCTCAAAAAAAACTGAAAATCCCAAAAATGAGATTTTTCACATTTTCGCCTATAAGTTCACACTTTTATGGAGATTATGATTCAAAACCTCTAAAAACATATTATGGATTCCTATACTGCATTTTGTTTGCAGGTTAACACTTTGAGATTTAGAAAATATAGACTAAAGTCAAAAGTTTCATATTAATATTGTTAAAGAAAATTACATTTTAGAGAAAAAAAGAGTATAAACTTTTTCGGTATAAAAAATACAAAATTTCGTAATTTTAGCAATTTTCAAAATCGTTAATTTTTTGGACTTGGTAAAGACATCGACTTAAATTTTTTTATTCTTTAATTAGTTGAAGAAAGAAAACTAATAATAAATAATAAATAAATAATAAAATCAGTCGGAAATACTGGGATATACCTATATGATAAAAACTGGACCAAGAACGTGCAAAATTAAAGTAGTTAAAATTGAAAAAATAACACATGTAAGCAGGTTTTTATAGGCCATTTTGAGGCATTAAGAAGATATAAAAATATTTGAAGTCCGATAGGAAAAAAACTGGCAAACTTTTAAAAATTTTCTATGTCAGAGGTACTCCTCTCCTGAGGAGTATGAGCGGTGCGCTTTCAAAAAATAAAATTGTATACTCCGTTATTACGTCTGTTTGAAATTTTATGTAAATCCAAGTAGCCGATTAGAAGTTAGGATTTATTTTTCCAAAAATTTTCAAGCATTATACATTGTAAATTATCAAATGCTTTTAGTTAAAAATTCATACTTTTCATTTTCTATTATTCATATTCCAATTCACTTGCTATGGTACATTAAAAAACCTTTTGTTTTGCTATTTTCATGGTATAACGAAATAAAAATTCGTTTTTATACCGTTCACCTTGAAAAGGTCTTGAAGATCATGACGCTGGTGATCCCAAAAATTATATTCTGTATCCTTATAAGAAGGGAATTGATTTAAAATATCGTAGATATATTATATACACCAAGTCGCAAAGGTATTTTTCTATCCTTAAACTCTTTTAAACAACATTAAATTCGCAACAGCCACATGAGACTGCTCGGATATGAATCGTATAAATTTCATTTATCTTTAGTTTTCTATTATAGTAAATACATATTTCATATTAATCCTTATAATAATTCAAACTAATCCAGATATTTTAAAATTGATACAAGTTTAAAATATGCGATCAATAAGGCTTTCAATTGACCTAATAAAATATGTTCGCAAAATTACACAAAAAGTCTTATTTCTTACGAAAATGATAAATTTTTTATGATTTTTAGTTACAACTAGCTTTTTCTTTTCTTAATGAAGATTATGAATATTTCAATAAGCTTTTTTAAGATCTTTCTAAAAAATTTAATATTTTAATGCATTTACTTGAATATGTTAATATTTTTATTTTTATTTAGCTTCCAAAATTTCCTATACCACCCCTACCCCCATGGATTCGCGCCTGATTTCAATACATATTTTTTTTATTAGCAATTTGGTATAATTTTTGCATTTAAAAATTTATCTCTTAAATTTAATATTTAAATTCAGCTTTCGTAAGCACTACTAAAATCGATTTTAAATAACCCTAAATGACTCTAATTTGTCACACAAAAGAAGCACTTAATAGTGTCATTAAAAAAGTATCAAAACTGCTATAAATTTTTTCCCGAACGATGACTCTTCTTCAATAGTAAAATAACTTCTCTTGTTTTACTATTTTAAAATATATGTGGATACTATTTAGTCAAAGTTTGGATAGTAATGTTGATAGTATTAAGTAAGAATTTCGACAAAAATAGTCACATAATCTGTTTCTCAAAATGACTCCAATTTGACACATAAAAAAAGCACTTAACAGTGTCATTAAAAAAGTATCTAAACTGCGATTAATTTTTTCCCGAACGATGACTCTTCTTCGATAGTAAAATAATTTCTTTTTTTACTATTTTAAAATAAATATATATACTATTTAGTCAAAGTTTGGATAGTAATGTTGATAGTATTAAGTTAGAATTTCGACAAAAATAGTTACTTTTTCTGTTCCTCAAAATGACTCCAATTTGACACATAAAAAAAGCACTTAATAGTGTCATTAAAAAAGTATTAGATCTGCTGCACACTTCTTCCCGCACGGTGACTCTTCTTGGATAAGAAAATGATATCATATTCGACTTTTAATAACAACTTGAAGTTACTCTTTAGTGCAAATTTGGATAGAAAATGCTGGCAGGGTAAATATGTATTAACATGTGTATGTAATTAATGAAAACTTTATGCTGGTTTTGGCCAGAGGGTTAGTTTTTAACTTAAAAAAAAATGTCATTTTTTTTTTTTGTTAAAAATAAAACAAGGCCATAATAAAAACATACATTTAAAATAAAAACATGTGCTTGTGTATGTTCAAAAATATGACCAGTAGTTTCATATAAATTTATATGCGTTTGTATAAATTTATGTATACTTGTTACGAATTGTGCATATGTATGCATAAATGTTTTTAGTGTATAAAAGAAAAATACATAAAAATTATAAAAGAATATATATTATATTAAAATAATTAAATTACCGCAAATTTTCAACCATGATTACAACATGCTGCTACTATAACGTGGTCTTCTGGCTATTATTGCTAATAAAATATTACATACATATGCATATTTATATGTATGTATGTATATATGTATGTATTTATGTATGTATGTATGTATGCTTGTGTGTATGTATATAGTCCTTATAAACTATTCTCAACTTTACGTATATACGATTATAAATTCGAACATATACATACAAATATGTACATATGAACCCGCTGGACCACAAACTTCGATAGTGATATCGCCTTCGAATAATTCGAGAACATTTCTCTAATAAAATCTCCGAGAACTACTATCGAAGCCATTTCGAGAATGAATTCGTAGATCTCAATTATCGGTCATTTTTTGGCAGCAAATCGATCTATATATCGCTTATGGTATCAGAAATATCGATAACAATTAAGTCAATAAAAGTTTTTATATAGAAGAGATAATATTTGAAGAATTTTGGTCATAAATGTGTACTATGTATTGATGGCTCCAAAGGAAGCCATCAATTTTTTTCTTCAAGTCCACATCTTTTAGGGTAAAGTTTCCTGAATTAATTTGTAAGAAAAAGAGATATCATTTATATAAATATGCTATTTTTGACAAGAGTCAATATTACTTACCTCTTTTCTATTATTTTTTCTATTATTTTTTCTATTATTATTTTTATTATTTTTAATTGGTTGGAACTTAGCCCCTTATTTTGTAAATCGTTTCACCTTATTTTAAAAATTTCCCATACAAATTTTTGACAAACAAAAACAATTTATATGAAAAAATTTTCAAAGAGAGGTGAAGTGTTTTTTAAAATAAGGCCCTTAATTAACATAACAATTTTTAAAAATTTAATATTTTACAACTTTTTAATATGAACTGTGACTGAAGAATGATATCATGTTTTATTTTTTTAGTCCTTGCATACACAAACAAGAAAATATGCTGCTTTTTGATTAAAGTAAAAAAAGCTCGAAAATTTTACTTTTAAGATTTTATCAAAATAACCTGAACAATGCGATAATCGATATTTTGAAATTTCTGGAAATTTTATCGAATGTTAACTATCGGTGTTACAAACATTTATATTTTATGTAATTTTCGATATTTTCTCGAACCTTTTTATGCGAACATTCATTAATTTCGTATATTATGTCAAGCGGTTATAAACACTATATAAATATGTTAGTATGTATGTGTATATCAATACGTTTTTGTATCTTTGTGTTGGTATTTGTTTTTGCCACTGTGCACAAGTATGGGTAAATATATTGGTATATATGTATCCTTGCTGGTGTTTATTTGTTTGCTTTAAAATATATATGTGTAGTATGTAGAACATTTTGGTGTTACCACAGCCGCCATAGCATTTCAGATTTAATAAAACATTTCATTTTGTTAAATTATTACAAAAACTACAATAAACTTTATTAAAGGAAAATTCAAACATGAGTACGTACATTCGTGTGATTCGTTTTTACACACACACACACGCACACACACACACACAATGCAAACACATACAAAATATTGAAAACCATATTGTCATACATGAATATTGAAAATTAAGTTAGTTATTTTCAACATTTCAATTGATTTTTAATAATAAATTAATGAAAATTTATAAAAGTAAAACTAGTACAGTGACAACGAATAGAGAGTGATCTGTACATGAAGATGAATAAATAATAAAATCAAATTCTATTTTAAAACAAATAATTTTCTTCAAGAGTATCTATATTTTATTACCTTTTTTTTATTATTTTACCTTTTAAGTAATCAACATTTTTATTTCACTTAAGGTGATTTCTTTAACTTTGAAAACAGATTTTGCCTGTGGATTGCGAAATAATTTTATTTTTTAATAGTATGTAACTAACTAAATATATGCCCACTAATGCCCATCGTTGTGGTAAAAGATGCAAAAATATTTTCACTTGCCGCTATACTGAACACTTTCCACAGGTTTTTTTTTTTTTTTTTTTTTGATATAAATTTAAACACTAAAAAAAATATTGCCATTAAAATATACAATAATTTATAGCATTTGGCAACACTGATTCTCCGGCACGAGATTTCTTAGTCAATTTGTATATATGTGATCATGGATTTCCGACCCTATAAATCACTTTTTTTTGAATGCACAGTAGTTTTCGAGATAAACCATAATATAGAAAATTAATGCATTTGTATCAATTGCAATGTATCTCAAAAACGAACAATCTGGATTAAAATTTTTTGGTATCTTATTAAGCTCAATCAGACAAAGCTTAATAAAATACCAAGAAATTTTAATCCAGATTGTCTTCAGGTCATGTTCATATTATTTTTTAATCTGCTCAATAGTTTCGAAGATATTAAAAAAATTTTGTATAGAAAATCGAATTTTTAACAAAATTTAAAAAATTTTGTTAAAAAAAAAAAAAATCGTTAAAATTTTAAAAATCAAAAACTACTAAAATATTATATGTTATATATATTTTACAATTAAAGTGGATTATATACTATTATAGTCGATGCAAATGTGTCAAAATTATTCACAATTAGGTGATGGCATCTGATTTAAAGAAAATCGATTTTCCTAACTCCCGTTGAAGTGTTTGTTATTTTTTTAGTTTTATAACAAATTTGATTATTTTTTATAAAATTTCTTTAATATCTAATCACATGTATACAAATTGAATGCGAATGCACGTTGAAGAAAAAAAAAGAAAAAGACTTAAATCAGGCAATAGTTACTGAAGGAAAATTTTAAAATAGAAAATAAAACAAAAGTTCTCTTTTAAAGTGTTTTTTTTTAGTAGAAAAGGTAGACTTAGTTCTTAGACTAAGGTACAAAAAAAAAAAAAAATAATAATAAATAAATAGAAAGTGAGACTTTCTTTAAATATAGCATATTTTTTATATTATTATATTATATTTTGACATATTTATTTCAATTCACCTGGAATAATATACTTACGAAAAAAAATACAATTTATGAATTTTCTGAGTGTATTTTTTTTTGGCATAAAAATTTTTATTTTGTGATAATAAACCAACGCAAATAAAATGTTCAAATAAATTAAATTTGAAAAAAAGAAACGTTTCATAATGACATCTTGTAACCATAATTAAATAAAAATTCTTGGTTTTTAATTGAATAATTTTGATATAATTAATTTCTGTACAAGCTCATTTACAAATTTTATATATAGCAAAAAACTTTACATTAAACATTATTAGAACGCAAGTCAGAAAAAGAGTCAAATGAATTAGAATAAATTTTAAAGTCAAGATCATCAACGTGAAAGTGTGAAAAAGCCACTTAAAAATCACTTGAGCTACTCTAACATTCATTCACTCACTCACTACTCTTTCATAAAAGGACAATTATTCACACAAAATTAATTTACATAATCTTTTCTCTTAACTATGCAGAAATACAAACACAAACACACTTACAGAGATACTTACAAATACAAATGCAAACATTTACAATCCTATTAGAAAATTCAATTCAATGTTTGATGTCATGAAAGAATTGAAATGAAGACACAAAAGTGAACACGGAATAATAAAGAAAGTAAGAAAAAAAAAGAAATAAAATAAACGAAGAATAAAGAATGTATTAAAAAAAATAAACTTCATTAGCATTTTAAACTAACAAATTGTACATAAAATTATTTCATTTTAACTTGTTTTTCTTTTTTTCTTACTTTCTTCTCTTTAACTTGTTCTCATTCTGTTGACCAATATTTAAACAACCCACTACTACTTTTAGCAGCAAAATAAAAATCGAAAAAAACCGTATAAAATAAACATTAAATTTTTGCAAAAAAGACATTAGAAATAAATTTAGAATTTTTGTTAGATTTTTTTCCTAAGAGAAATGTGTAAGTGATGATGACAATTGTTTTTTGATGATGACTACTGAAATTGTGTAGTTGTATTTGTTGAATGCAGCTTATAACAAATGCAAAAAAAATATATTAACATTTATTTAGTTCCCACCACTAAGCAATATATATATATATATATATATATATATATATATATATATATATATATATATATATATATATATATATATATATATTGAATAGAATACAAAAAAAAAATAACAAACACAAACTTAGAATAGAAAAATAAAATGTTAAAGCGTAAAGCAAACTATAAATTTCTATAGAGGTATTATTCATAGGTACTAAAGGTTGTGTGGATTTAATATTTAACAGATACTTACATGTACATATTTATCCAACAACAACTGCGTTCATAATAAATTTGTGAAAACTTACAATAATGACAAACAATCTTTACCTTGTGTTTCTTAAATCAGAGTTTCTTTACAAGTTTTGTTTTTAATTTTATAAAATTTATTAAATTGTGAATAAAAACACAAAATTCTAAGAAGTTTTAGTTTTTTATAACGAAAAGTTTTTAATGGACCATTTAAAGCCTTTATTGATCATCAATTTTAAATTTTAATATTAATATCTGGATTACTTCTGAAGTTTTCAAAATGGTCAATGTTTAATTTTCTGTGTCTTACATTTAAAGAGGAAAAACAGGGTTGTCGTATTATTATTCCAACATCATTATGTTTGCAGAAACAATCTGAAATAAATTATAGTTAGTTTTAATGCTACTATATTCATTATAACAATTCTTATGTTTAAGTTTTTCTTTATTATAGTAATTCCAATTAAATATTTTAATATGGTTAACTGAAACCTATTACAATATACTTTTACCTATTTCTGGAGACCACTAAAATTTTGGATTAAAAAGAAAAAATAAATTATTAAAAAACAATAATTATATAAAACAAATTTATATGTGAAATTTTTTGAGCTGATTGGAGCCCATTATTGATAAATATGGTATATATATATATATATATATATATATATATATATATATATATATGAATATAATTTGTTTGTTTTGTAAACATATCTCTTTTCCACAAATATTTAATATTTTATATTGTGTTTTGTTTAAATTTTCATTACAATGGTCGTTTTCTTACTTTAAATATGAGTAAACTTTAGATATTAATTAACCATAAAATAGTCTAGTTAATGAGATCATATTTTTATATAGATTTTCACAACATATAATAAAATAGATACAAAAATTTATAAAAAAATAATTAGTTAATAAAAAATTAACATACGATCATAACAAGATAAATTTGAATCATTTTTTATGATAATATGATAAAACCGAATTAAAATATACTTTAATAGGATCATAATGTGATAAATCCGGATCATAATACGATAGAATACAATATGAGACAAATCGTATAATTTTATAAAGTTGGATCATTTTATGAATATCATGATTATATTTATTATTATTTATATCCATTAATAGTTTTTACAGTAACCATATAAAATTCAACCATAATATGGTCACCACAATCATATTTTTTTTTGCGTGTAAAAAAAGTTTTCGTCAGCGTACCAATGATATGTGTATGTACTAAAATGAAAAGCTACAGTTAAGTAAAAAATCAATACTATTTAAGAATCACTATAATAAAACGTTTAAGAATAGTTTATACTACAGGATTTGTAGCAGCAATTTACAAGGAGAAAATTAAGTAAAAATCAATTTGTGTTTCTGTGGAAACGTGGAAAAGATACATAACTTAAGACATGCAAAATCATATATTTCCATTTTTTAATTCCTTGTATTTAATTCTATGCTGCTTAAATTTTTTCTAACGAGTATTTCAGGAGATATTGAGATTTGACATTAAAATTTCTTATCGTGATGTATGAACATTAAAAATTATAAACATCTCTACTGAAAAATTAAAAAAGCTACTTATGTATATTTTCCTTTTTTTTTATTTCATCATAGAATTGAAACTAAAATATTTAATTTTTCATCTTGTTAAACTACAAAAAATACATACCTGATCCAAAATGGTGACTCATTTGACTGTATAATGCTTTTTCCCTTTCATTACACCTTTTTTATAAACTATATCATTTATGTTTTTCATTAGAAAATTTGGACACATCTTATTACTTGCGGGATAGTGTAAAACATACATTTAACAAGTATAATGATATTGAAGCTCTACGGTACTATTGCGTGTCATTAGAGCATTGATTGTTGTACACTAATGCAAATAGCAAATAAAATAAAATAAAAAAATATGACTCCATTTATTCACTATTAATTTACTTGTACTCCAGCTATAAATAAAATTCAAAATTAAAAAGCAAAGGGAACGGAAATGGAAACGCCAAACTAGCAGCTGAATACCATTATTGCTAAATATTTATAGAAATCTTACATATGTTTTTGATGTAAGAACATTTTAAATTATGTTTTATACAAAAGACAACAGAAGTAACAACAAACTTGCTACAACAACGCCAAAAAAGAACCGGGCTTGTCATCAATAAGAATTATAGGAATTTACTGTGAAATGTTGTAGTCGTAAATAATTGTGGCAAGAATTTATGTCCTTCCTGCTATTCTTTTTTATTTTGGTTTTTGGCTTCGAGTTTTGTCTGTCTTTATTTAAACCCAAAAACTTTTACAGAATAATTGGCGATAAATGTGAAAAAAATATAAGCAAAATTTAAGTTTCTTAAAAGTAAATAAATATTCAAATTAAATTCTTTTTAAAGCACTCTCTTGATGACCGTATTTAGACCCAAAAAATACTTATTTTAAAGATTTAAAAGGAAAAATATATATAGTTTTATTGAAATTGAAATCAAAGATTTTTTATTAAAGCAATTGTGAAGATATTTTTGTGTGAAGATTAATCTTATTTTTAAATGCATAAAATACTTTTCTGGTCGTAAATTTGAAATAATAAATCAGCCATTAAATATTCGGCTATTTAGATGTTGGCTGGTTGGTCTACTGATAATTTTTTGTTTCTTCAGTTCAAGATGCAGTCGAGTGTAATCCCCAAACATATAAATATGTTTATCTGTATATATATATATATAGTATATATATATATATATATATATATATATATATATATATATATATATATATATATGTATATATATATATATGCCGGTGATTGCTTGTCACAGATGTTGTTGTGAATATTTAAATGATTTTTATTTATTTGTCAGAGACGTCTAAAACATTTTCATTTCATTATTTTTCTTGACACTTAAACTCTGGTGGTTTGAAGTTTTCTTTTCTTTTATCACAAATATGTAGGTTTTCTTAGAAGGATTAATTGAAATTATTGTCATCATATTTAATCAAATATGATTTGGTGAAAAGAAAAAAATGCTTATGCCTTAAGAAAGATAATGTAAGGTCAACAAACATATTTATGCTTCCAATATGTACTTATAAGAAAAAATAGGAAACTACTTTCTTTCTGTCTTTTGAAAGAAATTTTCTAATGAAGTTCTTCTACGACCCTGCAGCTCTATTTGTTAAGGCTTCTGCTGTTAAAATTCATGCTGGGGACATTCAGTTTTTTATACCACAACTTTTTCTTCTTTCCTTTTTTAAGTGTTACTTACGTTAGAGGAATATTAAGTCTGTTATTGAGTTTGTAACGCATAATTTTTCTCTACTTTTTATGTTTATAAATATCGTACATATGCTGCATTCATATCTGTTCATTTATAGGCCAAGCCTGTAAGAGGTTCAAGTCATTAGTTTTTACTTGAATGATACCCTTAATACTATTATCTGAATTAGGCTGGGATAATTATTTTGCTTTCAAAACTCAATGAAGGATTGAAGGTGTTCACTGGTGACAGTAAGGTATTCAAATCTATTGATCTTTTAGTTCAGTGTCGTAATGTGTAATCATTGACACAATGTGCTCTAATAAAATTATGTATAACGACCTCTCGAATTATACCATTTCTATTTGTAAAAGTCTTTGCCGTCACGATGTAGAGTAAGAAAAATTTCTTTTTTCTTAATTTTTCTTAATTTTTCTCAAATCTTATATGTTTATATGTCGACCAAGCCTTAAGTCTATACTTGAATGATACACTTAATTGTGTTCTCTGAAAAAGATCGTGAGAATGGTTATGCTTTCAAAACTTAATGAAAGAGCGAAGGTTTATCGGCGACAATGAGACATCTAAATTTATTAATTTTTTAGATCACTGACATTTTACGGAGAATGATATTAATGTGTGATTATCGATAACAAGATGCTATAATAAAACTAAGGATTACGCTTCATACCATCCATATGTGTGGACCTCTCTCATCATTTGCGATATAGAGCATAAAAAATTCGCTACTGCCTTCGTATGGGTGCAATACTAGTTTTCGTTTATTTATTTCTTTTTATTTATTTATTGTCATTTTGTTATATTGGTGATTTTTTGCAATAACTCTCGACTTGTTTATTTATGCTAGGGAAATGTTATAAAAACCTTTTCTAACTCACACCCAGTAATGGCATCGCAATGCCATTTGAAAAAAGAGTAGAAAAAATAAACTGAAGGTTTGATTGCCAGTCCTAACCAATGAGAATCTAAATAAGAAATGAAAATATAAATTTATTGTAAATATTATTGACATTTCTTTAAATTAAATTTTACCAAATTTATACACTCACATATTACCACAAACAATTTCAAGGTTACACAAAATTTTATACGGAAATATTTATAAGTCGATAAAGAACATATTAGTACTCAATCTCAAAATGATTAAAATGTTTGAAAATGAGTTTATAAAGTTTAATAAGTATAAGATCTATACACTCAAGCCTCGATTTGAATCGTTTCGATTTGCGTCGCTGTTTGAAATTTCAATATTTTGATTTTCGATTCACATTGCTATACAAGGAGCTGCATAATTGTAAATAACAGATGTAATAGTAGATATTGCAGTAAATTTTAATAGGGAAAAAATGGATTAAATTCTCTGTGTTAAGTTATAAATTCAAAATAGAATTTATATAAGTATTTTAATTTCATCTCTTTAAAAAATACCTCTATTTTATTAAAGATTAACTTCTTTGTGTTCAAATATTTTTATCCTTGAACCAATTATTAAAAAAAAAAAAAAAAACAAAAAAAAAATTGTGTAAACATGTAAAAAATACTGATTCGATTTGAGTCGTTTCGGTTTGTGATTTAGTGATTTAGATATGCTGATAGTAATGTTTGTTTGATTAATCGAAAAATTAAAATCAAACAATCGTGCGATTAAATTAAAATCAATAATTTCGAGTAAAAATTTCTTCGAACATTACGTCGGTTAATCGAGTAATTCGAGTAAGAAACTATTTTCAAAATTTCTTTTCTTTACCACTTTTAAGGATGTTTTACTATAAGTTTTTAAATGTAGAATGTTAAAAATCTAAAGGTTTTAGTATGACGCCAAGCAGTGATGCCAACTCTTGCGAACATAAACGCACAGAAATTATTTGGAAAATTGCTAAAAAAGGTTACATTAAGAACACAACGATTTTGGGGTATATACAACACATGTTTTTTGAAAAAGCTTAAAAAGGGCTAAAATTTAAACTTATTTTAAAAAAATAAAAACCAAAATATAAACATTTTTACCGGGTTATGGAGTTTTTTATGATGAACTTTGATCCAAAATTTTGCAGTTCTTTTAATAATTTTCAACCAAATTTTATTTGTTATAGACAGTTTTTCAAAAATTAAGTTTCTTTATAATTTATCAAGATCATTTTAAAAATTGCTACTAGAGCTACGATATATGGACTAGATTTTTGATATTGTTCAAAAAAATATTTTGATAACTTAGCACGAAAACCATGAAGTGAAATACTATTTCAGATATTAAAGCTGAGTAAAATCAAAATTATCCCATTAAAAAAAATTAAATTACTTAAACAAAAGTGATCGTAATATGGAACTGTTTTCATATTCTACAAAAAAAGAAAAAAAAAGGAGGTAAAAGGGCTGAACGAAATTTTTTAAAAATGCTAGATTTGCGCGTTTTTTTTTATTTCGGGATAAAAAATATTTTTCGGAAAAAGGCTAAGTTGACATCACTGCCTCCAAGTTACAAGATTTTGAACTTAATTTGGAATTTAATAATCGCTGAACTTCTTCATCTAAAATAATTAATAAATGTGCCTTATCAAATTTTAATTTACCTATTTTAGGGATAATGATATCCGATCATTAAACAATTTAGTCTTGATTTAACTGCCAAAAAATGAAGTAAATATGTATACAGAAACAATGGCTTTATAAAGGCAAATTGTCAATATTACTCTTGTTTCCTTCATCAATAACTTACTCGTAACTTAACAATAACTTAATAATAATCAAAAATTTATTTTAAAAGCTATTTTTGATTAAAATTTATGCATATGCAAATTTCTCTTCCTTAAATATATGAATTGATCAAGTGATTAAAACAAAAATCAATAAAAAGTAATATTTTAAAAAATCTGATCATAAATAACTAATTATATACCGGGTTATAAATAAGTAGTTACTAAACTACTTCCATGTAATGTTGATGATATTTTGTTGACATTGAGAAGTAACTTAATTAATGAAGAAATACTTTTAGTGTTTTAAGCAATCTGTATGCTTTATTAAAATTAATTGTTAACATTGTTGTTCTTATTTTATTTTTTTTAATAAACATTAGTAAACAAGCAAACTTTTTAGGTATAATTTATTTGAATATCTCGAGTAATTTAAAAACTTTATTATATTTTAATAATCGAATAATTACAAAGTCGACTAAAATAAGTATCCTAACTGATAGTCGTAGAATTTTTATTCAAATTGTGGCATTATTTTTCTATTTTTTTTCCATTTTTGCATACGAAGAAGCTTTTAATAAATAGATTTATAAAATGTAATGTACTTCCTTTATAAATATAAATTGAAAATTAAAAATCTCTTTTTTTTATATTTCCTTAAATATGTAAATATTCATAATACTTCTCCTTTTTTATTTATAAAATTTGTTGACCATATTGTACGATGTATTTAAGAGGTATTTAGTTGTATTTATTTATTTTTTATTGATTATTAATAAAAAACAAATTTGTTAAACGCTTCATGCTGAGGTTATAAACCGTTTTTTTTTATGTTCGTATAGGGATATTCGAGTGTATAAACAACATATTAATGTGTATGTGAATGTGTTAACCCCAACCGGATATTCAGGAGATTTTTACATAAAAAGAAATAGAGTTCGGAAATTTTATTTGCAAAATATTTGTATCATATTTAAAAAGGGATATATTTAGCAAATACACGAGTAACTAAAAAGGTGAAATGAGACCCAACAATGGTCATATGTTTTTTTTTTTTTTTTTTTGCCTTTTTATATCATATAAAAATTTATGAACTCAAAAACAGAAAAAAAACCAACGACAACCGAAACAAATTAAATAAAATATAAAATCAATACAATTTTGGCCATGATTTATGTTTTGAATATAAAAAAGCTTAAAATAGACTTAAGTTTAAAAGAAATAAGCTTATTAATCTACAAAAAGAATAAAAAAATAAAATGAAATAAATAAAAATAAATAAAAAAAGGTATAAATGTGGCCCTCATCTTAAAAAAAAGACTTGTTTTTTTATTATTTGTGTATAGGGATTTTTTAGACAAACCTGTTTGTTATTAGTTGCTTCCTGGAAAGGAGAAAAAAAAAGAAAAAACGAAACAAAACCACAAGGTCTTTATCTAGTTGGCCTTTTTATTTTGATTTAATAATCTTTGAAACGAGTTGAAGCATTAACTTGTTTCGTTCTATCATTTTTAATGAGATTTAATGCACGTCGATGTATTTATTCACTAATTTTGTTTTATACATACATATATGTATTTAAAGTAGTATGTGTTTAAGATTTTTTCTTAAGAATTTATGATTTTTTTTTTGCTGAACTTTTATTTAACAATGAATTAGTAAAACTTTTCTTTTTTTATTTATCTTGATTTTATATAAAATTAATTATTTATGAAGATAAATAAAAAATATATTTTTACTAATTCATTGCTAAATAAAAATTTAGCAAGAAAAAAAAAAAAACAAGAATCATAAGTTCTTAAGAAAAAAACTTAAACACATACTACTTTAAGTACTTATGTGTATATTTAATGGAAATAATATAAAAGATATTAGACCTATGTTTATGTTACAATTTCTGTTAAAAATTATTTAGCTTAACAAATTGTCGCCTAAAGATACCAATAATTTATCTTTATTTATCTTTATTAATATTTATTACTATAAAACTGATTTTTGACAAAAATTCAAAAACAACAGTTTATAAGAAATTCCAATTTTTTCTCAAAAAATCCAATTTTTCGATATGTTCATTTTTTTTTTTTTTACTAAAAAACCAAAGGTTTTCAAAACATCGATTTTTTTTCTAAAAATCCAACTTTTTTCTAGGAATTTAAATTTTCACTAAAGTCCAAATTTTCACAAAAACTCAAAATTTTTACTAAAAATTCAAATCTTCATTAAAAATCAAAATTTTCATTTAAAATAAAAAATTTGGATTTTTTAAAACATGCAAAATGCAAGAGTACCAGTAGTCCAACAGAACCCGCAAAGGGGTTTTTAAAGTTAGTTTGATTTTGGTTTTACGGTCTCCTGAAGATCGAAATTTCCGGATCCCTTTTTCCAATATTAACGAAAAAAAAAACATTTACATTATTTAATCCACATGTTGTTATGTGTGTTGTATATATATACAAAATGGCACTTTTTATTTTCACTCGGAAAACGATCTAATGTGAGTTGTAGACCTTAAGACGGACATCACAAAACATATATATATATATATATATATATATATATATTATATTATATTATATTATATTATATTATATTATATTATATTATATTATATTATATTATATTATATTATATTATATTATATGTATTATATATATATAAATTAAGTAATTATAAATGCCTTTAAAAAAAAAGTGTTCCAAAATATTAGAAGTATAAGACTTCATAAAATCGAAATCCGAACTACCCTTTAGAAAAACCCTTTAGAGATTTTATTAATCTGATGTTAAACTTAATTTTGAATGAGAATCATTAAGGTAATATTTGATGTTAATGTTATAACTATTTTTGGCGAAAAATCAGTTTTTGTAGAGAAACTGAGCCTCATGAATAAGAAATTATATGAAAATCATATATTTTTTGATATCAAAATTCACTTATTTACATTAATACATCCACAAAACTATTTACATTAGTGCAGAAAACTAAATCCTAACATTCAAATTAAAATTAAATTTCGTTAACTTTTTTTATCTAAAAACCACCTAACCCTTTAAATTAAAATATAACCTAGCAAAATAAACTCATTATAGTTATTGCGCACTAGCTTCAAAATGAAAAACATTAGAAACCAACTCTAGCTATCAAAAAAAAAAAAAAAAAAAAAATAATAATAATAAAAATTGACTGACTCATAAGAATTAACTTTAAAAATTCATTAAACTTTTTGAGAATTTCCACTTACGAATAGAAAAAAACACAAACACAAAAAAATCATAAAAAACAACAAGTCATTATGGCTAAAACCTAGAAAAAGTAAAAGAGACAGAGTAGCAAAAACCAGCTGAATTTACCACAAAGACATTGAAAACATGTTTATAAAGAAATAAAAAGTCTCATAGGAAAAAAAAGAACTTGACTTAAAAAACGCTGAAAAACAGATTCTACTATAAATTGAAAATTAAAAATGATGAGCCATCAAATGTTCTGGCGTGAACAGCCAACAGGGCCGAGCGACTGAGTGAGTGTGAGTCAGTGCACAAAGTAGAAAAACATTTAAAAACTTCTTATACGATTTTGTATAGCAAATTAAAACGGTTTTATAAATTTACAAGAAGAGTAAGAAAACATTAACAACAAACAAAGAAACAGTGAACTTTGCCCAATGAAATCGAGTTAGAAAAAAAAAAATAATAATTAAAAACTAAACTAAATTTAAGCTGTTCCATTATAACTACATATTTTTTAAACGGAAGTCTTGGCTTGAAATGGAAACCATAAAAAAATATTGTTAAGAAACAACTAAAATCGGGAGAAAAAACACACAATGTTAACACCAACAGTAGCTAAAAATTAAAAAAAAAAAAAAAAAAAATACCAAAAATAAAAAGTAATGCCACAAGAATTACAACTTTAAACTGAAGAAGTAGAGTGTAAAATTGAAATAACATAGCATAAAAAAGCAGCAAAAAACAACAACAACAATAACAGATTAAAACACTTCTAGCAACATCACACAATAGCAACAGCAGCAGTAGCAATAGCAACAGAAAAATATTATACAAAACATAAGAGTAATTACCAAAAAGTGCAAAGTAATTAAATATTGCAAAAATAAAAAAAAAAATATATATATATATAATAACAAAATACATTGTTAACAACAACAAAGATAAACCAAGAAAAAAATTATATTTTTTATTTTTATATTAAAAAAAAAAAAAATTACACAAAAAATATATGGTCTTTGTTTTCATCTTCTTGTATTTCACAGTTGTTGTCTCTTTATACACCATCTAAATAGTTGTTGTTGTCGAAAAGAGTATCATGTAGTCCGATACTGAAATAACTAGAGACTATTACATGGCAAATTGTAGTGTCAGTAGTAATTGAGGGTATTTTTTACTGGCCAGTAAGTTAAATCATCTACACTGGGGAAAATGATATAATGGATTTGTTTTTATGTTTAACATTATATTAAATAGGGTGTTAATTTGATCGTATGTATGTACTTAAGTAGCCACATCAAATTCAAGTCTTGATTGTCAATTAGACGTGAATATTTATCTCATACACAACAGATTAAAACGGAATGAGAAAGAGAATCTTTTATGCTGCTCCTATATTCACCATCGAATGTAACCCATTATATAATAAGTAAAGAATACAGTTGTCATCTGGAGCCATTAAGATCTAATAAAAACTTTGCCCTATAAGTCCCAAAGCGAAACATTCGCACAATACATTCTTAGATATCTTATCATGTATTTGGTTATAACTCACGACACTAACACTGTAGACAATTTATCTGACTACAGTGTCAGGTAAATCGATCCCTTTAGTCTCTTCTCGAAAGTTTGTAAATAAATATTTTTCTTATCTGAGGAATACATTATATGCAATGCAGCCCTTGCCTTTTATTTTTGGCAATGGCTTTATTGCTTTCCAAAAGGTTGTTAAAAACTATAACATATCCCATGACAGTCCCGAATATCAGTACCTACATATAGCCCCCCCCCCCCTTTATATCTTCAATAATTCTATTTTATCGAAGTAATTGATTGAAAAGAGCCTGAGTGCTAAAAAAAAGCTTTATGTGCGTTTATCAACTTTCATCGTATGATGCCATTAATTCAATAGCAAAAATATTCCATTTATAATAAGGAACTGGATAAGGAGGATGATAGTGTCCAAAGCTGGCATTTGATCAATGAACTCAATGAACCTTTGGAAAAAACTTAATAACACATAACGGAACTTATGCAACTGACCCTTAATACAACACTCCTATAAGACAATAATTGTACCATTTACATGCGGTTCAGAGAGCTCTTCTTTTGGTATTTCTTGACAAGATTCTCACATAGAACAGTTAAGTGCTCAATGTTACCACATTATGCTTACCAGCGTCTGTTTGTTAAAATTTTGGGTCTAAAACCTATAGATATATTCCTGGTCATTTATAATAAGACCAATATTGAACTATGCTGCTTTGGTTTGGTGGCCTAGAATGAATCAGACCAATGCGCGAGATTTCTTAGACAAGGTTTATCGCATTACTTGGGTTTCAAATACTTACATGAGCAATGAAGACCTGTCCCACTCTTGCATATTCCTCCATTGCATATTTCAGTGATGGAAGAGGTCTGTTGGGGCCCATTAAGATATTGAGTTTATTTAAGGACGATCCGTTCATTAGGATAAATGACCACTTGTCGCCTACCTTTCTGTTATTCAGGAATTTTCGTATCCATATCCTTGCTAGGAATATTTGGTTGGATCAGTCTTGGTGGCATGATCCCAGCAAAAACTTTTTGGTTTTCGGTAATAACAACTACTTATTAAAGTAGTTTCTTGGTAATGAGGCGTCATTATTATTTGCCTACTCTGTATTACATTAATAAGTACTCAATAGTATAATAGCACAGTAATACTGAAATCACGTGGATGAGTTGGGTAGAGCGTCGGATTAACAACCAGAAGGTTGTTGGTTCAATCCCGTTCTGAAGCTGTTAGTTTTTTTATAACAAAATGTCTAAAAAGATATTTTGAACTAAATAGAGTTTTTGTCGCTTAAGATGCTATGTGTGAGATGGTGTACTGAGTAAGACGTTAGTCAGTAAAAACGAATGGTTAGTTTGTGTCCAAGTTCGAATCTCACTGACGGCAACATTATTTTTATTTTCGTTTAGGTACATATTTTTGAGTACCCCTAGAGTCAAAAAATAACTACATGAATTTATGGACAAGTCGAACAAAAATAAAAATAACAGACAAAAAATAATTAGTTTATTTTTGTTTCCAATTATACCTGCTAGCTTACCAGGAAAGCAAAGCTTTTGCTGGGATATTGCAGATAAAGTTGAGTTAAAGATTCTAAGCTGACTGACGGTGATACTGACGCCGGTGTACTTGGACCCGTCATAGGCAAACAGAGAGAGGACGCAGAAATTTCTATATGTCTTTGTTCTGATTGTGTTTGTTACGTCTAGGCAACAAATGTAACAATGCGGTAATAACAGCTATATTTTCATCTTAAATAGGACTGAAATGTCAAACAAGGGAAAAAATTGTAATCATTGATTGCTGATATTGACAAATAATAAGAATTAATTATAAGAAATTTGTTTTTAATGTTTTTATAAATCAAAATAAATTAAATATTTCTACACAGCACTTTTTTTCTTTATTAAAAATACAATTTTCGCTATAGAAGAAAATTTACTTTTGTTTGTAAACAAACCAATACATGCAAACGTAAAAAATATTTAACATTTTAGTTTTATAATAAAAAGAAATGAAGCAAAAAATTATGAAAATTTCACCTCCTACTGGTTACATCATAGTAGCTAATATGCAAAAAATATTTTTCCTTCCGGTCTTCGTTATGTGTTTTTATTTAACCATGCGACATAAACCTTCCTTGTTTAAAGTTAGAACAAAAATAAATTATTATTTTTTGTTTGTTTTTTATTCGCTCACAATTAGTATTTAGTTTCTCATGAAAGCTATGGGAGCCGGTGACTGGTTTGGACCAAACATCTAAAGGGCATTGACTATGGACAAACACCCATCGATTTTCCAGACGGGGATTTACGTCATCTTCATGTTTTTAGAGTATGTTTGATGTCAGACAATCTGGTTGTTTTAAGGGCATTGTCCTATTATATGGTCGAAGTCAAAGATCTTCATGGACTGTATAATATCTCTCAATGAACTTGCTGCACATAACAAAGTTACGTTATGTTGGGTGCCTGGCCAAGACGTCCACTTTGGAAAAGGGCGGGTGGCTTACTTAACAAACAAAAGAACCCCTGCTATCCCAGAGAAAGGATCAACTTTTGGATTGAGGGAGAATAATCTCAACTTTGAGACTGAGACAGGCTAAGAGGTTTGTTCCGTTATCCCGGGAAAGATCTATGAATTTGCTATGCTTCATAAGAGCGAACTCTGGCACTGTTGTCTTAGTAAAATCAATATATTTAAGGGCATGATAAAAATACTGATTAAAATAACTATATAATAACTATAATACGTCCAAGAGAAGCATTTATTATCTCACCAAGATGGTATGATGATGAAAAACCAATAGATAAATTATTTGATTTAAATTCTCCAAGATTTATATATACAGGCTTATCAAATGAAGATTTTCCTTATCGTCAGTGCTTGTGAGTTAAATTATTTAACATAAAACTTCAATTTATCTTAGCGTAATATATATAAACTATTAAATATCGTCACCTAAAATGGAACCACACCATAACCACACTTTAAATTTTTTTTACAGCAGAAGCAAAAAACATTATGAAAATGCAAAAGGTCGTAAGCACAATTTTTAATTTTCTGCCTAAAAATTAATTAATTAAGTAAGTAATCGTTCACTTAAATCAAAAATATATAACATAAAATACACTTCAAATCAAAGTTTTCTTAAATGGAACAAATTTTACGACTGTTTCGTTTATGAAGTTGATGTTACGGCCTTTTGAATTTTTGTTAATATTGATGTAATTTTTGAAGATATAAATATGAAATTTTTAGTGCAAATATAGTTTGGGTCAGTACATTATAATCCAGTAAAAAAACTAACATTTGATTTTTCAATGGTTACGGCCTTTTGCATTTTAGGTGATGATATATAATTAAGATTTTTACATTAAAAAATGTTGCTAAAATAATTGTTTGATCGTAACATTATTTATTTTAATTATTGAACAAAACAATTAATTAATTATTGTTTTATTTTATTTTATTTTATTTACAGGTAATATTTATAAGACGTCGTAAATAACCAACTTGTAAGTTTTTTAACACACAAATTTGATCACAAACGTGTTTATTTATTTACTTATTTATTTTTTATTATATTTTTTCTTTCTTTTTGTTACCAAAAAATTAACTATTCAAACTTTAGGGATTTTTAAATATTAAATCAGTTAATATATGCGAATTTAGATAAATAATAATTAACATTAAAGTTTATCATAAAATGCGTATTTTTAGAAAACCTTAGGCTAAAGGCATTAATCTTAAATTGAGTTTAATTTCAACAAAAGCAAACCTTTGTATTTATTTGTAAAATTTATTTTTATTTAATAAATTATTTACTTTAAGTGTAAATTTCAGCCGTTGTAGTTTTATTTACAATTTGTTTGTTTAATTTTTAATATTTTTGTTAAATATTCTTTAAGGTTATTATCCAAAACCCGTTAATGTTTTTAATTTCATTATAGTATTGTTTGTAATTTGTTAGTTTTTTATTTTTAAATTAGCGACTCATTATTCAGTTGATTGTAAAATTAAAACTAAGAAATAGCAACATTAAAATTTATTATATAAAATTAAGCTTCTACTGCTTGTAACAAGCTTTAAAATTTATTAGAAAATGTATTATGTTTGGCAATGGATTTTAATTATAGTTTATGAAATAAAATAACAACTTTAAACAAAAGATTAAAAATAACAATTAAAATAAAATAACGAAACACAAACATATTATAGATATTAACATTTAGTTTTAATTTCAATAGAAAAACTTTTAATACTTTTTTCTTTTTAGTTAGTACTTGTATGAGTAGCTAAATAAATATCTACGTATTTATTACTTAGCACTTGGTGATTTATTTGATTTTCAAATGTAGACTTAGAAGCTTATTTCTAAGATGGGGGTGGACGGGGGTTGTTTCATAACGTAAATA
Source organism: Protocalliphora azurea (assembly GCA_932274085.1). NCBI lineage: Eukaryota > Metazoa > Arthropoda > Insecta > Diptera > Calliphoridae > Protocalliphora > Protocalliphora azurea. The sequence goes on from OW026519.1 coordinate 4,063,522, forward strand.
TTCTAATTAAAATTTAAATTAATTTCAAGTCATTTGCTGAGTAATGTCAAAAGATTGATGGTGAAAACGTAAATGTTCATAAATTAGATATATATTGAGTGTAAATAAATAATTAAATATCTATGGAATTTTGTACGAATATATGTGCGCTAATATCTGTAATCTCTTTAAACCATTTCCAGAAGGTTACATAAAATAGGAAATATTTTTACCTTTGTATTTATGTATTTAGACTTACCGAGAAGCAGAAAGATAAAACAATAAATTAGTACAATATGTTATTATTAAGTTGTATGAAAAATTGCGCTTTTTAACCTAACACTACGAAAATTTAGCTTTATTTAATAATATTTAATATTTTATACTTAAAAAAAGTATCGGTCCACAAATGTCCACATGTCTAATATAAGGGTATATATATATATATATATATATATATATATATATATATATATATATATATATATATATATTCGGTTTTCCGATTAATTTTTATCGATTAACTGTTCGAATAATTTAAAATATTTTGGAGATTTAAATTAGATTTTTTATTTGTATGTGATACTTGCGTTAACTACATTTTTTTAATGCCTGTTATATTCTAGAAAAATAAATAAATAAAATTAGTTTCTAGGAAAGTACTTTTTCATTACTTCCAAAGTACTAATAAGTATTTTTGTGCTTAAGAAGTAAATGAATTGTTCTGCTACAAAACGTTGAGATTCGGTTGTTATTTTTGCAAATATTTGTTGCTAAAAAACTGTTTAAACAAATGAAGAATAATACCTATTATGCAAATATTTTTAGTGTATTAGTTTATTAAAAACTAAAACTAATCTTCTTCCGCTGTTAAAAAAGAATTTTCATATTTCTTGCAATTTTGCATGAAATCGTGAACATGACTATCTTCTCACTGAATAGATATCAAAAAAGAGGACATCTTCCAATGACAAGCATATGTTCAATTCATTGGAAGTGATCTAAATTTGTATTACAAGTTCAGGATTTTATAACTACCTAGTTTTTTTTTTTGGAAAATTGTATAAAAAAAAACATGAAAAAAAATTATTATTACACAGAAAGTAGAGTTTCATGAGTGATTTATTAAATAAAGCTAAATTAGGGGAATATTTCGTAGTGTTAGGTTAAAAAGCGCAATTTTTCATACAAATATGCTAAAGAACTGATAAGATTTTGATTATGTTTTTAAGTAACTATGTCAATAGATTAAATATTGTAATACGTTTGACATGTATTACTAAGGCTATTCGGTTAATCGGATATTTTTCCAATAAACGGTTAATAACCGTTCATCTTTTCGAACTAGAAAACCGGAATAATTAGACACACCCAGATATTTCACATTTTAAGTTTATCCATATATTTGCATGATAAACGAATATAAATGGTGTAATAAAGTCCATGTATTTGCAATAATTTCCATCTAAAGTAACAGAATATTGTAATTGTTAAAATTTTCCTATGAATGCAAATATAAATTCGCATGCATAAACATGCGAGTTCACACACAGCTCAATCGAATAGGTAATTAATTCGAAATTAAACATTCATGCACTTAGTCATACCTAAAAAACAAACGGGCGGGCAGGCGGACAGAACGACAGAAAGAGCTGTATGTAATCTAATAAATGTATAGATAGATGTAATATACTTACTAATTGCATTTAATATCATTTTGATATGATTAAGCAGAAAATTTATATTTTAAAGTTTATGAAATATTAAATGAATATTTCGCTGGGGTCATCAGTGAATTTAAAAGCCAGCTTAACTTGACTTTGAATTATTTCTGACACTAAAATAGAAATTAATTTAATGAATTTGCAAAAAATAAAACACTTTTTTCGTTGAGATTTAAATAATATTTAATTAATGAAGATTACTACTTGAACACAAACAGAAAATCAACAATAACAAATGAATAAATTACTGAAATAAGGTCATTATTTTTTTAGTGTACGAGTATATAGGAAGGTGAAAAACAACCACAATTATTAAATAAATATTAAATTATTAATATATTAATATACTTTTGTTGTTGTTCTATAAACGCTTTGTTTTTTTTTTTTATGTATATATATGAAATATAAAGTTGATAGAGTAAATTGCGTAAAGTTTTTAGTAATTAATCATTATCTTGTTTTATTTATTATTTGTATTTATTTGTTTGTTTGTTTGTTTGGCTGTGTATAAATCGTGTAGTGATTAAATGTCATAATTAATTATAAAATAAAACAAAACCATAACATTTCCATAAAAAGTTTCAAAAAAAAAAAAAAAAAAAGAATGGAGTTTAATAAAAAAGGAAGGAAAGGAAAATAAAATAAAGACATTTACATAATTAGTTATGAAAAATAGCAATACAGTGAAAACTCGCTATATTAAAAACAAAAAATATTAAGAGATGTTATATTTATGTTTGAGAAAAATTCGTAGTTAACTTTTATGACTGCTAATTTATGTAATAATTTAGCTACGTTTTTAACAGAAATATTATTTTTCAATCATAAAATATAATTCAAAGTTAATATGAAATTTTATTATCGAATGAGTATTTTTTTTTTACTGTTCTTTATTTAATTATTTGCAAAATTTTTAAAAAGTTCATAATTTTATATCAATGATCAAACAAAAACTGAAAAAATAAACAAATAGATCAATTAACATCATCATTCGTACTTAAACTTGACCCCTACGTAATAAGTGTCTAGTTAATTAACTTGGATGAAGTTTCAGTTAACGGAAATTTCAATAAGTTAATTTAAATACAAAAAACTAGTTTAATTAAATATAAATTAAATAATGCACATTACTCATTCAGATGTTAAATAATTCATTCATTAAGATCCTATTAATTGTATTATTGAAGGAAAATTTCCACGTTGCAAAAAACAGAAAACGATTAATTGAAATAGAATAACTTTTGAAGCAGGTCACATAATTTATGACGTCATGATCAAAGCGAAAAATAAACCGTAAGGCTGATTTTAAACAAGTATTGAGTCATGTTGACTCATATATAGTATTTATATTTGTATTAGGCGGCGAATTAAATGTATCGTGTAATATTATTCTTCGTTATAAATAATAAATGGAATTTTATTGTCATTTAATTGTATGAATAAATAATAAGGATTTATTACATGTTGTATAGACCAAAACATTTATTCATTTATACAAAAAAAAAAAAAAAAAATTAATTAAATATTTAGGTACTTTCAACATTTTTGTACTTTCACCAAATCAGTTTAATATCAGAAACACATTTTCAGGTTAAACCTTTTTAGTTTACATAGATTTCCTTCATTTATATGACGATGGTTTTTACACAACTATTTTAATAAAAAGCTTCATATTAAAAACTTTTAAAACTGTTCTTGATTACACAACTACATAAGTTTCACTTTCAAAACAAAACCATCTTCAAACCTTGTCCAGAAAATTAAAGAAACCATAAATTACTATTAAAAATGCTACTAAAAAATAAAATAATAAAATAATCTAACCTCCATACCTGTCAAACTTAAAAATAAAAATAAAACACTTAAAAATTTTCAAAATAACTACCAATTTTAACTTGGCCATAATGTAATTTAGAGCATCTGAAAAAATAATAGAAGAAACAAAATAAAAACATTATAAACTTGTAATTACAAAAGTCATTTGTAACATCTAAACGACACTAATTGTTGTTAAAGTTGAGTAACCCAGAATGTAATGAAAGTTACTATAAAGGTAGCAAAACAACAACAACAATTATAACAAAACAAATAGTAAAAACAAAAAATAAACTAAACAGAAATCGAATTTATTTTTAGCTCAAAAAATATCATGAACATTTTGTAACCAGCTATTCTATGGTTCGTTTAATCGGTTGGCAGAACAATGAAAATAACTAGAAATCAAAATCTGCAATCGATTGCAAAAATAATTGACAAAAAACTATGTAAAAAAAACAGAAAAAACTGAAAAAATTCAGCCACAACTTTGGTACAGTTTTAATACAAAGCACTTACATAGTATAACGAGGGTTGTAGCAAAAGTTTGTGTATTTGTTTGCAATATTTTAGATTTTTTAAATTCACTTTTGATGCAATTATGTTAACAACACCTGACGGAGTAAAACAACAAAAATTCAAGACTTGAAATGGTTTCATATAGTACCGGCAAGCACTCGAAGTTAAAAAATTCGAAAAAAAAGTTTAAAAAAAAAGTTTTTTTCTTTATTTTAGTTCCTATAATCGCAGATTTAAACATGTGTCCAATTCCTCTAATGTAAACTATAAACTCTTGTAGAAATAGGCCAACTTTTGGTCAATCAGTGTGTCGTTGATCACTGTTAAATTATATTGTGAACAAGTGATGAAACCAAAATTTTTTTCAATTTTAATTTTTTGTAGTTCATTAGAAAATTGCGACGTTTCAAGAATTGTAAAATAAAGAACGGAGCCTTATTACCTTTGTAATTGTGAATCGTACTACACACCTACTAGGGTGCAATTGGCGCTAATGAGTGGCTCTTGGATTTTCAGAACCTCAGAACATACTTCTCTACTTATTAAGAAAGCCATTCAAATGAAAATGATATACTCTTTGCGTTAAAATAATTGATCGCTGATTTAAGTAATAAAATTCCGTTATTCTGGTTCTATGTTTAGTTGTGAATCTCTCCATAATTTATTCTCCAGGTGTTATTTATACAAACTGAAAAAATAAAAAGATACGAGGGCGGATCAATAAGGCCGTGACTTTTCGAAATTCCCTCGTAGTTATATGAAATGCAACACTATTCCCATCAAGTACCACCTGTTAATAAACTACTGTCAAATTTTGAGCAAGTGCCGTCATTTACTTTGCGTAAAAAATAGGATTTTTCGAGATCCTTAAAATAGTCATTTGTTTGGTCAATAATTTCATCGTTGGAGCTGAATCTCTTTCCACTGAGCCATTTCTTTAGGTTTAGAAATAGGAAGTAGTCTCTAGGGGCTAAATCGGGAGAATATGGCGAATGCGGTACCAATTCGTAGCCCAATTCATAGAGTTTTGTCATTGAGACTGCACACGTGTGCAGCCGTGCATTATCTTGATGAAAAAGAACTTTTTTCTTGGCCATATGGGGTCGTTTTCTTTTTAAATCGTCATTAAATCGGTCTAATAAGTTGGCATAATATTCGCCGTTTATTGTTTTTGAAGGTAATCGATGTGGATCATCCCGCGTGCATCCCAAAAAACTGTTGCCATCACCTTATTGATCGACAAACTTACCTTGGCCTTCTTCGGAGCAGGTTCACCCGGAGAAACCCATTGTTTAGACTGCTGCTTGGTTACAGTTACAAAACGCCACAAAAGCTCATTCGGATTGTGGTTAAACAACTCTAAAAAATCTTTAAATCCTCAAACATTTTTGGTTCTTTTGCTATATATTCTAAAGGGAGGTTGTCGTCGCGATTATGTTCAATAATATAAAACTTACCGAAACTCCTTTTATTTGTATTTTATATTCGTCTGTGTAGGTTACATACATTGACATCGGGCTTAAAATGTAATTTTTACAATAGTTTTAAACTTCTGAATTTTAACTACCATAGCATAAACAGTGCTTTCTTTCCCACTAATATTATTTATTTTTTTTTTTTTTTTTATTATCAAATTTAAGAAAAAATATCAAAAAATTTTATAAAATTAAAAAACGAGAAAATCTATACATGCTTTGTTAATTAATGTTCGTTAAATGAAATGTTAAAAAATTACTACGATCGAATTATTGTCGATATCATCAACATATCGTATGACTTTTAATTTGAATTTTAGAGATATTGATGTGAATTACATACGTGTGGTTATTTTTTAAATGTTGTTGAAAATATAATTTTGGTAATTTTTGATAACTTTTTATCCTAAACCTCCATTAACACTAACGCCGTTCACTAAAAGTCAATCACGTCAACAGATTTGCGTTTCAATAAAGTAGGAACGTCTATGACTAAAAATGTTGTTGTGTTTATGAGTGTGATAAAAATGCACTCAAAGAAAAATTGGGTTTAGTTAATAAAACACTTCAGCTACATATCGTGCTTTATTATTAGAACATTATTTGATGTATTTTTACTTTCTTTACATTTAAACTTATTAATATTGCCATACAAATTATAATGTTACATTCCTCCAATTTTATGTTAAGACATTAATATTAAAGAAATTGATGGTTATTGATTACAACATAATTTATTTCCATAGATTTTTTTCTAGTGCGTTTTGTACACTTTGCTCTCTCAACAACGACTAAATGAAGTCAGCCAACACAATTATGCTATGAAATTGATATTATAACCAGCATAATGGTACTAAATAGCATTGATGTGCAATTTAAAAAAAAATCTATTTTTTTTTTAACCCCAAAAGTAAATGAGTTTGAAGAAATTCCCATACGTATTTTTTATTTCTTTTCTTTTTTTATTTTTCAAAATAAGGATTAATATTTATTAAATGGTTTCGATTATATTTTTAACTAGCGTATAAGTCTGTCAATATCAGGAAAAATATTACAATAATAAAAATATGTACAAACAAATCCGAAAATCTTTTAAAAAAATGTATGAATAATATTTCGACGCTTTTCCTCTCCCTAATCGAAGTTAAAAGAATTGAAACCATTAGAATTTGATGTGATAATAATGTTTAAACTTTTTGAATAAGTAAACATTTTAAAGCCACAAAAAATAAAAAAATAATCGCCGTCAATACGCTCCCTGATTGAAATACAAAATCAGTTTTCGATAGGTTTTGGGGAGCAAGCAATGAGTACAGCAAATTAAACTTCTTGGAACCAAAACCGAATTTAAAATGTACTATATAAAATAAAAAAAATAAACAAATAAAAATTCGCGTGTCTCCGTTACCTGATAGAAATTTAAAAATCCTTTAGGATTTGTAGAACGAATAGTTTTATAAATAATTAATCCGAATTTCAATCTTCTACATAATCTTGCAGCTTGAAAAAACTCTGGAAAGAAAAAAAATGCTTAGGAAATTATATACATATATAGATGATTGTATAAATGACGTAAAAACGAAGACTACTTATAATGTATATTAAATTCAAATTCTACCAAAGAATCTTACATTATATTTTAATTACGAAAAATATATCATTTAATCTATTAATTATAGTTTAACGTATTAAAACAATTGTATATTTATTTACTAGAACTTTCACTTAATTTTTAGTAAAAATATTTTTTTGAGTATCTTATTAATTAATACAATTAGAAAATTAATTGAAATATTTTTTTTTTTTTGTTTAATATATGAAAAATTGTTTTACTTTTAAGAAAAATTATAGAAAATTAAAATTTTGAGCACTCGTATAATTAAAACAATTAAAAAAGTAATTGAAACAATTTTTAATCTTCGATGAATTGTTTAATTAACAAAATATTTTCTGGGTAATGATTTACAAATACGAAATTAAAATTTGTATTATTTTTGAGTAAATAATGAAACTATAATAAACGTTATTACTCAGAAGAAATTATTTTCTAAAATTAATCGATTAAAATATTAATAGAAAATTGAATTATATTTTCAATTATTTTTATAATTGAATAATTGCAATTACGAAAAATTCATATTCAATTATTTTATTAATTGAAATTTAACCTGTTAATAAAATTGTATATTCAATTACTCAAATTGTCACTTAGTTTTTATTTATATTTTATTAATTAATTAATTAATATAATGAGAAAAATAAATGAAAGCCGTAGATTGTTTCTTTTTTAAAAACGTATTAGGAAATTTTAATTTTGAGCACTTGAGTAATTGATACAATTAAAAAAGTAATTGGAACAATTTTTATATTCGATAAATTGTGGAATTGAATATATTTATTATGTTTATAATATTAAAAAGGTAGACATTTTAGTTTAAAAGATTTATTTTTCACTTGAATATTTAGATCAGAATTCAAATAAAAATAGAAATTATTTGACATCTTAGTACAACTTGTATTTGGTAAATTCTGTTCAAGATTCAAACGATAAATGAATTCTAGTGTAGCTTAAAGTAGTATTTCGATAAGCACGAAGAATCATGTGGAACCACTGAGACTCCATATTGAATCTTCATGTTACAAATATTCATTTCTTAAGCTGCTTGCTTGATCGTGTTCAAAGACTTTGGGTGTAACCCTCGCACATAAAATTTATGTCAACGAAATTTATAAATTTGAAATAGACATACATACTTATTATAAATTTTTTTCAATATTGAGCAATATGTACCACGAACTTAAAGCGAAAAGGATTTCAAAGAAATGGAAAAGAATTACTTAAAATATATTATTGAACTCAAAATTTTTGTTAAAATATTTGTTAGCTTCTTATTTGAGAGGGAGTAGAATTTTGTAAAAGGCAAAAAATTTAAAAAGAAATTTTATTTGTAAATATATATATATATATATATATATATATATATATATATAATGGTTCCATGTGATCCGAGGAAGCACTCAAAGTAAAAAAAATCCAAAAAAAGTGTTTGAAAATAACAAGTTTTTTTCTTTATTTTGATTACTTTATTCGCGTATTTTAGCATATGTGTCCAATTCCTGTAACGTAAACTACAAACACTTGTAGAAATATGCCAACTTGTGTTCAATCAATATGACATTGACCAGTGTTAAACTATATTGTGGATAAGTGGGGGAATCAAAATTTAGCAAATTTAAATTTTTTTCAGTTTTTCGATTAGAAAATTTTCGCTGTTTTGAATTTGTAAAATAAAGAATGGAGGTTTATTGCTCTTGTAATTATGAATTGTTTGAGATACATCTCGTTAATGTGCAATAGCAGCGCTATAGGGGGTCCATAACTTAGGGAGAAAAAAACGTGCATGACTGTGAGAGGTGCCTTTTTTACGAGACACACTAACAGCGTAATTTCAATGAAGCTAAAGTATCGAGTGATCAAAAAAGGTTTCCAAATTACATTTTAAAATCATTATGACACAATGAAATAAATTATGATAAGTACATCTATTATCTTTTAGTAAAATTACGCGTTTGTCATTGAAAAATTTTTATTTTATAGCTATATAATTGATATTTGCAACTTTTTATTTATTAACATTATTTATATTCATCAAAGAATTAAACGCAATTTAAAAAAAAAAATCAAAAATCTATGCACACTTTTTTTTTACTCGATATTCTACAGGTAGGTAAAATCAAAGTTATGGTCCCGATTATATTCACTATTATAAAATGTTTCGATCCTTCTTTAATTAATATTTGTATACCTTTTTGTAAGTTACATATACGTATTTATTTTTGATATCAGACTTAAAATGGAATTTTTACAATTTTTTAAAATTTTTGATTTTTAACTATCGTAACATAAACCTTCATTTCTTGTCCATTAATATCATGATGAAAAAAATTTTTAATTGCCAAATGTTAAAAACATATAAAAGAGATTTTATAAAATTAACAAACAAAAATCTATGCATACTTTTTTGATTAAAATGTGTTTAATGAAATGTTAGAAAATCACTATGATCTCTATTATATTCGGTGTCATGAGGAATGTCGTATGACTTTTAATTTGTATTTTAAACATATTGATGTGGATTATGTACGTATGGTAATTTTTTAAATGTTGTTGAAAATATAATATTTGTAATTTTTTATAACTTTTATCTTAAACCTCCATAAACAGATTTGTGTTTCATTAAAACCAGCTAATATTGCTAATAGTAGAGTTCAAAAAATCGTCTCTTTGATTAATAAAATCGGGTGTGCTAAAACAGATTTTTGTTTCTGAAATGCAAATACTTTTGCTCACAACTCTGGCAATTAAGGACCAATGTGAAAATTTGTAGAAATATTTTCGATATAATAATATATCACACATATTTTTAAGTTATTCAAGTTGATTATTTTAAACAGATGAACAGACAATTTATTTTATTTTATTTATGTTTGGTGAATGTTTAAAAAGATGATAAGTTCTTTAGGAATTATTTCCTTGATTTATCATCATTTTACTCTTTGTAATAACTGTAATCAATAGAATTGACTTTCTATTGTCGACTGCTTTTAACACAGTTATTGTGGTAGGTTTGTACGTTCATTAGCAGCTGTTGCTGCTATAGTTGCAACCGAGATTGCTATAATATTAAGAGCTTAGCAGAGCAGCAGCATGTTGTTTTCTCCTTTTTGTTATTTTATTTTCATGAAGCAAAAATACTATTTAAGCTCTTGCCCTGGTTCTTAACACTCCATGTTAGCCTTCTTTAGTGAGTGCTGCTTGGTTTGGCCTCTAAATCAGCACATGCAATAATTCTGTTGCTCTAGACAACGCCAACAATGGCATAAAGTGGGTTTTATTTTACACATTTTGTTCTAAACATATTTTTCTGTTAATTTTTGTTTCTTCTTTAAATTCATATTATTGTATAGAATATCGTATTTTATTTCTTGGAGCGCCAAACAGTTTTGGTTCTTAATATGTTTGGCTGTCTGCTCTTATTTTCAATTACTAGCAATGAAAATATCTTTTTAAAAATCCATGTCAAGTAAGGAGAGGAAAAAAGTGAAAAAAAAACAAACTAAATGCTAGATATAGAAATCAGTAAAGGGAATAAAATAAAGAAACTGCTGACGTTTTTGGTTAAATCCCATAAAATAACATTCACACATACAAACAACAAGAAAAGTTTAAGAAAAAAAAAAATTGTATAATAAAATCTTCTATAAAATGAAATGAAAAACCTAAAATAAATGCATTAGCAAAATACAACAAAGTTGTGCTACTATTGTTAGTGTTGATGCAGCTTTAGAAATTCATTTTACTTTAGAAAACACAAAAGTGAGAAAAAACAAAACTAACAGATTCCTTTAAATTCATTTATTCTATCGAAAATACCAAAAATATTCTTAAGAAGTTAAAATAAAAAGAAAACAAGACTAAATAGCAACATTTAGAAACGTGTCTAAATGTGTTTGTGTGCAAATAAGTATTTGAATCTTATACAAGTATGTGTGAGTATGTAAACTTGTCTTAAGTAACGATTTTGTAGTACTTAGGACAAATAATACCATTTTATACATTCTACTTTTCTAAGAAACAAAATATCAAAAAAAAAAAAAAATAATAATAATAATAAAGTAAATAAAAAATAAATTCAAAAAGAATGAATGAATATAAAAGAAACAAATCGAGTAAAATGTTATAAATAAAATAGAATCCTTGTCTAAGATAAACAACATGACACTTTACTGGAAATTTTATAAAAGATGAAGATGAACGAACAAATAGTTTGTGTAACAGAAAATATTTTCCTTTTTATATATATTTTGGTAAGAAATAATTTTTTTTGCACATAAACAATACAGGTATTAAGTTGTATTATAAATAATGATGAGATTAAAATGCTTTCTTAGGCAAATACACAATTAGGTATAGTCAAAGATAAATCTGGCTTAGAAAGAAAGTAACTAGATTAAAAAGTACTTTATTTTCAAATAAAAGTTTATTGAATTCAATGCAAATGAAGGCTTTTAAATGCCGCAATTTAAACAAATTATTATGCCCCAAAATATTTCCTATAAATATTATAAATACTAATATGAGTGTGAAAATCATTGCCTCATATTCAAAATTATTAATGTTTAATATATTTTTGGTTTTTTTTTTTGTTTTATAGGTACATTATATTTTGTTTCAATAGATTGTAATTTCACCTACAATAGCTTTATGGTATAATGAATATTGAAAACATTTTAACATCAATTGGGCGAAATCGTTTTAATAACAAACTAATCATTAAATTTTTATTACTAGTTATTTCTCTAACTAAAAATAATACTGCTGGCGAAATAGATCTAATAGATATAATAGATTAAAGTACAACAAAAAGCGATATTTATATAATTAATATTCAAACACATTTCCTGTAATCCCTTTTACGCTCACAGTATACAAACCCTTCGATATTTTTAACCTTCTGAGGGTTTCATTAGTCGAGACGACTAAAACTAACTTTAATTAAAAATGTTTCAAGATGTATTATTAAAATGATATTAAAACAATTTATTTTTAGTTAATGTACTTATTTAAATATAATAACAGCAAAAGTTCCTAAATTCTTTTCGTTGTTTAAAAATATTAAGCAAAAACTGCAAAGACCTTAATATATGAACTTTTTCGCGTTTATACTAATTATATAAACAATTTGTAACAGGAGATATACTTTCTTTCAAATTTATGTATCCTATAATTAACTTCTTTACATATTTTTTTGAATAAATTATAAATATAATCCGTGTTTAGTATGATGCACAAAATGTGGAACAGCACCGATTAGTCTTGTGCAGCGTTTACAGGAGGTGAGAAAAAAAGAGGCTAAACTGAACTTTAAAAAAGTTTAAAAAAAGTTAAATGCCCCAAAAACTAAGAGCAGAAAAATTTTAAAATTTTTATTCAGTTTAAAAACTTTTTCATTATTTTTTGATATTGTTTGAAAGATATTGTGATAAGTTTATAAATAAAATATAGAACGGCATAAATCGTATAAAAAATTCACATACAAATTGATTTATATTAGGTTTTAGAATTTCTTTCATATGAAGAATGACTCAATGTTTTAAATTTTTTTTTTTTGTCATTTTTCATTTTTAATTAAGCATTTCCAAATTTTTTGGGTATTTTTTCGCTTTTATATGATTTTTGTTTTTTACTTATATTCATGAATAGTTTCTATGGTTAATGAAATATATGTGTGAAAAATTATTGTAATAATCGATTTAGTAAGTCTATAAAATTAGTTGAGTTAGTTTTGATTTGAATAATGAAGCGCCACAGGCGAACTTTTTGTTACATATTATTAATCTAGATTTTTGTGCCAATAAATACACAAGATTGCTTAAATGGATGATTCCTTAAAAATAAAATTGTTTATAGCAAATAAGAAATTATTTTTTCGTTTTTGAAGTACTAAAATCAAAGCTTTTTTAGGGCAATTTTAAAAAACAAAAAAGGCTCGAAAAAAGCTGGCAGCTAAAACGAAAAGAAAAATCAAAATGCTAGATTTAGCGTTAAAATGGCTAAACTGCCAACACTGGTCTAGTATTAGTGTTATGTTATTCTGCATATTTAGTCGAGTATATCAATTGCGTGTTTAGTTTTATTATAGAACTTATAATACGAAGTCTATCTATAACCGTTAATACTTTGTATCATGGCTTTATTCAGTCTTCAGCATGTATTTTCTATTTAATATAAGAAATAGAACTTCTCATCGTCATTTGTCAACTTGACAAAAAACCAATATATATATATGTATATGTTGTTGAAATTACTTTATTTTCCTGTATTACTATATTTACTTTACTTTCTCGCTGAAAGTTAGGGCAACATACATACGTCCGGACTAGGGTTTAAGGTCCGGGAATTCCCGGGAAAATTTGAAAAATAAGAAATTAAACTCCGGAGAATATCTTATTGATCTTTTTGTTTCCGTTTTCCGGAAAAAGAAAAATTGCGAGAAACCCCAAATACTAGTCCGGACACTTCAAGATCTTATTTTGCGGCAAGTATTATAGCAACACGCATAAAAAATGCAACGAATAATGAGATGCCAATCAAAATAGCATTGCTGTTATCCGAAACGACTAACTAAGACCTTTTTGAGTTAATAGGAAATATGCATAATATTAGAAAATTGTTTTCTCATAAATATGTAGAATATAAATTTTATTAAATTTTATAAGGTATAAATGGTAAAAGTTAATACCAATGGATATACAAAACTCACAAAACACATACAAAACAAAAAAGCAAATTATTAAACTCTCTTCTATTTTATTTCTCATGTCTATCATACAACTCTCTCAATTCAAAGCAGCATCATTGTTGTTTTTCATTACGAAAATAAACTAGATGTTGTAATAATATAACAATTTTTTCACATTTAATTGAGAGTTATAAGAGAGGATTGATAAACAAAATATAAAAGAGTTTTGTACTTTGAATTGCTTTGTTAATTTTTGTTTGAGTCTTATGTGTAATGAAAAACAGAGCAGAAAAAATATAAACAATTTGAGTTGCTTTTTAAAAGGAGTTTTGTTTTTATAACGTTCTTCTAATTTTCAGAAAATGCACATTAGTATGAAAAATTAATTTATTTTAATTACGTTATAAAGTCAAGCTCATATTATGAAAAAATAAAAAAATGAATACGAAAAAACCAGAAAAAAGTCGCTAAAAATAAACGCTAAAATAAAAAATCGCCAAAATAAAAAAAAAAAATAAACATCAAAACGAGAAAAACGCCAAAACGAAAAAAAAACGAAAAGAAAAAATTATACCAAAATAAAAAAAATCGTTAAAACTTAAATACCTCCAAAACGCATATCTAAGAAAAGCGAAAAAAATTGAAAAATTGTCTGAACGAACAAAATCGCCAAAACGTCCAAGTTTCTACTAACACATACGCAAAAAACGCATGTGTGTAATAAATAAAAAAGTACGTGTGTTTGAAAAATTTGTTGTTGAAAAGAAATGATAATTACAGTTACTTAAAATTTTAATTACCTTCTCTACTTTAAAGAATTTTAGAAGGAAGAAAAGATTTAAATTGCTTTATGAATTTGACCTTAATTTTGCTGTCTGTTTTTATAACACGAGCGCAAAAACAACTCGTCTAACTTACATTTAAAACAAAAACAAAATTTCAATTTTGGCAGTTGATGTAAGTTATTTAATTTTTCATGAATTTAGACGAATTTTAAATTAGAAAAATAATATTTGAAAAAAAAGCAATTGGTCCAGCATTTGATTAGTTACGTTTCCACTATATTTTTTTTTATTAGATTGTTAATAAGCTTAGTACTGTCTGGTGGAATTTATTGTATACAAAAAATATATTTTATTTTCATTAAACTTTTTGAATTCAATACGATAGGGGTATCGAAGCACACTAGGTACAATCTAGTATAAATTAAAATACTATTTAAAAAATATATCCAGTTAAATGGGAGATTCAGAGTCGTATTCTCAGAATGTAAAGTTTAACAAACACATATTCAAACGGACTATTTTTAAATGACTTCGCAAGTCTAGATCTGGAGTTATATATTTCATGACCGAACTAGATCAATTGAACGATTTACTCAACTGAGTGAAATAAATCTTTTTAAGTGCTTTCAGCTCAATAATGTGCTATTCTAGTGAAACGTATGAGCAATTTTCTTTTGCGCTCACTTCTTTTATTTTAACATTCTGCTCATACTTTTGAAAGGTTATATATAAAAAGATCTATTCAAAAAATTAATTTTGTTATTATCAATGTCTCGTTTTAGACTATTCAATTTTGTATGTTTGTAAAAAACAGAAACAGCTTATTATGTGAGTGGTTTTCAGTAAACAGTTGCTCTTTTTTCTCATTCGCTCAGTTCGCTTTTAATGAAAAAGCTCATTGTGAGAAATGTTTAGTAAAAATCACTCGCATAACGAACTGTTTCATTGAGTCAACTGTGCGAATTTGTTCAATTGAGTGAGCTGAGTTAAATTAAAATTAAAATTAAAATAATTCTAAATAGCATACGTTTTGAATAAAACAAATTAAAATAATTTATATTTGAATTAAAAAATTCACAAATTATTCACATTGCTTTTACCAGCTACATTGTGTATAGACGACAGGGAGCTTTATTCTGCTGTTTGCAGTTTTTCCTAGACATTTTTCAACTGTAATGGAAAAAATTTCATTATACTGTTCTATAGAACTTTTTACAAGCATGTTGTTGTCTTTACCTATTTCAAACATTTTTTTTTTTTTTTTTTGTTATGTTTAAAAATTTGTTAAACATTTATACTCAAATTTGCCTTTAGGGTACTTGAAAATGCTTGAATATCAACTGGAAATTTCTCTATTTATTTTAAATATTGCTGAAACTAATTTATTTCTTTTGTGAACCGAATAAAAAAAAAAATGTTTTTAAATTGTATTGCCACCGCTAAACTGTAGCAAATTGTTGTTATTATTTTTTTATGTTTTCATCATCACCATCGATATGATTTGAAAAGCAACTAGAAAAAAACCATCTGTTTTATTATCATACAAATTATATATATGTACATGAAATATAAAAATGCATAAATATGCACATATGTACACTACCTTTGTATGTGTCAGTGCAATAGTACTACAACAATAAAGTAACTGTGAAACAATTTCAGCACTTAGTATATAGTGTAAAGAGTGTACTCGGAATATGTTGTTCTATATGCCATTTAAATTATGATTCAAAATCTGTTTAGATTAAATTAAATGATAGAGAATCGAAGAGGTTTTACTTTACAATATTATTATTTCTTAAAATTAATTTTAATTAATTACAAAAATGTGTGATCGCTGAATATATGAATTTAGCATAATAAAAAAAGATCTTCCCAAGAACATGCGGTTCAGAACTTTCTTTTTAATCGAGCTCTATATTCTACGAATTACCAGTTTGTAGCTTAAGCGTATATTAAACGTATTTGTATTCACTTTTGTTCGTTTATAAACTCCAATTTATTGCACAAATCAATTGTTTTTATTCCAGTTAAAATATTGAATTTTCTAATTTGTTATATTTATTACCGTAATTCATACAATGCATAAGTATACATAACGTACATATACAAACGAGGTACATTCATGTGCAACAATGTTAGTTTGGGTCTTTTGTTTTGTTTTTCTTTTTTTCATTTGGTTTAAATATCGTGAGATATAGAAAAAATCGCCAATTATTTTATGGTTGAGAAAATTTTCAAATATTTTTTTTTTTTAACACAAAAATTTACCACAAAATATTATTTCACAAGCAACTATCATACAAGTACCTTAACTATACCTCTATATATATATATGTTTATACTAATATCTATTTGCTCTTATGTTTATGTACATTAGATTAGTCCCCAAAAACTTTGTTCTGTGACAAAAAGTATAAAAATGTTTATTTTGAGTTTAATCGTTGGAAAATTATGTTTTTTTCTGGTCGGTATTGCGTAATTCGATAAAAAAAAAACAAATTTCAATAGAAATAGAAAAAAAACGTAGTTCTTCAAATTCTGTACGCAAAAGTTTAAGGTTTTTTTATCTTTAATTTGAACACAAAAATTGAATGTACTAATTTGATAAAAATATATGTGTTAGCTGTCAGTACTTTATGCACTTTGTCATGTTTTTTGATGTATATGTTGAATGAAGACTACGAGAGCCGCCCACTGATTCCCACTAACTTGGTGTTATATTAAAAAATTAGGTACAAGTCATAATTAAGCGATTACAATTACATTATCAATTAAATTAATTTATATGTAATTGTAATTGCTATTCGATATTGCAATTTTTCAATTACAATTATAAGTAAATGTAATTAACAATGTTTAATTTGATTTTCTTGTAAATTTTAGCGAATTGTTACATGTAATTCAATACGTAATGTATGTAATCATTAAACCCAACTTTGGTAGCTAAAACATTTTTCTACATAAATGAACCCCCCTAATACATATTCATATGATTGTAATGGTATAAAAGATTTTATAGTACAAGTGTTGGTAGAATATTTTTTGTAAATGCTAGTACTTGTATAACAGCCGAAATTTTAAAACTATCAATAGTTTATTTATTTTATGTATAAACAAATGAACTTTTATTACAAAAATTATTCTATATGTATGTGTTTATGTATGTGTGTGAAATAGATAAAAAGAGAGAGAATACTAGTATCCATACTTGATATAAGTTGTGCATAGAAGTGGCAAATGAATTGGGCATCGGAGAATATGTTGTCGATAAAAATGTATCAATACCATTTTTTGTTTGGATTTTTTTATGAACAATTTATAATATATTGCATAAATTGAGCACTAAGGTAGTTTAATAATACAAACAGATATGTAAACTATACCCAACACTTGATTTTTTTTTTTTTTTTGGTAAAAGTAAGGTCAACCAAGAATCACAGTCATCTGTAGATTCCCATAAGAGTAATTTTTAAAAACATCATTCCCTCTATAAGTATTTTTGGTATTTTTTTTAACTTGCTAAAATTTATATGATATACACATATACATACAATAATTGGATATTGTGGAAATTTTTAAAAACAGTTTATTTGAAAGCGAAATATTTTTATTAAATCTTTATTGCCATTATAAAAATTTATATAAATTGAAAAACTATAAAGTCTATTTAATATGACTGAACTAACTAAAAAATTATAGTTCTAAAAGTGCCCAGTCAATAGCGTAGCAAGCAGAATATAGTCGCGTATTTAGTACTACATAGGACTAGATTTACTGCATTATTGAATTATTGTGATGTAGTCCTCATATTCATAAATATGTATGCATTAACCATGTGGTTTAGCATCATCTAACCAATTAAGAATAAGTTATTCGAAGCTTCATCAACTTAAGTATACATTTGTATTGTAGGTAAAATTAAAATTTAGGGTTTGTCTTTTGTTTTTAAAAATTAAAAAAAAAAAAAATACAAAAATTCTTCACAAATGAGCAAATAAGTAAAATAAATATTGTGGTTATTTTTGACAATTAAGGTGTGTTATGTATAGAATTAACTTTTCTTCTAAGGTTTGTTTTTATATTTTTTATTTGTGTTCATTAGCAAAACCATTCATTTATTCCTTCGTTTAACTTACTTACTTAGTTAGCCAAGTAAAATATTGGTTAAGTAAATAGACTACATAAAAAATAAGATAACCTCAAATTAAAATAAAATAATTCTTAAAATAATATCTCATACAAAGAAAGTAAAATTTATATTTAAAATAAATCTGTGTATATTTTTACAGCAGCACTAGAAAAAATTATAGATATTTAAATACTCCAGACTTAAACAATACATATTTTCTGGGCAAAGTGATCACATAAAAAATAGGTTCATTTCAAACTCTTTTATATTTTCAGAAAAAAATCTGTACATTATGGTTTGAATAATTTATTTCAATAAATGTGTTTTTCTTTAAGAGAAGTAAGTCTAAATCATTTACAACAAGTAAGAAAGATATAGTAAAAACCCAACATACGATACCCAACACCAAATTCAGGGATGGGTCTTATATGAAATCTGTGGAAAATTGAGGAGCGATACATGTATTAAGTGTAAAATAAAATATATATACGTAAACATTATTCATGTTGACACTAAAATTTATATGAATTTGTGAACTTTAGGGTGATCCCCGAATGTGGGACTTATATGGGAGCTGTGGTCAATTATGAACCGATCCTAAAGAAATTTGGCATACTGGTTTACTGAATTTCATTAAAATATCGTTATATTTAATGCTTTTATAAACTTTAAACCTCTATTCCTATGGCGACAAGGCAAAATAATGTACAAATCATAACAAATTTCAATAGGCTTCATCCTAAAAATTTTATTAAAATTTTATTAAATCATGCATAATTCGAGACGTGGTGATTTTTTGTTTAGATTTTCTTTGTTTTTTATTAATTTTATTCATTTTTAGGAGCTTTGTCTTTTTTGCGTTATGGCATTACTTTCTCATTTCGGAAATTTTTCTTTGCGTTTTCGCGTTTTTTTATTATTACCTTTTATATATACACTAAGGGGAAAAACTCAATTTGAAATCCACCACGTTTGTGGTCACATTGGCAATTTATAGTATCGGCATTTTCGTTTATAAATTTTAAATACACGAAATAGAAAGCATAATATAATTTAATAATTCGATACTCAAATGATGATTTGATGATAATGTGGTATTAATTTTCGTTAACGATTGGAACACATATTGTTCATCACTACTGACACTGAATGGTGTCGTTTTCTACACATATGTGGTAAATTTTTCTATGGACGTATGTATATCAGCAATTGAGTTATGGGTCTAACATATTTGGTCCATTAAAAAGTTTCGAGTTTTGTCTCCAAAAATTCATAATTTTGAGATTGTTATGAAAAAGATATCAAAACCTTTTTTTTGGAAAAGATTTCAATCCATATGCGTCATTTTAGTATATCATGGGACAGAAGTTTACTTTTATATTTTATTGCAAAAAAGATACAAATCTTATATTTTTATTTTTTTTATGAGTAAATATTGGAAATTTGTTTTGTAGTTGTAAGCCATCATAAAGTAGATTCAAGAAATTATTCATCAAATAAAATAACCCATAAGAAAAATTTAAAAAATATTTTTTCGATACACGATCAAAATTACGATTTTTTTTTTTTTTTTGAGACCTATTTTAAGAAGAACCTCGTTTTTTTTGGAAAAAATATAGTAGGCATGCAATTTTCAGACACTCTGAGGACTAGTTTTTATTTTAATTTTTTCATTTTATTTTTTATTTTTTTGGTATTTTTCCTAAATTAATTAGTAGCATCGTTTCAGTTAATATTTATTTTCTTTAACTCAGTTTATTTATGTAGTAATGAAATATAAATATAAAACAAAGATAACTATATAAAACATGTTAAATATTAAAGAGTAAAATATTCACTTGTGAAGAGCCGTTCAAATTTTCAATTTGAAACGGTTTACTTACTGAAAAACGTTGGTAATTTTTCGAATGAAAATAATAATGAAATGTTCGCATAACAATGTTAATTAAAAACAATATGTACGAAGATATGAACGTAAAAATTTTATTTGAAATATAATGCTTTATATAAAGAGAAATTAAATAAAAATAATATTTATATATATAAATACAAACGTAATATAATTTCTGCATGAATGTATTTTTTATTAAGAAAAAAGTAATTGAAAAATATTGTTCCTTGCGCGGCAACTATAGCAACATAAGTGAGCAGTGTAGAAGATATTTACCTCTTCAATATAATTTTAAAATAAAATGTTCTTTTAGAAAGCAGTATTCTTTTGTATTCCTAATTATGTAGTTAGTTATTCTTAGTAACCTTTTCATAGTGCTTCAAGTCTTTTCCATAAATTTATATGGCAAAGAATTATTATATTTCAATAAAAATTATTATTATTTTAATTTTTGTTTTTAAAAATAAACATCTCAAGTATTACTTTTGTTTGTTATAGCATTATTTCACCGTAAAACAAAAATCAGAAAATTTTCTCACACATGACAAATTCTACATGTGAAAATATAGAAAATATAGAAATTTAATTTTCAGCAAAATCAATATAGCAATTTTTGAAGCCATATAATAATACTCTAAAACTTATATAGAAACTATGATCATATATGAACTGATGCTTGTTAAAATTCATACTGCATCAGTTAAAATCCAGCATTCTTATGAAATTTATGTACACTAAAGTATTTTTCTGGAATGAATTTTATATGGGCACAATATTCATTTGTGGACCGGTCCTTTTCAAATTTGGTAGTATCATTTATAGTTACATAAGTTTTAGTTGTTGCAAATAAAATCATAAAATAAATTATTTATAAGCCATTTATGCGCCCTAAAATGACGTTATGGAATTGGTGTTATATGGGAGATATAGTTAATAAATAACCGATTTTTGCGAAATCTAATAGCATAATTTACACTTAAATACAAAATAATCATAACAAATTATATTTCTATACTAATATTTTTATGATATTTATACACGTTAATGTATTCCTTGGGAGAAGGATTCGTATGGAAACTATGATGAAATATGTGATGTACGAATAATGTCGACAGAAAATATTCCTTTTCAAAATTTCATAAAATATGCGTCTATTTATGATAATTATGGTCACTAAAGTAAGATAAAATAATGGACCTATTTGAATCATTTATATAATCTTCGTTTTTACTTTTAGAAAAAGACGATTGTACAAATTATTATTAAATAATATTTAAAATTTAAAATATATATAACGAAGGCCCAGAAAAGTTTAAAAGAATAATTATACGAGTACTTAAATTTCTAAATCTTTTTCTATCATTTGATGCCCATATCGTTACTATTGAACAAGTGAAAGATTTTAAAATAATTTATAAAAATATTATTAATTTTGAAATTTCAAAGTTCTTTTGAAAGGATTTTCAAAGAACAAATGAAAAACTGAGTAGGCAGTCCTACCATAAAAATGCTGTTGTACGGTGTTTTATATATGAAGTGTTTGAAATTTACAGTAAAATAGTAAGAAAAAATATCATTTAAAAAAGGAGTAATGTCATTCATTTGTCCAGCTTTTGCTGTTGCAAGATGTTAGTCATGACATAAATTTTTCATAACTAAATGGCATATGCAACAAATGTTGGTGACACAGACATATTGGCGTCTTTGTAAGCATATGCTCACATATTTACGCAAACAAAAGCTTACAGAAACATTGATAGAAAAAGAATTGTTTGTATGTAATTTGGTTTTAGTTTATTTTTATAAAACAAAACCAAAAATGAAAAAAAACATGTAAAATGTTTAACAATAATAAATTTTGAGTAAGTGTGTGTTAATACAGTGGGAGTTATAGAAAGTTTTTTTTTGACAAATTTTGAAATCTTGAGGATTTTTTCAATAAAATAATAATAAATTTATTATTATTATTTTCTTTTTAATCTTTAATTAACTTTGAGTTCCACTGCCCCACTGTAATAGTAACCATCCATACAAAAGCTACACATGCATAAAATATTTAAATGCATATGCTCTTTTCAAAACATAAACATTGAAATAAATGAAACAAGAAGAATGGTGAACGAAAATCCAAATGGAAAGAAGAAAAAACGAAAAGTTTTAAAATACAACAAATGTTATGCATAATCCTTTTTCTGAGGGAAAATAATAAAAATCGGAAACAGCTTAAAACAGAAACTAAAATAATATTCATTTTGATTACATATCATATGTTTCATTCCCTGTCATTTTTTTATTTCCAGAGTAAACACAGCACCAGTCCAGAAATCTTTTGGTAGTCTCTTATCCACTGCATACTCACTAAAGCAAACGAATTTATTTTTCATTGCTAACCCTGAAAACAAACTATTGAATTGGCCTGCTTAGCATCAATTGCAGAAATAACTTCAACACTTGACAAGACAACATAAATGAACAAGAAGTTAAACATTCACATAAAGTTGAAGAAGGGAGAAAAACAACAAATTGCAAAATAGTAATTGTATAGAAAAAATATAAAAGACACATACAATCTAAATAAACAAAACTAATACCAAGACCATTTTTGAGCTTGAAATAAAGTTTCTTGCATTTCTGGATACATTGATACTACCACATTTGTCATATCTAGATTTTTTGTGGTAAAACTAACTCACAAGTGTGAGTAAAGAAATACACAAAGCGTGGCAGACATAAAACAAACCATAAGTTGTAAATAAGTATTTTGGAAACATTGTTGAACTATAGTCCTATTACATGCAACAGTAACAATTCTTAAGCATTCATTCACACAAACACTGGGTAGTTGAATATATCTTTACTAATACGCAATACTCTGTGATTTATAGTCAAATATAACGAGAACCAATAACAACAAGAAACCGGAAAAATAGTACTACAATTCTTGTACAAGCGGAAATAAAAGAAAAACGCCTCCGGATATACTCCATAATTCTCTTGTGTTATTTCTCCCCTAGGATTGTTTTTATTGTATATGAGAATTTGAGAATAATTTCAAGAACATTTGGAAATTGTAACCAAATTAAAAAGACATACACTCTTATATACATATAAACCACACATACACAGAAATTTTAAAATATGGATGCTGAATCAGAAGGAGTTCAACCCGTTCAACCAGCAAGTGCTGCCTCAGATCCAGAAAATGATTTAGCTGCACGTCGTCGCCTGTTTATGTCACAGCCATCGACATTGGCCTCAAGGCGTCAACAAGCCGTATGTGTGCGTCGTGCCCATAAAATGTATGGCAGTTCCAAGAATCCAAATATTGTACTCGATGGTCTTAATATGACAGTACAAAAAGGCTCCATGTAAGTAATAACGAACAAAAAATATAAAATCACTTAATTTTCTTTCCGCACTCTCCTCTAACACAATTGAGAAGCAGCACAAAAATTTAATAAGTTTAAAAATAATATGTAGATATTTTGGGAAAATTACAAACTAAAAGAACAACTATTTTCCTTTAGATAAAAAAGCGAAGTAAAACAAAATGCTAGTTAGAGAAGAGGGTGTAGTCAAGATAACAATTGGTCACATTGGTAGGGATAATCGATTATGTATGTTATCGACACACACGAACACATTCACTCACATATATACTCAAATACACATTGAGTATTAAATAAAACAAAGTATGAGTTTTCATATCAAATGGCCATCAGTTTAGTTTATATGGAAATTTAATAAGGGTCCCTAATGCTTTTGTTGTATTTGGGGAAATTTTCCTTCATTTACAAAAAAAAAAAAAAAAAATAAAAATAAAACTAACAAAGTTGAAGTATTTTATATTTTTAGCAACATATTACTACTTATTACTCTATAGAATTTATAATACTGTTAAAAGTTTTAAACAAAAGAGGGTCAAGAGTCTTTTTTTTATTTTAAAGGAGTAATGTACTGATATTTCCGGAGGGGTTTAAAATATAGAAAATTTAATTTTGTAGACCCTTATAAAATAGTTTTTAATAAAAGCATTTTAAATCAAAAGTCAATTAAAGGGTTTCGTTAAATAAAGTAAACAAATTTGGTAAATTAAAGCTATTATTTCCTTAAAAAAATTCAAGTAAAGTTCAAGTAAATATTAACTATTTAAGTTAAGCTTATAGAAAAGGATTTTGATTAATTTCTAATAAAAAAATGTTAATTAAAACTTATAATAAAAAAATTATGTTGAATTTGAATTCAAAATTTTGGAATTTTATGCATTTTTCGTTTTCTTGCTCCAGTCTGTCTGTCTATATGGTTTTAAACTACATT
Organism: Protocalliphora azurea; assembly: GCA_932274085.1. Lineage (NCBI taxonomy): Eukaryota > Metazoa > Arthropoda > Insecta > Diptera > Calliphoridae > Protocalliphora > Protocalliphora azurea. The sequence continues at coordinate 4,088,462 of OW026519.1, forward strand.
GTATACACATACATCAGTTTTTTGGTATAACTTCACCAAATTTTGAAATGTCAAGAAAATATAAATCGACAATTCCATGAAAAAACACCCAAAAAAGGGAATTTGTTTTTTATTTGTGAAACATTCGTATTGAAGCTGCTGTAATCAGAATTCAAATGCCATTTAAATTATTAATTTGACAAAGCTTTCCCAGAAATATTATTATTTAAAACTGTATACGTTGAGATATTTCAGATCTTTTAAAAAGTGAAGAAGCGAAGTAAAATCGATATAGATATCCGTAGACTTGCAAAATTTTATGAAAAACATTCGATAAATTTTCAATGTGTTCATGATAACAATGTTTTTGTTTCAACTTTGTCTTTAAATATTTGCATTCAACCAAAATTTTAACATAGTTGACTAAAAATTTTATGTTCTTGAATATCTTTATAAGAAAAAAATTATTTATATAAAAATATCGTTATTTATACAACCATTATATATTATCAATATTTTTCCTTGCTCTTAAATCATATTATGTTTTTTAACCCTAATAATATGAAAAACTCGAACCATAAAATGAACAAACGAAATATAATAAAATGGAACCATAACATTTTATTTTTTATAATTATATCTATTTGAAGCAGTGACCATATGTTCCAATCATAATATGCTGCTCTGAGATTATAGTTACTGTAACTATATTTTTCATCTATCACAAAAAAAATATGTGAACTAAATTTATCATTAAATATTAGTGTCTCTTAAAAAAAATATTTGAAGTAAGATCACTGAAATAAGGCATATTGACGAGCAGAATACACCATTTCCTTCAAAAAATTTTTCCAATTATATCTCAAAAAATTCTTAACTTTGAGCTTGTTAAAAGTAAAAAAATTGAAACTTTTCGGTTCGATATTTTTCTTTTAATTTATAAAATTTTATAATTATTTTCTTTTATAAGTAAAGTATTGAAAAATTCACTTGTTTTAATTATGATCCATCATAAAGTAGTTTCCAAACATTTCTTCATCAAAATCCATTAAAAAGTCCACTCGAAGAATGAAATTCCATAGAAAAACTTTAGAATATATTTTAATGATAAGCTAAAAATTACGAATTTTTTGAGACCTATGTATTAAAAAAAATTTCAACTTTTTTGGTAAAAAGTGTATTAGACCCGTGATTTTTCAATCGCTTGTAGGGAACTGAAGACAAATTTTATTCTTTAGTATTTTTTGCGAGTTTATGTCAGCAGTACGCAGTATAGCCTCAAAAAGGCTAAATTGTTATTATTTCAACTAAGAAGAAAATAATTTCTTATTTGTTATTACTAATTTTATTTTTACAGAATCATCCATTTATGCATTGTATTTATTCGAACAAAAAGTCAAGATTATTTATATTTAATGAAAAGGTGATTTAACAATTTTTGTAAAGTTTGTTAATATATTTCATCAACAAAAGAAAATATTTATGAAAATTATTAGAAAAAAAATTTAATGCGAAATTATTAACCAAAACTTTGGAAATGTTTAATCAAAAAGGAATTATAGTTAAAAAATTACGAAAAATCATTGGAAATTTTTTCATATGAAATATAACCAAAATTTGTATGAGAATTTATCGTGCAATTTTTTTGTCATTTTACTGGGTGTTATTTATAAATTTATTACAATTTCTTTAGAAGAATATTAAAAACTAATGTGAACGATAAACAATAAATTTACATTTTTTTACATTTTTCTGGCCATTTTTTTTTTTTTTTTGCATCTGGGCTTTTTTTGTACTTTTTTAAAGTTCACTTTAAGCATTGTTTTCATCTTACATCTGTATCGTAAAAAAGCATTTCTCAGGACACTCTATTATATATGAGCAAAAAATGTACTTTAATTTTTATTTATTAACAAACTTAAACTACGCCTAAAGAATATTATTGAAATATTATTTGCTTTTCTGATGTTAATTTTTATTTCATATAATATTTGCATTAACATTGTTTTCTTTGCACTTATTTTTTTTTACGACTTAGTTTAATATTACACTCTTATTCCCCTCACACCTTTATCACCATCCTCTTTGTTAGAAAAACAATACGAATGACCAGAGAAAAGAAACACGCCGACCGGCAAATGATTATAAAAATACTTTTCAACTTTTTACACTTTTATGACTAATCTTCTTTAACTTTATCACTGATATTTTTAACATTTTATTTACACAATTGTGCAAAAATATTTAAATTTTATTTATTTAAACAACCCAGAATAAAATGTATTAGTTCTACAACTAGTTCCGGAACACATGAAAATAATCTTTACTCGTTCTATTTTGGAGTTGCGACCAATGATATTTGTTTGCAATTGTGACTTCAAGAAATAGTTCTGTAGCATTGTTACCTAGTCCGTATCCATTCTATGTAACCGTTCTAGAACTAGTTCTTTAATCAATGATTTTTGTTCGAAATTGTTACATTTAGAATTAGTTGTGTAAAAGCTTTAGAGAACGGTTTCAGAACCTGTTATAATGAGTCATTTCCTAGAGACCACTTTTTAAATCAATTTCAGAGTTTAACGCTTTTGTTCTTTTTTTTAATTTTTGTAATTTTTATAATTTTATTGTTCAAGTGTTCTAAACAGTTCTAGGAAGTCATTGGAAACCAGTAATTTGTTCTGAGAAGTAATGTAGAAGTCATGCATAATTATTTCCTAAGCACTAGTTCTCAAAAAATTCCTTAGAGAATTGGTTGCGATACACTAAGGATGTTATTAAAGAATCTGAAATGGTTCTATTTACAAAAGTTGTAGAACTAATGATTTTAGAACATGTTCTAAAATTTTTCCTGGGAATAAGAACCATTAGAAAATTTAAGTCACTAAACACTTAAGAAATTTATATAAAACTATTGAGAATGCGTGAGGTGAATTCAACTGATGTTGTTGTTATTTTTGGTGGGGAGAATTATTGATGAGTTAAACCACCTCAATGAGTGGGAGTGTGTGTGCATATGCTGAAAGGGAGAAATTTTTATACAATAACAACAATAAGGGGTAAATTTGTAATAAAAGGAAAACAAGATTTTAACAGAATAAAAAAAAAAACAATTAATACCAATAGAAGAAATAAATGTCCAAATACAATTGAAGCGAAAGCGATTAAATACATAATTAGTGGCATATCTTTATAATGGATCACATACAAATTGGTTATAACTTTTATTTAATAGATACTTTTTTATACATACTATTGTTAATGTTGATTCCAGTAAATTAATGAATAAATCATATAACATCAATAAAATATTGCAATTATATTTAATTCAATATCGTATTGATAACGTCATCATTAACTGAATGCGGTTGTTAAAAGAAGCATATATATATATATGACCTTTTAACACAATCTTCTACTAAAGCTATTATTAAATTTTCATTATTAAGATAAAATTGTAATAAAAAGTGAATTTTTTCTCCACATTTATTATTATATATTTTTTTTTCAATATTGATTAATATGATTAATATTTTTTACTTCATTATTATATGTTTTTCCTAGAAATTTACACAAAAAGTGAAACTAATTATTTAATGCCATAATATTGTTCTCAAAGTTATTACCAATACATTGTAGTAATTTCTAGTAAAAAAGTAATTACAATTTTTTATGAACTTAAATAAAAAATGACTTGAGACATGTTAATTAAAAGGAATAGAAATAATGGCCAAATTAAATTAAAAAAAAATATATAATCTAGTATTAATTCAAATGTTATTTATTTGAGAAAAAAAAATAATTTTCACTTTAACTGCTACCTGACATTGATCAGATCAGTGATTCTAAATAAAATTTAAGACAAATGCCTTTGTTTTGTCAAACAATTTACTTCTCCGTTATTTTAAGAAAAAAATCCACGACGATTGTGGTCACATTGAAAATTTTCGGTATCGACTTTTTAATATCGTTCGATTACAAATTTTAAAGTTGATGTCAATTGGGATCAATTTTCGTTAATGATTTAAACATGCCATGTTGAATTGGTTTTCAAAAATCGACCACGTAGGTCCATTTTTCTCTGGATGTACATTGAAAATTTAAATAAATATAGTTTTTGTTTGTAATTTAATAAAAACTGCAAAAAAAAAAATTTTAAACGAAAAACCAGAACATTGAAGATTAGGGTTTTCTAAATCAACCTTCGATTAATCGAACAATCGACTTTTTTCGAAAATTGTCCATAAATCGACTTTCTTGTTGCCAAATAATCGAAAATTTTAATAAAGTCGGAACTCTTCTGAAAAGGTCGGAAAAAGCCGATAATGGTCAATATTGAAAGTCGACTATTTCAAAATTGAAAAAAGTCGAAAAACTGGCTATTAAAAAATGAAAAAAGCAAATGTTGAAAAGTTGACTTTTTGTTCCAACTATCGAACCCTACTAAAATTTTGTTTTTTATTCTTAAATTAAGGTATGTGATAATATTGCTTTTTTCAGAGATTAATTTACTGTTAAGAATATCGTGGGAGGTCTTCTAAACATACAAAAAAATAATAGATTGAAAAATGTTTTATATAATCTTGAACTATTTATCAACTTTAAATTAATAAACCCATTTTAGCAACATTTTCCTTTGTAACATATGTTAAGAAAGTAACAGCGTTAGCACAGGCTTATTTTGAAGTGCGCCAAAACATATATATATATATATATATATATATATATATATATATATATATATATACATATTCTTGGAACTGACCAGATCGCGAGAAATAATGGAATGCAAAATTGTTAGTAAAAAAGTGTTGCCGTTGCGCAATTTTCAAATTCGTTGTAACTTTCGTTGGTATCTTGGCGCACGTCTTTATTTCAACTATAAATATTTATTTATTAAAGTAATGCAGACAAGATAATTTACAGTTTATTGTGAAGTCAATTTAAATTGCGTTCATACTATATGCAATAAAATAATAGAAATACCAAAATAATTATTTTTATACCAGCATATTGTAGAACAAATTAAATTGCCATAAATTATTGTTGAATATTATAACAAATAGATTTACTAGTTGTAACTTGCAGGCAAATATGTAAAATTATTGAAATTAATTTAAATTAAATGTGAAATACATACAAAATAATTACATACAAACAAATACACACAGGTCAGTAATTAAACACTTGCTATTTTCATTATCTTACTGTACAAACATCTAACTCTATTCTTATTAATATAATATAAAAATATTGTAGAAAATCTATTCAAAAACAAGTATAAATGCTATATTATGCTATGTCGAATTTTATATTTCGTTTTAAGAAACTCACATAACAAATTGTGAGAAATATGTCAAATTTTATATCTAGAGACTTCACATCGCAGATATGTAAAGTATATAACAGTATATACTATACAAAAATTATCGGGATCTTCATAAAAGTTATAACAACGCACACAATTCTCATACCATTAACGGCCCAAAATAAAAGTCTTCGTAGGTCTTAACCCATATCTATGCAGTTTATGGAACGACTTTTATTTCTCCTGAATCAGGCACGATTTTCGGGAGAATTTTCGGTAATTTGGTGTACTACCCATATCATTAAATTATGGAAGGGTTTATAAAATACCATTGAAACCAACATAAGAACAGGCGGACATTGGCAGATGAATATAGTGTGGAACTACAAATTTGTATTTTCCGTCTCCACTGGTGAACGGTATAATATCAACTAAAGTATACTTTAAGTATTTTTTTTTTTTTTTTTGTTATAATTATTAAATCACTATTGAACGAATAATTATTCCAATAACAATTATAGAAATGCATAATAATATTTTTAAAGTGCCATTTCAAAATGTTGAAATGTTTAATCAGTAATAAATTCATGCAACCAAAACACTTCGATTGTTTTAAGTTTTGCCATTTAAAGCCTGTTGAGTTTCAACTAAAATGAGATTATTATCTTAGGGGAAATTAACAAAATAACTATTTATAAAAAATGTATACCAATTGATATTTTTTAATACAATAATAATAATAATAATAATAATAATAATAATAATAATAATAATAATGATGATGATAATAAAAACATGCTGCTGCAAAATGATACTTATTATTTTCATAAAAAAACCAATCTAATGTGGGCTCTAAATCTTTTTGAGAACACCATATTACAATTTTCAAAAATTTCGAAACATTGTAAATATCGAAATATTACGAAAAAAAACATATTGAGGGTAGTTTCTGCACTAAAGATCTCGCAGCTCCCTAAATTTCAAGTCAATTATGACTTTTAAATTGGCTTAGAAAGTAGAATAACGTAGATTTTTATTTATATTAAAATCTTTTATATACAATCCAAATACGTAATGAATAACTTAACATTTTTAAATTTATTTTCCTTACCTTTTTCGAAATTTTGACTTTATGTACATTTTTTTATGGTTTTCTTTAAAACTAAATACCAAATTTTAAATGCTGTTTTTTACAATAAAATGAAAGATACTTTTATAAGTTATTAATCATTTTCCAAATTTTATTAAAAAATCTTTATATATTTAAAGGCGAAGTATTTTTTTTGCATTTTTTATCTGATGATTAATTTTTGAGAAAAATGGTAAATGTATAGAAAGATTTAGTAAGTTATTCTGGAGAAAATAGAAAAAGCTCTATACTTTTTGTAGCAGATAAAATCGAAAAAAAAAATATAGAAAAATATTTTTTCCAGATGTTTAAAAATGTATACGGTTGAAAAGCCAGATCCTTCTAATACCCAAAAAAGCAAGAAAAAATCAGTAAAGGAATAACAGTATTGGTAATGCATATATACGGGAATCCACTTAAAAACATTTTTTTCAGCATAACTCAAAATTTTGAGGGCGTATTGCAAATGTTAAAAATTGATTTATGATGTCCTCAAGAATGCATATTTCTCGAGTGATTTTTCACTGTAGCAGCATGTAATCTCAAAGTGGAAAAATCTTATTTTTTATCAATTAGTTTGTTAATTGTTCCAGGATAAATAAATTTGTTTTATTGATTCTTCTTCCCCAGCAAAAAATTTCCAATATTTATATGCAACTAAATCAAATAGATTTTTTGTACTTTTGAAAGTAATAATTTTGCAAGTAATAAGGTTTTCCTTAGTTTAGTGGATGCGTGTTTCAAAACATATTATTTCCCTTACACAATTGCTTCTGTGTAAGCAGTATTATTTTCTGGGGCATAACATTATTCTTTTTTAAATATCAAATAATTTTTTAATTTTGTTAGAATAAAACAAGTAAGAAATCCTTTCAATTGTTTAAATATATTTAATGTCAATGCAGTAGAACATAAAACTCAAACATGTTGTAAATTTAACGATAAATGACACCGATAAGTGTTTCTTTTTTAGCTCTTTTACGAGTAGCTGTGATTGTTATCATCCCACGCCCCTTCATCTGCTTAAGAAAAAGAAAAAAATTCCAAATTTTTTTAGTTTTTAATATAAAACACATAAAAATAGTTCAATACCATTTTTAGTAGTAATAAACCTTGAAGAGCTTGCAAATTGTTATTTTAAACAAATTTGAAGGAAAAAAATATTTGCTAAAAAAAGCAAGATAAATAACACAGGCTTAAAATTTATGTCATAAATTTTACTCAATTCAATTTTCAAAAACCCGCAAAAAAAAAACAACTCAAATTTTCCCACTTATTTATTACCAAAAAAGTACAAACATAGCAAATTTATGGTGACCCAATAAAAAAAACCAATTTACGTCTAACACTAGAAAAAAAGTTAATTAAATTGGATTGAATTAGTTACGATGATGCTCCAACATACAAGACTAATGAATGAATAAATGACCACAATTAACACATTAAATCAAAACAATAACAACGACGACGACGCTGACGATGACGATGACAAAGATACATGAACATCAAGTATGTTTTTCTAAAAGATAGAAAGAGTAGGAGAGAGGAAGACAAAAAAAAAATAATGAAATGAAAAAAATAAATAAAACAAGTTTCTTTTAATAAAATAAAATTGAACCAAAACACGCCAATAGACAGACAGACAACAGAAAAGCGAATGAAATGCAGACAATAAAACAAACAGAGAATATTTAACCTCACTTCAAGTAGTGGTAGTGAATCAAAACAAAATACAACAGCTTACTAGCTGTTATTGCTGTTTTAGCCAAAGACAAGAAGTAGCAACAGCTTTTACCAAAAACATAAAACAGCAACAGCAGCCATCATCCAGCTGCCAGCAGCATTCAGTAACAACAGCCGTTTTTAGCTCTGTCTTAACAAACTGGGTCAATGTCAGCTAATGGCTTAAATAAATTTTGATGTAATAAAGAAGAAAATGAAAGAAGAAATAATTAACACAAAATGCAAACATGAAAAACAAACACAGAAACCCAAAACCAAAAATTAAAATACAACAAAAACAAAGATATCATCTGTGCTAAAAGTGTATGCAGTATGTATAACTTAACTATGGAATGTTAGTATGTTTCATTACTTTTATTAGCCTTAATAATAGTCACTAAAATTTGTACGCTATGTTTTGCATGAAGAAATTATTTTTTAATTTTATTTGTAATTTCTACATTTCTTTCTGGGTTCTTATAGCTAAGGAATCGAATTAATAATGCCGGTCTAGATAGGGTAAAAAAGATATTATTCAATGTTGTAAACTTGATAGTAGTAATAAAGAAACAACAGCTAAGACGAATGACAATATATTTAAGTCTTTAAAACAAAATAAATTTTGTAAATATAATTTAGAGTTATGAAAATAGATCACTCTAAAAAAGTGGAGCATGATATCCCTTCTATATCCCACGTGACACAGAAAAAATTAAAAATCATAGATTTTTGTCATATCAACTAATAAAATTGTAATTTATTTTGTCAACTTTTTTATTAAAATATTTAAAAAACTATTATATTGATTAAGAAATTTATTGAATTTTTATTTTTGTTTTCAACATCGTTTTGTTGTCGAATTAATCATGACTAAAATTTTAATTAAATCAACAATTTCTTTATTGGAATTTATATTCTTTAACTAAAGATTAAATTTATTTGACTAAAAGTTTTATTCATTTTGACAAAAAAATTTATCAATTCTAGAATATATTTCGTTATATTTTTATATTTTTTTTATCATTTAATTTCACCCACCACCAAAAATAAAGAAGAAAATTAAAGATAATACATATATTCGAAATATCTCTTATCAAAATTTTTGCTTTAATCTGCAAATATACTTAACATTTGTAAGCTGGTGTTAACCATAGCATCGGAAACTTGTAACATAAAGTGTCCCCGAAAACTCCTTGGGCATATGACTTAGGAAGATCGCTCAGACCATCTGTCTTGAAGAGCTGAATGCAAATTCATTTTCATTTTTATAACAAATTTTTTTTTTCGAAAAAGATAACTTAAACTTCAATTAGCTATTTTAAAGTTTTCAGAATTTTAAAATTTGGGGCTTTAATAAAATTATAGTTAAATAATAACTTTTTAAGAAAAATACATATTCAGATTTACTTGTTAGGTAAACGGTATCTATGAAGGGGCATCAAAAAAAAAAAATATGTTCATATTAAAATAAAATTCAAATGAATGCTATGAGGATGTGAACTATGGCTTGAAGATTTAAAATCTAAAATACTTTTACTAAACTATATATACCCATAGAAATTTTTTTAAAAAACACTTATATGTACTCTTTATATATGTGAACAATATTAAAATCAATTTATAATGTTGAAAAATTTTTTACACAAATTAAAGTAAAACTATTTTTTGAATTCAGAATTTAAAAATACCGTGTGGCCTAGGGGGCAAGAATTCAATGCAAGGGGTTTTAAGGAGTTCGTATGAGTTCGAATCCTTGCGAACTGAATTATAATTTTTATTTGATAAATTTCAAAGAAACATTTTTAATTAATTAACAATATATTTGACAGTATTGTAATCTGACATTTAAAAATTCTAAATTTTGTTTGAAGATAAATTATAAAACAATTTTTCGAAGTCTTGGCCAAGATTACAGGACCAAAAATCTTTTAGTCACAAACCCAAGCCGTATACCACATCGATATGTTGAAATTTACTATCTTTATTGCTTATATAAAAAGCTTAAAAAGCAACTCAAATCTAAATAATATTCTTTAAAAAAAAGACATCAAAACCTGCCTAGAAATTCTTGTCAAATTAATTTTTTTTAATAATGAAAATTTGAGTATTTTTTAGGAAAAACAGAACTTTTCAAGGAGTCCTGGGGATACGGACTCAGGCTTAACGGTTTGCAGTCTAGAACACTTTCTCTAGCCTACTCAGTCTCACAACTTTACAATAGAGAAACATTTATATATTATTGTATGTGAAATAGAAAATCGGTTATAACTCCTACATTCCTAAATGGATTTCGCTGAATTTCAATACCAAAAATTTTCGAGGCTATATGCCACATATGTGTTGAAAGAGACATGTGTTTAATGGATTATGGGCCTCAAAAAATCTATTGCGACATATAAAGTTTTTTTTTTTAAATCATAACAATCACGAATATTTTTCAATTTGAGCCCCTGGATACATATTTAAAGACTTTTGTGTAAAATGACAAACTTATATACCTTTCATTTTATATGAAGGGTATAAAATAATCATTTGAAAATTTTATTTCTTTTGTTCATTCTGCTACTTATTTTATAAGGTATTTATTTTTTTCATCATGACGAATATTTATATTTGAAAATAGAAATCGCTCACATGGTTATTAACAAATGAAAAATAGTATAAAACGTTGAGATCATAGAATACAACTAGAAGTTCATGTGAGAGTTAAAAAAAAAATTACTCAATTTTTTCATGTTGCATGAATTAGGTTTTTGACAATTGAATAGGGTTTCTTTCTCTCGCACATATGTATATCTACTTATTAATCTATGGTTAAGATTTCATTCAGTTTCATTTATAATCTTAAATACGTCTGCATATCTTTTGCCTTAACTAAGTGCATATAAAACGTTGTATGAAGTTGTAAAATAAATCCGACTCATGAGAAAACTCTAGATTAAAGAATTTGATTATTTTACTTGTTATAATATATTTTTCCCAATGCAAATCCACTTCTTCACTTCTAATGTTTCCACTTTTAAGTATGTAACACCGATTTATATATTTTCGCCAATAATTGAAATTAAATTGAAAGCGTACAACATACAGCATGTGCAACAACTGAAGCCGCTCGACCTTCTCAAGCGACATCTCTTCGCTCTATGGGCTCTTGAAAAGTTCCAAGAAGATCCGACGTGTTCAGCGATGATGCCAATTTCTGGCTCAATGGGTATGAAAGCAAACAAAATTGTCGCATTTGGGACGAAGAGCAACCTGAAGAGATTCAAGAACTGCCACTTCATCCAGGAAAAACAACGGTTTGGTGTGGTTTGTGGGCCGGTGGAATCATCGGTCCATATTTCTTTAAAAGTACCGGTGCGAACGTAACCGTCAATGGCGACCGTTATCGTGCCATGGTAACCGACTATTTGATGCCTGTTACCAGTCGAAATGTTCGAACGAGTCATCGAAAATTGGACTCAACGGATGGACCATCTGCGACGTAGCAACCGTCATCATTTGATAGACATAATCTTCAAAAAATAAATGCCAAAGAATGTCCTTTCAAATGACAATAAACGTTCCCCATTAAATTTGAATTTTCTTTGTTTTTTCTTTAAAAAAGTAGGAAACCTCGAAATGGATCACGCGATACTTAGTGCTGATAAAGATCTAACAAATAGTTGTCATTGAAAGAATGTTACTTTTTAATTCTAATACACTAGTTTTGCAGTTCTTCTCTTAATGTGATGTCAACAATTAATTTTTTAAATACATGTAATTTTGCTACTTTATTCATAATAAATTTTTCTAATTTATCAAAACTTTAATGAAAAATTTTACATAAAATTTGAGTAATAAAAAGTTTCTAAATTTGAAATTTCTATTATGAATAAGGCCTTCTTTAACTTATTAAAAGTTAATAACGCTACATACTTTTGTGAGCTTTCTTATTTATTTTAAACAAAAAACTAATTTTTAAAGTTCTTGTAAATAATTATAAGTAATTTTCAAAAAAGGGTAAAATAAACACTTTGAGTTTGTAGGAAGTAAATTTTTGACATATATCAGATGAATAAAATATTGATATCTCATAGGGTTACAAAAAATTTGAACAAAAAGTTCTGATAACCAAAAAATAAATAAAAAAGTAAATTATAACAAAATATTATAAAATTGTTCGTGAATTTTAGAGTTTATTTTATAAAATTTATCAGCCTAACCACAAAAACTTAAAGTTCATAATGTTGACTATTATTTTCAATTTCTTACTATAAAATATTTTTCAAACCAGATTTTAAAATTTAGTTTTAAATAAAAAAAAGTTTTTTGTTTTCAAAGTTTATGAATATTTTGTTTTTATAATTTTTTGAAATTTCTTTTTGTTATTTCTATTCATTGAAAAATATGTTCAATTTTTTAAATGTGTGAATTTTAAAAAGCTATTTTTTTAATATTTCTATACCCCATTACATTTGCACTAAATCTGGTTTAAATAAGATTTCAAGCTAAATATACATAATTTTATTAGATTTTACATAGATTGTCCATACAAAACAAAATCTTGTTTCAAATTAGATTTTATCAAAAGCTCATAAAATTTAACTATATTTTGAAAATTATCGTTATTTAACACTGTTTTTCTTTCAGTGTGTTAGTAAAATACAACACTGTTAATCGGTTTTTTGACATTAATAAATATTTCTTTAAAAAAATTAACAAATCTTACAATATGCAGGTAGACCTCCTTCAAATACTACTCCTTTAAAGAATGAAGTAAGCTATTTTTACAAATATTGAATTAAAAATTTTTTAAATATTTAAATTGTTCGTAAGGTGTTACAAGAAAAAAAAAAACGAATTCCATTTATATCTGTAATTCACTCAGGATCATAATTACTATAATATTTGTGTAAACTGATAGAATTTATTTCAATTTAGTCTTAAACTATATTTATAAACAGGGCAAGTTTTTCAAGTTTCATGCTTAAAAAGTAAGCTTTTGCATATTTCCCAAGTATTTTATGAGAAATGCAATTTTTAAAATTTTTGCATATATTTGCATTTTTTGTGATTTTTTGTGGTTGGTTAACTCATCTGTATAAATTGTTTAGTAAATGTTTTTTTTTTTTCAAAGTCTATTTACTTACTTTTTAAATATATTTTTAGTTTTTTTAAGAACTGAAAACTATTTGAATTTGAAAGTTGGAAAAAAACATTATTATATTATAAAACACATGAATTAGTCTGCATAGTTCTATGAATATTATGAAATTTTTTGGAATTTTTTAAGTGCATATTTTAATTTTTTCATGCATGTTTACAAAACATTATATAATTATTTTTTAGACCAATTTTTTGTGTTTAGAAAAACCAGTGTATTCGACATTAAAAAAATGGACATTTTGAAAAAAAAAACCGAGTCGATTACCTTAGTATTTACTTCCCCTTCTTTTGCTGGGTGGTACATAAAATTAATTCAAATTGGACGCATAATATCAAATATGGTATTACTTTTTTCTTTTTTTAATTGTCTAATATTTTAAAAAATATTTGAGAAAAAGTAAACTATATTTTACGAAGAAATAAAAAATATGTAGAAGAATTACAACAAATTAATTAGAAGTTGATACTTTAAATGTTATCATCCTAACCACAAAAGAAATTTAAAATTTTATTTTTGTTAGAATCAATTTTATTACAAAATAGAAGTTTTAGTTTTCCTTACCTTAAGAAATATTTAAAAAATTTAAAAATATATCTCAATGAATAGAAATAACAAAAAGAATTTTCAAAAAATTATAAAAACAAAATATTCATAAGCTTTCAAAAGCTTCAGAAAGCTTTTTTTACTTAAAAAAATTAAAATTTAGTTTGGAAAATGTTTTATTGTAAGATGTTGAAAATAATAGTCGTCTTTATGGATTTAAAATCGAATTTTTAGCTTTTGTGGTTAGGATTTTTAGCTTTTGTGTGTTTTATTTATTTATTTATTTACATTTAAAAGTATTTCAAAATTCGGTGGGGGAAGGGGTAATTTAAGTCGGCCTTCCTACACCAATGATAATATGTTTTGCAAATTCGCAAAGATGATTTCTACTACTCTTCTCTTACTTCCAGAATTTGACCATTATGTATTAAATATTTAATCAATGTATAGTTCCAAAAAGATTGGTGTTGACCAATATAATTTAAATATTTTGCAAAAGTAAATTGTATGCATTTGCTATTTCAAAGTAACAGCTGATTTAATGCAGATGGTCATTAGAGGAAACATTAAATCGTTAAAGAAAAAACAAAATATTTGTTGTTAAGGGGAAGTAGTGTTTTGCTGCTACACGACAATATGTTATGAGGCAAGCATGTTGTTGCTGTTGATGATAATAATGTTGTACGAGTATTTAACTCTAGTTGCATGCTGCCCACATTTAAGCAAAAAAAAAAAAAAAAAAAAAAAAAACAAAAAACATGCACATTGCACTTGAACTAAAATACAAAACACTGCTATTTATAACAAACTTAGAGTAAAATGGAGAGTCAGTCAGAAGGACGGACGGTCCCATTAACGTATTGGCCAACACTAAACAGACTAAGCGGTTTGTCTGTTTGTTATTCTATGCTCAAAAGTTGTTTACTTTATTCAGTTTTTTTTTTGCATCAAATTTAGTTGTTTGCACTGAGTTGAGTTTGGTTTCAAGCATTCTAGCTTGATGAATTCTAATTACTTATTTGGTCGGAGGAGTGCGTGTTACTACAAATTTATCAGTTGCATGTTTCCTTTTTTTTTTCTATGGCGTGTCTATGACGTTTTGCAAACAAATACATATGTAAGTTCATATACACATGTGTTTAAAGTTGTCTTTAGTGTTTATCTTACCCGTTTACCTCTTTCATTACCAGTCACCTTATTTTCAACGTCAAGTTGAACTTTAATCAATTTTAAGTCTTGTTCAACCATTTTACTTCAAGGAAGGCAGGTGGGAGGGTCAAGTTGTTTAATTTAATAATTTGTCATTAATTTTGTTGTCGTTTGTACTTTTAACGATATTAATTTATATATATTTTTTCTTAACAACAAAAACAAAAACTTTATTTTGTTTTTGTTGAGGTTGGCATTTTTTTTTCTTTTGTGTTTTTAGTTTGAGTTTGAATTGGCTGAAAACGCTTAAAAGCTAAAAAAATTAAGCTGACGTTGACGCCTTATTAACTTGACCATGAAAATGTTTTCATTGTTGTTGTTATTTTAACGTACGAAGATAAATTTTGTTGTTTTGTTGTAGTCACTGTAATTGTCATTAGCAACACGCGAGTTTTCCCACATTTTTATTTTATTTTTATTTATTTTTTATTTCTTGTTTTTTATGTTTTCTTTCTATACTTTTTGTTTTTATTCAACTTGATTTTGTTATCGGCGAGCATTTATCTGATATATTCGTATATTTTGTTATAGTTTTTTTTTTTTTATTAGATTTTGTCGTTGGAGTTAAAAGTTTATCGTATTTAGTAGTTTAGTTCAAAACTACTTAGTTTGTCTATATATATGGGTACTTCTTAAAACTTCTTCAATATGTCTAAAATACAAAATAAAAGTCATTCGATAATGTTCATGACACTAAAGATAATCGCGATCGTAGTTATTTTTTAACATTTCATTATAAAAATTTTAATCAACAAAGTGTGCATATATTTTCTCGTGTTTTACTTTTATACAATTTTTTTGATATATTTTAAATAATTGACAATCAAAAACTTTATAAAATTATATTAATGAACAAGAAATGACAGCTTATGTTATGGTAAATAAAAATCAAAAATTTAAAAAATTGTACAAATTCCATTTTAAGTCCAATATCAAAAATAAATGCACATATGTAACCTACAAAAAGGTATACAAAGTACAAATTAATTGATGATCGATACGTTTTATAATAGTGAACATGATCGGACCATAATTTTGATTTAACCTAACTTTGAAATATCGAGTAAAAAAATGCACATAGATTTTTGATATTTTTTTGATTAATTATTAACTATAATTATATAACTATAAAATAAATTTTTCAATGAAAAAATACACACCCAAAAATGATAAAAGTTGCATTAAGTTCAGTACGTAACTAATTTTGAGTGCCAGTTGATTCAGATATAAGCTTTAATAACATCTACAGATTGGTATACATATTCACCGATTTCATTTTGCGCCTTGGGTACAACGATTTATCTTAGGTCACGAATAATTTTTATGAATTTTTTTTTTTTTTTTTTTTTTTGAAACCTATTTTTCGCTTAACTAAAACAGGATAGATGTACCTATTATAAATATAATTTTACATAAAATGTGAAATAATGCTAATACGAAGTACGCAAAATTTTAGATCGTGGTACTTCAGCTTCACTGAAATTATGCTGTGAATGTGCTCCGCGAAAACGGCACCTGTTAGAGCAATTACCCAAGTTTGGTAACTACCTATAGCGCTGTTATTGGGGGCACATTAACGAGATCTATCTCATAGGATTCACAATTACAAGTGCAACGAACGTCCATTTCTAATCGAAAAACATGTAAAAAAATAATATTTTGTAAATATTTCAAATATTTCACCACTTGTCTAGAAAATAATTTAACATTTGTCAACGACGCACAACACAAGAATTGTGTATATGAATTGGACACATATCCACACAAAAGCCACTATTACAGGAATCAAAAGAAAAAAATTGTTATTTTAAAACACTTCTTTTTTTGGATCCTTTAAATTTGAGTGCTTATCGGTACTACATGGAATCATTTCGAGTCTTAAACTTTTTGTTATTTTACTCTGCCAAGTGTTTTTCAAAAGCTAACTTAAAAATCTAAATTAAACAAATATTTGAGGTTTAAGGTCAGTTTCTTAAAAGTAAACGTAAAAAGAGAATTCTCCATATATAGTTAAAATACCTATATATGAAACATGTATATGAGTATTCCAAAAAAAAAAAAAAATGTTATAAAGAAAATATTTCGAGGGAAAAAATATGATACCGACGGCCAACAAACAAACTTTGATTGTTTTGTGGTACAATTGTGAAAAAGTTTTATATATTGTTTAGATTTATTTGTTTATTTATAACATTTGTTAAGTTTATTTATTAAACAAAAATTCTACTTAAACTGATGTTATTCATTTCTTTTGTTATTTGAATTCCCTTTTTTTCTTTGTAGATTAGGCTTCATTGAAAATATTTAAATATTTAATAAGATTTCGTCGGCAAAGTTAGGAAACTTTTTTTTAGTTTTGATTTTTAAAAAATGTTAAATTTATACTAAAACAATTTTTGGTCAGTATTGAGAACAAAATGGGACATTATATAATTAATTACTATGTAATTGTTAAAAATTATATAATTTTTTCGCTAAATAACGCAGGTAAGCACTACTTCTACAGCTCGGGATTTAATAGTCAATTTGCCTATTTAAGCCTATATATAAATCACTTTTTATACTCACCATCAAAAAATTATGGGAATTTGTAATTCCGTGTGTAACAAGTCGAAATAATCATCTAAGACTACATGAAAATCTAAGAAGATCTAACGATGTCTGGACGAAATTTGGCTCAAATATTTATCTTTTGTGTATAAGGTTTATTTGCTATTGAAAATGAGCAAAAGCGGGACATAAACAAAAAGAAGTTCTAGACCAAATACCAGGAAAACAGAGTGAGAAAAAAAAACATATACATCAACGAAATTTTGCACAAATAGTTCAAGGAGCAGTTTTAACTCGAAAACCAAAAATGGGAGTGGTCCACCCAGTTTACCGCCCACCTTACTTATAATGTTTATTAAAATATTACAATTCGAATTCTCTACATCATGTGTCTACATCATTTTTTACATCGCTCATAGTTTCGGAAATATATATATAAAAAAAAAAAATAATAAAATTTAAATATTTAGTTATAACTTACAGAGAATTGGACTTATATTTTTTTTTTTTTTTTTTTTTTTTGGTATTTTAATAATCTACATCAGACAAATCGTTCTTGAGATTTGCTACATAATATGATGTAACCAGATCAATTACACACATATCTAACAGTTTAGTTTGAAAATAAGGGTCAATTTAAGAAAAAAGTAATTTATAGGCTTAGAACTCCATAATCATGTATATCCAAATTAGCTGAGAAATCCCGCAACACAGA
Source organism: Protocalliphora azurea (assembly GCA_932274085.1). NCBI lineage: Eukaryota > Metazoa > Arthropoda > Insecta > Diptera > Calliphoridae > Protocalliphora > Protocalliphora azurea. The sequence goes on from OW026519.1 coordinate 4,106,763, forward strand.
TTTTTTTATTTTTCATTTTGTCTACCTGTGTAATTAACATTTTGTATAACTTATATGTCATTATCAGGTATTTTTTTTTATTTTTTTATTTTATTAGTTTACCATATTGCTTATAAACTTTTTCAATTTATTTGAAAGGATTTTATCTTCTCACATTCACGTACATTAGTTATGTAAATGATAAATACGTTATTTTATTTGTTTTGTTTTTTAATAAACAAATAAATAAATTTTAATAATCGTATAATACGTGACCTGAGGGGGAATTTACAAACAATTAATATAAGATAAACTTGACCTTTAATTTTCTAATAGAAATAAAAAGATATATAAAGAGCAGAGAACCCTAAAGATTTAACGATATAATTACAATTTTTATTATTCTAATCTAACAAATTTTACACTCATATGTATATATGTAAATACTAGGGTGTTCGACTCGGTTTTCCAACCGTTTTAAAATCGGTTTTTGGGTTTAAGTACTGTCGTTTTTTTTCAAAATGTTAATTTTTCGAACACAAAAAACCGGTTTTAAGAAAAATTTGTTAACTGATTAATGTTCATAAATTTAATTTCTTGTTATGTTGTATAAATATAATTTAAAGTTAAATTGAAAATAATTCTATAAGAAAGTATTTCTATAAATAAAATTCTTACAAGCAATTTAAATATTTTAGGATTTTTATTAATTCAATATTTCATTACCGAAAGTGCAAAACAACGTAATATCACTTTTCATTACTTTACAGGGGGAACAAAAACTTTCTCAAATCAAAATTAATTATGCTGTAAAAATATTTTTGGAGTTTCTAAATTCTTAAATATCGCCCAATATATTGGAGAAACATATTTTTATTTGTGTGAAATATTTTTCAAGTTATGTATGTAGGGACGTTTTTTGGATGTGCATTTTCTGAAACAAAAAAAAAAAAAAAATAAAAAAAAAATCAATGCAAATTTTAGCAAAAATTTTAATTAACAAGATTTTTATGTTTTCTTGGTAGTAAATTAAATAGTAATGAAGTCTAACTATTTTCATTTATATGGTTATAATTTTAATTGTATCATTATTATCTGTAAAAAAAGAAATTTATTTTACTAAACAAATAAATTTGTAACAAGATGAGAATGATGGTTCCTTTTCATAACTTTTTTCATATAATTGGTAATTTATAAATCTAAGTTCATTTAAAAAAATCAAATATTTTATTTAAATTTGTTTAAAAAATGTGATGTTACGTTCTTTCGACTTGTAAAATTGTGCACTTTTTGAAACGTTGTCTTGAATTTCGTTAATAAATATAATCGTTAATTTTGGAAATATAATTCTGAATATCTGTGATCACATGTATTTTGGAAAAGTAAAGTATATTCGAGTTTAAAAATTTTGATGTTACGTTGTTTTGCATTTTTGGTGACGATTTGTAATAATATCATTTTTTTTTTTTTTTTATCATTTTTAAAGGAAGAGTATTTATTTATATTTAAAAACCGGTTAACCGGTTTTTTGGTATTTCAAAAACAGCAAGCAGTTTTTTCAAAATGTCGATTAATCGATCACACTAGTAAATACGTAGAATAAAAAATATTTACACTACTGTATTTGTGTATTCAAAACATGCTGTAGATATTACACACTAAGATAAGACTAAGATAAAATATTATCTATCTATCTAATTCTTACCTTTTGAAAACTCATAATGTCGCAATGTTTAATTTAATGAACCCATACATAAATTTTTATAAGAGCAATTAATTTTAGAAGCTTGTAAATTTATTCGGGCTCAAATTCATTGAATAATTGTAGAAAATAAAATTTTTTCTAAAATTTTATTGGACACTCAGCAGGATGAAATGCATTTTCTAGTCAGCCACGACCGTCATCAGCATTCTTCAGCGTCCCACCGTAATGTTCTCTGTAAATATCATCTATTTAACTCAACTTTTCGGAAAATGGTATCTGTGACTTCTATTTCCTTACATGTTATTAAGTATGAGCGTATGGTTTACAATAAAGCTTTTTAAAATTATTTTGTATTTTCCTTGTTCAATTATTATTTTTTGTAAGCTACCAGTTAGGTAGCAAATTATGCAATCAGTGTTGCCAGTTTAGCCCTTTTTTGGATAAATCTAGCTTCTTTATTTTTCTTTTAGCCTAAAATTTTTCGTTGTAGCTTCTAGCTTTTTTTCATTCTTAAAATTACCTAAAAAAGTTAGAATTTTAGTATTTCAACAACGTAGAAAGTAATTTAATATTTGCTATACTAATTTAATTTGTACAGAACCATTCATTTAAACATTTTTGTGTATTTATTCGCACAAAAAATTTTGATTATATATAACAAAAATTTTCGTCTACGGTGCACTATGTATTTTTTTTTTTTTTGGGATGTAAGATATCAAAATTAAGTGAAAAATATAATAGTCAATGTTTGGCTAATTTGAATTGTAATAATGATCTTAATGTAAAACATGATGAAATTTCTAAATCTGTTGTTGTATTTATAGTATCTCTTTTAGTGAAAAAGATATTTGGTTTTAAAGTCGGCTAAATTTAGTCTGAAAAAATTATTTTTGTTAGGAAAATTTTTAATATTTTGGTACGCTTTATTTTAGAACGGTTAGACACATTTAATTTTTTATTTTTTAATTTAATCTAGTCAATGTAAATTCTGTTTTCAATTTCTAGTAACTTCAACATGTTAATTTTTTGCTTTCAAAAAGACCTTTATTTTACCCTATCTTTTATCTTTACCCAGACTTTTAACTATATTGCACTAACCAGCAAAACTTTCTACTTATAGGGTAAATATCTTGATTTGTTTCATATATAATTTAGCTGTAAGAAAGTGCTGGACTGGATGTAGGAATGCTTTTAATAAAAAAATTTTATTGTTCTGTACTTTATAAAACAAAATAAGAATATAAATTTATTAAGGGAAAAGAAAAGGAACCTCTTAACACAACATAAAAATGAACATAAAATCGAAATTTATAATTAAACCTTTCAATAGTTATTCAATTTTGATCACTCACACCCAAAAAAGTACATATAGTGCTTCATTTTCAAATTCAAAAATAACTTAACAAATTATATTATTATAATTATTTTTTAGTCATAGAAATATTTATGAGTAAAATTGAAAAAAAAAGAAATCTTTTAAAAGCGAAATATCACCTAAAAATTTGGAAATGCTTAATCAAAAAGGAATTATACTTCAAACTTGTTCATTTCAAAATACTGGGTCATTTTTCATATGGAATATAACCCAAATTTCTATGGGAATTTTTTGAAAGATTTTTTATAGTATCATTTTGCTGGCAGCCGTTCAGTGTTGTATTTACAAACAAATTACAATATCTTTAAAAAAATATCAAAAACTAAAGAGAATGGAAAAAATTAAAAAAAAAGCATTTTTCGTTTTTTTTTTTTGCTTTATTTTTAAGTGCATTTAGTCTTTTTTGACCTTTTTTAAAGTGCAATTTAGCATCTTTTGTTCTCAACTTCTGGCAACACTGGAAGCAATGTATAATTGTTATTGTTTTATCCACCTATGAAATGTCTATAAATCTTATTTATATGTAGGTTCGACACTGTTTACAACAATATCATTTTGTTGTAACATGTGTCAACAATTAAAATATAGTTCTAGCGGTATAAATGTCACAACGTGTTTCACTTTCATTCAATTATATTTATCGATGTTATAAATAAATAAAATAACAAACTAACTAATAATAATTATAGATAAATAGACTAAATGTTGTTGTTACAATTTTTGTTTTTGTTTTTTTTTCTACATTTATTTAGAGACAAAATATTGAATAAAATCAAATAAAAAATTGAAACTAAAATAATGTTTCAAAATGAAACAAATGACTCTGAAAATAAAATAAAATAAAATAAAATAAAATAAATATTAGATATTAGGTTCTACATACGAGTAAATATGACTAGAAAACAAAATATGTGAAAAATCAAATACAGATTGAACTACTTATATACAGACCAAAATATACGAAAATCGATGTAAAAATTATATAAAATAAATGGTTAAATAATATCCATCAATTACAACCCTTAAGTTCTGGCGATTGTCAATAAACTACAGATTTTATAGGCATTTTCGATAAAAACTGTTTACAAAAAAAAAAAATATATTTTAATATTAAATTAATTGAATTAAAAAAAGAGCAGGTGAAAAATTGGTTTCCAGTTGTCTTTACGAAGTGTCAAAAGGTGTGATCAAAATAATATAAACAGTGTTGCCAGTTTAGCCTTATTGACGCTAAATCTAGCCCTTTCATTTTGTCTCAAAATGGTTGTTTCAGCTTCTAGCTTTTTTCTAGCTTTTCCTTAATTTCCTTAAATAGGAAATTGTTTCAACAACGAAAAAAAAAAATAATAATGTCTTATTTGCTCTTAATAATTTTATTTTTACAGAATCATCCATTTAACAATTTTTGCGTATTTATTAGCACGATTTTTTAAAATTTAAAAATCTTGACTGCGGCGCTTTATTCTCTAAATAAAAAGCATCTCTTTGGACGATTTCCCTATGTATTATTGCTAAATTTATTTCAATATCTTTAAATGATATCGAAATCTAATGAGGCATTAGTTACCTTAGCTCTATAATATGTGAGATAATGCCGGCAGAAGGGAGTAACCACTTTGTTTATATTATGTTAAATCTTAAATAAGGGGTACATGTATTCTAAAAAATCCTATAAGATATCATTATTTTCAATCAGTCACAGAGTCACAGCGGAAAAATGTCCTTTTATTTAAGAAATTCGCACTTTTTTAGCACAATTTTTATAAAAATGTTTTCTAAAATGTAAATAATCATTAAAAGGAAACAACTTTTTTTAGTAAATTCCAAAACACACATGCTCACACACAAACTTTTTGACAGTTCACCTTATAAGATAGTTGTGTAGCAGTGTCATAATATTTCTTCAAATATTAATATTTGAATCTATAAGTGACACTCTTTGACAGAAAAAACTTACATATTTTGTTACGTGTAAATGGGCTGTTAAAAATTATTACCATTACCATCAGAACTGTAGGGACTTAGGAATAGATAAATACAATTATATGTCATTAATTCTAATTTAGTCATTATAAATATTTGTGTAATGCAATACTACGAAAAGTATTCTATGTATTTATTATATTCTATTTTAACCTGAGTTCTAGGGAATTGAATTGAGTTTGTGTGTTTTGAACATCACGGATATTTTTTTTTTTTTTTTTGTATTTAACAAATTTTTATGGTATTAAATGTAATTATTTATAACTAACAAATTTTCACTCACAAAAAATCTAAAAAGAAAAGTATTAAATGTGATTACTATATAGGTAGTTTTTAAATTGTCGGTCAATTAAGATGTTTTGCACAAATTAGTAAGATTTATATCAGTTCAGTTGTTAATGATATCAAAAGTTTACTGGTGAAAAAAAATACACTTGAATACAAATTTATGAAAAAATATAAAACCGTGAAAAAAATGACTGGAAATTCTATGACGACAATTAAATATAATATTATCTGGCCTTAAAATTCCATTTAATTAATTCTTAAACTTAAATTATTATAGAATTTATATTAAATCACTTAAATATTTTAACCTAATTAAATAAGGCTTTTTCACTTTAACTTATTATCTTAAATTAAAAAATTTTTTTAATTTAAATTTGTTTACAATCCTTATTAACCTGTTCTTAATACTATAAATTGTTTTTAATTAAACAACAACAACTGGCCATTTTAAAATAAACAAAATTCACAAATTCCAATAATGTAAATGATAAATAAACAATAAAATATGATTTCAAATAAATCCTCATTAAATCAACTAATACAAAGAAACATAATGACAAATACATGTATACAGGTATTATATACAAAAAGGACATATTGACACTGACAAACACCTATATTGGATATAATACGAGTATTTTTGACAGTTGTGTGAATATTTTAGTAAACAAAATTTTGTGGAATTGAAAGTTTAATGGTTTAGTTACTCGTAAGTTTCAAAGGGACTATAACAAAATATGAAAATAAAGCAGTGGCGCACAATCGTTTCAATGGCATGAAAAATGACGCCTAATTTAGGAATTACGTTATATTTTGTTTTATAAATTTTTACACAAAAAAGTAGAAAAAATAAATTTTGCAATTTAATTTAATTTTTTTTTTTCTTAAGCCAGGTTCCGTCCGTAACAACCAAATTTTGCATAAATTTACGTTTATACTTATTTAGTCATTCAGACACAGGAGGAATTTCTAATAACTTTACCATTATTTAACCGATTTTCATAAATTTTCTGTTTACTGATGGACAATTATATGTTGATAAAGATTTTGCTTTTGTATAATAAAGTGTAAGAATTTACATTTAATAAAGAGATTTTTGAAGAAACTGTAAAAGAGAAAAAATTTCCCCATATAAAAGCATTTTCAAATTTCAGATCCGATTCTGTTTGTAATATATATCTCTAATAATCAAAATTTCACATTTCATTCGTTAAGTTATACAATGTTTTTGCTAAATAATATTCTTCAGAAGTCATGAATTTTTAGAACTAAGTTGTAATATCTAAAAAGGGTGCAACAATACGCAGCTTTTTATTTATTTTTTTGATATACATATCTAAACCCAATACCCCAAATTTGGACTTATTTCAAAACAAAAAAATTAAAAATATTTGCATCAATATCTAGATACAAACCTGGTTTAGATAACGAAATATCTAAGTTTGACATTTCTATCATAAAGATTTAATTTTAGGAAGGTTCAAATAAATGCACGGGTAGTCGATTTCAACAAAATTTATATTTTTTTCACTGTACACGAACACGTTGATAATTGATTTCAACTTCAACGTTACTATACTTCAATTAATCGCCAATTTTGAGCCATTTGAAACCATAGTATGATGGTAAAATTTTAGATTCTCTAGCTGTGTTTCGGAAAAATGAGACTATTGCTCAAGATTTTTTCTCTAGAAAGACAGCTTCGCCGTCTCAATTTATTTAGGCTTCGAATTTAGAATGAACAACTAAATAGAATCCAATTTATTTATATCCAATAATATATGTTTGCTGGGTATGCATTATGCATACGTATTTATTTATACTCGCATTAAATAGTTATATAAATAGACATATTAAAGGAATATACAGACGTTTGGATGAACGGAAGGACATTTGTAAATATAAAACACTTGTCGATGTTTCATGTTACAAATAAAATACGAAATTTTAGCCACAAAATTGTGTTAATTGTTGGAATTGTTCAATGAAATGGATACACATTTATATACAATAGTTATAGACTCTATTGCTACTTATACGAGTACATACACACAAATCGTATTTATTGCAAATTTAAACAGTTGCAAATATTAAACTATTGGCTGAGTGAGAAAGTAATTTCAAAAAAAAAAAAAAAAATTAAAATATTAATTTTTTTATTGTCTTCAGTTATGATTTCGTTAGGAAAATATTTGATACCATGAAATTTCATGCTAAAAATTTTAGTTCATTAAATACAGAGTTATTAAAAAAATGTATACAAAATTTTTTTTTCATAATGTTTAATTTTCATTTAAGACAAATATTTTATTTCAAGAAAATTTTCTACTTATTTAGAGAGTCTCGATTAAAAACTCTCAATTATTTCTTTAAAATTTATAAGAACATGTAGGAAAAAGTAGAAGGACTTATGTACTTTTGTAAGACAATAAGAAGATTTTTCATGATCTAATAATGCTAGAACGTATGTCCTTCCAAAATTTCAAATTCCCATCTACTCTTCTCAAAATAATGCCTAAAAAAAAATATTTTTTTGAAATGTCTCTAAATATCACTTCTAAGCACTATGCAATATATATTTCAAATTGAGAGAACTTAATATATGAATATCAAGGAAGAAGACTAAAGCCGTCATATTAATTTACAGATTTTAATACATGTATAAGGACTGCGAACGAAAAATTTAGAGAGTACATTATATTTAAGTTTTAATTTAAAAAAAAATTAACTTTTTATTAGGTTTTAATAAAATATTAAACTTTTTCTGTTACTTTTTTTTTTGGAATGGGTCCAACTCTATTATAGTTTTTAGTCAGATTTAAGTATTATTTAAATATTTTGTGCTATGACCCAATGCATTTAAAATTGACAAAGTTCTGTATAGTTTAGTGGATATTTTGTCCTCTTTTGGCACATAGTAGCACCCTTTGTTTGATACCACACAGTTACCTTTTTATTGTAATAATGAGAAGAGAGATCAGACCATTAAAATTAGAATTCGTTGTGTATAACGAATTCTAATGGAATGTATATTTAAATGTATAATTTAAAGTATTACACATTTCATCCAGAGATTTAGAGATTTTCTCTTAAAATTCATATTATTTTTTCTACTATCCTACAGTCTGTAAACTTTCTCTTTCTTAGGTTATTAAATTCCTTTCAATGATCATTAACTCTTTGTATTTTTTATGACTAAAAAACTAAATTTATTAACACGCCTGCGTTCTTAGTAATTATTTTATATGGTCGACATGTGTTTTGATTATAAATTTAAATTATGAGTTTGCATGAATTTTATTAAAATTTCATTTTAAGAAAAACTAATTATGCTATTACAAAAAAATTTAGAACATAGTTACTGAGAGTAATAACAACTTATACATATTTGTTAACTAATATTTTTTAAGTATAATAAAAGTTATAAGTCTTAAAGTATGCAAAAACTTTTTCATGCACAGTCCTTAAATCATAATTATTTACGAATTCAACCAATTATAACCCCATCCAGTTCATTTATATATTCATACAAATCAATTGTGGATGTAATGATTAGTCATTTGTTTATGTTAATGTATATATAAATGTATGAATCCCTGCCAGCAATTAGGTGATATTTTTATACACTATCAGAAAAATGACTCTTTCTAGTATTCTTAAGATATTATTTTCCTGTTAGTAAACAATTTTACAAAAACAAATAACATTAATTTCGATTATTGCTCAACTTATTCTACAGTTCTTACTTTATTTATTTTACATCTTATTAAACTTTAAAGTAGCGTAATTTCTGTTCTGTGAGAGATATTGACTTAAATGTTTATCTACATAATGAAGAATTATTTTAGCTATGTAACGTAATTTATTTGAGAAAAGAACATGATTTTTGGAGAAACTATAAAATTTATATCTGTAATAAAATCTTTGTTAGTTAGGATATCTTAACGAAATTTTCGTGGATTGTTTAAAATGAGAAATTGTAAAAAACTTTAAGATTTTTGTGGAACGAATCCAACATTTCACAAAACAAACAAAAAAAAAAAAAAAAGACGGAAAATCCCAAAGATAGGATATTTCTCATTTTCGCCTATAAATTCACATTTTTTTGGAGATTATGATTCAAAACCCTTAAAAACATATTATGGATTCCTATATATCAAGAAGGCCTATAACATATGCTATGTCATTTCTCGAGTGATTTTTCCTTTTATTATTTCCTAAATATGAAAATTTTAGGTACAGGTTTGTTGTGGTATGGTTTGTTTTGCTAAATTTCCTATATCACCCATACCCCTGTGGATTCGGGCCTGAATTCAATACTTATTTTTTTTATCGGCAATTTGGTGTAATTTTATATTTAAAAATTCTTCTCTTAAATTGAATATTTAAAGTCAGATGTTCCTAAGCACAACTAAAACCGATTTTGAATAATCGTAAATGACTCTAATTCGTCATCAAAAAAGTTACAAAACTGCGATACAGTTTTGCCCTAACCGTGACTCTTCTTCGATAAGAAAATAACTTCTTTTTCTTTTACTATTTTAAAATAAATATGGATACTATTTAGTCAAAGTTTGGATAGTAATGTTGATAGTATTAAGTTAGAATTTCGACAGAAATAGTGACTTCTTCTGTTCCTCAAAATGACTCCAATTTGGCACATAAAAAGAGGCACTTAATAGTGTCATTAAAAAAGTATCCTTCCCGCATGGTGACTCTTCTTGGATAAGAAAATGATATCATATTCGACTGTTAAAAACAACTTGAGGTTAATCTTTAGTGCAAATTTGGATAGAAAATGTTGGCAGGGTAATGAATGGTATAAAAACAACATACAATTAAGGTATAAACAAACTAATGCAAATTTAATTATATGTTAAGAGAGAAAATTCTAACAATATTTCACATACATTAACACAAACATATGTGAATGTAGTTGTGTATACAAAATTATATACATTTAACTTACATCTTAGTATACCTGTATGTATCTATATATAAATTATTTACACACAAGCGTGCTATATATTATTGTATGTATATGTATAAATGCTATATTTGATTGTTTAAGTGCATAAACCTATTTATCGATTTCCTGTTTATAATGCATACAATTTTATAGTGAACCTTAATGACACGATACTAATTAATCAAAATGTCAAAATATATTCATGCAAATAGCTACGTTATTCTTTACATATTTCCAACAAATGAGTATGTATGCATGTATGTATATATGAATGTATGTATATGTATGTATGTATGAATGTATGTATGTATATGTATGTATGTATGTATGTAAGTATGTATGTATATGTATGTATGTATGTGTATTCAATTTTTTACATTCCCTACAAATATTTAGAAGATTTCTTCCTGGCAGAAATTTGCGCAATATCTTCTTTTTATTATTTGGACGAAAATCATCAAAGCACTATTTTTATAACATTGTATTTTTTATCAGTTTAAAGAAAATTTATCAATAAATAACACAATATATATATATATATATATATATATATATATATATATATATATATGTATATATTTTTTTTTTTATTTTTATCTTCAAAATATCGCTTTTTCAATGAAGTGATTATCACCTCCACAATAAAATAACTATATATCCCACTGAGATCATCTGGAAGAGATTAATGTAATACTTTTATTTTTTCAATTGTCGAAAAGTTTTTCAAAAATTAAAAATATCGAAGAAATTTCTTTGTTTTTAGTAAAAATGTGAATATTTCATGTGCTTGTTTTAGCTTTCGCACCTTATGATGTTAAGATTTAAGTGCATGCTTGCTTTACAAGATGTAAAAGTTTTCTATATTATATTATTTCAATATTTATTTACTGATAATTTTTCTATGTATTTATTACGTCTTCCATAAGATTATCTGGAGGTATCCTTTTTTTTTCACATAGATGATTATCTAGCAATATTGTCTATTTTTCTTATTGCTTAGATGTATCATCTGTGACACAATATCTCTCACGATGGGGAAACTTCAGCAATACGAATATGATTAGTGCGGCAATAAAATTTTTCTTCTAAGAAACGCGAATTCGAATCACTTTTGTATTATTTTGCTTGTAGGGATTATAACAATTGTATGAAAACTATTTTTAAAATGTCCACATTTTACGTGGCAAAACTCTCCAAAATTATTCCACTCTCTTTAGTATACGCTAAAACGTTAAAAATCGTAATTTCAATTACAATAAAAATGCATCATCTATGGAAAATTCTTATTGAAAATTTGGATTAAATTTTATTATACAAACACAATTAAATATTGCTTTTCTGTGGCTTTTGTTGTGGCTACCACTTGTATACACAGTTTTGTTTATCAACCTCCCACAAACAATAAAAATTTATTTATGTCAATTATTTTATTGAGTAAAATATTAAGTAGATTTTTATATACTCGAACATATGAAAAGGAAATAACTATACTCGTAATTGTGTATTGTTTTTCAGGTTTCTTGAATTGTAATCCTGTATTTTGTGACTTAATTTTCTGCTGCTTTTTATGATAAATATCAAATGTTGTGTATACAAAATACCAATAAACAATTATTTCATTTATACCAACCATCACATACAGAGAATATATTTAAATAAATATGAGTTTTTATTTTGATTATTAAAATAAAATAAACAAATATATTGTTTATTTTTTAATTTTTTTTTTTTTTTTGTTATTCTTTTGAATACATACGGTGTCACATTTATCCAAATTAGAACGACAAAAGTACGGAAACAAAAGCTTAATAACTGAAATAATTTTTTTTTTCGCATTTAAGATTAGACATATTATATATTATGAAAAAACACTTACAATATTGGAATTATGGATTTTCAAAGTTGCTACTTTTAAAAATGTTTTATTTATTTAAAAGTTTTGTGACGCTGCATTTATCTCATTAAATCTGCTGATTGTTTTTTGTATGTATTAAAAAATTTATCCAAAAAACAATAGGAAAAAATTTAATATTGAAACAATTTTTTTACTAAAAGAAATCCTAATATTAAAATATATATATATTTTTTTTTTTGAAATTCTGTTTTTAATGGACTAGAACTAAAAAGTTCCAACGAGTTTCAATTTCAAAATACGACTGCTATATAAAAGAAAATCTATAAAACTATATTTAAGAATATTGACTGCGACTTTTGCCGATCTCTTAAAATATTACAAGAAATTTGCGGTAACTTATATTAGCAATTTGTTAAGAATTATTTCAAAATTTTATTTCCTAAAAGTTTGTAAGTACTGTACTGTGAAAATTATTATTAAAAAATTATAATTTTCCTTTTTGACTTTTACTTATTAATTTAATATGTGCTTTTAGTCTATTTTTATAGAAAATTTTATTTATGCAATTACAAAAAACGAACCCATATGAAAATAAATATTATTTATGTATATGAAAATTATTATTTCCATTTTAATTTCAATTGAGTTGGTAAATTTAACTAAATTGAGTATTTTCCTGTTGGTCAAGTAAAATACACACAAATGCTCATACTGAAGTAAATGCTTACTTAAATGTACACAATCTAATGAAAACCACCGACATTTGTAGAAGAGGTTGATGATTGGTGGTCATTATGTTGACTTTATTTTTCAATGATTATATTGTATGTACCCAGCAAACACAAATATTTGATATTAAATTGAGAGTGATTTGAAATCAAATGTCAAACGTTTGAGAATTATTTGTAACTAACTTTAAAATAATAGCTTTCTCAACAAAACGGGGAATTAATTGTCAAATTGAGAAATGCTATTAATATCAAATCATTGTTAAATGTAATTCTCAAATTTGTTTCAAATGTAGATTGTGGCCACATATGGAACATATATAAAAGTAATTTGCATTTTTAATTTTTTGTGAAGACTTGTAATTTTGTTCTATCAATATACTTATTCATTAATTGGAAAATGTTTGATTAAATGACTTTATTTATTAATATATTTATTTTTATATAATATTTCAAATACTTATCTAAATATATTCTTTCAAATACCTTTAAGAATGTTTTGATAATAACATTTAATATCAAATTGAGAAAATACCATTTTTCAAATATTTGTTAACTTGTCCCTTTCGATTTATAAATAATTTGATAATAACACTTAATACCAAACTAAGAATATACTATTTTTCAAATATCTTTAGGTCTGAGAATGATTAAATAATAACATTTGATATCAATTTGAGAATGTAAAGTTTTTTCAAACGTTTTTTCTCAAATGATTCTTAATTTAAAATCAAACTTAAATTAAAACCTCTACCTACATTTGAAACAAGTTCGAGAAACACATTTAATATCAAACGTTAAAGTCATCATATTTCAAATGTTTGACATCGTGTTTGCTGGGTAGAAGAAAACATGTACATATGTATGTGTAAACACATACTTGTACCAAACGATAAAAATATTTAATTTGTGTTTTTGCATGAGAACCATTATTACACGAAAAGTGATTTTTATGTTCCAACCACAAAAACACATATAGAAAAAATATATGGATACTATTAAAAACTAAAACATATATTTACTTAAACATATATAAGTATGTATGTATGTATATTAATGTTAACTTATATAAATACATATACATTACAATATGGGTAGATATAATAAAAATATTTATTTGTTTGCAACAAATTATTTTATGTGTGCGTTTGTTTAACTAAATGTGTATACGTTAGTATATTTGTAAATTTTTTATTGTATGTAAAATACGTATATATGTATGTATAATATTGGGAATTATATTTAAGTGTATGCATTTCTAAATATACACGTCATTTATAACTTCACTGCCTTACATTCATTCAAACAAATTACCCTGATTTGTTTGTATTTGTTAGCTAAATTTGTATATGAAATACAAACAGTTTTTCTATATAAATATTCGTATATTTACACTTTTGTATTAATACAAACAAATATAAATTTATTTTTATAAACAATAAGGCGGTAAAGAAAAATTATATACAAATTTGTCTAAAAATATTTATAGAAAATGCGTGAATATATATAAAAAATATTAAATTCATAGCTAAATCAGTAGAAATCTTTTTGAAACAAGTTCTAACGCTATATTTTAAATTTTCTCCACAATAGAGAGCAATTCATTTTGAAGCTTCCCTGTATTCTGATTTATAATCAGGGCAACCAAAAATGTGCTTAGAAAAATGTGTGTGAAAATAAATATGCGAGTTAAATATGTTTTTGACATAACAACTTACGTAATGCAAATCTAATGGCGTAACGGGATATTTAAATATGGCATATTTAACTATTAAAATATATTTCCTAGACGGTTTTGAAGAATTTTAAAAAAATATTAAAATTAATGAATTTATAATTATCCCACGGCTTTAAAAATAAATTTTAAACTTTAAGAATATAAAGTCTGTTAAAAATCCTTTAAGAAATTTGCCCATTCTGGCCAAATGGTGGGTTTGCATAAATTCGTACTATATGGAGAATGGAGCCACTACTATCCTTGGATTTAACCAGAATTCCTATATAGTATTTGTGATTTTTTAAAGGATTTTCAAAATTATATTTTGCTCACTGAGGACAATTGCGGGTTGGGAAGCAAGCACTCCCGCTATACGAGGAATGAAGTTAAGAGTCACAAATATCCTTAGAAGTAACTAGGATTCCTAAATTGTGTTTATGATTAAAAAAAATCAAAATTTCATTTCATTCATGAGAAAATAATATGTCTTTCGAGAATGTTGCCCACGGTGGCTAAATGGAGAATAGAAACAAAGCACAATACTTTCATAGGATGCAAATAGGATCCCTTGCAATTCTGTAAGAATTATTTTTGAGAAAATGAGATCTTACATATGTCTATCAAGAGATTTGCCCACTGTAGCCAGATGGTGAGTTGGCATGCATTCCCACTATATACTGTCCTTCGATATAATTCTATTTAAAATAAAAAATATGTAAAAATATGCAATTAAAATTGATAACATAAACTAAAAAAATAAGGATTTTCTATGAAAAAAAAATCTGTAAGAAATTAATGTCAACATATTTTTATATTTTTTGTTCTCCTGTTAACTATACTATTTTCCTACTGAACCAGTATCCTTAGGATAATATGAAATATCCTACATTAGTTTCAATTATTTAATACAAACAAATATATATCACATTGAATATAATTTCTTCAGACAAACTCTTTTGATACAGCATATTATATTGACTAATAATCAAACATGAGTATCGGTGGCTAAACAAACGCATTTTAATTCTGATCGTTACAAAGATGTAAAGGAGTTTTTATGATTTGACATAAATCATAATCATATAAGTTTTTCGTAAAACACTTAATGAAGATACAATAATAAAAATTGAAATAGGACAAATAAAATGATTGTTATAATTTTTCTTTTCAAAATATTTAAAATGCAACAGTTGCTCCATGTAATTATGCGAAAGTTTATTGATAGAAAAGAAACATACAAACTTTTATCATTAAACCCGATGTAACCCGATTTTGAAGTTTTTTTTTTTTATCAAAAAATCTTTTGTTTGAATCTAAAAAAAATGATCTTTAATTAGAATAAAAGAAACTTTTATATAAACTTTTGCATATGAACTTTTAAAATTTTTAAAATTTGCACTTTTAACGTCTAAAATTAAATAAAAATTTTATAATTGATTAAAGACTTAGAGCACCCTAATTAAACCATAAATTAGTGGCAGTGTAATCTGTGTATATTTGTATTTGTACAAGTAAATAGTAATTACACTATTTTTACTAAATATTTTCTATAATGGAACGTGACCCGGCATAGATTTTTAAAATCAAAACTCAATATCAACAACAAAAAAATATTGTAATAGAAATAATTCAAGTAATAAAAGTGATTATTATTTTTAGTATTTTATTGTTGCAGCTAGCAGTATAAGGGGTTTCCCACACATACATACACGCACAACACGCAACTCTGATAAGTGTGCGTATAATTGAAGAGAGTACGTGAGTGTATGTATGTATGTATGTATGTATGTATGTATGTATTGTTATGGTTATTAGTGTTGTTATTTATTTCTATAGTCATCATCATTGTAATAATCTTCTAAAGAACATGTAGTGCAAATGATGTTGTTGGCCATAATGTAAGCAACAACAACAATAACAGTAAAAATAGCAGCAACAGTACGTCAATTAGAGCTTGATGACTAAATTATTTTCTAAGGGTATGTGATGATAATGGTGATGTTTTGTTGTGATTTTTTATAATATTATTTTTAAAAATAGAGAAAAATAAAAAAAAGGATTATAACACCAACAATCATGCGCGTATTTTTCTACATAATTGTAATGTATTTATATTAAGTGTTTCTTGTTATTTTTGTAAAATTTATAAGCTGCTTATTCATAAACATGGTTGGTAATCTGACAAATTTGTAATGTTGAATGTTTAACAAATTTATTAAAATGTATCGCGTGTCACATCTCATATATAATATTAAAAAAAAATATATATACTATCACAAAAAAACACATTGGGAAAAATAGAAAAATGTATATATAAAACCTTTAAACAAAATGCCTTTATTTTGTTAAATTTTTTTGTTGTTGCTTTCACAGGCAAACCCATAATACCATTTAGGTTGCTTTATTGTTGCTAATATTTTTTATCAACGTTATACTTATTGATGTTGTTTTACACTGATTGTTAGAGAGCGATAACGAAAACAAAAAAAAATTTTTTCTAAATAATAATGTACAAATATGTATGTATATATGTAGGTGTGCATGTATAAACCCTTTTTTTTAATGTTGTTTAGTAAACTGTAAAAATACCGTTATTAACAATTTAACACATGCATTTAGAAAAAAAAAACATTTTTTTCTCTAATGCATATTCATGGTTAAAATATATATGAAAATATTAAATAAAAAAAAAAATTAATACAATTTTTAACCTTTGTTTAACACGGTTAAAATAAATATTAAATTGATTTTAAGAAAACTTCCATTCTAAACAATTTATTCTTCATAATCATTAAATAATCAAATTAATTAATAGTAAAATAATTAAATGGTTTAAAAAATGGCTTAACAACAAAATTTTAGGTAAGGACTGCACGCGACAAATTTAGTGCATACAATTCATCTTACAAAAATTAAACCAATGAATTAATATTTTTGAAATTTTGAATTTGTTAAAGGCTGTTGTATTCAAGTTTTAAATTTAAAAGAAAAATTAACTTTTTATTCGTTTTTAAATAAAATATTTAATATTTTCTAGAATACTCTCCACAAGAGCTTTATTGTGTTTCTGGTCACTCTTTTTTGAAATGGGGTTTACTATTTTCTAAATTTTATTTAATTTTTTACTCAACTTTTAGTATTCTTTAAATATTTTTCTGGACAGTTTAGGTCATTTGTTTGATAACACTCAGTTATTTTGTTGTTGTAATAACTAGAAGAGAGATCCGGAGAGAAAAATTAGAATTTGTCAGCATTCGTTTGCATACATTTCCCTGTTAAAGTGACATTTGTTATGAATGAAGTGCTTTTTTCCCCACTTGTAAAAATGTCTTTCTTGCCAGACCAGAAGTTTATTGACTAATTTCGATTTATTTTAGGTGATTTAACATCCGTGATATGGAGTTCAAGATTAGGATGTTACTTTGGAAAACTAAAAATTCGTCCTTCCTTTTGCCTTCACATTTTTTCTAGTATTCTTTTTTGGAACTTTTTTACTTTGTAGGCCAGTTTTTTTAACTTTTCTAAAAAAAGATTTAGAGAAATTTATAGAATGAGTAATATTCTATCCACAGATGTGACGATTTTCTCTTAAAAGTTTTATTATTTTGTTTGCGATCAAATTTTTTCTTTGGTTATCAGGATTCCTTTCAGTGCTCGTGAACTCTCTGTATTTTTTATATTTCAAGAAAGTGTATTTCCCGACTCTCCTAGCAATTGTTTCATATATTCGACATGTGTTTCGAAAATAAATTTGAATTATGTGTTTGAAAGAATTTTGTTTAATTTTAATTTTAAGAAAAAAAAAAAAAAAATATATATATATATATATAATATAATAGCATAATTATATATATATATATATATATATATATATTATAAATATAAATATAGCGTACACGGACTTACAAATACTACTATTATCATAGATAATTTGATAGAAGTGCTCACATTTTATGCTACTCATAGTTTAATAAATACATTATTTTCGTTATTTATTTAAAAATTTCAATTATGCAAACTTTTTTTTACAAAAACATTCCCGTATAAACGTATTATATTTAAATAAATAAATGATTTTTCATTTAGCAACATAAAGAGTATTATATAAAATAAGAAGTTTTTGTTTGGAAATTTGTTAGGGTAAAATATTAGTAATATTAAAACAATAAATTTATCATAAAAAAGTTTTTCTTCCTAAATTTTGCAATTTTTATTGGTAATAACCAGGGCAACCAAAAATATATATATTTTTCCTCAGCTTCAAATGAAACTGTGAACTATTAGTTATGTATACGTTTCAGTTAATTATAAAAATTTTTGCATCGATTTGTTACACCATATTTTTGCATATTTTGAGCTTAGCAACATATTTTATCATATTTTTTTAAAAAATCTTATTTCAGAGCATATTTTAGCAACTTAAATGGTATATTTTATTTTTCATATTTTTCATATTTTGCACTCAAGAGATTATTTTTACATATTTTGAAATTAGGTCGTTTTTCCTTTCACAGAGAAAAAATGGATATATTTTAAAATTTTTTTCATAAATGTTATGAATCGAACATGAATTTTTCTTCCCAAACATTTTTCATAAAAAATAAATTTTTTTTATAAATATTATTAAATTGTTCATAATGAAGATTCTATGAATTTTGTTAAATCTTTGATTTAGTTTCATTAGATTTTATTGCAAATGGTAAATGAAAATAGTTGTACGTGAAAATAATGAAACTAAATGCCTTAAAATGGCAAAATTCCAAGAAAAATCTGTAAAAGAAATAATATTTGTAAATTCGCATAATTTTTCTCGCATTCTGTAGCACATCATTTTAATAAAAAGCGCTTCTATTCTGTTCCCAAAATGTGGTTAAAAATCAATAAAACCTTAAAATTTTTCGAAGAAAATTTCAAACATATTTTTACAAATTGAAAATATAAATAAAAATTTAAAGAATTTTTTCAGTCTTCATGACTTTCGATTCATTTGAAAAAATATAAAAAAAGTTTTAATGCTTAAGAAATTATGCTTAAATATTATGAACTGAAATCAATGAAAGTAAATTTTTATATTTATGCACAAATTTATATATATATATATATATATATATTAGAATTGCTTATCTTAATAAAATAATTTTAAGTATGAAAAATTATATAATTTAAAATTTATCTAGGGTAAATAATACCTTAGGAGCATATTTTTAAATGTTAAGAGCCTAGTTTCCAATTTTAAGTGTATATTTAATGCGAATAAAACACTTTTTTAGAAGCATATATTTGGTTGCCCTTATTAGCCCATATTTAAATAAAAATAAGAACATACAGCTTCTTATGGTGTTTTTCTAATATACACAAAAAATCAAAAATATAAAATAAACCGAAAATAAGTGTGAAAAATGAATTTTATTAAAATAATTAAATTAATTTAAAAGTACACATTATAGACTCTTCTATGTACCTATGTATATAAAAGAAAACTTCATATTTTTTTAATGAATTTATTGTTTTATATAATTAAAAAATGCTTCAAATAAGATTTTATTTAAATTTTCATAACTCATTTAAAATACTTTCGCCTTCTTTGTAGACTTAATATAATTCTATTTTTTACCTGTTTTGCAATATTTTATCTCTAAATTATTTTTAATTAACCAGAAAATATTTTTAAATACAAACAAAGCATTTAATTAACGTTTTTTTTTTTCATTAATTCTTTTTAAACAAATAACATGCCATTAATTTTTAAATGTGGTTCTGTTTTAAATTTTTATCTCTTAAGGTGACAATTTCAAGTGACAGGTTAGGAGCAGAAAAATGCTTTTGTAAAGATTTTAGATTTTTTTGTTTTCTCTGCCATAATTATTAGCTGGAAGTATGTTTACAACAGATAAAATTAAATTAGAAATTCATGAAGAATTAATGAATCAATTTGGATTTACAATGAATGTCAATTAAAGAAGTTTTAAGTGAATTAATATTTAATTGATATAAGGTTACTTTTATGCAAAACCGTTATCAATTACAAACTTTTATTTTAGACATTATTCAATAAAAAAAAACTTAATTTGTTTTCAAATTGGAAGAAAAGTAATTAAACGTCTTTCTTATCAAATCAATATTATTGACGGATATGGATCCTTTAGTAAAAGGAAAATTTAAGAAAAATATGTTTAAAGGTGTCATATAAAGATTCAATATAATGAAATTGTAGCTTTTTCACATTTCGCATTATTCCTTTTAAATGAATAATTAACAGCTTCTGTTGAAATGCAAAAAGATATTTTTAAAAGCAATTTTTATGTTTAATTTGTAGAAAAAAGAGTAATTGCCGTCAACATCAGCAGCCATCATTTGGCAAGATATTTTTTTGCCAACTCTTTCCTCTTTAATTGCTCAGTTCATTAACTGTAAATACAAATATATGTTTATACATTTATATGTATACTACTATATGTAGTTGTTTTACAGGAAGTTGAGTTTTTTTTTTTAACAATCAAATAAGGATATACAGTTTTAACTGGTAGTTAAATAACAATTTTACTATAATTACAATAAGCAGCTTTTCAAGTAAATGAATATTAAAAGCTTAAATATTTGTATGTCTGTTATTTGTATAGAATAAATTTTACTATTATTCTTTATTTTTTGCTATTTTGCATTTAAATTTTTCTGTTAAAGAAAAAATAAACATGTTAAATGAATGAACCACAAAATGTTGAATAAAACATTGACAAGTAAACCAAACAAACGACTAAAATAACTTTTATTTTTCTGTATGTTTTACCCTCTTTGGGGTTTTGTTGTTATTATATATTCGGACACAACTGTAAAGGACATAATTTGTTTCAGTTGTAAAACTTTTACTCATGCATTAAACGTACATTTGAATAGAGAATAAACAGAACTAGACAGACAGTCAGGGAGATAAATGGACAGACTTTTTACACAGACTTAAGTTTAAATATAACTGTAAGTGACTTATTTCAGTTTTATTTCCTCTTTCCTTTAGACCCTCATTTGAACCTATATTTATATTTCTTTAATAGTATATTTTATCACATCATATGTTAAATAACAAATTTTCTCTTAATTTAAGCGTATGTATGTAAGTGTTCTTAATGCTTTTGTATGCGTTTAATAAGGAAACAAAAGCTAAACTCATTCTACGAGTATCAACAAACTCCTTTGAGTTGTCTATAGTGTAGTCTATACATTTTTTTTATCCTTTCTTCTACTTGTTTTGCGTCTTGCGACTTGTTAAATAAATAAAAAGGCTGTCATAAGCATACAATATTATTATGAGTAAAAAATGTATAGAACAAATGAATGGTGGGAAAGCAGCCTTTTTGGATGAAGTAGATCCAAAAGTAATGATGATGACGATGATGATAATGGTGGCAGTGGCGATGGCAAAGTCAATAATTTGTGTTGGTGTTGTTGTTATTAAGATTGACTATTGTGTGAATAGACAAGAATGAAAGAAAAGGAAACGATGCAGACTGAAAAATAGCTAAAGGGTATCTTAAACAACTTTTGCTCTTTATTTTTTTCATTAAACACCATCGTATTATATTGTTGCTTTTTCACTAGCTTCATATATAAGTTTCCATCCAATACGCTCAAGAAAATATTTTAATTAAAAAAATCGTACAGATTTAGTAAGAACTATTGCAAGTGGATTTAAATACTTTAACTACAGCTAAATATGTCTTTATAAGAAATTTATTGCAGTTTTTGAATTAATTGCTTTATAAACCATTTTGAATATCAGTCTAAACAATTATATCTTATAAACCCTTCACCCGTTTTGAGATTGTGTTATATGAAAGTGAAATACGTTATATTGGATGTAATTACAAATATATTTTCCTACACTATATCTGTGTAAACACTAAAAACTTTAAATAATTTGCATTTTCATATAAAGTTGAAATAGAATCAAGATTTTATAAAGGTGTAAGTTTGTTTGTTTATCAATCACGTCTAAGCGCTTGAACCGATTTTTACCAAATCTCGATTGTAAGTTACAGGCACATTTTACGTCTACTTTTAAAAAATTTGACGAATTAATAGTGCTTGCACTATACAATGTTATATATATGTTGGATCTTGATCGGATACCACGCCCATATTATAAGCACATTTTTTTAAAACTCTCAAACGGATGAACCGATTAGCTTAAAATCGAAGCAGGGGGTATAGTACCCACCATATAAAGCAAATATTCATTATGGAATATCTAAAGAAGTATTACAGTGAGAAGCATCAAATTTCGTGAAAACTTTTACTCTATCATGTCACCTTAATGAAATGAAAATAGGACGGATAGGTGTTGAATAGGGTGAATAGGTCCAGGGTGAGTAGTGGCTTACCTATAAAGAAAATATTAATTATAGCATCAAATAGGATGGCGAAGTGCGCCGGTAAAAGCTAGTAAATAAAGATATAATCACTTCGGTACAGAACAAATATTTTCTAAATGTAAGACAATAATAAATTAAAAAAGGATATGGTGGAAAATTTATGGACCGATTTGATTGATTAAAAACCCAAAATTCGAAAAAAGATATTTTTGTAGACTTATGCAAGAATGAAGTCCTTAACTTATGCAGGAGCTACAAAGAATCTAATAACACAATTTGGTCAATAACTAGCTTACATAAATGCTTCAAAAAGTTAAAAAAACAAATATACTTTAATTTGTTGTTGCTGTTGTTATTGTTTCACAGTTTCCATGAAAACAACAACTACATGGAAGCAAATATTAAATAAGTAAAATACAGATTTGCCAATACTTGGTACAATAGCAAAATCACGAAAATCGACTATTTCCATAATCGGGTAGCTCCACTGTCTAACTTAGTGAACTAACTTAGTGGTAATTCGGCTTATATCTATGTGGTCAATAAAACTATCTTTTAAATTAAAAATTAATTTCAATATTGCGACCTGAAGTTACAAGGTTTACATGGTCGGACAGACGGACGGACTATGTCAAATAGATTCAGAAAGTGGTTCTTAGACCAATTTTTTGAGTTTTGCAAACGTCAGCACAAATACATAATACTCTCCTCACGATTGTTTTTTCATTGGTCATATTTTGACTTATTTTCATATTTTTTTATGAAGATTCTTACCGATTTCAAGTTGGTACAAGAATATTTCTTTTGAAAGGTATATTTTTACTATAAATTACAGATTATAATCCATTACAAAATTATAATCATTGAACGTTTTCATTAACATTATTTTTTTATTAGGTTTTGTAAATAAGCGGGATTTGGTTTTTGAGTTGGAAAATATTGTTTACCAAAAATTTGACTAATCTACTTTACACTTTTTCTTTTTTTCTGTATGATTTTGATTTTCTTAATAGAATTTTGAGAAAAAAGTGAAAAAATTACTACATTTTATAAAAATTATCCGTTTTCACATTCATTTCAAAGTGTTTGTGGTAAACAAAATAAAATCTATTCAAAAGTTAAAAACTTTTAAATGCATAATTAAGTTATGCTCAAATTCGATAACCTGTAAGTTATCCCTTATTGTAACAAGATTATTAAGAGATAATTTTTCTGAAAGCTAGGTTCTTTCCTACAACTTCTATAAAAATTTTAAGTCGATCTGATCAGTTGCTTAAGTTATGTTCACATTTGACAAAAATATGTCATCAGAATTGCGTGACCACTATTTACATAAAAAATGTTTGCCGTTTAGTCTGAACGTAGCTTTAGGAGACTCACATTTATTACTATTTTTTTTTTTTTTTGCTATCAGCTTATCGTGTGATGCACTAAAGTCTAACATACCTGAGATCTTAGACAAATTTGATGTAGATCATTCTTCTGAACAAAATTGGAATCAAGGATCTGATTTTTATTTTATAATGCAATAGATTATTTGTAAAATTATTATTTATAAAAATTGCTTATATCCCTACTTTGTATTTGTAACATTAAAAATAATGATCCTTATTATATATTTTTCTTGAGTGTAAAAAGCTTAAATAAGATCTTTAGTTAACTGATTGCTATAAATGAATAGAGGATGGCTTGATTGAGTAGTTGGTTGTCTGGAAAACTGAATATACAACTAATCAAAAGGTTTATTAGCTGTTTTGACCAGTCTTTCAAGTTTGCCTTTTACATTCTTTTTGACGATAACCAATGATGCTTTATTCTCATTAGCTTATTATTTGTCTAAACAAAATTAAATTTCTATGTACTTACTTATAATTTTATTGCTTTTTATAATAATAATATTAAAAAAAAAGGAAAAAATATATATAAAACAAGAGAATTTATACAATACAAAATTAAAGTAATGTTATGAAAAGGAAATAGCCATCTTGTTTTAATACGAAATTAAATTTGGTTACTTATTTAATTATTGGTTAATCAATTAAAGTAAAAAGAAAATGATTTCCGCTATTAAATATAAAACCTTCTTTATGACACAAACATTTTTTAATATTTTGCTTTTCTTCCTTAAACGAGACCATAAAAAGCTAAATAAAAAAAAAAACACATTAAATAAACAGAAATAAAAAAAGTACTAATTTAAGACAAATTTTGATAAGAATCTTAGCATTTTGTCTCTTAGGAATATTCATTATATCAGCTTTAATTTTTCTGTTCGTTTATTTCTTAAGTCCCCAGCATATTATCATTATTATTGTCCCACAAAATCATTAAATGTTTTAGTTATTCTTATTAAATATATTTGGCGTAAGAAGATTGTTGATTGTTCCAAAGATAATACAATAATTTCCTAATTATTATTAATGTCATTTGTTTGTGGGACCATTTGAGTGTGAAGTAATAAGCGGAGATTTTTAGATACCGAGAAAATATTAATTTTGTAAATTGTTATTAATAGTTCTAACTAAGTTAATTAAAATTTGTGTAATTAATTGAATGTTTGTGGTAGGTTTTTTCTTAATTATATTCAAATTAGAAAAGTAATTACTAAGGGAATATTATAGGTAGTTTTTCTTCCTCATTAGCAGGGCAACAAAAAAAATATGCTATAGAAAGAGTGCTTTATATGTAAAATAATGCTCTTAAAATCCGAAAATATGTCCTTAAAATTAAAAAAAAATTTGCTCTCGAAATATTATTTTCTCTAGCTAAATTTTAAATTACCTACTATTCATGCTGAAAATAGCTTGATTTCTATTAGCAATTTCTAAAAAATGGTTTTCTTTTTGCACTCAATTTTAGTCGGAAAATAATAAAATGTATGTGATAGTAAAAGGAAAATTTGAGTAATGGCAAATATGTTAAAAATTCTATTGGGTGCTAAATATACAACATTTTTCTCTTAAGTGTTAATTGTGCAAAAGTTTGCTCAAGTAAGGATTTTGTATGAAAATATAACAGAATATGCTTTTAGGTTCAAAATATGCAGTCACAAATTGGAGCCAAAATTTTTAAAATTGTCTGAATTGGATAAATAAATAACAGTTTGGTTTATTTGAGAATCAGGAAAAAATATGATTTGCATATATTTGCTTACCCTGATCATTAGCTATATTTAAATACAGAGAGAAAAATTCATACACTTGAAAACTTTTTTCCTAAATATTATGAATCGAACATGACTTTTTTCCCAAAATTTTTTCATAAAAAATAAAATTAGTTCATAGATACTATTAAATTATACTTAATGAAAATTTTACGCATTTTGCAAAAATTTTGCTAAAATTGTAATTTAGTTGTATTAGATTTGACTCAAATGCTAAACATAAATAGTTTAAAATGAAAATATTAGCAATGAATCCCTTTTAATGGCAACAAAAGCTGTTAAAAGGTAATGTTAGAAATTTACATAAATTTGCTGCCGTTCTATAGCACATGCATCATTTTAATAAAAAGCGTTTCTGTTATGTTCTGCTCTCAACATGTATCTAAAAATCATTAAAGAAAATTTCAAACATGCATTTACAAATTGAAAATATAAATGGAAATTTAACAATTTGTTTAAGACTTCTTGACTTTTGATTCATTTCAAAAAATGTAAAAAGTGTTAATATTTAATAAATTATTCTTAAATATTATAAACTAAAATCAATGAAAGTAAATTTTTATATTTATGCACAAACTTTTTTCTGTGAACATAAAGAGACTGCAAAGTGTAGGTTCCTATTTGAAAGATCTGCTAAATCATTGTCACGATAATAATAAAAAACTATTTAATTTATTCTATTTCATTCGAATGAAATAAAATTACACGCTGCTACAAAATGGCACTTTTTACTTTAACTCGAAAAACGATCTAATGTAGGTTAAAGGCCCTTCTTAATGATAAAATTAAAAAAATGTATGGAAAGTTTTAGTAAGTTATTACAAATAAAATCGAATAAGATATACAGTTTTTGTCCAATTTAAAAATATTAAATTTGGTTATGTCCACAACAAAAGTTCCCTTAAAAATGATTGCATCTTTGTATAGACTTTCATAGAAAAAATTTTAATAAATCAAAATTAAACTCGAAAAGTTATGGAAAAATTTTATTATTTCCAGAAGTTGTTTGAAAATTTGCTTTTAATATTTGACCAAAACAAATCAAATGCATACTATTGAAAAGTATTACTTTCCAAACTATTCCAACAGAATTGGGAATACATTTGTACAAGAACCACTCCAAATACAGTTTATTTCGAATAACTTGATATTTTGAGGATGTATTGCAAATTTTTAAAACTGATTTATGATATCCTCAGAAAGGCCTATAATCTAGACTATGTCATTTCTCGAGTGATTTTTTACTGTAACAGCGTGTTATTTGCAAATTCTTTTGATATTAACTTCTACAAGCTTTTATATTCTCTTTGCGATTACCTAATTATCTATGTTTCTTTTGTTGTTTTTTTCCATTAAATTCTATTCAAATTAAGCAATCAAGCAAAACAGTTCAATTAATTTCATTTTCATTTTTCTACTATTGTGCCAAGCACATCCAATATTAAAAGAGAGAGAGAGAGAGAGAAAACAACAAAAATCTAATACTATATAACGGCAAAAATTTTTCATTTTCTTTTTTAGAAATAGTAGAAAAAAAAAACTTAAACAAGTAAAAAGAATTAAAGGGGAATACAAATCAGATAACGACAGACATGACTGCTGAGAATGAAAGCTGTGCAGGTGGTCGAATACATTCAATTTAAGCGTTAATTAGTAGAAATTCACTACCAATCAGTTGACCATTGTGTGAAAGTAACTCAGTTAAGTGATAGAGAGGGTTAGTTAAGTTTTTTTTCCTATACACATACATACAACTTGCAACCTTTAAACAGGAAGTTATAGCAACGTAATTACTGCCGCAATTTCAATTCGTTGTTGGAATTACAAATATTAGTTTGTTTGTAAGAAGCTTCTAAAGTACTAACAGACCAACTGTAACAGCACGATTTTTAACTAGGAGTGCGAAAAAAAAATAAAAAAATTTATACAAGAGTTTACACAGGAAATCTAAATGTCCTACGGCTTCTGGTTATTTTCCACTTCTTTTTTTTTCATCCATTTGGCTGTTGGTGTTGGAAAGTAATTTTTTCTTTCTACTCTTTTTGAATGTAATTGCTGACTTAACTTGTAGTCGTACAAAAACCAACTTATTTTTAATTATGGATTTTGTTGTTTGCATTCTTTTTTTTCAGTTACGATTACACTTTTTTGCTTTAATTTTGTTTCTTTTGTCTCTGGTAAAACAGAAAGCGGAAACAAAAATTATAGCAAAATTGAAAGATGTAACGAAGCTTAGAGTCTGTCTATTGTGTAGCAACATTACATTCTATTGTTTTGTTTATAGTAAAAATTTGTAGATTTTAAAAGTTTTATTTATAGAAAGTTGTTTTTGTTTTTAATTTAGTTTTTTTTTTATAAATTTCACAAAATGTTTGCAGTTGTAAAACTTAGTTTTAGTTAGATTTTGTTAAAGGTAATAAGTGGTATTTATGAAGTTTTCAGTTTAAAAGAATATAATAAGGGAAATTGTACCTACACACTCTATATCTAATTACCAGCATAGATCAGCTACGAGTATATTTTAATAAATGGGTCAGATGGATCAGATCAACGACTTATGCGTTCAAATCGACAACGAGGAATTGATATCGAGTTGGTATTAATTTGACACCATATCTGTGAATAATATTTGGTGCGTGCATTTGGTCCCTAGTGTTCAAAAGTTATAAACGAATGGTATCAAGAAGCGAAACATAGCAAATTGTCAATGTAACCATAACCGTTGTGGATTTTGCATCGAAATTTTTTTTCTCAGTATGTAAAATATTTTCAGTTAAAGTAAATATTACAAAAAAATAAAAATTATAAATAATTTGAACGCATATTTATTCTGTGGAAAAATTTTTAGAAAAAAGATCAATATTTTTTTTTACAAAATTTTTATTTTTACAGATTTTTTCAAAAATATTTTCTATATTCATTTTTGCATAAAAAAACACAAAATTTACTCTTAAAGTCCATAAATTTTTCTTCAAATATTTATTTACTAAGTTATTTTTTCTTTTAATTTAATATCTGTTCTAATTTAATTACTAATAACTACCGCTTTTGAAAAATGTCCTTACAGTAGTTAAGAAGAAGTTTCCTATATAATAAAAATAAATAATATTTTCTATACACACATTCCCTTGAAATCCCTTACTGTTGTATTCTAATTTGAATTGAATTCTAATAACTTTCCAATTTTACATATTTTAAAATTTCATTCCCTTGATAAACAAGGACATCAAAATCAACCCACTGTTCCCAAAACACAACAGAAATAAAAAACTACGTGTAAAACAGTTTACTGTTTAGTTTAATCAGTTGTTGTAATAGAATAGAGAAAAACAGCTTGTAAATTGTTGTAAGATTTTCAAAAGTTTTGTGCAAAAATTTTCATGCCACAACCAACAAAAAACACAAAAACTTTTTGACTAACGAAACTTTATTATTGTTCACTTTATGTTGCAAACAAATTCATATTGCTCCCGTAAGAATGATGAAAAGACGAGAACCTGAACCTGAGTGGTAAAATTATTTTAATTTACATTTAATGGCATAATTATAATAAAAAGATTTTAATAAAGATAAGCACCATTAAAAATTTTAAATATTTATTTTGTTTGAAATGAAAGAAGAAATAAATAAAGTATAATAAATGTAATAATCCACAAATAAATCTTCTTTTTTTTTTGTTTTAACAACATCCTTTTTAAATTTTACAAAATCTGTCATAGAGCATAAAATATTTATGAATAATGAATATTTGTTGTGCACATGAAACCGAAAGTTTTAATAATAAAAAAAGAACGAGAAATAAAACAAAATTGTCAAAATATTACTTGCAAAAATATATTTTAATCTAACACATATGCTAAGTACTCTACGTAGCAATTTAGTAGTTTTCAATTTACTGTAGGTTAACATTAAGAAATTAATTCTTATAAGAAATAAAGTCCAAAGTATAATTGAAGTCCGCCACAGGACATTTTCTAAAGGTACGGGAAATATTTGACAGAAATTGACAAACATTTCTTTGCCGTAATGTGACCATAAAACATTTTTTTGTGATAAACCTCAAATTAGCTGATTTAGGGCAAACAAAATTACTTAATGGCAGACAAAGAAGTTTTTAATGTGAACACAGTGTGACTGGATTCTAGTGTTGCTATTTTAGCCTTTTTAATGCTAAATCTAACCTTTTTATTTTCCTTTATCCTCAAATTTTTTGTTTTAGCTTTTAGCTTTTTTCTAACCCTATTTGGTTCTTAAAATTACCTTTATTTTTACATTTTCATCTCTTTAAGCAGTATTGTGTATTAATTAAAAAACAATTTTTGAATTCAAAGAAAAAAATAATAGCTTTTTTTGACTTTATTATTTGGGCATTTGGCCTTTTTTTACCTTTTTTAAAGTAGAATTTAGTCTCTTTTTTCTCACCTCCTGGCAAATGACCACTTAATGGAAAATATATCCCCATTTTTTTAGCAAAGAATTACTTGATCAAAATCATTAAAATGTAAACATAGTGAATTATAATTCCTTTTTGATTATTAAGCAATAAATTCCATTAATAGAATATTGCTGTTCATTTTAATAATTTCATTAATTTACTTGCTTAAGCAACAAAAGTAAATAATACAATAATACAAGAAAACTATACGAAAAAAGAGGAAAATAGTTTAACATTGGAATTGTTGGATATAGCATCATCTGGGTGTCTTATACACACTGCTAAAAGTCACCGAGTTTGCTGCGCGAGTTATTTGCTGTTAACGATGCCAAAATCAGTTTTTTACATATATCTGGCTTATTATACATCATATGTGTTTTGATGCTATTTCAACATTCTAATTTCTAAAAACTTTGCTAAGGTGCATTTTTATGCATCATCATTAGTTTTGGAGTTATAGCACATTTTATGTTAGATTTAATGTTTTTAGTATCCGCTATATTACAGGACGTATATTGAAATTGTAAGGATAATTACACAACCATCTTCTAAAGATATTCACTTATCGATAAATAAAATTTTCAAAATTACAATCGCAAACTGAGCACATAACTTAGTAAAGACTTCGTATACATAACTGAACAAGTCAGAGGACTGCGTTTACAAGTTTTTGTTAAAATCGGACAAAATTTTTAACTAGCACCCACATAAGTGGTATAACGAGAACACAGAGATATTATGATTTTAGTTAACTACTCGTACTTATATACGTGCTAAGCATACTTGCTCATGTATGTATCCGAAGTCTTTTCAGTTTGCTATTGAAATATTAGCTTTATTGAAAATTTTACATTTGTGGATGCACTAATATTTACCGGGAAGATGTTTCTTAACAATTTTTTTAGTAAAGGCTAAGTAAATATATTCAAAAGATGGCTGATGTAATTATCCTTACAGTTTTACTATATCGTCTTGAAATATAGCGTATACTAAACAATATTAAACGTAATATAAAATGTGCAATAACCGTATACAGGTGGAGTTTTTAACCATATTTTTTTTAGTAATTTTACACCCTTCCTTACCTCGTCTTTAAACGCACTCCCGAACTCATTGTTTTTTCTTAATTTCTTATTTTTGAAGACAAATAATTTTTCAAATGCGACCGATGAAAAAACATGTTTTCCTATTTGATTATTGACTATATTTAATGTCTGTTTGAATAAACAAAAATGGGCAAATATATATGCGTAATGTGACCAAAAAGTAAACTACGTATTACTTTGGAAAAATTATATGTACGTTCCTGCACCAAATTCGAAACAAACATTTGCCTAATCTTACTGTAACTTAAGTTAAGATATATCTTAAAATTTTTATAATCTATTAATTCTATAAGGCCTGTTATCCTGCTGGACTATAGGCAAAACTAAACTCTGGTCTTGTAATACCGTTTTATAAAATAGGGTGTTTTTTTATATAAAAAAACTATCATTCATATGCTGGTATTAACGAAGCATAAAGTTCATATAAATATTCTACAAACCAAATAAAATGGATAGGAATTGTAAAAAAAATCTATTTCAAACTTTTCATCATGAAATCCACAACTACTAAAGTAACATTCATGCAAAAATTTACTCATATAAACATATTTGTTTTAACAATTACATTTACATATGTATGTAAAACACATGTCATGTCACATTATCAAAAAAAAAAAAAAAATCAACAAGAAATGAAACAAATCATTAAATCCTTTTTTTAAATAAATTTCAAATGAAGGAACTTGTTGAAAAAAGAGAACAGCAGAGCAGAAATATACTCAACGGGAGTTGCCAACTTAAAATTTTGGAAACTGTATAAACAAAAATCTGGCTACTCTCCTACTCTTGAGATATGAATTACTCTAGATCACAAGATATGCAATAATTATTAACTTCGTAAGAAGGATATACATTTTCCTGGACATATCACATAAATTTTTAATGAGGCTACAACTTCCTCCTTCAAACTCGTTTTTTTTTTGCCTCAACTACGTAATTTTATAAGGAAGTAGTTTCTTCAAAATATAAAGGTTTTAGCTATAATTCTTTAAAAATGCAACAAGTTATGTGTACTTTGAATTGGGGCCACCATTTCATTTAAACCTGCCTAACTTTTCAATTGTGTAACTTGATAAGGAAATTATTTTTACAAACTATTAAGACTTTCATTGCTATAGTCCTTTAATTATGCGATAATACCGTGCAACAATCATTTTACATTATAAAACTGTATACTCTGCTTTTCTGCAAAATGTTTAATTTTCTCTCAAAAGTATTTCAAAATTTCGAATGATGTATAACTTTAAACAAAAATATATAAAATATCAACTAAAATTATATTAATCTAATATGGATGTCAAACGAAAACTAAGAATCCCTGCAATATAATAAAAGTTTCTATTTAAATGTCGCAGCACCAAATGTTAAAAAATATCCTTTGTATAAAGTATTAACAATATTGAATATTTTTTTTTTCAAAAGGATATTTTCTTAACTTTTTACTCTGCAAAATTTAAATAAATAATATTATTATATTGCATAGATTCTAAGCTTTCATTTGACATCCATAATGGATCAACATAATCTTCGTAAATATTTTATAATTTTCTTAAGGGTTGTGTTTCCTTCGAAACTTTGAAGTATATTTGGGAGAAAATTTTACATTCTGGAGAAAAACTGAGTTTATCACATATTTGCATGTGTGAAAATAGCTAGTCATTTAAAAATAGATATTAAAAGGTAACATTTTTGAAAGGATATTTTCATAACTGTTTGTGCTGCAAAATTTAAATAAAAATGTTTTAAATTATAGTGATATATATATATATATATATATATATATGTATTAATTATCCTTCGAAACTATAACGTCCATTTGGGAAGAAATTTGACATTCTGAAGAAAAATTGATTACCGAGTTTTATTATGCATAGTTTCTAGTTTCAAGCATATAGTCATTTTTTTCATTTGTGAACAATACCAGCATCCCGCCCCCCTTTCTATCAACTTTCTATGTCATCTAATCGATCAAATTTCTTTAAATATTAGGGGTGAGAAATTTTTAGTACAGAAATCATATTTTTTTAGTTCGAGTCATTTGGTAAAGTTATCCTTTTTGCATTGATAGTTAAAAATCCTTTTATAATCCTAAAATGTTCGAGTTTACAAAAAGTATCGAAGTCGTAGTTAATACATTTTTCTTAAGAAAATATTCGACACAATTTGTTTTTGTAGATATGCATAGGCCTATTGGTTTATAATTTACATAGGTACCAAATAAGTGATAAAATACAGTTTTAATCGTTTTTACTCCCTAAACGTTCTATTTTCCAAAAAATATGAAACACCTCACTGCAACTTGTTTGAGTAGAGAAAGTTTAAGTAAAAATTTAGTTCGTAAAATTGTAGTTTGGAAGATATAATAATGCTTTTACAATTTTTACCCTTTTTACCCCTTTAATGTCGGAGTTTCGTAAAATTCGTCCTCAGTGGAAGGCGAACCTCTTCTTTCTGCTTATTGGGTTGGACGATGTTGAGTCATATATAGGTACTAAATATGACTGATAGAACAGCACATTTTGATTATTTTTGAATCAGTTTTCCTTTGGATATACATATGTACCTAGCAAAAAAAAAAAAAAAAAAAAAAAACGAGCAAGTGCTTTTGAAAAATAACTGGGTATAGAAGTAAATGTGGTGTATGTATAAGAATGCTTATTTAGTCACCGTACCGGTCCTAGCAACAGATTTAAATTTTAACCTAGAAATATATGCGAGAATAAAGTGATTCTAAATATTCATTAATGAAATCATTTCTAGCAGATTATATGTCAAATATTATTTGCAAAGCTTTTAGACCTTTTGGACTTTCAAATACATATAAAAAAAAAAATGATATATTTGAAATTTATAAAAAAAAATTATCGATAATGAAAGAAAAACTTCAATTAAAAATTCTTTAAATATTTGTTTTGGTAACTTGATCATGATTTCATTGTTTATACGAATTTATGTGAAAAAGAGCCACTTACCAATTTTTATTATTACTTTTTTTACTCCACATTTCTATTCAATTTTTTTCATAGGTTTTTATTTTTTGGTTTAATTTTTATTTTTTAACAAACCATAATGCTTTGGCAAAAAACAACAAAAGTATAACAAATGGAATGCCACAAGTTAACAGAAAATTTGCTTAAATAAACCACAATACACATACACAGAAATATACAAATACACAATCTTACGTATGTATAGGTAAAGAGGCAAATGTAACACCGTACAACAGCATTTTAAACACATGAACCGAATCATACACATATGAAAGTGGAGATATTTTATGGAAGGACTGAGTACCCAGTTTCTCATTTTGTGTTCGAATATCCTTTTAAAAGGACTTTGAAATTTCAAAATTATTTTGTATTTATATTTATTTATTTATTTTTTGAATTATTTTAAAATCTTTTTGTTGTTCTACAATACCGGTGTGGGTATCAAGTTATAGAACATGATTTCTTTATAATGTCAAAAATGTCCTTCAGGTATATTATTCTTAAATATCTTTGAAATTTTCTAACAAATTATTCAGAAATTATATTAATTTTAAAAACAACATAATTGAATAAATTTCTGAATACCATATTTTGTCCCTTTAGCTTCAAAAGTTCCAATTTTATAAAATTTTAAAAATATCCTGTCAGTATTAATATAAATGTGTTAATATAAACCTCACCTGATTGACTTGATTGACTAAACCTTTTTGCATATTAATTATTCACAAAACAAAATTAAATATAATGCAAAAATCATAGCCTACTGTCCTTTCCTAGATTATGAATTTAAACCAAGTAAATAGAAATACTCAACTTATCATCGTTTAAGCTTTAAAATATATTTTAAAATCTTTCAAATAATATTGTCATACTTACGGTAAGAATTACTTAAGATTTAAATATAATGGCTTCAAAAATGGCTATATTGGTTTTGCGTGCTCGAATACACAATTAACTGAAAACTAAATTTA
The DNA here is from genome assembly GCA_932274085.1 of Protocalliphora azurea. Lineage (NCBI taxonomy): Eukaryota > Metazoa > Arthropoda > Insecta > Diptera > Calliphoridae > Protocalliphora > Protocalliphora azurea. The sequence goes on from OW026519.1 coordinate 4,142,393, forward strand.
CAATTTTGATCTTAAGAATAATTTTCAAATCATTGTATATATTAAAGTAATCAAGTTAAAACCATAAAACTTTGGTACTTGCAACTAGACATCTTAGTATCTTTAATATATATTATTTTGGAAATTATTTGTTTAAACTTTTCAAGGATATTAAAGAATTAAATATTTATAGGACATTTTTTCAACTTTTATTTGGTTTATTTTATCAAAAATTAATCCAGTAAAATGCTCTAAATGTTATAAATATCTAAAATGTTCGACTCTTTTATTTGATTCTCATATCGCCCTACAAAACCGCATTCTTCAAAACGTTAAAATCCTTTAAAAAAGAAAATTGCATATTTTCACATTTATATGGCATTTTTGTGGTATAAATATTTGATTTTTGTTGTATGGTGTAATGAATGAATGAATGAATGAAAGAGTGAATAAATGAATGAAATATTGTTTGGTAAACAACAAGTACTCTCTAAGTTGACTTTCGTACACATACAATCTAAATTATATACTTTGTTTGATAAAATGTTCCATTTAGAAAAAGGAACTTTAGTTCAAAGAGGAAGTAACCAAAAAAGCAAAAGAGAAAGTGTACATATGAAGAAGTATAGAAGTGGCCAAAAAGGTTAATTAAAAATAGCAAAACGCACATTTGAGGTAAAAAAGGATTCAAAGAAACAAACAAAAATCAAAATACTTTTATCTACAAATATAAAGTTTTTTATGCATATTTTTCTCTTTTGTTAATTTTAAATTTCTTTTCATTACATTTTAAATAAGAATCCCCATATAAGCATTTAGGGTTTTTTGCGCAAACAACTTTGTGGTTAAAATTATGATTTTATACTTTCGTATATATGTATATGTCTCTTACCAACAATAAGAACCTTATTTAACAGGTATACTATTTACATATTTTTAATCCACAACAACTACAATGTCATCATCATCACTGACATTTTAGGGAATATTTAGCTTACTTACTTGCATTGTATTCTAAGGGAATGTGTGGCTTTTACAATTTGTTATCAAAAAAAAAACAAAAAAAAAGGAAGTTTGTATACACAAATTGCAAATACAAAATGAAACTTTTTAAAAATTCACAAAATACATACACATTGTTTTATTGTAAATTTCTATGTCTATATACATATTTACATACATATGTATATAGATATTTGCTTTGTATGTATAAATGGCCCCTGTTATTTCTGTGAACTCTTTAATTCTAAATATTCATGTGTATTCAGTTCTATTCCCAAGTATTTTCACTTTATAAAAGGCAACTAAATTCTAAACTAAAAAGGTTTCAAAAATTCCATGTTTCCAAAAGAAAAAAAAACGAAAATAAAAATAATAAAAATTTAACCTTTTAATAGTAAGAGGTTCATTCAACATTTATAAATTTTAATACTTTCAGAAAATGAGGGATAGATATTTTTTTCGTAAAAGGAATTAGAAGAGTATAAAATGATTAAGGAAAAATTATTTGATTAAGAGTATATTTTTTACGATTAAGAATTTGTATGACTATTAAAGGTGATTTGAAGCAAAAATAATTAAAAAAAAATTAAAATATTTTATTTCGAGATCCTGAATATACATATTTTGATCAACTGAATTAAATTTTTATAATATTTTTATAATATTATCATAATAATATAATATTTTTAGTGATAATATTTTTGTCTATTATTTTATGTAGCTAAAATATGTGTCTGTAAACCATGAAAAGCTAGAACCTATTTTGTTTTTATGGTCTTTTGCTTATGAATTTAATTTGCTTTTTTTTTTTTTTTTGTTAAAAGTATTTAGATTATATGTATGAAACTTAGCGGCACTGTGGCTATTTTGAAACCAACTGAAAATACAAAAAAAAAAAGAAATATATACAAAAAAATATTAAAACAAATTATATTTTTATTTGCCTTTTAAAACAACAGTCGCACAGAGAGGTGAAATCAAGAAAAATGGGGATTAATTTAAAATTATTATTTTGAAAAAAAAAAGAAAAAAATTTATCTCCGGTAAAAGTTGACAAAATGCTGAATCATTATCTGCTAAAACATGTCTTCAAATTTATTTCACTTTCTATGTTGTGCCCCGTTGAAGTCAATGATTTTAAGTAAATAATAAACAGTAGAGCAAGTTTTGTCATACTAAATCATTTTAATGCTTAAATATAACTGTGAATTTGCGTTGACGTGACAGGGTCATACATGTAAGCTGTTGTCATTTATGGACCTATTGTCACCGATCTCAAACTATCAAATTTCATTGAATTATCTTAAAATATGCAAGCTACAGATTAGGATGCATAGATTTTTAGGCAAAATAAAAAAGTTTATAAACTCAAAAGGTATTTTTTCTATATACTAATGAGCTAATCATTGCAATAAAATTATAAACAAAGTGCTACACATCTTCCCTGAATTAAGAGATTTTGATTAATACGAATAATAACAATAGCAACAATGTATAAATAAAGTTTCCATAAAGATGTGTTAAGATTGACTTAGAGTGCTAAGTTCGGCTATGCAGAATTTTTATTACTCTTCATAGGAAAGTCTCATATCAGGAGACTTGTCCCGAAATTAGAAGTTTTAACTTTAATTTGAGGACAGATTTGAGATTTAGACATTTATCAAATAAAAATTTATGCAAAAAATTTCGATAGAAATTCAATTTGTATTAAAATTTTAATATATTTGCAATTTGTACAAAATTTTTGTTAAATATCCTATTTATAGAAAATTTTAAAAATTCTCTTTTTAATTTTTCTTAAATTTTCTATATTTTCGATAAATTTCTTTTATGCAAAATGCAAAGTTTTCCTTTTCAGAAAATTTTCTATAAATTGTATTCTTAAAGAAAGCTAAGAAAAAGAAAAAACAAACTGTTATATTTTCTTTTTTTATAGAATATTTTTGATAATTTTTTTTTTTATTTTTACACAAATTTCTATTAAAAAAATATTAAATTTAAAAAGAACTGAATGTAATAAAAAAACCATTTTTTTTTCTTTTTTTGTGTAAAAATTTCTTAAATTTTATAGTTAACTGCTACAAAATGATAGTTTTTATTTTCACGAAACGACCCTTTTTTTACTACCTATTTATGACAATTTGGATAATATTTTCCATAAAAAAATCATCCCTCTGTGAAGAATGAGATCGGAATCTTTTCTATTAGATTCAGAAGTCGTCAATTCTGGTAATTTTTAATAGCAATTCTGAGAAGCATTTCTGATATTTTATTGTATTACGGAAAGTTTATTTAAGAAATTTACAGATGTACATAGTTAATTTGGAATAAATGGATATGTGTTATATTCTATACCTTGTATAGAGAATAGATATTAGATGAATTTTAAAATTGTTTGAAATAAAACAAAAATCAGATCTAAATAAAATAGAATAGAATATAGAATTAGTCCAGTAAAATAAGGATTCGAGCTTGGAATTTGATGAAGGGGAGCGAATTTTTGCACATAGCTCTATGCTGGTATTTTATACATATATACTGTTAAGAGTCACCAATAGTCAAGTGCTTTTTGTTTATATCTTATTTATTATTCGTCGTAAAAAAATTTAAATATAAAATCTCTCTAGAGATAAAAGGAGAATTCAATACATGATCACTGATTAACACTTCAGAAAAATTAACATCTTCGATTTTTTAAATAACACAGGAAATATTTCTTAATATCAAATATATGCGAAAATGCAAAAAAAAAAAATGCTTAGCAGATGTGGCAAAATCACTCGAAAATAAGTGTGTGAACAATTTTAATTTCTCTAGGATTTTTAAAAATAAGTATTTAAAATCAAATAAGATTTTGTTCATTCGGTAAATTTCTAAGAAATATTCAACCAACCATAACAAAATAAAACTAGTTAGAGCGATACATTCGGCAGTTCCGAATCTCTTATACCCTTCACCACCTTACTAACAAATAGTAAAATTAACGCCTTAAAGTATACTTTCATATTTTCCCATTTATACTTACGAAAGTAATCTACATTTTTATCAAAACTGCAAAAATATAAACACAAAATTAAACTATCGTAGTAAGTGTTGCTTATTAAAAAAACTACTAAATTTGTATACATATGTTTGTATGTAGATACATGCTTGTACAAGAAACAACAACAACAACACTGAGTCATTGCAATGTTTCTATTTCCAACCAGTTACAATTTCTCCTAAAAAGTTATATTTATAAATTTTTAAAAATAATTTGTCAATACTTATTTTTACATATGTTCGTCCTATCAGCATAATTTTACATATTTAGGGCTTATCTTGCTTTCTTTTCATACAAAATCTTTATTATAAAGCATATTTGGTAAATTAAATGGTATATTTAGCTTTTTTTTTGAATCTAATAGAATATTTACATAATTTGCCATTAGTGAAATTTTCTTTTTACTGTCACATATTTCAAGTTTTTCAGATTCCAGGTAACTGAAGATATTGATAGAAATTTAGCTTTGAATGAATTGCTAATGAAAAGCATTCCATTTTTAACACGAATATTAGGTAATTTAGAATTTAGCCAGAAAAAAATAATACTTTTTAATTTAAAGGGTTTATTTTTGAGATAATTTTTAATGCGAATAAGACAGTTTTTATAATATATTTTTGTTTGCCCTGGTCATCATCAATTTATATTCAAACGATTACGATGATCTGATTTTATAAGTATTCTCTCAATATATGCGTTTGAAAATATATATTGTTTTTTTTATATTATTGGATAATGACACTTCTTTAGCATTCTTCAAATCGAAAACACTTTAATTAGGATTTAGTCTTTTTGTCTTGTTATCGAGGAGTGAATGCTGCGTGAATAAAAATAGAAAATTATTTCATTAATTATGCTCTCTTGACTAAAATATTGGAACTCTTCAGGGTTAAATACTTTTATGATATAAAAATATTATCGTTAAAAATAAAATCATTAAATCCATAAGGCAATTGTTTTTATATAACTCCGATAATGTTTTTAAAGTGTGACAATCAATCTGGATATTTCTTTTTTTTTATATTAAAAAAACCCCAAAAGTTTTTCTATAGCCATAAATTTAACCAATTCAAGACCTCAAGAAGATGAAAATTTAATAATTTAATGCGCCACGGAAGTTAGAAGAAAGAGTATATTTAAATTTTAAGATTTATTTTTCTTCAATAGAGTGTTGTTCTGGGACCTAAAAATTGACTTCTTGATATAATTTTTACACATGATAATTAATTTTTTTTCAAATAGAAAGTTACGAAAATAAGGTTAAGCACAACAAAATTATACATGTTACGTGGAGCGTTAAAAAGTTACGAAAAATGGCAAAACTCTTCCCAACTAAAAAACGTCCAATCATACTAAAAAATGTTTTTTGTGTATGGATATACAATCAATAACTACTGCCTGCTTATACAAAAAACAACAACACTATGTGTTTGTGTGTGTATATTTTTAAAATTTTTTTCAGACCTTTGCCTATAACTCGTCTGTTTATGGACCGGCATGGTTAATTCAAGAAACCAAAATTTTAGAAAAATATTTACAACAGATCAGTTACTAATGAACAAACTTTTTTTTCATTTTTTCCGCAAAAATATTCCAAAAAGAAATTCCGAACTTAATGTGCAAAAATAAAGTCACTAGCTTATACAGGAAATCGAAAACAAACACTTTTTAGAGGCCTTTTCACCATTTCAAATGACAAACGGACGGACATCGTCAGGATCCTTTAGTGAAGGGTATAATAATAAAGCACTACATCTTATGTTATATATTTTTCTTCATTTTCTTAAACTCTATTTTCTGTTTAAATTTTCCAAATTTATTTTCTAATAAATTTTAATTAAACAAATCTTTTAGTAAATTCGTATAACCCCAAGAAATGTATATACAAATATTAATTTTAAAATAATACTTTAACAACTTCTAAGAATTTAATAATATTTTTGTTGAAAATTTAATTACAAAATACTCTTTAACACAAGCGCACAAACACACAAACCTATTTACAAAAAACAAACCACAAATAATAATTAATCTATTGTTGAAATATAAGTATGTATGAGGAAAAATTCAAGAAAATAAATTTAAATTTTAATGAATTTTATAAATGTAGTCATACATAAGAATATAATTAATTAAATTTTGTTTTCCTTTCTTATTCAATTGCAGTTATGGTCTCTTGGGTGCATCTGGCTGTGGCAAAACCACATTATTATCTTGCATTGTGGGAAGAAGACGTTTAAATTCTGGTGAAATTTGGGTATTAGGTGGACGTCCTGGTTCTAGGGGTTCAGGTGTACCGGGTCCTAGAATTGGTTATATGCCACAGGTAATTAATACATACATTTTTGTCTGCAATAAATCCATTCTTATGAAATGTATTTAGCAATGAAAAGAATTTGTTTTAAAATTAAAAATTAATATCTTTAACAAATAATTATGCTAGTCGACAAAAAATCCTCCCTTAAACATGAACAGTTGGCCTATATAAATTTTGATCTGCTAAACACAAATTTGCTTTCAGTTTTTTTTTTCCATCAGGTCTGGATTTTTTTATTAGCGTATCTAACATTTCACTCATAATAAAGCCATTACAGGAGTATATTTCACCACAACTAGATCAAATCATGCGAACTAATAATGTCTACAAGCCATTCCAACATCTGTTTTTATATACATATATATTTTCCGAGTCATTTAGATATTTGTATAAAAAAAATTTTTTTTCTTGCAAACTTGAAGATTTAAGTTCTTTTAAAAAGTGAAAACTGCAAATGGAAATACCCATATATAAGTACAATTAAGAGATAACTAGATGAAACTTGATGGGATAAACAAGAGTCTGCTTTAAATTTTTTCTGTCACGTAATGATTTTTTTTATGAACATGATTAATGTGAACACTTTATTCAGTGGTCACACTTGTATAACTCGAGAACGGTTTACCAGATTTAGATAAATAAAACTGCTATAGATGCCCGTTTAAATCATCGCCAGGTTTTCTTAACATTATTTTTTTCGGAGCTAATGAGAAGAATTCTTCCAAATTTTCATGAAAAGTTTATAATATTTTTTTCGCTACTAATTTTCAAATAACTCCGGTAAAATTGAGGGGATGAAAAAAAATGTTAAGATAACCTGAAGATATTTTAATCGGCATCTATTGGAGTTTTATTTTTCTAAATTGGGAAAACCAGTCCCGAGTTATACAATGTAACTGCCCAAAAAGTCATATTATTTACGCCCATAAAATTATAGTTAATTATAGTTAAACATGGATATTTTCACTCAATTGTAAATAAAATCAAGATTTGTACATCAATTTTAATGATATATGGCTTATTATTTTCATAATATTACCATCTTCATGATAATTTCCGGCTTTATTTCTTAAAGGAAATTTTCAGAAAAAAAAAACTTTAATTTTGCATGAAAATTTTTTTTTTTTTTCTTTAAACAGTAATTTCTGAATAACTCCGATTCAGTAGATAAAAAAATAATGTTAAGGTGACTTAAAGATAATTTTAGTTCAAATCCTTTGGTATTCAATTGTATAAATTTGACAACCAATTATCGAGTTATGATAAAATGTACTCATGTATACGACTTTATAATGGGGAAAAATTACGACCTGGTGGAAAAAAACTGAAAGCAGATTCGAGTTTCCATCTAGTCCACATATATATGTATATATATATATAATTTTTTTGCAGACTAGTGTTATTAAAGTGCCATTGTAAATGTTAACATGTTTTAGTATAAAATTTCAATTTGAAAAACTAACGATTTAAAATTTAATGACAACACACAAAAAACCACATAATAATGAAATATTTAATTATTTTCCTATTGGAATGATTAAGCGTAAATAATAGCAAATCGACAATGAAAAAATTTTTAAATTATATTTCCAATAATAGGTAATTAAAAAATACACTACAAAATAATTCCAATAATATTATAATATTTTGAGTTATTGTTGAATTGTTTAGACACTTTTATAGTTTTTGAGTCTGATATTTCAGATATTATAAAAATATTTTTTTATAAATTTGTAGAATGTAAAAGTAGCGGTCAATTGTATACCTAGAATATGAGTCTGATTTGTTTATTTATTTTTCTTTTTAAGAAAATAATATAAGGAACTTGATTCATAAACTCGAATCATTGAGGAAAATTACAATATGAATTTTTCCTGCCTTTTTCACAAGTCGGATAATATTTTCTAATGATTTTATAAACAAAAAATAATTTTATTACATATTCATGATTCTTTAAAAATCCAATAAATCAATTATATATATATATATACTGACAATTAAAAAATACGAAATAAGTAATTCAATAATTATTATAAATATTCACACATTTATTGTGATATTCGACATTGATTATAGAAGTGATCAATAATAATTGAACTAAATTCAAAATGCATTATAAAGTTATTAGAATTGATAATTAATTGCACAGTTTTTTTTTTAATTTCTAAAATTATTTAAAAATAGAGAAGGGTAAAAAAGTGAATGCACGAGAGTTTAATGAGAAATTAATTTAAAACAATAATAAACTCAATATCATTTTTTTATTTTTTAATATAATAGAATCTATTATTTTAATAAAATCAAAATTGATTTTTTTTTTGATATTTATACATGAAAATAGTTTTTATTTTTCATTTGTTTTGTTATAGTTTTGTCATTAATCATAAAGCTCAGAATACGAGGGTAAAATTTATGCATAAAATTGTTGAATAAAGTCAAAACTAAAGGTCGTTATCTCCTAAAACTGTGAAGTGATGATAACTTTTTATTTAATTCTATAACACTACTTGTGCTCGACTATTTAGGTAATTTCGGACAAATGAGAATAGAGTCTCTCAAAAGAGTCAATAGTCTCTCAAAAGTCACAAAGTCAGAAACGTAAAGAACCAAATTTGTGGCCCAAAAACATTTTAGTAGTGCTGAGTTTTAAATCTCTTTATAATTATCTTTATAAAATGTATTAATTATAAATGATTATAATAAAGAAACAAAAAATAAAAGGAATCTTTAAAACAAAATTCCATAAATATTACATTAAATAAACTCTTATTGTTAAAAATATTTTTCTTTCTTATTTCCTTAAGAAATAATATGAGGAATTATTTTAAAATACCTAAATTAAATAACGGTATATACTGGAACAGAGGAGAAACGGTATTTGAATTTTTGAAGAACAATAATTTCGGTATCGGTTACGGTAACCAATTTCTAACGGTATTTAGAATTTGTCGCATTTTTTTACATTTGGAAATTTTATTGCTTTTGTTGTGCACGCTTTTAGGTTATAGAGACAACATGGTTTTTTTTTCTCATTTTTGTGACAAGAAACGAATTCATTCGCATCTTCAAAGTTAAAATTTTGCTAATAAAGTTTGGTTCGAAATGCATTTTGCCATTTTTGAAACGCTATAAAATGAGTAGTTTTTGCACTATGGAAAAACAAATCATACCCAAATAAAGGTGATTACCTATAAAAATTAATGTCGAGTTTTTATCCAAATAAAAATTAATGTCGAGTTTTTATCCACTTTGGAATAATTTGGGATTTTATCTCATGACCTCACTTATTAATTTGGACACACACTAACCTATGTGCTATATAGAGGATTTCAGTTAAATTGAAAAAAAAACATGATTTATTTGAAGCATAACATTTCTTTAACTGTTTTCGTTATAGCGAAAACATATCTCAACATCTTTAGTATCAAAATTACACTAATTGAAATTTGGGAACATATAACCCATAAACTACAATGACTGATCCCCAGAAATAGTTAAATAAATTAAGTACTTGACAATCTATACCATCATACAAGTTTATTTTGTTCTGGCTATATTAATTGGTACTAGTTGAGGGTGATATCTCTAAATTGCGTCATTTAAAAATTATCCGTAACATACAAACAAATAACCAACAGAAACGATATCAGCTAGCTTCCAAGTAATTAAAAAAATTATATATATGTTCAAATATATCTTGAGACTTGAATTGTTCTAAATAACACAAAAACTTAGGCTATCATTTTCAGAAGAATTTTTGTGCACCAGGGTACATAAATAAACTACTAATGGGCTGGTTTAATTTAAAATTTTATAAACTAAACCTTAAAAAAGCGTAGTTTTGGTTTCGCAAAAAAATATTGATTGAATTCAATATTTTTGAATATAAGGAATGCATACGAAAAAATCCATGCACACTTTAAGCCTTATAACTTTTATTATAAGCGAAAAATATTTGTACCGTTAACTTATTTATATTTGGTGTTATTCTTAGCAACTATGTGCTAAATTTTGTTGTAATAGCATAATTAGTTTTTCTTAAAATGGAAACTTAACCAAAAGAGTACTCTCGGAAAACATCACTTTCTATCATTAGAAAGCACAATGAATTTTAATTTTTCTGCACTAATTTCGCATATTACCATTACGAAAAAAAAAACAAAAAAAAAAAAAAAAATAGCTGAATGGTATCAAACAAATGGTGCCATTATGTAACAAGGTAGGCCAATCCATTCAACTGTCCAAAACCCTCTCCATTTGAAGTGTATTTGTTCATAGTAAAAAATATGTAAAGAACATTTAAAGCTGAGTAAATAAAAAAAACCTTAGGTTTATTCGTTTGAAATTCTGGCATAACTTGTAAATAAGAGAAATTAAAAAGAAATTTTCAAAAATAAATTTTACTTGAAAAAGTAAGGAAACGGAAAATAGTAAAATAAATTTTAGTGTCAATAAAAATAAAATTTTTATTTAATTTTATATTTCTATTAAATGCAAACTTGGAAATATCTTAAAAATACGGGCATATGTTCCTTTGCAGATAATTTTTCACGTATTACTTTATAGAATTTCTTTTATCTAATGATATGTATGAACACAAGTAGTGAAAAAAAATAAATATTAACGGTTTTTAACTATGATGAATATCATCAATAATTCCGTTTTATTGACCTGCTTGTGAAGCATTATGTTGTGTAGATTTTAAAGAAATATAAGTATTATTTCTTTAAAATCCTCACAAATAAAAACTAACTTAATATATACTAATCGGCTTGAGTTAGCACCTGAATCGATTTAAATTTATCCGCTTGTATGTATGCTCATTCATGTAAACTACAGGTACATTTGGAAGAACATTTAACGCAATTTGGAACATGGAACTTGTATAATCTAGCAAGGAAGCCTAGTTTTCAAAACCTGCCCATTATTTCTTCTCTTCAGAATAGGGTATAACTCCTATAAATCTCTTATATCCTGCAGAATTCAAGAACAATTAAATCTTTTGTAACTTTAAACCATCGCATCAATTTTTTTGATATTGAACTATAAATGACCTTAAGCCTCATACCAGGACACTCCATAAATTATTTAAACGTGCATTAATCAGGCAATAATATTAAATATATATTTCAAAAGTATCAGTCCATAATCGTCCACGGTGGCCATAAAAAGGACCTTTTCGAAAATCACTTACAGGTGCAAAAATTCGTTTCAGAATACAATTTTGTCACATTATTTTTATAAAAGTATAAATCGTAATTCCAAAATTTGAAGGACTTCATTCAAAATTGACCACACATTCAAACATAAAACGTTGAAATATTAAACATATTTCACAGAAAAAAATAATAATGGACATCAATTACGAAATTGATTATTTTAATTTAATTTTTTATTGCTTTTGCTCCAATCACCAAAATTATAATATTAATTACCTAAAAATAATTGATTTTCGTTTAAATTTCAATTAATTATTTTAATCGATTCAATCAGAATTATAATCGAAATTTTATTTAAAATCAACTAAAAGATTTATTAATGTGATTCTAAAATTAATTAATCTCTACTATTGCTCAGAATTGCTTCCCTTATATAACGCACGAATTTTATCCTAACTATTTATTGTTTGTTTTATTACAACAAATATTTATGGAAAAGCTTTTTTACAATATTAAAGCAGGTAAATAAAGACGAATATATCGAGCCATAACCGCGAAAATAACTTATGTGCAGAATAAAAAACTTTTTAGGATAAGCATTATTGTGATTGTTTGCATTTTCTAAACCAATATAAAACCTGCGGGTGAAATCTGACAAGGTACTTGTTATTCCTTTTTTGATGAATGAAGTGAATAATTCTAAATTATTGATTTTAACACAAAAAAAAAGTAATATTGAGAATGTTGTCGGTTGTTATTTTCACTGTAAGGTCTCGATATGAAAATCTATGTAAATGTATTGTATATAATGAGCTTAATGTATGTATGTATGTATGTGTGTATGTATGTATGTATGTATGTATGTATGTAGTATATTGAATATATGTTATGGATCTGTGGGGGTGTGTCCTAAATATATTTATTACATACTTATACTTGATCCCTAGGAAAATCCATATTAATAGCGGCCATCTCAATGTAACGCTCCAACAAATGGATCTGAATTATCGTTAAGTAGGAACAATAAGGATCTAGAGATCTAGAGACAATGAATAATACTAAATAACAATAAAAAATACAGAAGAAATATTGCTAAAGTAATTGCAATAAAGTTACCCTCTAAACATAAATATTATTCCAAAAAGCAGCCTAATATAGCTTGTATACAAACTTTGGCCTGGACGAGACCATCTAAGTACAATAACAACGAAAAAATCTTATATATATGATTTTAAAAATCTTTATAAATTATGCTTACTGAATAATTCTATATTCACTTTATATTTGGTAATAGTTTTACTTACCACTTGTTTACACTGTTAATTTTTGTGATTGCTAGCTGGATTCACTTTATTTAATATAGATGAAAATTATATATAACATCCCCAGACAATTTTGAATTAAAAGATTTAAAAATTAGCAACTTTACACATTGTTCCCACTGTGCAATATTTTACAAAAAAAAAAAAAAAATCTATTTTACTGAAAACATTTCACTTACTTATCTTTACTAAAAAAACTCAAAATCTATTTTATTTGCTAAAAATTATTTTACAATATTTTTCTCTAGTGATTCTTTTAAACTACGTTTTGTTCAGCGAAATTCACCAGGAACTTTTTTAGCAAAAATGTATTTTATAAAACAAAATAATAAACATAAAGTGATAAATTTTTCAAATTATGTTGTACACTCGAATGAAAAATTTTATTAGCTATTTAGTCACCTATTAAATTAAATAATATAAAATAAATATTTTACTTAAATAAATATAAATTTTACAATTTTATTTTATTTTAATTTAGCGATACACAAGAAATATCTTTAGAAATATTTGACCACCATTCTTACAGTCCGGAAAGATCCCTATCAAAGCTAATGAGCTCTTTTATAATTATTTCATCATACAAAGAGGTAGACATTCAGGCTCCTATAAAGATAATTTATAAAGAAAAAAACCGTTCCATAACATGTATTAAATATTTTATATAGTATTTTGTAGTTGAATGAATAATATATATTTTGTTCTTTTATACATTCATCTACCACTAATGGAGTTGCATTTTAAATATAATTTATGGTCCGTTATTGTAAAGAGAATAAGATGAGAAAAAAATGAATAAAACTGAAAATAAATTTAAATTTTATGATGTAGTCTTTCAGTTTTATTATGATGTTTTTTTCATTATATCATTTCCCATTATATATATTTGTGTGTATATATGCTTGTGTACTAGCTCCGTTTTTCTTTTTTTTTACAATTTTATTAAAAAAGAATAAATATTTGATTCTTTTGTAGGAGGTGGCTTTATATGGTGAATTTACTATGAGAGAAACATTAATCTACTTTGGTTTAATTGCTGCCATGTCCCGCAGCGACATTGAAGATAGAACTGAATTTTTGTTAAAACTTTTAAATTTGCCAAATGGTTCGAAATTCGTTAAAAATTTAAGTGGTGGCCAACAGCGTCGTATGAGTTTGGCGGTGGCATTGCTGCAGGAGCCGGAATTGTTAATTTTGGATGAACCTACAGTTGGTGTTGATCCAGTGTTGCGTCAAAGGTAAGATTTATTTTTATAAAACGAACATTTAAATTTCAAAAAATTAAGAAACTATCATAGCATAGTGTTAGAATTATTGTTCCATGCTGATCTTTTACTCCGGTATTTAAATTTGAAAATTATAAAATATTTTACACTTCCTTTGTTTTTTTAGGGGAAAATATTTAAAAAAATAAGTTTTTATAAACTTCCGTTTGGTTAAATTTGCTATTGCAGCTGTTGATGAAAAAACAAAAATAAATGGAAATGAAATTATTACAAAAATATTTATTTAATACATTTATTATTATTATTTTTTTTTTTTTTTGTTTTTCTCAAAAAGAAAATACTGAACAGAAAAAGTTAATAGAAAGAGGAAATTGTGTTTAATAAATATTATGACTTACATTAAATATATCTCTATCTGCCAATATATGCAAATAAATAGAAAAATCATAATTTATTTAAGGTCATATTATAAATACATTAGTATAATAAAACCAATTAGAAACTTTCAATTTTTCAAAAAACTAATTTATATCGCTTAATAATTAAAAAGATTATAATAATCCTTATGAATTTAATCCTTTACTTAATATGATACAATTTATAGTTGACTTTTATAGACTGCAATATTTGTGATTTATTGCCATTCAATACAGTTTCTTGTATTAAAATAAATCTTAAAAAGATTTTACATTGTTATTTTTATTATTAAGAGTAATATAAGAACATTTTCGTATTAATTATAGTTTTTTAATTCATGTTTCTCTTTTTTTCCACTTTTTAAACTTTAATAAATGTATCCTTTTAATTAATTTTGTTCTGTATTTTTTCTCTTTTCTCCTTTTGTCAATTGGTCCTTTCCTTTCACTGCAGCATATGGGATCATCTAGTGGATATAACCAAGAATGGTAACACAACTGTGATAATTACAACACATTATATCGATGAATGTGCCCAAGCGCATGTGGTAAGTAAAATTTATTTGTATGAGTAAATGCACATACATATATATGTGTATTTATTTACTTTTTTCATACAATTAAAAGAATGTGATGATATATGTATATGTAATTTTATCAGAACAGTTATTTTTAAACACAACATTTACTTGTTGTGTATTTAATCTTACTTACACTTTCTCAAACACTTAGTTACACACAAATTCATACATACGTATGTATATGTATACGTAAACATTGATACAACGACATGCTTTACAAATGTTAACACTTATACGTATGTAGAAACAATTGTAAGTTTTAATTTTTTGCGTCCGTTTCCTTTTGCTCTTCTATTTATTTATACATTCATGTTCCATTCATTTATATCTGTTGACTAAGAGGGTCGTTTGTCCACAGTATATGTGTAAAAAAGAGCGGAGAGGAAGAGTGAGAGTTTGAGAGTGTGAGAAAAAAGGGTATTAGAGAATTTAAATTGTGCTATTGGATGTGTGATAGTGTTTATGTGTGTTAAATGTAAAATTGAATTGTTAGGTTTATGAATAGTATTTGTTAACTAATATAAATGTAATTGAGGTTAAAAATAGAGTTCAAGGAAATATTTAAATATTTACTTTAATTACTTACACTCACATAAACACATGTATTTCAAGTGTATTTTATGTTTACTTATGTTTTCATTTTCTACAATATTATATAATTGCTTAAGTTGTTATTTGTATATAAATAAAAAGTAAAAATATTTTTCTATTTACAGACCACATGAAATGTGTTTAAGGTTTAATATCAACATTTTTTATGAGTTATAAATTTTCTCAAATGAATTTTTTTTTTTTTTTTCATTTAATTAGTAGTATGAAAATTTTTTAAATTTTGTTGTCCTGAGAAATTGCTTTTTTGATGAGCTTAATACAGGAAAATAATAGAAAATTTTAAATTGGTCTTTAGTTTTCTATCAGCGATTTTCTTGAAGCGGGTCTGTAAAAATTCACAATTTTTCTTATGGAAAAACATTTAAAATATTTCACCGGGACTCCAGTCTTACAAATCCCCGTATAACTAATTTATAACTGAAAACATGGTTGCACAAGTGTTGACCTTAAGTCTGTTGTACAATTTATTTTTCATTAGTGATAATTTAGAAAAAATACATTCAGCCGAGGCACTGCTATGAGCCAAAGTAAGAATTAAATTGGGATATAGGTATTCATAAAATCTATTTTCTAATTTTCGCAATTCGGTCCAAAAATATGTGGTGTTTTATGTTTTTAATAGTTGTTCAAAAACTTTATTATTAGCTTTAGTTTTTAAAAGTTTCAGTTCAGTAATAAATTCTTTGGGATCTTTTTTACATCACTATATTGGGAAAAAGTTTCAAATTAATTAATTTCTTAGTTGGAATTAATATGTAATGGGTCTAGATATTTCAAACAATTTAGTTTCTCGTCATTTGACACATATTTTTAAAAAGCCGCCATTTAGTCCCATATTAAAAAAAAGTGGTCAAGTGATTGAAGAAGGGGGAATTGGCGACTAAAGTCGCCAAATGGTAACGTTGTCTGTAGGTCGCAGTATTAAAGTAACTTTATGAAATGTGGTTATTGAGCCTATTTTGGGCCACTAATGTATCACAATTAAATTGGTAAAAATGTAGGGGTTATTTCACTCAGCTGCTAACTAAAATTTTCCGAAAATAGGTCAAATACTCATAAATATTTTAATTATATCCATAATTAAACAAAATTCATCACATATGGGTTTTGTAGAAGCAAAAATCACACTACCAATTTTAATGTGGATCTGTCCATAATTGACAATACATTTCCTTCTTAATTCCTATATACATAATGCATAAATATAAAATTTTATAAAAATAAATTCCATATAGGTATTAATCTTACAGGCAAATTTCAGAAGACTCAGTTCATAAATGACAATAGCTTCCATATAAGGCAAATTCCCAATTACGTTTGCATATTAAAGTGACTTAATATGCCAAAACTGGCTCTACTGTTACTTTCCTACTTGTTTTAAGTATTTTCCGGAAATCTCTTCTTAAATAATGCAAATAATTTTTAAAATTTAGTGCCATATTGTTTTTTTTTTTTAATTTCATAATACACATATTAGGTAAACATACAAAAATTTTTATTTTCACCTGAGTTCGTCCAAAATCTTTTGAATTTCTATATAAAAATAGAAAAGACAGACCAAAAGAAAATAATATTAATATTAAAAAACATTTCTACAACCTTAACTATAGTATTAAGTAAGTAAATATCTTTCTAAATACCTATTCTTAACAGCTCTATTGTAAAAAAAATACCTTTTATAAAATAAAACACAAAAATATAAATTTTTCAAAAATTCGATTTTAAGTTTTTACAACTGTGATTAAAAATTGCTACAAATTTGATGCACTAAATGGAGACATCTTCTTCGTCGAATTTCTCTAGAGGTCACCGAAGCTCTAACGTTCATCCAGAGTAGTATTTATCAAAAAAAAAAAAAATATATATATATTAATAATTTTGTTAACGATTTCAACAAAACTTTGGAGTTTATCTTATATTTCATTTCCATGTTTAAGGCGTTTATTTAAGAAATATGAGAAAAATTGATAATTTTCTTTTTGAGGAACACATGATTATTCGGGCGAATTTTTTATCTTTGGAGACCCCTAGTAAAATTCGACAAAGAAAATATCTGTATAACATATTAGCTCACTAAAACCAAGTTTTAATCGACTTTTATGTTATTTTTTAAAAACGGGGTGGAAGTGACCCCTTATAGAGAGACATAAATGAATTTATAGCTCTAATGTAATATTCCCCATTAAATGCTATAAATATTTATGAAAAATAATTAAGCTTCGGACTATATTTGTAATATTTTTTTCGACTTCTTTGAGACTACTTTGGTCTCAAAAAGGAAAAGTGTAGAAAGTCATAAAACAAAAATTTTGCCTGCCAACGAAAAATTCTTTGGAGGGTTTATTACGCTCATCAAATTCTATCAATTACAGATAGAATGATTCCGTCCCTCAAAATACTGTTGTATAGTGTTATCATTATTATTATCACACATAAACATCAAAAGGTGGCCTGTTTCTTTAAATTTAAAAAAAAACAAATTCTAATTATAAAATTATATTTGAGGCCAATAAACGCATTAAAAGCACTCTCCTACAATGAAAAATCGCCCTCAACACTTGTGAGTTATGCTTAAATATTAATGTTAATAAAAAAAAAAAAAACATTTAAAAAATTTAATCTTGCACAATTTCTCGAGATTAACTGCAATTAATTATAAATTTTTCCATAAAATCTTATAGTGCAATAATTTGAAAGATATTTTTTCAGCAAATATCACGATATCTCCTTTTTTCAAATTGGACAAAAATTTGAGAACATATTGCTCTTTATTTGGAAAAAAAATATTTAAATTTTCTATGTATTTTTCATGTTTGCCCCTAAAAGAATGCAACAAATAAAGCATTAATTAGATAGCAAACAGACAAAATTAGAATTGATTTCAGTGTTGAAAATTTGGAAAAGAATAGAAATATAAATTTAAAATTGTTAAAAAAATCATTACCATGACAACTCAAATTATTCAAAATCATACTTTTTCCTTTACTTCAAATGAACCCAACTGCTAGACACTTATGCGTTTCAGAAAACTTTAAGAATTTTGACATTGATTTTTTACAGCATATTTGGGCATATTTTTACCTTATCACTATATTTTTGCATATTTTGGACTTAGCTACATATGTTGTCATATCCTCATAAAAAATCTTTATTTTAAAGCGTATTTTATACTTAAAGATCATTATTTTGCATATATTATACTATAGAGCATAATTTTGCATCCAATAAAATAGTTTGCTATTCGTAACATTTTTGCCTTAATATTACATACAATTTTAAAATCCGATTCCTAAATAATTTTCATCCTGTAAAGATAGAAATTTTGTAGTCTCCTGATGAATATCTGTGCAAAAGTAAAATATTATTTAGCAATAACTTAAAATTTTTCCTAAAAAAGTAATATTTTAAGAGCAGATTTTTTTAATTTTAAAGCCATATTCTTCAATCTTAAGATAATTTTTTAAAACATATTTTTAGTTTCCCTGGTCATTAGTAATTTGAAATATTTGTAAGAGATTTTGATATAGGTGGTTAAAAGGTGCGTGTTATTTTTAGCTGATTTTTTTTACATTACGTTAAAATTTTGCTTAAAGATATTTTATATATGTATATATATATATATGTATATATATATATATATATAAGAAAATGTTTTTCCAAGGAATAGAAGAAAAAACTTTTGACCATTACATAAATCTTGATCAACTTCTATATTAATTATAACCTGTTCGTTCATGTTATAAAATTCCATTCTCAAAATCCCTCCAAATACAAGTGAAGGGGAAATACAAATAAATATATTAAAAATAATTGTTAACTGAAAAAAATAACTACAAAAAATGCAAATATCTATATGTTTAACCTGAATTTATCATGCAACGCGTTCATACATTAAATTTTACACTGATCCACATACATTAAACACATTCCTATAAATCAGTGTTGCCAGTTTGGCCTTTTTAAGGCTAAATGTAGCTTTTTATTTCATTTTTAATCCTAAAATTTTCCTTTCAGCTTATAGCTTTTTTCTAACCCTTTTTCATTTTTAAATGTTTATACTATAAAAACGAAAAAATAGTTTCTTATTTGCTACTATTTATTTTATTTTTACAGAGTCCTGAATTTAGTCATTTTTGTATATTTATTCACACATAAAAAGCGGGACTATTTATTCCTGCGTTTATACGCACCTCTTATTCGCAACTAAAAATATTGCGATATGAAAATATTGATGTATAAACGATGAGTTAATATTTTATTTGCACTAATGGTAATTAGTGAAATTAATTGCAAATAAAGCGTACGGTATTGTCACTTCCTTTTGCGTTCGTAGAATTTTCTATGACAATAGTTGTATTTTTCCCATTTGGCATAACAAAAAGGAAAATATATTTCTTTATGCAATTTACATATAAAAAGTGGCAACACTTCTACAAATAAAAGAGACAGAGAAAGAGTCTGAGCATTCATGTTTATTTATTTGCGTATAGAAATCTCGGAAAACAATGTCAGGGATTTATGGTACTTGTAAATCTATTTTGACAAAAAAGGGGAGATAAAATAAAAGAAACACTAACTACTACAATAACAACGAATAACAAACCGCATTTAACAATAAACAAATATAAAAATAAATATTTATTTATATATTTTTGTTGTATTTCTTTTTTTGTTTTTGCTAACAATATAAAATATAATTGCGTGACTTAAATGTATTTATGTTTGTAAGAGTGTAAATATTTAAAAGGACTAACAAAAGGAAGAAGTTTAACTTACTAACACACATTGTTCGCATATTAAACTGGTATATTTACACTAAGCAAAAACAAAAAAAAAAAAAAAACAAAAGAAAAAAAAGAAAAAAAACAGGAAGAAAAAAACATTCATAACGAGAAAAATAAATACGAAACTACCAAAAAAAATTTAACAGAAAGATTTATATTTAAGCTTTTAATGCGAAAATAACTTAAATGAATGGGAAAATACTAAATCCAACTAACACACACACACACGCACAACACAAAACAAAAACACATAAATATAAAAAATCTTTAACATCCTTAGAAAAAAAAAGATAAAAATATGAAAAAACAAAAAAGAAAAAAAATTAAGAACCAAGTGGTTTAAATATGAATGAAAGGACTAAGATAAAAGAAACCAAATAACAACTAAGTATGTTTCCTGGTGACAAAAGTCAACTCAGGCAAATGTGTGAATTTGTGGTTAAATCATGATAGATACGAGTGTAAGAAACAAAAAGAAAAAAACACACTCCAAAATTAACATACACATGTACATACAGTCGATATCATAAATATGTATACGATCCGTATGCATTTTTTAGGCTTTAGAGTTTTGTATTCGTAAAAGTGTTGGTCTTATATTTAATGGTATGCTTCTACATTAAGAAAGATAAATAAATCCTGAGACATTCCAATTATGATAGCTTTTATGACCACTTATATAAAGGAAGCATTGAAATTTACTTTGCAAAAACATGTATACCATTCATGAGAGACATTGTTTTAATAGGATATAACTATTGTGTGAAATAATATAATGGATTCAAACTAAAATTAGTTAAAAGAAAATATGTTATTTTATTAAATTGTTAAGTATCCAGAGGTTTTCAGATTTTGGATTTATTTTTATTTGTAGAATTTGAACTTTTCGATACTCTTTGGCAATTTCATTTATTTCTGGCAGTCTTCCAAAGGTAAAAAGCGAATAATTATTGGAAAAATGTTGACAATTTAAATCATTTGAATTGTTTCTACATTTTATGAACTCCCTACCTGATAAAATATTGAAAAGGTCAAGAATATGGTGCTATCTGCAGTGTATTCAAGTTATGGATGAAACGTTTTACGGTCTATGAATAAATCTTTCACACTTTTCTATAATTTTACATATATTTTTAATTTCGAAATATCTGCCAAACTTCTTTTAAAAATATAAATATAAACTGTCTGAATGTTTACGTTGTACCCCTGACTTCCTATCAGTTTTGCATGGTATGTTTACTTTTTTCGACAATATATCTAATATATCTAATATATACTATTAAATTTTTTAATATTTCGAAAGATACTTGCCTGCCCTTTTGAGCCATTTAAAGTATAAAAATTTTTATGTTTGTATATATCAAAACTTGCTAACTAAGATTTACTGTGGTTATATTTTCAAAATTTTAAAAGGAGTTTGATGGGAACTTGGAAACTATGTCAAACATTTGTATAAAATTATAATAAAAAAATTCAAATTTACCCATAGATTTTAAAATGTTTCATCCATAATTTGAAAACACTATAGTCATTCCACATTTAACCATGACAAATTGTGAATTGATAACTCCATATTCTTGACTTTTCAACATTTTACCAGGTAAGAAGTTCATAAAATGTAAAAACAATTAATTTTTCCACACTTTTACTCACTTTATATATCCCCAAGACTTTAAGATATGAATAAAATTGCCAATTTCTACAAATAAAAATAAATCAGAAATTTAAAAATCTCTGGACATTTAATAATAATTTAATAACATAACATATTTTCTTTTAATTAATTTTAATTTGGATCCATTATATTATTTTACAAAAGAGTTATATCCGATTAAAACAATGTCTCTCATGCCTCGTATACATATTTTTGGGTTGTAAATTTCAGAGGTTATTTTGTATAAGTGGATTTAATAGGAATATCTCAGGATTTTCTTAATTTTCTTAATGTAGAGACATAACGTTATCTATAAGACTAACACTTTTACAAGCATTTTTAAAAAATATACAAAAATGTAAAGTTTTATTAATACATACGGGTCGTGTACATATTTATGCAATTGACTGTATGTAGACATATTTTGTTTATAGCTAACAGCAATGTTAACAAAAAAAAACAACATTTAGGAACCGATGGACAGAAATTTAAAAAGAATTTGACAGAAAAGCCAAGATAATAATGATGGGCCATAAAAATAAAATAACCAACAATAAAAACAATAAAAATCAAAACAAAAAAGTGAATTATAAAACAAAGCAAAATTCAAACAACAAGACAAAAAAAAAACAAAAATCTATAATCAATAAATTTAAATTAAATTGAAAAAAAAACAAACTAGTAACAAAAACTTGGACGATAGAAAATAGTGTAGAAAAAATAGTTTAGAAATACAACAATGTCGACAACGGGACAGTTTGCTTCCTATTGAGAAAAAATAAACATAATGATTGCCAAATTTTTGTGTAAAATAAAATTATCATACTTATTTTTTATTATTTGTTATAATTGTTGCTTTTATAGATATTGTTTTATTTAAATTTTTTTAATTTAATTTCTTTAAAAAATTTCCATTTACTCTCTTTGTATAATTTCTTTTGTTTTTTTTTTTTTTTTTTTTTTTTTGATTATACTTTTTTATATGTGATGGCAATAAAATTTATTTGAACGGCTTGTCGTTCAGCGCAATGTAAAGTCAAATTTGTATGGCACTGAAGTTGCCGTTGTTGGTTGTGTTTCTACACTAAATGATGATAAAATCAAAAATTATACGCTGAGAAAAAAGGAAGTAGAAGGCAAAGCACAATTACACTAATACATGAAAATTATGATAAAAAATATTTTTATTTTGTGTGTGAAAATCAGAATTTTGGTGAAAAATAAAATATCATTTTTTGTTGAAACATTTTTACGCTTGTTTTTATCCTGACGGAAAATTTGATGAACATTTTTTTTCATTTTTATGGAAGAACTAAAAAAAAAGATTCGCCTAAACGTAGAAATATTTTTAAATTATTTTAAATTGGTTCATCTTTACACTGGGCACCGTACACTTGTTACTGACTCCCCTGCTTAGGTATAAATATAGAAACAAACAGAGGGACAAAAAGGAAAACAAAAATACAAAAACAACTATTCTACATAATTGGCAGTTAAAGCAAACGAAACAAGAACAATTAAAAAAGGAGAATACAAAACTAGTTGTAAAAAAAAAAAAACAAATTTCTCCGAATTTCACTAAAAATCCAAAATTTTACCAAAAACGAGAAATTTCATCAAAAGTTTGACATTTCACCAAAAATCATGAATTTAACAAAAATTTTAAATTTCAACAAAAGATCCAAAATTTCAACAAAAATTAAAAAAATCTAAAATTTACCAAAACATCCAAAATTTAACAAAAAATCCCAAACTTCACCAAAAGTTCGACATATTATTAAAAATATTAAATTTACAAAAAATCCAAAAACTTTAAAGAAATTGAGAATTTAACGAAAATCTAAAAATTCAATCGGAAGTCCAAAAAAACAAAATTTCACCAAAATTTAATTAATTTTAAATTTTTGTTTATTTTTTTCACAATTATTTTTTCTGTATTTCTAAATATAGAAAAACAAAGCAAAAAAACAATAATAATGAAAGCAAATCATAAAATAATTTTAAAAAGTTTTATCGTAATCCATTCGTCTTTCTCAATAGCATATACAGAAAAAAAACGAGAGATTCCATTTCCCCAAAAGTTGTAAGTTAAGTACCTAATGTTTGCAGAGCACACCAAGGAAGGACACTGAATAGTGCTGATGACGGTCGTGGTTTACTAGAAAATACATTCCATTCTGTCTAGTACCCAATAAACTTTTACAATTTATTCTTTCATTTTCATTTTTGAACCCGAATAATTTAAAAATTATTCTAATTCTCAGAAAAAGTTAACAATAATTAAAATTAAACATTCGTCTTAACTTTATTTTCTCTGTTTTTGTCCATCACGTTTATATGTATTAAATTTTCTCAGTGTACTCAAAGAGACAAATTATTTAAATTTATATCAACATAAATTTAAAATACATATGACAAATATTAAAAACAATGAATAGAATTCCTATTTACAAATGAAGCTGGTTTGAATTCACTCGATTTTATTACTTTTAGGAAAGTTGAAAATTAAATGGCCAGAAAAATAGTAATAGTTTTTCTATTTAAAGGATTAAAACAATTTATAGGGAAATTATAGCACTATAAAATAATATTAAAATTGTGCGAAATTTTATGTAATTGATGATTTATGTAACACATTTGCACAGATTTTTTTTCACACAATGAGCAGTAGTGTGTCCCGTTGAAAAAAAAAAATTTATAGAAAGACCAATCAAATGAATGCACGAAAAATAAAAAAGAAAAAAAAAATACTTACAGTTCCATACTATCAGCGATGGAAGATCACGGAATTAGTATATTTTGCCGAAAAAAAATTTCAAGAATTCTTGCGCAATGGATGTTCAAAAAGTTACTTTGTTTTTTTTCGTGCTTGTTATGAAAAAGTTATCAAAAAATTTTTTTGATAAAAATTTCGGTCCATAAGAGTTGGATGTAGAAGAATTTAATAAGAACTTTAAACTTCCTCTAATAATAGTGAACCATTATGCTTGTGTAATGAGTTAGGTTTTAATTTTCGAAATGTTGGTGAGAGTGACATTCTTAAAGCAATGATGAATATTAAACCTAATTCCACTGGCCCTGATGGAATCCCTTGAAATTTTTAAAAACAATATTTCCTGATAATTCTCGACGGAAAATTAGAAAAGTTATTCCTGTACCAAAAATTAAATCGCCTAGATTATTTACTGGTTATCGTCCTATAAGTATTTTAAACGCTTGTTTAAAAATTCTTGAGATTCTATTAAGGCAGCAGCTTTTTGAATACCTAAATTCGGGTAATTATTTAAATAGTTACCAATCTGGGTTTAGAAAACACTATAGTACTACAGGATTGACACTGGATTGTGTTGCAAATATAAGGACTAATATGGACAGCAAATTGAATTCTGTTCTCATATTTATTGATTACAAAAGAGTCTTTGATTCTTTAAGTGATGAAATACCAATTAGAAAATTATTATCTCAACTTAACTTGGGCTTATCTGCTTGCAAACTAATTTGGTCATTTCTGAATGAAAGATGCCAATATATACAATCTTAAACTCAGGAAACCATAAGTGGTGTGGCCCAGGGCTCCAATTTAGGATCTCTTCTATTTATGATTTATTTGATCGATATATATCAGCAAGTAAAATTTTGTAAATGTTATAAAGGGCCAAGTCTCAACTTTTTAGAGTATAAAGTTAACAAAGATTTAAGACTTATTTTGGAGTAGTCTAATGTAGATTGTATCAATTTCAATTCTTCCAAGACGAGATGTGTGTGGTTCTTGCAAATTTGTAGAATAACCAAGTTGGTAATATACTCAGAGGAAATAGAATATGTACCAAATTAAAAGATTTTAGGATTTTACATAGATAACAAATTAAACTTTGACTTTCAAGTAGATTATGTTTCTTCAAGAATAAATTTCATTCTAAGACGGTTGCACAACGTGGGATTTTACTTACCTTACTGAACAGGAGTGTTGCCATGGCATTATATCTTCCAATATTATTGTATGGCTTAGAAGTATATTAATAGAACAGCTCGATATATAATTGGTCTAAAATATAGATCTCATGAACATATGACATCTTATACTATAAATCTTCTCAAACATGACTTTGAAAGCTTTATAAACTTTAAACTATTATTGAAGTTTTATAAAACTTTTAATTATAGTAAACCCAGATATCTAATAAATAAGTTTAACTTTGGTACCTCAAATAGGACGAAATCTTCAGTTATGCCAAGATATTATTCCCAAATTAAGAATAGATAATTTGTTGTCCGAGTATCCAGATTATGTAATAGAATTGTCCCGTACAGAGACAGAAATTTTTCGAATTCAATATAAAAATTTAAAACAATTATACTAGAGAATATGTAAAATATGCTGTTACACATTACCACAATCTAAATTGCAATTTTCTAAGATTTATATTCATGAAATTTCAACATATGTATTTTTAGTAACAAAATAATACTTATATAAATTAACGTATTTAAATTTCAGTAATAAGAATCAAAGTTTATATTTGCCATATAAACAATCTGGATTAATTTGGCCCTATGGGCTACAATCTGTAGTAAATTAAATAAATAAAGAAATAAAATAAATCAAATCACTGCACATAAATTTGGCAGATCACTTTTTTTGCCAAACTATATACATATTTTTTTTCTTTTTTTTTGCATTAGATATTCTATTTTTATCAATATCTAATTTTGTCACGAAAAAAAATATAAACGAGGTCCATTATTGTTTCTTTAATTTTAATTAATTTTATAACTAACCAACGTATAGAACATTTTGACGCCTTTTCTATCCCTAATCGAAGTTAAAAGATTTGAAACCGTTAGAATTCGATGGGATAATAATGCTTAAAATATTAAATTGATAAACTTTTTAAAATCAAAAAAAAAAAAAAAAATAAATAAATAAATAAATAAATAAAAAACAAAATATCAGTGCTCCCTAATCGAAATTTAAAATCAGTTTCCGATAGAATTTGGAGAGCAAACGACGAGTATAGCAAATTTAAAGTTCTTAAAAATAAAATCGACTTTAACAAATATTACATAAAATAAAAAAAAGATAAATAAATAAAATAAATAAATTCGCTTATCTCCGCTCCCTGATAGAAATTTTAAAATCTGGCTCCTTTAGGATTTTTAGGATGAATAGTTTTATAAGTAAGATAAGCTTTAATTTTCTACATCGTCTGAGAGCTTCAGAAAGTTTTGGAAAGAGTACTTTCTCTTTCCAAAACTTGCTTAGGAAATTAGATAGTAATCCGAGTATCCCTGCTTTCTACTAGAAATCTTAAAATCTGGCTCCGTTAGGATTCTTAGGATGAATAGTTTTAGAAGGAAGCCGAATTAATATATATATATATATATATATATATATATATATATATATATATATACATATATATATATTGTATATCTATATATATATATATATATATGAAAATACTAAATGCAATTTCGACTTAGTTAAAGTGTTTATTATTACACTACAATAAACAAATTTTGATTGTGCGATTTGCCTTCAGATCTATATGAGCTGGTAAATAACTGAAGATCAATTTTAAAATTATTTTTAAGAATTTTACCTGTATTCCTCAATATGCATCTTGTAAGTGATCTTCCTGTATCAGAATCTCAAAAAAAGTCTGGTGGCAGTCTAATAAACATTTTTTAAAGTAAAATTAAAAATCATATCGAGGAAAATGTGTGATGGATTTCGTAGGAATATTCATTTCAATTACTATAAAAATTTGAGTTTCATTCCATTAAGTCTCATATTTCACCCATTGACGCCCGAAGCAAATATGCTTCACTAAGAAGGTTTTAGTGAAGGATGGCCAAATGCGGAACAAAGAGAAGATATAGAAATTTTAAAAAAAGTAACAAAAAAAATTTAAAGTTGCTTTGGCAGAGAATGTATGATGATCGTAATCATTGCTAAATGGAAAATGAAGAATGAAAATATGAAAAATGTTTGAAAGCTTGTCGTAAGATAAAATGTCACACGTCTTTTATAATACACAGTTTTCACTCGCAGTAAGAATTTTTCTTCAAAAATATGGTATCTACGATCGTTTAGAATGGAAAGCGAATCCTCTATCATTTGTTATTTAGATATTATATCTAGCTCAATCAATATAGATACACGTGATCATGGAGTTCTAAGTCTGCTCTTAATTAGCTGATTACTTTTTTTAATTGGCTCTAGTTTTCGAAATAAATTGTCATATAGTCATGTTTTCATAATTTTTTAATCTGCTCAATATTTTCAAAAATAACAAAATATATAAAAAAAAATCAAATTTTTATCGAAATTTCAATGTTTTGCTTTTTTAAAAAATCGTAAAAAATCAAAAACTTCAAAAAATGCTATTTTTTTATTTCGTATTAAAGCATTTAAAATGATGTATAATTTCAAACTCCTAGTGAAATGTTTTTGTTATTTTTGTAAATAATGTTATTGAATTTTGTAACATTATTTTCAAAAGAAACCTTTAGAAACCACTGTGAAATTTTTAGTTTTCTAATTGAATTAACATAATAAATTCAATTAGAAAACTAAAAATCGGTCATAAATTAATAAATGTTGGAATTAATACTTTTTTCCTGTTTCTTAACAAAATGGTTAGAGGTTCTTACCCTTCAAACATTTGGAATATTATATTCTTGTTTATCTACCAGGCGGCAATTCTAATTGTCTTCTAGAAGATGGTGGTATGATTGTTCATAATTTACAAAAACAAAATGCATTGTTATTGTACATTCATCGTCCAGACGTATACTTTGTTGTCACTTGCGGAAGATAGTTTAGCCATAGTTCAAAATTCACAACAATAAAATACATTACTATTGCGCATTAATCTTCTTGGCGGGTGTTATTAAATTTATCGGTTTGTTTTTGTTGAACGAAAAAAAAGCAAGAAAAATCACATACAATCTGACTTCAGTAATAATTCAAATTAAGTACAATTTGGCTGCAGTAAATTTTAAATACGAGAAGACAGTTGTTCCTGATAATTAAGAATTTTATTTATTATTTACTAAAATTGTATTTCTTAAATGGTCGTCAAATATAATTGTTTAAACATGTAAGTAAATCTTATTTTAATTTTACTAATTGGTATCAAAAAATTTTTCTAGTTTTGATGTATTTTAGTAAAAAAATCGTCGAAGAAACAATAATTTGCTAAATAATTTGAGGATAAATTTCAAAGGTAATTTAAATACAATAAAAAAAAAAATACCTAGATATTAATTTTATTTTTCCTTTACAGGTGCACGGAATTCACGTAAAGTTTTCTAAGGAATTTTGACTGCAGTTCTTCAAGTACTAAATTAATTTTTATGTGAATAGTGTTTTATGTAATTTATTGTTTGTGAAATAAAAATGGTATATAAATTTTAAAAGTCCTTGCGTTTTATTTATTAGTAAAATCAAAAATAATAAATAAAAATAGTAGGTGTACAAAATCATTTTTTAAAAGATAGCAAAAATACTCTTTCACGACATTTCTAAAGTCGACTGGAAAGCATTTTCACGAGGAACAGTTTTTTTATGATACTTTGGTAATAGTTTTGATGATGAATTTCAATTCTGGAAGACTTTTCTTACTGTCTTCCTCAATAGAAAATGTTACCAGGGTATTGTAGTTGCTCTACTTAACTTTTAATATTTAACCATTTTTACTTACTATAACATAATTAAAATTAAATACATTACACTATGTGACAAATTGAGGACCATCGTCTGAGAACAGAATCATTCCATCTGCAATTCATAGCATTTGATGAGTATAATAAATCTTCCAAAGAATTTTTCGCTGATATGCAAAATTTTTGTTTTATGAGCTTTTAAACTTTTCATTTTTAACACCAAAGAAGTCTCAGATAAATATAAAAAATAATTTAAATATAGTTCAAAGGTCTTTGCTTTATCTTTGCATAAATAATTAAATGCTCTAAATTTCAAGAAAGAAGAAAATATATGAAGAATATTTTAACCCATTAAACCCAAGTTATAATTGACTTTCATATCATTTCTTAAATGACCCTTTATAAGGAGAGATAAATGAATTAAGGGCTCTAATGAGATATTCCCCGTTAAATGCTCTAAATACGAGGGCGGATCAATAAGTCCATGACTTTTTGAGAGAAACACAGTTTTGTTGCAAAAAAAGAAAATTATTTTTCAACATAATATCATTTTAACTCAATACACTTAGTCCAACGTTTCTACAGTTTTTGTATCCCTTCCAAAAAATATGATTTTTCGAGGTCCTAAAAATAGATTTTGTTTGGTCAATAATTTCATCGTTGGAGCTGAATCTCTTTCCAATGAGCCATTTCTTATGGTTTGGAGATAGGAAGTAGTCACTAGGGGCTAAATCTGGAGAATATGGCGGATGAGATACCAATTCGTAGCCCAATTCATAGAGTTTTGCAAATCAGACTACACACCCGTGCACTCGTGCATTATCTTGATGAAAAAGAACTTTTTTATTGGCCATATGTGGCCGTTTTCTTTTTAAATCCTCAATAAATCGGTCTAATAAATTGGCATAATATTCGCCGGTTATTGTTTTTCCCTTTTGAAGGTAATCGATGTGGATTGTCCCGCGTGCATCCCAAAAAACTGTTGCCATCACCCTATTGGCCGACAAACTTACCTTGGCCTTCTTCGGAGCAGGTTCACCCGGAGAAACCTATTGTTTAGACTGCTGCTTAATCTCCGGAGTACAGTAATAGACCCATGTTTCATCCACAGTTACAAAATGCCGCAAAACCTCATTCGGATTGCGGTTAAACAACTCCAAACAATCCTTTGAAGTTGTCAAACGTCTACGTTTATGGTCAATTGAGAGCAAAAGCAGCACCCATCCTGCAGACAACTTTCTTAAACCCATCTGATCATTTAAAATCGAAACCACACTGCCATATAAAATACATATGGCATCAACAATCTCAAGCACTTTTACCTCGGTCGGTCAACATCATACCGTTGATTTTTTTTACATTTTCGGGTCTACTGACCTCAATTGGTCGCCCAGAACGTTCAGTGTCATTTGTACTTTTGCGACCACAACGTAAGTCAGTAAACCTTGGTTTGATTTGCGGTTTTTTTCGCAAAAAATAATTTTTAATTCACTTTTTTCCATATTTAGAAAAATACACGAGGTTGTATGTTTTGAACAGCTGTTAAACGCAAAGTAAATGACGACACTTGTTCAAATTTTGACAGTAGTCTATTAACAGGAGGTACTTGATGGGAATAGTGTTGCATTTCGTATAACTACGAGGGAAGTTCGAAAAGTCACAGAAATATTGAACCGTCCCCTTATTTATCCAAAAATAATTGAGTTTCTAACTATATTTATATTACCTTTTTAGAGTTATCTGAGAGTACTTTGGTCTTAAGAAGGAAAAGTTTAGAAGGTTATAAATCAAAAATTTTGCCTACCACCGGAAATATTTTAGAGGGTTTGTTACACTCATCAAATGCTATCAATGGAACGATTCCGCCCTAAAAGTGCTATTGCATAGTGTTAAATTAAATTTTTAAAATATAAAAATCCCAAAAGTATTCTTTCGATTGAAATTTAAATACATTTGTTGCCACAAATTAATCCTTTAGTACTTTAGCTTACTAATAAATATACTTCTCTTTTATAAATATTCTCAAGTTCGAAAAATGTTAACCAAAATATTTAAATCATACCCTTAAAATACAAAAAATAAACTTGAATTCCCACTTCTCATTAGAAACAAATAAAATAAGTGGCTTCCGTTTAAATGTTTTTTGTCAATCATTTAATGTGGTTTTTTTATTTTTCATTTTATATGACCATTAAAAAAATTAATTGTTACCCAGTCAACGCTGCTAAAATTAAACAACTTTTTTGGAAATTGGTTGCCTTATAAATTATTCTGAAAAAACTTTTTTTTTTTTTTTTTGTTTAATATTTATAACTTTAGCTACCAATATTTGAACAAAATTCTATTAAAAGAAAAAAAAAACAAATGAAAACACATTTTGTTGCTGTGAGTTTATGAGATTATGGCTTCTACTGATTCCGAGAAACCAAAAACACACTCTTAAATGTATATGTAAAGTAAAGCGTAAATGTTGGTGGCAGCGTGTGGTCATAGTGATGGTTCTTCTTCATTCAGAGCCATTCAATCTTGTTGTCACTACAACCAAAGCCAGTTAGAAGAATATTCATCTAAATGAATGGAAAAGTACGTTGAATAAATATACAAGACTAAAATGAACGAGCAGTAAGAATAACTAACAACAACGACTGCACAGTAAAGTACAATTTACCTGGCACACTAAACCTGTAAAGAGTGTGTGTATGTTAATGTAAAGGTATATAAATAGAGAGAGGATATATCAGTAAGACTATGATGTCAGGAATATAAAACTAAAAAGAGAAGTCCATTATATTGAAGTTTCTAAACCATGTTTTTGATTGTATTTATAGTGTTGTTTATGATAAAACTCTTAAGAGCCAGTTAGTGCAAATTCTAACAATTTATGTATACAAAAACATCGCATATACATGTGTATATGTATATGAGACTATATTTCTTTTTTTTTAGTTTTTCTCTACTACAAACTTTTTGAAATTTTATTTCTTTTTTATTCGTTGCAAATAAAAATAAAAAATAAAATACAAAAAAAAAAAGTTTGTGATTAATTGGTCTCATTAATTTCTTTAACAATCGATTTAATAGCTAAAGTCTTTCCAATAACATGAATTAGGGTATAGAGCAAACGGAGGTGACAAATCTAATATAATATTTGTATGTACTTGTATAGCAATATAGAAGTAATATTGTGAATATACTGGCAAACGTTTTAGTTTAAAGAATCTGAAATTTAATGTACACGAAAAGTTTAAAAAAATACAGGGTGACAAAAATACTGGACATTTCGTCAATTTAGATAAATGCGATTATGTGGCTCTAAGTCTATACATAAATTGGATAGAATTCTCGAGATAAAGAGACTGCACCAAATATTACAAAATATCTCCAGAAAGAAGTGTTTGATTGGATTGAGTAAAACACAAAAAAGTCTAATTAAAATTCTCTCAATTATAAATTTTGTAAAATCAATAAAAATTGAAAAAAAAAAAAAATAATTAAAAATTAAAAGAAAAATAATTTTCCATAAATTGTAAAAAATCAAAAACTATTTAAATTTTTTCTTTTATCATAAAACTGAAGAATATGTTATGAATATTATGAAGAGTTTTTTCCGGGAGTCCTGTGATGTCGTATTAAAATCTATAACTATCACTATTCTCATTAGTTGAACAACTGAAACCCAAATAGTATATGAATCTTTGCATTAGCAGATTAAAAACAGGATTGTAAATGTACTGAGAAAAGGAAATTTGATCAATTGCTTAATCTGATGATTAATCACGAAAGAGTTTTTATTTGGATATCGATACAATATTAAACAATTATTAAAACGTACTTAAAATTATGAAACAGAATGTTTCACGGTCACTTATCTTGTTGATATTTTTCTGAAATTTTTTTTCTTTAATATTAATGATATATAAATAAAACTATAGCTTAGTAAATAATGTTCTTTTCATTAATAGTATTTGTGGTGGAAAAAGTTAAGATTTTTATTTTTTTTTTTTTTTGATTATCAACACAAATTGCCGTATGGCATACTGTTCCAAATGCCGTAGGAAATTTGGCCAAGATCTTATATGTGATGAACTCTTTCATAATTTTAGGTGTGTTGAAATGTAGCTCGCAAAAAGAATTTTGAACCAATAATATCCCTTACGTTCAGACGATCTTATACATAATAGAGAATATTTTCATTTTAATGATTTTTCGAACACACTATTTACTTTTTTCTTAACTTTCTTAATGTTTTGTAAAATTTCCATGAGACAAATTCCACATGTCTCTGTTACTAAAAAATGTATAACGTATTGAATATTTAAAATTTATAACGTATTGTATATTTAAAATGTCTACAAAATACTTTCAATTAGTCATGCTTTAACATATGCTGGTTGTAGTCCTGACATTTCTTTACGATATCACTGTCATTAAGATATAGTTCCCAGTTGGATTTTTAGTTTAATTTTCTGTAATAAATTATTGAAATATATAATTTTTTGATAAAGTGCACCCAGTTTTCTTCCCTTTAAGTGCTTTTAAAATTCCCGGGAATTCCGGACGATATTTCCGGGAAAGCGTGATATGAGAAATTGTAAATTTCCCGAGAATCCGGGATGGAAAATCCTGGGATGCATTCTCTAGTTATGAATAAAACGATCTATAATATCTTTTTAAAATCGATTCATAAATGTCAATTTCATTCAAAATTAAGTGATTGTAGTTTTTTTTTTTAACTTATTTTTAAATGTTTTTTTAAATAATTGTAGCTCGATTTCATTTATACATATCCAGATTTAATATAAAAAATGATAATTTTTAGCACTTATAGATTTTTTACAATTTCTTAAAAAACAAAAATGTTAAATTTCTCCGAAATTTTAACAAGACATGGTGCAACCTCATTAATTATACCCGAAACCGCCATATGCCAATGAAATGAAATCAATGAATTTTGGCATTCTATTGGGCCGGGCACGAAATTTATTATCAGTCTATTATTTCACGTAGCCCCATACAAATGATCTCCTTGAATAGCGGTTTAACACTCATAAATTATATATTTTAATGAAATTCAGCAGTCTACGCACGAAAAATTTACAATTCAGTTTACACAAATTAAACCAATGGGCTAATCTCTTTGAAATTTTAATTTTGTTTAATTCTACTATATTCAAGTTTTAAATTTAAGAGAAAAATTATTTTTTTTTTAATCAAATATTTAATATTTTTTGAAATACACTTTTTTTTTGGAATTGGTCAACTTCTTTTTAAACTCTATCTTATTTCTTAGTCAAATAAATATTTTTTTTACTTTGACCCAATACATTTAAAATGGAAAAAGTTCTGGATAGTTTAGTTGATTTCCCTACTATCGTACAGAGCATCACCATTTATTTGACCCCAGTCCGTTATTTTTTTGGTAATAATGAGAATTTAAGACCAGGGTGTCGTAAAAAATCCTCCAGTATATACTTTTTATTACCCTTTAGGCGGAATTTATATTTTGGAAAAAATATTTCCCAATAATTTTTGTACTCTCTTTTGCTTTAACCTCGTGCATCCTTCAAAAATTTTAAAATTCTTTAAAAAGGAAAAGCGAACACAAAGTGAGGAACTAAAAAAGCAGTTATGCTATATTAAGCCTATATTTTCACAATTTATTATATGTGGGACAAATTTTTGATTTTTGTTGTATAGTGTAATAAGCACTTCTCTTTTTATTTGAAAATAAAGTTTTTAAAAATTTTGGGTCAATGTGGACCAACAAATAATTTGACTGCTTTATATATATATATATATGTATGTTAGCTATATCAGGCCCTTAGAAAAATTATATTCAATAGAGACGGACAGGCAGACGAATCCGTGAAATTATTATTTTTAATCGTTTACCTGTAGTGATCAAGAATGTCTGCATGTAGAATGTATAATCCCGAAGGAATATTGTAGAAACGGAATATATGTTTTGTTACAACTTTAGTGAAGTATATATAAGATTAATTATGGTTTTCAGCTTAACTTTTCCTAGCCTTAATGTATCCAAATTATAACAAAACAACACAGCATTAGTAATTACTAACTCCAAGTCATAAATCACTTTTGATTAAGATGCAATATTTCACTGGGAATTATGCTTTGAGTAAAACGTTTTCATTATTGCTTTTCTCTTTTTCCCTGTTTATTGTTGTCTTTGTTTTATTGGCATAATCTACTTTTCTTTCGTTAGCACCATTTTTACTCATACTCAAGGACTTGGACTTCTTTAATGGTTTACAATAACACATTGTATTAAATCTTGTTTTTATTACTCGTACTCTACATTCAAGGCACTATTTGTACCCTACTAGTCTAGATGACCTATTGTCTTTTGAATATACAATATTCTTAATTACCTAAGGAAAGTAAATTAGCTAATTAAATATAATATTAAAGAAAGAAAAGAATTTTTAATGTAAAATTTTTCATAAATATATAAATAAGTATAAGTAAAGTAATAAAATATTAAAGAACAATACCGCTACCAGCAGAACTGTAAGGTATTCTCTTTTTAGTAGACTAATAGTGTTGGAAAGACAAACAGTTATTGCAAAAAAAAAAAAAAAAAATCAGCTTTAAAAAGAATAGAAAAGTACATCTAAGAAAAATCAAACACAAATATAGCAACATGACAAAAAAGAATGAATGGAAAAATAAATGAATGAATAACAACATCTATAGGATTTCAGGAGTAGTATAATGGTCATATGGCTACGTGTTACAATAAAACATGTTTTTTTTTTTCAACTTAATGTGACAACAATTTAAAATAACACACTTTTACATATACATGCATATACACTTGGTCTATCTCTCTCTCTCTCTCTCTTACCAACCCAGTCGGAAAAGGAAAGCCTAAAAATAAATTCTAAAATGCTTTCTTTAGGATCCACAAGGCATGCCACTCGCATTCCAACACTATTTCTTTTTTACACGGCATATCATTGGTGGCAAGGCCTTCCCCTCTCCCTTCCAAAATGAAGCGAGAAAGCAAGGACACTTAAATAAATATGCTCTCTTATTACAAAGGAGTCTGAATTAACTTTAAAAAAGACACTTAAAATAATACTAAATGATTTTGAATTTGGTAAGTCTCGCAATTAAAACTATTTCTGTTTACAATGAAAAAATTAATAAGTGATTGATACACCTTCTATATCGCATCTAATGAAAGGGAAACAAGAATTAGTACTGGCCTTTTTTAAAGGAAGCATCGTCTTTCTTTTAGGAATTTTCGTAGAAGGCAAAGTGGAATGTATTTAAAATTTTGTCGGAAAGGTGTGGACGCATTCCCAAAGGCCTGCAAAGATGAAGCATTAACATATTTTCCGGCTGGAAACATACGCTCACACATACACCTACCATCAACTTCTTAACAATAGTCATAATAATGTGATCCAGTTTAAGTTTTAAGATTATCCCCTTTCGTTATGTGTGTAGGTATGTAGGATTTTTACATGCTTGTTAAGAATGTTTGGGGACTTTGATTAAACTCCTTTGGGGATTCTATTTTCCATTTGCTGCTTATTTCTCTATTTTCTTTACGTTTTTTTTTTTTATTATTATTTTTGTATAAGTAGAAGGAAAGAAATAAGAAAAACATGTTTACATTTGTTTATTTAATGTTATTTTTCTGTATTTTTATTTTCTCTTTACAATATCCAAACGAGAATATTCTTAAAACGCTAGAAAGAAAGAGTATTTGATTGTTAATTTGATTTCTTCTTTTAGTTTCTATGGTAATTTAAATTTGAAATTCAAGCTTTAAAATAACATGAACGAACGACAGTGGTTGGGAATACAATTGAAAATAAATTAAGGGACTAAATTCTTTAAAATTTTATTAAAAAAAATTGTTGTTTAGTAAATTAAGTTAAATTG
The DNA here is from genome assembly GCA_932274085.1 of Protocalliphora azurea. Taxonomy (NCBI): domain Eukaryota; kingdom Metazoa; phylum Arthropoda; class Insecta; order Diptera; family Calliphoridae; genus Protocalliphora; species Protocalliphora azurea. The sequence continues at coordinate 4,180,076 of OW026519.1, forward strand.
GTTAAACGTACAATTATTTAAGAAATAAAAAAAATATGGATTCAAGATGAGTTGATTTAGTCGTTTCGCAAAATATTTAGATCTTTTCTTTTTTTTTATTTCGTGTATAAATAATTTAGTTAGCCTTGACATTCAGGTTTTTAATTTCAATTATTTGAGTGCTTTATATAATTTAATTCTTCTTTCTCTATTCTTTTCTATACGAGTATTATGACAATTTTATGTTAATTTCCCTTCAAAGATAATTAAAGATTATTTTATTTTAAATTCTTTTACCTGCTAATTTTAAATGGCAGAATGGTAAACGTTTTTTCTTAAAATAGCTCTAATAAATTGAGTATTTTGAATAAAAACCAAACATTGTTACCCAATAATTTTGACAATGTGTTTTGTGTAGGAGGAATGTAGTTGGAAAATTAATGATAATGTTGACAAGATGACAATGATAAAATGATTGAAAATTAACTTTTCAAATGTAAAATCTAAATTAACAAAGAATTAATTGATAAAGGGAAAGAAGAGAATGAAAAAATTTAATAGATTCAAATAAGTAAATGACAATGTTGTTAAATCATCTAAATACTAAAAATAAAAGGTATATCAAAGTTCAAGTAGAATGTAGTTAGGTAATAAACTTTATATTTATACTGACTTCTATAAATTTATTCATAATAAAAAGTTTAATTTTTAAATGATTAACAATAAACAATTTGTTCGATAAATCTTTATACAATGTACATCCTTTAGAGAGACAGTTGCCACGGGAGTAATATCTACAATATCTGTTTTAATGACACCCACAATATTTACCTTCTATAAATGATAAAAACCAAAAGTATACTTAGTTTTCTTTTGAACCTCACATTTTATAAAATATTTATCTTTCATTTTTATTAATTTATTTTTTTTTTTTTTTTAATTTTTCTAGTTTATTTATTTAAGGATATTTTTTAATTTTTTTCCACTTAATCAAATGAATTTCAATTATTTGCTAAATGATTGGCTAGACTTATTGAACTGTTTATCCTGTGAACCAGATACACAGTATTTTCCCATTCATGGCATCATCGATTTAATGAAACGAGACAGGATTTTAAAACAATTTATTTATAGCAAGAGAGTGTGCACAAACGTTCTTTTTTTCTTTTTAATTTTTGTTATACAAAATAGTCATTGATACTGTTGAGATTTCCGTGTAAAGAACAAAAAAAAAATTGTGAGTGAAATTAAATGAATGAACTATTGAATGGAGACAATATAAAACAGCAAAAAACATTTTTTTTGGTATATTCCGCCTACAAATTACAACAGCCAGTCAACTGAAAAAATATAAAAAGAAAAAAAATTTTTAAAACAATAAAAACAATTTCAATTTGTAAATTTTCAATATGTATAACGAGAAATTGTTGCATATTTAGAAGGACAATTCAAATAAATATTAAATGGAAATTGAAATTGTTGAGATACTATTACAAGTTTAATAAAAATATGTTATTATATAAAAAAGTACTTAAATTGTTTTTACTAGTTATGCACACACTCATACACTAGTAAAATAAATTTATAACATAAAAAGTCGAAAGATGAGAAAAATTAAAAAAATCGATTCATTTGTTTAAAAAAAAAACTAATCCATAAATTTTCTTTTTATTAATTTTTTTTAATTAATGAATTTCTTTGTTAAATTTAATGTTTCTTAATAAATGTTCGCTTTAAAATCGATAAATTAATTAAATCATAATTAACTTTTTCTTTTTTTTTTTTAATTGACTCTACTTTTCGAGATAAACTATTATATAGAAAATTAATGAGTTTGTACTACATATTGCATCATAACTCTAAAATGATTTGTCTGATTGGGTTTAATAAAATATATATAAAAAAAAAAAAAAAATAATTATGTTCAAGTTATATCAACACAATTTTTTAATCTACTCAATAGTTTCGAAGACGTTAAAAAATAGTTTTGAATAAAAATAAAATTTCTTACAAAAGTTAAAAAGTTTTGTTTTTAGAAAATCGTAAAAAATAAATATAAAATAACTGAAAAGCTACTTATCTGTTTTTCATAGTTAAATTCTCGATAAAAAATCGATGAATCTATTTGTTAAAAATTTTGACTAAAAATTATTTATTCATGAATTCATGACAATTGTTTGTCATTAGTCTGTCATGTGTCATTGATCTTTAAACAGCGGTTCCCAGAGCGAATGTACGATCGCTCTTGGAGCCAGCAAAATTGGCCCAATTTAGTAAGGAGATGGTGAATTATAAACTGCTTTTAATGGGACTGAGCGAAACCAAACTGCCCCATAATGCAAAAGTTAAGATAACAAATGGATTCACCGTCATTTATTCAGGAAAACCGTCAAGCCGGCCCCGATCAAGTGGAGTTGCATTCTTGTTCTCACAAGGCGCTAGCAGGGTTTTTATTGACTGCAAACCACACTCCGATCGAATCATAGCTGCTAGATTTTTCACAAGAGCCGAAAACTTGGTGTGCAATGCTATGCTCTGATGGAAAACTCGGATCCGGCATTGAAGGATGATTTCTATAGTAGCATCTCAAGAGTAATGTCTTGTAGACATCATGGCGATATCGTTATATTAATGTACGATTTCAATGCTCAGTCGGGCACAGATAACACCAACAAGAAGAGCTCCATAGGTCGCTAAGCACTTGGACGATTGTCTGAAAATAGTGAAATGCTTACGAAGATGTGTATGTTAAACAAATTGGTCATCGGAAGAACGCTTTTACGTCATAGAAAAGTGCACAAAGTTACGTGGATATCACTTGACAAGACAATAGATAATATGGGTTACAGAGGCTCAGGATGCAAGGAATGGATATCAGACGAAACATGGGACCTAATATCTGAATATCTGAAGCGTAAGGCTGATATCAATAAATTAAAAACCAGAAATGAGAAAAGAAATCTGCAAATCTGTCAAGCGGAGTGCCCATCGAGACAAACGTCGATGGATTGATGACCTTGCCATACAAGCCCAATCAGCCTCGGAGTCATAGAATTCGAGACATGAACAAAATCACAAAACAGATAGGTCGAAGAACATTTGCCTCTACTAAGCCGATAAAAGACAATGGGAACTTGATTACATCAAAAATGGGACAATTGGGTGGATCACTATTCGAAAATGCTGAACGCTCCAATGCCCCTGTCTCCACCACATCGAAAGGCATGGCATAACTACCGATAACCCTACACTCTCTGAAGTCGAGTATGTCAACTCTCACGAATAACAAATTTTTAAAATTTCATCTTATATGGAAAGTATTCGGACCACACCCATTTTTTGTTTCCGAGTTTACATTGGTCCTTGAACAATTTGTGCAAAATTTTTATGATGTACATGCTTTTTTGTAAAAGATATCGGTCGAAAAGTATAAACTATATTTATGACGGACACCCTGTTTCTCTAGTAACTTTTTTGTTTTGCTCATTTTCAATGTTAAACAAACTTTTAATAAGACAAATATTTGAGCCAAATTTTGTCCCCCTGTAATGTCCACTCTGAGCCCTATACTGTTTTCAACAGACAGATAGACGGACAGACATCGTTAGATCGCCTTAAATTTTCACGAGGACCCATAGTTTATGAAGTCTTAGATAATCATTTCGACAAGTTGAACACGGAATGACAAATCCAATATAACCCTCCCCCATCATTTTTTGATGGTGGGTATAGAAAAACTAGGGAATTCTGCTTCGTTTGTAACGTACCTCTTTGATGTGCCGTCGTGAATAACAGAGTTTGGTCCCTTTAAAGCTTTAAAAAATAAGTGTAACATTTTTTAAAAAGTACACTTTTTCACCTAAATAGGTTTTCTACATAAATTAAATTTTTTTTGGCTATAACATCGTTGGGTCGGAGTCGCACATAAAAATATTTAATTGCAAAAATTTTAGACTTTTTGAAAATTAGCAAAATTTTCAGATTTTACTTCAGAATATTTGATTGTCAAAAAGTTTCTTAGAATTATACTCGTATAAAACACATTGGTAGTCTTGCCGTAATTTATTTTAATGAACATTTTTTTAATCTCTCAAAATAAATCTGTTTTGGAAGAAAACGAGATACCTACACGCTTTTACTTGGGTACATCCAAGGCCCGGAGTAAAAACTTTCAAAATGTGACTTAATAGCAAGGTTTTGTCAAGATTTATCCTAAAATCAAGAGCGCCCTAAAACATTACGAAGTGTTTAAAATTTATGGATTAAACATTGACGTTATAACATCTTTTATAAAAAGGTTTCTGTTTATTTTTCTATAGTTTAACCTGAAAATTATTTTAAATGTAAAAAAAGTCCTCCTAAATCGTATAGGACTCAAAAAGGATGTTCAGCATTCATCAAATAATTTCGCAAAAAAATCATTGAGTAAAATTCAATTTTTATTCTTTTAATTTGCAAAAATTACTTCAAAAATTTCTGTGTAACTCACCTAATAATGATATTGTAAAGACATTGTCAGTCTTTTTTCCATGTGGTGGTAGCTTTTCACAAGATTTATAAATGTGTGCAATTATAATGTAAGGAAAAGGTGAAATTTTAAATTTTGAGATTTTTTTTTTTAATTTTCAACTTTAAATCGCGATAACTTTTTGGCCCGCTCTTGAAAGTGATCCATGCGAACGGATTTTTAACATTGAAGTGTTGCTTTTTATTCGCACAAACCGCTTTCAATGTGCCAAGAAAAACAAAAGTCCGAAAAAAATTTTAGTCGAATTTTAAAAGTTTCGTTCCGGTTTTTTCCGAGTTTCAATAGAAAAGTTCTGAAAGAAAATTTTAATCTTGCTTCGCTAGCAAAATTCTCGAATATATATATAATTTCTTATAAGGATGCGGAAAATATAAACTTTTTTGTTCTCCGACGAAAATTGTGGAAATTAGAAACGGAATGACAAAATTATACATGCCCTTTACACCTGTGGTGAAGGGTATAATAATATATGTATATGTTCCCCAATGAATATAAAAGGCCTATGTGAAAGAATAGAAAATAGAAATAAATTTGTGATTAGTATAGAAAATATTTCAATAACAAAAAAAATTCATTTAGTTTTAAGACTTTAATATTGATTACTAAATGTCTTTTTAAACACAAAATGTTGAGTTTTTTTTCATAAAGTATTTCATCTTATATTTTTGCAATCTCATTTTTTTATTTTTATGGTCACACAATTATTTTAATTTTTATACCCCGCACCACCATAGGTGATTGGTCCATAATTGAACATAGCTCCCATATTAAACCCCCTTTCGAAAATCACTTTAACGTGCATAAATCACATATACGTGTTAGTATCAGGTTTATATTCGATACAAATAAGTTTTATATAATTAGAAATCATAGTGACGAATTTTATGAGGTTCGCTCTATAATTTACCATATCTCCCATATAAGCCCACTTTCTGGAATCACCCTAAAGTGTATAAATTCATAAAAATGTTAGTATTAACGTAATATTCAGTATTCGTATATTTTATTTTACACTTAGTAAAATTATCGATCCTCAATTGTTCACATGTCTAATATAAGACCCATCCACGAATTTTGATGGACATGCACAATGGTGTAAGGTATCATATAGTCGGGCTTGACCGACTATATCTTTCTTACTTGTTTTTTCTTTTTATAATAAAAATTAAATTTGTCAACATTTTACAGTTTTCATTTCACACAGCAGAACGAAAAATATTTCTCACCATAAAAAAAATATATATATTTTTTACCATAGAACTTTTCTATCATTTCACAAACGCCCAAAATTTTATTTTGTTAAATTTGAGATTTTATACAGATATTTCTATTTTTATTGTTCAACAAAAGCCCTTGGCTATCGAAAAATAAACAGAAAATATTGCTTTTAAATCTTGGAACTAAAAAATAAGGATACGATTTCATGCAAATAGAAATATAAAAAAAGAGACTTTAAACTAAAAACTCTACTTCTAATTGGCAAATTGAAGTTACAAGATACTTCCACAAAAATAAAGGCAAAATACGAAAAATAAGAAAATAGAAAAAAATAAAGATTTTTAGTTTGATATATTTAAAAGTATTCTTATCGTTCTTTTATCTAAAAGCACGAGGGTCAGGCCAAAAGTAATATTTGTCATTCAATTTTATATGTTCCCGATAACGCAGTCATTTTTTGAGTTGATTTCGGCTGTCGGTCGATCCATACAAGCATTGTGGTCAAAGTAAAGACCTCAATTTGGAAAATAGTTTAACAAAAGTATTAGGTACATATTTATTGCAACTATATTTTTGAATTAAAGAAATACGTTTGATCATACAATTTATGTAATTAATATATATATATATATATATATATATATATATATATATATTTTACTTAAGAACACACATATTTTCCTAGATTTTACAAAAAAAAAATATTTAAAACAACTGCAAATGTAATAATGTATTTGGTTTTGTTTTTATCTTAAAACAAAACCAAATACTAACTATACTTGACAGTAAAGTTTTTTGTTATATTTGCACATAAAAAACCACATTGATTTTCTCTCTACAAAAACTTACTTCATTTTTAATAAAAAAAACTTTGTAATAATTTCAAAAAAAGTTTAACCAATATTTGTTTTATATCAAACTCCTACTCACACATACAATACATACAAATGTATATACATACAATTACATACAAATGTATATAAGAATTGTTTTTATTTATTGTATATTTAAGTTTGTATAGGATAAATGTTAGTCCTTGTATTGTATATACATATGTATGTCTATATGTACATATGTATGTATATATATATATATATATATATATATATATATATTCTTTTTCTTTTGTTACATGAGTAACTTTTAATATGATTGGAATTATATGCATCACCGCCTAAAATAGTATACAATATATTTCTTCTCTTTCTAGAAAAATTCAAATTTCTCTTTTGAAATAAATTGCTACTGATACAACCAGCACCACAAACTATTACTACCACTTATATTATACCGTTACTACCACTATCACAACCGAGTTATTTCAAAAAAATGAAAAAAGTGTATACAAATAATACAATACAAAACCAAGAAGAGAAAAAAATTCTACAAAATCTACATATAAAAACTTTTTTCAAAAAAAAAAAAAATAAATAAATAAATATTTGTTGGTATTTTAAACAACAACAAATATCGAAACCAAAGGAGAAAAATGAAAATTTTTTATAAGGATATTTATTCATGTGATATATATATTTTATAGATGCATATAGGTATATACTGATATATGCATTCTGTTGACTATTCCTTGATTGGTGATTTTAGTGTATATTTTTGGACCTCTCTGTTGTTCACTTATTTGAATAATTATTTTTATTTTTGATTGTCCTAGGAAAACAATCAATTTATTCACTCTAGGGAATCTCGCCCAAAGACTTTATTTTATATTAGCCAGGGACAATGAAGTAGCTAATTAACTTTCACTTTCTTTACAAAAGATTAATATGGGATCAAATATCAAACAATACTTATATAGATATTAAATAGCCGGTAATTAAAGATCAATAAATTCTACTACCAAAAAAGGGCTGCCAGCAAAATGACGTAAAGCAGTATCGTCCAAATCAAAAACAAAAAAGAAAAAAAAAAAACGAAAAATTGCCCATAAATAAAAAAGATGGAAATTTTGACTAAAAAGATAAAAAAAATGCCCAAATAGTTACGAAAAATTACCCTCATTCAATGTCTATTACGACACTTTCTGGTGTGAAAATTAGTCAGATATATGTTATAATTTCTGGACAAGATCAGTTATATTCAGAATGAAAATAATTGTAACTTTAGCCTAGTTGGGATTTTAGTCTGGATTAAAACGGGTTTCTAGACATCCGGGCTATGGTCGTATGCAGTAATTTTTAGCTCTGACGTATTTTAAACCTTAGCTTCACTAAGTCAAACTTTTCTAAATAGGATGTTTTTTTCTATCTTGCATATTGTAAGAATTAAAAAATAAGTAAATAAAGAAATAAATGAAAGAGAAAAATCATACGAAATGCCAGAAACTTGTTATCAAAAACAAATTGTAGCACAAAAACTACGATTTTTCTATATTTACTTTGAACGATTTTAACTTGGGTCATTTTGCTGGCGGCCCCAAAAAAGATTTAAATTGTCACCAATAAAACAGCAGGGAGTTGAATACGTACTTAAATTCATATTAGGGTTTAGGAATTAACTGACTTTTCAACTTCCCAGGAAGCGGGAATGAAAAAATTGTGTTCAAAAAAGAAAATGGTACAAAATAAATGTTATTAATAAAAACAAAATTAAAATTCGTTTTGGAAGCAATTCGATTTAAGTACTTCACATAAATGTTCTGAAATAATAAGAAAATAAAAATGCTATTTATTTATATATATAAATAAATATCGTTAGGGTGATGATAAAAAGTTGTCTATTAAAGATTTCTCAAAACCTTTAGGAAGAGCAAAACAAGTTATTTATTGGATGAAAGCTAAAATAAAATTTATATAAATAATAATAATAATAATAATAATAATAAAATAATTGTTTTCTAAACCCGCTTTGTTTTTGTTACAAAAATTCCGGCGAATACCATAAAAATATTCATCTTAATGAATCTTTAGTCTTTGGGTTTTTGAAAGGATTTGATCTTGCTTACAGTTTTTTCCGTGGAAATGAAAAATTGTACTAGATATAATATATGTATCTCAGAGCAATTTTTCAATATATACATTTAAAACTTTGTTATTTTAAATAAGTTAGGGTGCTATATTCGGCTGTGCTGAATCTTCACCCGTGTTTGAATTGGGTGTAATTACAAATATAATTACCTATACTATATCTACGTAAACACTAAGATCTTTAAATAATTTACATTGTTATATAAAGCTGAAATAGAATCAATATTTTACAAATCCTTATATTTTTGTATGTATTATAAATATGAGGTGTAAATGTGTTTGTTTGTGTATCAATCGCGTCTGATCAGCTGAAATGATATTCACGTAATCTGACATACAGTACCAGTGCCAGAGGTGGTTACAAGGTGGTTACAAGCTTTGTTAGATCTCGATTAAACGTCAACATATTTTTCCAACTTTACACATTATTAACAAAGCTTGAACTAAAAAATGTTTCAGGTTATGTTGGATCTTGATTGGATGCAATGTCCACAATTTACGCCCAAATCGAATGAACCGATTAACTTAAAATCGGAGTAGGAGGTGTAGTATCCCCATTTAAGGCAAATACTCATTATGGCATATCTAAGGAACTATTACAGTGGTAATCCTCAAATTTCGTGGAAACCTTTATCTTATTATATCACATTATCGAAATGAAAATAAGACGTATAGGTCAAGGAGGAGAGGTAAACCCTATAAAACGAAAATAAAATTTCCTCATCTAAAGGAATATTACAGTGAAAGTCTTTAAACAAATTGAAGAGTAATTTTTATATCAAATTTCGGATAGGGTGAATAGGTCCAGTTATCTCATCAAATAGGGCACCAGTAAAGGCGAGTAAATAACAAATTTAAATTTTTGGCAGTTTACAAAAATTCGCACATATTTGAGGATGAAACACTTTGGAGCAGAACAAATATTTTATAAATGCGAAACAATATTAAATTAAAAATGGTATGGTGAAAATTTTATGGATTGATTTCGCTGACTAAAAAAAACCGAAATTCAGAAAAATATATTTGCTATAGATTTGTGCAAGAATGAGGCCCATAATAGGAGCTTCAAAAAATCTAATAACGCTTTTTGGCCTATAACTCGTTTAATATTGGATCTAATTAGTTCATTTTATAAAAGAAAAAAAAAAAATGCAAAAAAATTTCCGATTTCTCTATGAAAGAGCGAGGTTTTATTATATATATATACATATATATATTTATATATATATATATATATATATATATATATATATATATATATATATACGGAATGACAAACTTGTAAATATATACCCTTGGCGCCTGTGGTTTTCTATAAATCTACTTATACAGGGTTTCGATAATACCATTTGCTAATAACTTCATTCTCGACGACTTAAAATATGATCATTCCAATGTCTTTTCTGAAGTACTCGTATTTTTACAATTTCTGGCATTATTCTGCCCATTTATAATTATACATAAATATGTATCTATTATTTGACTGTTCAGAAATGTTCATCAAAATATTGATGTAATTTTTGATAGACATTCCATCGAATGCTATTAATTTTTACACAATTTCTGATAATAATCAGATTAAGAAAAAATTTTTGTATTTTATTTCAAATTTTGTGCTATTTTTGTCTCATGCAAAAATATAAAACTCAGACTAAGATTAAATGAAATAGTTTTTTAATAAAAATATAATATTTTAAACTAAAATGCAATAAATCCTTAAAATGTTCATAACTTTAATTTCCAGTTTTCCCACGTATATAACTATAAGTATTTGATCATTTTCCAAACCCTAGTTCATATATGTATGTATGAGTGAGTGACAAATATGCTGTATGCATGAAAAACTAAGTTGAGCAAAAATCTTGCAGGTTGTTGTATGTGTTTTGTTTTTATTTATCTGTTTGTAAATGTGATCTTATTTTTTCGTTCTTCTTGAGATAAATGGAAACACAAACAATTATTTTATAAACAATTTTCTCATTTGACATTTTTATAAACGTACATAATGTAATTATAAAGTGATCACCGCACATCTACAAAAACAACAATTACTTTTATTTTGTTAGTGTAAAACTACTGCACATAATGTCAAAATGAAGAAGAAGAATAAATAAACGCAATAAAAAATATTATGGACAAATACAAAAACAATTTGACAGTTTCGCGCGGTGTGTACATGAAAAAATTGTAAATCAGCTTGGCTTACGAGGTCACTTTCGTATTACACTATGATAAACATATGATTTGAGAAAATGAGAGGCACACAAAAAATTATTTTCTATTTGGTTGCAACAATTTTCTCATTTGACATTTTTGTGGTTTCTACTTTCACAAAAGTGTCAGTCCTTCAGTCAGTCTGACAAACTTAACATCTGACGTCTGTTGCTTTTCTTTGAATCAGCAAAAGAATTCTCCTAAATACAAATATAATTACACTAAGAGAAAAACTTAAAGAAGAAGTCGTTAAAAGAACTGCAAAAAGAAAAAAAACAGTTATTTGAGAAAGATTACATTATTTTGTAAATTTGCGGGACATGAACTTACAATATTACTATCCGAATATAAAAATTTTCTGTTTAAATATTTATGGCAAGAGAAAAATGACTGCTCTCTTTAGTTGTAAATAGTAACAAACAAGATGAGTCCTGCTTTCAAAATGGTTAAAATAGATTTTAGTTAAAAATAATCGTTTAACAATATGATAGACAGAATTTATATCTTTTATTTTCTTCAAGTGTATACTGTTCGGTAAAAAGCATGTAACAGCATCCCTATTTTCTCTTGTTGATGTTTGTCTTTCAAACACGAGTTTTTGTCGCCCTTGTCGTTGTTGCTATTCACATAGTGCTTGCTATTGTATGTAGTGGCAACATCACTGATGCTTGATGCTACTGTTGGTGGCAGCAAGAATAACAGCAACATTTCTCACACACGAAGAATACAAAACAATGCCAAGAACAAAAAAAAAAAAACATAATATTTATAAAAATGCAACAAAAGGTTAATGCATAACTTACCAAAAGGTTAAATGGTTTTTGACGTTGATGCCACAAAAGAAGAAAAATGAAATGAAAAGTATTAAATCTAAGTTGAAAACTTTTTTGTTATGGTATTTGTGTGTGTGTATGTTTTTTTTTTCTTACGTCTGCTCTTAAAATATTCTGTCGTTATAACCCTTAACTAAATAAGTATAAGGATTATGATATTTTTTATATCTTCTTATTATTTTGTTTTCCCTAAACAATACACAAGGAAGATTCGAAGGAGTTTAACAAGAGAAATATTTAAATGAAATCATAAACACTCCCTACAGTATATTCTTTTAAGCAAAATTATTTTTGTATTCTTACTTTATAACTCCTCCGATTTTTTCGAGGTTGTTTGGCTGGATATTCAAATAAGCTGCCACTCTCTCGTAAATCTTTATCAAAAAGCGTGAAGGATGCAAAAATAAAAAAATAAGATTCACTTTCGTATAGGAGAAAAACAAGCTTAAGCATCATCACAGATCTGATGTACTGTAGGAGTATGAAGAAATGTGTTTATCTCTTGATTGGTTGATAGTTGGACATGTGACATCTTTCTTTTAAAATTTAATTTTTCTTTTCTTTTATCCCAACGTCGCCAGTCGTTTGCGTATTCGATTGGATTTATTTGGCTGTAACACTTTGATTTGACGATAGCTGGATGTTGCTTTCATCATTGTAATTTTTTGCTGTAAGAAATTGTTCATTCGTTTGTACATCATGCTATTAAGACAAGTCATATTGGTTTGCTAAATGGATTTTTTGTGACAAAAAAAAAAAAAAAAAAAAAACATCAAGTAGAAAAGAAAATAATTCACACTGATAAAGATTGAATTTTAGCATCGTATAAATCAATAAGATGTTTATCCATGTCACTTAACACTACAACAAATTTAAAAAGGGTTTGTTGACATGTAAAATAAAGCTTCGCACCCATACACTCACACTTAAATATTAAAATATCTCATATTATTTTTCACTAATTTTTTTTCTTTTTGATTTGAATATTTCTCCGGAAAGTTGAAGAAAGTGTGAGTGTCTATGCAGTCTTTTAGAATCTGTAGAAATATTTGATTTTGTAGCATATATTTGTATTTGCATTTGTACAAAATTTATTTAAAATCTTACTATAAAGTTAAATGGAATTATTTATCGTATAAAAAAAGAAGAACCAAATTAGTTTTTATCATATTATAAATGTATGTTTGTGGCTGTATATATGAGTTAGAATTTAAAATAAGTTTGACATTTAGAAAAGGGTTTTTCTTCTTATCACTTTCAAATCAAATAATTCAATCAGAAACCACTGGCGTCTCTAATATTCAGCAAGTGTTTTATCCTTGTTCCGTTTATTTTTATTATTTTTATTATTTTTATTATTTTTTTATTTTTATTTTTTTTATATGTAAGAAAAATTGTCTCATTAAATTAATTAATTAATTTTTAAAACTGAATAATTTAAAAAATTATAATATGTAAAATAGGTAAAAAGGGTTCATTACATGTTTCAGTTCCTTATAAACAATACTTTACTTTAAAAAATCGATTTTCTTTAAAAAATATAACTAACTAACAATGTTGCCAGGAACCGAGAAAAAAAGGAGCTAAATTCAAATGATCCAAAAAGGGTAAATGTAAAAAATAAGGCCAGACTTGTTTTCTCACTTGTTTTTTTTTTCGTTCTTATTAGTTTTTTCTATTTTTCTAAAGATATTGTAATAACTTTATAAATAAAACATAGAAGAGCTGTCAATAATATGAACGAAATGAAAAATCACTCAAAAAATTCCCAAACAAATTTGGGTTATATTTCATATGAGAAAATTCGTAATGTTTTGAACTGATTTTTCGACATTTTTACATTATAAATTCTTTTTGATTAAGCATTTTTAAGTTTTTGGGTGATTTTTCGCTTTTTTAAAAATTTGCTAAAATTATGTTTATAAATAGAAATTAAATAAAAAATAATAATTATAATATTCGAATTAATAATTCCATCAAGTTAGTTAATAGTATTTTAGTATATTAGTTATTCTTGATTTGGATAATGAAGCGCCGCAAGCGAAAATTTTTGTTAAATATAAAAAGTATAGATTTTTTATGCGAATAAATACACAATAATGCTTAAATAAAGTATTCTGTAAACTTTAAATTTGTAATAGATAATAAGATATTATTTTCTTCGTTGTTGAAATAGTAATATTTTAACCCCTTTAAGGCAATTTAAGAATCAAAAAAGGCTAAAAAAAGCTAGAAGCTAGAATGAAAATTTTGTGGCCAAAATCAAAATAAAAAGGCTAAATTTAGCACTAAAAAAAGGATAAACTGGTAACACTGCTAACTAAGAAGACTGGAATCTAAAAAAAGCTTTCGCAATATGGGATATGCTGGAACACAATCTGAACATACAAATATATTTTTTGAAAAATTTTAAGAATTGCTACATTGCACAGAGAGTCTCGATTTTTTCCCAAAAGCTCATAAATGCTCATTTTTGAATTTATAATTTTTCAACTAAAAAATGTTCTAAATTTTAACTCTATCTTCTTCTTCTAAAAGCATTATGCGGATTCTCATTTTGGGTCGACATTCAAAAAATTTGACATAATAATTTTCACTATGCAAAAAATTATTTCGGGATAATATTTTTATGAAAATTTTTATCAAATTCACTTGAGTCCTCCTTGGAAAGAAACTTATGTGTCGAATTTTCTTGCAATTAATAAAACTGCAAGAATATTGATACAAAAAATATCTGGGCGGACGGTGTGACGGACATCGTTGAATCAGTTTAGTCAATTATTTAACGCCAAAATAAATATTTGAAGGTGGCGAAATGACATTCTTTTTCATGTTATACAATAATTATAAAAAAAGCTATATAATTGTGCATCTTACAGTGATGCAAGTTATAATATGTTTTTCAAATGAAATACATAACGTTTTTTAAAATTCCTGAGATGCTGAAATCTTTCTCTTTTCTACGATACCAATATTTTACGAAAAAAACTTACAGGATAGTTAATGCCGTAAAACCCCACTTTTATCCCCAGTGTCCATTATCGCAAAACTAAGACTTCGAGGATTATTGTGAGTAAACTTTGCATTCGATTAAAATATAACATACAAATATTGGTATAAATGTTGACTGGAATAAATTGCAATTATGAATGAAATAATATATTTTAGAGTTACTTCGACATCCTCCATTATTAAGTCGATTCTACTTTGCATAACTTTTTTAGGACCAGATGTCAACTTGCGGTTAAAATTTGCCAACGTTTTGAGTACAGCTTTGGTCTTCTTTATTTCCCTTTTGACAAGGGCTCAATATCTTCCAATTGGCAAAAGTTCTGGGTAGTTTGGAGTGTTTGAATTTTTCGGAATCAAATTAACATTATGATTACTGTTCCATTCTAAAGTACTTTTACTGTAATGGCGCAATGTCAAATCAAGCCAAGAGAATTTTGAGACTCTATGTTTTCTTATAAATGAAAGAAGTCTTCTTTGTAGGTACTCCTTGATATAAATATACGAGTTTTTTTATTTTCTCTAACATCTGCTATATAAAACTTTTTTCCGTCCAGGAAACTGACATACGTTTCATCATCCATTACACAACATTTACACTTATAAAAACATTTAAGAGATTTCTTATTAGCTTCAGCATTCTTCTTTGCATTCCTATCTGAAAATGTTTCCATTTTTAAATTTTTTGAATCCAATGTTTGCTTTTGACACGTCTAACCTCGTGTCCGAAAATTTTTGGAAAACTTCTTAAGAACTGATTCACTTTTTGACTTTGTGTTCGTAGCGTGGTCTTTTATTTTTTCCTCTTCCAGATTTCCGATTGCAAGATGGATAATTCCAAAAATTTTCTATTCGAAATTACAGTTTTAAAAATTCTATACCTTTCATTTTTTTCTAATTTGAGGTGTTTATTAAACTAGTCATTATGCATGTTATCGCGTATGAATCAGTTCCATATATGTCATTTGCGGTTCATGTTTTATGAACCTCTAAAGTAGGACACCTCTGAATTTTTTGTCAAAAATCAACAAAGTTAAAGGTAAAATAACTTGCATTATCCGATTTTAACAAAGTTGACTTCAATATAAATACAATGTTTACAATTTATTTGTCGATAAAGTGTAAAAGTTTCAAAATGGGATCTCAATGGGATTAGAATTTATGACATTTTTTGTATATCAGTTAGTACATTTTTACTAACAAATGAACATTTTTTTAAGTGTTCTGATGTTTTTATTTTAAATTTGGTATCAAAATAAACAGAAAAGGATAAAAACAAGCAGTGTTGTTCAATATCAATTTTGCTTGTGTACAGGTCTTATATCCTTACGAAATTTATTACAATAATTTATGCGTATTTGAAAATTATTTATGTAATATTTATGTACGATTAAGTATTTTTCGGGAACGTGAATTATACGGGAGCAATGGTCAATTGTGGACCGATTATTATGAAATTTAGTGGAGCGATCTATACTTGTACAAAATTTAGTTGTGTTAAATTATATTTCGATATTGATATTTATATGAGATTTATACAAGTTTAATTAATTTTCGGGAGTGAGGATCATGTGGGGACCATGTTAAATTATAGAACTATTATTGTGAAACTCAAACATAAGACATTTTGTATTTGTCAATTTTGGACTAATTTTTATAAAATTTGGTACAACAGTCTATACTTATATAAAACTTATGTATGTTTAAATTATATATGTTAAACCACTATTCTAAGGAACAAAGTTGTATGAGATATAGGTGAAATAATGGACCAAACGTGATATAATTACAGTAGATTTTGCCTTTGTAACCCATGAATCAAATTTTGAAAAATTATCTTTAAAATCGTCACAAATAATTCGACGGATTTTGTAAAGTGAGCTACAGTAGGTTAGAGGTCTGTTAATGTGTTCCTGCAACTTCTAAAATATTATCAAATTATTTTTCCGGGATCGGGATGTGCTATATATGCGACTTATTTTAATAAATAATGATCTTTTACATTAAAATTTGAATAAGTATATCTATATGCCTAAAAACCATTTAATATCTAACAGAAAATGTGTTAGTTAGTGCAGAAAAATTGTTGTAACTTCTGATCTCATTGAGATCCCATTTTAAAATATTTTTCAGGACATCCTTCGTGATAAAAAAATACTTACTAAGCACGATGAAAAATATAAATTTCAGGTCCATCTTATTTTTGTTTAAAGCAAGATTTTTTTACGAACTCATGTTTTTTTTCAGAAAAAAGTAATATGATTTAAACTAACGACTTACTTTCCTCTCAATTAACGAAAAACTAAATATTACATAGGGCGATAAAATGAAACAAATCTGTAATGCGGAATTTTCTCAGTTAGTTTGGATAAACGTGATCATGACTCTAGTTTTCGAGTTGCACCACATTGTATATCGATCTCGAGAAATATTGGATAAGATTTTGTTCACTAAAACACCAAAAAGTGCTAACTAAAATTATTTGTATGTGTGCTTATATCGTTTTTAATATGAATAATAGAAATCCTATGTCACAGAACCTGTGTTGCCCTCTATTACATAAATAAATTCAAATTTTAATTTTGCTTCAAATCTTTAAAAAAGGAAACAAAAGCCAAAGTTAATTTCTTAATGATGTTATTTTTCTTTTTCTTAGTTTTTGTTTAATTACACTTTAAGGTCATTGTGATTTAATTGTGTTGGCCAAGCTAAGAATACCTCTTATGCTAAATATACATATAGAAAGATAGAAGAAACAAGAAAAACTTTAAGTTTATCAATCTTCTAATAAAGTTCATTAATTACTACAACATCATAAATATAAAAAAGAAAAGTAAAAAAGAATAAATGGCAATAACAAGAATATTAGCGAGAAAGAGCAAGAGATAAAATGATAAGAAAAAATCAAACTCACGGTAATTCTAAACACGTAACCACAATTTTGATGTAATTACTCGTACTAAATAAAGCTGACCACCAGAATGAAATAAGAGTGAAAAACTTTAGTCATAAATTTACACAGACAAACAGGAGGCAGCCAAACAGACAGACGGATACACGGACAGATGCATGTAAGAATTCTTAAATAGATATGTAGTACAGGTATATAAAACACACACACACATTCAAATATATGTATTTTTAACCCATTTGTTTTGTTGTAACATTTTCTTTTCTTGTTTAAAGAGGTTTCATATTATTGTTGCACTTAAAATGTAATAAAAATAAAAAGCCTCCTTCAAGAACTCGCACATAAAGGAATCAACAACGCAAAGACCATCAAGAGTGGATGAAACACAAACTTTACAACAAAAAAGTTTTCTTTTTCTCTTTTCTTTAATTTTTTTCCTTTTGTTTTAATTTAGCCAAAAACCGAACAAAAAACAAATTTAAGCGCTATATTCGGTTGTGTCTAATCTTTTACACCCTTCACCACCTTACAAACAATTAATAAAATTAACGCCTTAAAGTATACTTTCATATTTTCACATTTATGCCAAACTACAAAAATGTAAACACAAAATTAAATTATCATAGCATAGCTTCCTAAAAAAAGCAACAGCAACACTGATAGCTTCTGATGATTGCTAAATTTATATATGTACGTATGTTTGTCTGTGGATACATGCTTATACGAAAAGCAACAACAACAATACTGAGTCATTGCAATGCTTCTAAAAAACGTCCAAAAGTAAAAAAAAAATTATTGTGTATATGTATATACAATCAACAACTACTGCTTGATTATACAAAAGACGACAACATTGAAAGTCATTGCAGTGATTTTTTATATATGTTTGTGTGTAGATTTTTAATAATTTTTTTTCAGATTTTTGTCTATAACTGGGTAGTTAATACAAAAAAAAAAAAAAAAAAAAAAACAAAATTTTAGAAAATATTTACAATTAATTTGTGCAAATGCAAATTCTGAAGCTTATATAGAAGCTTCACAAAGTCCAAAAATGTATTTTGACCGATTTATCAGTTACTAAAAAAATAATTTCAAAAAAAGATTCCGAATTTTCTGTGCAAAAACAAAGTCTCTAGCTTATATAGGGGCTTAGAAAACTCAAAAACAAATACTTTTTTAAAGGACTTTTCTGTTTTTTGGCGATATTTCGGCCATTAATAGACCGATTTGTTTATTTGACAATAGACGGTTTCGTTTTGTTTGTTGATTTTTACTAGTATTATTCTAAGGAATATTCCCTATAATTTAATGTATAAAACATATATATCCGATAACTGGGGCTTGCTAAAAACTGATTTCAAAAGACAGACAAACGAACAGATAGACATCGTTATATCGACTTCCCTATTAATAATCATCTAGAAAATAAATAGCTTTTGGGGTCTTAGATGAATATTGTAGAAGTTACAAACGGTATGACAAAGTTATATATATATATATCTCTTACACCTGTGGTGAAGTGTATAACAAAAAAACTAGAAATGAAAAAAATGGTGAGTAAAACTTTGCCATAGAAAACATTGCGAGTAAAGGCATGACGATGTGTCTAGTCATGTTCGAACATAAATCAATTAACTCAATTTCCGCCTGCTACCGGCTAAAATTTCCGGCTTCTAATATTCCACCATCCCACAGCAAGGGTTGAGAAACAAAGCAAAATCATATAACCAAGAGATGAAAACATGAAACTTGACTCTATGTATACACAATATATTTAGAACAAAAAAACAACTAAAAGGGTGTTGGAAAGTTATGCAAAACTATGATTATAGTTTATTTGTGTTAGTAAGTGGAAGAGTGAATGAGTGTGTATTTGGCATTGTAGTTAAAATAGTAAATGTTTCGATGAGTCTTGCAACAATAAGAACAAAAATAAAAAAAGTTAACATTTGGTTTGAACGTTGGATAACGAATAATAATGGCAGCTAAAAGAAGAAGAAAGGGGTCAGCGAAAGTTCATAAAACTTGGCAATATTTCAATGTAAAAGTCATTTTTATATTCTGTTGCTGTTGCTTACAAGTGGGAGGGTTAATCAACGTTGTGTGATTTATATCACCAGCCAACTAGATATAGATTATAGATGGAATACATATATATATATATATATATATATGCAACATTCTTATGATGATTACAGCATCTGGATTATAATAAATGATTTCAAATTCGCAATACACATACATGCACATTCATAGTATATTTACTAACATGTGTTTATTAATATGCCACATTTAATATTTTATCTATTTTCCATTTTAGATTGGTTTATTGCGTGGTGGCAGAATGTTGGCAGAAGAATCACCCCAATTTCTTAGACAACAATACAATGCTGAATCCCTAGAGGAAGTCTTTTTAAAATTATCTGTATTACAAAATATGGGCAAACGTAGAAGATCCTCAATAGCTCAGGAAATTGTCGAACAAGTAGCTGTACCAGCCATTTCCAATCCAGCTTTAGATTTGTCTGATGAACAAAATCCTGCAGAAATTTCAGGTGAATTTGGTGACAACATTTCCATGTCTTCAGCGGTACGTGATCCTATAAGTTCTTCGGCTGCTCCTGCGCCCCCTTTGCCACCAGAACAAGCTATACCCACTTCATTTTGGTACAATCTTCATGTGATGAGTTCACATCACTTACATGCCTTGATATGGAAGAATTTTCTATGGATGATGCGTAATGTCGGGTAAGTTTTGTCTTTAGGTTTTCATTTCATTAATTTCTTATTCTGATGATTTGATTATGATGATGATTTTCTGTCATTTTAGTATAATGTTGTTCATTGTTGGCTTACCAGTTGTCCAGATTGTTTTGTTCTGTTATGCTATTGGCCATGATCCAACTGGTTTGAAAATAGCTGTGTCCAACCATGAAATGACTGAGGAAATGATTATGCAACAAAGTTGTCCCGTACGAATGGGTTGCAATCAAACAATGTTGAGTTGTCGTTATCTTGATATGTTGGTGAAGAATAAGAGTATGGTTGTGGTAAGTTATTGTTCTACAAGAATATTTAATAAAAAATTTAGATAAATACATAAATTAAGAAAATCAAAATGTAACCACACAAAATTTTATTACTGCTCCTGATTTACGGTGAAAAGTGGCTTATGTGGACAGTCATAGTTTAAAAAGAATTTTTAAGGAAAAATTCCTATTTTGAAATAAAAAGTCACGTTTTTTACAATTTGAACTAAATATAAAGTGTTTGGATAATACAGATAAAATAAAATGTTTCAAAATCTTTTAGCTATCATCCGTCCAGTGGTTAGATGCCACAGTGGGCGAAATACCCATTCTAGAGGCATTAAATTCGTAACTGGATAATAACCAAGTCTAGTGATAATTTTTGTATTGAATGCTTAAAGCACTAATTTCTAAACAACTTGCATTTTTCTAGAGCTTGATAGAATGCCACACCCACATTTTGCGCCCAATTTTTTAAAACAGTTATCTTTCACATAACTAATAAAACGTATTACATAAAATTCGTCTCACATATAACATAAAATATGTTCCATTATGTCCAATTTGACATTAATATTATTACGTTTATACGCACGATTATTGCAAATAAAAAACTTACTGTTAATGCACAAATTGCATAAATAAATATATTTTTCTTCTTGTTGTGCCAGGTGAGAAAAATACAAATATTGTAATGATAAATTTCTATGAACATAAAATTAAGCGGCAACGCCGCACAGTGTCACATTTAGCCAAATTAGAAGGACAAAAATACGAAACTGAAAGCTTAGCAATTGAAGTATTTTTTTCGTATTGATTGGCAAATGTATCTTATTTCGTTTTTCTGAAGCCCCTATAAGCTACGGACTTTTCAAATTCGGAAAGATTTTCGGAAATTAATTCAGTCAGTCGACTAGTAATAGAGATATCGGTGCATTTTTACTATTATCCAAGTCCTAAGAAAGTTACGAACTTGGTTCTCATATAGATTGATCAAATTTTTTTATTTTTGATTTATTCGATTTTTCCAAGCTCCGACATAAGCTATAGGCCTCATTGTTGCAAAAATTTATCACAAATATGTTTTCCAAATTTCGGTTTTTTAAATCAGTCAAATCGGTCCACAAATTTTCCTCCATATCTTTTTTTTAATTAGATGTTGTCCAACATTTATAAAATATTTGTTCCGAACCGAAGTCATTATATCTTCCTTTGTAAAATTCCAAAGTATTAAATTTGTTATTACATTCCCTGCTCTGATCAATTTTAAGCTAATCAGTTCATTCTTTTGAGGATTTTAAAAAAGTGGACATACATTTTGGGCATAGCATATGATTAAGATCCAACATAACCTCTAACATTCTACAGTATAAGAGCTATCTGTGCGTAATATTTCATGTAAATAGTTTCATCCGTTCCCAAAATGTGGCCAAAAATCATTAAAAACTTAAAATTTTCCGAAGAAAATTTCAAATATTTGTTTACAAATTGAAAATATAAATGAAAATTTAATCAATTTTTTCAGTCTTCTTGACTTTTGATTCATTTGAAAAAATATAAAAAAATTTTAATGCTTAAGAAATTATGCATAAATATTATGAACTGAAATCAATGAAAGTAAATTTTTATATTTATGTTCAAACTGTAGACGTGGTTGATGCATACAAATAAATAAACAAATAAATTTACACCACATTTTTATCATATATACTTAAGGATATAAGGATTTATAAAATCTTGATTATCTTGATTTCAACATTTTATGAAAGTAAAAATTATTTAAAGTTTTAGTGTTTTCATTTTCATATAACACATCTTAACACGGGTGAAGGATATGTAAGATTCGGTACAGTCAAATATGGCACTTTAACTTGTTTTAATGAATTTTATTAAAATATGTCCGAAATTCAAACGAAGAAATTGTTTTTTAGTATGGGAGTGACAGTGATTCTAACAGAATATAATAACATTTTAGTCCAATATCTCCAAAACTGGATTTTTGTCGTTCTAAATCTGCCAAATCTGACACTGTGCGCCGTGCGTATTAGTTTTCGTGAGTTACTAACTTGCGAATAAAATATTAACTCGTCGTTTATACAGCAAAATTGTCATATCGCAATATTTTTAATTTCAAGTAAGAGGAGCATATAAACGCAATATATTTTGTTATGTTTGCGACAATGTTATCTTCTAATTTCAGAATCTATAAATATGGCATTTAGGCTATATGTAGTACACATTGTTGGATTAATAATAAGATATGCCAGACTTTTGGATGAAATTTCGAAAAATATTTTACTAATTTGGATGTAAAAAAGCGATAACTAAATAAATAATTTGTTCTCGTAGCCAATGTTCGAGGTTATATTTGTGCTGAAATATGTAAAAAATTAAAATTTTCATCACATATTAAAATTAGAAGTAGCGTAATTATCAATCTTTTTATAAATAATGAAGATTTATATCATCTAGGTAACATAATCTATATGAAAAAAAAAAGAAGTTCATACTTTTTCCGATTTTTGGAATTAAGCTTTCGTAAAATAATGTTTTTTGGAGAAACCATAACTGATTTATCCGTAATCAAATCTTTGTTAGTTAAGATAACGCAACGCAATTTATTTATCTATTAGAATGATAAAATGTAAAAAAACTTTAACCCTTTTGTACACAATTCCAAAAAAACACCGATAATCCCATAAATGGGATTTAACTTTTTTACCCATAGAATCCACATTTTCCCGATGTCTCAGAGACAGCAAATGCAAACTCTTAAGAACACATTATAAATTCTGAAATTGTATTCTGTTTTGCAGATTCATGTTTTGCGATTTTAGAACATATGGAGTAAAGTCAAAACTTTCATATAAAATAGGTCAAATTTGGAAGGGTGTGTACTTAAACCACTTGGGCGTTGGGTTTGTTTTCTATTCCAAAATAATCTCTGTGAAGAAACCATTCACAGATGTGTAAAACTATTATATGTTCTTAAATAAAATATTATTTTAGGGAAAAAAGTATGTAGATATTTTTTGAGCTAAAAAAAAACACACAGAAATCGTTATTTTTGCAATATTAAATTTCAAAATCGTTATTGGACTCGGTTAAGATATCGACATCAAGTTTTATTTAATCAGTTAGAAAAAAACTAATAAAATCTGTAGGAAATACTGGCATATATATATAAAGAAAACTGGACCAAAAACTTGCAAAATTGCGGTAATTAATAATTTTAAATGCACATATCTCGAAAACTATATAAGATAAATAGCACAAGTGAAAAATTTAAAAATATTTGAAATCTAGTAAAAAACAAAAAATTTTCCATGTCAGGGGTATACTTCTTTTAGTCCCCATAGCTTCATTCTTTAGGAATATACTAACTTAAAATTCTACACTCATCTGCTACACCTATGTGGAACCTTATGTAAATTCAACCAACCGATTAGAAGTTACAGATTAATTTCCAAAAATTTTCGTTCCTGCCCCACTGTGTATTGGAAGGAGAAATTTGACCAAAAACCAAGTTAACTTAGGGACCAAAGTATCACCAGACACGGCCAATATTCTTTCTCTCGAACATTAGCCGACCGAGAGCCCAATAATTAATCTCGTTGAATTGTAGTGTATGTATTAGTATACAGTGTAGACGTGACACAATTCTAGTTGGCCGAAGCATTCATCTTATGCCATTATATATTCTTGCTGAAACCTGTGTTTGTCTGAACGAGAGCCGAAGCATTAATCTTCCCGGATTGTAATTTAGGTTAATAATCCTAGTTAGTAATTTGAGTGCGTAAGCTTACATCTCGCCCGATCGTATTTTTTTATCTGAACTAATCTGAGTTAGAGCCGATTGAAATTTACCCATCAAATTCTATTTAGATGATTGAAAGCTGAAGAATTTATCTCAGTGGATTGTATCCCAAGAGTTAGTTTATCGAAAATATTTAATAACACAGTTATTCGTCGAGAGAAGAATTTTGTCCCGTCATTTCTTAGTGAGAATTAATCTTATCAATACTCTTAATTGTCTACCGTAGTTCGTGTTACGAACGATGAAAAATTCGGCATATTTTCTTGAAATTAGAAATTAGCGTTTTATTAAGAGAAACATCAAAAATATGCCTCTATTAATTGAAATTACATAATTTACAAAAAAGGCTTAAATAACCCTTCTGAAATAGCCATTTTTTCTATATTAACTAAATTTTTAATAAATAAGCCTAAAAAATCTGATAAAATTAATTTTTCGAACAAAATATCGAATTATTTACTATAAAGAAGTTTAGCGATTGTTAAGTGTAAGTTTACTTTTCTAACTCAATATAAAAAGGTGATTTTTTTTCTTTTCTCCAAATCCAAATTATAAAGAGTAAATTATTTATATTTTATTTTATAATTTTTTAAAGTGACGCTCAGTGTGCGATCAAAAAAATGAAATGGAAATAACTATTCAGTTTCGGAAAAATTGATCCGATTTAAATGAAATTTCACATAGTCATAGTAGATGTGTAGGCGAGTGTAAGTTTTTGGAAGATTTTTACAATTCATCTTTTTATAAATA
Organism: Protocalliphora azurea; assembly: GCA_932274085.1. NCBI lineage: Eukaryota > Metazoa > Arthropoda > Insecta > Diptera > Calliphoridae > Protocalliphora > Protocalliphora azurea. The sequence continues at coordinate 4,205,345 of OW026519.1, forward strand.
ATTCTCTGAATTACTTAATAATGATTAATGAAAGTAATAATTAGATAAAAAAAGTTAAACTAAAATCAATTCCATATAATTGAAAAGAAGAAGATTTATATACCTCTTGTTAAAATTTAAAGTATTTTCTTGCTATGTTGTTGGAAAATAAATTAAAATATTTCTTTTCATCCCTCACATAATTAATTTCTGAGTAGTTTCTTTTCATTACTCAAAACAAATTGAAGATTTCACATTTACAAAATGTCCCTTTAATCTTTTAATAGACTTTTCAAGTTATTCAACAAGTACTTGCAAAAAAACAAATTAATTTAAGAAAATATATGTTCCTTTTTTCGAGAATTTACTGTTGAACTTCTATGGTTTTTCAGATTTTTTTTATATTTGTATATTTTTGGGGTTCTTGTTTTTTAGGTGAATGAATTTCAATGAAAAACTGACAGAATTAACTTTTTTGATTTTATTGTCAAGAAAAAGAAAAAAAAAACAATAGTAGAAAGAACATTCATTTCCATCTCTTGTTGTTGTTGTAGTATTAGAATTGTCCTGTGTCAGGCTTCAATGTCTGAGGGTATTTATATGGGTAATATGAACAAACCAGCATAGTTGGAATATGTTACTGAATGTTTATGTGTGGGTGATTGTAGAGAATATCACATTTTCATTCATTTGAGGTGAATAAAGAAGATGTTAGAACATGAGGTAATTTGATTCAATTTGTCAAAATGTTAATACGTTGTTACGGACCATAAAATGCTACTAAGCATGAAAATACTCTAAAATATATACACACAAACACCCACCTACACTCTATTTAACGACAAATAGCCAATAATGAAAATATATTTGAAAATAGTATAGAATTTCAGAGTGAGGGGAAGAGAAAATAAAAGAAAAGATAAAGCAGGGAGCCTGCAGAAAAAAAGAACTTTAAGTACTTCATTTGCTGCAGTTTATGACTATTTATGTATGTAGATCCCCTCTTAAGTACACACCTGCTCATATATTCATTGACTTGAAAAACTGGCTATTTCCCTCCTCTTCCTCTCAGCACAAACAACTATTAGTCACTTTCTATTGTTAAAGCTTTTGCTTGCTATGTAAAAGCTACTACGCTACTCTTCCTGTCTGTTTCTAGCAAACAAAATGACAATATTAAGCTTAAATCCTCCATTCTTTCAACATGTGTAGCAGATTGTATGTTGTACGTCTTCATTTAAACAAGACAAATTACACAATAAATGAAAAAATTACAAAAAAGAAAACAGTATACGCAACTCAAACAAAGGAAAAAATATATAAGAGGGTAACCTTCAAGTAAACAAGGTAATAATAAAATTAAACGCATTAACTTATATCAAATGCCTTTTACACTCTTCCCCAGTCGAAAGAGCAAAGCAAAGAAAATGTAACAATTCTGTTTGACAAATTACGCAAACCAAACAAAGTGAAAGGAAAGTAAATTTCCGGAAATATTTACTTATACAAACTTTTAATCTAAGCACTCTTTATTTGTATTTGTAATGAAAACACAAACACTTGCCCAACATAAATATGGAAAATTTATAATATCAAAAATAATAAAGAAAAAAAATTAACAAAACTTTTACTTTTAACCCCAAGCTTTCATACAACAATTAATGGTGTAAACTTAATTATAAAGCCAAAAGTAAAACTATTCAATACTGCCACTGATATTAAGAAAAATTTACTTTGTTTACAAAGAAAAAAAAAGAGTCCAAAGGAAATACATTAATTACCCAAAAGAGATTTTTCTTCTTTTTGGCTTTTTTCACGCTTTTTGAAGTGTCACTTAAAGAAAAGTATAATTTTCTTTGGGGAAAAAAAATGAATTGTACTTGAAATTAAACAAAGTACAAGTCGAAGAAACAATAAACTTGAGACCCTGAAATAAAAAAAAAATCATTTATTTAATGTAATAAAAGTAGAAAAGGTCCTCAATATAAAATTGACTCTTTTAGTCACTTTGCGACTAGTGCTACTTTACTACGACAATAACTTTGGTAGCATATAATGCTACAAGGACATACAAGGTACATGGAATACAAAAATCAATACGTGGTAAAGGGAATAGAAAGTAAACCTTTACAATTACAGATTAATTTTCAAGAGACTCTACTGACGACCAAAAACTATTTGCTTATCGCAGAGTTATTTAAGGATTTATGATATACCATTAAATAATTGCATTTGTAATATTAGGGGTGTTCAATAGAGTAGAAAGATGAAAGGCGACATTAGAACAGTAATCATTTTATTCATTATGTAAAGCTAATAAACAACAATAAGACTGCTATTTAGGCCATTATACAAGTATAAATGGAAAATCTATTTTATAAACGTTAAAATTATATTTATTATATAATCTGGTAAATCGCTTCTAACAAAGTCGTTTATAACCGGATTTCATTAAAAATCAATACCAAAATTCTCGAATCTATATGAAATGCATTTGGAAGTATTTACTTCAATATACAGATTGATACAAATCGGGAGGGATATTGCTCTATAGTGAGAGAAACCTAAAAGAAGTTTTGTTATCCTGGATCTATATTGTAGGCAATGTTGCCAGAAGGTGAGAAAAAAGGAGGCTAAATTGAACTTTAAAAAAGTCAAAAAGGCCAAATGATCCGAAAAATAAGACCAGAAAAAAGTTTGAATTTTTTTTTTAATTTAAAAAAATGCTTCTTATCGTTCTCATTAGTTTTAATGGTATTGTAATAAATTTATAAATAAACCATAAAACGGCTGCTAGCAAAATAACCCAATAAAAAATCTAATTTCCATACAAATTTGGGTTATATTTTGTATGAAAAATTATTCAATATTATGAATTATTTTTTCGCCTTTTTTAACTATAATTTCATTTTGATTACGCATTTCTAAATTTTTGTGTGATTTTTCACTTTTATAAGGATTTTTTTTTTTAATTGTATTCGTAAAAAGTTTCTATGGTTTATGAAGCATAATTACAATAGGGTTATCTTTGATTTAGAAAATGAAGCGCCGCAGGCTAAAATTTTTGTCAAATCTAGATTTTTTTTGTGTGTGAAAAATTCACAAAAATGCTTAAATGGATGATTTGATAAATATAAGATTTGTATTAATAAATAAGAAATTATTTTCTTCGTTACTGAAATACTAACATTTTAGTCTTTTTAAGGCAATTTTAAAAATCAAAGAAGTTTCGAAAAATTGTAGAAACTAAAATAAAAATTTTGAGGCTAAAAGTTAAATAAAATTAACAAGCCTTAAAAAGACTAAAATAAAATAAAAAGACTTTAAAAGGCTAAAAAAGACTAAAACTTTATTTAACTAAATTGTAATATATTTACAGTAAAAATAAAATTAAAAGTTATGTTAGAGTGATTTTTTTCATACAATTTTCAGACTATTTTCTCATCTCCCCAAATCAGTTATAAAAGTTAAAAGTTAACTTTCTTACGAGATGTTCATTAATTTTTTCGGCTAAACCAATTTTACAATCTAGTTTCTTTTAAATAAATTATTAATATTCAGGAGTAAAATAGGTATAATAATTACTTAACTATAGTAGCTATAGTATGTTTTTATTATTTTATTTTTGGCCATAATCACAAATATAATCTTGCGAGTTCGATTAAATGGCGCGATTAATCGCAATTTCGATTACGATTGTAATCGACTTGCAAACCCTAATTGGAAGTAGATAAATAAATCCTGGATTTATCCAAACGCAAGGAAATTGGATACAATACGAACTGAAAACAAGTGATTTCAAAAATCAATTGTTCATATCTGAAATACTGCTGCAGAGCCACAAAACGATCTTGTATCTGCATTGAGTTATCATAGCCGCTTAAAGGTGAATCTATTATGATAATTCAAAGTACAAAATATCGCTGCCTAATACCTATATCATAAATATAAGGCTCCCTTTTTCTGGGATCAGAAGGGTGTCATTTATTATCAAATGATTACGAGAGACATATAATTGAAGAGAATACTTAATCCGTCGTTTAGCATAGACATTGCCCCTTCTGACTATTAAAAAAATTGGAAAAAATCCACAAATTGCAAGAATGATGGGAAAAGACTGTAGCTTCTGATGAACAATACTTTGAGTAAATTACACTGAAAAAAATATTAATTTGTCATAAAAAATAAGTGAAAACATTATATACGGCTTGGTCTAAGATATATATACCCATCATCTGCAACTTAATAAAATTTCATGTAATGTAGAAAGTGGGTAGTAAAGTGGGCGGTCGAAGCCAATTTTTTGTTTTCAAGTTTACATTGGTTTTTGAACTATTTGCACAAAATTTCGTTGATGTTTCACCTTATATGGGAGGTGGCGACAAAATGGGTGGATCGCGCCCATTTTTGGTTTCCGATTTTATATCGATCTTCAAACTATCTATACAAAATTTCGCTGTCGTACATGCCATTTCTAATACCAAACAAACCTTATATAAGGTAAATATATGAGCCAAATTTGGTACCCCCCCCCCGAGCCCTATCCCTATATAAATAAACGAACGGACCAACAGACATATCTAGATCGACTCAGAATCTTAACAGGACGCAGAATACGTATATATTTTATGCGATTTTAAATGATTTTTTCGACATATTACACATGGAATGATAAACCACCTTTTGATGGTGGGTGTAATAATGGAAATTAATGCATATGCGGATTTTTTCGAGCAACATATACTTGTAATAATAAGGTCATTTTATATAAAAAACTTATCAGGAAAACTTAAAGCCATTTTCATTACAAACAAGTGCTTAGTTATTTTGCAATTTTCTCCATTATGTGAATACCTTTATTAACTAACAACAAATATAAACTAATTGCAAACGCTTTCTCTTTTTTTTTCCCCAAATTACAAATATTTTTCTGACAACTAAATTTATGTATTTGTATTAATTTTCTTAAGTAAAAGCTAGTTAAGCTCATCAAATGTACAACATTTTTTCTTTATAGACATTTACCACCTCCGATGAGGAAGCTAATGAAATGGTGAGAAGAGGCCAGGCATGGGGTTCTTTGGTGTTTGCGGAAAACTACACAGAATCTTTAGTTGAACGTACAGAAAATGGACGCTATACGGATGATGCTACAGTGGAATCCTCAGATCTTAATGTTAAACTGGATATGTCAAGTGAGTTTAAAATAAATAATTAACAATTACCAAAATATTTATAAAATATTTCTTATTTTAGATCAACAAATATCTACACTGCTGTATCGTGACTTGCAATATGCCTTCTTTAGTTTTGTGGAAAATATTTTAGCAGATTGTGATTTAAATCCTAAACTAGGACGCGTTCCCGTCGATTGGAATAGTCCCATATATGGTTTTAATAATCCCAACTTTACTGATTTTGCAGCACCTGGTGTAATTTTAACTATTATCTTCTTTTTATCGGTGGCCATTACTTCGGGAGCCATGTTAATTGAGCGTAATGAAGGCATGCTAGAACGTTGTTTGGTGGCAGGTATTACAGGTCCGGAAATTCTTTTGTCCCAAGTTTTAACCCAATTCACGGTGATGTTCAGTCAAACTGCGTTTGTATTGTTGGTCAGTTTTTATTTCTTCGAATTAACTATTGTTGGAAATATTTGGTTGGTAGTGGGTTTGTGCATCCTTAATGGACTTTGTGGCATGTCATTTGGTTTTGTTATTGCCTGTGCTGTTGACACTGAACGTACCGCTACCTATGTGGCCATGGGCTCTTTTTTGCCCATTGTCATGTTGTGTGGCATTATTTGGCCCATCGAAGGCATGTATCCTTTGTTACAATTTATTACTATCTTCTTGCCTCTAACCAAACCCACTGAATCTCTACGTTCTATATTACAACGTGGTTGGGATATGTCAAATCCTTCTGTTTACAATGGTTTTATATCGATTTCATCTTGGGTTTTAGTTTTCCTAATATTGACCATTTTGCTATTAAAATTCAAAAAGGGTTAAACTTAAGGGCAGGGTTTTTATAATGAAGTGGTTTCTTGGGTAAATAAAAACTTCCTCTATTTTGTTTTTCGCTTTAATAAATGTAGATAATAATTTGCAAAAAAAATTAGATCTTTTCCTAACAAATTTGTAATTTCGTTAATATATAAAATAACATTAAAGTTTTAAATTTTTTGTTATAAATAAATTATATAATCTTAAGGGTAACTGTTAAATAGACATAAAATTTGAAATAGAATTAAAGTCATTAGTCGTCCGTCTGTTAGAAAAGGATTTATCATAAAATATATGTGTAGCAATAGTTATTCGTAGTCACATACGAATAGTAAATTTAATAAAAAAAAGAACTCAATAGGAGTGTTTCAAAAATACACAAAATGAAACAACTTATGTGAATATAAATAGAATATACGAAAATATTTAAGAAATTTAATTTTTAAAATTACATATTTTAGAACCACCAAAATTTTTTCTTAGCATATACATTTAGTATTTTTATCTTTTTATTATATTTTTATTTAAATATATATTAGTTATTAATTTGGTTTGTCTTTACATTTTAAAACTATTAATTTATTTTAAACCAAAAAATAATATATATCTCTATTTTTGGCAGGGTTTTTATTATTACGCCACAATACTTTTTTACAAGCTTTTAATTTTTATTTAATGTAACTTTTAGTATGTAAAATAATTCTTATTAAGTAGTTCGTATGTATATGTGGAAGAAGTAGTAGTAATTTTATTTTTGTAAAAATATATTGGCACACTTTAATAGTCATACATGCAACAAATAAATAAATTTTTTATATTTCATTTTTATTTATTGTATGACAAATAAAAATTAAGATAATAAAATGTTAGTACTTTTTTATTTAAAAGTTGGATAGGGGCGGAAAGGTAAGTAGTGTAAAACTTATATAGTTATACGTATATTAAAGCAACTCATTCCCTATGGGCGGGAAAAAAATGAAAATAATTTCTTTTGTATATATATCATATAGATTTTACAATGTAGATGAATAAATGGGGTTTTTTTGAAATTTGTAATTTAAGGCGTCTTCTAGAAAGGATTATACTAGCAGAACAAGAGCGAAAAAAATGATTATCATAAAAAATCGATTTTATAGCTAAACGGGAAGAGACAGAGCTAACAGGATGCAAATCTGTGACTAGTCATATTTCCTACAAAAAATCGATTTTTATATTGAAAACACAACAATAAATCTTATAGCTAAAATAGAAGAGATAGAGCCAAGAGAATGAAAATCTATGATTGCTTATATTTCTGACCAAAAGTCGATTTTCATATGAAAAACATAAAATTCCATTTTCTAGCTAAACCCGAAGAGATAGAGCTAAGACGATGAAAATCACATATTTTCCTAGAGAAAAAATCAATATATCCAAAATAATAGAAATCTGAGACCGTTCATATTTCCTACCAAAATTCTATTTTTATATGAACAATTTAAAAATTGATTTTATTTCTAAACCTGAGCAGATAGAGCCAATATTGTATTCATAATATATTTATTCAAAAATCTTAAGATTTCAAATAATCTTCTGGTCTTCTGGCCTCTAAAGAAAACTTTCTTTTCGATTGTGTTCGCGCCATTAAAATACTCGTATGTATGCTGATCTGTTATTCAACATAAAATACATATATATTTAGTGCATAAATATTTGAAGCATAATTCTATGTTACACAACAATATTTTATTTCCCATTACCAAAAAATATATGTACAAATTATGTGAATTTATTTCAATGTTAATAAACTAAGATATTATTAGTACTAATTTCAAAGTACTTGCAATTTTTCTCTAGAGCCGTGCCTTAAATAAAGAAAATCATTTGGTAAATGATTCTTTACAAGGTCTGTGTTAAAGAAAATAAATTCCAACTCATTAAATTGGTCATAAAAATGCTAAAATATTACAATTAATTTTGTTTAACTACCATACCCATAAAACAAAAAAATACTCAGACCAACAGCTAGTTATACATTATCATGCATATACCAACAATAACCACTGCTCTGATTATAATAAATCTAGTCTATAAATATAAAAAAACAGACATACATCTATACAAAAAGCTAATACTAAGTAGAACAATTTACTCAATTTTTTACTCTATTTAGGTTCTACAATTTCTACTTAAATATTTTTTTCTTTTAATTTTGGAAAGAGATTGAGTTTGTTTTTCGTTAAGGATAAATGTTCAACAATTGACTTTTTGAACTTTTTGTGTTGTCCAGTGTTGGGTTCCAAATAAAAATATGAAAAAAACAACTTTCAAAATTTATTTCTTTGGCGTTTTAGATTTGTGTGTTGTTTATATTGCTATTGCTACATTGTTGTTTTTATTGTGGTTTTTTAGAAGGAAGGGTTTAGGTTAGACATTTTTGTGGCCCAACTTTTACTTGAGAAGTTTAATATTTTCTTTGCTGTAGCTGTTGTTATTTGAGTAACTGTCAGAATTATTATAGCTAGAATTTTATTTTCAAACAACTTAAGTAATTTTTCTTAATAACATAATAATATTAACTAACAACAACAACAACAACAGTAGAGGCAACAATATAAAGGAAGAAAGTAATTCAAATTTCCTTTTGTTAAGAAAAAAATTGCTTAAAGTTTTTGTTGTTCGTTGTAGCAGATGTTAAACATCAAGTTAATTGAGCTATTAATTAACACACCATTTCATGTTTTAAGCTTAAACGTGATTATATGTATGTGAGTGTAGGTGTGTTCTAATTTTGTATGTGTATTTAAAAGTCACTGTGTATATAAGGATGTAAGTATGCGTGTTTTATTGTATTTAATGTTTTTCTCCTTTAACTGCCACAAACATTTTCTAACAAGGATTAAAATAAGATTATTTTTAAAGAAAATAAAAATTTACATATTTCTAGATAATAATTGAGTTCAATTCAGTAAAACAATTTCGCAAACTGAAATTTATTTAAAAATAATAATAATAGTCTGCTTTTCGAGAGCTTTTATTAGTTTTGAATCATTTTATAAATAGTCTTCGAAAAGGTTTATATGAGTGATATTATTCAAATATTGTAAAGTAGTTTAATACCCCGTTTACATCTAGAGAAACGCTTGCAAATTGTTAAAACTGAAGCACAATTGATATTGATATTTAATTGTCATTCAAAATTTTATTCTCCGATGAAGCCTATTTTTAGTTGAATGGCTACGTAAATGAGCAGAATTGTCGCATTTTGAGTGAGGATAACACACAAACTTTTGTCCAAATACCATTACATCCATAGGAAATTACTGTTTGGTGTGCTTTAAGGGCTGGCAGAGTCATTGGTCCATATATCTTCAAAATTGATGATGGTCAGAATGGTGAACGGTCTAAGGGCATGATTAGACATTTTCTAGAGCGTATAACAAAAAATAATAGTAACTAGCTGGCATTAATCTTGCTGATAGGTTCCAACAGGGCGCAGCCACTTTTGGTGAGTAATTTCACGTAATGGTCCAATTATTTAGCCACTAAGATCTTGTGATTTAACCCCATTGGATTATTTTCTCTGTGATTATGTAAAGTCACTTGTCTACGTCGATAAACCAGAGACAATTGAGTATCTCTCTGACAAAATATGGCCGCATATGCTGCGAAAAATTTATGAAAATTGGTGCTCCAGATGGCTGAAATCATATTTAAACATTAATGTCATAAATTTATCTCTCCAACAAAGCCCGTTTTATTGATATTAAAACCATCTTTCTTTCTTGGTTTTATTATGATTTAAACTTATGTAACTGTAAAAACTTCCAACTTTAAAAGCAACAGCTTCCATTATATTGTAGTCTTAATCGCCACTACCAATATAAAAGTAATTAAAAAAGTCGTCTTTAGTAAATAGCTGAATTATCTAGAGCGTATAACAAAAAATAATAGTATTAAAAATCAAAGAGAATTTAGTTACCAACTGAGGCTAATACATTTTTTATTTAATAATAATTATTTATATCCCTTTTTAACGCACAAAAATACAAGCCAATTTTGACGGCAGACTAATATTATGTTCACACACATTAGTTTTTCACTTGTTTTTTGAAAAACAAAATGATTTTAAACATCACTATTCACATATCATTTTATTGTGCTTTTCCTTTTCGACTGTTTTTCGTTTGCCAAAATATTTTCACAAATTTTTGGTTTAAATAAAAAATTCACACACACACTTTTTAATTCAAAAAATAACATTTTTAAACATACAAAATTTATGAACAAATATAAATTTCATTCATAATTTTTAATTTTTTTTTAACTGTTTAACAATTTTTAAAAATACTTTTTCCAACAGATTTCTATATAATAAATTCTTCAAGTTATAGTACCAAAAGACGCAGCTGTTTTTTATATTGTTTTCGCTTACAAGACACTTCATTTAGCAGATAAAGTTTTTGCTGGATAACTAAATTAAAAAAAAGTGCTATTTAATTGGGTTTTTACCGCATACAATTCTGATTTATACATTTAGGTTGCAACTTTATGTACGATAATTGAGGAAAAAAATGTCAGGAAAGAAAAATTATTTTAAAATACAAAACTATAATCTAAAACAGGGAAAAATATTAATATTAAAAGTAGTTTTTAATGATTCAAAATAGAAATCCATTAATTTACAATGATCATATAAAATTAATTAAAACTATTATAACGAACTCTAAATCTGATGTTTCTATTCTTATTTTTGGAGATTTTAATATGTCCACAGTATCTTGGAAGTTTATACCAGACTCATTCTTTCATACCCCTATTAAAGCAAATGATTTGATGGAAGAATTTTTTAACAACTTGTTTGATTTATGTCTTTTTCAAATAAATGGAATTTATAATAGTTGTGGTAAATTACTTAATTTGGTATTTGTGAACGAACCTGCGGATTGTTCATTAATACGTACTAATACGATTTCTATACCTGAAGACATATATCATCCTACTCTGGAAATTAGTCTAAACATACCTCTTAATTGTACATCATCATCAAAAATAAAAGATGAAAAAATTTTCTGTTTCAAAAGTGCCAACTTCGACGAGTTAAATCATCTTTTACATAATAAAAATTGGAAGGAGCTGTTAACCTTATCAAACTGCACCCCAACTGTCATATATGAAATAGAAAAACAAATTTAATTAAAAAATTAATAAATTATTTCTGCGTTCTTTTGCTTTCTTCATTAAATTAAATTCAAAGTTGACGTAAAATTTAGGTAGCTACGAGATCCTTAGTACATCAATCATCATCATCATTTTTCGAAATATCTCGAAATTTACAGGATATTTCGAATTTTTGAAAATTTTTTAGTTTTTTGCGTTTAGCAACTTTGTTGTTTTTCTTACAATTTCTTACTTTTTACAAGTAATGAAAATGAAAAATAATGGAAGCTATTATTAACTAAAATCAAATAAATGTGAAGTATTTATTTTATTTTTGTAAAAATGTATCGATTTTCCGTACGGTTCCCTTTATCAGATTAGTTCCAAATTTTTGCATCAGTAAGTTGTTGATATTAAAGAATATTATTAAATAAGATTTAGTTATATTCTTTAATATCAACATATTTCGAAAAAAAAAAGTTTTGATGATTATAATTAATTAAAATATCAAGTTTTTGGTGACACAAAAAAAGAAAATTTATAGTTCAAAAGTTATTTCTAAATATATTTCAACTTAAATTTTTCGCCATTAAAGTCTTGTAAATTTTTCAAAGAATAAAAAAAAAAAAAATAATTAAAAAATTTTTAAAAATTATTTAAGAATTTAAAGTTTAATTTAAAACTATAAAGAAATTTGCAAGCTCATGTACAGAAAACTTTACCAATAATGTTTGTTCTTTTTATATATTCAGCACCAGTTTGCCATTCCGTTTGTGATTTCTAAAATATCCATCTAAGACCTTAAAAAGTATATATTTTCTGGATCCTTTTTGATGGGGAAATCAATATAATGATGTCCGTCTTTCCGTATAAGTGTGAAAATCAGTTTTTAGAAAGCATCAGCTATCGGATATATATGTGTCCATTAATGGTCGTGATATCGTCGAAAAGCCGAAAACGCCTCTAAAAACGTATTTAATCGTTTTTGCACAGAAAACCTGGAATCTTTTTTAATTTTTTTTTTTTTTTTTTTTTTTTTTTTTTTTGTGGAAGAAACAAATAATGTCGGTTCATTAGTAACTGATCAACTGATCAAAACGCAATTTTGGGAGAGGAATGAACTGTGGAGCTTCTATAAGCTTCACAGTTCATTTTTGTACAAATCTGTTGTAAATATTTTTCCAAAATTGACAATATCGGTTCATAAACATCCGAGTTTTAGACAAAAATCTGAAAAAAATATTACAAATATGAACACACAAACATATATTAAAAGCAAGGCAATGACTTTCAATGTTGTTGTTTTTTTTTTTTTTTTTTTGTTGATTTTATGTACGCACAATCATGTTTGGACGTTTTTTAGTTAGAAATAGAAGCATTGCAATGATTCGTGTTATTGTTTTTTGTATAAGTATGTATCTACATACAAAAATATTTAGTTGTTATCAGAAGCTATCAGTGCTGTTGATTTTTTAAGGAAGCAACGCTTCCTTTAGAAAAAATGTATTTAAAATTTTGTGTTTAAATTTTTGTAGTGTGCCCCATTTAAAATTTTGCGCACTTTATTACTTCTCAGTTCATATTCATTTTAAATTTCATTAATGTTCAAAATATGTTAAAAGTGGATAAAAAAAAGTTCAGTAAGCGTTTAAAAAAATTGTATCAAATTCGTCCTGCTTTGGGATAATATTTACTAGCTAGTGAAGGGTCTGCCTTGAAAATTAACATCCATATACACCTCCACTATACTTGTAAATACATAGAAATTACCTATTTATTTCTAATATAATTTACAATTTTCTACTAATTTCTATAGAAATACATGGATGACTACAAATATAGTCAACCGAACGTTTACATATGTTAAATTAGGTTAAACTAAAATTAAGTAATATGGCATAACTGTATTTCTTCATCACATTTTTTGTTTATACCTTAAAGTATGCAACAATTTTTAATAATTTATATGAAAAGTAAAATTGTCTGGCTACGTTACTTGTCAAGTAAAGTTAAGAAAACGTAATATGGAATGTTAATTTACAATCAGGGTTGTCAGGTTTTTTCGCCTCTATCGCCTTATTGCTAATAAGAAATCCGAAAAATCGCTAAATTTTATTTAGTGTAAAGAAAAAATAAAAAAATTATCAAAAATTTTTGCAGTGCCGAAAATGTTTAGTGATTCCAAATTCGTGTAATTTATAACGTAAAATCAGCTTCAACAAAGCCAATGATTGCAGTAGCTAATAGTAATTGAAGAAAAAAATAATAATTTAACTTAATACTTCTGACATACATATATTTCAATTTTTGTGTAACAACTTTAAAATCATTAAAGAAAAACAAATAACAATTCTAACATTGTATTACAAGTATAACAATTGTTTCCTTAAACTTATAAATTTTTTCAAGGAATTAATTTATTCATGAAGGTTTTCATTTTATTGTGACCGATAAAATCGTTAATATTTTTAATATGTTTTAAAGATGAGGGAAAACAAATTATCAAGCATTTATAACATAAGTATTGTAATTCTTGCGGGTGGAAATTATCAATCTAAGTTGAAGCTGTTTATAACTTAAGGCCCTTCATTTTGTTAGATAGACAAATACTGAAAATAGTCGATTGCTAGCAAGAAAACGTGATCGTCAATGTTTACAATATGTATATCAATATCAACTTTTAAAAAGTGCCCAAAAAAGGATATTTAAAAATATCGCCAAAAAGGGGATTATTTAAAAAAAAAATCACCCAGCTGCTTCAATACCTAAAAAACTCTTTAAAATTTGTTTATTTGATAAAAACGAAAAATTTTGAATTTTAACAAAAACTAATATAAAATAAAGATTTGTTCACAAAAATAGTTACCATAAAATACTTTTACTTAAAACAAAACAAAAAAAATGAATTATTATATTTTCAATTATGGCATTATATAACTCATGTTATATTAAAAGAAAATAAAAAAAGTTGTAAAATATTCATTCTTTTAAAACAAAGAAACAAAAAATTAAGTGTTATATTATACCATAAAACAGCATTTCTTACACATGAATGGAACTATATACTTACGTATGACACGTTGTGATAAAACTGAGAACCCAGTTTTTCATTACGTGTTCGATTATTTTTTGAAAAGGATTTTAAAATTTCAAAAAATATAAAACTTTTGTTTCCACTGTATCTCATTTAGTTAAAGAGTTATGTGGTTTTGAAATCAGCTAAATTTAGTGGGAAAAAAAATAATTTTTAAAAGGAAAATGTTTAATATTTCGAGGCGCATATTCTTCAAACTGTTATATACATTTAACTTGTGTGTCATTCTATTTGAATCACATGTTCATTATTTATCAACTGTAACTTTATTTATTAATTTTTAACAATTTTTGTTTAAAAAAACAACTTTCTTTTTTTGCAAAAAAAAAAAAAAAAAAAATTGTCTTCACCTAAGCTTTTAATTATTTTGCAAAAACCAGCAAAAAAATTCCATTTGTATTAGCTTATAATTTAGCTGCAAGAAAGTGCAAGACTGGATATAGAAATGCCTTTGAATCAAAAAAGGCTTATTATTTTGTATTTTATAAAAGAAAAATAATAATTTAAATTTGCTTAAGGAAATGAAAACATTCAATAAAAAAAAACTCCGTAAAATGAAAAAATAATCAAAACACAAATAGGTCCATGTGTTAAAATTGCGGCTAATGTGAATTTTCTGATGAAGCTCATATGGACAAAATGTTTGTTAGACATTACTTTTAAATTAAATATTTAATTTTGTTTGAATAGAACTATTTAATTTGTATGACGATCTTTTGTTTAGTAGAACACTTTTATTTATAAATCCGAAACAAATTAAATAGACATTGTGAAAACTAAATGACGTATATATGTTAAACAAAATAGCGATCAATATTTAGTTCCATCTTGCGTCGTTTTATAACTACATAATGTTCTAAGTGTGTCCGTCCAAACGTCGATCCGAAGTTTAATTATTTGACGCGTTCTATTAGCATTTTCCATATTGGTTGGAGTTTTAAGTGTATAAGTTATAAACGTAATGCATAAATTTTCTGACCAACATATATCAAAGTTGAAAAGCCTTGAGTTACTTTTACTAAAATAAATACATTACATTATTTCCGTTGCGTTTTACAAGAAAAATATGTAAATTTTTAATGATAAAAAATAACATTAAAAAAATCATGT
Organism: Protocalliphora azurea; assembly: GCA_932274085.1. Classification (NCBI taxonomy): domain Eukaryota; kingdom Metazoa; phylum Arthropoda; class Insecta; order Diptera; family Calliphoridae; genus Protocalliphora; species Protocalliphora azurea. The sequence goes on from OW026519.1 coordinate 4,220,672, forward strand.
ATAAAAATATTAACCCGTTTACAAGTTTAAGAATTTTGATGATCAATCATACCTTCGAGGTCTTTACTAGGGCTATAGTCTTCCAAATCTCCATATAACAAATTTAGAGCTGAAAGCATGGATTCATTTACCTAAGAAGTTTTAATAAACAAATAAATTCTTGACCTTTAATTTTAAATAATTTATTTATATAAAATTCAATACTATTTTAAAGCTCTCTCTTTAAGTAGGATATGCTATGGTACAAACTTAAAAAAATAAAAAAAAAAATTCTAAGACTAAAATCAAGTGACTAAAATCATATACCTACACACAAATTGCTTTAAATACATACATAAGAATTAATATCAACAAAAAGCCGTAAAGACATTTGTCACATTATCCTGTGCCTTAAAAACAAACACACAGAAATTTACACAAACATATATTAATCATTATCACTTACGTATATACAAACATACATTTGTAGTACATGTACAGACGCACACACAGCCACACACATATTCGTATATCATAGTAAAACAATAAAAATAGTAGGAAACAATAAAATGTTATTTTATGTTTGGTATTTCAAATGGTTAAAGTAGTACGGGATGGAAAACCGTAAACAGGAAAAAATAGATAGTTGATTTTTTATGTCAACGAGGAAAATAAAGAGAAAATATCAAACACACTAAAATTAAGCTATTAATGGTTAACAAAATCCATAAAAAGAGACTCTCACCCACATACATATATATATATATATATATATATATATATATACATTTGTACTATACAAACTCCAAAACATGCGTTCACTCCTCTAGGAAATAAATGCCCAACCAAATGGTATTTTCGGAAAAAGGGAGGTTACAGAACAAAGAAGCCACAAAAATGTATGACGATTACTATCATTATACATATATGGATGTATGCAAGTCATGTAGAAAACGATAATACAATACATACAAACTTAAACAAATACCAATAAGGAGGGACAGAAAGAGAGATAAAGAGAGAATACCCACTTAATTTGGAAATTTGTTAAAGCTTTAATTAACTAATAATAGTAATATAAATTATGCACTAAATAACAGATTTTATCTCCAAATACTTACATTAAGGAAAGAAAAAAATAATAATAATAGTAATAAAAATCATACATAAATAAACAACAATAACGTTAAATATTATAAATTATTCAATATGTACAACGCAGAAACTTTCTTTTTTTATACTTTTTATTATACATTAATTTAATACAAAAAACGAAATGTTTTATTCAAACGAGACTAAAATCTCTAAAAGACAACGCGAACGAAAAACTCCCTAAGGAACAACTTTTCAACAGACAAAACTGACATTTGAAATTAAGGAAGTTAAAAAAATGCAGTCAACTTCCGGTTTCCGCTCAAGACTTAGTTGTCATATGCCAACCAAATTCAAAATATCAAGTAAGGAAGTAACGAAAGGAGACCAAGGAACAAGGAAGGCAATGCTTGCTACTCATAAAACAAAAACGGTTTCCTTTTTCCAATAGCTATAAACTTAAACTTGGAAGGAGTCAAAGTACTTACTTGCATACTGGAGAATGTTAAGATGATGTGAAACAAATTGTATGTTCAAACAACAAACACTGCACACCAACTCAACACAATTACTACAAACCTGCTAAACAACTAAACAAACATTATGTGAGAGTATTAAATACAAACACCAAAATAACGCGTATACCTAAACGTTTGCATGCTGTTCATATTCTTCACCCAACACCCTTTTCCTAATCTTGCATACATTAAAATAAAGTCTCGCTTTAGGATCTTCAATACATTATAAAATTTGTTGCTAAACTCCGGGTAAGAAAAATAATCCTTTTTACATAGTTTGCGTGCTACTTACATTTATCTTACCCCTTTCCCTTGGACTCATTTGTAGTTCTCATAGTTTTATGTACAATGTCTTTTTATTTTTTATTCTCAGTTTTTTGTGCTCCTCTTATTCCACGCGTTGAAAAGAGATTTTCCTTAAATAGCAGTTTTAGAGATGTGGTGACTGAGTGAACGAGTGAATGAATGAATGCATCAGCATGTGGCTAATAAAAATTCCAACATTGTCTTATATTCTAAGTTCATCAAGATGTCGTGTAAAATGAGGACAATATTATTTAAACTAAAATGGAAGAATAAAATAAAATCCAACAGTAAGTAACATTAACAAAATTTAAATGAGAAGTAGGAAATTGCGAAAATTTGGTAAGTAACGACATGAGAGTGTTGTCTACAAAAGTAAATGAAGTTGTAGGAAAGAAAGTTTTAAAAATTTACTTTAAAGTTAAAGCAATAATTTTAAATGAAATATATTTTATAAAGGAATTTTAATAAATTTAATAAAGTAAAAGTTATCGTCGTTTAGGACTATATATATATATATATATATATATAAATATATATATATATATAAATATATAAATATACATATATATAGAATTGTTTCTAAACCGATTTCTTAGAAAATGAACTTTCACATAGTCAGAGATGAGATGTTTTCGAGTTGATTTGAAGGTTCATCACCTCTGGTATTTACTTTTTTTTAAATTCGCCAAGAATTCATTTGTGACCTGAATGTTAAAAAATTTTGCGTATAAGTGGTTTTAGTTTAAGAAATATTTAGGTAAAAGCTAATTTTACCCTCATTTTTTAAGTTTTTAACTTGGGGCCTTAAAATTTTTTGAAAACAATTACTAGATTTCTTACAAAATATTATTGCTGACAAGAAAAGTTATATTAATCTGAATCTGAAACTTTAAAAATTTAGATTTTTTGGGGTAATTTTTTAAAAAAAGTTAATATTCTTCAGCTTATAAATATATATTTTTTGTTCTGGACTACAGAACTTCTGTAATGGTTTAAAAAGGAACCTTAACGAATCTTTGCTTATTAAAAAAAGAAAAAAAGTTTTAAGGTGAGACATTTGAATGTACGCTAATTTTGGATGATATTTAAAATTCAAGGTAAACTGTATTGTCTACAAAGGACAACACTGACTCTGCGTACGGGGAGATTTATATCGAGGAGTTCTAAATCCAAAAATCACTTGATTTAATTAGTCTCGAGAAAATTAATTTGATTGCATTAGAGAATGATTTGTTAGTCTTATATTGTACTTAGGAACTACTCAGGATTTTATAAGTCTAAAATTAATTTAAATAAAAAAACATAAAGATGATTTTTCTTTCCCACCTATTCACTTAAACATATCGCAAAATATACAATTGCTTCACTTGTCAACACTATAGAGTGTCAAGCAAATTGTTTGCAGAATAAAAGAAATATATCTTAAACAAAAGGCTTATATTGTGCTAATGAAATGATTTTAAATGGAATTATATTTGCCCATTTAGAATGATAACAAAAGCGACAATATTTCATGAATACTTCTAACAAACGAGTACTCGGGATTTAAAAAGAGAAAAAAAGACTCTTACTGCAAATATTATGCTTTTATGGCTTAACAAAGACATTTTTGTGTTTTAAAAGTTTGAGTTTTTATGGTGACATTAAAATAAAAACTACAAGAATTTTTAATTAGTTTTATTTCGACATTGTATGGGAAATAAAATAATGTACAAGGTATGTATGTACGTATGTATGTATATCTCCTGTAGCTACTCATATGCATACAAATATATTTTGATTTGTTTTTTTATATTTATATATATATTATATTAAAAAAAATTAAAGTCAAGTATCTGCAAATAATTTACGTATTCTAGCCATTCTTTTGTGTGTGTTTCAAACCTGGCATCTAAAAAACCCCTTGAACTGTTTTTGAAGGATTTCCTATTTGAAGCCACTTTAACTTCCTTTAGCATTATTTTTTCTACTTTATTATTATTTTTAGTTTTTCTACATACTATAACTATATTTTATATTTCGCATATAGAGTTTAATCATAGTTCAGGCTGTTTACGTAATTTTAGTTTATATTCTCTTTTTCTCTAACGCGTTCTCCCCAGCTTCAACATAATGCTTATACATACATACATACATACAAACACATCCTTCCTTTTTGTTGCCAGTATATGCAATTTATATATGGATATATATATTAAGGCTTTATTTAGTAGTGGTAGGTATCGTATCTCTTATTCATCTTCTGGTGGATTTTATTGTTTTCGTTATTTTATATGTACGCATCCATCCATTGCACTCACGTATTTGTCGTTTATGCGTAAAATGAAACAATAACATTTTTTCTATTTTTATAAAAAAAAATAGAAAAAATAAAATAAAATAAAAACTAAGGAAAGCATGAGGAAATAAAATCAAGATGATGTAAGTGATGGCGATAAATAGAATCTGTAGGGGCTTGGGAGCTAGAGACTCAGTAAAGTATGTTTGGTATCCCCGTTGTATTTAGTGCGAGAGAATCTATGTACATTAATCAGTTTAACAAAGCAGATTGTTATTCCACCATATAGTTATTATTTTTACTTTTTTTGCTTGCATTTATCTTCAGTGCAATGCACTGTGGGTTCCAAGTGCTTTAAAGGTGGAATTAATTCGATTAAAATATTAATAACTCATTCCTATTATTTGGCTAAAAGGAAAAGAAAAAAATTTCAATTTAAAAAGAGATGTGTTTTGGAGATCAAAAAAAAAAAAAAGAAAAAATACAAGCTAGAGACTAGAACAATCAAAAATATGCAAAACTGTTAGTTTTTTATCCGTTTTAGAAAATTTTAAGAATTTTGGCTTCACTTTGTTACATCATATTTTTCATATTTAGATCCTTACAGTATATGTTAGCTTATTTTTTACTTAAAGCATATTTTGCCATATATTAGAGCATAGTTTAGCAATATAATTTGCATATTTTTGCATATTTTATACTTAAAAGTATAATTTTTCATATATTACACCAAATAGAATTTGCTACATAATATGCCATTGGAGAAACTTTTTTTTACTGTTAAATACGTTTTTCGAATCCGATTCCCTAATATTTTTCATCTTATAAATTGAGAGAAATTTTGCAATTTCCTGATATAATTGAGGGATTCACAACGTGTGCTCTCATGTCATATTTTTTTTAAATGTTTTAAAATTTCACAATGGATTAAAAATATTGCTGCTGCTTTTCAAACAAAAAGTGTCTTAAAATAATAAAACTTTGTATGTTATATTTATTGTGCTGTCGTGTTTGGTCAGCAGAGATGGTTTTATACAATATTCGTATTTTTTCATACTATTATGATTTTATGATAGTTTGCGAATCTCCTAATCCCACATGGAGCAAAAAGAAAATATTTTTTTTCCAATTTCTAATAATAATCCATGTATCTTTAGCATGGATAGAATTTGACCACAAAAATAATGTTTTAGGAGCATATTTTCTTATTTACATTTGTTATTATCCTCAGCAATTATGTGCCAAATTTTGTTGTAATAACATACAGAGGCCAACAAAAGTATTATCGCAATATATAAATTAATATAAAATCGTTCGCTTTATTTAAACATGTTTAATTAGAAACATGAGTTTTAGGTATTTGATACATCCATGTGTTAGTTTATTAATGATCAAAATTGAGGTCATATAAAATAGCTGCAATCAATATCTTCTTAGATTTTGAGCCTTCTATCTAAATTTGATTTTATCGAAAATATCACGAAAGATATCAGGAACTGCAACCTCTCCAAATAAAAGAATTTGAAAGAACTATTGAGATCAAAGTCGGTCAAAAATTGATATAGTTGAAAATTCTTATAATCCATAATGTAAAAGACATCACTGAAATTTAGGGTTCCGAATAAAACTTCCTATAAACGAATACTCGTAGCATTATAAACGAAGACTCGTAGCATTATGTTAGCCATGTTGTGAAGAATTGAAATTAGAATTTTCTAAAATGGAAATTGAACAAAACCACGCAAACGCATAACTCCAATTTATAATGAAAAATAATGATGAACATATAAAACAATCGCTAGGAACGAAGATGAGCCAAAAAATGAATTTTTTTGAGTCATAAAAATATAATCGTATAAAGATTTCACGATCATCGAAGAAAAAGTTGATTTCCAGACAGTTGGATTACAGACAAAATAATATGAACTTTAAGAGTAAATAAATATCTACATTTCTGGATGGAATGTGACTCATTTTTTAAATTACTGTGTATCTTTTATTAGAAAAGTTAAAAAAGCTAGTGTGAAGACTAACGAAGCTAAAGAAGTTCCTAATGGGAATGCTAGAAAAAATGAAAGCAAAAGAGAGGGTGAAAATTATTGAGAATATCTTTTTTTTTACAAAAATATTAATGCTCCTAAAGGGTGATAAAAAGTACGTACTACGAACTTTTTTATAATATCCTAGTTAGAAATTTCATATCACAGATGTTATGGGAAATGCATGAGATAAACATCGTTTATAAATCGAAATTGTGGAATAATAATTTTGTTTGTCGAGGCATTTATAAATATGGAGAAAAAAACACTTCATTCATAACAAATGACACATTTAAATGAGAAATATATGGAAATCAGAGCACTTGGAAAAGATTACTTTCTACGATTAGAAAACACAATGAATTATAATTTTTTTTGCCTGATCTCTCTTCTCATAATTACAACAAAAAAGTAGGTAAGTGGTATACAATAAAAGAGGCTAAACTATAGAACTATATAGAAGTTTTATTTGAAAACACAATAAAGCTCTTATGGAGGATATTCTAGAATTTATGATTTATATTTCATTATAAATCAATATAAATTTTATTTATTTTTTAAATTCGACACCTTTAAAAAAATCAATATTTCATAGAGTGTGACTAAATTTTTCGTGAGCAGTCCTTACATAAAATTTGTCCGCTACTGTGGGAAGTTATTTACTATCTCAATATGTTTTGAATTGAAACCAAATATGATGGTTCCTTAAAATCACAATGGAAATGATGTTCTTTCAATTACCATTCGATTGTTGTCTAAATTAAATTTCTTTTGACCAAAAACAAACTTAAGTATTCAAAAATATAACTCTGGTAAATCACCCGCCTAAAAGCCTAATACTTTCTAATAAATTTAATAATAATTTTACCTTCCAACTACCACATATCAACATACATGTCAGGCAATATAAACATGAACTCTTTTCGTTTGTTCATTCCAATTAATCGATCTATCTTTTATTAATTACAATTTACTTCCTGTTTAATACTAAATCTATTAAAAATCAAACAAAAGAAAACTAAAACCCATTGTTCCACTTTTTTTTTATATCTCAGCAGTTCCACTTTAGCATCATAAAATTCACTTAAGGGGGGATTTTATTTTATTTTCCTTCAATACATTTAAAAACTAACACGTATCCTTAAGTCATAACTCCAAGGAAGGAAGATTAGTGGCAACATATACAAAATAAAAGAAGAGCACGAATCTGTACATAAGCGTGTGTTTGTATGTATAAATAAAGCAGAAAGGGAAAATTGTATAGTTTATATAGAAAAATACCATCAAGTCTTTCGAGGAATTTCAATAAGTTATGAATGGCATGTATTTAGAAGACTGGAAAAGTAAAGTTAAAAAAACGACATTACCAATAGACAGACAGAGTGACTAACTAAAGAGCTTTACAATAAATTAAATGTAAAAAAAAAATTGAATAGTAAAGTGAAGGATAAATAGAAAGAAGCTAGATGTTTTAACACTCTTCTTGTTACTGCTAAATTGCTTTATTTATTACACAATGATTATAATTTCATATACAATAACTATAACAATATAAAATATTAAAAAGAAAGGATGAGAGAGTTCATTAATAAATTTTATTTTATAAAAATAATAAAAATTAGAAAATCATTTTCAAATATTTTTTCCAGTCATGTGTAGACAATTTCTGTGCTAGAGTTTAAGTAAATTGATAAAATAGTAAAAGCTAATTATTACATTGAATGTTGTATTAAAGGCAAAATATAAAAAAAGGAATACAAATAAATGGAAACTAATCAAAATGATTGTTTGCACATATTTATTATTAATGGTATTTAATATGACAAAAACACACACGAAAAAATAGTAGAAAAACTACTTTTCATCATTTGATTTGAGTAATGAAATTGTTATTGAAATGCGTTTATAATAAAAATATTTACTAGGTTGTACATGAGGAGAAAAAAAATTATATTATGTTCTCATTATTAATTTTCATTAATTTTAATAATACTGTGTTCATAATAACAATGCTTTTTTCAGTTTTAGTTTTATCATTCAATCAAAATTTTAATATAGTTCACTAAAAAGATTTTATGTTTTGAATATTTTTACCTGAAACAAAGTTTTATTAATATCAAAAATATCATTATTTCTACAATCATTAAATATTACCAATCTTTCTCCTTGCTATATTTTGTTTTCAAACCATGTTAATATTATTCCCATAACAATAAAATATTACAAATAAATATTCTTTTTACAAATATGTTTGAAAAATTCACAACTTGTTTGTTTTAGAATCAGGGATGATAAATCTAGTACAATTGTACTTTTTCAGTTCAATTCGGTCTTCAAAAGTATTGAACGGTCAAATGATCCATATGTACGATTTATGAAATTATTGGCCAAAAATTAAAAACTCAAATTAATTTGTAAATTAAAATTACTTAAAAAAGACAAACGTCAGGCTCAAGTCCATTTATTCACTACTGTTAAATTACCTCGGATTAAATCTTTCCATTTCTGTTAAAATGTACTATAGTGATTTTATTTTAGTATATTTTAATTACTGTAATAGAAGCATGTCCAAAAAGCCTATTAGGGTTGTCAGTTTTTTTTATTTCTTTTTATTATTTATTTATTTATTTTTTTTGGAATCTCTCTCACCAAATTGTTAATCAGAAATCTCCAAATTACTACAAAAAATCAAAGTTTCGTATTGCTAAGCATATAAATAACTTGAAGGTATTTTGCATTCATAATTTGGGCAAATTAAAACAATTTCTTAATTTTTTCATAATATTTTATACATAAGTGCAGTTTTTACATAAAAAAAAAATAATTTTTTAGGAAGGAAATTAAAATTCATTTCCAACATCGGCGCTCTTAAAATTCACATTCTATATTCTTAAATTATTTATTTTCTGCAACGAAAACTATAAATGAATATCAAAATAGTTTTCTTAAAGAAACAATTAAAAATATGTAAATTTTATAATTAATAATTCTCGCATATCTCATTAAACTTTTCTTTCAGTGTTTTTGAAAAATCATATGACAGCATAACCTTACAGTTTCAAAGCTTAAGAGAGCGCTATTTGTCGGAAAATCTTGCAATACGAAGACAAAAATAAGCCGCTAAATGAAATAGAGATATTTACTCCATTTCTGGCAAAAAAAAAAATAACGCGAAATCTGATAGCACTGGTGTCGGACAGTGGCAGAGCATAAGATATATTTCTTTTGTATTTAAAACCATTTCATTTTCAAATTTTTCAGGATGCTTCATTTTATTGTTTCTCATACTTCAACAAATTTTAAAACTCAGTGCGTTGCTTCAAAAATGGAAATATTTTTTCTTTATTTATCCGCAAATAACATGGTTCAATTCTCTTTATATATGATTTATTCGCAACTTTCTAAATGTTGTAAGTTCGAATTAGCCTTAAGGATTCTTAACTTTTTAAATGTTGACTTTCAATGGTTCCAAAAATTTCCGTATAATTCCGTATTTCTGAATTGTGAATAATCTTGTATAATTTTAGTACCATTAGCACAAGAATATTAAACTTTTTTACTCGAGTTAGTACAGTATTATACACTGACGTCTCAAAGATGAACTGCGGTGTCGGCTCTGGTGTCTTCTCTGATGATCTTGGAATTAGACACTCATGTAGACTCCCTGACGAGGCAAGCGTATTCCAAGCGGAAATACTAGCGGTCAGAAAAGCGTGTAAACTATTTCGCGATAGAAATATTCAAGGGAATATTGGTTTATTTGTCGACAGTCAAGTGGCAATACTATCGCTCAAATCACCGAAAACTACCTCTATTCTAGTCAGACAGTGTAAAGAGGAACTGCTTGGACTAAGTCGACTGTATGACATTACTATAATCTGGGTTCCTGTGCATAGGGACTACTATGGTAATGAACAGGCAGACGAATTAGCCCGGGTAGGCTCTGCTATGAATGCCTCCTTAGCGGTTTCTGTCGCAATCCCGTTAGGAACAGTCAAAAGCAGAATCCAAAAACACTTTCTAGAAAAGGCGGAAAATAGATGGCGAAATCTGGACAAATGTAGAGTCGCGAAAGAAATGTGGCCTACCTACAACGAGAAACGCTCAATGCAACTCATTGGCTACAAACGCAAGGACATCTCGAGGCTAATAGCATTGTTTACAGGTCACTGGACGGTAAACATGCAGGAAGACTTGGTCTCCCTTACAATGAATATTGTCGTAGTTGTGGCAATCGCGGGAAGGAGGAGAGAGTTTTTCATCTTCTATGTGAATGCCCAGCCTTGAACCCAAGCAGACATAAATTTCTGGGAGGGCACCAATTAGATATCTGACACTAGACTCAGTGACATCATTAAATATCTCAATGCTACAGGCTGGATCTAATTAATTTATGTTCTCATTGTTTCTTCCCTACATTTCTATCTCATTACAGACTCAATACAACTAATTCACCTGGCGAGTAGTGTGGTTCCATCAAAACGGATTCTAACGAGTCTAATTGATTGCCCGTAAACCAACCAACCAACTAGTACAGTATTGCATTTATCATCCTTTTTATTTTTTGTTTTTAACGTTTGCTTTCCATCTTCATTGTAATTCTCATTTAGTTTATACATGAATTAATATAAATAGACATGGTTTTGATATATTTTATAAAATTCAAACAATATAAGATGTCGATTACCAACTTTTAAAGGGTTTTGTTAATAAAGAATATTTTTTATTATCTTGCGCAACATATGATGGTACAAATATATAAGGTTTCGAAGCAAATGTAATGGACTTAATAATTTTTTCTTTTTTAATATATGATAAGACGGAATGATAATAAGAGAAAATTTGAATTATAATATGATAAGATTGACTACTAATATGACAAAATGAAATAATATTACAATAGAATGAGATAATATGATAGTGTGATAAGATGGAATAATATTATAATAAAATGAAATCATAATCTGATAGAATGGTATAATTATATTAAAACCTCGAACCATAACATGGAAATGGAATCATAAAATCGGACACAATATGATAAAATAGAATTGTAGTATTTATTATTCATAATTATATCAATTTTTAGCTGTGTCCATATTTTCCAATCGTAACCTTAGGTTATGGTCACTACAACTACATTTTTTCTCTGCGTGTTATGTGCGCGACCATAAATTTATTTTATATATGATTTTGAGAATATTAATCACACGCTTCACAGGACAGCCATTACATTATTAATAATTAATAATGATCATGCTCACTATTGTTCTGCTGTTTTTAATACTTTTTTCATGATTTCATTTTGTTATAAAATATTATATAACTATTTATTTGTATTATTTACAAGCTATTAAGAGTTTTTATTTAGTTAGTTTAAACAAAGAAAGTTTTTTAGCTAAATCGTGTCTTATTATAATTTAATTTGGATTCTATAAATGAACATTTTATTAAAAACACATTTAAAAACGTGTAAAATTTTCCGTTCAAATACTTAAATCCCTGTAGGATATTTAATTTATTATACAACAATTTTCTTTTCTTTGTCAATATTTGTGAATAAAAATATTAAAGTACGTACCTACAATAAGTAATACAAACATATTTAAAGTTGATAATAAACGATTGAAAGATGAACTATTCGTACTAAACTATTTTGTAAATAATTTAATTGTTTCCTCTCTTCGAAAATTATTTAAAGTTAGGAGAATGAACAAAACTCATTCTCATCATTCTCATTTTTCTCCAACAACATATTTCACACGCATTTATTTTCTTTATTACATACATGTGTTTTGCGTATCTGTTAATTTCTTTTTCCTTTTGGCGATTTTTTCATTTTAGAAATTTGTTTCTCGTTTTTCACATTAACAGTTTTTTTTGTTTAGTATTTTTTCATTCCAATGTTTTTTTCTTCTTTGTGAATTTTTTAATTCTGGCAAATTTTTTTCTTTTTTTTTTTTTTTTTTGGTATTGCAGATTTTATGCTTTGGCAATTATATTTATTTTGGCGATTTTTTCCCCCATTTGCGTAATTCTTTTTTCATTCGAAAAAATAAGTCACAAAATATCTTATTAATGGTTGAAAAAATAAAAATAATAAAATAACTAATATATTTGTAAAAAAAAAAATGTAAAATTGAAATATAATCCTCTAAATTTTATAATAAAAGTCATGGCAGTTACGGTCTCTGATTTTAAATTTCCAAAATAAAAACAAAAAAATGAGCTTACCTTGACAACGCAAGTAAAATCATTAATTAAACATACAAATGTGCATTTGATAATAACAAACCACTTTAAAAGATGCAAGTCAAATTGTTTACATTTTCTACTTTATTTCACATTATGCATATTACTCAAACAAACAAAAAATAAATCAAGCAATTCAAAATATTAAACTCTTTTCCACTTTTGCAACTCTATCAATTAAAAGTGAAAAAACTCTAACTCACTCTTTATATAACATTACGACTTTTCTAGTTTGTTTTTGTAAAGAAATAACTACAATGACACTGTTTTGAATTGAGAAAGTTGTCTAATGGAGGCGAGTTTAATAATTTGAGTCGCTCTTTTGTTTGAGGCTTATACACATATTTATATGAGAGTTTTGTATTTATATTTGTATCAATTTTTACCCTTTATAACTTGTAAAATCAATTTTTTATTTTTTTCAATTAAAATTTTATTCTGCATGTCTATAAAAAAATACCTTTCTAATAATATACTTTTTATTAAAATTTGATATTGTGAACATTAAAGGGATGTGTTTGCCTATTAATTTTATAGATAATTTTACAAGTTATATTCTAAATTTAACCCCAGATTGATAGACCGGCACACTACCAACTAGCCTACCTATTTCCCCTAAATAAAATTAATTTTTGAAGTTTTATTGTTTAAAATATGTTTTTCTGTTAGCTCTTTTTCTGTTCCTCTTGTAAAATTTGTGACCCTTTTATTATAAACGCCTAAGCAGCAAATTTTAATGACAATTGTAGGGTATCTCTTGTGAAATATTAACAACTTTTAGAAACATCTAGCGCTGGAAATTGCACTATTGAGTGGGTCATCTAATAACGTTTGATATACACATACATCCATACATATATGACGTTGACCTCAGCGAAAATGGTTGTGAAATGTTCACACACAAAACAATAATAATAAAAATAATAAGGAAAAGAATTATGAGGAAATGGAGCAAGTAGCATTACAAAACAAATGAACTTAAAAAAAAACAACGCCACTCTAAACATGAGTAGGGTTGAAAATGTCATTTACTATACTTTTCTCTTTCTTATTTTGCCATTAGCACGTAGTTATTCTATTTTACTTTTTTTTCTAAATTGCTATTTTTTTTAGCAACACAATGTTCACAAAAAAAAAAAAAAAAGATTCGGATGTACACTAACACAAACAATTTCTTTTATACTTTTTTTTACACAAAACAAGTGTGTTTTAAAGTACTTGTGATGGTACTTTGTATTTGTTAGTGGCATGTATTAGTATGTGTGTGTGTTTGAATGTAAGTTTTTTTTTATTTGTATATATGTGTGAGTATTACGTGATGCTATCAAGAAAGGCCCGAAAATTGTTGTTAAGGATCTTTTAGCTAAATTAGCTGCGGTTGCTTTCAAACCGATTGTCCGGAAAATAAAATGTGTTCTTATTATTTTTCCTGTACTTTTATTATGAGTTTTCTTTCGTTTCGTCTCTATATTTTTATTCCTACTTTAGCAAATATAAAAGAAAGAAAATTACGACAAATTGCTAAAAATGCCATGAGAAATCGCTATAAAAAATGAAAAATAAAAAATAAAAATATCGCTTTTTATACTTTCTATATTTTTTTTATTGTGAACAAAGAATATATAAGTATTAATAAAAAAAATACATACATATAATTTTATTCTAAGTATGTCTTTTAAGCTTTTTGAATTAGAGTTAGATATTTAAGAGAATTTAGTACCTTTCCATATGTCTGGATAAAATACGCTCAGGTAAAAAATAAAAAACTATAATTAAATAATAAATTTAAGTAAATTGATATTGCAACTATTGATACTTCAGTCATCATCAATATAAGACAGTCTGAAAAATTAAAATATTTTTAAAATATAGAAAATTCTTTTATCATTTTACTCCTTTATATTACGCGGATTAAATAACCTAATTCCTATTTTTATTTCTACTTTATATCCAGCAACAATTGTCCCAAAAGTACAAAAATTTCAAACGAAAAAAAGATTAAAATTCCATACAAGTTTTTGTGTACAAAAAAAAAAAAAAAAAAAAAAAACTACACAAAGAGTCGGTACTTAAAAATAATATATTTTTGGTTTTTTCAATCAAAAGTTTCAATTATTGTTGGCATATCAAGACATCAACCCATAACGAAAGGTTTATCAGATTATAAATAAGAATTTGAAAAATGAGGCTTAATTAATTTTTGACCGAAAATCAAAAGAAGTATTTTTTCCTTTTTGTTTTTGGGAATAACAAGTTTAAAATATTTTACCAAAAGTATTTTATATTACATCTTAATAAAGAGAAACACCCAAATATATGGACATAAATTCATATACAAAATAAGACTTAAAACAATTTTTATTTATGTTATCTATTTGGTACGGAAAAAGGAGGGTTGGTGTTTAAAAATCTAGGGATTTAGCAAAAGAATATCTTAGTGAATTAGTGAGTATGAGCCGGAAAATTTCACTATACGTGATATTATGACGAGTTTGAAAAAATTCTGGCTTATTTAGTGAATTTTTTTTTTTTTTTTAAATTCATTTATTGAACTTTCCAGTCATTAATTATGCTTTTATTTGAAACAGACGAAATTAATTTTTCTCCAATCCATTGTAAATATAATTTGTTTCTCTTTTTCTCTATGCCAGCACTAAAGCAGGCCGAATTTTTTGCCTTAACAAGCAATTGGAGTAATTTTTTTGCCATAAATAGGTTTACACCCAAAAATTCTAATATTACCGAAAGTCGATTTCTACATCTGCATATTCAACACAAATTTTTTAATATATTCAAACATATACAGACACACACAACAAAACACAAACTCCCTAAATATCTTTCGATAGGAGCAATACGAGCCACGCATTCTTTTAACTATTTACTGCCCATTATGTTTTTGAATGGGAATCGAAATATGAATGAGAGTTTTCTCTCCAGTAAATACCCGCCCGTAACAATAATGGAGAAAATAATATTTAATATACACTGGCTTTTATAACTATTTATTTATACTGCTGCCACCGAAAATGGTTAAAGCAATGTGGCATAGCTAAAGGTTCTAAACAGTGTAATAGTTTAAGGCCATATTACTGTTTCCAACGTTAGCCAGAGGCTCACAGAAAAAGAATGTAAGAAGAATGGCTGAATCGTAAGCTTGGTGGGTTGGTTAGTTTTGTCTATGTAGCATTGTAGCAGTATATTTTAATATATTGTTTTCATAACTCAACGCACATATAATGACAACTATAATAATAACAACAACTAAAATTAAAAAAAAAAAACCTAAAGACAAAATTTATTTCTACATTTTTAGTTGAGCTAAAGGAAACCAAAAGGGAACTATATGTATCATCCCATTGTTATAGCCCACGGTCCATTATTACAACTTAATAAAAAAAATTTCTCTAGTAAGCAAAAACAATGAATTGCTAAAAACTATATTCTTATACTATAACGAAAGATATCAGTAAAAATAAAAAAGAACAAAAATAAAAAAAATAAAAAATTACAAGTAGCAAAAATGAAGAAGTTGTATAAAAACAGACAAATACATTACAATAAAATATTTATTTTTATTATCCTTTAAAGCGATTTTCAATTGTTACAAATAAAAAATAACAACAATAACAGCACTTTGATATAAAATGCCACTGAAAAACAACAACCAACATAACAAAAACAAAATATTACAAAATTTGTGTAGACAAAATAAAAAAGAAATACTCACAATACCTAAGTCTTTTTGGATAGACAAGTATTAGAACAAGAAATTTGACTCAAGATGAGGTAAACGAATAATCGGTTATTACCAGGCTAACTAAAAATATATTCCCAACAAAAATAAATAGAAGTCATTCTTTAGAAAGTACTTTTTCATTAATTCTAACGCATAGTGTACATTTTGGGAGTATGAGTGATCTAAAATTAATAATTTTTGAACGGGTTATTTATTTAGTGTTTTGGTGCGGAATACTTTCAATTGATTTTCTAGAAGTTTTTCCAACTAACTGAGTTTGTTTGCACGACATATAAATGTGCTATTTACATTTTACACTCTCACATTATAATTGTAATTTTATCACCAACAAATGAAAAAAAAAGAAAAGGTAAAATTAAAGTTTAAAATTTATTAAATCTTTGGGGAGTAGAGGGAAGTAAATATTATAACAATTTCTATTGTACCTTATCTATGAGTACCAGTAATCTCACACACTTTGGTTTTTTGTCAAAAATAACTTAAAATAATGACAAAATTTTGAATATTCAATATAAGATTCTATTTATGTAAGAAGAAATTTCCAAAGTTCACACTAATTTTTTTTAACATATTATCTTGTATTAACATATTCGCTGGTCCGAGTTCAAAGCATTCAAACTATTTTAACAAAATCTTAGTCGATTAATTTTATTCTCCACATCAATAAAACGGGAAAGTAACCGAACTACAAGTACTCAACCACGACTATGGCTATTGAGAATTGTAATATTCTTCACCTTCTAAATTTGTACGTTATTTATGATAAGCGTGGACAATTAAATACTTAATATCTTAAATTATAAAAAGTATTTAATTATTTTAGCTATTTGTTTTTAACAACAAAATGCATTGAAATTTTATTCATTCATTGATTTTATTCATTTATTTCATTTGTTAACTTGAAACTTACAAATTACAATAATTTTGAAGGTTAAAACATGTTGTTCTCAAAGTAAAACCACTTTTGTAATCTTAAGCACAGAATACCTTCCTCCAAAATATCACTGTCAGTCTTAAGAGACCAAAAAAAAAGCATAAAAATAAAAACGTCTATAAAGCATGTAGTATTTCGTGTAACAACTCAAAATCACTATTTGTAAACTGACTTCATGCTGTTCTTCTCAATACAAGATATGTAGGAAAAAATGAAGAGGCCTAAAAAAACAGAAGAAGATTCTTCTTCTACTTGGTTGAAAGACATGTCTTGAAATGTTAAAATAAAAAAGCTAAGAAAAAACAAAATAAAAAAAATTGAAATCTAAAAAAACATGAATAAAACAAACTTGACGATTTACGAGTGGCAGTTAGGCACACAAGTATAATTTTGAACTATTCATTCATTCTATCAGTCAGGCAGTCTGTCATTCTCTCGTTTATTCATACGTATTTGTATTGTCTGATTTGTTTTCATTTTTTTTTTAATTTTTTCCATGTATGTAAGTTTGTGTGTGTTGAAGAAAGTTAAAGTGAGCTTGTATGTGTTTACGTATTAATATGTACATTAGGGTGATAACTTTTTGCAATTTTTGTAAATATCAAAAATACCATAGCAAGGTCTTGTGGAGCATGAAAAAGTATAAAGAAATATGATATTAATTTTTTGCGATCGTTAAAAAAGTTTACGCATCAATCGCGGTAAAATTTTTTGTAGATAATGTTGTTCTGGTATCAAAAAATTTATATTTTCCACCAAATTACTTACGTTCTTATTACTCTTTATGTCTTTTTTGATATAAAATAATTTCTCAAAGTTTATCTGTGCAATTTCTGTGAAATGTGCTAAATTTGATTTTTATATTTTATTCGATAACCGATAAGTCCTAAGATTTTATTCAGAATACTTGACCATATCGTAACGTTTTTCTTATTTAGGTGGAAGAATATTTAGAACCTTATTTAAAATTTTTTCAAATAAAATCGCATTCGGTGCGTGAAGTTTTTTTTTTTGTCCGAATCGACCAAAAAGTTTGGTTTTTATTATCAAGACAATATTGGCTCTAAAGTGGTGCTATGGTATTTTGAGGTCCAAAAAAAGTTATAACCCAAATGTACATGTACTCACAAGTAATTTGGAATTTCATATTAAAGACAACATTGTTAAATTTAAAATTGGATTTTTTTTTTGGTAAAACGTTAAAAAAATGTTTAAAAATTTTACAAACAGATTTATGTATATTTAAATAGGAATATATGTATATGTGGTAAGTAATATCTAACACTACCATGTTACTTTTCTTTATTTTTTTCTAACTGTAAGAAAGAATCTATGAGTATATGTATTCAGGATTTTAAGATCGCCAAATGGAAAATTTTATTTCAAAAATTCACCAAATAACTACTTATGTTATCCCCAAAAATACCCACTAAAATAATACCTCAATTTTAGAGATAGTATAAACTATATATATTTGTTTTTTTTTATTTATACTTCAATCCATTTCTTTTGTAGATATGCGAATTTAGGCGGGTAAATTTACCTAAATAGTGTGTAGTGAAAAAGAAAATTTCCTTTAGATTTTCTACAAATGAAATTTTATGGAAATCTTAACATTTGTATCAATAAATAATTAACGCCATTAATGTTTTGAGCAAGGATTACATTTTTATTTATTCTTTAAAGGTATGAAAATATGACTAAGTTCCGTTGCTGTAATTATTTTTAACTATTTTTGATATACTTTCTTCAACTTTTAAACAACTATTTATTGAAGGCTTTTAAAAACCTGTTATTGCAGCATCAATTGTTCAGACTTTACCCTCGCAGCCAATCTACACAATAATATTTTTTTTTTTTTTTGCGAAGATTTTAATTTCTACTTTATGGTACCATATTCAATATATTCTTCACTGGTCTGTTATTGAAATAAATATAGGTCTATCTTACTAAAAACTTCATATCCGATGGAAAGTTTTTTTTTTTTAATTTTCTTAAGAGAAAAATATAAAAATAAAAAAAAAATTTCCAAGAATCCCTAAACATTAAAAAACATCCCCAATAAATCCCCTAATCCTCATGCCAAATTTTTCATTCTCACCTCCAAAAAGAAATCCCTAACTTGAGGATAAATCCTCTAATCTGACAACACTATATGTGTTTGCTTGTTAGAAAGTTTTCTTTAAAAACCCATGTGTTTTGTTGCTGTATTGTATTTATTTCACTTCAAATTGAGAAAATAATTTGAATGCATTATTATTTTTATGCTCGTGGTAAAAATAATTTATATTTGCCTTTTTTAGTTGTTTTTATAGATATGTGTGTGTGTTTTTTTATACAGTTGTTACCACATATAAATAATATCAACAGAACATGTGTGTGTATAGAATATTTTATGATTGATGTTTCAATGACATCATTCAAACATTGGATTGTAAATATAAGACTATTGTTGTTATTTATTTTTGTGTGTGATTTAAAATAACAGGAACCAACGTTACAAAAATGATATTTAAAATTCACATTTATACACTTCGAATAATTGTATCTACAGAGGATGCTTGTTAAGTTGATGAAATATATTCCTTGACATAAAACCCTAAGTATGTTATTACATGTGTGAAAGTAATTAATTTATTTTACATTTCTTAAAAGTTTTAAGATGAAATAACAATATTATGAACACAAATAATAAATTGAAATATTTTACTCAATTAACAAATGGTCCTTATTATGTTACTAATCTCGCTTTACGTCTCCCTCTCTCGCTCTTTCTCCTTATTACGTACTCTATTAAATTATATTCTTCACTTACTGAGCTTTATGTTGCATAACAATTTGGTATGATTGGTAGAAATGCGTAAGGAAAAATAATAGCGTAACACTTTAAGAAGAAAATATATTTTAGTTGCTACATAAACTTAGTTAAAAACGGTATAATTTTAGTACCTATAGATCTGTCAAAAATGTTTGGGGCACTAGAAATTGGTGAAATAAATACCTAAGATAGGAAGGGTGTCATTCGCCTCTTTTCTTAAGAGCCCTTTCCTAAAAGCTGTAAACGCTATTTGTAAATTTTCTTTTACTCTAAAGACTTAGATATGTTGGCTTTAATTTAAGTATTTTTTATGAATTTGTAAAAAGATAAACAAACGACAATACTACCCCAATCATGGGGTATATTCGTAAATTGGTGGCGAATCGTACTGACAAAATAAATATTTTATTGAAGTTCATTAAAATGAACACAAATGAAATTCACATCATTAAATATATTTTTTTTAAATTATATGATCTTCAGGAGTAGTTTTATACAGTAATGATAATTTTTTTCCACAATTTAAATTAATTTATAAAAGGTAGTAATTATCATTACTAATAGTTTTTGAAAGTAAAAAATATATTTTTTTAAATTAAACCACAAAAACTATAAAGGTAATTAATTGACAATGGCCGAAATGTTTCTATGGTGAATGGTCCCCCTTCATCATTTATTAAGAAAATATTTAAATTATGTTTCATTTTAGTTAAAAGCTAAAATCAAATTTTATTAGAAACTTTTTAAAGATAAAATAATTATTTCATTATTTATTTATGTTTCCTTTTTAACTTAAGAAGTAACCCTCGTAAAAATACAAGTAATAACAAGTAAGTGTCTTTATTAATATATGTATGTATTGTGTAGTATTTCCTTTTTTTTTTCTTTACATATGTAAATTGCACAAGTATAAATACAGATAATAACAATTTGTTGTCATTACATACAGACAAAGGATATAATAATGATGAGATAATACATTTGTACGCATACACTAACATAATATTAAACAAAAAATATATGTATATTCCAAGGTTGGGAACCGATACCGTTATAAATACCGATTCTTTTAAAATACCGTTTAAAATGGGTTACCGTTACCGAAAAAAATTATTTAATAAATCATTATTTGAATTTTGATTTAATTTATTAAATAAAATTATTTGATTTTATTATTTTGTTTTATTGATTTAAAATAATTAAAAAAAAAAACAGAACAAGAAGCAAAAAAAAAATAATAATAATAAAAATAATCCTTAAATTTTACAATAGCAATTTTTATTGAAAAAACTATACAAAATTGTGTAAACAAAATATATGGTATTGGCCTTTTTGAGGATTTTGAGCTAAAACTTTTGTGTTTTTGTATTTCCTTAAGATCGATTGAGCAAGGTCCAATAAAAGAGGAACTGAATTAGTAAAATATAATAGTATTTTCTATTGTTTTATATTTATTGTATTTATCAATAACTCTAATTTACACAATATTAGACACTACTACTAGCTCGATTCCAGTTTAAAATAATTTGTATAGGTTACTAAAATTCTGAATAAGAATAGTACTGGAACAGAGCTACAAACACAATGTTGCTTTATATTAATATTTCCAGTAACTTTGCCACGTACATTGTACCAACAATACGTTACGAAACAAAATATAATCACAAATCTATATTAAATAGATCAACTTTACACTTACATTACATCAACATTACTTTATATCGCGTATAAAGCTGTATATTTCGTTCCTAACATTATTGTGCATAAATTTATAAATTTCTAAAATGCAAAAGTAAAAACTGTTTTATTGCGTTTTCTTAAAAATATAACTGAATTTTTTCAAAATTTTTAATATTTTATTTTATGAATAGCGTAATACTTTAATAAAGCAAAAAAAATTTTTTCAATAATGTGAAGGTAAAAAATATTATTGAGTTTATAAATTTGGTAATATAAAATGAAATTTAATTTTTTCTGAGTACCAGTATTTGTTTCGGTATTTTAAAATATACTATTTCCTATGTAGTATGTTTTGTAAAAATAATTTCTCATAGCATTTACTTGTTTTGATAAAGTTGAAATTATTTTCAATAATAAGAGTTTATTTAATGTAATATTTATGAAATCTTGTTTTTAAAGCCTTTTATTGTTTGTTTTTTTTTCCAATAGATTTTCTAAAACGATCCGTATTGATCAGCTTAATACAGGAAGAATATTAAAAATAAAAATTTATCTTCAGTTCCCTACCAGAGATTAAAATCAAGCGCTTAGTATATTTCGTCCAAAAGATGTTTAGGTTTCTAAAAATTCTTAACACAAGTTAGCAAAGTGGTAGAGAAAATTGTATCACAAATAATTTTACATAATTCATATTCCTTGTGCTAGATATATTAGGTATGTTCGATGATCATAAATTTTCTTTAAAATTTTTACTACTTTTGGGATTGGCTACCATTCTTCTTCTTCTTATCCCTTCTTTTTTGTTTAATGTTTTGTAATTTTCGTGATCAGTGATTATACATTCATCATAGGAATTATAAAAAAGCTCTGGGTTGAGGAACAACTCTTGCGTCATTATAGTTTTATCTAAGTACAGCTAGGAAGATTTTTGTTGTTTGATCTTCGAGAATATTGCGTCTTATTCTGACATTGGCTAAGTGCATAGCATTTTTGTCACATTCAATCGATTTTAACCTTACTATTACATTGGATTATTGGTGGAGTACCATATAAAACTTAAAGGAGTAATATTGGTGGTGACCATTCAGCACGGGGTGCTGAATTCAAAAACTCTAGCTTTCTGTATTTATTTATTTATTTATTTATTTATTTAATAGCCAATGAAATTACAATTTCTTACAGGCTAGCATATATATTATTCTTAAAGCTATTAACAATAAAATATTTTCATAATTATTCAATAACAAAAACTTATTATTTAACTAAGTTAAAAATATTCCTCTTAATGCGGATTGGATTTAATGAGAAATCAATATATGGATAGTAACTGTTGAATTGATTGCATATACGTCTCATGGGATCAAAGTTGGCATAATTGGTTCGAAAATATTTTATTTTTAAAGGAGTATAATTTCTAGTTGGACGATTTGGGATTACGAATTCGATCTTACAAAGCAGGAACTCAGAATTAATTGAACCGTTTACTAAATTAATTACAAATGAAATATTCATATATTTTCTCCTACTTTCAAGAGTAGGGAGATCAATAAGCTGTAATCGACTTTCATATGATGGTAAATTAATATTAGGATTCCATGGAAGATTACGAAGACAAAATAAGAGAAATTGTTTCTGGACCGATTCAATTTTCTTTATATGAACTTCGTATTGAGGATCCCAGACCACGGAAGCATATTCCAGGATTGGTCTTACAAGAGATATGAATAATTGCTTGGAAACATAAGGATCATTAAACTCTCTTCCCCAGCGCTTGAGGAAACCTAGAACTCCTTTTGCCTTATTAACGATTTGTGAAACGTGGGAGTTAAAGGATAGTTTACAATCAAGCAACACACCCAGATCAAGAAATTCTTCGACTAGATCAAGTTGATATTCATTTATTGTGTATCTACAGAGTACTGGACTTCTTCTATAGAACATCATGTGTTTACACTTTTTTAAATTCAGATCCATTAGATTCATCATACACCAATCATAAAGATTGTCAAGATCTGATTGGAGTAAGGAACATTGATAGGAATAGTTAAAGCTATGGAACAGCTTTACATCATCAGCATACATTAATATTTTAGAATTCCTAATGCAAGCTGGTAGATCATTTATAAATATTAGGAATAGTAAGGGGCCGAGATGACTACCTTGTGGAACACCAGATAAAACAGGAATGGTTTTTGATGTACATTCTCTGAATAATACACATTGGCATCTATTTTTAAGATATGTGGAGATCCATTTAAGGAAAACAGGAGAAAATCCGAGCTTATCCAATTTGAACAGTAGGAGATCGTGATTTACTTTATCGAAGGCTTTACTGAAATCTGTGTATATTACGTCTGTCTGTAAACCGGAATCAAATGCGGTTATAACTGAGGTTGTGAACTCCAAAAGGTTAGTAGTAATGGAACATCCTTTTTTAAATCCATGCTGAAATGGCGAAAGATAACATACAACTTGATGCGAAAGGATTTCAGTAACTATCTTTTCGAAAAGTTTTGGAATAACACTTAATTTAGCAATACCTCTATAATTGGAAATGTTGGATCTGCTACCGGATTTAAACAAAGGTATAATATAAGATTTCCTCCAAACTTCAGGAAAGTAACCACTAAATATTGATATGTTGAATAAGTATGTTATTGGAGATATAAGAGAATGTAAACATTTTATAAGAACACAGCTTGGAACACCATCAGGTCCACATTTATCAGAATATTTTAGATTCTGTACAGCTCTCAGTACCATCGATTTATCTAATGTTGGACAATTTATAAGGGTTGCAGCTGGAATTGGATATGGATAATTGGAAAGTTCATGTGAATCTTTATCAGAATAGGCGGATGAGAAGAAAGCAGCAAACATATCGCAAATATCTGCATCGTTTGAGGATTCTTTATCTCCAAATTTCATCATGGACGGATATTCAGAAACTCGACGCTTAGAATTTACGAACTGGTAAAAATGTTTTGGATTATTTTTAAAGTTTCTTTTCACCCTAAAAAGATAATTATTGTAACATTTGATATTTTCCGAATTGTAAACTGATCTTGATATGGAGTACCTCATGTAATCAATAGGTAAACCGGATTTTTTGTATTTTCTATAATGTTTGTTTTTCAAATTTTTTAAGCCATTGAGCTGTTTTGTAGTCCAAGGCGGTCCATGTGCAATTTTTTTTCTCGTTATTGGTATTGATTTCTTAAAACATTTAAATAAGCCATCATAGAATTTATTCAAAATGATGTCAATATTACGAGGGCATACTTTATTGTAAGGAATATATTCAAACCAGTTTTCAGAATAAAGTAGGTGATTTAATTTGGAATAATCAGCTTTACTAAAATCAAAAACCATCTCATTATTTACATTGGATTGTAATGATATTTTTGTTTCAACGTTTACGCTTATTTCAAGAGTGGGGTGATACGCATCTTCGGGTGTTAATAATGGATTAATGCGAAGAATATTAATTTCTTCAGGTTGATCAACAAATACAAGATCAAGTATTTTGCTAAGCTTGTTTACTATGTTGTTTATTTGGAATAGTCCCAAATCAGCAATAGCATCCAGTAATTCAATAGATGTTTCCGATCTTATTGATGGGCTTAAAAAGCATGAATCAGGAGTTTCGCACCATTTAATATTTGGAATATTAAAGTCACCAAGAACAATTATGGAGTCTCCAGGTTTGGATTGATTAGCTACAAATTTTATCGCGTTTGCATGTTGTTCATAAATTTGAATGTTTGACGCAGGAGGAATATAAGAGCAAGTTATAAAAATTGTTCTAAATTTAGCTTTAACACATACGGCGATAAATTCAATATTTTGATCATTGTTAAAAAATATTTCTTCTGAAAGAAAAAGAGTTGAGACAGAAATCAAAACTCCCCCACCTTCTTTGCCCACTCTATCACGTCTATAGATTTGAAATTTACTGCACATTATTTCAGAATTATGAATTTCTTTATCAGATTTATTTCGGAGCCACGTTTCAGTGAGTACAATGATATTATGCTCAATATCAAAGCTCTCTAAATAAAGGGATTTTAACTTTGTGTATGAAGTTATATATCGAGCACAGAAAAAAGTAACCTCTTACCAAAATGATCATATCAATTACTAATAACTGTAAAAAATTAAAAACAGAAAAATTTTTCCAAATAAAAAATTTATTAAATCAATCAAGTAGATGCTTGAATGAATTAAACATTTAAATGAGAAAAAATCTTACTTGAATTTAATTTTTACTATTTCGTTTGCTTTATTTTTGTATGTAAATAATTAAATTTTGATATGAAATGAAGCTACTATGTTAGTGGAAAAATATAAGGCAATAATTTTTTCTGCAAATGAATGGTTTGCGAAGGAGGCTTCTTCTGCAATAAACACCCTGGAAATATGTTAGCAGATACCTATGCTATTTATACCTTTAAACGAAGTATATTTTCAATGGGTTAAATTTGTAATGAGATGTTGTTCGGTGATTGGACTGAGCAACATTTTTTAGTAATTGGAATAATTATTTGTACAAAAAAAGTACCCGCAACACATTGACCTATGATTTTACTGAAATAAATGGGTACATTTACAAAACGTCAATTTCGTCAACATCTTCTCGTGGTCCTACTCTATAAGGAGTTGGCGCTAAAACTTTTGTGCGCATTTTAAAGAAGAATTATAAAGTTTTATTAAGTTTATTTGAATTGAAATGACTACACCCGAAGGTATATGGTTTTAAATTTCATGCACTTAAAAGAATGAAATGCTTTAAAGTGACATAGAATATAAAGATGTGTAATTCAGAGCTTTTTTAATTAATTTTAAATAAAAATAATTAAAATATGTAAATTTTTAATTTTTTTTTTTTTTTTGAAAAGTTTTTAATAATAAAGGTATATACTGGTATTTTGGTTTCGGTACAGGTATACAGGTACCGTTACCGATATAATTTGAAATACCGTTACCAATACCGTTAACGAAATAAAAATAAATGTAATAAAGATATCGTTATTTGTTTTTAATAATAAAGGTATATACTGGTATTTTGGTTTCGGTACATGTATACAGGTATACCGTTACCGATATAATTTGAAATACCGTTACCAATACCGTTAACGAAATAAAAATAAATGTAATAAAGATATCGTTATTTGTTTTTAATAATAAAGGTATATACTGGTATTTTGGTTTCGGTACAGGTATACAGGTATACCGTTACCGATATAATTTGAAATACCGTTACCAATACCGTTAACGAAATAAAAATAAATGTAATAAAGATATCGTTATTTGTTTCGGTTTCCAACTTTGGTAATATTCACATCAGACGAACAAAAACACTCTCATTGAAAAGTATGGCAAATATTTGAGTAGTGAGTGTTAAAGTTATGACAAGTAAACAAATTTAACTATATATTTTTTATTACATATTTCTGATATATATTTGTCTCTTTGTAAGTATGTCTGTCTGTGTGTGTGTGTATTTTTTTGAGCTTTATCTCTTATACATTTTATGACATGAATAATTTATACAATTCTAAAATTGCTGCATTTAAAGTGATTTCGTTTGCAAACTGATTTAAATAAGATTTGTTTAAAGTGTTTGTAATATTACACATTTTTATATTTCTTTTTCTTTTTTTTTGTTTTTTGTTTCAATTTTTATTATTATTATTTTTTTAGAATTTTTACTAGAGTAAAACAAAATAAATTGTATTTTATTTTCAGATGAGTACTTAATATTTGTTAAAACAAATTTTGCGTATATGTATATTTTATACATACTTATGTTGCAAAAATTGTAAAATAATAAAATATTAAATTTATCAAACACATTTACTATGATGTCAATTTATTTATCATTATCATTTATCCACATACACACCAAAAGACGTGAGTATATTTAAAATACACGTGAGTGTATTTAAAATAACGTTTAAATTGAAAATTTTCTTTTTTTTTACTAAATTTTAACAAAATAAACACAAATAATTTGCTAAAATTATTATTTTACATTAAACATGATAGAAAATAAAAAACGCATATTATCAATGTTTTTTTTTTTTTTTTTTTTTTTTTTTAAAGGACATAAAATGAAAAATGGCTAAATACGTAGATAGTAATACTACA
This sequence comes from Protocalliphora azurea, assembly GCA_932274085.1. NCBI lineage: Eukaryota > Metazoa > Arthropoda > Insecta > Diptera > Calliphoridae > Protocalliphora > Protocalliphora azurea. The sequence continues at coordinate 4,248,478 of OW026519.1, forward strand.
AACTAATAAAGAAGATGAAGAAGTTTAAGATGTTGATAATAATGATGTACTTGTATCTACTTCAACTAAGTAATATTGAAGGTGGCAACAGTGTATTGAAAAAGTACAGCTACTTGTTGCAAAATTTCTAAGATGTAATCAAATGGAATAAAAAAAAACAATATTATACACGCAGGCAGGATATATATAAGTAGCTTATTGAAACCAACTTAAAAGTGAAAGATAAATATTGGAAGAACTAACATAAAATACCAAAAACCTTAATGATTATGGATAGAAGGGGCCTATGTGCCACACATTTTTAAGTACTCTTGTCTTATAATCGTAAACGATATTTTAAAATATTCTTTTTTCGAAAGACTTACATATATTAGAATTAATTTAAGTACTTTTGATTTTGACTATCCCTTCTTTTTGTATTTTTTTTTTTACATTTCTTAAATGAGTGGGGCAAACTTGTCAAAAATAAAATGCACTGTATATTTATGTATATATATTTTATTGCTGTAATTAACAAAAGCAATACAAATTATATATAACTAATTGAACTTTATTTAAGATTAATAAAAATTCAAAAAAGAAAAAAAATATACAGATTCCAAATCGGATGAATTGTGAAAATCATTAAATATATATTTAATTGCGACTGTTTTCGGACATATCTAAAATTTCAAAGTTTGATAAAAATGAAAAATTATTGATAAAAGAAAGGAAAGTTTGCCTGCAACAACAAAAATTATTGCTTCATTTTCAAGATAAATGGCAATGTACCTCTATGGCGCATGTTCTTCCTTGTATTTCATTTTAAATAATATATTTGTAATTACACTAACAAAAGTCTGCTTTCGTTTTCTTTCTATCACGTATTGATTCTTTATGGACATGACTAGTATGACCCTATTATTAGATAGTATAACTCGAGAATAGTTTGTTATATTTACGTTATAGAAAAAAAAAAACTCAAAAGTCGAACTTCTGGCAAAAAAAACTATTTTTGTATTAATCAGATACTAATTAAATTCAAAATATATGTATCGATTCGAAAAGAGTACGACTCATTTCATAATGAGGAGAAAGTACCATTTGGTGGTTTTAGATTTTTTTAGACAAATTTTGAAAATTTCGTAAGAACTTTTATCTGATATCCATTTTTTGATATCTCTAAACTATGAAAAGATTTAAAAAAAAAAAAAATCACGTAGATTTAACTAGGATGAAATTTTGTAATATGCTGCAATAGATGGCGCAATCTCGGAACTTCTTATTACAACAAACAGTTAAGCCACAGTAAAAAAAACAAACTGTTGTTCTGAGCTATCGATGTATGTTTTGAATATGGCCTAAATACATTTATCTTTTTGAGATTCTGATAAAGGACGTCCAATCAAATGATGCGATTCTGAGTGCAGGAAACATTTAATAAAAAGTTAAAGTTTTCAGTTTGAAAAATTGAGTGAATCATACATTTGGACCAAAAAAATTATCGATTATTTTCTCGAAATTTATTTATTCAATTATTTATAAAATTCTTTGGATTGACAAAATATCCTTATAAACTATTCGCTTAATAATATTTAGTACTTATATTAAAGCTAACATCTAATAAATTGTTTCCATTTAAAATATTAAAAAAAATTTGAGATTTTTTAATGATTCATTCTAAGAATAGTTAATTTTATATTAGTACTTATATAAAAATAATCATGATATCATAAAGATCTTAAAGCAACATTTATATTAATTAAATATAACAAATCAGGACAAATTATGTTATAAATTTTGAATTTAATTTGAATTGAGTGATAGTATCTGTTTAATCCAAAAATAGTTTTTTACCAAAAAATCAACCTTTCAGGTTTTTTGAATCACGTAAATTGGACAAAGTATTCTCGAGTTATACTGCCTAATAAGGCGGTCATATTAGTCATGACATAAAAAATCAATACGAGACAGAAAGAGAATAAAAGAAGACTTTAGTTAAGCACATCCATATATTTTATACTCTAAAATATCAAATAAAAATAAAATAGATTAAATTGACCTTTTACTTTGAAGGGTTTTTATATTTAGCGTATTACAATGAGTATTATATGGGGACAATGAATTGTATAATGTGTTATTAAAAGAAAGGCAAATCGTTTCTTTGAACTTTTTCAAACAATTTTTATGAATAAAATAATAAGGATTCCATATAATAGAAATATATTAAAGTGCTGATCTCGAAATTTATGTCAAAAAATTCATCATTTTGAGCTTCTTATGAAAAAAATATTTTAAAATTTTTCCCAGCGCATTTTTGTGAACACATTTTTTAAAAATACTTTAAGATGGATCACAAATATTGCATAACAACCTTTCAATATTTTATTTACAAACGAACAGAAAGAACTATGAAATTTTTGTACATTCAAAAAAATATACATATACATATTTTGAATTTTTTTTCCATAATGTACTAAAATTACTGAAATTTTTTCAAAAACATTTTTTTTTATAATTTTTTATTACGAACTCATTTCGGAAGAAAAAACTCCAAACATTTTTTGACCAAAATGTACTAGACCCGTGACCTTCAATCGTTGGTAGGGAACAGAAGATACATATTATTTTCCTCCATTCTATACTATTCTATTCTATTCTATTCTATTCTATTCTATTCTATTCTATTCTATTCTATTCTATTCTATGCTATTCTGTTCTATTCTATTCTATTCTATTCTATTCTGTTCTATTCTATTCTATTCTATTCTATTCTATTCTATTCTATTTTGTTTAAATAAATACCTATATTATATTATACCTCAAATGGACTTGGGTCACTATTAAAATTATTAAAAGGAGGTTCCTAATTTTGAAAAAAAAAACTAAGCCTATTACATGGACTTTCTTGGAAATTAAATAATGTTAATATATTCTTCATATATTATAAAAATATATGAAGCCTATAACATATATTCAACTTTTATTAAATATTTGATATATTGGTTTGTGCAGAAAAGTTTTAAAATAATGATGATATAAAGATAGTTTTACTTATAGAATACGTATTTGAGACTTGTTTAACCAATTAAAGTTTTTATATTTTTCGTTAGAGATAAACAATAAATTATTTTTCATTTCTACAACTTTGAAATCTTAATTATTAGATAGAAATGATTGCTACAACAATAAAATTATTGCATTTGACAAGTTGGATAATTTTTAACAATGTGAAAATAAAAGTTAGACCGAATTACACATTCATTTTATTGCTGTTTTCCAATGCATATAATGTATGTAAATATACATTTTAACAAAGTAATCTACAGTTATAATTATAAACAATTGATAAGAATTATTTTATCATTTCCTTCACATACCTGACATGCGTGTATAACGTATCCAACTTTCTTAAAACGGAACTTAAGTCACTTATAAAATAAAGAATTTAATACATAGTTCTTTTAGCTGATGATTTTTCATTATCGAAGTGTTTTTATGAAAGAGAAAAAATTTAAATTAAGTGAAGGGAATTTACTTATTATTTATTTATTTTTAAAAATAAGCGACTCATATAATCTGCGGTGTTCTAAGAGTATTAAAAAAAATCCTCACCTCTTTGTCATTATCCCAAGTTCCATTGAATATGGTTTCGAGGACCTTCTTTCCAATAAAGAATCAAGTTTATTTTCTACTTTTTAATAGTTTGACTACAGAACCATTTTAAATACTGAGAAATGTTTAACATTACCAATGGCTTATAGTTTAGAGCCCTTAGATTAATCTTCCACAAAATCTGGACCTTTATTAAGATATCTGGATATTTGTGAGCATTAAGTTGTTGCAAAGCAACAACAGGAAGATAAAGTAAAAATGTTTCTTTGACTGCTGTTACTACCAAGTTTCAGCAAACAGAGTTTTTACGATAGCTCTTGCATTAAGTAATAACAAACAAATTTCTTCTGATATTTTTTTAAATAAAAAATACTTACATAGAAAAAATAATAATTTGAAAAAATTTTGATGAAATATTAAAATAAACATACACATGAGCTTCCACAAGCCTGATCAATATATTTTTGTTAAATGCTCCAATCAATTCTATAAAGCATATTATTTACGAGATATAAATGCACTCAGACATAAGCACAAGTGCAAACGATTTTCATTACGTTATTTATAAAATATATAAACATTTTTTAAAAATACATTTATTTTCAGCACTTCGTTATTGAATTTCGTAAAAAAATCATAAATAAAGTAAAAAAAAAAATTTAGCAATACAAAACAAAATGGAATTTTCACTTTCACTCAATAAAACTAAAACTTACCAGCAGGGATGGAAAATGAAAATATTTTATCGAAATAAATTTCAAATGGTACTTTTTTCACCCTCAGAGTATTAAAATTAAAATTTTTGTCAAAGAATGTAATTTGTATATCTAAAATCAAGCATTAAATACGATACCAAATCGTTTAATGATTTTATTTTGGGTTAAATATTATAGTAAAATATTAGGATCTTAGCAGAATGAGGCGCTGTTGTTGAAATAAACTTACGGAGAAAATAAGTCGCTCAAGATCTATTTCTTAAAATCGAACAATTCAGCTTTAGTTTCATTAAAGTATAATTCATTTAGTGATGTCTTTGAAATTCGGAACGTTTACACTTAAATTTTATTTGCAGAGCGTAGAAAGTTGTAGTTATTAGTAATGATTGTACTATAGTAAATTTTATAGTTTACAATTTTTTAAATTAAACATACAACTTAAATATTTTTATAATGTAGTCAAAGTCAAGCAAAGAAAGAAAAGAAAGAAAAACATAGGTTTCTATTTGAAAATTCCAAATATATTTTAATTTAAATATTTTTAATTCGAATTGTGGAATATTAAGGTACTATAGTATCAACTTTTCCATCCCTGCTTACCAGAAATGTGTGTACAGCTGCAGACAAAATAATCTGTAAAATAAAAAGATAGAGAGAAAAAAGCGAGAGTGTGTAAAGAATGAAGGTGAAGGGAAATAAAAATAAAATAAGAATGATGATAAATAAAATATGTCTGTTATGTCAATATTTGCCAGCAACAGTCAGCCATCTAACGAAGCCCAAACAAGCAAAATAGCTCTGCAACTGACTGAGGAAAAGCTAAATAATAATAAAAAAAATGTACTAAATGCGAAGGTTTTTGGCAGTCAATACAAATTTCAGGTGAAGCAGAAACAAAGCAATGAAAAATGAAAAGAAAAACCGGGAAAAACCAAACTGAACTGTTGAAAAAAAAAAACGCAAGGAACTCAGCGTGAAATTTACGTTCAAACACTTCTCTACTGAAGGTAATCGTGAAAAATTGATTGGCATTTCAATTGTGAAAATTTTTACACATACGCACAGCTACATAAATATCTATATATTATACACAGAGATAGAAAGACAGACACAAACACACCTGCTGTAAAACTCGACAGCTGGATGTCTAGGCTTTGGTAGGAAATGTGCGTGTGTGCACAACAGAGCTTTTAAGGAATTTGTAAAATATTTTATAAATTTTCAGAAAAATGAAATTAAATCACAAGATTTTTAAAATCTTTAAAATAATGAAAACAATAAAGAAGAAGTCTTAAGGGATATTATGCTTTTCATTTTCTCTAATGCAGATAGCAAAAACATAAATGGGATATTATAGAGCTGAAAAAATTTAAAAATAAAGATATTAAATCATAGAAATTTTAATTAGATCAGATTTTTTTGAAGTTTTATAAGAACTTATGTATCATTCATAATTAATATGAATGATTTTTTGTGATGAAAATATTCCTTTAGATTATTGAAAATTGTAAATATGTCAGTACTCAGTACATATATTTACAAGTACGTATTCATATATATATATATATATATATATATATATATATATATATATATATAAATTATTTATAGATATGGAAGCTCTTTATTTTATCTACTTGTACTTTTACATTCTATATGTTGATGATGATGATAAATTTGATGATTTTGAGGAGTGCATTAATCTCATCGAAGAGAAAAATGAACACAAAAAAATTATTAATAATATGAACGTGTGATAGGAGAAAATATATTTAAAAAATATAGAACAGCAACACGTAATCATTTTATGCAAGTAAATAGAATTATTTGTTTTCTCTTCTCCCTCTCTCTCTCTCTCCCTCTCTCAAAAGCTATGCATCACACTTTACCTTTTTCTACATTAAACAAACATTTATTTGACTTCTGGGTTAAGGTTTAAAGGAAGAGGAAATCTTAAGACGGATGAAGAGACTTGAAACATGAAAATAAATCCCCAAAAAATGTCATCATGATTTTATTGGTGTGAACATAAATTTTAATTTAGTTTTTGTTGTGCATCAAACTTCATATTTTTTTATTTTGCATCAAACGAAGCGAAAATTCCCAAAAAAGGAATAACATTATATTGAAATGGTAAATTAATTCAAATATGAATACAGTTGTAGCAGAAATATTTGCACGTTACTTACAGACATACATTTGCACGTGCGAATGCATGTAAAATTGAATGTAAGTAAGCATATGCAACAGACTTGTAGTTAAATGTTTGCTTTGCTTAAGCGGTTTTTAGCTTATGTTGACTGTTGAACGAGCGTACGAAGGAACGAATATATTCTGCTATGTGTTCACTTACGATTACAAGCATTTTATGCGCTTTTATTTATTTAGCGTTTTGAATATTTGGTGCGGAATATTTTCAGTTGATTTGCTAGAGGTTTTTCCAACTAACTGAGTTTGTTTACACGGCATATAAATGTGCTGTTTACATTTTACACTCTCACATTATAATTGTAATTTTAACACCAACAAATGATAAAAAGGAAGAGAAAACCGAAAGTTTAGAATTTATTAAACCTTTGGTAAATAGAGGAAAAAAATAATTTAATATTAAATATTAAGAAGTAAATATTATAACAATTTTAACAAAGTACCTTATCTATGAATTTAAGTAATGTCACACACTTTGATTTTTTTGTCAAAAATAAGTTACAATAATGACAAAACTTTAAATATTCAAAATAAGATTATATTTATTTTACCGGCTTGAGTTACAAAAGAATATTTTACGTAGTTTTTAATAAATATAACACCCATGGAAATATCGACAACATCCGTGGAAAAAATTAGACCATTTGGTATCAATAATGCATCAAAAAGTGTATATGCTCAAATTTTACACTGTTTGCTTTAACTAACAACGCGGAATTGACACCAAATCCTTGTCGTATTGTTAGTTAATATTATGTATTTGATTATATACTCTATGTAATAGGTCTACTTAAAAAGTTCCACTGCATCTTATAGTTATGCTCTAAACGTTGTCTTCGGCTAAATTCCTACATTAGCACATCCCCAACTCCTTAATTTTTTATTTTCAAACAGATTTGAAAAGTAAAGAACCAGCCAAATAAATTTAGTTTTATCTACGGGAAATGATAAAAAACTATTCAGAAAATATAGTGAGCCAAGCCCCACCATATGATACTCTATATTATTGTATATGTGCTTCGAAATTTGGGAAGGGGTCTTATATGGGATACGTTTCTAGTTGTGCACCGATACTTGTAATAATATAAATTTTTATACTTACTCCACTCCCCTTTTAGGTATTTCTAAAAATAGAAACAAACAGAAGGGACAAATAAAATAACATTAACATTGTTCACTGCTACTTAACTGGTAGGTTTAAAAATATAAACAATAATAATTAAAAAAAAGGAGAAAACAAAATAATTGTAAAAAGTTTTATCTTACTTAATAACATATAGAGAAAATAAGTCACAGATTCCATTTCCCAAAAAGTTGTGAGTTAAATAGATGATGTTTACAGGGAACACCACAGACGCTGAAGAGTGCTGATGACGGTCGTGACTGACTAGAAAATGCATTCCATTCTTTCAAGTGTCCAATAAAACTTTTAGAATGTATTAGAATGTAAATATTCTAAAAAAATTTCTATAAAACATATGTACATTTATAACGCAAATTTAAATTTAAGGTAGTTCCCGGAAGTAAGCCTTATATAGCGGTTATAGTTAGTTAATACTGAAATTATCTTCATGAAATCTTGGGAAAAAGATTTGTAAATACATAAAACTTATTAGTGCCATTTAATTAAAAAATTCACATCTTTAAGGTATATATGAGTGTTAAAATTTTATTCCGGGAGGACATTTGTATGGGGGTTAAGTGAAATAATAAGGCGAACAGAATCAAATTCAATAGACTTCAACCTTTTATAACAGGAATTATATTTACTAAATTACTTTATTGGACAGCCAGCCAGCCGACCAGATAGACAGACAGACGGACAAAGGACGAACATCGTTAAATGGACTCAGAAAGTGATCCTGTATAATTTAAGGTGGAGGTCCGAAGTTTTTTTAAAATTTTTGGGTTTTTTGGTCGGGGTATGTACGACCCCCAACTAAATACAAATTTTGAAACAAGGCTTTATACTTGTTGTAATTATTCATAATTTACTCTATATCTCGTTGCTGTGCCCCAAGTAGTCAATGCAGTAAATAGTTTAAAATTTTAGAAAACAAGAACGCAAGTTAAAAAAAGAAATCAATCAGTTTTTTTGCGAGGCACATTCAAAAGTTTCATATGGAATATCATGAATTTCTGCGTGTACTTATGTTCCTACTATTTTGCACAATAAAATCGAAGGAACATTACAAATACATTTTATAAAAAATTTTATGGACCTTTAGAGAATCGCGCAAAAATTGCACTTTTTGTTTTTGCATTTTTATATAGTAAATTGCAATTTGTACAAATCTTGTATATATAGATGTAAAAATGACGATAAATATAATTTAATTAAAATGTCGTTCATTGATAGTTGAAAATGGAACACTTTTGTCCAAACGGTAATTTTTTGAAGACATTTATGACTTTGTTAATATAAAAGAACGTGCTTTTTACAAATTGGATACAAAATTTAGGCCTTCTTTGATTTTATCTCTAATAGCTTACTTTAACTTTTTAAATATCTTTAATTTTTGCCCCAAAAAGTATATTTCAAATAAAACATAAATTAAATTTATTTGAATACTTTTTATACCCACTATCAACAAATGATGGGGGTATATTAGGTTTGTCGTTCCGTGTGCAACATGTTGAAATCATTTAATCATCTGCGACGCCATATTTATACTTTTGTATTCTGTAAGTAGGATAAGGCATCCTAAGCTTAAATATTTGTCAATTAAGAAAATTTACTTCAAATTGAAAAAAAAGGATTTAAAAGTATTGAATAATTCATTACTTTCCTATTTTTATTATATATAAGATATTTTAAAGCTGTAAAAAAGCTTTTGCTTCTCCTTTCTAAATCAATTTGAAAATCTAAAATTGACTTAAAATTTGGGGAGATATTAAATATTTTTAGCACAGGATACATAAAAATTTAGTGAATCTTACTAAATTAAAAAAAAAATCTTATACAATGTCCTGAAAAAGGTTCATTCATTTGATCGATTATGGAGTGAAGTTTAAAAGTATGATTTTTTAAAATAACTAAAAAAGTTTGTATTCCTTAAAATTCTGATTGCCATTTTTATGAAAGTTTTTGTAAATAATTTTCAGCTGAATTACCTTATAACCTCACAAAAGCTTCCTTTAAAATTAAACTTTTTTCAACTTAAAATGGTACATACAGATTAAATGTTTTTTCGAAAATAAATCCGCGGCAACATAAATATATGGAATAAACCTTTTGATTGCAACAATATAAAAGCTTAATTTTACCATATTGCCGAGCTGCGAAGAGTTGTTTAACAAATAACACAAAAAATTATGAAAAAAAAACACATCACACAATGTTTTATTGATTTTGGCTTTGAGCGGGTTAATATGGATCAAACAAGCGGAGAGTGTTCACTTTATGCAAACATTTCCGGTTAACGTAGAGTGTTGTACTTTTATTATTTCTGTTGTTCTGTAGTTTTTGTTGTATTTGATGCCCTGCAAACATTTTCTATTGCAGAAGTCACTAAGAAGAGTATTGCAGAAGTTGCTAAGGTATCAGAAAGCATCATCTTTAGGGAAGAACTTTTCCTCGTAGAAGAGTTTTCTAGAAGACTTAAAGATGACACTTCCAGAAGAGTCATAAAAGGGGATTTTGCACTTCTACTATTTTTGTATTTATAAATAAAGTTAATGTTTTCTATACATTTCAGAATTATTTTTATTTCACACATATTACAATACAAAAGTAACAATTAACACAAAAATTGATTCTGTACTTAGGGAACTCTAAATAAAATCCTCATTAGAAATTCACCAGAAAGTCACCCGAATTCACTAGAAATTTTGGGTACCTTTAAAAGAAGAAAAGAAAATTATTACCATTATTATTAAGCATTATTATTAAGTTTTATTTTAATAAACTATACAAAAACACTTGATTATCAGCTAACTTAAATTTTTACTGAAGTTCATTATTTTACCTGTGTTGTTTTCTTTTGGTAAAAAGAACTGACAATCTTCTTAACGCACTCCAAGTATTTGTATTTTGTTTTTGTTAGAATCAAATTATCAAATTATCGTTATATTATCTACCAGTAGATACTATAAAGTATACATTTTGAAGATGAAAAGACGATAGTATTGTATTTTGTTTTTATAAATTTCGTATACTCTTCTAACAATCATCTAGAAGTCGCTAAAAGTGAAGTCTGGGTTATTAATATGCAATAGTGATGTATTTTTTTTTTTTTTTTTTTTTGTAAATTTCGAACAAATTTCCGACAATCATCTAGAAGTCACTAAGAAGTTAGGTCTGGACGATTGGCAACAAATTTATTTCCCAAAAGTTTGAATGGTGTTGTCGTTTTTTTACGTGTGCTTGTATGTATGAAACACTTTTAGCTGAACAAAGTGTTAGCAATATTTTTCCGCTCTTCACACTGCACTTGACACAAACACTTTTATGCGTTTATATAAATTTTACTTTACATGTTTACTAATACAATGTGTATGTATGTATGTATGTATGTATGTATGTATGTATGTATGTATGTATGTTTGTATTTACAAAATATTCTCATGTGTGAGTAATAGTAAACTTAAACACACAAACGCTTATATACATAAAATAGTTTAGTAATAAAAAGAAAAATAAACATTCATGTAAATAATCGTTCACATGTTTGTACTTATACATACAAACATTAACTTTTATAACCACAAGCAAATGTTTTATTACAACTTCCAACTCTCATATACATTTATACATGGATACGTATAAGCTGCATTAAAAAAATAGGAGCCAACTTATTGTACACACTCACACATATTTTATATGAATTTAAATTTGTAATATTTTTTTTGTGATCTTTTTTTTAATTTTAAAGTTTTTTCTTTCCTACGTCAAAGTTCAAAAAATTGTATGATGCTCATGTTGCTCTGATGTCTAGTGAGAACTCATTCAATATTCTATAAGGTTTTTATGCAGTTTTCAACACATTTTATACATTTTGTGGGAAAATCAATTAAACCGGAAATGCATGTATGCCACATGTGCAGCCCGCTTACACCATGCCCGCTTACAAATGTAGTGAGAAGAAAACTAAAAAAGAAATCTGCAAAAAATAAACAAACTGAAACATTTTGTCAAAAGCAATGCAAAAAAAGAAAAAGAGAAAATCAAACCAACAGTTTCAAATCTGGATTGAAGGAAAAAAACTGCAAAAAATATTCCTAAAAAATAACAATAAAACAAAGTCAACAAAATTTCAATCACTGTCTATATAAAAGGAAAAAAAAACGGCCTAGCAGACATTAGAGATTTGTTCTAAATAAACTAAAAAAAATCACTATTCTTCACAGAAACACAAAGTAAAAGAAACATTCCATTTAGTACTTATATTTTGGCTTCAAAATTGTTTATACGTATGTGTGCGTGTAATAAATAAAGCTTACGTAAGTGGTAAATGGACACGTGTATCAACAACCGTCACTCTTCCTGTTAAATAACTAACAATCAAAAATACCAGAAAAAAATTAAAATGAAGAAAAATTAGTCATGAAACACAACTACTAGAAGATGACGATGGTAGCTTGTACTACAACACTCACATTTATGAATATATCACATATGTATTTTGGCTTCTACATATAAATAAACTTATACATATAAACTTATATATAGACATACATATACACGATAGATAGGACGAATGTATGAATGACTATATAGTTATGTGTTTTTGGGTAAAATAAATTGTGGCATATCTTAACCACCTTAACAGTCAAAATGACAACTACAATAGCCAAATGGTTGTCATTCACGTAAAACACCTCAGGAAGGAAGAAAGGAATATGAAAGAACAAAATCTAAACTGTCAAAGTGGAAATGTAACATTTATATAAAAGACGACAATAGTGACAAACAAACGGACTTCACAATTTACAGTAGGTTTGTTTATGAATGCAATTTTTATTTATTTTTAGTAAAAATATGTATAAACCTTAGGCACTTGTCGAAAAATTTAGAAAAGTACTTCTACTAAAATGTATACCTTTATTTTAGAGTTTGCTTAAAGTTTTTGTTTAAATCATTTTTTTTTTTTTTACTGAACCAATACTTAAATAAATAATATTTTCTTTTGTTTGTTCTTTTCTAACCTACTGTAATTTCCTTAAGAGTACATCTGCTTACTAAAGTATTACACAAATTGAAATGTGTACATTAGGGTAGCCCAAAATAAAAGATATTAATGTTCCCAGTTGAAGCAAAAATCTACTTCATTCTCGGAAACCGTTTCTTAAATTTTTTTATCCTTCTGTTACACCGTCTGACAGTCACTTTCACACATGAATAAAAAACTACGTAATCAATTTTTCTCCAGAACGTTAAATTTTCTCTCAGAAAGACTTCAAAATTTTGAACACATTTAAAAAAAAATATATAAAATATTTACGAATATTATATCAACCCAAAATGGATGTCAATTGAAAGCTAAGGATCCCTGGACTGCAATAATATTTTTTATTTAAATGTTACTTCACAAAAACTTGGGAAACTATATACATGAAAAACGAGAGACCATCCGTGATAAAGCTATGTACCCAGTTTTTATCCAAAAGGATTTTCTAAGGATGTGCAATTTTTAAGAATATTATAAAATATTTATGAAAATTATATAGGCCCAATATGGACGATAAATGAATGTTACGAATCCCTGTAATATAATAATTATTTGAATGTTTCAGTACATAAGTTATGAAAATATCTTCTTGAAATCGAATCCTTTAATATTATATTTATTATTTAATTATGTATTTTATATAAAGGATTTTTTTTTAACATTTTGTGCCACAACTTTTGTTATATTGCAAGGATTCTTAGCTTTTATTTGGCATCCATATATTTTTGGTAAATATTTTGAAATCGTTTCGATAGAAAATTTTACGTCCCGGCTAAGAAACTGTGTACGTGGTTTCATTATGTAAAGCCTCTAGTTTAATGAATATATCGTTTTTTTTATGAGTGAAACATGTTTTGCTAAAGTGTTATCATTTCGCATGTTGAATCAAAATCGCAAAGGTAATATTTCAAGTTTTTTGATTATTTTCATATTTTTACTAAAGGAACGATTTGAAAATTTGGTGTTGTAGAAAAGACCTTATAGGATATTGAACTACAAAATTGATTTCCATTTTTTTTTTAATTTATACGAATATTTCGAAACATATTTTCAATTGCCATATCATGAATTCTATGAAGGATCGATGAATTTTTTTTTCAAATTAAGCACACACTTTTATTATGGAGTAATCCATTTCTCTAAATTTTTGGAAAAATCTGCAATTTTATTCACGATATTAAGTAACTAGTATTTGGAACTTTTTATATCAGAAAATATTTTCTGAATCGCTTTTTAATAACATCTTTGTATGATGTTTATATATCTTCTTAAGCACAAGAAACCGTACTCTTACTAAAACGTTGGAAGTAATGAAAAAGTACTTCCTTAAAAATGACTTCAATTAATTTTTGCTAGCTATTTTTTTAAATTTCTTATTAATTAATTAATTTTAGATAATAATTTTGTCTGTGAAAAAAAAGTAGAAAATCACTTCGGTAGATACGCTGGAGGATCATATTGTATCATTTGGTCTTATTTTGTCAAATATTTCGATGTAAAAATTCTAATATGTTTTTTTTTAAATTTAAAAATTTCGAACATATTTAAATATAATCCAAAATGAAAATAATATATATTTTTTCACTTTGAGCTGGTTCACGTAAGGATAATGACATAACGAAAATTTGCAGAAAATAAATTTTAAAATGAAAATTTTCACTTAAACTTGAAACATGGATACCTTTCATTTTATGACTAACCTAATGTACATACGTATATATGTATGTATGTGTCTAACGTATGTGTTCAAGATTTTATTGGAAAAGACCGTGTAAGTTGTCATGTTAGAGTTGTTGTTGGCCCCGTTACGTTGATTTGATGATGAGCTTGTTCGGTTTGACTCTATCTACTCTAACATTCTATTACCATTGAGTACTTCATTCCGTTACAAATACACTTGAGCATACATACATACAAACATACATACATATACATACATACATATACTTACATATATATGTGTAAGCTTGACTGTGTAATGCTGATATATAAATATTTATGCATACATGTGTGGTTGGATAGTTACTGTCGTCAATATATTAAGTGGATAGCATATATCTGTGCACACTATTACTTCGTTTCCTTGCGGTGTTTCTTTATTTTTTCTCTTTTTTATTTTAATGAAGTGTCACTGCAGAAAACTGTCACAATTTCAGTGCTCTTTTTTTAGCAAATTTCCGTTGATTTTTTTTTTTTTTTTCATTCATATGAAATTTTTCCATTCAGTATTTCTTATATTTTGTACAATTTTATATTCCTTTTTCTTTTTTTAGTATTGGTTCTGACCACATAGCAAGACTATTTTACAATTCAGTTTGGAACGTGGTCTTAAGAATGTATAACAAAACAAAATAAACATGACAAAATGTTAAAAATAAATTCAAAGAAAAACCATATAATAAAAGAATATTTGTTTGGTTTACATTTCACTTATTTTCCTTTTTCTTTCATTATTTTTCATACATTTTTATTAGAGATTCTTTTTGAATGGGATTTTGATTATATCGGCAAGTGATTGACAGCAGTTTTCTATTTTTGTGCATACAAAGACCTAAATACATATATCTAATATAAATTCACCTACATATATACAAGCATATTTACATCTTGAAGGACACTTCGTTTAGAAATTGTGCGTATTTACGAGCACTTTTTTATATCTCTGTATTTGTTTTTACAAAATTTATGTGGAAACTTTATTTCAGTTCATTCTTTTTCCATTTATTTTTTCCTCTTTTCATATTGGATTTTCAATTGCCTGTTGTTTGTGTAGAAAAGTAAGGAAAAAATGTTATGTTGAATTGTCTGTGTAGAATCTGTAAAAGTATTTATGTCTGTGTGACATAAAAGTCTTTGTATTTTCACACAACTTAGATGATAATAAATTTTATTTTATTGTTTTGCATTGTCTGATCATGAGTTAAATGTTTAATGGAGATTTTATTTTAATGGTATTCGACAAAACAAATAATTTTGGTTGAATACGTGCCGCAGAGAACCAATAAAATTTATTTAGAAACGTGTCTGGTAAAAAGTATTTTAGTTAATTTGGCGTATGACTAATTTGTATTCAAATAATATTAATCATCCGTAATCTTGGATAATATATAATTTTAATAAATGGAAAAGAATGGAATCATAACACAGGCAAATAGCTTCATGTGTAGGTCGCTAAAGTGTTTTTTAATTTTCTAAATAAAATTTTCTTAAAAATTCTAAGGAATAAAATTCTTTAGATATTATTAATCATACGCATCCAGTTTCAATGTTCTTAATATTTTTAATTTTCTTTTAAGAATTTAATTTATTTAAAGCGGAGGAATTTGGAAAAGAAAAACTAAAACAAAAACATTATGTAATAATACTTAAAAAATATTTAGTCTCAAGATAAAAAAAGAAAAATAATATTTCTACTTTTATGTTCTTATTAAATTCTTATTTTAATAACGTATTAAGATTTTTAATATCATCTATATAATCTGTATTTCCTTGAAAAGAGAAAAAATAACATCTAATAAAATAAGTGAACAACTGAGGAAATTTTTATTAATAACAAATGAAGTGGTTTGGCTTTAATCTATTAATTTACTTCATTAATTCTTTTCCCAAAGTTTTCTTTATACATCTTTTGAACTTTTGAAATTAAATCCAATAATTTTCAATTTCATTAATTGGCAACCTTCTTTAGGTTGTTCATTTTTTACTTTATGTTTTTTAATATGTTTTTTTTTGTGAGTCTTAGGTTTAAATATTTATAGTCACCTAAAAGCAATAAAAACGTAATTAATATTTACGGTCATTTAACTTAATTAACAATTAATTTTTTCACTGAATTGATTTCTTAACAACAAAATATTCAATACCTAAACAGAAATGAAAGAAGAAATTTGAAATTTGAAAGAAAGAAACGAAAAGCAATGATATTGCATAGGGAGAGCAAACAAAATAAACAAGAGCGTTTGTGATTGCCAAAAAGTGGCGTTGAGGAGTCCTACATTTACGATACTTCAGTAAAGAATATGTTTGAAAAACGAGTTAAATAAGTTTAAAAAAAAATATATTGCATGCCTTTAGAAAGTTAGTAGCTGATAGAATCTCTATCTATTTCAAGGAGATTTTTAATGTATTATGATCTTATCTTACTTTGTGAAAATTTTCATATAAATTGTTTTTGTTTTTCAAAAATTCGTATAGAAAGATTTTAAAATAAGGGGCTAATTTCGTGAAATACTTATTAAACAAAATTAAAAAAATATATACTTCAACCGCAGATAGAAGGATATTACATTGACCATATCCTCCAGAATACCCCTTTATAAGATTTTTGTTCATAGATATAACTTTAAAAATTTCTAAACATGTGTATAAATACAATTTGGAAAATTTATTTTTGCGATTTGTTTGAACACTGTGTTGGCTTCATTTTCCCCTAATATTTATTGTCAGAAATTGGATACGATAACATTTAATAGATCCTTCAGAAAACTTATATGAGAGATTATTAAACCAAAATTTGTTTTAAGAATTTTGTGAACATTTTCATAAAAATAATTTGAAAAAAAAGAACTGTATGTGATTTGCAAGCACAATATAGTAACTTTTTTATACTAGATTTTATTATCGTAGATATAAGGATACTGTCACATTGACCATATCTTTGAGAGATCTCGTATTTGAGACTATTATCATAATTTGAAAAATTTCTAAAAATGTTTAAAAAAATAATTTGAAAAAACTAAGAATTCATACAATTTGTTAGGATAATATAACGATTTTATTTCTCAATAAGTTCTGTTCCTTGAAATGGAAGGATGTGGTCACACTTATTTCGCTTATTTCGGACAATACGTATGGTAATTTTTACTAACCCCGCATTCTGAACTATATCGCTAATGGAAAAAATATAACAAAATAAATTAAAAAGAACAAATTTCTTTATAAAGGTCAAAATTTTAAATTTTGTTAAAATTTTGTTATTATTACAAAATTCAGAAAACGTATACCTAAAATAGAAATAGTTTTTTAAAATGCTTTAAAAATTCAATAAATTTTTTCATTAACCTTTTGCAAGTGTACGATAGAGTAATGGACATTTAATTTTTCGAAATATTTCATAATATTGGCTCCTATGCTGTGAATCTAATTTTAACTAGAATGTGTATCACAAAATATTTTTATAACTAAGATATTCAATCAAGCTCTCATATCACAGTAGTGCAAGAGGATGTTATATGTCCAATAAAAAAGAAAAGGATTTCATAATTTATATGACAGCCTTTAAGTCAAAATATAATTTTTGTAATGTCATCATTTTAAACAGTCAAGACATTTTGAAAAATTAAAAATTATTTTCACAAATCAAGAATTAGGTATACGAAAGCATTTACAAGTTGAAATATGTATAAATATATAAATTCATTAATGTCTGAAACATTATGTAATAATATTTCTATTCAAAACAGAGAGTTTGAGTTTGTGTAACCATAAAATAATAAATACATAAAATCTCCTCCTTTTCTTTTTCTGGAAAAATTTGCTTAGTTTTGCATAAAATAATTTTTAGATTTTGTAAAATATTTGATTTAAGCACGCAAACATTTAAATAAATTTCATTTTATTAATCATATTTAAAATATTTTTTGGCAAAAAAGAAAAAAACAATATAAATGTAAAAGGGAAATAGAATGGCGAAAATATAAAATATTTATTAAAAAACCTCTAGTAATTTATACATTTTTCTAAAAAAAATACATACATATATACATACATACATACATAAATATATATATATATATACATACATACATACGCACGTACAAAAAGAAGCCACCAAGTCTATCATTTTTCTTTTCACTGTAGTCTGCGTAAATGTGTTTGTGTTTATCCCCACAAACATTTATTTAATAATATTCATTTCATATTTCAAATGATGTTATTTTTTTTTAAGCATAAAATATGAATATTCATGAAAAAGTGGTTGTCAAGTATGAAATGTTGGTTTAAAGAGCAGTATAAGAAGGAAAATGGAAAATTTTGTAGCAGCCTGTATTGTTATGATATCTATTTTTCTGTTTAGTTTTTGTAGTCATTTTTGTAAATCATTTAACAGATTGCACAACACATCATTATTCATTATTATTTAAATACAGATAAAAATGTGAAATATTACATATGTTTGAGTGTGTTGATGTAAATCATTGTATATGCGACGAAAATATTTTAAATAGACCCAGGCTTTGGTTTAAATAAGGGCCTTGGTTATATTCTTTTTTTTAATAAAAAATCGGAAGAAAAAAATTCTGCAGCACTAGATTTTATTATATTTAAATCTTTTATTTGTAACGTATCCAGCTCTATGACAAATAAGAAAAACTCGACTTTCAGTCGTTTTAGATTTTTTAAGATTAGATTAAAAAACTAAAACTTTAAAATTTTGTAATTTTTTTTTTTTCATATAAATTTTTAATATTTTTGGAATTTTTTTGCAGATAAATTGGAGGTTGAAATTAGCATAACATAAATGTGGGATATAAGCAGAATTAAATACATATTTTTTATATCGCTATATACTTCATCAGCATTCATGGTGTCCTATAGGTTTATTCTTCGTAGAAATCTAAACATAAGGTAAAAAATAAATCTAATTCTGAAACTAAATTAAAATTAAGTATCCCTTTAATTTTTAGAGCCTTATAAAAACGAAATTCAAAGTTTTGTATACAATTGAAAACAAGAAAACAGGCCCATTTTAAAATGATATCAGCTTATAGTTTAACCGTGATTTATTAGCATAAACTAAACAAAAATATTTAATAAATTTAAATATTTTATTATTTATATGTGTTAGAATTTTAAACACTAAATTAACATATAAACACAAAAACAGACGTACAACAAAAATACTATAACTTCCCAGCGGTTCGCCGAACTAGTTTTATTAGCAATGCTTTTTACTGGTGAATTTAAAATGCTAATGTCATTGTAGATTGCTAATGATTAACCCTTTGCATTACTATTTATTAGTAGTTTGAAAGTTTTATTTGGCGAGTTTAGCCGCGAAGTATCCCTTTTTCAACCACCAGGCGGATTTTTTAAAATCGAACTAAATTGGAAACTTTTAAGACTATTTTCTAAATGACGAAAAACTATGTTCTTTGAAATATCTCGACCCATTCATTATATAATAATTGTAATAAAGAAATTAATTATTTTGAGATTATTTCACAATGTTATAAAAAAACCCGGAGAATTTATAAATGAATTGAAACTGTTAAAAAGTAACAGTTAAAAGTAATGATAAATTTTATGAACAACTATTTAGAATAAAAAAAATCCCAATATTTTTTTTATGGAAAATTGGGAAAATTAAAGCTAGATTCGATGAAGACTAAATTTATATTATTACTTTGCCTACAGCAGTGTTTCGGTGGAACGTAATTTTTCTAAATTAGCACGACTGAGAAATAAATTCAGCCCTAAATTTGCTAGACGGTGATATGGAAGACTGAGGTCCAATGGAACACCTCGTACAAAAGTACAAAACAAAAAGAACATTTTAAGTTAAGTATATTTTTGAATTAATATTTAGTTTTAAAAATTTAAATGAAGTATAATTAAAAGATTTTAGTACGTTTAGAAAGAGGTCTTTAGAAAATAGTTCATTAGAATCAAAAATAAAATCAAAGAAAAATGTTGTCTTTAATAACTGTTTCTTGAAGCCCGCCCTAACGCTTCTATAAAACTAGTTCGGAATGCGACAATTTCGGATAAAATTCATTGGTTAAAAAACTGGTTCTAGAACAGTTCCATAGAATGGGTACTGGCACAGTGATGCTTCCATAGAAATAGTTCTGGTGGTGACAACTTCAAACAAAAATCATTGGTTGTAACGCCAAACTAGAAGGAGTACAGGCTATTTTCATGCATTCTGGAACTAGTTGTAGTTCCAGGGTTATTTTGTTATTTATAAAATTGGATTTAGTAGTTTTTCTTAAAGTAGAATATTTTTCGTTGTTTTTTTTATCAAATAAGGAGTTTTTAAGTATTGAATCAGTTGTCCCCTTTTAAGCATCACATGTAGTAAGCGAATTGGTAATTTAAATATTACTTTATTATTTTTATATTATTTATTTAGACAAAATTTGATCTTTTAACAACCATTTGAATTATCAAAAGTAACTAGTGGAACTCATTATATTATAACATATTAAGTGTATAGTTGTCCTAAATATAGTAGATTTTTATGAAAGAAAAATAAAACAAAATATCTTTTTTTTACTAAAAGCAGTATAAATTGTTTAAGAAATAAAATAATAATAATAAATATTTTGTGGTCGACATATATATGTATGCTTACGATTTTACTAAATGCGTAAGAAATATTTTTAAAAGCTAATGATTAGGTATGAAATAAGACTAAAAAATAGCTAAATAATCATAATATTAATTTATAAAAATTACTAACAAAAATATTCAATATTATCAAAAATCATTTTAGTAGTCTTTAGAAGATTGGGGTATTATGTATTTGTAATGCACAAAAATATCTATATTTATGTATAGCAATCAGAATCACTTTATAATCACATATAATAATTTTGGCATAATTACGAAGCCTAATGAAATTTGTTATAATCTGTCAATTATTTCATATAGCCCCCGGATTATAGTTTCAATATTTATAAATGCCTTAATGATGTCAATATTTCAATAACATTCGGCATAAATAGGATTGATGGAAGCTTCAATTAGTATTCCAAATTTTATGAAGATCAGTCAATAATTGACAATTGCTACCATACAAGGTCCATTCCCCATAATCACTTTAACGTACATAAATCATTTAAAATATTTGTGTCATGATAATATTTGAATTATATATAAATGTCTTTTATGTATAGAAAAAGCACGGTGCCAGATTTTATGAGGATCGGTCCATAATTGACCTTAGCTCTCATATGAGACATAACCAGAAAATTATTTGTACGCATATAAATAATGGTGTAGGGCAGGGTCTCCCACCTATTCATGCTTAACGGACCCTTTTAGATTTTTTTTTCGCGGAATTGCCACTTGCCACATTTTGACTTTTAGTCAAATGAAATGAAAAGTAGTAAAAACGCAAAAGGTATTTATTTTAAATAAATTTTTTTTTACCAAAAATCATTTATTTATTAAAAAAAAAAAATAAATAAAAACTTTTTAAAGCTCATAAACAATTAAAAAATATTAAATGTAATAAAATGCCTTTGTCTTTGCTAACTTCTTAATATTGGGAGAAATTCCTGACAAAGCACTTCTTACTTAATTTTCCACATCCAAATTGGGTCTAAATTTGAATTTTATGAACCGTAAACAGAAAAACTAGTTTCGTACAAACATGTAGATATAAATTGTGGCAACGCTTTCATTCCCAACTAACGTGTAAACTTTTTAATATTTTAACCAAAAATATTCAACCAACATAGATTCAAAGTAAGCTTTGGCATACGAATTACTTTTCATTTCTATTGCTTATTCTTAAAAAATTATCGATCAACAGTAATGTTGAATTGATTACGAAGTAAACTGATTTGCCAAGAATTGGTTTTGAGCTCCGGATAATCTCGGGAAAATTCCCTGTGAAGTGAATACAAGAACATATATTATTATACTATTTATATGTTCTTTTTAAATATCAAATGAATCTAGGATATGAATCACCAGTGGAAAACGCCTGTTCCATAAAAGAAATTTTGCATATAGAAATACTTATTGAATCAAATTCTTTTCACATAATAACTTGCCTGCCTTGTGTTTTAATGTTAAGACTGTTTAACCTCTCGAAAAATTTAGATATAAGCAAAACAATATATAAAAATAGTTTTCTGTAAATTTTCTATAAAGCCTTTAATTTTTTTATAAAGAGAAAATGTCTACTTCTGTCTTCAATTCGTATAATCCCTACAGCGTTTTTCACTTCGAAATCTAACATAGGGCTCTAAGAATTCCATTTCGTAAGGCACTAATTTTTTTAAAATTTACTATGTCTATAGTAGTTTGAAGAGTACATTTAAATATACCAGTTAATATTTTCGCAGCCCCTGGAATGTTCCTACGGAGCACCATTTGGAAAACCTTGGTGTAGAATATGGTCGAGATAATTTTCAAATGAGATATCTTCACTTATTTGTGAATAAAATCAAATAATAAACATTTGCATTTGAGACATTTTACAATTTATATGATTTTCTTGAAATAAAACCTTTTTTTGAAATTTTGTACGAAATTTAATTTTTTCACAAAAAAAGCACTATGTCTCCATAACTCTTGAGCGTGAAATAAGTGGCACAGAAAATAATTTTACTTTGTCGCCGTGTGTAATCAATTGTTCACAAAAAAAAAAAAAATCCCTTTTGCACCAAAAATCCAAAATTTTGGCAAAAGCTTAATTTTTTACTAAACATTTAGAAATATTAACAAAAATGTCAAATTTCACAAAAATTCGGCTTTTTACCAAAAATTTTTAATTCTATTATGAATTTGTTTTTTCTAAATTTAACACTGGTTATAGATACTTCAAAATACCACCTATCTACCATATGAGAATTCGGATAATTTTTAAAAAATTCTACCAAATAACATTTCTTGCAGTAAAGCTTTTAAGAGAAGCACCCTTTACATAAAACAGGTGCTATATAATTTTTCTATAAAAATAAAATATCCTCTATCATGTTCTAATTCTAAAAAATGTACCTATACATTTTGTTGAACCAAAAAGTAAAAAGATATAATAAAGATAAAAGTGTACGAAAAGGGTCAAGTAAAGAAGTGTGAAAATTATTTTTGGTCAATCAAAGAATCGAATACGTAAATGGATTTATGGGACCACCAGATTGAATGCTAATTGCTATTTAAAATTCTTAGATTCATTTAAGACGATACTGAGCTGTTGTATGATTGATATATATATATTCTATTTTAGTTCCATAAATACTCAACAACACTAACAAATTATATGCACAAAATAAGCTTCATGTTATTTTTTTTATCACAAAATGTGTTTAAATATTAAAATATGTATACCCTAATTATATTAGGAGTCAAGTTACCTACTGTAAATATATCTAGTGCTAAAAGGCAAATTGGCACCTTTAGAACTGCTGGGTTTCTTTAACATATACATAAGCAAAAATATAAATATATGCATGAATGTATGTACTCTGTATAAGTTTTCAAAGATTTGTTGTACTCTATCGTAATTTTTATTTTAATTTTAGCATAAACAAATACATTTATAACAGTATTTTGCATTAAATCAAAAACTTTTGCACTTAGAAATTTATGAACATATTTTTTTTTTTTTATGAAACACCCTACAATAATATGAAGCAACAATGAAAACTGAAAAAATAACAACAATAACAGCATCAACAACAGTAGAAGAAATGTAAACAAAAATATTTATGTGCAGCTACATCAAGTGGGAAAACAACATCAATAACAAAAATATTAAGAATAGTTAAATTATTTCTTGTTTTTCATAGAGTTTGGGGCGGGAATTGGCCAAACCATCAACAATTCATTAACTACTATTAAAGAAAATAAAGCTAAGCTACTATAACCATTAGTCTATAGATATTTTTTTAGAAACTTTTACACACACAAAGACAGACATACATAGAGACGTCATTTTGTTTTTAATTCCAAAAATTCTCGTCGTATCAATGTGTAACTTTAAACGGCACCAAGTCAACCATTTAACAAACCAAGCTTTGATTCTGTATCTACCAAAACATTTACCAGGCAGCTGACTGGTTGCCATTTCCAATTGTTGTAAAAAGGAAATTTTGGTTTATTGGTATGAAACAAAAACATGCAAAACAAATAACAAATTCAAAAATAATTTAAAATTTATCTAAAACACAACAGGCGCAAACAGTTTTTTTTTTTTTGCTAACTACAAAAACAAAAATGTATGCAAGTAAATTAAAAACAAAATTCAAAATAAATGAATTGAATGCATACAAAGCAATTTTCCCTATAAAAACATCTCGGTAAACATACTTACATACACACATACACATACATAATAGTAAGTGTATTAGAATGTGTGTTTATTATTTTAGACAATTTATAGTGTGTCACAGCAGTATTTGTTTTAATATCCTGTGAGAGTGACTGAATGTGTGTGCGTTTGTGTTTTAGTATTCAAACATATCAAGTTGAGTGAATTATATTATATAGAAAATATAGAGAAAATGAAGGACAATTTTGAATTGAATAATGAAAGCCAACAACTAATTTATTGTTTGGGTATTGAAAACTTTAAAAACGTTTGGACATACATACACACACACAGAAGGATATGTATATGTTTATGAACTGCAATACAACTGTTGAGTCATTAAAGTAAATAGTATAAAAAAGTATGTATAATTAAAATCAAATTGGCCTGTATCTAGGGTCAAATGAAATTTCTATATTTCATAGATAAATATTGCTGTTAAAAGAAAAAAAAAACAATAAGTTATATTTTTATAGACTGGACCATATGTTGAATATTTTTTTTTATTGAACATTTAGTTATCAAATTTATTTCGCCAAGTTTTAAATGTTTTAATAAATTATATTTCTGGTAAACAGTTTAAACATTATTTATTAATCACTTTTTTTTTCAATTTTTATATAAATGATACAAGTATGCATAGTTAGGGTTGCGAAATGACTTTTAAGAAGGCGTTACTCATTTCTCAAGGGATTGTGTAATAAAAAGTTTATAAAACGATTGTAAAGTTGCACAAAATTTTGCTAGAGAAAATTTGCCATCATGTTTTAGACTTAAGCACCGACTGTATCAAACATACCAAACATAAGGTGTTCGAAGGGCTTTTTTTGCAAATAATTCTGTAAACTGTGTACCGTTACAAATATCTGAATAAAATTTCACAAGGCACGAGCAAATATACTTTCAAATTAATTTGAAGTAGCACAAATTCTTTGCAGGTCACGGAACTTGTAGATAAACGTTAAAATTTGGTCACCTTGGGCATGTCATTTTTAAAACCAAAAATGAATTTATGATTCGATTGTAAAAAAAATATAATTTGTTCTAGATATTAATTGTAAACGTTACAAAAAATTGGTCTCTTATTTTTTGGATTCGTTTTCTTATTTTTATTTTTTAATTTTGATATATGATTTCCTTTCCAAATACATTGGGTTTCTTTTAAAAAATGTTGCCTAAAGAATCATATAAATACATCGATCCGATAAAAAGTTATATTAATCAAAATTTGAAATGCAAAAAATAGAAATTTTAGAGATTTCTTTTTAAAAAATTGATAATATTTTTCAATTTAAAAAATATTTTTGGACTAAAAAAAGTATTTTAGTTATACACCTCGATACGTTCGACGATTTTAATGTTTCACAATTCAATATATAGCAAAATGTTCAAAATTTCACAAAAATTCCAAAATTTTATCAATAACACAAGACAATATTGATTCTGTAATTCGAAAATTCTCAATCAATTAATTACATGTACTCATGAAGTTCTCGATATAAACTGAAAAATTTAAAATAAAGGATATTGGTCCTTCATATTACAGCATATCTCAAAATCTTTCTGTCCGATTATGTTAAAAGTTAATTTTTTGATTGTCTTTAAGTTTTATTAATATTATTTTTTAATACCTTCAACGAAAAATTTAAAATATAATACAAAATTTTATTTTTTTTTACTTTTCGAAAAATTGTAAAAAATCGAAAGTAACAAAAATTATTATTATTCTTTTGTCATAAACCTAAATATGTTGCAAATAAAGCAAGACACTTTTTATTATAATCCATGCATAACTTTTGACTATATGCCCAATTAACTGAAAATAACTTATTTACAAATCATACAAAATATGTTGCTATTATTAAAAAAATATATATTAATGTTAAAATTGCACGGGTTGACAAAATGCAACATTTTTTCATTTTCTTTTGAATTGACTCTAGTTCTCGTTATAAATTACTAGTTTAAAACTGACGAGATTGCACCATACATTCTCGAAAACAATTTGTAGGATGTGGTTCAGTAAAATATCAAAAAATTCGAACTAAAATTACCTTCAAGTTGTACCAGCATTATTTTTTTAACAGTTATGGAGATGTTATGACTTTTTGTTTTTAAGAAAATAAATTTCTTATTTCAAAATTATAAAAAAATGTTTTAAAAAATAACTTATGATACTTAAAAATTTTTCAAGATTTTTGGATAATTTGTAAATGAGATATCTTCACTTATTTATGAATAAAATCAAATAATAAACATTTGCATTTTTGACACTTTACAATTTATATGATTTTTTCACAAAAAAAGCACTATATCTCCATAACTCTTGAGCGTGAACTAAGAAAAAAAATTTCACTTTGTCAATTGTTCACAAAAAAAAAAGAAACGGTTTTTCATAAAAAATTCCCTTTTGCATCAAAAATCCAAAATTTTGGCAAAATATTGATTTTATACTAAACATTTAGAAATATCAAAAAAATGTCAAATTTCACAAAAATTCGACCTATCTAACATATGAGAATTCGGATAATTTTTAAAAAATTCTACCAAATAACATTTCTTGCAGTATAGCTTTTAAGAGAAGCACCCTTTACATAAATCAGGTGCTATATATTTTTTCTATAAAAATAAAATATCCTCTATCATGTTCTAATTCTAAAAAACATCTCATGAATATTAAAATTATTTCACAACCGCAATGCGACTACAAGTTTATCACTTGATGAACTGACAGCATAAAATAGCAGCTTTTGCAAAACACGACAAAAATATATACTTTATTAGCCATATATTAATTAACTTCAAACATTTTATTTGCACACAATGTTATTTCTTTAACAATTCTTAAATGAAAACTTTTATAAACATAAAAACAAACATACTTTAACTATATCATTTTTAGTAAAATAACTAATACAACTACTACACGCAGAGAAAAAATATAGTTGTAGTGACCATAATCTGAGAGCAACATAATAGAAATGATTATAAGAAATAATTATTATGATGCCACTTTGTCGCATTGTATCCGATTTTATGGTTTTTTTTTTCATGTTATGATTATAGTTTTACATATAATTGAACAATCTTATTATATTATTATAACACATTGTCATATTATGATGCCATCTTATATTATTATTACCTCATATCATCATATAGTTATCCAATCTTATCATATTCTTATTTCATTTTGTCATATTATTATTCCACCTTATCATATAATGTTTATTGAATTATATATATATATATATATATATATATATATACATATATATATATATATATATATATATACATATATATATATATATATATATATATATATATATATATATATATATATATATATATATATATATATATATATATATACATATTTACATATAATTAGTTATATTCATTTGTACCACCATATGTGGTTCAAATAGCAGATACCTTATATTGCTTGAATCACACCGAGTATAATCAAAACTTGTCTATTTATATTCATTCATATATAAAGTAAATGAGAATTACATTGAAGTTAGGAATCAAATATAAAAAATACATATATAATTAAAAACAGACAACTATTGAAGTTTTCCACTAAATTTGTATATTTGTTTGCAATATTTTATTATTATAACAATAATAATATTAATATGGTTTAAAAACAGATTATGGTTTAAGAACAAGGAAAAAGACTGCAAATATTTAATGGTTGTAGAAGTAATGATATGTTTCATATTAACATATAATTTTTGCCATTAAACATTAAATGACAAAATGGAATCAAAATCGTTGTTATCATGAACACAGAGTTATTAAAGTTCAATAAAATCAACAAATAGAACATAATATTGTTGTAGAGATAATGCTATAACTATGTTTTTTTCTGAGTGTACATAATACTTCAGTTCCTAAACCCTACATTGGATAATTTTGCTTTAATAAATTAAAGAAAAAAAAAATGGAACCATAAAAATTAATAAATATGTTTGCATGTATGTATGTATGTATATATGTATATGTATATGCATATATTTAATATATAAAGTACAAAATCTAAAAATATAACAAAAATGGTTTCTCCTGCTAACGACTGCCACGCCATTATTTCTTTTCGATTTGACATTTTTCTAGCTGTATTGTTTGTAGACGATTATTATGATTACGAAAGGATAACATTCATTGTAAACACAGACTTATAAATACACATTTTTATGCAGGAATATACTTATATGAAGTTATGCTCGTTTGTATGTCTGCACATAACACATACGGTGCCAGTGGGCCAAAATCATCCAGTCGAGTCAAGCCAAGTTGAAAGCCAAATAATAACGTCAATGTCCTTGGAATAAAAAGTGCAGGAAAAAAATCCTGCTAAAACTATGAGAGACTATCTATAATGAAACTTCTAACTATGGGTGTGATTATACTGCTCATATATTCACACATATAAACAGTTTTGTAAATAAGACTTGTTTTGAGGACAGAGATCAGTCAGCTGTTGTAATTTTGAAATAGCTAGTAAAATATAACAAAAATTCATTCACATTACCTGAATCAAAGTTTATTGTTAGACTTCTTTTGTTTTCAGATTTAACATCTATGCATTAAATTAACTGATCTCACTCCTCATATGCATTTTTGTGTTCATAA
Organism: Protocalliphora azurea; assembly: GCA_932274085.1. Taxonomy (NCBI): domain Eukaryota; kingdom Metazoa; phylum Arthropoda; class Insecta; order Diptera; family Calliphoridae; genus Protocalliphora; species Protocalliphora azurea. The sequence continues at coordinate 4,277,856 of OW026519.1, forward strand.
AATTCGTGTATACATATGTATGTGTTAACTGTGTTTGTTTAAAATTACTTCTACACAGTGTACATCTTGATACACCAACTTATATTTAGGAGACAACAAATACTATATAAAGGACACATTAAATACTTGACCTGTTATCATGGTATGTGTATCATAAACATACGAATAAAAAGTAGAATAGTTAAAAATACAACAACATCCCATAGAATGAGGATTACGACAAGTATTTTGAGCGCATTTGATGGAAGGAAAGACAAATACAACGCAACACTGCATAACATGGTTGGCTAACAAGTGGACAACTACCTTTAACAACAATGACATGTATAACAAAAAAAAATAGCAACAACTGACATAAAAATATCATTGATAACTACAGCAACAGTGCATTTATAGTCATAGTCATCGAATACGATGACGATGTTATCGTAACAATTTGAAAGACCAAGTAATAGTTTTAGCTGCACCAAATAACATAATATGGAAGTCAACTTTTCTTACTGAAACTGTAATATTGTTACAAAAGCTGGTGATGCCAATACCATCATCGTTTAGGGTCAATGGTGTCACTGAATGTTGTAAAAAAAGGTAGAAAAACATTAACACAGAATACAAGAAATCTTTATAAATGAATAAATAAATTGCCATGTTTAATTTAAAAACTAAAGTAAATATTCAGAATTGTGATATAACTTTTTGCATATTTTTTGCTAATATCAGTCGCGTTAGAAATTTCTATCGGTGCGGAAATATTTAGTTTAAAAAAGACTTAAAAATTATTTTTGATACCATAACAGTATTGTCTATAACGTGGTGATCTGTCATTTTTCTTTTTAATTTTTTTTTTTTTTGTTGTAAAAATGTTAATGCCCTTAATAAACGTTTTAGACCAAGTTAAACTTAAGCTTATATAGTTTGTATGTTCAGTTAAACTTTAGGTGAAAATAACTGCAAGTTCCACGTACTTCGAAGATTTTGTTATGTCTGCAGTAGATTAAAAATTAAGAGATATTTTGTATAAAATATATTCCAAATATAACAAAAATCGCAAGCAGCACAACAGATATTTTGTGATCGGTACTGTTAGCCTTGCCATTAATATTACACCCGCAAATAGATTTTTTGTTGTTGTTTAACTTTTTGATTAGCATCGTCATAAATACTGAGTAAATTTTATTTTATTCCACTAAATAGTTGGTCTATATTAAGGTCAGATCAATTGAGACTGCACTACGTTGAAGTTGTTCATCACATTGAAAAATCATTTGATCTGGATGTGTAGAGTCTTCATTGTGTTGACCTCGAGTGTTATTGATTCCTTGTTCTGAACCATGATATAATTGCTTGGATAGACCATATATTGGGAAACAGGTAGATAATATAATAAAAATAAATAACAGGTAGATAATATAATAATTATTTCTTCTCTGCGTGTAGATATGGAAACTGGTTTGTTAAACGACATTGCCTCGAATAGTTGCGTACCCCACGGGGTAATAAGGCAAGAGCATCAAAATGTGTGCATGGAATTATATTCTTATGCTGCTAAAAATCTTCGGTCTAAAGTGGAAAAATATTCAAGGAACTGTTCGCGATTAATATTATATTTTGGAGCACAATATATTTTGAGGATATTCCTGCTTTATTATCAGGAATATTTATTGAAGCCGTTTGGATGTGACCCGTTTTCTATTCTGGCATTGGAAAATATCCTACCACTTGGATTTTGTGTGTAGTAGGTGTAGTAGCTATTAACTCGGAAACAATTCTTTTTTATGCAAAGTGGGTTGAGAGGTAAATTTGGAGTATAACATCGTCAAATTTTGAGAAAAGGAAATCGTCAAAATAGTCAAATCGATTGTCTAAAATCCTCAAAAAATCATCAATATTAAAAATTAAGTTTTTTATATCGATGTTTTGATTACAATGTAAGATTTCACCATTTTAGGGAATTGAAATTAAATATTTTTAAAAGTATTGAATATATAACTAAGAATTTTGGTATAAAGTATTACTAGACTAATATGAGGATTAGGCCAAAAATGGATGAAATAAGTCAATTGCCAAACACACGTCTCATACAAATTCAAAATTTTTTTTATAATAAATTAATTAAAAATGAATTGAAAACCATAATAATATATGTTAAAAATTATTTCTTTATCATTGATATACTAAATAATGATATATTACGGAGATTTTTTTGAGAAAACTTTGTTTGCATTAGATCCAAGTGAACCATTATCGCCCTACTCGAATAAGATATTCATTTCATAGTAAAAACATAACTTAGAAAGCGATAAATCTTCCACGGCTAAAGATAAGCTTTATCGAATTGATCTAGTTCATGTTGTGAGGTTTCATCACTTATTATCTTTCTTTTTACGAAATCGGCAAGTTTCAGCAAACCATTTAATATAATGTACATATTAGTAGATACCTAAGCTATTAATTTGAAACTAATTTATAGATGGACCATGATGAACCCAAAAAGATATATCCTAGAGAAATTTATTTATAATCACATTGCACTATAAATGTTATCTGATGATATGGAGAAAGTATACCTTAAAAAAAGTTTTATACCTTTATACCTTTTTAAAGATGATTAATTTTTAGCAATTATTTTGTTACTTTTAGTACACTCAAAAATTTTCCATTTTGAAATCTTGTTATCTTGCTAATTTGTTAACAAATTAGACACATTTTTTATATTTTCCTAAGCAGTAAGAATTTAAAATAAGCGACTATTATCCAGCTAGATTGGTCATTGTGCCATTTCCCTTGAAAAGCTTTGAAAACACTTAAACCTTTTTGTAAGCGTATCAACGATATACAAAATTTACTTTTGGATAAATTCATCAAAAATTTTTTTGGATTAATTTCCTATAAATGATACTTAGTACTGCCATTTAAGGATTTCTAATGCCATTAGTATGAAATTAAAATAAAAGCATACGTAATTGTATCAAATGAGATAATATATTTGTTCTTATAAATCCTTTCTATAAATGAACAATTTTAAATTACTTTGAAGAGAAAAATATATAAAGAAATGCTGAAACTTTTGGAAAAATCTTCAAAATCATCAAATTGTCAACACCAAAAATCGTCAAAATGACAATAAATGGTTAAATCTAGCAACAGTGAATACAAGTAACATAAAACTAGAAGAGAGAGAGAGAGAGAGAACTCGTCGCTGGCAGTGTCGACAAAACCTAAATAGGAAAAAGTGCTAGAATTTTCAAAGAAAAATGCTAGAAAGTGCTAAAAGTAAAAGAATGCTAAAAAAAACTGTTAATGGTTTATATTTATAAAAAAAGAGATATATTATTATTTATTTTCAGGTTTAAAGCTAAAATAACTTTAAAGAAAAAATTAAACCACATTCAGAAATTGATTTGTTTTTTTTTAATAAAAATTACAAAACTAATGTTTAACAAAATTAATTTTTCAAAAGTTATCCAAGTATGTGTTATCTGAATTATAGTGTTATGTGCTATTCCAAATACTACATAGTTTAACATTTTGATGAACTAAAATCTGATTCTTTGATTTTTAAAATCTCTAAAAACCGATCATTCGGATAATTGATTACAATACCCCGGATTTTTCTGGTTCACTTTTGTTCAAAAAAATAATAAATAAATAAATTAATTAATAAAAAACCATTATAATATATCACTTATTTAATATGTAAAACACTTGAGGTATCAACTACAAATTTTTCGTCTAATAACATTCCATATTATTAGATTTTTAACAATTTTCAGTTTATCTAAAAAAAAAAGCATCTTGAGTTAAAAGAGAACATTTTTACTGAAGAATTTTGGCAACAATCTTCATAATTTTATCATAATACTTATTGTATTTTCCAAGCTATACTAAAATATTTTACTATTTGATCCGTATTATAGACACAAAGTGAATTAGGAAATACCACCCGGATTATCGGGTCTATACTCGTACGTGAAATTGCTAAATTTCCAAAACAAATGTTCTCTTTAAACGAATCAAATCAAATTTTTAACTAAGTAAATGATATTCAAATAATACTGAAAATAAATAACCGGAGTTTTACCTAAAATATAATATTTATAAAAAAATAAGATTCTTTAAAAAGTTTGTATCTAATAAAAAATAAAAATATATAGTATATACCCAGCAAAAACTTTGCTTTCCTGGTAAGTTAGCAGGTATAATTGGAAATAAAAATAAACTACTTATTTCTTGCCTGAATAACTAGTTATTGCTGTTCGACTTGTCCACAAATTCATGTAGTTATTTTTTGACTCTTACTCAGTCTTACTCAGTACACCATCTCGCACATAACATCTTAAGCGACAAAAACTCTATTTAGTTCAAAATATCTTTTTAGACATTTTGTTATAAAAAACTAACAGCTTCAGAACGGGGTTGAACCAACAACCTTCTGGTTGTTAATCCGGCGCTCTAGCCAACTCATCCACGTGATTGTAGTATTACTGTGCTATTATACTATTGAGTACTTATTAATGTAATACAGAGTAGGCAAATAATAATAACGCCTCATTACCAAGAAACTACTTTAATAAATAGTTGTTATTACCAAAAACCAAAAAGTTTTTGCTGGGTAATTTGTTCTTCATATTATATTTCAAAAAATAAATTAATAACGATGTTTTAAATTAAGTTGTTTAAATATAGGTGCATATAAATATTTTAGTTTTCAAAAAGATTCAAAAATAATTAAAATTTTGTTTTATTTTAATTTACTACGTTGATTCAGTTACGTTCACAGTTTAATTGGAAATTATATTTAAAAATTAAAAAGTTATTTTTTCGTAATTATTTTTTATTATAAAAGAATAATAGTTTACATAACTGCCAAAAATTTTACTTGACTATTAGGTTAACTGCTTGCAATTGTATTGGTTTTTATAACGTTTATATCGGTAAACACAGTACAAAATTACAAATTAATAAAAAAAAAATGTGAAAAAAAGGTGCTTAAAAAAATTCCAAAATTATTCTGGAAAGTGCTAGATTCTTTTTTCTTTTTTTTTTTTGCAAAATGAGTTTAAAAAGTGCTATATCTAGCACTAAAAATGCTAAATTAGCAACACTGTTGTTAGACCCCAAGAGGATATTCTGTTTCCCCCCCCCCCTTATACTCTTCTAAGGATTCTATTGCATGAACATTTCAAACTCATCTGTTATGCAGACGACGTCACAGTATTGATTAGAGGAAGAAATCCTTACTATTAATTAGAAAGGACAACAAGTTAATATAACTTATAAGTGGAGCAAATCCTGAGGGCTCAATGTAAACCCAAAAAATACAAAGATTTGTATTTTTACCAGAAAGCGAAAATACCAAGAAACATTCAGAATAAAACAATAGAAATAACGAGAAGAGTCCAATTTTTGTGAGAACTACTTGATTGGAGACTATACTGGAAGAAATACACGAGTGTTCCTTAGTATGGTGGATGTCCTTGGAGAAGAAAGTCAATATAAAACCTCTATAAATTATTTAGAGACAGTATTGTATGAGCAGTGTTACATTACCGCAATACCGGAAAGGGAAGAATGGGATGGAGGAAATGTGTGCGAAATAATCCAGGAATCCATCCCTATATATGATGGTTCTAAAATTAGTTACCGAACGGGAATAGGCTTATATGAAATGAGCCAAAGTATAAGAAAATAGTCCCGCATTATAATACTGTCTACCAGGCTTAGGTTATAGGAACATTGAGTTAATATGGCTTCCAGGACAACATGATATTCAAGACGAGTGCAAGCTGGAATACTATCATAATAGAAAACGCAAAATATTTTTAAAAATTTAATACTGAACTGAAGGTAAGGGCAAGAGAGAGATACATCACAAAGTGGCATCAAACGTCACACAAAGGGTTGAAATTGAGACAAATGGCGATTAATTGAAAATTAATATTTTGAAAAAGTTATTGATTCGAGATGAAAATAGATAAAATGAAGCATCATTATCTGTTTAAAAAAATTTTAATTTTTTTCGGGAAGTCTTATATGGGAGCTATAGTCAATTATGGACTAATCCTCGTTAAATTTATTTATAGGATTTCTGCTTAAAATAATTCCGAGAAATTTTTTTATATGAAGGCTCAGTGAAGTAATGGCTTGATTATAACCGTTTTTAATACGCTATATTATTGACCCAAGAGAAGATCATATACGAAATTTCGTGAAGTTATCTTAAAAATGGTGAACCACATATAAACGCTGCCGGACAAACAGTGGTTTAGGCTAAAAAATGTTATAAAAAAATATTATAAATTTATTATTACAACAAAATTATAAATAAATCCCCAGACTTCTTCCCTCAATTAAGCACCATATTTTTCGTTTCTACCCCAATGTGCATCATATGGGGAACCCAAAACTCGAAAAAACAAAATAGGAAGATCGTTGTACTCAGAAGGCTAACCAGTGGAATAATTTACCACACCGAGCTGAAGGTTCAAATTGTAGCATACGAGGCATTTCATGGCATTACGAGCGAAAATTTTCAACGGGATAAAGTACCGAATCTAGACAACCTCAGGCACATCAATTGGAAATCTCTGAGAAACTATATCGAGGAAAAGAGTAAAAATCTGTTTTCAAATTGTTAAGGTTTATGGTTAGGGGAATTTTTACCTGAGAGAGCAAAACATACCAGTACAGGTATACGTGTATACTCAGAATGGGTTTGATATATTTTAATACCCCTCTTTTCAACCTAACCTAATTAGTTGGCAAATTGCATAAAAAAAATGAAAATTGTTATGGTCCAGATTTTGCTGTATAATTTTCCTATTTAACTGATTTAGATAATTTTAAATAATAAACTGTTTATAAAAACCAAAAATAATATAAGTAAATTTCTTTATAAATAAATAAATAAATAATATATAAATAAACAACCAATTGAAAACCTTCACTGCTCTCAATTCTATGAAGTTACTTCTAGTGCCGGACTCTCGACTATTCGACTACACGGTATTTAAACCGCTACATAGAAAACGTTCATTGCTTTCAATTGTCTTACCTTCCCCAGTACTGTTTAGTATTCATAGCTCTGGCAATTTTGAATACCAGTAATATGACTTAAAAACAGATGGATAAATTAAAAGAACTTTACGGTTATTGAGTGTTTATAGCTGAAGAGCAAAAACGACACACGCACCCACCTAAAGGCAAACAACACAAACAATAATATAGCCTCGGTTTACAAGAAGAGAAGAGGAAGTATAAAAGTGTGATTAAACCATAACCGTAAATGAAAAAAATGCATAATAACTGAAAGGGCGTCACATAATCATTTACTCATACCAATATACACATATGCACTACTAATGGAACTATGACAAAATAAAAAGCCATCATTAATAAAAAAAAAGCAAGTAATGGTGAGTGACGCCATTTTAAAGTTGTTGTTAATTGTTGCAAGTTGAAAAAGATACATGCAAGTCTTAGTTGTGTGCAATAATTTCCTGGTACAGGCATAAATGTTCGTTGAATTTATTTTACAATTGAAATAATTTTTACACTAAATTAAAAAATAATAATAAAAAAAATTGCTATGGATTTATTTATAATCAGGTTTTGAAGTATTAAATTAATTAGATTATTAATTTATAAATATTAACTTGAATGTAAAAATTAATTCTAATTTTCACACATAATATTTTCACACAAAATATACACACATACGTATGTTTTTATATATAGGATTTTACACGTATTTAATTTTACTTAATAACAAACAGACAGATACAAAAACTTTCACATTTATTAATTTAGTAAAATTTAAGCTTATTTAAGAGAAAATGTACAAACATTTATAAAACTATAACAAAATTACATGATTATATGTATATATATTCGTGTGTATCTGTTTGATATAACTATGAACATGTGTTGTCATGCGACAAACCAAGTCAGCCAGGCGGGCAGGATTTGTGTGTGTGTGTTTTTTATTATTTAAGTTTTTATGTGCAAATAGAAATTTATGTAAATATTTAATGTAAATTTTAATTTAAATTTATTTTAATTACCATGATGTTCACCAAACATTCTCTAACACACACACACACACACACATACTCAGTAACCAAAAATTATTTACTCTGTAATGGCTGGTTTCGTTGGTTTTCATTTGTAACCCAGAAATTTGTATTTCTCTTTTTTTTAGTCTCAGCGACACTTTTGGTTCATGTTCACACGCTTGTTTGTCTAGAGAAACAATAAAATTAATTGAATTAAAACACCCTGTTATACACTCACACACATACCCACAAGTATAATCACACTAATACTCACACTACGCGTGTAAATCAAGGGAATTTGTTTAAGTTTCTTGTGTAAGGATTGTTTTTTTTTTTTCGTTGACAAATTACTATTAAGGAACGTTCTTAAGCTTAAATGGTATGATTTTATCTTGATTGGCGTTGTTATGTATATTTTCCACGGAAGTTTAAATATTTACTACCTTTATTTGTTTAGGGTTAAACTCTTTTGTTAAGTTTTTCTAAATATCCACTATTATGTGTGTTATCTATTAATTTGTAAGGAAGGGATTATTTTTTTTTTTTAATAACAAGATTACGTTTTAAGATAAGGAAGATATAATTTTGTTGTTTAAATAAATTCAAAAATAAATGGTAATAAAAAGTAGTTTACTTTCAAAATATTAAGAAAATTTGTCAAATGTCATTTGGGTATGAAATACTAATTGAAATTTCATAGTGACAAAAAAAAAAAAAAATTATAAAAATAAATTGATGAAAAAAAAATTAAACCATTTTGTACTTTCGCTCATTTTTTTTAAAATTTGTGATCATGTCTGTAATCGTTGCACAGTGGTCTCAAAATGCTATTTTTTTGGAAATAATTCGGACACTTGTGAATCGTATTTAAATAAAATTACACAACATTACATCGACTTGATTTGAAGCAACACAGGTTCGTAGCTGGTCATGGAATTAGAGAATAGACCTCCAAAGCTGGTCACTTCGGGTATGTATTTTTTTTTTTTTTTTTTTTGTAAAGTTGTTTAAATTTGTCTAAAATTCTGAAAAGTTTAAGCCGAAATCAACAAAAAAATCTTGGCTCCATATTTTAATGTGATGGTTAGACATCCAAAAAATATTTTCTAAGCTACGAATTTTTAAACGACTGGGTGATTATTTTATTAAAAAGTAATCAAATCTTAAACAAGTTTTCCCCGGATTGAGATCTTATGTGTTTTTATACAAAGCAGTGGGAGTTTCTTTAATTCCCTTATTTATTTTAATATTTTGTACGAAAGATTGTTATATAGCGGAACGTTTTTATGAATAACACTGATAATAATTGAATAATCACTTTAAAATTTCCACAAAAAGTCTATTTCATTAAAATTTATTTTTTCATCCAAAATATTTTGTCTGCAATCTTTACAATATTGTATTATTTATGAAACTTTTTAGAGAAAACTAAATCTACGCATGATTCATCATCAAATGTGGTATAAAATATTTATCGCAAAAAGTATAAGATACGAGAATAGCGCTCTTAAAAATGTTTTAGTTTCATTGTAAAAAAAAAAAAATATTTTAAATATTCTATATTTGATTAACATTTTGAAATAGTGACATTGAAATGAATTTTTCAATATTTTCACAAAATATTCCATTACGTATATCCATTATCGCTGCAGAAATAGCAAAATAACTTTTAGCCATTTATGGTTGTTCACTACCGATGTATGTAATTCTATTTACGTCATCCAAAAACTAACAGTAAGCACTATTATTATTCCTTTTTTTTTTTTCTTTTTTACAAATATTTAAATAATATGCATAAATAAGTTACCCAACAAATCATATCACAATGATTGATTATTACATTAATAAACTAATAAAACAAATGTAATAGAAATGTAAATACTCGTATAATAATAGACAGATTCAATTTTAAACTTTATGTTTGAAATCATATTCTGTTCATGTTTTTCAAATATTATACATTTCAATATTTTTCTATCCTCACCTGAATATCATTAACTGACATGAATAAATAAAGAAAAGAACCATCATTTAACCTTTACAAAATCAGCTTTTCATTAAACCTCATTTCATTTGAATACATAAAATCCACTTTCATATAAAAAATAAAATAAAAAAAAAATTCTTATAAGAACAAAGAACTGAAAAAAATAATAATAAATCTTCTTTGTAAAACGCAGATTTTAACGTATGAAAATATAGATAGTGCATAGAATTCAAATGAAAAAAGTGGAAAAAATAATAAAATTTTATTCTTGAAAATAAAACCGCAGTAAATAAAAAGTTTAATTTTTGCTACATTTTGTCAAGTGTAGAGTTTGCAAAAAAAAAAGAGGTAAATTTATACAAATAAGACTTTTATTTGAGTATATACGAATGCCGGTGTTGGTTATTAAGGTTATTAAATGTATATAAATATGTGAGTATGTATAGGTGTAAATAATTCAAAAGATTTTCGAAACTTATTTCTTCATTTAAATGTAAAACATTTTACAATTGAGAGTGTATGCGAGAAAATATGTTTTCATTTTACACATGTGTGCGTATTTATATCTGCATATCAAATATATGTGTTGTGTGTGTGTGTGTGCATGATTTTGCATAAATATCTACAACATTTTGTGGTATGTATTTTTATTCACTTTTATTAACAAGAATTTTCATCGTTATGATGAAAAAAATAATAAAAGATAAAAGACAGCAATATACATATTTGACTTAAAATAAACATTTATTCCCGAATTCAATGATACGAGTATATATCGCATCACATCAACATCATCAGCGTCATCGTTTTATATTGGCTTCGCGTATGAATTTAAAATAAATAGAAAATGAAACGGAAATAAAATATACATATGACTCGATCTCATCCAATTCACACTATTAAATCAGCAGAAATTTTAAATTCAATCAATTTAACGCACATGCGAATACAAAAATTCGCATATACACACATTCACGCATACACTTCTTACAATGTATTGCACTTGTATTCGAATGAATGAATGATTGAATGACTGAAGTGGTTGGTTGGTTGGTATTAGGGTATTCATTTTACTCGACTTTTTCAAATAACTCGAAAATGCACTTTCAAAATTACTTGAATAATCGAGTAAATCTTTTAAATTATTCGAGTTATTCGAGTAAATTATATCTTAAAATTTTACTCGTATTTTCAGTGTTTGTTAAAAAATAAAACTAGGATTCTGGTTTAACACAAGTTTTATTAAAAAATAAAACAAAAATTATAGTTTAAAACATCAAAGATATGCCTATATTAATTGAGATCGCTTAATTTACAAGAAAGACTAAAATAACCCTTTTGAAATAGTCTTTCCAAAATAACATATAATTAAAATTTGTGTACATTTGTCTCTTTTGTTTTGATAATACCACTGCTTCTCTATATATTTATAAATTCTTTCATAGTTAAATAAATAGGCCTAAAAAATCTGATAAGGTACATTTATAAATTCGAGCAAATATTATTTTAGATAAAGAATTTCAGCGATTCATAACATATAGTATAAGTTTACTTACTTTACTCAATTTTAAGTTCAAATTCCTTCTTATTTGTAATCATATGAAAAATTCTTCGTTTTTTTTTGTGTCATCAGAATAGAACCTCTTTTTTTTGTATCTAATAAATCAAGCAAGCGTACAATTTTTATATTAAAAAAAGGATTTCTTTCCAATTATTTTATTTAAGTGTTAAAACATTTCTTTGTATTTACTTCGAAAATTCCATTTTTTATTGACTTCTGTAGGAATTTTTATTATTTTGATTTTATGTCCTCAATATTCTCATTCTTAGTATCTTACTACTTCACACGTTTAGGTCGAATGAGTGGAACATCGAACTTAAGACTTCAGTATTTGAGCTAAAAATCTATGATTTAATTGCATGTGCCATGTATGTAGCTGCATTGTCATGGTGATAGATATACTGCATATAATCAAAAGTATATTTAACCTTGGAAAAAAATTTGTTCCAGCATATTTTTAAAAAGATTTCTGAACATATGGGAAATTTACTAGATAAAATCAATAGTTCCTTAATGCGATATTACTCCCTATACTCAAGAAACGACATATTTCAACAATAAAGGGTCAGATAGTGATTATAATTTATCATAATGTAAATATAAAAATCAAAATACTAAAACCCAAAATCGACATTTTTGCAGTCCTTATCAGAAACAAAGATTTTCAGATTCCATTCTTCAAATATTAAGCAAAATAAATGACTTGAGGTTATTGTATGATACTAAGCAGGGGTTATTTCTTCAGCTTTGAATGTTGTGGATATTAACTGCCCAAACAAGTTTAGCTTTAGAGGTAGAATACGCTGTCCTAAGGTGTGTACTCACTTCTTTTGAAATTATTATTGTAATTTTCTTTAATGTATTTCTTTACCATTTCATAATAACGTATGTTAATTCCAGCGATTTTGCGAAAATAATATATTTAAAATTTTCACCAATTTAGAGGAACATACAGAATTTTTTTTTCTATCTATTTAATTTAAGTTTTATTTAGCTTTTACAAAGATTTATCTCAATCGACAACACATTTAACAAAGAACTGAGAGTGGTTCTATTCTGGTGAAAAGCCTAAAGTAGTTATAAGGCATGTGGAATATATTTTTGTTCTTTTAAATAAAGAAATGTATTCTTTATCTGTAAAAAAATTATCACTACGTTTGTTTGTATTTTTAAAATTTAGTTGGTTCCGTTCTGACGATCAACCATGCACTATCATTCGTAGAAACAACAATATGTTTTTCCTAATCAAGTTTAAGGTCCTTAAATATATTTCCCATAAAAAATGTAAAATCAAAAGAAGAATATTTTTTTGCTTTTTTTTCTTTATTTCCTTCAAACCCAAATTATAAAAAATTTACTATTTAAATTTTATATTCTAATTTTTTTAAGTGACATTTATATATTTTTTTAATATTTTTTTATTAAAAAAACGATCAAGTTAAATGAAAAAAAAAAAGAAAACATCTCTAAAACTAGTTAAAAAAGTAAGTCTTTAATTTAATCTTTTTTACTCGAATTATTCGATTAAACGACATAATTTATTCGAATAAATTTTTACGAAATTCTTTTTTTTTTAATTTAATCGAACATTTATTTTAATTTGTCGAATTAATTGAACAAACAATATTCGAGTGAATACCCTATTTGGTATTAAAAAGCAAATATTTGCAAAGAAATCAAAAATGAAATTAAAAATCTATCAACCAAGAGTTAATGAACATAAATGACATAAAACTTAAAGGTTAACTTTTAAAATCGATGTTCAAATGGAATACAAGTGCATCTACAATTAAAACATTTTCTATTTGATTTTCTACATATTAAACAAATGACTTTAATACAGGTAAATAACATATAATTAGCAATAATTATGGAATTTGATTATGGTATTAAATTAATGGTTGGAAAATTTTCCAATAATATAATTATGTTATTTAACATTAAATAACTTTCAGTACAATTTTATTAATATTATTATATTTTGTCCTTTTTTTCTAGGAAAACTTATAACTTACTAAGTATGTGTATCAATTACACTCTGCTACAATATTACATTATTTATTTTTACTCGAAAAATGACCTAATGGAGGCTATGGATCCTTTTGAGAATATTACACAAAAAATTTCGAAACATCCTCAAAATTTTGAGATATTTTAGATACTAAAATTAATTTAAAAGGCAGATGAAGGAAGCACTTTAATTATGTTAAAATATTTATGCTATATATGTATAGAGGAGAATCTACTACAACAAAATGCCAACGAATTATCTCTGAACCCTGAAAAAGATCTGTGATATAGAACGGATTATTATCTACGGTTTAGCATAAAAATAGTAGGATTAATTTTTATTTTGATATTACTTTTTGACTGAGAATGGCAAGTAAGTAAACGAATAAAATGAAATTTAAAAAAGTAGGCAATTAAATATGAGAACACTTAAAACAATCTACTTTATAAGTGTAATTAGTTTATTTAATTTTCGCACACTTTAACTGCGCAGACCACTTGGATGAGTTTCATCATACCAAGTGTGTATTTTCACAGCAGCCACTACTTCCTTGTTAGGTTTAGGAATTATTAATCTTAACGCTATAAAGTTTATTGAGTTATTTCCAATTTTTCATGTGCTATTGCTTTGATCTGTTTTACTAGATTTGTTTTATATACATCAAATCATTGGTGATTAAACCAATAAGAAATACGTTGGTTTTCTATATTTTCAGTAAATTTATAAGGCATTAAATTTTGTATTCACCGATTTAAAAATGCTATTGAATTGAATCTTTTTCTCAGAAACATCAGCGCTTTAAAAAAAAACTTTCAATATATTTTATTTACCTGAGCTCGAAAAGAAAAAAGATCAGAGGTTTAATAGATTATATGTTTTTAAAACCGTCGTGCAATAATGGTGAACATTTACTAGTAATCTTTTTTGCAAAAAAGTTAAAAATACGGGAAAAAGAAAAATTTTCTGCATTACCCCATATGCCACAATATCCCAATTTCCCCGACACATATTTCGAATAAGTAATGGCTTATTTAACATATTTTTTAATTTATTTTCTTTTTCAAGACTACACACATTAGTATCTCGTTGCAAAAATTGAAAGATAAAATATTTGACGTTTTATTTAGTGCATACTTTTTGGGGCCAAAATAACAAATTTTTGTAAAGTTTAGGTATGTTATTTCAGGTAAAATCGTAAAGTTGTACAGTTATTATTCAATTTTCAAAAAACTAAAACTTTTTATATTAACAACAAAAATGTACTTAAAAATTATTATAGAGAAATTAATAACATATTATAGTTAAACTTAAAAAATGTTTGAAACAATCATATCTTTTTTAAATATTGTTTAAAAATTAGGTTTGAAATTTTTGACCAAAACATAAACAGATATATACGAAAAATATTGATTAGATTTTTTGAGCATAACTTATAATTTTGAAGGTACATTGAAAGAATTTAGAAATGATTTATGATATTATTAAGAAGGTTTATACCGTACGCTTTTCCATTTCTTTAGTGATTTTTCTCTGTAGCAGAGTGTTATATTTCTTTTGTACATTTAATATTGTTAACATACATAAATTTCAATGAAAACAAATTTTCCAAAAATTTTATTTTGAAAATATTATCATAAAATTATTCTGATAATTATTCGAATTACACATGTGACGGTAAATATTTCTTTTCTACTTTCAATGATATTGACAAAATGTGTTCATGGGAAATTATACTGTAGAAGTAATTGTAAAATGTTCATTAATTTGCTTAAAAGTTTTATGGGTCAAATATAAGCATATTTTATAAATATGTGTAAGTATAAATATTTATATCCATATAAGCATTCATACATTCTCAAACTTAAACCAGATTCTAAACTCTTGGAAAATAGAAAGTTAAAAGGTTAGAGAGTGAAAAAGAAATATACCTAGAAACAAGTACAAAGTGTAAGTACCAGACTTTGATGTGCAATAATTTCATATGCTTTTCTTATGTGTACATAAGAGTATGTATGTAAGTACCTACCTATTGGAAACAGGCTACAACAATAGTATAACTGCATCATGTTTCCCTGTAAGTACACATGCATACATTTTCAGTTTAAAGTGAAAACTGTATTCCCTTTTATTAAAATCAAAAGAAAAAAAGGATGAAAATAGGAAAAGGAAGTTACTTTTACATTAATTCAACCATATTGTGAATTTGGAGCAAATATTTTATGTAACAAAGATTACTAAGAAATGGAGAAAAATGTCTTTAACGTAACATTATTAAAAATGAAATAAGGTTTTTTACAAAGTAAAACATTTTTAATAAATTTCAATTTATTTTCTATTTAGGAAGAAAATAAATGTATAGAATGCTTTTTCATTTGCTGAAACTCATTTTATTTAAAAATTATAAACGCATTTATGCGTAAGAAATGAATGTTGTACAAACGAGCTTAAAAACTTTATTATTATTTGCCTTTTAGATTTTCCTGCTTTCATTTCCGTTATTATGTTAGTGTGTATATATACAAGAGCTCCTTTTGCTTGCTGTCTTGAACTTTTGCTTCATTTTCTTTTACACTTTGACCTGATTTTATATTTAAATTTGGACAAAAATTATGTTTATTTTCAAAACATAGTGATTTTCATAAACTTTTCTACAAGTATAAAATAAATATAGTTAAGTGTACTACTACTGCTACTACTGTAAAGCAGCAACTTTCAGCTAAAATTTATACAGCTTCCGTTTGTTGCTAGTGACTTAAAATACAGGATTTACAATATTTGCCATAGATTTTCACACTTTCACTCTGTTATCAACTCTCCTGTGTGAATTTCATTTTGTCTTTCTGTTACATTCTTTAACTTTAAAATAACGAAGCAAGAAATAAATGATGAAATTCAAAACGTGGTGGAAAATTTAACAACTTTGGCGATAAAATAGTATGAAATTTCCTTGTTTTTTTTTTTTTTTTTTTTTTTTTTTGTAACATTTTAAGAACATCTGCTGTCTAATAGAACTATATTTGCGAAAAAAGGTTTTCTTACGAAAATATATTCTTATAAAAATCTTGACTCCTAAACACACCTAAGGTAAAAGAGTGCCATTGAACAAATATAATAACAGCGATTTAATTAGCTTAAAAATACTCTATAAACCAGGCCAAACAGTTGGGGAATTTTTCCCCTATTGTCAGTTGAATACTTTTACTAGCTTTTTGAGTAAGTGAAAGTACGTGTGTATTTATGTGTTTGTTCGAATTTAAGCATCATCCTAAATGCAAACATACATATATCGGCTGTTAGGTACTTGTGTTGGTTATACATATACCTTTAAACAAGAATGTGTTGATACTTGTGTCTTCATGTAGACGCGGACATTTAGGAACAAACAAAATTCAAAAATTTGGTTGCTAACGAGCCACAAACATTACCAACATACAAACACTCATACACAAGTAAACCCTTTAAGAGTATCTACGGATAGGAAGTCTATAAATATGCCCTTAAAAGGCCTTGATTTGCAAATAACAAGGAATCTTAGTGTTGCCATTTCAAACTACATTAAGACTTTTCCGCACAAAAAATTATTAAAAGAAACTAAAATAAGTTCTAGAATAATATAGGATCTATATTTTCTTCTAGGGAAGTCATCTTAGAAGTTATTTAAAAAAAGAAATATTAAAATTCTGTTTATATTTTTAGAAAATGAAGCTGAAAGGCTTGCTTAAAGGAATCATGAAGCGGCACGCGATTTCTCAGTTAATTTAGATATGTGTAACCATTGAGCTCAAAGTCTATATTAAAAAAATATATATAATAAAGGCAACTTAATATGTAAATACAATTATAAATAAATACTAAAATTGTGTCAATAAATATTTTAATTGATTTTAATGGAATTTTCAATCATAAAAGTAAATAAAGTAATTAAAATTTTAATTAAAATTATAGACAAAATAAATTAATTTATGTAATTAATATCATATTTTGACGATTTGCTCAAAATCAATAAAATTTTTAATTAATGTTAGCAATTTCATAATTAAAATTCATTTTTATTTTTTTCAGTCTACATGAGTTTTTAATCTGCTCAATAGCATTGGAGATATTTGACAAATTGTGTGAAAAAATCAAATTTCTTAAAACAGTTAAAAATACTTGTCTTTCAAAAAATCGTAAAAAAATCAAGACTACCAAAAATGATATTCTATATTGTAAAAGTTGGAATGTAAACGAGCCTTGTTTTATTAAAATCGATGAATAAATAATACCTCATCTCAAAAATAACAAAAAAAAAAAAAACCTTTCAGTAGAAGTTAGGAAAATCGATTTTTTTTTCATTTATGGATAAAGTCGACATTTAAGCATTTTAATTTAGTTAAAAACAGAGGCCAACAGGATTATTCTTATGTTATTTGATAAATTCAATAACTTTTATTTTTCAAAAATATTTCTTACGTTGCTTGTTAAGAGTTATTATGAAAACATATTAATTTCTGTTGTTCATAACTTTTATTTTTTGAAATAATTTTTTATGTTGTTTAATATTAGTTAATTTTGAATTACGAGTACTTCTGTAGACCCTTGACACTTTCCGTAAGGGTATATAAATCATTTCATTACCAAACATTTCATTATCTAACATTTCATAAATTTGAGAAAAAGTGTATGCAGTTTGCATTAGATGAATTGAATCGTAACTAAGAAAAACATTTTTTTCAAACACTTTTTTTGGATTCTTTTACTTTGAGTGTTTGCCGGTACCATATGGAACCATTTCAAATCTTGAACTTTTTTCGTTTTATCCACGATGTGTTGTTAATATTATTGCGTCAAAAGCTAGTTTTAAAAATTTAAATTAAAAAAAATATTCACAGTACACGTAATAGATAATTCCCCATATTTCAACAGTAACTGTTATCAGGCAACGTAGAAATTAAATTTGAAAAATGAATGACTGAGCAATAGATTTTTTTAGAAATGATCACCTGTATCGTGAATAACAAGTGGAATTTTTGTTCCCATGAAATTTTTATTCCCCTCGAAGGGAAAGAAAAGAAAAGTTAAAAAACAAAACAAAAAGTTTGATTGCAACGTTAGTTTATTGCACTTTTTAACTTTTATCTAATAAAATAATTCGGCTGCTTTTTGGAAACCCAAACTGTTTAGAATTGAAGCAATAATTTTATTGCAAGAGGAAGAAAGCAAGCATCGGGAAATTGTTTGTCGAGGTTTGCGGGTCGTATCTTAATCCTTGAAGTTACACGATACATTGTAAATGACCTAATTCAATTAAATAAGAAACTTTTAAATTAATTCTCTGTATAAGATTTATACATGCCTTTCAAAAGCTTCACGAATCCTCAGGCAATCGATCTGTTGTTGTGCAATATTTCAGCTTGTGCCATATTAATGGATCGTGCCTTTAAAATAAATTTTTTAAACTTTAGTATTCGAATTATAAGAAGAACTACTTGCAAGTTCAGTTCCTCAGCAAAAATAATTAGAATAAATTAAAGGGAAAAGTGAAAAATCTAGCAGGAAAAAATCATTTACAGTAAGGGGAATTTTATTTTAGCACGAAGTTATTCATGGGGAATTTTTTCACGATTGCAAATTTAGCGAAATGGAAAGCATTTCGAAGGAAAAAGTATTCATGATAGGTATGAATAATTATTAGGGAACGCAAAAAATAAAAATAAGAAATAAAAATTATGAGCAAAGAAAAAAATTTTTATCAATTATAACTGTTATGGGAAGACGAAAATTTATATTTGTTAAAAATAACTTTTACTTAAAGACGTATTTTATTTTTTAATTTTTTTAACAGATGTCTCTGATTAAAAATTAGATTTCCACGAGACAAATTATTAATATCTCCAAAACTATTGAGCAGATTATATAGTGATGTAAACATTAATAAAATATATTTTGGATAAGAATTTTTTTGTCTTTCATTAAACCAAATTAAATAATTCCTTCTCGGGACATGTTGCAATATGTAATGTAATTACATTAATTTTTTATTTTACAGTTTATTTCGAAATCTAAAGTTGATTCAAAAAAAAGTTATTAATAATTATTAATAAAATTTACTGAGAAATCTCGTGTTGCAGAATCAGTGTTGCCCTGTGTTACAAATGGAATATTTTTAATCTGCCTTTTGAGAAGTCGTTACCAAAAAAAAAAGGCCTTTCATTAATTTTCTCCCCGATTGCTATGAATGTTGGCAAAGTATAATAATTTTTTACTTGGCAGAGTGAATGGTTAGACTGTCAGTCTCTTAGGGATGCTAAAAACATGATGTTTCTATATATGCATGCGTGTATGTAGTACTTGAGTAAATTTGCGTGCTTTTTTTATGAATCTATGTATGCGTCTATGTATGCATGTGTTTATTAACGGACAATTGCTTTACAGCTGTGCTCATTTGATGTTCTAGTTGTTTATTTTATTCCGTACACGGTTTAAAATTCACTCATAAGTAGAAATACATACATACTTACATTTTGCGTAGGACAATTGATAAAGTTTTAGGCAATCTTTTAGACCTTGAAAAACAAGTTTTCTAATATGTAACTTAAACTCTCCATACAACTTTAATTTTTAATCTTAGCAAGTATGTACCAAATAAAATGTAATACAAAATACATCAATTAAAAATTTATAAACAAATAGCTTATCCTAATGCACTTCGTTATCCTTTTTGATGTCATAACTAATATTTACTTTATATGGGGGCTAATGCTTCCTTTCGATGCCAGTCAAAATTTGACATTATGATTTTTTCTACAAATTCGTAAGACCTTCACTAAATTACTGCTTTAGATGTGCGAAAATTAATATTTGCTATGTATAAGGACTACCCCTCCTTGTATTATTTCATCAGTGCATTATGATAAGAAAGTAGTTCCCATAAAATTTGAGGGCTCTTATAATAATAGTGCGAGATTTTCTTGAAAAATTGTAAGACTTTATCTGTAACAGTATAAAACTTATACTGTCCGCCCTATTTTCACCCCAATTATTAAACTTGATAAGAGAATTATTCCTTTAAAATGTTAAGACTTTTGCTAAATTATTTATTAAGATATGAAGTACTTAATAATTTATTTGTATAGGAGGTGCATTTCAGCAATCTCTTATCGGAAAATTAATAGCCTATTTCACTTTCAGGGCCTTCAGGATAATTCTGTTAAATATTCCAGAAAATCGGTCTAGCGGTTTGGCTGTCTATAAGGTACAAACAAACCAAAAAATCTTAATCTTATGTATAATCCTTTTTTTTAGTTTATATGCAATTTTAAAAAGAAATGTTTAGTTCTATTCTTAACAAAATACAATTTACAATTTTATATATGAATATATTAAGTTTTAGAAAAGAAAAAAACCTTCAAGATGTTTTTTCCGAATATTATTTAGTCAAAAGTATATTTTTTACTAAAATAAAAACTATTTTTCTTAATATACAGTTTTCACCAAAATTGGAATGTTTCAATAAAAATCCAATGTTTTCTCAAAATCTTGCCAAAAGATTAAAAATGTCACTAAAAATTATGATGCTAAATAGTTTTTTACTTATGGAATCGCTATAATGTATCGGCTGTACATTTATTTGCACTGATATTTCTATTCATTTTATAATTCGTCTACTAACAAGAATTTCTAATTTAATCTGGAATCAAGTTCAAAAACTTTTCCCTTCACTCACTTGCATTTACAAGTTAAAAAGAACAGCACTTTCCTTGGTCTTATAAGCCTTTTAATTGAATACATCATGTATTTTCAAAACATGTGTATTTTCAAAACATTTCACCAACAAAACCAATTGCCAAGTTTTTGGCCAATGTGTTTGCATTGAGCGCGACCAAAAGGCAACAACAGGAATGCGTGCCGGGAACAACATGTGGAAACTTTCAAACCAAAGACCAATTGTAGGGACAACCAAAATAAACAACCACGAAATACACAACACATACGCATTAAATGACGAGAACCTTTTTTTCAGCAAATAAATACTCTCAAACGCACTCTTACTCATACTCCCACATTTACTGTGTATCAGTTACTGTAGGGGTTTTAGGGACAGAAACAAAAACACGCTGAAAAAAGGGAAACAATGTAAAAATATATAGCACATCCTTAGGGTTAAAAGTAGTACATTTCCTCTCCTCTCTCTCTCTCTCTCTCTCGTTCTACACAAAATAATGTGAACTATTAACAACAATAAAAGAACCTTTAAGGAGACAATTCCACCTATAAGTATCTATGAGTATTTCACAACTAAACATACAAACATTTATACATAAAAACAAACATTCAAACAAATTAAACGATCTGCATCATTAAGAGGTCTTTTATTACATGGTTAATTCATGAATGTGTGTGTTAGTTTAAATATAAGTACATATATATATATATATATATATATATATATATATATATATATATATGCGTGTGTAATATTTATTTTTAACTTTTCTTTTCTATATACACTTGCTGTTGTTGTTTTTGTTTTAACTGGTTGTTTATTTTGTTTACACTAAACACCACTTAAGTGTTATATAAACAGCAAACGCACAGTGGTTCCAAAACGCTTTTTTAAGTAATTTAGTAACTTGTGATCCGTTAAAGATATCTGAATAAAATTTGACATGGTCAAAGCTGAGGTGTTTTCGCATTGATTTGAAGGAACGTAGTACCCCAGCAGATCTCAAATATGTAATTTTCTTAAAAAATAGTAAACATTTCATTTTTGTAATTTTAAACATAGACTGCCCTTGTAAATCGAAATAATTTTTTCCCTCATTTCTGTCCTACATAACTTTTTTAATGCATTCAATAGAAATTTTAACGAAATGCATGTAAAGTAAACCTGGAGGCGCTTGGAGCAACTATCGACCGCAGAGAAAAAAATATACGTTAGTTAAATACCTCTATATGTTGGGAAATCGCACAAATAGTATTTTCTAACGAACGGTTTTTATAACGATATGGTGATGTTTTCAATGAAAAACGAATACTTGTAACTTGTCTGCATTTTTAATACTGTTATTTTTATGTTTAGATGTAAGATTTATATATAAGTATTTATGAAAAGCAATTAAATTCTGTTAAATTTCATTGAAATCGTCACCGTGTCGTTAAAAATTCAAACAAATAAAAAAAAAACTGTGGAAAATTGACAAATTTTAAGTTTGCTTTACACGCACTATATATATATATATATATATATATATATATATATAACTGAAAATATATTACCACCCTTTTGGAAAAACCCAAAAATGTGGATTTTTCTGTTTTTAAGTTTCAACTAATGTAACTTTTTATAGGGTCCATATATTCATATGATTCTCTCAGCACATTAGAATTTTATGAAGAAACTAATGGGTATTTTAGAAGAACGTTAGGACTCAAATTAAGATAATATAAAAAAACGAGGTCAAAAATGAAGAAAATTTTATTTCGACATAAATATCTCTTAAACGAGAAGTGAAAGTGTATTCTTTTATAGATAGGGGCTATCTATGTTTAAAATTTCTTTACAAAAGAAAATCATGAATGGAATTTTGACGATTTAAAAGAAAAAAAAATACATAAACTAGATTACTAAATACCAACCAAATCAACTCGAAAACGCCTCAAATTTTATTCAGATATCTTTAACGGATATTAAGATATCTTTAACGGATCACAAGTTACAAAATTATTTCCAAAAAAGCGTTTTGGAACCACTGCGAAATGTCCAAGAACTTTTACACTTTGATGTTTTGATATAAAATAAAAATAAAGCAAAAAAACATATGTCGTGAAACGCCGTATATGATAACAGGACATTGCTTTAACATTTTTGGTATTTACAGTCTTATGAATTAATTCAACATTTATTCAACAGCTCATCAAAGTATACACTTAAATTTAACCCTTTGGAGAGCCTGTTTCCTAGAACTAAAGGATTTAATATAGATGTTTAAAAAAAGGTAATTTCTTTTTGTCCTTAAACAATATTACAAAGGTTTATTCTTTGCTTTGGCTATTTTTCAATAAAAATTGCTTTAAATGATACCGACTTTACTGTTGCTTGCTGTATTTTTCTTTAGAAACGTTTTTAAATTAAAGACAAAAGAGTTGCTTTGTTTCTATACAACAGGATGAGTTACTTTGAATAGCAAGAATTGAAAAGAAAAAAAATTTGTTTGAACAACTATGATAAAGGTAAAAGTAATTTTGTTAATGCTGGAAGTTTTTCCTGTACATAGTTATACTGCCAGGTAGTCTATTGTGTTTAAGTCATTTGGTGTAAAAGGAAAAATATAATAGTATAAAAAATACAAACGCTTAATGAGCGGATTTCACTTTGAAATGTGGTTTCTTTGGCAATTTATACAAAGGCTATTTAAAATATTGTCAACGAAATTACAAACGAGTTGGAAAATGTAGAAATTTATATTTACATTTAACAATTTATGAAATATTAAAGTAGGGCTATTTAAATTTAACCGCAAATATTAGTGAATCACAACGCAAACTAATGGCAATATATTTTTTAAGTAGATGAGACAATAGTTGACTTTTAATTTAAATTGAATATGAAACAATAGTTTTTAAAATCTTAAATAAAAATGCAAAATTCTATGAACAAAAAATAGTTAAATAAGTTTCTGAATTATTTGAAATTTAATGGAATTCTCGACAAAATTTTCCGCAGAAAAATAGCTTTAATTTGTGTTCTTAATAGTACAGAGAGCAGTCAGTTTGTAAGATTTAACCACTGAATAATTATATTGCAACTGACAAAAAAATTCTCAATAAAAAAATTTAGGCTTCAACAACCATAAGTATTAGCTGAGTTGTAAAACAATTAACTTTAACATTACACTTATGTGCATTAAAATTTAATTGTGTTCGCAGGCGTTTGATTTATTGATGTTCTTTTTTGGGGACATAATTTCTTAATATCTTTTAGGATAAAAGGGGATCATTCGTCACTTATGTCACCGTAAACTATACTTGTAAACATTATTTTGTCTTAAAGTTTTACTTGAAGCCATTTTAGCAATGTCACTTTGGTCAAGACTATCTATCCTTTTTGTAATTTTTTTAATGAATTTTTGAAGTAATCAAAAACGGCGATTCCCAAATACAATAAATATAAATAAAGTTTTCAAATAGGAGGGTCAGAGTCATAAAAAATAAAATAATACATGAATTTGTTTGAAAATGATATTTATTATTTTATATTAATACCTACTAAATAGAATTTAGATGTATACAATGTAAATAAATTAAAAAAAAAATTATTCAAAATATTTTTTTGTACACTTAAAAATATGAGCCAAAAATTTTACTATATTCATAAAATAAATAAATAAATATATATATATATATATATATATATATATATATATAATATCTAAAACAAGTTAGTACACTATATTCGGCGCTATGTCGAATCTTTTATTCTCTTTACTAATATGTTTTAATATCTTCTACATACATACATACATATATGAATACACATATTTGTTCCATCTCTGCAAACATTTTCTATCGAAAGCGTAACTATATCGACACGCCTGGAAGTTGAAATGCGTCGCTTTTACTATCGAATTCTGATCTACTTAGTAATACTGTTCGGGAAGAACTGTGCCACTAAGAGATAGTTCCTTTTGAGTAACGCTTTAGTCAGTATTGAATGTCACTAATTCGAATCTTCACTAAAGCGTTATTTAAAAGGAACTATCTCTTAGTGGCACATTTCTTCCCGAACGGTGTTACTAAGTAGATCAGAATTCGTAACGCTTTAGTAAATTTTGTACGTATTAAGATCTACTATTTTGCAGTAAAAAGTGTCTAATAAAAAATCCTAATTCGAATCTTCCAATCCCCACTAAAGCGTTACTCAAAATATGCTATCTCTAACTATATGAGAATTCGATAGTAAAAGCAAAACATATCAACTTCCCGGTATGCCGACGTAGTTACATTTTGCATAAAATTTTTAAAATAATAATGCTAGTAATACTTACAATTTAAAATAAAGGATTAGGAATGAACAAAATTATCAAAAGTAAAAATATTAAAATTTTTTGTGTCACAAAATTAACTCTTTCTGATATTTATTATGGAAAGCAATAAAATTAATTACACAACAATATTTTCAATTCAAATTAACATTAAAAAAAATAAATTAAAAAAGAATACTAAGAAATATTTTAATTACAAAATAAGAAAAGACTATTTGTTTCTTCCAAATTTAATAAAGTAGGTATATATAATAAAATAAGAATAATTATTAATATTCTAATTTACTTTTTAAATAACAAAAATAACTCTTCCTTGTGTTTATTACAGAAAACAATGAATATAAATGCACAGAAAGATTTTGAATTCAAATGAAATCTATTAGAATATTCTAATATCTAATGACATCTATTAGAATATTTGCAAAATTTCCTGCAGTTATTAGTAGTTCGGCGACAATGTATGATTTTTAGAAAGGTTATGATGTTCGCATTATAAAATGTGTAGTTAAAGTTTTTCAAAATGTTTAGTAATATAATATACGATTTCTAAATATTACAAGACTACATTATTATTTATTTTAATTTTGTATTGAATTTTCTATGTAATTAAAATAAATAAAATTTTTTGGTTAATTTTTCTCTAAAATCGCCAGTTTTTCTAAAATAATTAAAGAACAAATGTATTACACTTTCTACAAGGCGAACACTATATACTTTTCTAAAATCATACTTTCTCGCTGAACAAATAGCTGACTATTAAGAATTTTGGAAATATTTATTAAAAACAATATTATCTTTTAATCATTTCCATATTTTATTACCAATTTTAATGATGATGTACTATTTTAAATCATTATTTAAATTTTATATTGGCCCTGAAAGTTTTTTCAAACATTTTTGTCGACATTTAAGATTTTTGAAACTTAGAAATAAATATCTCTACTTAACCAAAAATTACCACAATCT
The DNA here is from genome assembly GCA_932274085.1 of Protocalliphora azurea. Taxonomy (NCBI): domain Eukaryota; kingdom Metazoa; phylum Arthropoda; class Insecta; order Diptera; family Calliphoridae; genus Protocalliphora; species Protocalliphora azurea. Next base: position 4,304,458 of record OW026519.1, read on the forward strand.
ACTCTACACATTTCAGGCATTACAACAACAAAACAATTTCTTCAAAATATTTAATAACAAGAACAATATTTGAATTCTTTTCAAACTTTTAAAAAAATTTAATTTAAAATTTTGAAAATTCAAATATAAAGTGTAAAAATTCATCTCTGCTAAAATATTTCTCAGATACTCTAATGCAATACATTCCCAAAATTTTGATTGCCGCATATAAAAATTTTAACCTCCCACAGAATAGACTTGTAAAATTGAATTTTTATATTATTATTCGTAATTTTTTGTTCTATAGAAAATTATGCTGAAAATTAGAGACTTAATGCGGGCATGTCATACATAAGTCAAACTCCCACACTTTTAAAAAATGTTGTTTAAGTTATCAAGAATTTTATATAAAACAGAATTTTCTGTCCATGTTGTGGCTCTCAAATTATTAAGAACATATTTTAATTTTATAGAAAAAGTTTTCCTAAATTTATTTGCTTGTCCAGAACTAGTTGAAATTTGACAAACGCTTACCTTATTTTCTTAATTTTCCTTTTATAAGTAAAACTTATGAATTTTTTGTTTCACTATCAGCTTACATAAATAATTTTAGTTAATATCAATATTTTTTCAATCTTATCACTTCAAAACTTATATTTTTACTATTATATTGCTTCTGCTTGTTCTTTTTCCCATTATGAAATGTAAACATTCGTCAAAATCATGATTTTATGATAAAATTTCGAACCTAATGTGTGTTGTTTTTGTAAGGTTTTGCACATTCTACTATTAATCATCTTAGAGTGCCGAATTCGACAGATTATGTGGATTGGTAAACAACAATCTTCCAAATGCTAGAAAAGGTGTTGAAAAATAGTGTTTTCGTTTTTAGATAACTGTAACTGTTATTCAAAGAACTTCTAATAGTGATTAAAGAAGTTACGTCTAGAAGATTCAATTCGTATACTAATATATTTTGTTGTTGGAAAATATAGAGAAATCTTCTATTACACTTCTAAGAGTGGCGAAGAAGTGAGCTATTTCGAAAAAGAATTCACTAAATGCTTGCAGGGATCGCTTGATTAAACAAAAAGAAAACCACAACAACACTGATAATCATTCTAATACTGCTGTTGTCAACTAAACTCCTTGCTTATACAAAAAACAACAATATTAATATTCATTGCATTGCTTGAGTATAAATATTTATGTGTGTATATTTTTAACAGATTTTTTCAGATTTTGGTCCTTAATTCGGTTGTTTATGAGCCAATTTGGTTGATTCAAAAAACCGAAATTTTATGAAAATAATTATGACCAATCTATGTAGAAACGAAATCCGTAGCTTAAACAGCAGCATCAAAAAGTTAAAAATGCATTTTGGCATATATATCGATTATTAACGGACCGATTTAGTTCATGACGGTGGGTTATCGTTCTATCGGGAACCAGAAAATATAAACGCTTTTGCTCTCACTCGAAAATTGTGGAAATTACAAACGGAATAACAAACTTATATCTGAAGGGTATGCAAATTATTCCCATGGAAAAGCAAAAAAAAAAAGCGAAACTAGAAATTAACTTGTCAAATTCTTTCTTAAAATTTAAAAATCATCGAAGTCGTTACATGCTCTTAAGCTTTTTCATGATTTAGTTGGACAATTTTAACACCCTTTAACTAATATCGTATTACAACAAGGTGAGTACAATGTCATTTTTCTAAAAGAGTAGATCCTCCTCTACAACTCTTTCATACATCTCAATTTTATTCATCTACTAGTTTAAGATATACTTACTTATTACCAATTGATCTATTTGTTTATTTATTTATTTATTTATTTATTTATATGCTCCTCAGTACATCGATTCATCAATACATCGATACATCAACCACAAAAAAGTTTCGAGTAGTTTTTCGAGGTTTTACTTATTACCAATTTATTTATTTGTTTATTTATTTATTTATTTATTTATATGCTCCTCTGTACATCGATTGAAAATCTCAACCACAAAAAAGTTTCGAGTAGTTTCTCGAGGTCTAAAAAATCTTAATTTTGAAGTTGTTATTGAAAAGAATATTTTTATATTTTTCCTAGTGGTTTTTTGTTCCTCGAGAGGACTTTTTACTCTGGTGAACTAATTTTTTTAAACTCCTTTATTATGAACCATAATTACTACAAAGCAAATTTTCGATATATTAACTATAAAGGAACAAAAGTGTGAAATTATTACACATTTTGCAGAATTTTTTTCCCATTGAGTATTAAATGACCGCTTATCAAACGAATTTATTGCGAAAGCACTTTTTAATAATTTCTTTCATAACAAGATTAAAATTACGACTGTTCTGATGCAAATTTTTATACAAAACTCATTTTTTTACAAAATTCCCCTCCAGTGATTGAAAATCAATTTAATCTTTTTTTTTATTTCCCCTGTATTGCTCATCAATACTCATCGCTTTAGTAGTCGTCATAAAAAATTTGTTCAGTGGAACACTAAAACATCCTTATTTATGTTATAAATAATTAATACATCATAAAGTTGCAACACACACTTCTTAAAGGTATTATCAGATAACTCTCGCACTTAGTCAAACTAGTTAATTTTTGCTATTTACTTAACAAATTAAACATCAAGATTTTAATTAAACTTTTTTCTTTTCTTAACAAAAAAAAAAGTTAAGCGAACATTACCACTGCCTACTTAAGGGCGTTAGATTGTGTTTATATAATTTAGCTTTATTCAAGGCTTATAATTTTCAAAATTATAATTTCATCAAGATAACTTCTTAAAAAGAAAAACAAAAAAGAACAGTAACCGTCTAGACTCATATGCTCTCATCTTATTTTTTAGGATGTTTTGCCACATTTTTTTTTCTTTTATTTTCTTTTTGGATTTAGCCGCCCAAAGGCAGCAACAAAACTGGAATCATAGTCATCGTGTATTTATGAATGTGAATTATAATAATATAAATTATTCATACACATACACCAACACCAACAAACATGTGCACATTTATTTGTTTTAAATTAGAGATTCATTTAGATTAAAAAAATATATAAAAAAAAACCAAAAGCAGAAAAAAGTTGAAAAGAAAAAATGTGAAAAATCTTATGAATTCTAAATATCTACAAATGAAAATAATTTAAATACTGAGTTTCCTTTAACGTATTTTTTCCCTGGCACTAACTAGTACAACAGTATACATATGAGTTAAATAACAACATACATTTATATTTTTGCTCATACACACACTCGTGCTCATATAACTATACAGAGTTTCGTGTATACATATGCATTTATATGAAGAAGAAAGAAAGAAAAGAGAAAAAATAAAATAAAATAAACCATAATTCATAACTAAATTTATAAAGATAGACTTGACTCGTATTAAATAAACAACAAAAACAATAATAATAACAACAAAAACAACAGCAACAGCTAAAAAAGGTAAACACTAGACGTGTTTTGTGAATGAAAACAATTCCTTTATATTTTTATTTTATAGACCCACTCGACAACAACACAACTGAATGATTCTAAACTGACTGTTGAATGCCTCGAAGGTTCATTCTTTAGCCAGCAGAGCAGTCATATAGTCACATGGTATTTGACAGTAGGCCGGTACTTATTCTTAATAATATTTAATTATAAACAAAAACTATAAAAATCATTAGGAAAGGAAATTATCTTAAGCCTTAAATATAAAGTTCTATTTAAATTTTGCTTTTAACAAAAATTTATTTTTTTTTGAAGATATTTTTATAAAATGCTTTGTTAAAGATAAGAAGGTGTATTTTTCATTATACTCGCAAAAAAAATTATTGTTAACATTAAATTTAATTTCATAATAGATTGCACCCTAAATGGACACTTTTGTGTTTGTTTTTTTGCTTGCCATCTCTAACATTTTTCATGTTGTTGTAAGCTTTTGTTTTTTGTTCTGTTTTCCTTTAAATAAAAAATCCATTTAACTTCATACTCGTTTGTTGTACAAAAAAAAAAAAAAAAAATCTAAAGCTTTGCCAGAATTTATACATATTTTTATATTTTTCTTTTTTGTTTAATATTTTTTTTTCTCATATTTGTATAACCGTACTAGAAATTCTTTAAGCATTTTTTAACGTTTGTTTTATATGAATGTTTTTGTTTATATTTTATACTTTTGCCAACATACCAACATATTCTGTGTAAGTAAATGTAAGAGTGTGTAGGTGTAGGTGTATATACGTAAGTAAGATTATATTATAACTCCTGCCTGATTTAGCTACTGTGTATGTGATTTTTTTTTCATGTTGGCACTTGTTTCTACTGAGTGCCTGGTTTCAGTTTTTTGGTTGTTGTTGTTATTGCTGCCTTCAAACAGATGCTTAATGCTTAGTTTTATCTAAAAGTTAGTTGAGTTTAATATACATAAACACACTAACACTTAACAAAAAAAAGAAAAAAATACAGATCTTGAAAAACAAAATATTGTATTAGAAAAAAAAAACAAATAAACACATAAAACAACAACAATATAATATAATGAAAAGAAAAATAATTTGAACTTAGAAGAACAAAAATAGGGAAAAAAAAGTAAATTAGTGTTTTGGCACTCTTAACAAGGTGGTTAGTTTAGATGGTTAAGGTGAAAACTTAGAAAGAATATTTTTGTACAGTTACATTTATATTGTAAACAATTCTAGTATCCCAATACATACCCATAAACATATAGTGAGAAATGTTTAACCTTTTAATGATCACTGGAAAGTATTTATAATGAAATTAATTTAAAACATTGGTGCGGCTTCGCCAAACGATTCTCAAAATCTGTGACTTTGCAGCAAATCTTGAGGTTTTCAGTAAATGTTTCTAAAAATCGTAAAAAATATTACATACGATTTCTCCAGACAATAATTTTTAAAATTACCGACAAATGTAGTCGAAAAAATGGAAATTCACACATAAAAGGTGGAGCTTCGAACGAAGCAAATTTTTATAATAGAGCATTAACTTTCCCTTACGAATCGCATGAATTTTATATGGTCAGTTCCCGGTATGATGCAATACATTTTTGACACAAAAAGTGCTCAGAAGATACGAAAAATTTTATTTATAGAAATCACGTCGACTACTTAAACATACCTACATACATATATGATAGTTTTTATTTATATAGGTACATTTATATTATTATTTTAATTATATTATAATACTTATATTATTATTATTATTATTATTATTATTATTATTATTATTATTATTATTTTAATTACAAATTCATTCACTTACAATAGTGTATCGCTGTAAGGCTTGTACTAAACTACGTAAAAGTGAGCTTCATTAAAAAAATCTCTAGTGCAACCAAAAAAATCTTAAATTTTCTGTTTTTCATCCGATTTTAATGGTCTTTATACCTTGGAACCGGTTTTTTCAAATATCGGATACAATTTTTAACCGACTTCATTTTGTAAACCAAAAAAATTTGTTTACCTTTTCCTTGACCAAAATATAAATAAAAATAAATAAATATTTTGACATTTATTTATTTATAAATTGTCGAATAATTTCCCTTTTCAAACTTTAAATTAGTTTTAGAAAAGATCGTTAATGAAATCGCAAGAAAAATGCGTTGAAAATTTCATATCGAAGGTGTCCTAATTTGATGCACTCAAAATATCAAAAAATTAATATTTTACCGCTAACTTAATTTCTTTTTTTTTTTTTTTTGTGAAAAGTCGGTTTTTGTTCTTTATTAGAAAAAATTCATTTTTATATGTTTGAAATTCCGTTTGAAATTTCTAAAAAGAAATCACTTAAGACCCCATTAATTATATATGTATTTTATGGGTTCTTAAATATAGGGGAATCGTAATCATGATGTCCGTCTGTCCATCGGTGTCTGGGTTGTTATGAAATATTTATTTAGAAATTGAAAAAAAAAATAACAAATCGACAAAATAAACAAGTAATAAAGTTATAGTCGATCAAATGCGAGCATATGATATCCTACATCTATGTTTATATGGGACCTGTGATCAATTGTAGACCGATACTTGTATTAGATGTAATGTATATTTCTATAAAATATACGTATGCATTATATTATGTTGATTTATGTATTTTAAGGTGATTCCCGGAAGTGGGTCTTATATGGGAGCTATGGTGGTTAAATATGGGCCAATCCTCATAGTAGTTTCTACCAACGTAAAATTTATGTGTGTAGAATATTAACTTAATACTAATATTTGTATGGGTTTTATATGCGTGAAAGTTATTTTCCGAAGAAAGATTTATGAAATTTGGCACAAAGACTTATATAACATTTTTTTCTGCCGAATTTTATTAAAATATTGCAACTAAGGCATTTATGATTATTAAATCCCTATTCCGGTAGGACATTTGTATGGCATCTAGGTTAAATAGTGAACTGACGATAACTAATTTCAATAGGATTCATTCTTCGATCAGCGAAATGTAATATGCCAAATTTCATTGATTTTGTGGTATAAATGCAAAGTATGTATGGACAGAGAGATAGACGGACATCGATTAATCGACACAGGAAAATATTCTGAGTCAAACATTGTACTTTTATATGGTGGTTTGATGATTTTTTTCTCTGTATTGCAAACATCAGCATAAACGTAGGTTATTAAAAGAAAAAAAATTAAACCATAATGTGAAAATATGTCAAATACAAAAGGAAATAAAAGTTTATTAAACTTGGGTAAATATTGACTAATATTCCAAAAAAAAAAATCCTTTGGAAAACATTTTCTGCAGAAATTTCAATTCTCATGATGAAAGTAGAATTTTGTTTATATATCCACAGAAAAATTACTACTTTGTAATTTTCAATTCATACACTTGTTTCATGTTACATTAAAATTTAATGAATACATTTAAGCAATAATAAAATAAATAGTATATATATATTTTTCTCACTTAAGTTATTAATTCATTCAATCAACTACTTGATTAACTTAATAAATTTTTATTTGGCAAAATGTTTCTATTTTTCATTTTTTAAAGTTATTCGTAATTGATGTTATCATTTTGATGAGAGGAGCAAATTTAAAAATTTTAAATTGAAAAAATTATTTGGTTGATTGGTGACTTTTTCAGTTTATTTAAAGTTGTTTTGTACTTAAAATAATTTTTGAAACATTAAGATGAATTTTACCTCATTCATATTATAAGCAAGGGAAAATATTCATATAGAGGAATATAGGAATAAAAAATAGCACTTAACTTTCTTGAAAAGATTTTTTGAAAAATCTGCGACAGTCATTTACTCTATAAAAGCAGAATATAAAATATAGTTCCAAGCCATCCAATTGACAGCCATCAGATTTTAATGAGCATTTTTGAAATTATTTTAGTTGATTTGTTCTTTTGGAAGTACATGATTAGACATATAAACCCTAATAAAGCGATAGATCTCTTCTTAAAACAATGCTCAGTTAAGATAATATTCCCACAGTTAGAGAAAATCTTTTTGCTGTACATATAAAAATTTATACTAAAATTTAACAGTTTTGCAATATTAACTATATATATTTTTTTTAATTTAAAAATTCAAGCTTTTTATTTAAGTCTACCAAAATTCGATTTAGCCTACCATCCTACCAAAAGAAAAAATCCTACCAAATGTGGTAGGATTTCAACAAAGAGACAGACGGACAGATAGACGTCGTTACATACCTATATATACTGATCATAGTGTTGGCAATAATTATACATATATTTAGACCGTTTGCATTACCTAGTCCCTGTTAAAGGTTAATACAATTAAAATGTCCTTCTGAACTAAAGGTAAAACTGAAAATTAAGTTTAAAACAAAGACACGTTTTGGTAACAAACCAAAACCGAGTAAAGGCTAAATTAAAAAAAAAATAAACATTTAAGGTACACTTATACAAACACACAGAAATGCCACCAATTACATACAAACATAAAAAGAAAAAACGCTCACAGATACATAGATAAACAGTAAAGTGTAAATGTTAAAACTAACACTGATGTTTAGATGCCAATGACTTGGCAAAATCCGAACCTCAAAGTTAAGGAAAGGAAACTAGTTTTTTTTTCATTCTATGCTCTCTTTCACTTTTTTGTTATTGTTTCTCTTTGCTATTGCATCTAAAAATACAGCCTATAAAACTGTCTGAAGGCATGTGTTGCAGATTCGAAACGAGTGGAGTGAGTGGAACGGGTTGGTAAAATAGGCCGCCATGAATTGTTTCAAAAGATTTTTTCTATAGTTTTGTTTATATTTCGTTTTTTTTTTTTTTTTTTTTCTTTGAGTTTTTGTTACATTTCTGTAGCTGTTTGTAAATTTTACTTGTATTTTTTTTTTTTTTTTTTTTGTATTTCTGTTTCTTTTTTATTAATATTTTTTCTATGTGTTGTTAAATGCTTTCTGTTCACTATAAATGTTATAGACGTTTTCTGTTTCGGCTGCTGGTTGCTCAATGTTAGTCAAAGTTATAAGCCACACAATATGGTAATGTTGGCAAAACCAAAAACTAGTGTTTGTAAAAGCATTGTATAGAGCTTTAATTTTTGTTGTTTTTTTCTATATTTTTAAGCTGCTGCATTTTCTATGTGTGTGTGTGATCTTTAAGTTTATTTTTAAAATGTTGCTTTAGCAGCTTTGATACAACAAATGCATAGTTTTGTTATTTAGGCAATTGTTTATTTTTGTTTTGAATTTTTGTTGCAGTATAGACTTTTATGGTTTACACTTGAGCCGCTTAAACTACAATAAAGAGAAGGGATAAAAAAGTACTTTAGAATTTATTTTTATAAATTAATCAACATTACTAAATAGTAAATCTGCATAAAACCATAAATATAAAGAAGTTAGTTGCAATGTTACAAAAAAAAAAAAAAAAATATATATATATATATATTAATTAAATTTTTATAATTAATTTTATAATATAAAAGATAACGGAACTTTATTGAAGTCAGCCTCAAGGCATGAATTTATATTAAACTTGATATCATTTATTTAGGCATTAGATAAATATTAACAATGTATAGAAAGGATCTCTTTGTTTTTTATATGAATATTTTAAGAGCTGCAAATTATTTTATCGAATAAATTTCTTTAAGATTTTCTCAATAGCCAGTACTCGCTTTCAAAAAGACGTAATTTTTTTTTAATAAAGCAATAGTATGATAAAATGAAATTAATATACTCTAAATATTTTGTGCTACAAGAAAATACATCTAAAAAATTGCTTTTAAATTTTAAAAATCCATCATTGGTGCAGTTTTATTACCGTAAGGCATTATATTTCGAAATATGGATAATTTAAAACAAAGATTGTATAGCAAAAAATATTAAGATTACATTGCTAAAAGCAAAATCTTAAACTGTTTTAAACTATGTATTGAAGATAATGCTATAACACGTTATCTTTTACTTCCCACAATATAACTGTTTGAAATAACGACGTCCTTCAGTTCTTCCATCTGTTTTTAAACAATTGAAAACCCTTCAAAATTCATTAATAAATGGCTGAGAAATTAGTAAAAAACCAATTATTTTTAAGTAAAACCTTAAACTTTGTTTTTTTTTCAAACATTCTCCTCAATCTTAATAAAATAAAAATATTTTTTAATCAATATAAATTCTTAGCTTTCAATTTCCTTTTTAATAAACACCTATACCCCTACAATATCTAGCTTTTAAATTTTAAAATAAATTTATGTTTTTTCTCTTGTTTTATGTTTCCTTAAGTTTGAAAAACCAACTAATCAATTTTGTCTAATTAAATTTTTATACAAAAATCTTACAAATCCCAATAGAAAAAATATTGAAAATATATTAGGTTGGTAGACATTTTATTATAAATTTTTTATTTAAGGTTCGATAGTGAAATGAAAACAGAGTAACTCAGTTAAGCTTTAAGACAACTTTTCTCTCTTGTGAAATGCAGACTCTCTAGTAGTTAATAGTAGTTAATAGTGTACAAAAGGGGAGACAAATGTTAATCTTTTTTGCAACAGTCTTTTTTCTAACGCTATGAATCGCTTCATACATATTCGCCGTTGAAATAAATAAATACGTAATTTTACTTTAATTCCTATAATATTTTTTATAATTTTTAACAGTTTTGTGTATATATGCTGCCTTATTATTTTTCCTATTATGGATTTTGTTCAATTTTAAATAAAGTTTTAAATGTAAGATGATGAAAGAAAAATAAAATATATATATATAAAATAATGAACAATCATGTAAAGTAGAAAGGCTTCCTTCATACTTATGAAAATAAAAATACATATACAAAATAAAATAAAAAAAAAACAACATAAATGCCCAGAAGTCTGAAAAATACATACAACAATACATTAGAGTGTCCCCAGAAACCGTTTGTGCTTTTTTTTGAGAAATTCTGTCGAAGAAAGACATGAAAGCCGAGTACAGAAAAAATAAATAGAAAGATTCGTCATTTTGAACATGTAATAGCAAAATGAATAAAATGTTGTTTTTTCATTTTTTTCTAAAAAATTTCAGTTTTAAAGAGGATGTTTAAGTAAATTCTGGAGAATATCTTGTTTTAGATAATTTAAGATGGATTACAATTTCTACAAAGCTGTTTTTAAGTATTGTACTCACACAGAAGAATGAAGAGTATATTCTTTTTGAAAAATAAAAAAAACATCTAATTAAAGTGAATTAAGGCACTATGGGAAATGCTAAAATACGAAGTGATCATAAATATTTTTAGAAAATTATATTATAGATTTAATAAAAATTATAGCTTTAATAAAAATATGAATTATCTTTTCAAACACTGCAATCCAAGTGCATTAATGTTTCTATGAAAATATATTTTATATACACTGGTGCCTATTCCTATAAACGCATTTAAATTTTTTTTTTCTCTTTGAGGTATATTTGTTGCTCTTAAACAAAAACAATGTTGTGTTGTTACAATAACTTACGATATAACGGTACTTTTTTATGTAAGGAATATTTGTTACTTGCTTTTGTTGTTTTCTTTAATTTAGCAATCAGAACATATTGGTGATCATTACAGTGGAATATTCCTATAAACGCAGTCAAGAAAAATTCCTCTAAGAAGTTATTACACAAGAAATATTCAAAAATTTTAACACTTTTAGTACTTTTTTCCACTTAAGGTAAGTTTCTGATGACAACATATCTGTTTACTGGAAATATTTTTGTTTTAATTGTGAAATTTCATCAGCTTAAGGGATGCCCAAGGAACTTTTCTTACAGACCAGGAAAAAATTCAAATTCAATTGTTTCGTGATGAAGACTGTTCTAACAGAAGGAGTTATCCGAGGTTTCTTAAGAAAAGGGCAAAAATACGGAGTGTGGAAACCAACAAATGATAATCAAAAATTAGAAAAAAGGCAAATTAATAAAACAAAAGAAGAAGGCACTCGCAATAAATTAAATGCTACACAAATAAAAAATAAACTTGACCTTCCTGTCACTTCCAAAAATGTTGCACACATTTTGCGAATAGATGGTAACATAAAAGGGAAGAAACCAAAATGTAAGCCCATACGAAAACAGCATCATAAGTAAAATGGTTTAAAATTTGCGCACAAATACATAAAATGGACAGATGAATGGAATAAAGTAATCCTTTCTGATGAAAAGAAATTCAATTTGGACGGTCCTGATTCATATTCTTGATATTGGCATGATTTAAGGTCGAACGAAATTCGTATGTCGAAATGCAATTTCGGTGGAGGTAATGTTACGGTTTGGGCAGCCTTTTCTGCTGCAGGAAAATCAAAATTCCAACTAAAATGAACAGTGTCACTTTTTAATGAACTATTGGAAACTACTCTTCTCCCATTTACGGACGAAAATATGGGTAAAGATTGCATATTCCAACAGGATAACGCTACAATCCATGACTCGAACCAATCTAAATCGTGGATTAATGAACATATTATTCCACTATTGGACTGGTCGGCTTGCAGTCCGAATTTAAATCTAATAAATGAATTTAACGGAGTTAAAACATGAAACTAAATCAATCAAACCTGTCAAATTGAAAAATTATATATGAAATTGAAGAAAGTTCTTCAATATAGAAAACACATATTGAAGACAGTCAAATGAAAGACTAATAACAAGGCGTATGTACATATATATGGGTCTATACACTTATTTTTTGTTTCAAAAATGAGTCTGCATGCATATCCTAATAAATAAATTCTAGTGAAAAATAAGTGTTAATTTATGTTGTATCAGATTTAGAACTAACAAGTGTCCATCAGTAATTAATAGTGATGCAGAAAATGTTAATTTAAGTGTAAACTCCTGGATGGGAAAAACTGCGGAGAACTAAAGCAATTGTTAAACATGTTAAAATTTGAAAAAATTTTTTTATAGTTTTCTCAGTAAAAAATCAACTATTAAACGATGATCGTCATCTCAAGAATTAGTTTTGGATTATGGAAGTTAAAAATGATGTTCTACAAAAAACATAAATGAACGAGTGACCATAAAAGACGTTTAAATATACTTATTTCTTTTGCAATAAAGAAAGAAAAAATAGTTGTTAATTTTTTTATATATAATAAATATTAAAGTGGTTAAAATTTCTATTTGTTTTATTTTTGATGATAGTAAGTATAGTCGTTTATATATTAATGTTTTATTCAAAAAAGTAATTTTTTCTTAGTTGAATAAAATAATGCGATTATACATAAACGTAATTTTTCATGCCGACGTTTAAAAGACATTTTGAAATTGAAAAAATATTATCAAATTTAATAAAATTCAATAGTTAAAATAACTAAACTTGCTTTAGTTTTAAGAAAAAAATGAGTTAATTTAACTAAATTGTTTATTCAGTTCAACTAAAATTTAGTAGAATTAAATAAAATAGTGTAGTAAAAATTAATAAAAATTAATAAAAATTCTTCAATATAAAGAAAAATGTTAAATATTTGAATAATGTTGTATTCAATTTGACAAAAAATTTATCAACTAACTAAATCAATGCGTCATATCGACGATTTTTCATCAATTTAACTAATTTAAGAAAAAAAACACAAGTTTCTATAGAATATTTGATATTTAACATATTTTTCTTCAACTCCAAACCCCGCTTTACCATATTTACTACTATTTATTGGTAAACCTAGACGTTTTTTCATGAATAAACTTATTTTTATAGAAAAACTTTAATTTATTTAAATACAAATTTTAAAGTGAGCCACCTGGCGGACAGACGGCAGACATAGAAATTGTTAATTTTTCGGGTTGTATAGCACGAAGAGGGGATTTGATTTTCTTATTCTAATTGCTATAAAACATTCGCACATTTACACTATACATTCCGTGCGTATGGTGGTGTAAGGTATAATTACAAAATTCTAAGTTGCCTTATGTTTTTTGAAAAAAATTTTTTAAGCAACAGTTCTAGTGCGTAAACACTTTTATTGGATTCAATTCTCAGGAAAATTGTCTATAAAATGTTATTAATCACTAGGCACATAAACGTGGACTTTTGTTTTGCAGCCAATTAAAACCAAAAAATAAAAAAGTAGAAAATCAAAGAAATTAATTTTTGCAAACTAAAGTACAATTATTTTTAGAAAAAATCAAGCCAGGGTAATAAACATAATTAATACATAAATTGAGAAAAAAAAGTTACCGAAAATGTATTTTAGCTTATGACTTATAAGTTATTTGCTTTCATCTTCACTAATATAAATTTTCATAAGAAATTTCTTGTATAAAAATGTGCAAATTTCTTAACCAGCAGTTGGAGATATCATCATTTTGATATCTCCAATTTCTTAGCTAACGGGATTTTTAATTTTTCTAATTCTGAAAATTTTTAGTTTTTCAGATTCTTTCCCTCTAAATTTCTACCTTGAAATTTATTTAAAAGGGACACTCTATATATACGCATAGAAAACAGCACTTTGAACGTATTAATGTATATATGCATGTTAATGTCTCTGTATGGGTGAGTGTGCAAGAAAGAATATGTGTGTATGTGTGTTTTTATATATTTTTATAAAAGAAACATTTTATGCAAACTTTTTTTTATACGCACACATGAATATAATTTACACAAAATGCAAGCCTACTCTCATACACACACATGCACGCACACACAAATCTGCAACATTAAATAACCAGCAACAAAAAGTTGGCATTCAATGGGCAAAATATACAAACAAGGTCTTTTTTCTTCTTATTTATATTTTTCATCATGTTTGCTTTTGTTTTTGTTGCTAAATATTTAAATAAAATTTAGAAGAGAATTTCTTACCAAACAAATGACCAGAAAAGAAAAATATACAACACTAACGACAATAACAACTAACTAAATTATATATAAACTATGAAAGGAATTATAAAAGTGTGTGTGTCATTTCACTTGAATGTAGGCAATTGCCAAAAATTTTTAAAAGAGCAAAATTCAAATCTACACATTTGTTTTCATATATAAATGAAAAGATATTTATAGAGTAAATACACTTATAAAAAAGTACATTTGTATTTGTTCTAAATATGTATATTTTATTTCGTTTAAAGTCACATTAAGGTTCAGGATTATTTCAACTCTTGAAAATAAAATAACTAGTCACACTTTGCATTTTATTTTATCGTATTTTTAGTAGAAACAAAAAGAAAGTGCTTTAATGTCATTTAAGAAAACTGGCAAGGGAGTCTCAAGCAAGTGTCTGTTTGGCCTTGCAGTTTATTAAGAGAAAGAAAAACTTTTAGAAATTTAAGATAAATTAATATGAATTGTTTTACTTTAAAGAGTTTGTCAAAAATTAAAGAATAAAATAAATACATAAGTTGAAAAAGGTGTAATTGGTAATTAAAGTCATCCAACGGTAACGTTGCGTATAACTATATAAATTAAAATTAGTCATACCACCCGTAACCTATGTAATACATTTACGTATGTATATTTTTTATGAAATGCAAATAACATGATTAAATTTTATTAAATTTTATTTTAAATTGTATGTAGTAAACTATAAAACCAGATTAAATAAAATATAAAATTTCAATTTTATTTCCGGTTTCCCAACGATTGAGTTCTTAGAAATATTTATTAAACTAGGTTTTCAAAATTTTTTGTTTTAAATTTTTATACAAATTTTCTGAACAATTCAATTCTTAAGAATTAGAAACAGGAGTGTATTAATTGAAACTAAGGACTGCACATGAAAAAATTAATGCATACAATTCAGCTTATAAAAATGAAACAAATGGATTAAACTTTTCGAATTTTTGTCCTGTTAAAGACCATTATATTCTAGTTTGAAATTTAAAGGAAAAACTAATAAAAACTTGAATTCGTTGTGTTTTCCAGTATGTCTTAAATACATCTATTCTACGTACTTTCCATCACTCTTTAAAAAATATTCTCTGTAATTTTTGTCTTCTCTTTTGCTTTCACATTTTTTCTAGCTTTACTATTAGGAATTCTTTCATTTCGTAGATCTTTAGGCTAGCATTTATTAACTTTTCGAATAAAAGATACTCACCGGTCCTAAGGTCCGTAAATGAACTTTTTTCGGTTATCAAGGTTGCTTTTGGCGATTCTACTCTTCGCATATTTTATGACCCAAAAAGGAAAATTTCTCAACTCATCTGCATTTCCATCAATTATTTTATTTGAACAACATGTGCTTTAATTAAAAATTTTAATTATGCGTTCAAATGAATTTTATTTAATTCTCATTTTAAGAAAAACTATTACACTATTACAAAAAAAAACTCCGTATATAGTTACTGAGAATAATAGCAAATATAAATAAGTTAACGGTACTATTTTTTCACGCTTAACAAAACTGTGCACGGATTTTTTTTGTGTGCAGACCATATTTTATGGTAATATAAGTAACATTAATGCTAATGCAAAATATGGATTTGCCACGAAAATAGGAAAATAGGATAATAAAAAAATGGGGAAAAATTTTATTCGTGTTTAATAGGTAATCCAAAGCTGAAAATTAATTTGAATTTTGTCGGCATATATAATAAGTGTTAATATAAACTCTTGGGTATCTGCGATTTTAAGTTAATAAGATTGTTTGTTGTATATGACAGTAGCAGCAATACACACCCTTTTATGTGTGTACAAAAATAATAAGTTTGACATTTGCCAAAATTTAATATTCACACAAATAACGTTCTTCTTTGAAATTTATTTTCCCCAATTCTATTCTAATAAGTATCCTGAAAACTAAATCAAAAATGTCTCAATATTACATTACTTTTATAAAGATTTCTCTCCATTTCTTAATTAATCTAAATTCAATTACGTTCCTCTCTATGAATACCTTTTCAATAAAACCTTATTGAAAACAAATAATATTTTCATAACAAATAATATTTTTCATTTTCGATTTGTTCGTTTAGCTGACCGCTGGCAAACTAAATAAATAAATACAATTTTATGGTATTTTCAAACCTCAAAAGCTTTCGCTAACTACACCAATTTACTCATTTTGTAAAAAAAGACATCTCTCTTAACAAAAATTTCCCAGTATTTTCTTTTTAACATACAAGAATAGTCACTCAAATAGATTTGCACTCAAAGAGAGTGTGAGTTGTGATAAATATTTAGAATAAAATGTAGACTCTCCTTTAAATAAGAAGAGACAATAAATTAAATTTAAACAACTTACTTTTAAATAAACTTAAAATTTAAGTTGATTTTTAAAGTCCAAATACTAAGCCGGCAAAGAGTATATACACAATAATAATGCCATTTAAATTATTTTTTATATTATATTTTATCAATCAATTATGTGCTTTTTCAGTTTTTATTTATTTATTTATTTTTTTTTTTTTTTTGTATTGGATAAAAGTGGAGAAAATAAATTTGTTTTAGTGAAATAACCTAAATATGCTTGTGTGTACTCATATATGTCACATTTATTATGTATGTGTGTATGCATGTATGTATGTATGAATGTATGTATGTATGTATGTATCAGAAACAAAGCTTTTACTTAAAAATTATACGTTGATTTAAAATTTTTGGGAAGTATTTTTAATCATACTTAAGTAGATAAGACGGCTTTAAAAAAAATGGAAAAAAATTATTAAAAACATATTAGAATCCTATATTTAGTTGTATCGAGAATCTTACATCTTCACCTAATATACAAACGGTACTAAATGGCATTACAAAAATTAGTACGAGCTCAAGAAAATTAAGTGAGCTTAAAATTGTGTGATTTTATATTAAAACGGCAATTATGTTTAATGTGTCCGACTTTAATAAAATTTACTACAGATATTTCACTTTGTTTCTGTTTCTAAAAATATCTACTTTCTCGCCAACAAAATATAACTTTTTCAAAATTTATTATATTCTTACAAAAAATTGCTTTGTACCATATTCTGGCTCATAACTTTTAAATTAAATGAGTTGTACGAGTAGGGAGAAGCTATATTAACATTATATAACTTTTTTAGTGCTTTTAAAATATCGTTTTTAGAGATATAAGGATTTGATTTTTATATATCAAACTATGACCTTTGTACAAAGTAAATGACAAAAGTTTACAAATTCGGTTCATAATCTGGATCTGAGCACATGAGAATTAATTTTACGGTATTTGGTTTCAGTTTTCGAGTTCTCGTGTGTTGGAGCAATGTGCTATCATAACGACTTTTTGATGCTGGCATCACACAGTGAACTCTTTAATGGAAAAAAAAAAAATATTTTAGAATTTAATAACAAAATTTACATCAAATGATAGCAATGACTCGTTTTTTATTGTTTAGTTGGTCTTCATAAAAAAGGATAACCTTAAGTCTAAGTCCGAACGTTATTTAATATTTTGAAATATCCTCTGTATAGCTCACAATGAATTTTATATGTTCTCTATACCAACTCTTAAACTACTTTAGTTTTAAAAATTTTTCATAAAACGATTTTATATACATAGAAAAAGGATTGGTTGGAAAATGGTTACTATAATTAGAATTCAGCAGAGCAAATACAACATAATTTATAGATATTAAAAATGTATCATTTCAATATAATTTCGCTTATTATAAAAAAATAATCATTAATATAATTATACTAATATAATTGCATTAAAATAATATAAATATGTACCATTACCATAATTTATGTTGCAATACCTACTAATTTGTACATAAATTCGGTCACATTTCATAACAAAAATTTGATACCGTTTTATTTATTTATTTTTCTTCTTTAGATATTATTTCAATTAAAAAAAATAATAAATTACATATTTTTTTCACATTTTTAAAGTACTAACCCAATAAGCACACAAATTTAAAAATTTAAGCTTTGAAAAATTTTCTGGAATCCACAAATGAATTCAAATAAAAAAATATTTTAAATATGATTGAAAAAATGAAAATTTTCAAGTAAAATAGATTTGACTTGAATTTTTATTTCCTTTTTACTGGAGAACGCCATTGAATTAAAGTGTAACAAAAGTTCATTTCAATGCTTGGGGCACTGGATTCAAGGCTCCAGCAAAATTCCAGCAAAAATGCTTATTGGGAATTTAAATAAAATATTTTTTAAAAATAAAAAAAAACATACATTATATTTAAATACATACGTACATAGTTAGTCTTTAATCTTCTGCTGTTTTTTTTAATGGATAACTGCTGTATTTATTTTCGCATAAACGTGCAGGTGTTTATTTTTTTATTCTGTACTTTCTTCTAAGTACATAAGAGCAAGTATAAGTAATAACAGTGCCATTATTTATGCTCTAAATATATGGTATATATATATATATATATATATATATATATATACATATATATATATATATATATATATATATATATATATATATATACATTTGACAGTTTATCAAAACATAAAAAATCTAATAATTTGGTGATAAAATATTGTTACGAATTATGTTTTTTAATGGGTTTAATAATTCAGAAAACTAACACCTTTGGAATTAAATAATACAAATATAGTAAGTCTTCCTTAAATAAAATAAATTGCTTACAAATATGATTAGAAGACATAAAAGTTAAGAAATGAAAGAAATTTAAGCATTTTTATTACAACAAATGAATACTATGGTAACATTGAATAATAAAGAAAGATTGAATAGTTTATGCAAAAAGTACCATTATTTTTATTTTGTGTGTTACAATAGAGTATGTGTTGTTATAAAACTTAATATCTAAACAAAAATCTTTTTTTTTATTTTTTGGTAATTTATTATAATATTCTTATTATTTGGCAAAATATTAAGAATTTTTAAAAATTTAAAAACATGTTTACATATACAAAATTTCACTATTTTACCCCTTTTTTATCTAATTTTAATTTAATTTGAAAACTAATATGGGAGCTCACTGTCGCTGGAAGACTCATTTCAATCACAATTTAGAAGTTTGGTTTTATTTCCGATAATGTAAATAAATTTTAAGAAACTGACAAACGTCAAGGCAATCGGAATCAAAATTAAATGACTATTCGCGATTCGCAAGATAAATATAACATGTAATTCAGTGATGTGAGAAACGGTTTATTTGGTTTGATGAATACACCATTGGATGTCATTTGCAGCGGAAACTAAATCGTCTTCTTTTGTCCATAGAACACGTGCTATCCTCTTCTTCACATAAAACTTTGCTTTGTCAAAGACTACTTCAAAATACTTAGCCATGAAAGACAAAAATCAACGCGGAAATATTTCTCAAACCTGAAATTAAAAAATATTATCAGGTTTCTATTTAAATCTAATTACAGACAGTTAGTGGCAAAGCTTTCACAAATTTTTATTTTAATTTAATTATTCCCATTTCGACTTTTTACTTTGAAACTTGGCGGTACGAGTAACGAGAAAGTAGAGCGCACGAATCTTGGAATGAGGGTATACGGAGTTCTGATTATTTGACGCTAATACATATGTTAGTTTCGACACTATTTAATTACAATTTATTATTTTTTATAAAATAAAATTATTGCTTGTTCCCTAATGCAGCAAAAAAGGTTTTTTAGTGATATCTAAAACTACAGACAATTTTGAAAAAAGAAGTGATGATTCGAATTCAGCACCATAAACAAACCATTTCTGTTCAATAATCTCTTCACACGGATTATCTATATTCGCTACAGGCCTCCCTTGATCACTTGGTTCAGTATTAACAGCTTATAATAATTTACACCCATCTTATTTCTCATGTCGACATGGATATTCGGTTTTGATTTAAGGAAACAAAAAATCACTTTTACCAATCGTAACAATTCGAAGCAGAAACAGCAGGATTTCAAAAAAAAAGCATTTCAAGGTCTCTTTATTTTATTTCATTTGACACTTAATTTTTGGCTTGGTAGAATGCTCTTTACCATATACATAGAAATCGCCAGTTTTAAATCATTTAAACTATTTGCAACAAGTTGCTCAGCTAAAACAAAATCCGTACAAATATCCTTCAAAATATGATGAATTACCGCATCGGTTTTCTTCAAAAAATGCTCAATGCAAATGTTCTCTTTTTGTTTCGAAACTCTTAATATCTAAAATTTTAAAAGGCTGTTTTGAAAATGCTTTAACAGAATAACATTTGCTTATAAAGGAGCCCAATCACAGTACTTACACGTTATATAGTTGTCAAAATTTTTATAATACGGAAATTTGTGGAAGACTTTTTGCAAAAAGAAAAAGGACTGAGGCGACATTTTGTGCTATTGTTCATTTTTAATTATACAATCAAATTTTTATTATTTTTTTTAATTTACAGACCTGTTGCCATTTAAACCAAAACTAAAGATATTTCTTTAGATTTATCGACAGAAATCCTGCAATTCTCAAGAGCTTTCAAAGATATCCAAAAATGAAAATTTTCAGTTGTTTTGCTCTATTTTCCAACCGATATCGGGGAGCAAAAATGTCTATTATTAGATTTTTTTTTTGCCAGATCATATAAGAAGTAATATAGTTTTCTGATTCCAGCTTTGTGATTTGAAAAATTAAGGTGAAAATTTAAAACTTATGAGTGATCCTGGTCCTCGCAGGAGTAATTTTTTTTAATTTTTTCCTTCTCACTATTTTGTGTTAAAAAAGGATAAATACTATATACGTTTCTTAAAAAAATTGCATATAACTAAAAAGAATGTGACTACTTTCTTGGCAAAAAACAGACTTTTTTTCAAAGTTCAAATTTATTTGTATTTAATTTTTCAATTCGTAAAGATACTTTTAAAGTTCTTTCTGTGTACGATTTTATTAATAAAATAAAAATTTAAAATAATCGGTTAGAACTTAGACCAGCTTTACCAAGATACGTACAGAAGCTAAAATTTTAATCTGTGCAGCCCAATATCTCGAAAACTAAAAGAGATATCCTAAACTTACGACGATGCTTTTGTAGACCTCTACCAGCAGAATCCTTTGGTATAAAAATTATACAATTTTTAAATCAGTTTAGATTTTGTTAATAACAGGGTAGTTTTAAATATTTGTCATATCCAAGGTATCAAACTTAGAAAACCATGTGGACCACCTCCGGAAGATTTACGTCTTCCAAGCTCAAAACTTAAACTCACATACACTTGTACCATAACTATGTTAAATTTCATTGAAACTGAACCAGCTGTTCGAAACTATTCGATTTATTTCCACTTCATTTTTAGAAATGGACACTGTGTGTATCGTCACTAAAATAAAACATAGTAATTAACATAAAAAAAATTACGAACTAACTAAAAATATATTTCATAAAATGCAAATTTATTTATATTAAAATGGTTTTAATATTTATATTTTGGTAATGATTTTTGAACTGTTATATTTAATCTGTTGCACCTTAAATAGAGATATATTTTTTCAAAAAAAATTTTTGGCAGACATTTTGGTTTTAATGAAAAGAGTTTTTCTTTGTGCAATCCAGCTATGTGAGTCGGAATGTGTGTACCGATTTTAATGGCATGGCTTGTTTTATTTATAACATTTTTGCCTTAAAATTTCGTAAAATTTTTAATTATTATTTTTTATTTTATTTTATTTTAATTTTTTGACAGAATTTTTTTCAATATCTCAAAAACTATTGATTAGATTAAAGAATGATGTAGGTAATTCAAATTATAATTTTATATTTTTTTATTAAACCAGCATTTTTTATTAAGCAATAAGTGTTGCACGCTTATTAATTTTCTATGTAACGGTTTATATCGATAACTAGATTTATTGACTTACAGCTACTTTACAACATTTAAATTTAGATATAATAAATAAGAATTATCCATAAAAACGTTTACTGTTTATATAAACCACAATATTTTGTTCTTACAAAAGAAAAAAAAAAACATAATTATGTCTAATACAATTTATTTTTGTGATTAAAATTCAAAATCTAAAGTTCAAAAGAATCTACAACAAATGTTTAAGTAAAAATATTTAGTATTGTACAGAATACATATCACACAAAAGCACGAATATTCATATAAAAAAACAACATAGCGTATACGCATTATTTTTCTTGACAAATTAAATATCACTCATACGCACAGGGGAGCGTGAAAACTCATGTAAATGTACGTGACTTAAAAACGACATTATGTAAAACAATATTTATTACGTAAGTTATAATTATTTTTATCGTTAAGAAATTTTTTCTTTTTTTCCCAGCATTCATAAATAAAACTTAAAAAATACAAAGACAAACAAAGACAAATTTATGAAACAAACAAAGACAAATTTATGGAACACATCATTAAAACACATTAATAAATATTTCCATACACTTCTGCTGATGATGATTGTTTTTTTTTTACTGTAACAGCCTGCCTGCTGGGCGGGTGATTAAAAGGCTAATTTGTTTAAACCATTTAAAATTCTACTTCCTTTGTATTGCTTATCGTAATAAGTAGCAAAGTGAACAAAAGATATTGTTATTGTAATACTATTTAATATGTTCATGTTATTTTTTTTCTTGTTTTATTTAACTTTCTTATTGTTGTATAGAATTATTGAACATTTTTTTTTACACAGAAAAAAACAGAAAAAAAAACGAAATTGTTTATATCAATTAAAATATTGTTTGATCTTGCTACAAATATCAAAATGATAAGGGAAAATAATTGAATTAAAAATATAATTATAATAATTTTACTTGATTCTATTAACTTAATCGAACCATTGCGAACAAAATAATAAACAATACCATTTCGAAAGTTTCAAATAATTTATTTAATTCCTTTATGTATGCCTTTTACTGAATTTTCTAAATGCCAGCAGAATCCGGGAAACGTATATCTAGATAGTAGCGATCATCTCTTCTGTACAATCCAGTATAGCTTAGACTACTTTTAGAACCCACATCACAAAAAGAAGATTAAACAACTGTTTCAACAAATCCCTAAAAATACTCAAAACTTATTTACCTTTTATATTAAACATTATTATAAAAAAAAAAAAACAGCCGGACACTTTATTAGCACCAACGCAATATCGGATCTTTATTTTGATTTTAACTTCTAGCATGAATGGCGGTTTCTTCTATAGTAACTTTAGAATAATTAGCTATCTCATAAGCCTTTAAAAATTTATACTCAGCAAATAATATACATTGTTCTTTTCATCCACAATCCGCACCAGATACAATTTGGTTCAGAAATTCAGAATAAGTCCCAAGAAAGAACATTTTCTCTTATATTTTGTATATTTTTTTTTTAATTTTTGTTCTTAATTAAATTAAAAAGTTAATTAAAACAATTATTACTGTATTAAAATTTGTTTCAAAATTAATTAACAAATTATTTAAAAATTGTCATCCAATATTTTCTCTGTGTACTGAGAAATAATTTGGTATGTAGTGGTTTTCTTTTTTTTTTAACACATTCCATTTTTATAGCACAAAAAAAATGAAATCATATACAGCCCCAATTTTCTTGTTTATAGAAATTTTAAATAATACTTTACGAACACTCTCAAATGTACAGTTATAGAATACAAAATGTACATGCAAATATAATATGTTTTTTTATCTATACGTTTTATAAAAATATAATACACAAATTGTTAAGTTACCCTACATCATGGAGGAATCTTCTGTTCTATTCTATAAGAATAAAACAAAGTTTTAAAATTATTTTTAAATATTTTAACAAGTATTTCTATCTCTATGAACGAAATTATGAAATTAGACTCATACAAATATCTTATACCTCTATTATGATAGCTAAAATTTATATTGAAATAATTTTTCAAAAATAAGTATAAAAAGAAATTTTTTTCACCTCCTTGATGTTTTGAACTTTTTGTGAAATAAACTTATCCAATAAACCCAATGGAATATATTTCTTCGTATAGATAAATTTGATGAATATTGTCTCTGGAAAATTGCTTTAAGATATTACAATGATGTAGTGTATTGTTTGATTTTTTCTGATTTAATGTGTTATTAATTTTTTTTTTTTTTTTTTTTTGCTAATATTTTAATATACCTTCTATTGAAAAAATATAGAAATATTCTTCTTTCTGTGACATGGGGAAAATTGAAAAAGACGACTTATTTTAAATTTTCAAATAACATTTCATCACAGTGTATTTTTATGACACATGAACTTGCCGAAATTGTATATAAAATGGCTAAAAATTTCAATGGCACTGAATGGTGCAGGACATTGAACTCAATACACAAATATATACATTTTACGCCAAAATAAAAAAAATATTTTAATATCTAGAGTAAATTCCATTTTTTTTTTATTATTATTATTTTTTTTTTCTTTTTAGTAAAAGCATAACGATTTTAAATATTTTTTTCTGGATTGTTTTTTTTACAATAATGAATGAAAGACTATTGTTAACAAAGCTTTTAAAATAATGATGAAAAAAAATAAAAAATGCAACACAATGTTTGTAATATAGAAAAACAAAAACCATCAGTTGAGTGAAAAAATTGCTTTGTAATGCTCTTTCTATTTCTTTTTTATAATAAAATCAAATATTTACAAAATAAAACAATTTTTTCTATATTTATTATAATATTTTTAGTTTAGCGGTGAATTGATTGGTTTAAGCAATTTATTTTGTATAGTTTTGCTCATGAAGCATTTTAAAAAATTTATATCTAGAATAAACAAAAAGAACAAGAATTTTTTCAATTAAGTTTATTTTTGATATTGTTTTTTTTTTACATTTTGCCAGTTAAATATAACAAAAAATAATACATGCAAAATAGCAAAATACGAACGAAACCCTCTGCCCTGTTTATAATCATTTGCTTTTGTTTTAACCTTTAACTTGGAATCAAGTTTCCATAGAGCGGGAGATGTCAATAAAAAGCCAGTTGTAACTAAATGGTATTGTTAGTTTAGCCATCTATATATATATATATATATATATACATATATATATATATATATATATATATATATATATATATATATTATATATATATATATATATATATATATATATAACATGATAAATATTTATATTGAAAAATAAAAATTTTTGTGAGAACAACAAATTTTGTGAAAACACAGATGACGCCGCACAATGAACTGTCTAGTGGAAAAAATTCCAAAAATTGATTTTAAAATTTAATACCAAAATTTATATCAAGGGATAGCCAAAACTTTCACAATTTAACATATGTCTCGTTTATGTGTGTTATTCTATGACACCTTTTCAGATATGTTAATTTCAAAAGGTGTCCATATTACGGATTTTGTTTCAAATGATTCAACTTTTTCAATTCATCTATAGAAAATGTTAAATTTTTAATGTATTTCAGATGATTAAATTTAAGGAATGTATTCCTAAGATTCTTTATGATGCCTTTACAAAACAATTAAAGAAAATACTAATGAAAATCAAGAGATCAAACTTTTAGTTTCGTCAAATCCTGTAGTTACAGTTCATCGAAATATAACAAATTAAAACAACATGTTTAGGTTTCAACGAAACATAAGTGGATAAGATATCATGAATGCTGATCAAGTGAGTAGCGGAATAGAAACTACGAGTTCCATTCTGCTGGTATCTAATCATAGTCTACAAAATCTGCTTTGGTACTGCCAAATAGAGACAATAAATAAGTTTGCAATCATAAATTGCCTTGTTGTCTCTGTTTGGCAGTATTAACACAGAGTTTGTGGACTATAATTAGACACCAGCAGAATGGAATACGTATTTTCTATGCCGCTACACACTTCATCAGCATTAGTGGTGTCTTATCCATTTTGGTTTCGTTGAACAGACAACAAGGAAATATATGGTTGCAAACTTATTTACAACACTATTAATAGCTTTTACTAAACCAATAATTTCGTATTAAAAGATGATTGCGAATAATGTCATTTAATGGTTTAATCTTTCAGGAAACTAACACATTAGTAAAATTTTGTAATACATATCTACACTTATTTTTACAGAAATAAATAATATAAATATAATAATGAGTCGTTCTAAATAAATAAAAGTTAAAAAAAAGAAAAATAAAGTAAATTTAAACATTTTTATTATAACAATTATATATAAAAAATACTATGGCAACACTGAATAACAAAATGAAGTAGATAGTTTATGTACAAAACACCATAATTAATATTTTCTCAGGTGTTTCAATAGATATATGTTCTCTTATAAAACTTGATATTTAAAAGAGGGTATTTTGGGTAATTTATTCATCCAATACAGACAAAATATTAATAGTATTTCAAATTTCTAAAATTTTTCATAAGTGGACAGAAACAGAATTTTTATATGGGTTCAGCTCACTGTGCAGCATGTAGTTACATTACCACGAGCTTACTCATCTACCTCTACAACATAAAAAAATATAAAAATTAAAAAAATACCTTCGTTACTTCCGTTTTACAGGAAATCTACTGTCGAATTTTTTAAAACATCATTTTTTGTTACGTTTTCATTTGAAATATATTTTTGAGGAAAATTTTCAGTTTTTTTTTTTTTTTTAAGGTGAATGAGGAAAGTTGAAGCTAAATGAAAGAATATTTAATATAGTGAAACTTTAAAAGAATTACGGGAAGAAGATAAGTAATTTTAAAATAACACTCGTTGTAACTGTGTCACATAAAACAAAAAGAAAAAAAATTATCGATCTTAATAAGAGCTAAAATTTCGGAATTATATTATTTGGCTCTTTATAATAAGCAACATTGTAATGCGGACCTATAAATTTTTGGACACTGCCATACAATGATAGTAAGCATGACAACCAAAAATATGCAAAATCATATTTTTTCCTGAACTTCAAATCAAACAAACTGTTAGTTATTTAACCGTTGCCGATTATTTAAAGAATTTTGGCATCGATTTGTTACAGTATATTTTTGCATATTTTGGTTATAACTGCATATTTTCATAGAAAATCCCTATTTTAGAATATATTTTAGCAATTTAAAAGTCATATTTTTACATATTTTGTACTTAAGCACATAATTTTTTTTTTTTTTTTTTTTTTTTTTTTTATATTACACTAAACCAAGCTTTTTTCTAAACCGTAGTAAAACAAAATTTATTAGATTTAAAACTCATTTTGGCTTTAATAATGAATTCAGTTTTTTTTTTTTTTTTGTAGATGGAAAGGAAATTAAAGAAGTCAATTCTGTTAAATATTTGGGTATTTATTTACAAGGAAATCTCATGTGAGATCTACACATTTCTTTAAATTTGTTATTAAATTTATACAATAAATCGTATAAATTTAATAACAAATTTGATAGAAAAACTAAATGTTTTGGTTTATTATTTATTTTACCGCTCATTTATGAATTCAAAAGTCTACAAAGTTTATGTCACTTCAAAGACTTCAATATAAAGCACTAAGGATTGTAACTAATTTGTCTACTTTGTTTTTAACTGAAATTTTATACAAAAATATTTTTTCCAATATTTTGCCAATTTACGCATTTATAAACTATAGTTATTAGTTTACGTTTATAAATGTCTCCACAATATTGGACATCATATCATAAATTTGGCGTAGAATCAAAATATATTGAATACTCGAAATAGATATATTTGAGAGTCGCCTTTTGTCAATCTGAAACAACAAAGCAACGTACTCAACGTTCTGGTAGCAAGGAGTATAATAACTTACCACCAAGTATAGAAAATGTTGAAAGATTTTCTCAGTTTAAATCAAATTTACAAAAACTATTTACTATAATCTGTTGATTAGCTACCGGTATAATAAAAGTAATAAACTAATCTTATATACAAAATAGGATATTTATTATATGAAATGAAATTTTTTTTTATTTCAATTTATTTTATAATTTTTGAAATTTTGTAAATATATTTTATTTATTTATTGCATATTTTTTCATTAATTAAATAATAATTTTCATTTTATAAATTGATAGAAATTTTATAATTTCCTGATAAAATATATTCGATTTTAGTGTTTTATTTGCAAAAAGAAAATATTTTTTAGCAGTTGCTAAAAATAATCAAATTATTTTGAACATGAATAGTAGATAATTAGAAAAATTTTTGTAGAAAAAATAATATTTTAAAAGCACATTTTTCTTTTTTAATTTTATGGACACATTTTATGATTGTTATGCACATAAAACACAATTTTGGAGCATATTCTTGGTTTACCTGCTAACTAGTATTTTTAAAATTTGTAAACTATATTTTATAGACTTGTAATATAAGTTATCCTGCATTATTCTGTACAATTTGGCTGAAAACTGGATGTAGGAATGCTTTTAATTAAAAGAAAAAAACTTATTATTTTGAATTTTTTAAGCAAAATAAGGATCTAACTTTGTTTAAAGAAAAGAGTAGGAACCTCTTCACATTTCATAAAAAAAAACTACATTAAATCATAAAATACCCAAAATACAAATAAGTCCATGTGTTTAAATTGATGAAAAATTTTACATGGACATAATGGTAGAGAGAAATTTTATTAAAAAAAAAATTCGTTAGAAAATAAAATAAAAAAAAAAGAAAAGGCATCAAGATATTTTATTTTCTAGAACATTTTTGTTTCTCCAGGAATAAATGAAGAAAATATTATGAATATTTATACTCATGTAGAATAACGTTTTGTTCCTTTTGACATCTTTTGATAACGACATTGTGTTTTAATTATGTCCATCTGGACATCCATCTGAAGACTATTTATTTATTCTGAATAAATTAGCCAATTTTAAAATCAGATATCATATCAAATAAAATGATACGATAATAACGATAACAGATTTACAAAATTTGGCATGTTTTATATTAAGTTCGACATTAACCACAAACAAACATGAAATATTTATTAATATTACTAAATAAAAAGTATGTAAAATTATATATAAAAATATGCCGGTTTTTGAATTTTCGTCCTTTGATTTTCTTGAAATTAAGCACACATTTACGCTAGGGAATAAAATTAATGTCGTTCCTCCTTTTAAATTTTTTTACTTTTTCATTTCATCTTAAAAAGTGATTTATTGTTTGAACAATTCAGTCTAGGTTTTTTTATGACGGAAATGTGTTTTGTTTTAAAATATTTTTTTTTTTTGTTAAAAATACCATCAGTTTTCCTACACAAAACATTATCTTTTTATGAATATTTACAATTTTTAATTTTTACGCAGAGAGCGTGCAACTATAAATAAACTGTATCTTAATACGTTTTAAGCTGATTTAGTCAAAAATTCAAAATTTGTTAGAAATTGGATTAGGTGCATTAAAGCATTTGCATATTTTCGAGTGTATTTTTTGTAGAATTTCTTCTTTAAAAAATTTATGATAATATATGGTATTAAAATTTAACAGTTTTTATAATTACTCATATATATCTGCATATCGGTGTACATTTCTTCTATTTTTTTTAAGAAAACAAAAAATAACCTATAGAAATTTTTATATTTTAAGTCACAAAAACATTTTTTTTTTTAATAAATAAGTTTTAGCGTGGTAATATTTGATGGAGTTTTTTATAAAAATTATCAAAAATACTATAACTCTCCGTTACGTAAAATCTGAAGTTAAATTATTCAGTGAAGTTATGAATTTTTAAGTTAATTTGAAAAAATAAAAAGTCGAAGGGGGAGAACGCTTTCAAAAGTTGATCATTGTGCGGATCTACCTAGGAAGTATATTTTTCTAAAAAATTATTTTTTCCTTTATTGTGAAATTAAGAGAAAACATGAATTTTCTGTCATTGGAAGACCAATTGTCTTTTTATATTTGATGTCTCATAGAATTCGTGATACTTTCAAAATTTCTGGGCTTCTACTGTATCATGTTTGTTATTATTATCTTTATTTCGAAAAAAAATATAGTTCAAGAAATAATCTACTCCACTAATTTAAATTAATTTTTAAAAAAAAGTTAAAAAAAATATATATTAAAAATATAATTTAAAATTTTAACAAAGCTTTACAAAAAAATTTTAAAATAATAAAGCTTGTAAAAATACGAAATTTTTATTTTGGAAAAGGCTTTAGTAATACAATTTTAAATACTTTTTTTTTAATATAAAAATATTTTTTTGCCAAAACAAACGACCCTGTATTTAGTCTAAAATTAATATAAGAATTTTTATTGAAAAAAAGTAAATAAATAAATAAAATTTTACAACATATACATTATTATATAAATGATATGACTTTTTCCAATTTCTGCAGTATTCCTATTTATACTCCTCATGCAATAATTCTAAAACTAAGTTCAGACTAGGCTAATATTTCACACAAAATATTAAAACGTGTTTCCTGCAATTTTTGCAACTAAATTTGCAGCTGTCAAATATCTTAAAATACGTGAAGGGACAACTTATTTTAAGTCTGTTCAGATTAGATGTAAATTGTTTACTCAAAGTTATGTGATCGAACAAAAAATAAAATAAATTTATTTAATATAATTATGAAACAAATTTTTAGGAAAATCTTATTTTTTTCTACTGTTTTCATCGATTTGGAATAATTCTCAGAGAAATTTCAGAAGATGTGGATGCCGAGGTCATTTTTGATGTGAATTTATTTAATATGCTGTGTGTTATAGACAAAATGTACAAAAAAGTAAAATATGCTAATTGAATTTAAGAATTTTTTGTAATTTGAATACCCTACATATCTATTGTGATTAAATTATAAAACCGTTAAAACAGAGAACTATGTTAGTATACTGATCTAATGCTGCAAATATTATAAAACTAAAACATATTTTACTTGCATTATATGCTCAAGCATCAATAAAAGAATTCCCTTTTTGAATTACTCACTAAAACTTATTTCTTTTATTTCTGTATTTCATATTTATAACTTTCATGAGAAAATTATAAACTTTACGGAAAATTATTAGGTGTTATTGCTTAATCCCCACCTTAAACATCTGCTAAAACAAAACCAAGTTGGCGAATTTTATCCCAGTTAAGTTGTTTTAAAAGGAAAATACTAACTGCAAAATTCTAATGTACATTAATGTTTTTGTCGATTTATAGCTCTAA
This sequence comes from Protocalliphora azurea, assembly GCA_932274085.1. NCBI lineage: Eukaryota > Metazoa > Arthropoda > Insecta > Diptera > Calliphoridae > Protocalliphora > Protocalliphora azurea. Next base: position 4,335,867 of record OW026519.1, read on the forward strand.
CTCTAGCAGTCCGCCGCATCAGCTGCCAGTAAAAGACGATCAAGTGCTTCCAAAGGTAGAACTTAGTACATACCTTAAACTTTTTTAGAAGTTATTAATAATTACTTCCCAAAGAGTGAAAATAACTGTATTTTTAACAGGAAAAAAGTGAATAATTTCTTAGAAAATTAAGATTTATAAAATTTTAAAGCATTTTTGTTATCTTTTGATTAGGCCAAAACAGAATTTTAATAAAAAAATTTATAAACATAGTTTTAATAAAAGTAATGAATAAGAAGCTTAAAAGAAGTAAATCCTACCAATAATAACCATTAAGAACTTATGCAGCCCTTTTCCAGTACTAAGTATTTCATTATGTGGTCAGATCAAACAAAAATTCGCCTAAAATAATGGCAAATATTTTACATCTTGTGTTCACACAATGTTTACACTTACCACATTTTTGACTAAAGGCAAATATTTATGTTTGTCCAAAATCAGTTGTTTTCTTGCTTAGTTCGTATTAATATTTGGTGTTTACATTAGGCAAATTAAATATTTGTAAAAGTTGTCAAATATTAGCTTAATTTAAACTTAGCTGAAGTACCAAGGTTATTTCAATACCGTTATACGAAAGTACCATATCGTTTTAAACTAACAAGGAGTATTTATATTACCAAACTAAATAATTCAAAATAATTTTAATCTTCCCTATTACAGAAAGTACTTAAAATGCAGAACAATTATGATATAAAATTCTTTTGACCAAAAAACTTTATATTCAAAGAACGACGTTAAAAAAAAACAAAAGGCAGTGACTGTAATTAAAAAATTTAATGAAAAGAATTTAAGAAGATTTTATCTAAATATGCGATTAAAATATTCATTAAATTTCTTGATTCTAAAAGTAAAAAAAAAATAATATTTTTGAATTTTAGGTGAAGATATATTACAAACTGTAAATATTAGACATCTGTATCAATTATTTTTTAATTCATTTCAAATCATTCCTCTTCTTTTTAATTTTTGATTGCTTTTGCTTTTTTACCTCATAGACCAATTTATTGTGCGTGTATATGTAGTGAAAAATCAAGAGAAACTAAACAAAATGAAACGAATTCAGTTGTGCAGAGAAACTTCAATATATTTTAGCAACAAATCATTTTGAATTGCATTGAATTGAATTATATGAAGAAAAGCAACAAATGCAATATTGTTATATGTGTGTATGTTACGAATATTTGCAAAACATACAAATAAAATAAAATAATAGAAAATTAAATAAAATAAAATAAAAATTTATTAAATAAAACTTATATAATAAATAAACAAACAAATTACTTTATTTAAAATATTTTTTTATTTTATTCATTCTATTTGATTTAGTTTGTCTGGGATATTTTTATTTATTTTATTTTATATTATTTTAATTATTAAATTTTGCTTTTTATTTTTAATTTAGTTTTAGTTTGTTTATTTATTTATTTATATATATAAAGAAATAAAATTTAATTATTTATTTATATAAATATGAAAGGTTTTTTGCTAAAGCATTAACATACTTGTATACATATATTTTATATTTATAATTACCTATGTATGTATGTATGTATGTATGTATATATGTATGTATGTATGTTTTGTAATGTACAGGGGTTTACAAAGATATTTTTGTAGAGACTAAGTTCCAAAAGTAAACAAAAGCTGAAAATATTTTATGTGTCAATTTTTTTAGTGTTCTGGCAGTTTGTCAAGAAGTAGTAAATAGGACTAATGGTAACCATTTTAGCCACTACCAAGCAGTCGTGAAAAGGGATTCTTGTCTTATTTATATTTTCTAAATCACATACACAAATAATTTTTTACACAAAATAATTTTTTATAGACTCCCTAATTGATAACTAAATCATATGTGAGTGAGCTGAAAATATAATAGATATAGAAAACATAACGTTAAATTTAGTCTTCTCAATACCCTCCCAATCTTATAGTTTAAGCCGCGTACTTTTAAGCTTAAACCCAGACAAATTCTACCTTAATATTTTTAAACCATAATACAAGAAAATTATGAGTTATTGACAGTGCCATTGTAGACAATTCATTTCTTCACAATTCAAAATATTTTTAAATACTAACTCTTAATGTTAAAAAAATGAGTAAGCTAAATTCATATCTTTATATTTATAGTTTAGATTTATAAAATAATATAAAAAAAATAGTAATTTATATGAGATTAAGTTGGTTTTTATTAAGAAATTTACGAATAATCTAAGAAGTTATATAATATAATATAATATAATATAATATAATATAATATAATATAATATAATATAATATAATATAATATAATATAATATAATATAATATAATATAATATAATATAATATAATATAATATAATATAATAATTAGGTTCACATAGTACAACAAAATAAAAAAAAAAAACAAAAAAAAACAAAATGTAAAGTTTAATTCTTGCTTTAGTTTACAAGTATAATTAATAAGAAAAACAAAATAAAAAAATTTTAAATAATCAGTAGTAAGCGGGCACCGATCAATAAGTATTTTTATCCCATTATTTAATTAATTTAAATTACACTCACCAGAAATTCTACAGTAATACGATGATGCCTCACGAACTTGCTCCAATAATGTTTTGCTAAATATTTTATTTTTTTGATTATTATTATTTTTTGTTACTTTTTCATATTTGTATGACAGTTATGTGCTTTTTTTTAGTTGAACCTATCGCATATTTTGAATCTTAATTTTAAGTGTTATATATTTATTTAAATTTATATGTATTACGGTTTCAAATAGGGGAGGATATTTTGAAAGTTAAAACTATAAATTAAACATGAAATTTAATTGAGTAAAATTCAAATTTAGCAATTAAGAAAATGTTTTTTTTTTTTGTTTTATTTATAATTATGTGAAGATCTAAAATTGGAGAAACTTACTTGATTTTTTTCTTTTTGGATGTAAATTAATTGACATATAATTAAATTTGTGGATGTTTAAGTTACAAACTTAAATTTAAATTGTCACAGTGACTATTTTAATTACAAACTTGTAGAGTATAATTATAAGAATTTTATAAATAATTATTTTTTATGACGAATTAAATGGAATCTGCGACCAATATTAAAAAATTTGGATATTATGGTATTCTAGGGAGAGATTCTCTCAATAATAAATTAAAGAAAACAAGCTATTTTTGACCCACCATGCATTTGTATACAACTTTATAAGTTTTTTGTGCAACACACTATATTTATAGTATATACGCCTTAGGAAAGGTATTGATGTTGATTCCAGATTATCTGATGTAGACTGAATTGATAAATACGAACCCAAATTAAAGATGTGATGGTACTGATGGCAACTTCCCCAGAAGTCGTTGTTTAGCACCAGGTTGCAAAATGTAATCACATACTTTTCCCCAAAAACTAATAAATCAGACAATAATATGGTATTTAACACTGGTGGCTAGAGAAAAATTGGGAAAGTAATTCGAAGGTTATGTTAACTAATGGCTTTTCCTCAATGTTCATTTATTTGAAATTAGCTCAAAATTTGAAATTATTACCTTGTTATTTGTATTCCTTTTCTTATAAAATCGATGTTTTTTATATAAAATTTTAATAAAAGAATTTTGTTAATTATATAATCAAATGGAAGAAAACTTTATAGATTTTACACAAAAACCATGTGGTTTTTAATTTTGCACGATATTATGATATTATTAAATTGAACTTTTTTATTCTTTAATCACTGAACTTTACTCTCCGGTGGTTATAAATGAAAAGAAAGATTTTTCTAAGTGAATATATAATGCTTAACAATTCCCTGAGAGTAGTAAGATATAGAATAGAAAAAAATATAAAATAAAAGTAAAGCTTTTTTACTATTATTATTATTAGAAACTTTAATTCTCTTAGTTTATTCCATCAATGTAAAATCATAAAGTGATTAACATTTTACCTCCCTAATGTCTAATAATATAACAATTTATATTTTCTCCCACATAATTAGCCGAAACATCCACCATTCAATTGACATTAAGGGTATATTATAGATTTTGTTCGTCAAATAATTACACAGATGTAAAATGAAATGTAAATATTTATAAAAGAATTAAAAAAGTTATGAAAACAAAATAAAATGAAATATTTGTCCCCTACAGTATGTATGTAAGTATGTATGTATGTAAGTATGTATGTATGTATGTATGTGTGTATGTATATTAGTTTTTTCTTTACTTTTCACAACACCGAAAAAGGAATGACACAGTCTTCATTTGATGTCTTTTTGTTGGTATTATTGCTTTCTTTAAAATCTCTCGTAAACGATAATAAGTAAGAGAGAACAAATAATACTTTTTTTTTTTAACTCATCATTTCAATTGAATTCAATTGAACTCTTTTTTTAGCACATATTTTACTTTGCTTCATTTTATATCTTCATAGTAATGTGAGAGCATGGACTAGAAATAATTACTGTGAATTGAAAAACAAATATTTCGTTGCAAGTACCTAGTAAATATGTCAAACATCAAATAGAAAATTAATAACTTAACGTATAAGTAACATTTCATTCAAACATTAGACATATTCTAAAAATGTACTTTTCACATAATGCCATTTTTTAAATAAGGGTTTTCTAAATATATTTTCTTACACAAAAAAATCAAATAAAAAATGAAAACAAACCAAACTTTCTATAAACAACCTTAATATCAATTTCCTAAAAGCTCTAAATTATTTCCCTTCTAAATGAGCATTACATTTATCAAAATTCGCTATGGAAAATACAAACATACAAAAAAAAAGATAGAGACAAGCAATTTTATATCTTAATATCAATCAACAAATATGTTGTAAAATATAAACAATTTTCCAAACTCAAATTGATGATAATAATCGACATTTGTAACGAGCTCAAAACAGAAGAAAAAAGGGATAAAGAATCACCCAACAATCAGTTTAAGAACCCTTTATCTGAGACCATGAAATCGGTTTTTAAGATGTAGAAAATCCTACTTTTATTTTAAAGAAACTCTTCTATAAATACACACATACGCAAATACAACTTAAACAAATTGTAACAATTTTATAAGAATAATTCTTAAGCTGAAACATACTTAACCACACAAAAATAGACACACGCACACATACACTCTAGAAAAGCTTAATTCTATTTTTAAAGCCAACAAAATAAACCCCATAACAACAACAACAACTGTCAAGAAGAGTAGAAAAAAAGAAAAACATTTTAAAAAGGATGTAGACATATTTTCTTTATAAAATCTTTTTCAAAATGTAAAAAAAAGAAAAAATCTAAAAAAATTCAAATTTAAACAAATACACACACACATATGTGTACTCATAAAGTAGTAAATTTTCACAAGAATATTTCATTTCACATGTTTGTGTAACATAAATATAATTTTTCTTGATATTTTTTTTTTTTTTTTTTTTCATTTCAAACACACAAAAATTTACACTCACTTACTAACTGTTGTTATTGCGGCTTCTACTGCTATTGTTTTTATGGATGTTTCTGTATAATACAAACGACTTTATAGAATTGTATATCAGGAATTTAAAAAAAAAAAATAAAAAAATAAAAATTTTTAGTAAAAATATTTTCAAAATTTTTTTCTTCTGATTCTATTAACCCAAAAACCTTTTTGAATTATTATTATTTTTTTTTTTTTTTTTTTGAAACTCAAAAACATTTTTAAAGTGGAGGTATTACTTTATCGAAACCACACAGAAAGAATTAAACTATTATACACAAGAAATGAAAATATTCATAGAGTCTTAGAACTGCCGTTTGTAAAAGACGAGTTCAAGAAATTAGGTGAAAAATATATCCTTAAACTACAGTGTCATGCCAAGAAATAAGATTTAAATAATTATTGCCAGGACAATATATTTAAAAACAAAATTTAAAAAATCAAACATATTTTTTACTAAAATCGGACCAATCACTAAATTTGTAAAACCAAATATTCAAATTTGTGAAATGTTTTATTGAAAACAAAATATATATTTTTTTCTTATTAATTTTTTTTTTCTTATCATTTACAAATTTAAATATTTTAAAATACACACAAATTTAAATATTTTGATTTTAATAAAACAATTAAAATAATATTTGGTTTTCCAACAATATTTATTTTAGAATCAATGAAATGATACATAAATATTAATATTTATTAAAAGTAAAGTAACACATTATGTATATATATATATATATATATATATAGACTTTTTATTTATGCCCTTCTTACAACATTAAATTGTGCAAAATATTGTAAAAAAAAAGGTGATGTTAATGTCAAGTAGATAACATGTAAGTGAAAATTAGTTGAAATATTTATGGAAAAAAATGTGTAAAATAGTACTCGTAATACATATTTATATTATGAAAAGTAAACTGATTTTGGTATACGTTAATGCTAGTATAATATATAAAGAAATGAGCGACAGTGATATAATTTGAATCCTTGGGTACTTCTTGCAAACTCCATCAATAACTATATAGACCGAAAGGAAAGAAACGCTGTCGTTATAAAAATTATAGAAATATCTAATTAAATGTCACTTAACACTCACATTTTTAAATAAAATTTAAAACGGCTCCGCCAGTCCAGTGTACTAAGATGAAGTAATCATAAACCTACCCACACAGACGCACAGAGTTAAACAGAATTTCAAGGTGATTGTTAATGTTTTTGGATAAATATACAAAATAAATATATAAAATAAATAACACTGATACTGATCCGCTAACACTAAAATATTTCTGGTTACGTTTAGAAAGTTTTTATAAAATTTTCTCTGCTACCCTTGAATTTGCTAATATATTTGGAGACCGCGGGACAGAATCCTAAACAGGCGTTTGACACAAAATGCAGAATAAAACATCAATGCAATGTTACTTTCTTTTTGCTATCTTTTGCTATATCTTATTTGCTTTCGAATTATCTGGAAGACAAATTAACAAAATTGTAATTGGAAAATCTAAAATTTAGACAATCTATCTAAATAAGACAAAAATCTAAAATTAGGACTTTTAAAGATAGTCCTGATACATTATTTTTTGTTTTTTTTTTCAGCAATTTTGTAATTTAATTTTATTCCATAATTGTCAAAATATTTACTGATTTTTTTCTTTTTTGTTTTTTATATTGATTTGAGATCACTTACAATAAATAAATCAAAATTTTAAAATCAAATAATTTGTTTCTATAAAATTTTATTTAAAGACAAATAATGATTTATTTAAAAATAGTTTGGGCATAATTATTTCTGTGCAAAATATTGCAATTTCATAATAAATCACATGGCAAAACTATTACTAAATTTTTAATATTTATCGAAGCAAACTGAGAAGAAAATTTTTAATTTTATTTTTTGAACAATTTCATAAATAGCGAAAAATGTTTAACGATTAAAAACCTTAAAAAACTATGAATAATAATAAACATACCTTGAGATAATTTGCTCACAAAATCAAATGAAGATTAGTAGTGGTATGAAAAATATAGTCATTTAAGCGTTAATACTCATGATAATATTCCTCACAAAAAGCGCGATTTTAGGTTTTTTAAAAAGTGAATTTTTTAAAAATTTTAATACTCATGATAATATTCCTTACAAAAAGCGCTATTTTAGTTTTTTTAAAAAGTGAATTTTTGCTAAATTTTAAATACATATCATATAAGTTTTATACCGAAAATAGTTTTTTTTACGTATTAACGAAATTTATTCTTTGCTGTAGTTCTTCAGTAAGCGAAATGTGTTTGGATAAGAATCTCGCTATAGTCGGTATGAATGATGTTTCTTAAATTTTTTCACATTATCAATTTTGACCATTAAGATGATTTTTTACAGCTGCTTTTCGATAATCTAAAGTCATATCTTATTTTAAAGAAATTTGAAAATTTGCTGAACATTTTAAAAAGTGCATGAAATTTTTGCATTTTAAAATGTTTTTTTGACTCAGAAACGTCATTTATTAAAAAATTCTCTTTACGCGATATTTTGGGTCATTTCTACAAAAGCGATAATTTAGTAGCGTAAAATATACATTTTACAAACATTTACGCCAATTGTATGGAAGTTTGTGATAATTATATCACATGCATGGTTACCTGACAAGAACGAGATCATTTCATCTTTAAAATTCTGTTCTCTAAATTTAATTTCAATTATGTGTGCAAATTTTCTATCAAAAAAAAAAAAGAAAACTGCAAATTTTAAAAAATCGTTAACTTTTGCTATACAACACATAAATTTCCAAAATATTGTCTCTCGACTGGTTGTCAGTGAAAAACTGAAATAAATCTAACAGAAAAACTTGAAAGGTTTCAATTTAATTTGTCACAGTTTTTTTAGATTTAGGTGAATTATCTTAAATTTTGGACTTCATAGTTATTTTGTAAGACCTAGCAAAATGCAGTAACAGTTTTCCTATTTTTAAAAGCAAACCTTGGAAATACAAGACACATAAAGTCGGTTTCAAAAAGTTTCGAAAAATTTGTAAATTCCCCATATATATTAAGTCTGTTGGATGTGTGTGTTTGTATTAAAGTTAGAGTTTGTTAAAAATTAGGTAAGTTTGGTTGTATAGCAGGAAGATGATACCAAACAAACAACTTGATGTCTGCTGCTTTGCTCTCTGCTTTAAAATGAATATGTTTGAATTTGAAATTATACTTATTTACACATTTTTGTTGCCATTTACATTTTTTAAGTATCTTCCCCCCTTTTTTCGCCAGCTTTACAATTTTTCTTTCTTGTATTATGGCGGCAATAATTCATTTTTAGCAATTTACAACATATTTTTGTATATTTTGCCACCTTTTGGAGCTGATTATCATCAAATTTTCCATTAGCTTTTTACACGTTTCTTTTTTCGTTTTTTTTTTTTTTTTTTTTTTGTATATTTTTCGTCTTTCGTTGTGTAAAAAATATCAGAAGCAACGGCAAAAAAAATAATTTTGTACAAATGGTGAAGTAAAATAAAGTGTTGCTTTGCTTCGTAGTTTGTCGCAGCATTGAAAAAAATTACTCACAAAAAAAGGAGGCAAACAGAATGAGATTTATTATCCTATACATGAAACCCTACATTATAATGGATTATTGAATTTTTCGCAATTTTTTCATAAAATTTAAATTTACTTATCTTTTAAAGAAGGTATGTATATGTTTGACTTGATAAATAAAATTTTAAATTGAAAAATAGAATTAAAATTTGAGATAAAATAATTTCTCAGATGTTGGAGTATTACTGCATGAATCTTCCCATCCCTGACCCCTTAGTATAATTTTTGACTCGGAATAACCTTTTGAATTTATTTTACGTTCTACATCTGTCCGTCCGTTCATCTAACTAAATAGTACAAGTCATAATTTTGAAGGTAATTCAATGAAATTTGTTACGAATTCCTTTTGTGATCCAAAGACCTGTTGAAACTAATGAAAGTCCATTATTTCCATTATTTCGATTTTGCCGTGACAATATAAATTCAATTACATTTTAAATTTAACTGAATAAATCCTATATTTAGATATATAAAGTTTGTTTTCCGCTCTAATTAAAAACATATAAATTTTTACATTTTTCCGGTCTATATAATATAAAATTTAATTAATCGTAATAAAGCGCAACAAAAAAACTGTACAAAATAAGTTTTTGTAGAAGCATCAAATAAAAATTATCACTCTACAAAAATATTCAATATAAAATGTCACACTTGAGGTTGTTTAATGATGAAATTTTTTAAATAATTTTGCTTTATCTAAAATAGTCGAAAAAGTATACATAATTTTTGCAAATTATAAATTTAAGAAATTATGTAATTTTGATAAGTTTTAGTGATAAAAATTAAAATAGTTAATTCAAAGAATTGCGAATAAATCAACACATTAGAAGTTTTCGAAGTGATATGACCTATTAAGATGTTTAAAAAATATTAATATGATAAAATCGACTTTAAGATATATCACAAATAAGTAAAAAGCGTAAGAAAGTGTGCAATAAATTAACTATGGATGCTGAACAAAATGGTTAACTATCAACAATGATACATAAGTTGTTAGAGAAGATCGAAACTAACATATTAAGACTACTCCAAATGGTCTGAAATCATTGAGTATTAAAATACCACACGTTAAATACAAGGAAGAGCAGTTAAGACGGGTGCATAATTTTACAGGTCTGCAAAAACTCATTTATTTCCTAGAAAAATAAAAAAGCACGACAAAAATAAATGGTATAATGATTAAGAAAGTGTATCGAAAAATTCTGAAGTAGTAATGCTTTTATATGCCGGAAATAAAGTACTGAACTCTTGGATATTCACACATGATAAAGTCAAAAAATAAATCTAAAATTTAATGAAAAATTTATTACATCAGCAAACGGTAACTATCATGATCTCAAATTGTTTAAAACTTATAGAAAATAGTAAATCAGAAAAGCAATTTTAGTTGGCGGAGATAGGTCAAGAGAGAGTCTCCTGTGTAATCCTGGAATCTTGGACAGCAAAGTCAATGATAAAAATATAGTTTGTTCATTTAGTTTTGTCACGTAAATTTTTGAATTATGAGTTTATTTACGAGTAATATTCTTATTAAGTTTATGCTATGAATATGCAAAATGTATTTCTGTTGTAATGTTTATTTGTGTTTAGTATTTTTATATTAACAATATTTTTCTCCAAAACCAGGAAAAAAACAAATAAATTACAAATTAACTTTTGTTCAGTTAGTTTTCGCCGACACTGTACTGTACTATTTTTCATCATAGTAAATAATTGATTAAATAACCAATGATTTGAACATAAAAAATTCAGATGCTTTTGTAAAAGCAATAGAACATATCAAAATTGGAAATAACTCAATAAAATTCAGAGCGATAAGACCAAAAATTCCTAGAACCAACATTAAAATCAAGGAAATAGTGGATGCTGTAAAAATAAAAATAAAAAAAAAATAAAATATGAGAAAATTGTAGCAATTTATTATACCTGTGAATTAAATTATTTTAAATACGAGACAAAAACTGCGTATTTTTATAACTTTTGTTCTATTACTATTTTCTATTAGTTTTATCGGTTATTACCTATCGGTAAACACAGAAATCATTTAAAAATATTTAATAAACACCAAATATTTTTAAATTTGTAATTTTTAATATTTAAATTTTATTCAAAACAAAAAAAAAATAGTACAAAAGATAAATAATTCTTTTTATTTTAATGCAAAACTTTAGATAATAAGCCGTTCTATATAACAGTTCCCTATATAACAGTTCCATTTTAGGGTTAAAAATATCATTCGTTGGTATTTTATTGAAGTTAAATTAAAGTATGCTCCGCTTTAGCCAAACACCCCTATATTTATAATTTTTTCCAAATTTAGAATAAAAGAGATGTGTATGGGTCGTTATCAAAAATTTTTAGCTTGGCTGAAATGGATTTTAATCTTTAGTAAGTTTTATGATAATACTATTTTAAACAAAAGGGTTTCATATTTGAACTCACAAAACTTGAAACTAATGGTGAAAAATTTTAACACCATAGGCTTCATTTTATAATTATGATTGTTGTTTAAAGTTTAGAAACTTAGAAAAAGAGCTAAAAATTACTTAACTTTTTGTTTGCGTGTTTATACTTTTTGATCTCATGCGTTCTTATATGAATTAATCGGACTTTTTGGATATATTTTCTACCTTTTTTATTAATCTGCAAACTTTTAACAGTTTTTTTTTTTTTTTTTTGCTTTTTAGGCTCCTTCGGAAATACAAATTTTTAAATATGGATTAATATACAGAAAAAACTATTCGAAACAATATTTTGATAAATTTTTTGTTTAATTCTATATTGGAATTCAATAAAATTATTTATTGATATAATTACATTCTTTAGCAGCTTTTATATTTGAAAAGAAATGAAAAAAAATTGTCATTTGGAAATATAAAATATAAATAAAAATAAAAAATAAAAAAACTTTCGTTTAAAAATGTAATATTTAAATAAAAAATAAAAATTGTTTAAGAAAAATATTAAATTACTGCCATTTTTGGTTTTATACGAATTCTAACCAAGCCAGAATAAAATATTAATGTTTAAATGCAATGTAGTAAGTATACGGTTTGAGTTTGTGGTAATATGTATGTATATATTATTAATTTCTCCGGTTTTATTTTAGATGGATCATGACCACCTACTTCAAAAGTATTTTCAGAAAAAAATGTCATATAGTTAAGATTTGCTATAATTTTTATAATGTTATAAATAAGCTTTAACTTATCATTAAATTTTCTTAATGCTGCAGATAGTAAAATAGTAAAATAGCACAGTAATACTGCAATCACGTGGATGAGTTGGCTAGAGCGCCGGATTAACAACCAGATGGTTGTTGGTTCAACCCCATTCTGATGCTGTTAGTTTTTTATAACAAAATGTCTAAAAAGATATTTGAAACTAAATAGAGTTTTTGCGAGATGGTGTACTGAGTAAGATGTTAGTCAGTAAAAACGAATGGTTAGTGTGTGTCCAAGTTCGAGTCTCACTGGCGGCAAAATTTTTTTGTTTTTTTTTTTTTAATTTTTGTTTTCGTTTAGGTACATATTTTTGAGTACCCCTAGAGTCAAAAAATAACTACATGGATTTGTGGACAAGTCGAACAAAAATAACTAATTATTCAGGCAAAAAATAAGTAGTTTATTTTTGTTTCCAATTATACCTGCTAGCTTACCAGGAAATCAAAGATTTTGCTGGGATGTTTTACTTTTTATAGAGGCAACATTTTGGAGGAACAGTTTGAATTGTGTCAATAAATATTTTAATTCATTTCAATCAAATTTTTGATCATGAAAGTAATTAACTGAACTTAAAATTTAATTGAAATTGTAGAAAAGTCAATTAATTTCATTTCATTAATATTAGCATTTTGATGATTGGAACAAAATCAATTAAAATTTTAATCGAAGTAAGCAATTTCATAATTAAAATGCATTTTTATTTTTTCTTTTTCTGTGTACTTATTGTAAGTGTGCGTATTTTGCGCTATATCTCGTTGATATCAAATCAGTAGAAAGTCTCAAAGATTGGAAGACAGGAGCGAAATCAGTTTTTCACGAGGCACATTCAATTTCTAATGAAATAGCATGGATTACGGCGTGAACTTGATTTTTTTGTTATTTTACACAATAAAATTGAAGGAGCATTAAAAATAAATTTAATAAAAAAAATTTCATGGATTTTTTTAAAATTGCGAAAAAATTTCACTTGTTATTTTTTAAATTTTCATGCAGCAAAGTGCAATTTGTACAAATCTTGCATATATAGATATAGGAAAGGTGGTAAATATTATTGATCGGGACCATACATTTTAGTCAAATACCGTTGATAGTTGAAGACGGGACACTTTTATCAAAACAGATTTTGTTAAGGCACATCATATGGACAGCATAAAATTGATCATAATAGGCATAAGTAGTTGGAGATTTTAATGCTTAATGGAAGCGCAGAGGCACATCGCAAAAATTTCGAAAGATAAAAATTTTATGGACCAGCAAAAATTCACTTGGAATAAAAAAAAGATCACAATATTAATTAACATTTCTTTGTATAATATATGGAAAAATAACTTAGATGCGAATCTCATTTTTCGCAAAATTATTAAAAATCGCGATTTTTAGTAGAAATAAAATTTGTTAAATTTTACAAGAAAACCCGAAAATATGCCACGCTAATACTATCAAGCACTGAAAATATCATACATTTTATTTATATAACTCAGTAGATTTTGATTTAGACATAATTTGTACTAGAATTGTACATAAACTTTTAGTCTGTAAAAATGTTTATATGTTCAATTTAAAACCACTATAACTTTCACGTCCCTTTTATTTTCCTTTTTGAATAGAATTTATAAACGTTAAGCATACTGATTTACAGCTTTGGAAATAAAATCGAATGAAAAGATCCAACTTTGAAATCTTGATAAAAGTCCATGTGCAGCAATCTGATCTTTATATATGGTTTTGTACCTTTTGGGGTATTAGCAAATAATTTACATTCTTATTATTTATTTTTTTTTTCTAATTCGTACTTAAGAAATGGACCTCTTGCCTCCAAAACCTGTCATTGAGCCTAATATGCGAACAAACAAATTATACTAATTTATCTAGATTATCTAACAAAATTTAAATGTAATATTTTTATTAAGGAAAAAATAACTCTAAATAAGCATCATTGATTGACATAAATAAACACATATTAGGTTTATATGAACGATTATTGCAAATAAGAATAACTTGCTAATAAATAACTCACTGTTTATACGCAGATTACATAAAGAAATATATTTCCTTATTTGTCCTGCCGGATGGGAAAATACAATTATTATCATCGAACTCCTTGTTTGCTCTTCCAACCTTACCGGGTACTGATTTTGTATTTCGAACAGGGAGCGAATTTATGCCGATTAATTTTTTTGAATTCTTCTTTTTTTTTTTGCTGTTTTAAAAATTTTATCCTTTAATGCTTTAAGTATTATTCACCATCAAATTCTAACAAATTCAAATCTTTCAATTTCGATTAGAGAAAAGAAAAAAGTCGTTCAGAAATTTTTAAAAAATTGTTGAATTTTTTATGCATTTTTTATTATTATATATTACAATTTTCCTGGCATTGTTAGTCTTATTCGCCGTTGTCAACTTTATTTTTTTTTATAGCCAACCTTAACAACACTTTTGAACCATTTTACCGAGTTGAAGGTTTTTTGCAAATTCACACATACACACAGATAATAATATTACTTTGTAATTCCACGTACCTCCACAATGATCTAATATTTTGTTTACTCAATTTGCTATTTACTAAACGTCATCAGCAAGGACAAAACTGTTTTAACAGGAACAGGATAATAACATAACATGTAAAGAGAAAAATTAAGCTTTGTTTTTAATGTCAGCAGGTTGCGGTAATAACGTTGATGTTGCTCAAATATAAATGTTGTAAATTGTATTGGCAGTTTAGGCGGATGTACCACTTTAATGGTACCAATGGGAAGTCACGCGTACTTTTATTTATGAAATTGTTTCGAAAAAAAAAAACAGTAAAAACTGCAGACTAAGCAAAAAGTTATTTATATAATTGTGTGCATGACGAATGGGTGTGTAAAAATAAAACAAAAATGTTTTCACGTACACTTTATTATACCTCGACATATTTCTATTTGTTTTTTTTTTTTCCTGGTGGGTTCCTGCAAAATTATAACATACATACGTAATTCTTTTCGTTATATGTGCAGAAATGTTTTGGTTTGTTTATTACTGTTACAAGTTAAAAATATACAATACTCTATTACTAACCTCAAGCACACAGCAATGATACTCGTATAAGTAATTAAATCGGACTGTGTTAACGTTTTACTTTTAGTATAACATATTTGTTAAATTTTAGTGATTTTCTAAATTAGCAAAATTATTTTTAACATTTTTTTAAAATTTCGATTTTTTTTAGGAATTTATTTTTTTATTGGAACTGTTTTTAAAAATTAATATTATACTGTTTAAAAGTTGGTACTTTTTTAAAAATAAGATGTTTTCCAAATTTAAAAATCGTTTATAAACCTTATTTCTTCCTAATGTAGTTTTTGTTCACATTCACATTTCTTGGATATTTTTTATTTCCGCTCTATTTGCTATTTGCCTTTTTTTTAGAAACTTTTTACAATTTTGCTATTGTTTTCAAATTTTCAAAATGTTTTTCAAACTCACTATTTGAAAGCTGGTAAATTTTTTAAAATCCGAATTTAATTTTAAAAACTAAAAACAAAAATTGAAAATGTTGTCTTTTTAAAATTTGTTTTTTTTTTTTTAAGTTAATACCGTTTCATTTTTCCAAATAGGCTTTATTTATTCACTTTTAAAAACTTTTAATATTGATATGCTTTAACTTTTTTGAAAATGAACACAGTTTAGGGAAATTAACAATATTTTTTTTTTAATTTTTATTTTTTATCAAATTTGTAAATTTTTTTAAACCTTGCTTTTTGATGACAATTTAAAAAATGTTACTCTTAAAAAATTAAATAAAGGGTACCTTTTAAAATTTTTGTTGAAAATTTGTAATTTTTATAAATTGATGCTTTCGATTTATTATTAATATTCATTATTATTATTATTATTATTATATTATTATTATTATTATTATTATTATTATTTTAGTACACTTTTTTCTAATTTGGTACCTTTTTTTCGCATTTCTTTTTGTTCAATAGTACTTTTTAAAGATAAATTAGAATCTTTTAAATTTTTTGAAACCACTTTTTTATTTGGTAGTTTCTTGCAAATTGGTACCACTCTTTAAAAGTTGGTACTTCTTAAAAAATGAATACCTTTTATTTTTCAAAATGTTTTTTTTTTTCTATTATTGAACATTAAAAATTGTGATTTTTTCTTACTTTTTTTCTATACCTTTCTACAAAATTGTCATTTTTTCGTATTTTAAATTATTTGAAATTTGGATTTTAAGAACTGGTGAATTCCTCAAAATTTGCACTCTTAAAAAATAAAAATAATAACAAATGTGGTACTTTAGTTAAATAGATACTTTTGATTTGTTTATTATTATTATTATTTTTACTATTATTTTTATTTATTTATTTTTTTTTTTTTTTTTGTTTTAGTTGTCACTTTTTTAAAATTTGGTACCGTTTTTTTCTTTTTTTTTTTTTTTTGTTTTTTTGGCAAATTAGTATTTTTTTTTTTTTTGGAATAATCGTACCTTTTAAAAATAAATTTGATTGCAACTTTTTTTAATTGATACATTATTAATAATGTTTGAATTTTAAATTTGATACTTATATGGTATTTGAAGTCACTAGAAAATTGTAGGGAGCTAATTTTCTAGTATATGTATATATATATATATAAACCGATGTAGTTCAGTTGTAGATATTAGCAGTAAATTTATCTTTGAATCGCTAAGTTGCTGTTCAGTCGTAAAGTTGCCAGTGTTATAAGTTTGACAGTCATTGCGGTTTAGTTTTATAATATAATGGATGTATTTTAAAGAGTAAATATTGTATTTGGATTTAGAAGGAAATTGTAGTGACATGTTATTATTTGAAATAAAAGAACCACCAATTTATTTCAAGGAAATAAACAAACGTTTGTTTATTTCCTTCAAATAAATCGTTGGTTATTTTATTTTCAAATAATAACACGTCATTACAATTTCCTCTTAAATTATATCTAAGAATTCTGTGGGAATTGAGATGAATATAGAAGGATAGGTCCTGGGGGATAATTCTAGTTAACACTTATGTATCCTTTTATAGTACAAAAAATTAAAATTAAAAAACTTTTATAGTAAAAAAAATTAAAATTAAAATTTTAACTTTTGGCAATTGAAATAGAAATAGGATAATTAGGATGAAGCGATGTACACTGGATAAAAGCTTTTATATTACAATTTTTTATTTAGAACTATTTCTTCATTTTTTTCAAGTGGATAATTTTTAGGAAATTAACTTTTTTTAAAGGTTCGACTAATTTAGTACTTAATACACTTTTCCTCCCATTGTTTCTTCTTCATCAAAAGGGTCAATTAGCAGTTTAGACATAATTAGTAAATAATACAATAAAACAGGGAAAAATTGCAAAATGAAAAATATTCGATAGTCGTTTGGAATTGTTCGTTATAAAGTATTATCGCTTCATATAATTCTGATGTTTTTGATGAAAAATCGCTACCAAATCTCTTGATTTATTAATTTTTCTTTGTGATCAAAGCCGTGCAATTGATAAAATTTTGTGAATTTACACCTTTATTATATTTATGCTCCCTTTAAAATTTTCACAACTCATCAATAATATATACGATGTTGCTTTCTATATGCTTGTCACATAACCTATAACGAAGTCCTCTTACCAAATTTATTTTCCAAAAAAAAAAAAAAAAAAAAAAATTAAATTACTTCATTGAAAAAGGAGAGTGTATATAAACGTATGTAGTGAATGAAAGTTTTTCGTATCCTTAATTTACAATGCTACAAGAATGCCTGAGTATTATTTTTCTTCGCTTTTGTTTTTATTTACAACAAAAATTTTGTTTTCTTTTTTTTTTCGTTTCCCTTTTTCTCTTAGTTCATTAAATTATTTGGATTTTTGAAAATCTCGTTCTAAAATCATTCTCGCGCATCTTGATTATTATTTTTGAGTTCTACAGATACTTGTATTACCACTAAGGATTGAATTTTAGCTAGAAAAGTGCCATCTAGAAAAAAAAAAACAAAAGATTCATTGTATCGGAAATAATTACTTACGAATGTTTTGTCAGCGGAAGTATAACAAATTACTAGAGTCAAAAGTTACTTAAAGCCTGCGATTTCACAGTATGAGTATGTTTATAAATATATACATGTTCGTGTGTGTTAAAATAATTTACTCTTGTACTGGTAACACACACGCTTATACATATATTTATATGTTTAATATTCTCGGAAGTAAAATTTTTGTTGCTAAAGCTACCATATTTTTTTTAGGAATTTTAATAACACATCAAATCACAAGCATTGTTTTTGCTTGGGTGTGTGTATGAGTGGGTTTATATAAACATAGAGTTTTAGTGTGCATATGTGAGTGTGTTGCTGAGTTTATGTTTGATAATATATTATTAAATTTATGGTATAAACAATACAGTGGTAAAAATCATGTAGAAAAATAATTTCTTGCTTATCAAAATATATAAATGTCTTTACTACACACACACATACACTAACAATTACGCATTTACCGTATCTTCTTAAACTTACAGTAAATAAAGCAAACATGTATGTACGTACACATGTATACATATGTTGCCTTTATTTTCTATTTTCATAAAAATAATTACATTTCATTTTTGTTGCTGTTTCCGTTGTTGTACTTGTAGTTGTTTTTTTTTTTTTTTTTTTGCTTTATCTGGTTTTGTTAGATGTATGGTATTAAATGAAGCGTAAATAATCTACACACTTAAAGTATAATAACATTTTTCAATGTATTAGAGAATCAAGAAAAAATTAAATATAGCAAATATAAGCATAAGCCTAAAAGAGAGAGTAAGTAACCCTATTTTTCGTTTCTTGAGAAAGTTGTTAAAAATTCAAGTATTTTAAATTTGTAATTTTCATAAATTACAACTAAGATTGCGACATTTTAAATTGCATTTTAAAAAATTTATTATTATAAAATTTATATGGAAAATGAGTTTTTTTTTCTTTTTTTTTTTTTTTGTAATAAATTGTTGTGATAAATATAGAAAGAAATAAAATTTTATGGATTTAAGGTCAGGTTTCAAACATATTATTTACTTAACGAATAAATAAATTAAGATTAAAATATATCATAAAAAGACAGAAGCAGTAATCATGGTTAGAGCTGCCGGAAAAAAATTGCGTTTAAGGCATGAATCAATAATTTTATGCCCCAAACATCCACAACTTTGGCCTCAAAATATTATGATATAAATTTACTATAAATATTAAGATTTTTTTCGATAATTTTATATTTAATTTTATAAAAATTATATATTTTTTAATAGAAAATATTCTTAATAGAATTGATCGATATTATTCTTAAAAAAATTAATCGAAAATCTTCTACAAAAAGTAAATTTGTCGAAAATTTTCTACAAAAAGAAAGTTTGAAATTTTTCTATAAAAATAAAATTGATCGAAAATCTATAAAAATAAAACTTTATAAAAATAAAACTGATGACAATTTTCTACAAGAAAAAGATCGATCGAAAATTTTCTTTAAAATCAGAACTGATCAAAAATTTTCTCTAAAATGAAGAGTGATCGAAAATTTTTTATAAAATGTGAACTGACCGAAAATTTTCTATAAAATGAAAAGTATTCGAAAGTTTAGTGTAAAAACAAAATTTATCGAAAATCTTCTAAAAAAGAAAATTTATCAACAATTTTCTTAGAAGACAGTTACAACATTATATATTTATTAAGAATAAGCAATATATTATTGAATTTCTTAAAAAAATATATAAATCCTATAAATTTTTTATATTTATAGATATTTGACATTTTTTATAAGGGAATTAAGATTACTACAAAAGTAAATTTAATCGGTTGAACCAATAAGAGTTTTTGCATAACTAATTTGATCAAAACAACCGAATTTTAGTACTACAAATTGGTAGTTCCAACCATATATTTTATATCAAGAAATAAAGTTACAGTTTGTTGACATCTTAAAAATAAATTATTTGTAATAAGATTTCAAAGGAAATATTTTGAAATATTTGATTTTTATTAAATATATAAACTAATCTTAAAAATAATATAAAAAAAATTATATAGTAAGAACATTACGAAAACTTTTTGCAGCCATTAGTACTTTTAGTGGTGAGTATATAATACCTTATTAAATTGTATCAGAATACCTCATCAAGTCAAACTGATTAACAATCAACCATTGGTAAAAGAGAAGGTAATTATATAAAATTATTTATAACATTCTTACACTTTTGGACTTCCTTTTAATTGAATGTTTAAATGTATTCAATTAACTAGCTAGAAATAATGATAGAAAAATCCATTTATTAGGATTTTGTGGTGGTTTCAGTTAAATATGTTTGCGAACTTTCCTTTTTGCAGAATTTTTTCCAAACAAAAGTATTAATTGTATCGCAAAAATTTATTATCGATATTTCTCGAACATCATTTTCAATCTTTCTTTTAAGCTTTCATCAGTTAACTATCTACTAAATAAATAAACCTATCGGCGTATTACCTTTCCATCATGTCAAACAAGGAGTCAGCTGACCCTTTTGTATACAAGTTTTTATGAAATTATTTTAAAACAAATCATAATCGGGAGAAATTGGTTGTTAAAAGATTCAGTATTCTAAATATGTATTTATTTTTAACATTGTGTATTTATTACATAATTTTTTTTTTTTTTTTTTGCCTTTAAAGAAAATAAATTTCAAAAAATATTTTGGTTATAAATCATAATAGTACAATAGGTGTTTTTTTTACCTAGTGCAGAATTGTTTTTAAAAACAGTTATCTATACCGACTACAAATAGTAATACCAACAGAATTATGTATTAGTACTTGGAACTGTTTTTTCTGTGTATATAAAAAAGATAATCAAACATTTTCTAGAAAAAGAAAATTGATCAAAAACTTTCTCTAAAAAGAATATTGATCGAACATTTTTCTATAAATTTCTTTTTTTAAATTCATTGAAAATTTTCAAAGCAAAAAAAATTGATCTAAAAATTTCAATAAAAAGAAAATGAATCGTAAACTTTATATAAAAAGAAAATTGATCGACAATTTTCAATGAAAAGAAAATTGATCGACAATTTTCAATAAAAAAAAGTTGATAGTATATTCTCATTAAAAAAATTATCGATAATTTTCTATAAAAAAAAAAAATAATAATAATAATAATAATAATTATAATTATAATAATAATAATATTGAACATTTTTTATAAAAAGAAAATTTTCTATGAGATGAAAATTTACAAAAAATTCCCAAAAAAAATTAACGAAAATTTCTCATAGCTTATCAAAATTAAAATTACTGAAAATTTTTATATAAATTACAAATTTATCTTAATTTTTTTAACTGAAAATTTATCGACATTTTCTATAAATGAGAATTGATAGAATTCTTTTTTATTTTTATTGCTAATTTTGAGTTATGACCCTCTTGTGATGTTAAAAATATTTCATATTTTACGAGAATTTAAAATCCCTTCCTACGTATGTACCGAAGTGAAAGTTCAAATACCCAATTCGGGGACAAGTACTCTTTTCTTGTAGCTCTAATTACTACCTTAAGAAAATAGTGATTGTTTTGTGGTGATGGAACAGAATTCTTGACGCTAAGATTGCCATATTGAAATATAAAATATATTTACTCCAAAATGTTTGTACTTATTTTAGTTTTGAATGCCCAAACATAGAATACAACTAGAAGTTTATGTGAGAGGCACTTCTAATTAAATTTTCAAAAAAAAATACTCTTTTTTTCAAAACACAAAAACAAAATATATATGACTGCATGCATTTTGCTGTTGTATGAATTACGGTTTTGACAATTGAATCAGGTATTTTTTCTCTCACATAAATATCTAGTTATTGATTTATGTGCTCAAATGTCTTTGATTTTAAATATAAATACCCACTCATATAATATTAATTCTTAAAATTAACAATTTAATAAATAAATTTGTTTTAAAACAGGAAATTAAACTCTTATACCTTAGAAAAAACATAAAAAAACATATCTTACAATTAAAAGAATTCCAAATGAATTGAAAAATCATTATGTAAATTGCATGCAATTAAATTGTAGGAATTTTCTTTTTATTTCAATTTCATTTAACACACACACAGACACATACATATATATATATATATATTTTAGTAAATAACGGGGCATGAATAGCTAAATGTCGAATTAAGTTAAAGTTGTGTGATAGAATATTTAATTGATCGTAAGAAGGTGCAGCTGCAGAGGTGCAAAAAAAAGAAAACTATTTTTTCAATTATCTGAACAACAAAAGAAGAAGAAAACACATTGCAACACTATGGCAACTATTTAACTAAATTCCTACTATTCTTTTATTCATTTTCACTGAAGCAGAGATTTTATATTATTTTAATTTCACTTAGTTTTTCTTTATTTTTACTCTCCACTTTATACAAGTAGCAAGTAGTTGTTAGGTTTTAAATTGTCTAAGATGTTGTGTGAGAAGATAGTTTAGGACTACTATAGCTGTATGAAGAGGGGTTTTTATTAAAGGTATTAAATAGTTGTTGCTTGGAAGAGAAAAGGACTCGTATTCAATCACGCCATTGAAAGGAAGCAGTAATACAATAAGGACACATAACAAGAGTTTGAGAGAATGTGTTACTGTTAAAGGAATTATATTGATAATACCTATACAAACAAGCATTTGCACTCACACACCAGTACACACTTACATTTAAAAGCATCTATGGCAATTTTGAGTACAAGCTTACTATTGTTATTGTTTTTTTTTTTAATTATTTTTTTTTTAGAAATATGTATGTGAAGGTATTCTACCAACTATAAGTTTTTTTCTACTGAATTTTGAACAATAAACATCAGTAGCACTTTTTTTAAATTTCCTGAAAACGGAAATCTATTAAAATTGGATTTTATTCTTTCGCAGAAAGTTTCATTTTATATACAATTTTTTATTTTCTTATTTTAATATTTTGCATCTTATACGAGTAGAAATATAATAAACTGGCAAAAGAATAGACTGTGCAAATGATTTAGTGCAACAGAGTTGGGGGAAAAGGAACGAAACGAAATGCTTTGGAAGTTAGCAAGGAGAGGGTGTTTAACAGGAAAACAAAACTACAATTGTTACAAACACATACATGACGACATGTATGCATACATACGTATTTTAGATACATACATAGAAAATTCAATGCAACAAATGAAGCAGCAGTAAGCAGCATCAGAAGGTAATGTAGAACAAATCTTTATAAGTCTGCTGCTACTTCTGCTTTTCTATTCACTCATGCTCAAGTTGAGTTGTTAAGGCCTAAAGGATCTTATTATAAAACCATTTAACAATATAACCGTAGCAGCTGCAACAACAACAGCAATGGCAACAAAAGTAACAATTGCTTAAACTTTTACGGAGAAAAAATATAAATAAAATTGTATTAGTTGAAGGGAAGAATATAGAAACGACTGCGAAGGAAGAAAAAACAGAAATAGTAATATAATTTCCTTCAACATCCACTTTATTTAGCTTATGTTACGCATTACGAACATTAAGAAGACCAACTGGATATTTAAAAAAGGAAAACAAATGTCACCATTTTGCAAAAAGCTTAAGGGATATATGAAATTTATAGAGGCTCTAATAACACTATTAGACAAAATGAAAAAATTTGGACATATATTTGAAATGATCAAGTGTGGACTGTAGGTGTATTTGAGCAGATATTTTTTTAATTTTAATTTAAAATCTGTTGTTATCGATAAAAAAAAAAAGATTTTTTACGACTTGACGGAATAATTTTTATGAAGTTTTTTTTTTTCTTTCACCAATTTTGAATTTTTAACGATTTTAAATAAAAGATATTAGCTCTATAATTATATATACATTTATATATGTACATTTGTTTATATTACATGAAGTTTTGCTGAAATATTGTTAAAAATATGTGCGATTTTCATTTTTATTTTAATTTTATTATGAATTTATATGAAACACTGTATTTTTGTAAATTTATTTTATGTTTGCATTATTTAACGAATAATTTAAGCCATTTTTTGTTAAGTTCTAGAACGTTTGGATTTCGGCATACACATTTACGGATTTCCTTTAGTATCTTTCGGCCTGTGGTTATATCTGTCGCATCAAATGTCTTCAGGAGTTTCAGTAGGGTAAGCTCTCTTTTTTCTAGAAACATGATCTGTTCTTTCAGTGGGTTGCAAAAGTATTCGCTCTACATCAGGAATTAGTATACACTTAGTCATTATCTTTTCAATTTTCATTGGTGTTTTTGTGAAGGTATGAAGAATATATGACTTTAAATTGAATACATCGATAATTTATGACCAAAAACACTATTTTGAAAAGCTTCTCCTCTCCAGGAAACTTTCAAGTCAACAACTAAACCATCAGAAGTTGCACAATTTAGATTTTTAGTCCCACGTAGCAAGGCTTCGACCTTATAAGTAATCTAGCGGGACATCAGCCAGTAGTGTTAGTTTAGTACAGAAATTATATATGTAGCTACTAAAACATATTGCTTGGTCTCTTCATAACATATTTTACGAAAATGAAACAGTGGTATTAACAAAATGAATATGTTTTCTGATTTTCATATATTTATTTCTAATTAAAAATTTTGAAATTAGCTCATTGGAAACCCATATATCCAATGCATTCTAATTTATAGAATAGACTAAATTGAACATGATTATCTTATTCATGAAAATGTCCAATGTCTGCTTCAGATAAAGATACACCTGAATCGAATTTAAGTAAATATGTCGGAAAAAATAAGTTTTTGGTGAATATAATTCAATTTGATTATCACAATCATAAATTACTAAAGTATAAAAATTAATGAATTAACTTTGTCTCCAGTTTTTTCTTAAATTTGTTAGTGGAATAGCTGGTAATATTTGTTTCTTATCGTAGGAAGAAATATCAGTAGACATATGATCAAAATGACTTAACAGCTGCTGATATTCATCATCATCGCCTGAGGAAAGTTAATATCAGACACATCCAATAAATCTAATAACTCTTCACATTGCTTTTTCATATTTAAAATGTAGACTTTTTTAAAATACAACAAAAGTCACATTTATGAGTTCACAGGCTTGTATTGTTATATTCCCAAAACTCACAATCGTATTCTGTAACTTTTGTCTACAACTTTTC
The DNA here is from genome assembly GCA_932274085.1 of Protocalliphora azurea. Taxonomy (NCBI): domain Eukaryota; kingdom Metazoa; phylum Arthropoda; class Insecta; order Diptera; family Calliphoridae; genus Protocalliphora; species Protocalliphora azurea. The sequence goes on from OW026519.1 coordinate 4,361,339, forward strand.
ATTTAGACTTTTGTTTTGTTTTTGTATTAAAGTATAACACTTTTTAAAAAAACCTAAAATAATATTAAATGAGCTGGGACTTCTTTTTCTATTTCTTTACTTTTCTTACATAATTATCAATATTTTGATTTACTCTTTATTTTATCAAAAAAGATAACAATCTTAAAAAATATTTTCCGTGAATAGTTTAATATTAAAAACAACAATTAAAAGAGATATAACTTTCTCAAATCTAAGCTGGATATCAAAGATCTATTTTGTTTGAGTAAATATTTCGTATGAACAAAATTAAAAATATTATAACTTCATTAATTCTTAATTGATTCTAATAAACGAGGGATTGTACTACGCATTAGGTATTGCAGATTCAAGATAAATTTATATAAAAATAGGGTTTCATATAAAATAATAGAAAAATATGCCGCGGAATTTGAAAAAATTAAAAAAAAGAAAATTGCAGATTTATTTATAACATTTAAACAAACATTTATATAGTGTAAAATATAAAATGTAAAGTAATATATATTTAGATTGCTGATTTTTCTTCTATCGAAAACACGATCTGTAATGATTATCGACAATATAATAAAAATCACAATTTAATTATTATTTTTCGATTTTTATATTTCGCCTAGTTAAAAATTGTCATATATTTTTATATATGACTAATGTATGATGATATATTGTTATATATGGGCTCATATATGTATGTGGAATTGTATTGATTCATACGGGGAATTGTTTGCAACATATGGATACATATATTGTGAAATATCTGAACTATTTTATAATATATGGAAGAATAAATATAAAATTTGTATTATATGTGGTTTTATATATAACATCTATTTTCATATATGAAACCATATTAGAAATATTAAATGAAATATAAAATGCAATTTAACTGTAAACCAATAAAGGTACATAAACATGTAGTTCAGGAAAATTTTAGGAAATTTTATTATATGTAAATGTTATAATATAATAATAATATCATAATACGTCGATTGTGAATTAGCGGGAATGCGATTATTACCAAAAAAGGACTAAAAATAATTAAGGTGCCACAAATTAACTTTTTAAATTATTTATTGACTTCAGTTAAAAAGTTAATAACAAAAAACTTAAAATGTACATTAATTTTTTTTTTTCATTGTAATTTTAGTAGTTTAAAGCCATTTTTATGGTATTTTCCTATATACGCACTTAAAATAATGGACCAGTTTAGCATTATTAATAATGTGTTAATTAACCTTTGTTTTAGATAACCTCAAAAATTCGGTCTGGCATTGATTCGTCTAATTTTTGAAGAAAATGACTGTCAATTTCTTCCTAGGATTGCTTCATTTTTAGCATTAACTCTTTCATTATCATTATGGTTCCATTCTGTGTACTTTTTAAGTAAACTTTAAGGGCCATGTACCCCTACAGATTCTTCATTGGATTTAAATTTGGACTGCAAGCCGGCCTGTACAATAGAGTAATATTATGTTCATTAATCCACGATTTAGATTGGTTCGTGAAATGGATTGTAGTGTTATCCTCTTGGAATATGCAAACTTCATCCATGTTTTCGTCCATAAATTAGAGAAGAGCATATTTCAACAGTTTGTTATAAACTGCGCTGTTCATTTTAGTTGTAACAAAACATATTTTTGATTTTCCTGCAACAGAAAAGGCCGCCCAAACCATAACACTGTCTCCACCGAAATTGCGTTTCGACATACGAATTTCGTTCGACCTCAAATCATGCCAATAGTAAGAATATAAATCGGGAAAGTTCAAAGTGAATTACTTTTCATCAGAAAAGATTATTTTATATTAATCTGTACATTTCCTTACCATCTGATCGCAAAATGTTTATTTTTTATTTGTGTAACATTTAATTTATTACGGATGGCTTCTTCTTTTATTTTATTAATTTGCCTTTTTGCTAATTTTTGATTACCTTTTACTGGTTTCTTCACTCCGTATTTCTGCCGTATTTATTGTTTATCGTTACTTTTCTAATGCGTGAAAATAAATTTTCAGATGGATTTTTAAAGATTTCTCGTTAATTGGTCATTGAAAGGTAACTGCGGGTGTAAATATCTATTAGAATTGAATTGGTAATATCAAGTCATGTGTTTCGGTCGTTAGATTATACGAAAATATGGTAACATTCAATCACTTAAACGTCCTAAATAATATAAAATGATTTATTAAATAAAAATAAAATAACAATTTTAATTTTCCTATTTTTATATATAATTTTTCTAATAACATACATAAGCTGTTTGAATCTTTATAGAAAGCTGATTTTCTTGAACGTGTTCCAAAATTAATGTTTTGTTTGTCAAACATATAATTTTAAAAATGGGACAATATTTTTGTATTAAACGCCAAAATAATGTTATAGCACTCTCCTTGGAATATATCGATTAGAGTCGCTAGCTGAGTCGATATATTTATATCCTTCATCTGTCCATGTTGATCATGTGAAAATACAGATCACAATTATTAGATAATTTGGAAAACATGAATTTTATGACCCAACGACAATTCCATTGAAATTAGTTGAAATAGGTATATTTTTTAAGTTATATGGACTATACAAATGTTTTCAGGAATAGGGTTGATATGCCCAAAATTATCCTAAAAATTATTATAATTTTACAAAATTCAACAAACACTTCGATAACCCTTTTAGCAGTCATAACTTTCAATTCTAAGTAGCTATAGGGTTTTCATAAAGTTATGGTTCTCTGAAGCACTAATTAGGCTCTAAAATTTCTATAAAATCATCAAAATTAGCAAATTTTATTTTTATTAAGCAATAATTTTCCTTTGTTCAGTTATATGAAGTTAAATTTAACACCAAACGGAGTAATACATCTATAGGCTTATCCAATATTTCCAAAATCGGAAATAAAAGTTCGCTATGTCTAGTATAAAGTATTTAAAATTTATTATTTTTAAGATTTAAAACCTTTGTAATACATCTAATTTCTTTCGAAAAATTTTGTTTTATATTTTTACCTAAACAATAACTAAATAAATTCTGTGATTTAAGAAGCACTACAATTATCTATTCGTTAAGTCATATCTACGAATTGATTTATGGTGAAATTTTATTTACACCATAGATATCTAGATATCTACTTGTTGAAATTGCGGGAATAAGAAGTCTAAATTGTGAAACATTATTTTTATATAAATATATGACCCATAAACATAATTTTTTTAGGTGGATGGTTAAAAATAATGATTATTTGTGACTCATTTTTTTGGTCAAATTATAATGATTTTTTTTCTTACATTTATTTTTCGATTATAATAAAATGGTTACTTTTATTTCTTAATAATAATCATAATTTTTAAATAAAAGAAGAAAAAATAGTGGTTACTTTATAATCGAAAAATAAATATCAAAAATAATCGATATACTTTCAGCAAAAAATAAAAGTAATTTTTAATTGAAATATAAATGTCAAAAATAGTCATTATAATTTGAGTAAAAAATAAATATCAAAAATAATTGTTATATATTGAGTTTCTTTTTTTTTTTTATAAAAATTAAAAAATAAAAGTTTTTTGCATATTTAGAAAGGGCATTAAAAATAATAATCCCAGCTAAAAATATTATGTATGAATCATATATTTATGTATATATGGAGCTTCATACATCTTTGGATCCGAAAATTGAGGGTATATGGTAATATATGATTATATATCCATATATACGTCAGAAACTCTATTGTGAATGATTACTCAAATATTTTATTTTTCCTGCATTTTATTTATTTTATACTCAAAAAAAAAAAAAAAAAAGACAATATTTACAATATATTTTTTTAATAGTAACATAAACAGAAACTCTCTATATTTATACAAAAGAGTCATTTAAATACCTAATATTTCTCATGTGTCAGAAACACCGCATCTCAAACTTTGAAGTCAGTTGATAAATCTAGAGAACGTTTTGGTCAATGATAATTTTTAGAACAAACAATAAATGAGCACTTCATCTATAAATCTTTTTAGCTCCTCGAAAAAGAATTTTTGTCAGTTAAATAATGATAAATGCAAGATAAGTAAAAATTTATTTACGTGTATTTGAAACAAGACTTTCAATAAGTCGTAGCAAACGAATGAAATGTCTCCTCATAAGTATGAAAAAACTATGAATTTTTGCGGCCTATTTCGAGATGAATCTCAATTTCTTTTAATGGAAACTTGTTTCACGATCAACAAGATATTTATTCTTTAGATGATGTGGAAACTTTTGTGGTATATCTAAAGATTGTTACCCGTTAATTAGATATTGAATAATAAACGAATTTATAAGAATAAATTAAGTGAAAAATTACTTACGTTTATCTGGAATAGACCTTCTAATCAATATGGCAAGGAAAATACATCTCCTTTGATTGAGGTAATTATGACCCAAAAAGGTATAAATTGTTTTTTGTATTATATGAAATGTAATGTTTATCAATAAAAAGTATGTATTTACTTACACTTACCTTACCGTCTTTTGTTCCTGATGTTTTTTTTTATGTGATAATGATTGATTATTATTTTAAAATTTTATTAAGGTCCTGATTTCTATTTTTCTTGAATGTCAAGAAATTAAATTTATTTTTTGCGAAATATATATGTTTATTAACAAACATTTATTAAAACCACAAACCTATTTATTCAGTATTCATATCCCTTTATACGAATTAAATATTTGTTTAAAATTTAAACAAAGTAATAAGATAACTATAAGTCATTGTGAAAAGTTGTAAATAAACAACTTTTCTTTACTTGGCTTTTTGTTAAAGATACAGGCTCTGGATGTTCTCAAATATAATATTAAAAAAAAAAAATGCTCGGAATTATAGCCAAAATAATGGAAACAATTTTTTTAAAATGGCAGCACTTACATCTATGAAAATATAACGATTCATTAAGGACTCAAATTATTTCGCGGCCAATTCATATACATATGCTTTTATATGTGGAGAATTTGCTCATATGTGACATAATATATGACTATAAAATTCCATATATAGTTCCATATAAGGTTTTATATATAAATCAATATATTGCAAAGATTACCATATACTAATGCATGTATCTTTACATATACAAACCATATATAATAGTATATCATCGTTTTTATCTAGGATGACAATAATAATAATAATAATAATAATAATAATAATAATAATAACAATAATAATAATAAAAAATGTGGTCTACAATATGTTCCTCAAATCCATTTTTGGTTTTTTGGTAAAAAAAACTATCATAATCATTATTTGCAGTCCATGATCTAAAGTCATAAAAAATCTTTTTTGTTTTCGATATCTTCAGATTTTGAGGGTTTATCGAAAACTTTAATAATGGCAAAATGATTTACTCAACGTACACTAGATCAATTCGAAAGTTTATTTTCACTGTCGCACTGTATAACTTTTATTAAAATATGGAAATGGTAGATGGAAACTAATAACTCTACAAGTACTAAGGAGCTATAGAAACTGCTGAACTTAAATATAAATTACTGAATACGAATGGAACTTTTAATTCATAGCAGCCTCTAAATAATTTCCTTGTACATTCTAAGTTTAATATTTTTGAATCTTTTCTTGAGCCATTTGCTTCAGTGGCTTATTTAGTTTTAATTTAGTCTTATTAATACAAGACTCCTACAAAGCTGCCTCCCATAAAACTAGGTCATTAGTTGGTTCCATTACTTTCCGTAATTGTGCGAGTTTTTCTGTTTAAATATAGTTGTTGCTATTTTGTGTTCTTATTTTATTTAATATTAAATTTTTACTTGTTTCACATGCTTATTTCCAATTCAATGGTTAATCGTCATCATCCAGCATAATAGAAAGAATAAGCAGAAAACAACAACAAATATAATAATAGTTTTTAAATAATAACAAGAAGAACTAACTACTAACTCAACATAATGCTGCTTAAATAAACTTGCAACATAACAAATAAATAGTTCAGTATATGTAAGTCTGTAACTTACAGGTGAGTGTTTACTGGTTGACTGACGGGCATACTGACGAATTGACTTACTGGTTAACAATAAACCTGATAAATTTTTCTTAAAAAATGCAGATTTGTTTCACTTATTTACTCGTACGTTGGTCTGTTCTGTTTCTTTCCAAAGATGCTGAGAGTTGAAGAAAACTACACACATACAGAAGTGCAAATGAAAAGATGTTTATTTTACGTATACAAGTGAAAATAATAAAAAAAAAAAAAAACATACATATGTATATGTATGGACGTACAACCTTGAATAAAGAAAAGGTGTGAACAAATAAATCTATAAACAAGTATTTTTTGCACACATTCATGCATAACTAAGTGCACACACACTCGTATGCAAACAGAATAAAACAATTGTATATCTTTATGTTTGGTTGGTTGTTTGTTGGTTGTATTTGCATCTCAAACATATATTCTATATCCCAGCAAACCAAAGGTTTGATTTAAAACTTGAGAGTGTTTGAAATTTTTTTTTTTTTTTTCAAACGTAAACCTTTGAGAAGGATTTAAGAATGATTTAAGAATAATAGCATTCTTAACAAAAAGGAGATTTTTTTTCTCCAATTTTGATGACGGTTTGAATTAACATTTGATATAGAAAAAAAATCATAATTTTTCAAACGTTTGAAATATTATGACTTTGTGTTTGTTGGGATCGAACATATACGTATGTACCTATGTACTCAGTTACCAGCAAATATTCACAGTAATACATGTTGCTATTGTTAAATGTAAAAGTGTGCCAAGATCTTATGAAACTATTACGTCAATACGGGGGTAAGTATGAAGAATTTGAGAGTTTCAATACGGTTAACTATTTTTGTAATAAGTAAGAACTTAAAAGGTCTTTTAAAATGTATAAAAAAATTATGGTAAAATTTTAGACCATAAGAGAAAATTGAGTCTCCGAAATATAATAGCAAAAAAGATATAGAAGCATTTCTAAATTTAAAGACTAGAGCATTAAAAGTGCTATTAAATTATTTTAACGTAATAATAATATCCATAACAAGTATTGACTGAAAAATATTTCAAAATAACCTGAACATTTATAAAGTCCGATACAACTTACTCGATTTCTTACCAAAGATCTTCTCCACATTCGATTTTTCACCCAAAAATCTAATAAGTAAGATTTTTCACAGAAAAATATTGATTTAGAGTAAAAATCCAAATTTCAAAAGAAATTCTATTTTTAACTAATAACCTCATTCAAATATATATATATATATATATATATATATATATATATATATATATATATATTTAAATATATATATATATATATATATTTCGGCAAGAAGAAAAAAATTGTTGACCAAAAATAGTAATTATATTAAATTTGACCATGTATGCGTATGAGTAATATTAATAAGTTTACAGCAAAAAAAAGTATATGATAAAGTTAGAATTGAAAAAGGTTTCAACTGATGATGATCTGGTTCAATTTAATGATCTTAATATAATCGTCTCATTGAAGATGCAAAATTTATATGAAATGACTTTTCATGCGCGTTTCATTATTTGAAAACGAATAATTTCCGATTATAAATGAAAATGTTCACTAAAAAGTTTTATTTCTTCGCTATCACAAGCAATATTTGTAAGGGATTAAAAACTAATTAACTATGTAAATGCAAATTACATTTATTATTCATTTGCTAAAAATTTTTGTGAAAATAAGTAAAATATAACTACTTTAAATTTAGCACTGAGTGATAGAAATTTTCACATATGAAAAAATTGATAATGCTTGAGACCATACGTGGTAAAACTACATATTAAATTTTTTCCAAGACGTAAAATTTCCTCTTAAAAGGACTTAAAAGTTTCGAAGAATACACATTTACAAAACAAAATATATATATATTAATTCATATTTTTGGGTGCTAATTTTAATCGCATCCATGACCACGGATAAATTTACCAATATATATCTTTTCGAAAATTTAACCCATTAATATCATGTTTATTATTTAATTACACATGTTATATAAAGGATATTTTCTTAACATATTTTACTGTATTAAAATTTTGTTATACTGCAGGAATTCGTAGTTATCATTTTACAACAATTTAATAAAATTTTAGTAAATATTTTATAATTTTTATCTTTCTTTTCTAATTGTGTATTTTTTTAAATTTAAAGTCTTTTTGAGAGAAAATTTGACGTCATGGAGAAAAACTGAGTACGTAGTTTTATTACGAATGGGTTCTACTTGGATGCATATATCGATTTATTATATGTGATTTTTTTCAGAAAATTGTTTCACGATATAGTCGGAGCCAGTTAAATCATATTTTAATCACACCCATGACCACATAATTTAATTGGGCAATAAGAATAAATTTGTTTGTACTATTGTCGAAGATGCCCTGAAAATGATGACCATTTAAATTCGTTTTTGCTGGGCCAGTAGAAAAATTTCATATCTTCAAAACTTTTAGTGTACTGCACCAATTTCATTTGCACCATTTTCAACAAAATGTCCTTTATACAATTTCAAAGAGCCATATAGGATACAAACACATTGAACTAAACGTCGCAATTTTATTTCTAAATTTATGACACATATAGCTTAATTACTTCAAGGATGACATAAGTCAAAAAGAAAATATAGTTTGAGTTAATAATTTAAAAATATGTTTTAATAAACATTATCTTCTGTAAAAATGTCTTGTGATCACCAATTGAGAAGAGAATATATCGTTTATTTTTCTATTAAGACTACAGAATGATTTCATGTCAAAACGGACAGAAATCAAATTTTGAAATTGTTTCTTAAATCATAAACTTTTAGACTAATGGAACTTTCCGGCTTTTGACGTTTTGAAAAACTAAAAATTTCTAAACTATACATCGTAGGTTTCTAGTTTTAAATTTATATTAAAAGCCAAGACATTGCCTTTATAACAATATGTATAAAGTTTATTTATAATAAAAGCTCCAAGGCCAAAGTTGGATATATAGAAATCAAACCATTATGCCTCAAAAAACATTATTTTTATTATATATATATATATATATATATATATATATATATATATATATATATTGTTGACATAACTCTTCTCCCTCAATCGTGGAACATTTCAAGCTTATTTAGTTTAAAAGTTATGAAGCCAAATATGGTAAAACAAACTAATTTTTTTGTATGTGAAATTTAAAATATGTTTTTTTATGAGCTAGTTATTTAAAATAAATGAAATTTTATATATAAGATTTATTTATATTTATAAGATTTGACTTTAATAATATTTTGCTGCATAACTTCCAAACTAAAAGTGTATCCAACATGAAATTTTGCAAGAGTATGGAGAAGATGCAATTGTGTACATATTCGAAGGATACACATTTAAAAAATATATTTTCGAATATTATATCAATCCAGATTGAGTATCAAGTGAGACCTGAAAATCCTTGCAATATAATTTTTTTTTAATTTAAATATTGCAGCGCAGAAACTTAAGAAAATATTCTTTATATAAAGTATATAATTAACTAATAAATATAATATTAAAGGGTACATTTACTTGTCATTTAATGTATGATTTTTAAAGTTTGTAAACTAATTGGTAATTTAAAAAAGCCAACATAATTCAAGTAGGCTTTTTATACAAACAAAATAATAATTATTATTGGAGGAAAAATTATTTATTGCTTAAATAAAGAACTATTAGATCTAAAGTTTCAAAATTATGTGGACATAATTTTCTTATCAAGAATCATAACTGAGATTTTCTTTTCAATAATAAAGTGAATATTTATTATTGTAAATATAAAAAACTATATCATAAATGAGAGCTACTAAAGGGAATGTAATGGCATCAAAAAAGTAAAAAATTTACTCCAAAAATATCAAGTTTAAGTTTTTTATTGTTGCCTCTTTTGGAATATGAACGCATCTTTATGCGGGCTATCTAATTCTAAAATATTTCGATTCGGTTTGTCACTATTTTCAAGAAAATTTAAGATATTATATATCCCTCGTATGTGGCTCTATGTGTATTTAAATACGTATGAGTATTTCGCATTTCATCATAAATACAAATGTATAAAAACATTATTGTACAAAACCAAAAGTACACATTAATACCAACATAACTACACATACTTACAAACATACCCAACAAGCATTTCAGAAAATTTTTCGAAAGTATTTAAATACTAATGATTTGATAAGAAACTGAGAATAATACCAAAAGAATTTTTAATAAATTTAAAGTTTAAGATATTTATAATAAAAAACATTTCACAGCCTAGTAGATCAATTGTCTTCTTAATGATAAAATCGTACAATTATTTCAATAAATACATCTTGATTTAAAACATTTAAATTATATCAATTCAAAACAAATCTTACGATTTTATGCTTATTTGGTATAGAGATTCATGTACGTTGTACATTTGCGTCTATAGACATATAACATGTGAAAACAAAACTATTCTTGTGTACATATTTTCCTTTTATCACACACACGCACATAATATAGACAAGCCTTAAAAAACAAAAAAGAAACTGAAAGAAAATCTGCAGCAAAAAACATAAAAAAAAAACAATTACCAAAGTTGCATAGAAAATGTATTTCTACTTTACTTGAAAATGTTTTTTTTTTTTATAAACAAACATTTTGCAAACATTTTGTTTATCTGTGAATTATAAACATATATAAATGTTCAAATGTGTACATTATATAGGTGTATATGTTTGTGCATATTTGTATAAAAGCATTCAATGCCACTACAAATATAATTTTCATAAAACTTATACACAAACAATTATGTATGTAGAAGTAACAACATACACATGCATACAACCAAGGCATTAATATGCATTAGTAGATGTTTGTTTTTTCTAGGTGTAACGATTTAAATAACATACACACACACGCATACAAATACCTATACATATTTTTATAAGCAGACATTTTGTATACATATACACAAACTGTCACAAAAAATATATTTATAAATACACATCACACCTGAATTTATGCAACTAATGCTGCATGTTTTTCTTTTTTTTTCTTTTTATAAAAATTCTGAGATAAACAAAAATTCTTTAATGCTTTTGTGTGTGCGTGTAAATGCAAAGCTGTCTAGGTATTTACGTATTAATGTGTTTATGTAGTGTAACATGTGGTAAATTTTTCTTTTAAAAACACAGAAAGTTTTGTATGATTTTTTTCTTTAAATTATATTTATAAATTGCAAAACAAATTGTAAAATATTTTGAATAGAGAAGAGTGCATTTTACAGACAACATGCAACATTTATGTTATTTAACTTATATTAAGTTTATAAAACTTTTGACGTTTTCTTTGTGTACTCGAATTTGCAAAAGCTGTTAATACATGTGCTTGAAAATGAATTTACAATCTTTTCTTTGAAGTTTAATTAAATAATGCTGTTGATAGTTTCACCTCAACTTTTTCTGATAAATTAAACGAAAATTAAACATGAAATTATAAAAGCACTAAAATGAAAAAACGCTAAAATAAATATGAACTAATCTAGAAAAAAAAAATAGCCAAAATAAACAGAAATTTCTTAAACGGAAAAACCAACTACCCAGCTAAAAACGATGATATATTATTATATATAGTTTTTATATGAAAATATATGGATATATATGATTTCATGTACAAAGAAGTATGCCTTAGTATATGGTAATCTTTGCAATATATTGATTTATATATAGAACCTTATATGGAACTATATATGGAATTTTATAGTCATATATTATGTCATATATGAGCAAATTCTCCAAATAAGAAGGAATATATATATGAATTGGCTGCGAAATAATTTGAATCCTTAATGAAACGTTATACTTCCATAGATGTAAGTGCTGCCATTTTAAAAAAAAAATTTTCCATTATTTTGGCTATAATTCCGAGCTTTTTTTTAATATTATATTTGAGCACATCCAGAGCCTGTATCTTCAACAAAAAGCCAAGTAAAGAAAAGTTGTTTATTTACAACTTTTCACAATGACTTATAGTTATCTTATTACTTTGTTTAAATTTTAAACAAATATTTAATTCGTAAAAAGGGGTTTGAATACTGAATAAATAGGTTTGTGGTTTTAATAAAAGTTTGTTAATAAACATATATATTTCACAAAAAATAAATTTATTATTTAATATCTAATTAACGGGTAACAATTTTCAGATATACCACAAAAGTTTCCACATCATCTAAAGAATAAACATCTTGTTGATCGTGAAACAAGTTTCCATTAGAAGAAATTGAGATTCATCTCGAAATAGGCCGCAAAAATTCATAGTCTTTTTCATACTAATGAGGATACATTTCATTCGTTTGCCTCCACTTATTGAAAGTCTTATTTCAAATAAACGTAAGTAACTTTTTACTTATCTTACATTTATCATTATTTAACTGACAAAAATTCTTTTTCGAGGAGCTAAAAAGATTTATAGATGAAGTGCTCATTTATTGTTTGTTCTAAAAATTATCATTGACCAAAACGTTCTCTAGATTTATCAACTGACTTCAAAGTTTAAGATGCGGTGTTTCTGACACATGAGAAATATTAGGTATTTAAATGTCACTTTTGTATAAATATAGAGAGTTTCTATTTATATTAATATTAAAAAAATATATTGTAAATATTGTTTTTTTTTTTTTTTTTTTTTTTTGAGTAGAAAATAAATAAAATGCAGGAAAAATAAAATATTTGAGTAATCATTCACAATAGAGTTTCTTACGTATAAATGGATATATAATCATATATTACCATATACCCTCAATTTTCGGATCCAAACATGTATGAAACTCCATATATACATAAATATATGATTCAGACATAATATTTTTAGCTGGATAAATAAAAAAATCAACTAAAAATAAATCACAAAATGAAAAAACAAAATGAACAAAAATTCGGAAAAATGAAAAAAAATCAGCAAAAGGAAAAAATTGGCAACACAGCTAAAAATATTGCATCTGGATCATATATTTATGCATACATGAAGTTTTACATATATTTTTTATCCGAAAATTGAGGGTATATGAACATATATATCCATATGCATACATATATTCTTATATATAAAACTATTATAATTAGGATATAATTAGAATTATAATTAGGAACTATTTTTTTCAATTTTTATTTTTTAACTTTATTTAATGCATACAAAATATACAACAAAAATATAAAAAATTGTCTAAAATATAAATAAATATTTTGAATTTGGCATGCCTTCCTTCTTCTTGCGGATTTGATTTATTTTTTTAATGTCAAGAATTTTTTGTTATTATACTTTTTATTTTGAATGAATGGACAAACAGTTTTTTACAATTTATAAATTTTTATTTTTTATATACAGTAATATATTGTCATGAATATTATTATTATATTATTTCTATCAGATTTTTACGTCATGGCTTCGCAAACTGAGCGAAATAGCGAAATAGGGATGCACTTTTAAAAAATACGACTTGAAAAAGTAACTAAAAAGGCCTGAAGTGATTAGTAGGAACTAAGTAATTTTTGAAACTCTGACGTTTAATTGGGTGATTGTTTTTGTTTTTATGCTATTATAAAAGAATATTAAAAATTTCTCATACGTGATACCATATATGGCAAGAAGTATTCATATTTAGGTCCATATATGAGAAAATTTATCATATATGATATGTATGAGTTCATATATTTTAAAAGTTATCAAACCATTTCACATATGGTTCTATATATATCAATATATTTTCGTATATGAGCCATATATAATATATATCAGTTTTTTATCTAGGAATACAAAAAAATAATAATAAAATAAAAAATCTTTCACAGAAAAAATCGACAATTTGAAAATAAACGATAAACTAAAATTTGCCAAAACGAAAAGAAATCACCTAAACAGAAAAAACAACACAAAACTAAAGAAAGTCAAAACTAAAAAAGAATCGTCTAAACGAAAAAAATCGCCAAAATAAAAAGAACACTAAAATCAAAATCGACAAGCCTAGCAAAAAAACGACCAAACTTAAAAAAAATCATCAAAACGGAAAAAAATCGTAAAAAAACCTAAAGGGAAAAAATCTTCAAAATATACAAAAGTTTCTTAAACGAAAAAAAAAAACAAAAAAAGAAAGAACAAAACATCATCTAAACTGTAAAAAAATACCAAAATGTAAAAAAAAAACTAAAATAAAAATCTACTAAACGTAAAAAGATCACCCAAAAACCGTCAAAGTGAAAAGATGTGCAAAACGAAAAAAACGCCAAAAAAAAAATTACAAACTGAATGAAGAAAATAGACCACATGAAAAAATCGTAAAAATGGAAGAGAATTATTACAGTTATCTAAAGTTTTATTCTTCCTTTCAGCTTTAAAGAATTTGAAGAGAGAAAAAAGGTGTTGAATTGTTTAAATTCGCAAGCGCTTTGTTTTGTATTTAACCCTTATTTTAATTTTTTTTATCATTTTATTCTTTAAGTAATTTAAAGATCATGATTTCTTTTTTTTTTTTTTTTTTTTGGAAAACTCAAGACATTTTAAAAAAAATTTAAAAAATATATTTGAAAGTTTCTTTTTAATTTATCTGTAAAATATCGTACACCAAAATTTATTTATACTAAACCAGTTATAATCTGGTTTAAAAAAATGCTTAGAATATATGATTAAAATTTTAATTTCACGAGTATGAAAACTTATTTTAAAAAGGTTTTACTCGTGAGGTATTAAACAAGCCTTTAATAATCCTTTTTTACTTCAAACTTCAATAACTTTTTAAACTAAATTGCAAACACTTTTTGCCAACACTAATTTAAAAATTTTTGACTACTGTATCGTTTTCTCAATATCTAAAAATTTTGATTAGATTGCATAATATGATTAATTTTTTTCAAATTTGCATTCACAATTTCTTCCACTTTTCACTATTATAATGTACATAATTGTAGTCATCCTTTTCTTGTGACTTATAATGACACACAAACTACAAGAAATATTAAACACCAAAAAAAGGACTCTAAAAAAATAAGGGAACATAAACTGTCATACTGACAAATTTCCTTCACATCAATTTAATGTGAAGTTAAAATATGTGCTGAACAAATTACAGTTTTAAATAAAGTAAAAAATATATTCATTTAGGACAACAACAATGTAAATAGCTTTTTCTATGCTAATATACAAACACATACATACGTATATATTTACAACAACGGCTACACTAGCGACAAATTTTTAATGAAACAAAAGAAAAAACGAAACTGTCAACTCGTCTAGAATTTTTGTTCAGTTTTGTTCAGTTTTGAAGTTACCTGCAGAAAACTTCGTTTATAGATATAACACAATATTAGGAGAATAAGTATAACAAAAAAAATTTTAAAATAAAAATTAAAAAGGAAACTTCAACACTTATGAAGTGTCGTTTTATGTTATTTTTCAGACATGGTTGTACGATATGTCGAGTATGTATTACTCATATACGAGATATGACTGAAGTGTCTTCTGTTAATAAAAGAAAACTAATATAAGAAATCGCCTCTTTAATTATTCCACTCTGCAAGAAAAAATATATATTTTCCTATTTTAAAAATGATTCATTTTTATATCTTATACAATTAGATCGACACTAAGAACACTGATCTTTATCGAAAACTTTTTTTCGTATCAACCGATTTGTTGTATTTTTAGCAAACTATGTATAAGTAAATAAAAAATCATTGTCTATTTTTCTTTTTTTTATCTGGAATAAATGTAGGAGCCAGAGTTACTGTCAGTGTTGCCAGATTAGGCTAAATCTAGACTTGCTATTTTGCTTTTAGCCTCAAAAATTCCGTTTTTGCTTCTAGCAGTTTTTGATTCTTCAAATTGTCTTAAAAGGCCTAAAATATTAATATTTCAGCAACAATAAAAATAGTTTCTTTTTCATTATTACTAATTTTATTTTCACAAATGTATCCATTTAAGCATTTTTGCTTCTTTATTCACTAGATTATTTACATTTGACAAAAAATTTCGCATGAGGTGCTTCAATCTCAAAATCAAAAATAACTTAACTTCTTTTACGGACTTCATTAACCACATAAATAACGATAGAAACTATTTATTAAAAAAAATATTTTTTAGAATGATTGCATATTCGGCTTAAGATCATTGAATAATTGTAGAAGAATATATTGTAAAAGTTTTATTGGACACTCGGCAGAATGGAATGCATTTTTTGGTCTGCCGCGACCGCCATTAGCACTCTTCAGCGTGCCACCGTGGTGCTCTCTGTAAACATCATCTATTTACCTTACAACTTCTGGCGGACCAGAAAATGGAATTCATTCTGCCGAGTGTCCAATAAAACTTTTACACTATATTCTTCTGCACTTATTCAATGATCTTAAGCCGAATATGCAAAAATTTTAAAAAAAGCTATATGAAAAAGTTCAACAATAAACTATAAACCAATTAACCTTACAAACAAATTCTTATAAATGTGAAAAATCATAAAAAAATTTAGAAATGCTTAATCAAAATGGAATTATAGTAAAAAAAAATTACCAAAAAGCAATTCAAAATATTGAATAATTTTTCATATAAAATATAACTAAAATTTGTGTTTAAATTTTTTGGTTGATTTTTTATTGTGTTATTATATTTATTACAATATCTATAATGAAGTATAAAAAAATTATGAGAACGAGAAAAGGTTATTTTTCTAAATAAAAAAATTTTTACTTTTCTCTGACCTTATTTTTTGGAGCATTGAATCTCTTTTAACCTTTTTTAAAGTTAATTTTAGCCTCTTTTTCTCACCTTCTGGTAACACTGGTTACGACGGACAACGATATTTTATGTTTTTATTTATTAACCGATTTTGCTCACTTTTAGTTCCAAAGAAACCATATCAAAGAGAAATATTTGAGTTTAATTTCATTAGGCTAGAGCCTCATCGTTACTGCAACACACAGACGAACATACTTCTATCGTTTTAAAATTTCACAAGGAACCAAAATATTATGTATATTTACATACTTTATGGAGTCTTAAATGATGATTTCGATATGTTACAAACGGAATGAAAAACTCAATATACCGCCCATCTTTTTGGATAGTGGGTATAGAAACAATGTTGAAATAGTTTAAAAGTAATTTTGTTTTTCATTTTTGAGAGTTTAATTTTTCTAAATCGGACAAACCGTTCCTTAGTTATATGTGCTAGTTAGAAAAAGGAAACAATAATCTTATTTTAATTAAAGGAGAATTTCTTTTCAAGCCACAGAAATTTTACATATTCTAAAAATTTATGCTCTAAACCCATTACCAGTTGGTAACTTTATAATATTAATTTGTTGTGAAATATTATTGATCATACATGTATTTTTAATTTATCTCCAAAATTCTTATTTTATAAGCATTGCATACGATTTCTCAGACTGCCGAAAAAATTTTTAAAGATACGATTTGTTTCACTCATTCCTTCTATATTTCCTTTTTTTAAATTTTATTTTTTCGTTTAGTAACTTTATGGTAACTAGACTAAAGTATACACCTTTTCTAACTTATACCATGTATCCTCAAAAAAAGTTGGTATAATGTTATTCAATCACATACACGTACAAATATATACACAAGGGTTCTTGTATCTGTGTATGTGTAAACATTAACGAAGAAGCAAATGCATGTCAACATAAATCAAAGTTTACTGACAACCCGAATAGATTTTTTTCCTCTTCTCTTCGTTATAGTATGTGTGTAATATAAATATGTGTTTATTTGTAAAAGAGTGTGTGTGCTGAATTTTATATAATAAATCTATATTTATGTAATCATAGAACGAACTACTATAATATACAGTAAATAATCAACAAGAAATAAATAAAAAAAATTGTTTCAAGTTTTAGGTCCTTAACAAAAGGCCATTGAACGACAATGTTTGTGTCTTTTATTACTATTTTTTCTTCTTGCTTTTTTTTTGTCACTTTAGTGTTTTTTTTTTAGCGGATTTGGCGTTTGGTTTCGTCGTTTGTTTGCTTGATTTGTGGTTTTACCCACTGGGCTCATAAATTTTTAACCAAAAGGAAAAAAATGCTGCTAAGTTTTCAAACATTCTTTGTTTGTGGCTGTTCTTCTTTCGGGATGCTTGACCTTTTCGCAACCAGCAACATTATAAGATTTTAGTATTGCAATGTCTAGGGGGCTTCAAAGTTTCGTCAGCAAATTTTAATAGAAACGAAAATTAATAAAAAAAAAAAGAAGAAATAGCTTTATTGACAAAATTTTCAATAGATTTTTATTTATTCTATTCGCTTTTCCCTGACAGTTAATTTTAATATTGTTTTTTTCGAATTCAAATATTAGTTTATAACATTAAGAGTTTACGAGGGGTGCTACTTATGTTTTACGAAATGGTAAAACTAGACAGCTTAAGTTAAATCTGATACCAGAGTCATAAAATATAATGTTTTTAAGGTCTTACGTTCGTTATTTCTGTTTCTTAAAATTACTCAAAAAATCGTCTTCAACAACAAAATTTATTTTATCATTTGCATGAAATGATTTTTTATAAATTTCGATGTGGATTAATAAGAAAACAATATATTTTTAAACCCTAGACAACTTTTAGAAATGAAGCTGCATATGGACACGGTTGGCTCCACAATGAATTTTATGAAGATCTTGTAAAAACAGTTGTTTTACTAAAATAAAGACTGATGTTATACGTGCTCTAATTATGCAACACCAACATATGACATAACGTGCGATCGAGAAATTCCTGTTTATTAATTCCACTAAAAAGTATTCAATATTGTATAAATATTTGAACGCCCAGGAAATGCACAAACAGTTCGGCCTACGTTCTTGAAAACATATTCGTGAGAATTTTATAGATGACGAATTATGGATCTATATTTATGATTCCGAAAGAAAAGATCAGTCAGAAGTATTATTCCTTCAAAGTTTGCCCAATCCCACATTCTAAAAAATTAATGAAAGATTACTACTAGATTACTACTTACTATACAATAAGTAAGTTTTCATATAAAATTACTAAAAATGTGTAAACCTCGGCATACTATGTTTACCGATATTAATTACGTACTTTTGTCAACAACAATACATCCAAAGTATAATAATCTTAATATTGATAAACATGTTTATAATAATTAATATATATTGTGTGCAAAATTGTTTATATGAAGCAAATAATATAGAACTTGTCAAAATTTTATTTCCAGAATAATGAAACGTTAAAAAATTTGTTCTTATTAAAAACTCTCTAAAAAGTAGTTAATATAAATTGTGAGAAGATAGTAAGTAAAGAAGGCAATAAAATATTGATGAGAAATTTTTCCATTCTTATGAAAATAGGGTTGTTCTTAAGCTGAAGAGTATTATCAGATAATTTATAAAAAAACAAAAACAAAAAACGGTGTCTATCTTTTGAAAAATTTTAGGTTTCCGGAAATTATAATAAAAAACAAGTTAGAGCGCTATATTTGGCTATGCCAAATCTTTCATATTCTTCCGCACCTTACCGACAAATAATAAAATTACGTCTTAAAGCATGCTTTCATATTTTCACATTTATACTTACAAAATTAATCTAAATTTTTTCCAAACTACGAAAATGTAAACACAAAATGAAACTATCATGGCAGGCGTTGCTGCCTTAAAAAAAACAACAATACTGATAGCTTCTGATGACTACTAAATGTATATATATATATATATATGTATATATATATATATATATATATATATATATATATATATATATATATATATATATATATATATATATATATGTATATGTTTGTATTGTAACAGTGTTAGCAGAAATTCTTCAGAAAAAAATTCTAAATGACTGTTAAAAAAGTACAATTTTTCAGAAAATGTGCAAAATTTTAAATTATACTATTGTTTGAGCAATTTTTATGAGTTACGTCCCAACAAAACGGTCCTATTCCTACTTTTAAAAATACAAAGCTGTTCAAAATGACCCTCTGTCTTTGTCTGTCCATCCATGTAAAACTAGTTATCCAACTTAAGGTTGTAATTTAGTGACAACTTGATTCAGTTTAGACCAGCATTATTTTCGGAACACAGCTCAATAACTTTACAGGAAATTGGGAAATAGCGAGTAATAGTGGATAGGATATAAATAGGAATAAAAGAGAATATTGAGTCAGTTGCAGAAGAGTTTTATAAAGTTGAAGTAAATTGCAGTTGAAAATAGTTGCCGCAAAAGTTGAAGTTGAAAAGTTAAAGTTGAAGTTAAAAGTGGTAATTGAGTTAAAACCAGCAGTAGCCAAACTCTAATAAATTGTAAAACTAAAATAAAGCGAAGTTAATATTTTAATTTAAGTTTGATAATTTGAAATAAACTGTGTACACTATAATTTATTAATCAAAATAAATTGTGTTTAAATTGATTAAAGCCATCAAGCTTAAATCGCAGGGATTTAATAATATAAAAATCCCACATATATATATATATATATATATATATATATATATATATATATATATATATATATATAATATAATAAAAACAACAAAAACAACCCTGAGTCATTGCAATACTTCTATTTTCAACTGGAAAACATCCAAACATACATAAAAAATAATTGTGTGTATGTGTAAACAATCTACAAAGCCATTGCAATGTTTTTATGTATGTTTGTTTGCATATTTTTAATAATTTTTTTTTCAGATTTTTGCCTATAACGCGGTTGTATATGGACCGATATGGTTAATTCAGAAATTTTAGAAAAATATTTATAACTTAAACAATGGTTTAAAAAAACTCAAAAATGCATTTTGCCCTACATCTCGATTACTATTAGACCGATTATGTTCATTTCTTTAGCATAAAAATTCAGAAAAAAAATTACTAAATCTTCTTTGCAAAATCAAACTCCCCAACTTATAGAAAGGCTACAAGAAATCTAAAACCGGTTTAAAAAACTTTTTTTATATATATCTCCGCCATTTATGAACCGATTTTGCTGAATTTCAAAATCAAAGAAGTTCTCGAATGAATTTCTGTTCGTTTGATATATATATATCGTATAACGATATATATGTCGGTGGGCTTCATAAACGCCATTTAAATATATAAAATTTGTTGTTCTTCGATAAAAATTGTGGAAATTACAAACGGAATGACAAACTATATATATATATCCTTTATACATGTTGTGAAGGGTATAATAAGCCAGAAATATATGAAAAACATATAGTGGTTCAAGAAAAATCATATCAAAAGGTGCAGTAAATTCACTAAACACTGCAATGTTTTTTAATATGTCAGACAATGGAACTTTTAATTACAAATCTTTAAAGGTTTTATTTTACAAGTATATGAAACTCGAAAAAAATAATAATCCCTAATATTTTTAGATTCTTCATTGCCTTTTTTTCATTTCACTTGTATTTTTAATTTATTTAGTAGCTGTTTTAATAAAATATTTGTTAAAAATAGCTTTCTCTGTTTGTTTTATAGCCTTTGAATAGCATGTACAATATATTGAAAACGGAATAAAAATATGTACATATTTCATATGTAGTATTAAGCAATTTTACTGTAACTACTAATGTATTAATTAATTAATTTTTTTTTAACACAAAAAAAAATTAATTTATAAGAAGTTCAAATGTTTCTATTAATTTTTAAACAAATAAATGGGTAAATATAAATATTTTGTTTTAATTTTTTTTTTTTTTTACTCAAAATCGGTAGATTTGTTTATTTAAACATAACATGTATTTTTACCCTAAATTTTAGCAGTAGTCAAGTAGCCTAACTTAAATAAAGTAAATTTACATGAAAATTTATTACAATATATAAAAGTTACACCCAGTCGAAGCATTTAAAGTCAAAAATTCAAACGGTTTGGAGTACCAAAGTACTGTTAGTTGTGAATTGTATGCATTCATTTTTTTGCCGAAAGTTTTAGAACATCATTTATCAAAGAAGATTATTTTAAAAGTTTCGAGTTTAAGTAACTTTTTATGCCTTTCCCCAAAGGTGCTAAAGGTAGTTAAAGTGTGTCATTCCATTTGTATTTGTATTTTTTTTTTTTTTTTTTTTTTAATATTCTCCTAAAATCCCAGAGGATTTTAATGAACGCTGCCTGTATTCCTATCTGATGGTTCATTGGAAGAAATAAATTTTCTATAGCTACAGGAAAACTGAGAGACATATATATTTATAGAGGAGCGGCCATGCACTATGGGAAATACTAGAATACATGCTGATCATAAATATTACTTTTTCTTTTAATTTAAAAAATTACTGTAAAACAAACATACCATGAACTATTGTATGAAAATATTGCAAAATTCCAACCAATGTAACTATTCTAAAACATTCGCTAAATTTGGATTATTGGAAATAAAAAAAATATTTAACGAAGAACTGGCATTATCTAAACTATCTTGGACACTTCAAATAAAAACGTAATAAAATTTGTAATTATTATATTAATAATAAATACCTAAATTTATTCATTTAAGCAAAATGTAATTAATTAGTTATAATTCGTATTATTGAAGTGCTACTGCAATTCTATTACAATATGGAAATATGAAATAATTACTAAAAATTATAGCATTAATTAAGCTATAGAAAACTTCGCGTTTTTCTTAAAAACCGAAGTTTCGCCCAACTAAATTAAATTTTAAAGAAACACATGTTTTGCAACCATCGTGGAATCCACTTCTTACTTTATAAACTTACATCATTCGTTATATACCTGAAGTTACTTGAAAATAAAGAAAATTTTTATATACAAAATAATACTTACATTTTGTAACTGTGCCATTCCTGGAAATAAAGGTGAGAATAAATCTATCTCAAAAACCATAGTTAAAAGAAATACTAATCCCCATTTGTTTATTTTATACCCTAAACCCACAATTATAATTATTTTATCTATGAATAATTATAATTAACCTATCTTTATAGATTGGTCTCATTTCATTATCTCCAAACTTTACCCGGCTACCACATCTATAAAGGAGACATAA
The DNA here is from genome assembly GCA_932274085.1 of Protocalliphora azurea. NCBI lineage: Eukaryota > Metazoa > Arthropoda > Insecta > Diptera > Calliphoridae > Protocalliphora > Protocalliphora azurea. The sequence continues at coordinate 4,384,382 of OW026519.1, forward strand.
TAATAATCAGCAAACTATTACAGGCATATTTTAAAGAGTATTATTTTCGCACTGTAAACTTTGTGGTATATAATTTATATCATTTTAGATGGAGAACTTTGCGTAGATTTTATTTTTATTCAGAAATTAAAAAAAAACAATGGAAGAGTAATTAAAAATGGCTGCCAGCAAAATGACCAAATGCAAAATTCCCCAAAGCAAATATAAAAATGTAGTCCAAATGAAAATCTCCCAAAAGAAAATATGAAAAATAAAAAATGGAAATTTTCGCCGAAAAAGGTGAACAAATTACCAAATCTGTACAAAAAAATCACCCACATTCAATGTCCTAATGTCCATGGACTTTATGACAATTTTTGACATGAAAATTAATACATTATATAATAAAAATTTCTGAACAAAATCACCCATCTTTAAAATTAAAATAACTCTAACTTTGGCCTGGTTAAGATTCTGGTCTTGATTAACAGATTTTCAACTCTGGCGTATTTGAAACCACGGCCGTGTTAAATTAAAGGTTTTCTGAATAGGATAACTGTTTACTTTATTTTCTCATGCATTTAAAATTACGAAAATTACGATAATTTTTCGTATGAAATGACCCAAATTTGTATAGAGCTGCCAACGAAATGACTCAATGCAAAATCGCACTAAAGGTTTTCTTAGCGAAAGTCGAAAAGAAAAAAATTACCCACTGTATTTCGTTTTAATGGAGATACTTTTTTTTCAAAATCTTCGCCCTGGTGTAAAATTTTCTGAATTTTGAATGTCAGAATTTTTTAAACTTTGGACGATTCTGGGGAATGTCCTTTGTGCAAAAGGAATTCTAATGACTTTTAAAAGTACTTCTTAAAATCATGCATGTTTCAGTCTCATTAGATTTATATCTATTGTCAAGGCTGGGGATTATGCAAAACATATTTTTGTTCCATTACTTTTTTTAAATCAGAAAATTTTAACGCATGTTCCCAAATTAAATCTCGATATCACCATAATATTTTAACGATAAAGTAGCCATAAAATTTAAGAAAAATGTTCTAAATCTTATAGAAGAAAAATCGAATAAAAATTTTCTAAAAAAACGTACTTTTAAATTTATTTCTACAAAAAGGAAATTTATTGAAAATTTCTTATAAAATGATAATTAGTCAAAACTTGTCTACAAAATAAAGTAATCGAAAATTTTAACGAAATTTCCTATAAATTACAATTTTCAAAAATTTAAAATAAAAGTTAAATTTATATGAAATTTTATAAAAAATGAAAGTTTATGAAGAAATTCGAAAATTTTTATAAAAAATATATAAAGTTTCCGATAAAAGAAAAGTTTATTAAAACTTTCTAAAAAAAGAAAATTTTTAAAACTTTTGCTATAGAAGGAATATTTCTTTTTCAATTCCTAATAAAAAGCAAATTGATAAAATGTTTGTTTAAATTTCTATGGAAAGAAAATTTCTTTAAAAAAATTTATACAAAATTTAGAAATTTTCTGCGAAAAGAAATCGTTTTAAAAATTTATTTAAAATTTCCTAAAAAGGAATATTTATTGAAAAAATTATGTTTATAAAATGTTTCTTTAAAAAAGCAACTTATCGAAAATTTCCTATAAAAATTTTTTTTATCAAAAATATACTTAAAATGACAATCAGAATGTTTATAGAATTAAACACGGATTGGATTTATAACATTTTCTCAACAAAACCAATAAATTGGATTTATGTATTTATGTTTATGTTTATGAAATCTAATATGAAATCTAATAATAACAGTTTATAAAGAAAATTTTAAAGCAACAATCGAAGTCGTTTATTATTTTTTTAAAAACATAAAAATGTAATTTAGATTGAAAATATCACACCTTTAATAAATTGTTTTCGCTACGATTTCAAGTTAAAATTTTATTGGAATTTCGTTTCTAATCCAATTTTTTGAGGACTTCGTAAACAGGCTGAATATATTAAAAAGCTTTTTTTATAAAAAATTCTGCCCTTAACTTTTTATAAATAGAAAACCACACGAAAAATGTCTATGAATAGTAAGTTTAATTAAAATTGTCAGTTTCTATTATCTCAATAAACATCAATTCAAAAGAATTTTTTGGAAAATGTCCTTTAACAAATAGCGCATTCCTTAAATTGTATTCGAATCTAAAAAATAGGTGCCATGAAATAAATAAGAACATTTTAAAAATATCCCATACAATTATAATGGTAGGTTTTTATAAAATTTTCAGATAACTATAAAATATAAAGTTAAGATTTTATTATCAGTTTGTTTTGTATTTTTTTTTTTTTTGTCATTCCCGCATATGTTTTTTGGATCTGAAAATTGAGGGTATATGGATATATATGGTCATATATATTATTTATAGTTATATATATTGCGCCATTGTAAATTATAATAAAAATATTTTCTTAATTTTTTTATAATATTATTTAATGTAGACAAAAAAAATATACAATAAAAATCTTTTAATAGACAATGTGAATTAATACATATAAAAAAATGTCATAAAAATGCATACACTTGCAAAAATAATGCATTTCTATTCGACTTAATACATACAAATGTTATTCCATTCCAACATCCTTCAAATAACATACAAATATAGCAATAGATTTGGCAACTAGCAGTAGAATCTTTCGAAAAATTGTTAATTTTCTTTGAGCACTTATCTGTAAATGATATAAATACGTTAAATAAAAAGTGATTTCATTTTTCACAATAAGTTAGGGGAAAATTATTTTACCTTTTATCCTAATAATTGACAGGAGTCTTCCAAATTTTAGGAACTTTTAACTTTTCTAAGCTGGATTAAAAAATGTAGGTACACTACCTGCCACTTGAATAAGGAATCACTTTTTTTAACTTTAATTAAGTATATCCCCTAAACTAAAGTTCAGAAAAAAATAATTTTTTGCGTAACCAAATTTCAAAGTGTTTGCTTTAGTTTCAAGTGACACACGAAATAATACCACAGAAATACATGTCTTTAAATAAATGCATAATTTTAGTATAACAAAATATGTATATTTTTTATTTCTTCAGGAAACTAAAGCCAATTTATAAAATTTTTGCTTCGTATGTCTTTTTTATTTTTTTAATAAAACTGTTATTTTTATTTCATTAATGTCAAAAATGTTTTTAGAATATGATGATATAAATATTTATTTAAACCAAAAACCAATTTATTCAGTATTGAAACCTTTTATATTAATTAAATATTGTATAATATTTAAACAAAATTAATAAGATGACTATAACTCGTTGTGAAAAACTGCAAACAAATTATTTTTCCTTTACTTTTAAATATTTAAAAACACTCGGAGTTATAGCAAAATTTATTAAAAATAAACATTAATAATGGTAACATCACTATAGATATCGTTTTCAAAAAGGATCTAAAAATATATTAGTATGAAGTTTTATACTGAAGTCTCATCTCATCGAATATGTGTTTTGTAGCCGCTACATGCATACATGCTTTCATATATGGATTAAATGTACATTATATATGGCTCCAAAGTTCCATATACGCTACCATATATGGTTATATTCTTCATATATGGTTTTATATATGAACCCATATATTGCAAATATATGCATGCTTTTCCATACATGGAACCATATATATTAATATATTTTAATACATGGACCATATTTAATAGTATATGAACGTTTTTAGCTGGGTTGTTATTCAAATATTTTTCATATTTAAAAAAACTTTAATCTTATTATTATTATTATTATTATTATTATTATTATTTCATAAAAAAGTTTGGACGGGTTTGTTAAAAAAGTACCATATTATACATACATTATATTTATTATAGAAAATATTTGTACGCAATTGTGCCGCAATAAAATATTCTTAATATGATGAATGCAAAATTTCCTTTTCAACTAATGTAAATAATATATCATTTATCTATGTAAAACTTCAGTTCTCAAAATCGTTTCGAAAGCAATATTTTTCATGTTTAATTCAAGCATATTTTAAAATTTTTGAAAATATTTGAGAAACATCTAGCTTTTTTTTAAACTATGTAAGCATTTGACAAATACAGTTTTTATATTAGAACCTTTTTGCTAGAAAAAGGCATAGTTTTAAATTTCAAAGCGAAGGAAATTCAAGCCTATTCTTACAACCTGTACTTGAAATTTGTAATGATTTTCAAATGAATAAATATTCTACATCAAAGGTGTTAGCTTATTGTGATCCTTCTAAAGTTCCTCCAATTTGCATTTGTAGAAGATATAAAATAAATAACTCATGTGTACTGGAATTCAACATAAATTTTATTAAAGAAGGCTTATGTATATATATATACATATATATATGGTTATATTTATATATATATATATATATATATATATATATATATATATATATATATATATATATATATTGAGCAATCAGAGCAATATATATATATATTGAGCATTCAGGTTTACGACTCTATGAAGCTTTTTTCTGGAATTACTTTCCAGAAAGCTTTTTTCAAAAAAGTTCAAATTTTCAGAAAAATTAAAATTTTTTCACATTTGCAGGATATTATATATATATTAAAAAAATTAATATAAAAAAAATATTTTAAAATGATATATGATTCGACATAGCCGATTATATCACTTTAATTTTATTCTTCTTTTGTGCTGCAATTTTGTCCTACTATTTCTTAAATGTATTTAAGTTAAGGTCATCATTATAATCATTATCCCCATAAACGTCAGCTTATAATCATCTTCAGCATACTTTATGGTTCTTTTTGTTCTTACAAATGCAACCCGGTGGGGAAATACATAAATATGTTAGAAAATCTCCAACTACTTTACAAAACTAGTCAAATATTAGCAGGTAAAAAATCAGACAATAAACACTGAAATTCCATATATCATATATCATTCAGTACTGTTTTACTCGTATTGTGCTAAAGTTTGCTTTAAAGTAAAAAACAGTTAGGATTTTTACACAAACAACACATGAAATTTCCAACTGGAGCATTATTCGATATGTATTTTGAGTAATAAAAATGCGATTGCTTTTTACTCTACTCTTTAGCATTTTTTTCTACATTCAATAAAGACAGAATCTTTTATATTTAGAAAGTAAATCATAAATACATTTTTGCTATTTTTTTTTTGCGCACTGTGTTTTGTAAAGTAGTTGCTAGAGAAGTTCAAATTTTTTTTTTATACACACTAACACTGTGGCCTGAGTAATTTTTTTATTATTTGTCTTCTTGTTCTTGTTGTAATTGAAGTCCAAGAAATAGATAATAAAAAGGTTAAATGGTCAAATTGTTTGGAAATATTACCAAAGTATTTATATACACTCAACTCATTGTACACACTTTCATGTCGATAATGTTTCTGACTATTTGTCATGGTTTCTGTCCTTGCTGTTATTGTTGTCTTCATCTTTAAGGACAAAAATAATAATAATAAAATGTCCTTTTTTTACATGATTTTCTATTATGTTGTTATTGTCGTTGTTTTTCTTGTAATTTCTGTTGTTGTTGTTGTTGTTGCTGTAATAAAGTTATAGTCGTTAACCTGTGGGTTAAACAATTCATAAGAGTGTTTATGGCGAAGAAATGATGTTGTCATTGCTGTTTAACTTAAACTGTGATGTTCATGTCGATGTCAAAGTCTTATATTCTTAAAATGTATAAAATGTAAAGTTCAATTTGAACACTTATATAACTTACTTATTTAAATTTAGCTTAATTTTAAGAAATTTAATATACTGTCAAAAATAAAGCTAAAAAGAAGTGATAGTAAAATTAAACTCAAATGTATGTCAATATAATTATGGTAATGTCGGTAATGTAAAATAATAATCAAATAATTGTTTGTTAAAAACTAAAATTTATATGAAAAATTTAATACGGAGAATAATGACATATACATGAATCTAGAGACCGTAAATAAAAATAAAAAACAGTACACAGTTTTTTCCAGAACGCCAAATATTCTCTCGGAAGAACTTGAAAGTTTCGAAGAATACACATTTAAAAAAAAAAATTATAAAATATTTACTAAAATTTTATCAACCCAATATGGACGACAAATGAAAGAGTGGAATCCCTGAAATCTAATATTATGTCACAAAAAGTTAAAAATATACTTTGTATAAAGTATTAATCTTATTTGGTATTTTTTTTAATAAATACATATTAACATAGAAAAATTATTCCATATAAATTTGTAATAAAATTTTTAATTCATTTTTTATATAAATTTAATTATATTATTATTTAATTCATTTAATTAACTTTATAATTAATTAAAAATTTTTTTGACAAAAATCAACAACTCAAGTTTTTCTTTATGAAATAGAAAAACTTGTCAATACATAAATGTAGAAATAAAATAAATTTAAGTAAATTTCCAACCTTTCTGGCTCATTCTATAGTCTATAAAGATTTCGATGCTTTTGTAGATGTTTCCGTCATTGGTACTGGAGGTTATAATCAATATCAAAACCCAAGTTTGTTTCTAAACTGTTCTATGGGTGATTATTCGTGTAGAAAAGGTCAGAACATATTGATTGTTTTTGATGCTTTGTTCAGACAAGATATGTTAGTCAATAATTTTTTTATTAGTATTTCGTCCTTGACAGAAAAACGTCCCGCCGATATAAACGTTTTATGACTGTATATATTTATAACGGACGATTATAAAAACATTACATACATATATTCAACGTACAACAAATATTATACATTAGTAATATAGTCAAATAAGAACATAGACTCGAAATTTGATGGAGGAAAACGAAACTTGGCGTCTTATAAATCATATTATAATTCACCTATAATCAAGTGTGAGCTACGTGAGATATTCAAGGTCAAATATCACAAAAATCAGATTTATACATGATTATAGGTTATCTTAACAGGATGTATAAAACGGAAAAGATGAAGCTATATGTCAAGTTTCTTTTCATCCAACCAAATTTGGAGTTTTAATACTTTTTTATCCAATTTTACTGGTACTGTATTATTTAAATGTTTCTAATAGTTGAATAAATACTTATATTGAAAATTGCACGTTGCTATTGAGGGATGGATTTAATTAATTGTATAATAGAATTAATAAAAGTTTTAGTTGATTGTAGAAAAAATATTCAGTCATAATTCTAAATAATTTGATTAAAAAAATTAATTAAAATTTAAGTCAAGATCAATGGATCTCATTTATTAATATTATCATTTTTGTGATTGGAGCAAAATCAAATAAAAATTTAGTTAATATAAACAATTTTGTAATTGAAGTTCATTTTTATTTTATTTTATATTTTTCTGTCAAAGGGCAACATTTTTAAAAAGATATTTTCTTAGCTTTTTGTATATTGTAAAGACTACTACACTGGTGCATATTCCTATAAACGCATATCAACTTTTTTTAATCAACTTACCAAAAATTGGGGGAAAAATAACTAAGGTGCTACAAATTAACTTTTTAAATTAATTATTGACTTCACTTAAAAAATTAATAACAAAAAACTTAAAATATAAATAATTTTTTTTTTTTTTTTTTCATTGCAATTTTAGTAGTTCAATGTCATTTTTATGGCATTTTCCTATATACGCACTTAGTAAAGTGTTGATGAACCTTTGTTTCGGATAACTTTAAAAATTCGGTCTGGCATTGATTAGTCTAATTTTTTAAGAAAATCACTGTCAATTTCTTCCCAGGCTTGCTTAATTTTTAGTTTTAACTCCGTTATTGTCATTGTGGTTTCATTCTGTACATTTCTTGCGTAAACTTTATGGGTCATTTACCCTCGCAGATTCTCTATTGGATTTAAATCCGAACTACAAGATGTCCTACCTAATAGTGGAATACTATGTTCATTAAACCACGAACTAGATCGGTTCGAGACATGGATTTCAGCATTATCCTGTTGGAATATACAATCTTTATCTATTTTTTAGTTGGAAGAAAACAGCAGAAAAGTCTGCCAAAACATAACACTGCATCCACCGAAATTGCGTTTCGACATAAGGAATTTCGTTCGACCTCAAATCATGCCAATAGCAAGAATATGAATCGGAACCACCCAAATTGAATTTTCTTGATCAGAAAAGATTACTTTATTCCACTCATCTGTCCATTTTATGTATTTACGAGCAAATTTTTAAGCCATTATCCTTATGATGCTGTTTTAACGTTGTCTTACATTTAGGTTTCTTCCAATCCATTTGGTTTCTTCTTTATGTTATCATTTGTTCGCAAAATGTGTGCAACATATTTGAAAGTGACAGGATGATCAAGTTTATTTTTTATTTGTGTAGCATTTAATTTATTGCGGGTCACGAAAAAATTTAACTTGAATTTTTTCCTGGACTGTAAGAAAAATTTCTTAAGCTGATGAAATTTCTCAATCAAAAGAAAAATATTTCCAATGAATAGAGATGTCGTCATCAGACAAACAAATAAAACTGTTAAAATTTTTGAATATATTTATTTTGCAATAACTTGTTAGACAAAATTTTTTCTGATTGCTATATAAAGAAAACAACAAAAGCAAGAAACAACTCTTTCTTACATAAAAAACTATCGTTATATCGCGAGTTATAGTAACAACAAAACATTTGGTTAAGAGAAACAAATATACCTCAAAGAAAAACAAAAATTTGAAATGCAATTATAGGAATATGCATCAGTGTAGCTTTCATTTGACACTCATTTTGTGTCGATATAATCTTCATAAATATTTTATAGTTTTCCTAAAATTTCTATATCTTTCAAAACGTTGAAAATTTAAATTTTAAATTTTGTTGGCATTGAAAATTAAAATATTCGGTTATTTGAAATCGTAAAGTTTTACCCTATAAAAATCATCAATGCCTTAGGGCATCTGAATTATTCTTAAGAATTTTAAAGCATTTTTTGAACAATTTTAAAGATAAAAATATTTAAATAAATTTCATAAAATATTATTTTAACCATTCAAAGTTTTAAAAATATTTTTCCTAATAACAATAAATTTTAAATTATAGTCATTATCACAAATAAATACATTTACATTTATTGTATTCATTTTAATGGCTTTTATTTTTCACAAACTTCAAATAAACGAAAAAAATAACCTCAAGGTTTTGACACAAATAAAAGTAGAAACGAGATCGAGTATTTGCCACCTTTGTTAATTGTTTTATTTTAAACCCAATGCTTCTTAATTGCTCTAGTTTTTAAAACTTTTAAAGACAAAAATAAAATTTTCATTTTACTTATTTTCTTCTTATTTTTTATTAATAATAACAACTTTTTTTCAGCATTTGCCATATTAGTGCCATCACTCTCTGGTAATTGTTTTTATCACCATTAAACAATCCTTTGGAGAAATGTTGTAACATTGAAATGCAACGACATGACTGACTCACATACACTCACACATACATACACAATTTAAGTCACGAATAAAATATTTTTACACGTTTCAGATTATTTTTTTTTTCACTTTCTATATGAATATTTGAATGATTATTCACTTTTTTCTTTCATTCCTTTATTAAATAAATGTTAACAAAACAGTTGCAAAAAGATTTTAATTATAACTACTTGGAAACAGTTTGAATCTTTAAGGATTTATCATATAAATGTCAAAAGAATGCAGGGAGAGAAAAGAAATGAAGCCAAGTAGAAGGCGGGAAAAAAATATTTTTTTATGTTTTCTACTCCTTTAAATGCAAAATGGCGATACAGTGACATACATGCAACATCATTGTCGTCTTTATTATAGTTATCAGCATCATCAACATGTACTTACACCCGTAAAAATAAATAAAATGTTATATAAAAAAAAAAAAAAAAAAAAATATTTATTCTAACTGAAAATAGTATTGCAAATGGTAGCAGTTGAAATGTAGGTTCTTTGCCATTATTTCTTTAAGTTAAGGATTCTTTTTTTATTTCTGCAAAACTAATTTATGGAAAAGCTCTTAGAGCATCGCCATCGCTGATACAAGAGTACCCAAAACAGCATTTGTGGCTGTGGCGACAGCAGCACTTCTTAATAGTTTTGACATTAGCAATATTAGCTGCTGCTTTATTTTCTTAGTTTTTTTTTTTTTTTTTTGCTAAATATGTATGTTTTTATTGCTATAGCAACAATCGCTGCAGCATCTTAACGAAGTTGACAGCATGGCAAATATGTGTCATGAGGGGCTCCAAAAAATGACTTAATGTGGTTCATGACAGCTGAGCATGAATTCCGCTTTAATCTTGATAAATGATTTCTTATACAAACATAAATACCATTTACACATACGCACATATACAAAAACATAAAAATATTATTTAATACAAAAAAAATTTCTTTTATTCTAGTCTACTTTTGTCATTTTTCTACGCGATTTTTCCCCGCATTTGTTGTGTTTGTTGTATGGGTTTACTCTGGTGGTTGGTGTTTTGTGAGTTTGTATTTTAAGCCAAGTTAAAAGCATAAACTTTGTTTCCATTTTATAGTTTTTCGTAGTTTTTACTTTTATGCGACGACAATCTAAACTTTTTTTCTTCGCTTTGTTTTATTTTTTTTTGCAAATATTTTTGTTGGTTTGTTATATACCCACATTTATGTTTTCCCGCAACATTACTAGAGTAACTAAAACACAATGGGACAGGAAACTATTTTTTTTTTTTTTTTTTATTTTATACAGTTCTTTATTAAAAGTCCTGATATATTACATTGAAGTTGACAAATTGTGTAATATATGATACAAAATTAGCAAAATCCGAATTATTTTAATTTAAAATTAAAGATAAAATTGTTTAAAATTTGAAATAGTTCAAATAAGGCGGATGTAGTCAAACATATTGAAAAAGTTTTCTAAAAGTTATTAAATTATTAGTTTAAGCAATAAGGTTAAAATTAAACTTGAGGTCAAAATTAATGTTTTATTTTTTGAACTACTACAACATTTAGCGGATTCTGATAAAGTTTCAATATCTATTTAACAAGTATTTTATTATGGGAAGGGTGATGATCGAAATTAATCTGTGTATGTAGCACACAGAGATATCAATTTTTATTATTTATTTATTATTATTATTATTATTTTTTTTTTTTTTGAAAATTTGTATCAATTTAAAGTTTAATGCAAATGTCTCTTATTCGTTCACATATTTGAAGTTTACGCTGAAATTTCAAGACAACCCATTAGACCAATTTAATGATCAACAAAAAATTTTCAACATCTGTGAAATTGTAAATCAAATTTTCAATCCTAAAATTTTTAAGATCATTTTATGTACATTAGACTGTTCCGTTTAAAAAATTTTTGTACGAAGGCCACTCAAACGATGCATATTGATGAGCAGAATGCAGGAAAAATATAAACAAAAAATTTAGTTGTAGGCAAAATGTACTAGACCCGTGATCTTCAATCTCTGGTGAGAAATTGAAGACCAATTTTTAAAACTTGATGAGTATTTTTCCTGTATTCAGTTCATATTCAACACTACAACACATTTGCAAAAAAAAAAACAGTTTGTAAGGACTTTTTATTATGGACAGTGCTAAATTTTTTTCATTTTTTGAACATAAGTTGTATGAGTTTTGATTTTGATTACACCGAAATTCTTGAGAATATTTTGCATAATATAGTTCAATATGGGCTAAACCCAGTCACCAAGATTACTGAATTTGATATGTAATGATATAATTATATATAGAAAATTATTATATTTCAAATAATTATCAAATTTTATAGGAATGCATATTGGAATACTTTAGGCCTTGCCTTAAAGTATTAGTAGAGACCTTTTAATTATATAAATGATAGTACAGCCGAAGGTCGATTTAACGAATGATATAAAATCAGACCCTTACGTTAAAAAAGTATATTCGTTATATCGGACATGAACTTTTTAACATATTTTAAGTAAATTTTGAAAAAAATAAACAAATTTATCTGTTTTCGAATTAAATTTTAATGGGCTCTAATTTATTTTTCGACAATTCAAATAATGCAACTAATTTTGCATGACAAAGAAAATTTTTAAAATCCTAAAGATGTCTTCTGTTTATCATTTGGACTTTAGACAATACAAAAAAAAAGCTGCTTAAAGTTAATATTTTTAATATTTTAGCAACTCAGGCTACTTTTTCATTCACATTCGTTATATCGGGAGTAAAATTCGTTTTTCATTCGTTATATAAAGTAAATAATGTAAATATTTGCTCATTCGTTTTGTCGGATTTTACTTATATCGGTATTTCTTATATCGATCTTTCATTTTACACTAGTTTACAATTAGTCCACAAATTTACAATTTTTATTTTAATGTAAAGATTCTATACTATCTAAAAATTAAAAAAAAATAAATAAATTACATAGAGTATTTCCTGAAACAATCTTATTTAAAGTTGTCTACTTTTGAAATTTTTTATGTTTTTTACAAAGTGAAAAAGAGAAATAAAATCGCGAGTTTACGGATTTTCGCGAAACTGAAAACTGAAATCGATATAGATATCCATAGACTATTAGCGTACATTTTATGAAAATTGAATGATATTCAATAAAGTTTTGAGCATTCTTTCATGGAATTCTTGATATATATTAAGGACATAATTGACTCTAACACAATCCATAGTGCATCATTTGGTTTTATGCTATTGCACAAGTTTGTTGTGCTGCTTATAACTTTAAATGTATTTGTATGAATTTTTTCTACACATATACATATATGTAAGTACTCGTATGTTATATTGTCGACAATGTTTGTTTGCTTATAACAACTAAGAGATTATTATTTCTGGGGCTTTTATTTTACTTTTCCTGCTAGTTACAAATGCACGCATAGTAGCATATACCAACATCCAGACTTATATCTCGTTCCTCTGTGTTATTTTGGCAAATAAAAAATCTAAAAAAAAATATTATTTATGAGATTCGTCTGAGCTTTGTTAGTATTTGTGTATGTATTACCCTTTCCTTGATGATGACATTCTTATTTAAAACATATGGCAGCTTCCTTCAAATATCCATAATATTAAAAGTATTTCCATTGTAACTAATAGAGCATACCAAAATTAAAACCTCAATCATAGTTTAGGTTGGTGGTTGTTACACTATGTGACATAATAAATCGTTGATAAAAGATTATTTATTTTTTTTTTTGCACAAAAACTAAAATTTTTTGAGATGAATCATTAAAACTGTGATTGAGGTGTAAAAAGGTTGCTGCAGTTAAATCCTAGGATTTACAACAGTTTATTAGTGGTAAACATTTGAGGTTAGTAGTTGGCAATGAAGAGCAGATGCAAATTGAATATATTTATGACAGAGGGATTAAACACATTACTATTTCAAATTAAGCTATGTACTACTAAGTATGTGTAAAAACACAAATTTTTGCCTTTCATTTTAAACAAAAAATAACGTTTTGTTTTTATTTGTAAAATTTTCACCCTTATGCTAATGACATTTAAATTTACTCTAAAACGCTTAACAATTTTATGAACATTTTCTATTACACAAATCGAATGGAAATTTTATATGCAACATACACCATTTTTTGCGAATTGAACATAACTATCACATTAACTGGCTGTCATTTAAATGCATCATGCATGAATTTCTTTTTATTCGTTGCAAGAATGATGACGTTAATAATGTGTTTGTTGATTGTCTAAATGTAAAATGATTTAATGAGTTTATAAGATACACACATACACACACACAGCTGGCATTGTACCTCTAGAAATTTTTAACATGCAAACACTTTTAATTTGTAACAATTTCTTCGTGTGTTTGTTGGTTTGTATTATTAATTGGTGCACACTAGTTCGAGTGCGAGTAATATCAACAAAAAAAATTAATTTTGAATGAGTTTCTAATTGTTTTCGAGTGGTTGTAAATGTTTTACACACAATGGCAGCGTATAAAATAACAAATAATAATGTTTTAGCTATAATTATAACCAGGTATACGTGGGTGATTTCAGGCAGTAACTTAAATTTCAAAGAAATGCATTTCTCGCAAAAATTAGAATGTTGAGTTGCGCCTGTAAAATTATAAATATTTTAGTTGTGATAACCATAAACAATATTTTATATTAGTCCTATTTGCAACGAACATATTTTGAAAATTTAGTAATAAGGTAAAAAGTTATAGTGCAGTTTCTAGACACCAGTGTCTGAAATCAATCATATCGTTTTTAGTTGGTTCTAAATCAATCAATCTTAATCAAAAAATTCACAATGTATCCACTGGTTTAGAATACAAAAACACTAAATGATACTACATCATGTACTGGTGTTAATTTGAAGTTGTATAAGAGCCTGTGTAAGCGTGTGAGAATGTAACCTACAGTTCTGATGTTTGCAATGATTTAATATTATTCGCTTACGTCTGGTTCCATGGTTAGTTTCGATTAATTTCCTTTTTTTGAGGAAATTTTCGAAAGTTCCTTTTCATAGGAAAATTTCAACAAATGTACTTTTTATTGGAAAATTTTTTTATAATTTTTCTAGAGGATATTTTTGATAAATCTATTTTTTATAGGAAATATTCAATAAGTTTCTCTTTTTATGCCAAAGTTTCGATAAATTTAAATAACTAACATCTTTCCAAAACTTTGCAGATCTCAAAATGATTTGTATATTGTCTAGAGGGCAGTCACCCGAATTGCAGGGTATGAACACATACTTATACATAAAATGAAAATAAGCTATTTGATGTATTGTTTAGTTGCAAGTTGTTACTCCAAACTTAATTGCATAATTGCATTAAATTGTTTTGTTGCATTTAATGTTCTCTTTCTCCCTCTCTCTCTCACATATATTATACTCTTTCATACTATACTTTAGAACATGACAGGGAATTTCCTTTTCTATAGAAGTATGTTAAATTATAGCAGGGAAATGCAAAAGAAATAAGCGAAATGGTTCGAAAAATAAAAATTTAACTATGGAGAGTTAGGGAATGAGTTAAAATCGAAACACGTATTTCGATTATTTATCCATGATAGTCATAATTTAGCACCATAATTTTATTAATTATTTTAATTTTATTGATTATTGTTAATTACGGAAAGCACAATATTTATTTAAATCACTCTTCTGATCACCAACATTTGACTTTCCAATGAAGATAAAGAATTAAGTTTCTGACTTTTCCCCTAGGCCTTAATTGTGTTATGAAAAAAGTATTTTATTTTACTTTTTTAACTGCATTTTTTTAAAACTATTTTATTCCTTGCAATAAATTTTGATATCTAATCCCATGTCTATAACTCAAATTAACGCTGAGTAACCATTTTTTTTTTTTTTTTTTTTTTTTTATTATGTTGATATTTTATTTAAGTTTCTAAGAAATCCTATAAGATATCATTATTTTTAATCAGTCACAGAAAAAACCTTAAAAGGAAACAATTTTATAAAAAACATTGTTTTTTAGTAATTTCCAAAATACTCATACAAAGGCATTTTAGAAATCACGTTTGGTGCATAAAGTTTTTTCACAAAATTGACTAAAAAGTTATATTTTTATTATCAGTATAATATTGGCTACTAGGTGGTACTATGATATTTTGAGGTCCAAGAAAAGTTTTAGCTCTAGTGTACATATCTTGTATTTTGAAATCATGAAATTTTGAAAACGTTATTACATTTCTTGATGTAAATTTTGTTAAATTATTTTATTTGTAGTTTTATTATGATTTGATTTTCTTCAATTTACATTTGCTATTTTATTGCAAATTATTTTAATAAAAAAAATATATATATGACAATTAAAAATACTTTCTATAATACATTTTTTGATTGTGCATGATAGAAAATGAAACTCTGGTATTAATACAAAGTATTGTAGTGTAAACACTTCTTAATTATCTATAGTATTTTTAAGTGTCTTAAATTGTCCATTCCTGCTCAATGTTTCCTTTATTAGAAGGGTGATTAGTATAAGACAAATGTTTAGTAGCTGTAGCAGCGATAAAAACCATTTTAATTGAAAAACGTAAGAAATTGTGGGTATACATTTAAGCATAATTGTGGCTTCATAATTTTTAATTAAACGTACTATTTTTTTATGTGGTTTTTGAAACAAATTTTCTATAATTTAAAGATTTTCATGGAGCAAAGTTTAGGGTTTAATTAAAGAAAGTTTTGGAATTTAAAAACTCACAATACATTTTAAGAATATAATGAAAGATATGATATAGATAATGATTAACTTGAAGTTATCTTTAACCAAAACAACCTATATAAAAAGTTTATATATAAATATATTCATAATTCTGTTATTATTTTGTTATTTTTTCTCTTTAAACATTTTTGGGAACTAAAAGAATGTGGATTTTCAACTGTATACATTTGGTTATACCTTGGTAAAATATAGAAAAATAATTTTTAAACATGGATGCAATTATCTCTAAAGACCTTTTTGTTGTTAGCACTAGATTTTTTTTTTCAAATTTTAAAAAAAAAATTTATCAAACTTTTCCAATTTTAGCTTTAGCATACAATTTTCATACATTTTTCATTTTTGTCAAAAAAAGTATGAACTAAATTAAACATAATATAAAAAGCTTTTTTTAATATAGCTGAACCATTATTTGATAAACTTTGAAGACATAAAAAAAAAACTTTCGTATATGTGTATTTTTTGACAGTTCATCTTGCAAGAGAAATCTTGTAGAGAAATCTTATCATAAAAGTCTCATAATACTTCTATTATTTGAATCTACACGTAAGATAATTTTCTCAGAGAGTGAATTTGACACTCTGTGACAGAAAAATCTTCAGTTACGTCTAAGATACGGTAATCTTTGGGCGGTTACTATCTGTGTATGTTGAAATATATTTTCTAAAGCTCCCATATATATTTTGCTTATTTCTGTTAAATACACTTGTGAAAAATTTTGTATTGAATATCAAACAAGTTTATTTATAAATAGCAAAGGTATGAACGAAAACAATTGATTGCTTTTGAGATATTTACGAATCTATTAAATGTACTTTATAATATGTGAATGTTAAAACTGTTTCTTTTTGGAGATCTTATTAAAACAATTTTAATCAAAAACCAAGAGATCAAACTCACTTCATCCCCTCAATGTAACCTACGATCAACTAAAGGTGGTACAATTAAAATTTAAATTTAAAAAAAAAATAAAACACAACAGCAGACGGCCTTAAAATCCTTTGCAAAGTCGCTCATTACAATAATTATATCATATGATATTTTTATGCACAATGATAAGTTTTAAATAATTTTCACTTATTTTGTGATCTATGTAATTTCTATACAATCTTGAAAATCGAAATAAATGAAAAATAAATAAAAATTATAGTTTTGTTATGAGTTCTATGCGTAGGAATTTTGTGGCTGCCGAAGACATTTCTTTTCTTTAAAAATTTCTATTTTGCATTGATATTCAATTATATTAATAATTACTTAAATTACCTTTTCAATTCGTTATAATTACTATTTTACATATAGTGACACTACTTTAAAAAAAATCGAAACAAAAAGAAAAATTAACTTATAAATTTCTTTAATTCAGCCTTTGATATTATTTGTAAAAGAAATTTTAAATATTTTTCGAGCTAGAGGCTAAAAGTTATAATTTATATAGCCAATATTTCGTCACTCATCCAGTGACATCTTCAGGGATACTTATTACAAAAATATTGACAAATATACCAACATAGATGTTGTCTGTTCATTGTCCAATATTGCATTCATTTTCTTTTCCTTTTCCCTCCCTTTCCTGTACTGTTCACTTTGCAATATTGCACTGATTATCATTGCATTCCTCCTCTACACTCTTTATTAAATGTCTTCAGTTATGAGCACAATTACCAGCTTCTGCTTTGTAATTTATTCTTTTATTTGTAGGTATGTCAATGATATTCAGCAGTTTGCTTTTGGTTGTTCCAATATAAATCTGTCCACATTTTTCCATATTATTTCCATTACAGGTTATTTTGTATACAACGTTTGATCTTTCCAAGTTGTTTATTTTGTCTTTAGTCACGATAAAAAGAGATCCTACCTTTAAACTAGTTTTATGTGCAATTCTGTAATTCCTATCGTAATAAATTCTTAATTTGTCAATCTCTCCTATAGTCTCGGTATATATGTACATAATTTATATATTACCGGTTGGTCATTCTCATGTTCACTCATAGGTTTATGTTTCCCGCAGTCCAGTAGTAACTTCTGTATATGTCAGATAGGAAAATTGTTATCCATCAAGATATTTCGAATTTCAGTCATATTATCTGAGTGAAATGCATCGTCACTTATCATTAAAACTCTCTTAATAAAATTATTAGCAATGTCAATGATTATCCTCTTCGAGTATTTGGAATGGTAACTTATGGTCCTTCCCGAAACAGTGGATTTCATGTACCAATCAATTTTAAGACAACTGTTGCCTCTAATCACTACGGTATCCAGATATGAAAGTCTATGATTTCCTGTTACTTCTCTATTGTAAATTCAATATTATTGTGGTAACTGTTCAGGTTAGTCATTATATTATTCATTGCACATTTCCTTGTGATACAAAACAAATCGTCCACGTATTTGGTAAAATTTTTTGGTTTTTCGTCAATTCTTTGCATGGATTCGTCCAACAATGTCTCCATAACAATATCTGTCATAATATTGGATAATGAACAGACGACATCTATGTTTGTTTATTTGTCAATATTTTTGTAATAAGTATGTTTTTTGTTATGACTGATAATTTTTTATGTCCTATGTTTGTATTAACTAATTATTTAACAAAATTGACCTGAATATGTCACTCGATTAGTGACGAAATATTGGCATTATAAATTATAACTTTTTTTACGAAAAGAAAAATATTTTTAAGCCATGTTACTAAGGTCATTATATAAATAAAATAATAAGGAAAAAACAATAAAAGTTTTCTTAAATAAATTTAAACTTTTTCATATGCGGATAATCTTTTGAAAGTGTTTAATCTTAATGGAATATTTTTTTTTAATCTAGCGAAGCAAATTTTGGTAATTATTGGTAAGTAAACCACTTAATATTAGTTAAATTGAGAATTGTTTAAAATTTTTAGTTTTATTGCAGAATTTTTCATTATTGAAACAAGAATTAAGTATCAAGCTATCAATACTCTATATCGAATCCGGATAACCTTTAAAGAACAAACAGGAAAATATGCTTTCATTATTTTTGAATATTTGCAAAAACATAATCTCACATGCCACTTAGTTTTCTTTTTAATGTGCATATTTCAAATATTACACCACAACAGCCGAAATTTTCACAAACAAACAAACAAATTCCCTTTTTTTCACTGGACTGAACGCTGAAAAGATTTGCAAACATCTAAGTATAAATGTTACTTAATGTATCATATTTTTATTATAATATTTGCAATAAAGATTTTAAATAAACGTTTGAAAGATTTAAACATTTATTATATTTTATTTTTTTAGCAAAATTCGTATCATGCCTCTTATTTATATGATTAAAATATTAATTGAAATTTTATAAAAATCAATTATTTTACCTTAATTAATATTATCATTTTGTTGATGGGAGCAAATTCAAACAAAATTTAAATTGATATAAGCAATTTTGTAATTGAAATCGATTTTTATTTTATTTTTTCTGTGTAATATATGTTTACTTTTGACAAGTTTTTCTATAATTTCCCTTCAATAATATTAATAACCTAAAAGTCAAAATTGCCCTTAACAGTATACAAATCAAAAAATCACTTGATTATTGCTCACAAATAAATGTTAAATTTATATTAATATTTATGAGAATTTTTATAAATAAAAGTATAATATATAATCAAAATTTTGAATATTATTTCTATTTGGAGTAGCCCAATGTACATACATATATATGCATATTTTGAAGTTATGCTAACAAAATTATTTTTTTCTAAGCAGTTGCAAATGCTGATATGTATATTTATTCCAATCGAATTAGAAGATAGTAATTGAAACCGACCAAATTCGATTGGCAATAAATTCGGTTGCCACAACGAAACTGTTCTCTCAGTGTAGGTAAGCAGATTTTTCCATAACCGCATACCTCGCTTACCAAATAACTTCGTAAAAATTAAAATAAATAATCTAATAATCACCATAGGAATGTCCAAGGACAATATATTGTTGTTACATTTTCCACAACCCAATATTATAACTAAACGTATAACAATTTATGTGACGTGGTGACTTTGGCAAAAAAATAAAAAAATAAAATAAATAAAACTAAAACAGTATCAAGTCATTAGTTAATTATTATTCTTTTGAAACTCTACATGAGGAGAATACATTTTTTTCGAAACTTTTGTTGACTTTGTTGCCGCAACATTCATTACAGAGACTTGAGTACTTTGAAAAAGAAAAAGTAACTTTTTTGCCTTCAACATCCGAAGGAAGTAAACACTATTAGACATTGTAAGTAATTAAGCTTATAAACACTGTAGAATTTAGCACCCATACCAAAGCATTTTGCTCTTAATTACATATATAAACAAACACTCATACAAACGTAAAAATGTTAATTGTTTTAACAAAAGTTTATACACATAGAGTCGTGTGTATGTGTAGAAGTTATGTCCTGGTTTCATAGATGTTTGCATATATATATGTACAAGAACGTGTGTGAAAACTTATTTGTCTAGATGAATTTATATGTGAAATTAAATTAAGAGAAAAAAACGAAAACTATAATTATATTTTGACACCTGTACTAAAGAAAATACTCATTTAAAGCTTTATTTAAAAGCCTTTTATAAGTTTCATATATACAATTATAAATTTACTTAAACACATAAATTTACTTAAAAACTTAAACACATAAGTAAATGCTCTAAAACATATATGTATTATACAATACAATATGTATTTACTTAATTTTTCAGCATTATGAAACGAGAAGGAAATTTTGTTTCCTACTTAAAGGATTATTGTGCAAATTGTACTTTGGCCGGTTTCAGTTATATTGCCAATACCAAGTAAGTACTCGACAACTGTTATTACATTTTATTATTTATTTAATATAATAAGAACGTATGTCTTTTGTAGTCTTCATTTCGTTGAAAGAATCTTTTGGTTTATATGTGTGGTCATCTCAGCTTTTGGCTCTTATGTGTTAATTAGCCAATATCAGCGTGATTTTGATAGTCGTGCTGTGAGTATTGTCTATGAAAGTTTGCCCTCGACGCAGAAGGTAACGTTTCCCACTATAGCAGCCTGTGATATGTACAATAAATATGAAGCATTGCCGAATTTAATTGAGTTTGTGGAAGAGTAAATTTGATGTTTCTCATTTTGGTTAAGAGATCTTAAATCTATTAAATCTATATTTTAGACTAGATGGTCCAGATGCCAAAGATTATAGCTATGAAATTGAAAATTTCATAAGTTTCCTGGTTTATCCTTATATTTATCGAGAGGGAAATATAAAATCCTGGTGCAAACCCAAATGTTGTAGCGAGTGTCCTAGCACCAATTTACGAGATTTATATCACAGGGTAACATTTTCAAATTCTTTAGAAAAGTAATTTATATTATAAGAATTTTCTTTCAACAACAGTTTAAAACCAATTGCACAAATTTCTTTCAATATTGTGAATTTTCCTCAAGACCCTTTGATTGCTGCAAGTACTTTTTGCCACTTATAACTCCACATGGCAATTGTTTTATGCTGAATTCTTTATTGAATAACAAAAAGTACAAAAAGTAGAGATGATTAAAAGTAAATATAAATTATAAGAGAAATCTTTCTTGCAGGGGCAGTACCACTTGGTTTAATAATGTAATTGATCCCATGACGGATATAGCAAAATTGAAAATTGTTACAAAAATGCCAACACAAGTAATATTTTAGAAATCTTAGTCTTTGATTTTTTCAAAAAAAAATATAATTTTAAGGTTTCTGTAATGAATGAAGAGGACGTGCCTCACGATGCCTTGCCGGGTAATAAAATTGAAGCCAATAAACCTGGCCAAGATAAGACTTTTCAAATCTTTATGCAAACAATGATAAATGATCCCGATGTTCGTGATATAGCACCATCATTTCGTCAATGTCGTTTTCCCAATGAACTTTTAGAGGATACCGCTTATAAGTCCTACAGTTTTAGTACCTGTTTTGTTGACTGCCTGCGGGTGTATCAAATGAAGGAATGTAATTGTTCGGTGTTTTCCATAATGCCTGAAGATAATTTTAAATATAAAGATTGTGATTTAGATGGATTTCGTTGTTTGGAGCAATTGATTTTAGTTCGACCGGATGGTAGAAATTTATTGCCCTGGGCCAAGAGCAAATATACCTGCGATTGTTTGCCCTCTTGTACGGAAAGTGATTTTAAAGTGGTCTTTGATTATCAACAAAAGTAAGTAACATTATTTTATATTTTTAATATTCTTTATTTAAAATATATACGTTATGTAATATAATTACATAACGTTGTTTTAATTCTAAACTAATTAGCATTAAATAATATTATGATAACATATAACATATTATATAATTTGGTTTTATTTTATTTATATTTTATATCCCTAACTTTTCTTTTATTTTTTCTTTGTATTTTAGAATTAATACATCTAATCCTTATCTAACCATATCTGTAACAATGCCAGAATTTGCTACCGAACGTTATCGTCGTCAGGCTTTGCGCACACGTTTAGATGTGGTGGTCACTATTGGTGGTATATTGGGTTTATTTTTGGGTGCCAGTATTTTAAGTGGCATTGAATTTTTATATTATTTTACCTTAAGATTATGGAATAATTATAGAATGGAAAAGCGCCAAAAAAGACAACAACAGCAACAGTAACAGCAACAGCAATACACACAACAATATTTCTAAAAGCAACAACTGAATTGTTGGAAACAAAACACCAGGAAAATGTGCAAATTATTTCTATGGAGTTGCTGTTCAGTTTATTTATTAAAACGTTAAAATACTATAAAAGTGCAAAAAGCTTTTTGTTAAACAATCTTAAGCATTTCGTTTCCCTCCGTTTTTAATATTTATTGATACTTAAAGAGAAACTCTTTAACGCTTATTTTTCTTTTCTTCTTCATTGTTTTGCTTTAATATACTTGTCGTTTATTTTTACGACAAAATGTTGAAAATGATCAAATATTTATAAAATGAACATTTAATAAAATTTTAAATTTAAAGTACTTTTAAGTATTGCACCATAAAAAGAGAATCTGTGTGAAATGCTTAGGGAAGACAAATATTGTAGAAAAGACGATTAGTTGGACAAAAGGTTTATGTTGAATTTTCTTTTGAAAATGAAAAAAAAAAATAATAATAAGATATTTATTGAATGCATTGCAGTGATATTAAATAAGATAAGTAGAAATCAGAGCATTGCAATTTTCATCTTTTTAAATGCAAGAACCTCTAAGTTTCAAAATGACTGAAATATTAAACAAAATGGAAGGAAGAGTTAAAAATCTGTGAAGAAATGGATAGACTTTGTCAAGGCTTATTTAGGTTGCTTGATGTTGTCTGAAATCAAATAAATAGTCCTACTATATGGATTTTAATGAGCTAAGCAAGAATCTATATCTTTTACAGGCTTGTCTAATATTTTGCCCATAATAATATCATTATATCATAACTCAAGAACGGTGTGTACGATTTATATAAATGATACACCAAAAGATTCGGAATAACAATATCTTTTTATATGCTTAATATTTTCGGAGTTATTTTGAAATTTAATATATATATATTCTTTTACAAAGTAAAAACGCTAAAAAATGTTTCTGTTTTTTACCTTTAACACAAAGCTGATGGATGCACAGGTCTTGATTTGATATATTTTTTATATTTTATTCTAACACTATATTTTATTAGGAGTAAAATGAGCCATCATTTGATAAAATCGGATTAGAATTGTAGAAAATATCAAGCGATAACTCATTTTATTCTGATTAAAATATAACATTATTATTAGTAAAATCCAAAAAATATGAATAAAAAATATATATTTAACATATCGATGGCTTAATTTAGAAAAGGCATATCTCAAATTTTCAAATGAATCAGTTGTTTATACAAATACGCCTATAAAATCTACAAAACGCTTTAAAAGAAATTCTAAATTACGTAGTATTGTTCTAAAACTATTATAAATTTTATACTTATCATCATATTTCACTCAAGATTATTAAGTGACACGTGATTTCGTGATAGAAACTAAATTAAAAAAATCGAGATACACCTTTTCTAGATTAAGCCAACGATATGTAGTTAATATTTATATTCGAGCTACATGGGGCTGGTCAGGCTTTCAGATAATTTTAATAATACGAATATTCTTAATAATGGTTATGAAAAGTATTATTGTTCAAGAAAATTGTTATAATAGTTTTAATATTTTTGAAATTTTTGTTACTCTTTTATTTAACCAACTAGCTTTTTCGACATATTCTTTTCATTAACCTCCACCATAAACTATCAAAACCATTAGTCTATTTGAACCAGCCTTGCCATACTTAGGGATTTATTCCGAAAGTTGGGCATTTTGAAGCTCTTTTGGGAACAGTAAAATTTGCCTTGAAGATAGGGGATTTTCTTGGCGATATTCTAAATTAGTTCGGGGATTTTTTGGGTATAAATTATTAAGTTAAGTTCAGATTAGGCAAACATTTGATCAGAAATATTTTGTCTTATTTTCTTGCAATTTTTGCAACACAATACAGTGTTGATTTTTTTGTTCACATTGCGCGCATTTATTAGATGTATTTTACTTGATGAAGCACTGTTTAAATTAAAGGCAAATTATTTAGTCAAAATTGCTTGATCAAACACACAACCACCATAAACTTATTTGACATCAATTATGAAATTGATTAATTGGAAAATCCTATTTTTTATCTTTCCTCTTCACGCCATTTGGTGTTTTGTGTCTTCACAAAACAATACTGTTTTCTTTCACGCCACTTTTAGTTCTATAAAAAACATAAGTACTTTTTTATAAAAATATAAATATATTAACAATTTTATTAAAAAAAACTGCATTTTGACAGATAAAATGTAAATTGATCATTTATTTTTTGGTAATTTAACGTTTATGTACATAAAAACAAACATTTTTTTCAACTTCAGCCCTATATTTACATCTTGTGTTCACATTTAGCTCATTTTTGACTGAAGGCAAATATTTTTGTTTGACAAAAATTAGCTGTTTGCTTGTTTGCCTTGGTGTTCATATTTGGCAAAAACTTTTAAATCATATTGTTTTATTGTCAATAATTTCAAAAAATTTAATAAAATATTTACCATTTATCTGTGTATTCCCTTTAGGCGTTGCAAATTTACTTTTTTTTATCCGATACCCTCCCACCCCTCCCCCTTTTAAAATGATTTAATCATTTTAAATAATAGTATTTTTTTTTTTTTTAAATCGATAGAATTTTTTTAAAGATATTTAGCTTCCAAGAATAAATAAAGAGAATCTTTCTTAAACAGTTATTATCATATCAAATAATGTATATCGTCACATAAAATGCAAAAGACCGTAACCACACTTGAATTTTTTATAGCAGAAAAGCAAAAAATATTATGAAAATGCAAAAGGCCGTAACCACAATTTTTAAGTTTTTACTTTAAAATTTAGCAATTAAGTAAAAAATTTTCAATAGTTCATTTCAAAAAGTAAAAAAATAGATAAACCATAAAACGCTCTTCAAACAAATATTTCCTTAAATGGAACTGATTTTACGATTGATCCTTTTATGAAGTGGTTTACCAGTTGATGGATAACAAATTGAAGATTTTTACAATTTCCATTCGTTAATTAAATTTTAAATTTCTTAAGGCCATTCCCATAACAAAGATTTTAAATTTATAAAAGTTTTATTAGTCAAATTTGTATAGATAAATTTAAATTTCTTTTAAAAGTTATGAATATGGGAGTTAAAGTTGTATTTTTTTTTTGTCATTTGAGAGTTTTTGGAGATATTTTTTAGTTTGTTTGGGGACAGTGAAAAAAGTACCTGGCATCACAGATTTCAGCTATTATTTTCCAAGCCATTGCTAATTTGTTTTAATCTTTAATGAACGCTACAATATCTTGGCAATAAATATAAATATTTTTTTTTTTTTTTTAATTTTGTGGGCTGTTCATGTGTTTAGGTCATTAGATGTTATTTTATTGCTATTTTCCTTACTAGCAACGCCATTTCATTGTTCCTTTGAATATACTAATTCTATAGTTTGTTCTTTTTAGCATTTTCATTTTTATCTTTTGATGTGCTCTTGTTTATCTTGTTGCCACATCAACAACTGAAAAAAATTCAAAAGATTAGCTTAGGGGGGAAGGGGATGGAGTGAAATGCAGGAAATTTAAAATGCAGTAAGTGAGATTTTTAATTCAATGCTGTTTTTCATTCAACCCATTCAACCGTAATCTAAAGAGAAAGAAAGAGAGTATCTAAAGTCTCAACCAGCCATTAATTATTTATGTTAATTTCTTTTGATGGTCATAAAAGTGGATTTTGTTATGCGAAGGCATAACACAACAACAAAAAGCGAAGGCTTTTGGCACATAAGAAGTAATGGGTAATCGAGTAAAAGAAAAATAATTGTAAATACTTAACATTAAAAGTAATCGGTTGCCACGAAACTGAAACTAGGTAATAGGGTTCAAGTTATAATAAAATTTTCTAAGAAGTAAACATTTGTTATGAGAAGTTAAGCCACTATCCGATTAGTTTTTGTAATACTTATATATTAGGGTTTTCTTTTTCTTAAGTTATGACTAAATTGCATCTTCACCAAAAGCTCAAGCCTGCCGTTGTTCAATGGTCGTTAGAGAATATTTCATTCGTTATTGTCTTTCTTGCTTTTGTAATATTTATTTATTAATGGAGGTTTGTAATCTTCTTTTTGTTTGTTCTTTTTATTCTCGCTCCTCTTGGAATGAAATTAAATAATTATAAGAGGAGTGCAAACAAAACGTGACCTCATTGGTAATTTTAGCTGCTATTTGCTGAGACATAAGCATCCTTGATGTTTTGTTTTTCATCCTCTTTAGTGGCATTATATTAAACATTAATTTACCAAAAAAAAAGAACAAAACAAAAGTCAAAACCAAATAGACAACATTTAACATTAAAAGAAAACCAAGTGGAATTTCCTTTTCAAAAAATTAAACTCCATAACAGAAAATGTAATAATGTGTTCATGTTTATGGTGTTGATTTAATGAAATCACTGAACAAATCGGAAATATTCTTTTGTAAAATGTTTCACACATGAACTGCTGAATTTTAAAGAACAAAAGTAAGAGGAATTAATTTTTAAGATAACAAAAATATTCATGTGCAAAGAAAAAAAAAATAACAAAAATTACAGATGACTTGTAATGAGGAATTTTTAATTTTATAAATTAGACTAAGATAATGTAATTGTAAAGTAACTTTTTCCGTTTAAAAGAAGTCTAAGATCATATATTAAGAATAACTAGGTGCTTCTCTCTACCTATCGTATTGAAATAAAAAGTTTAGTGTGAATAAAACTTAGTTTAGGTATACAATATTTTCTACTTGAATTCCGAACAATCTAACAATTAACAATATAATCAATTAACAATCTAATAAAAAATATTAGTATAGATGTTTAACGATTCTCTTTAAAGTAAATAAAGAGCTTTCAATAATTAAAATAATTTAAAAATGTTTAAAATCCGGAATATAAATTTTATAAAAAAAAAGCTGAAAATTCGTCAAAATTAAAGAAAAATAAAATAACCAAATTAAAAACAACGGTTAAATAAAAAAAAAAGATAAATTTAAATATTTCAACCCATTTTTCCCATGTGAGAGACAAAAACCTAATTCAGTTCTCAAAAACATAATTCAAGCAACATATATTTTGTTTTTGTGTTCTGAAAAAAATCAATAAATTCTTTGAAAATTTGGTTTGAACTGCCTCTCATATAAGCTTCTAGCTGTATTCTATGTTAATAAGAATAGAAACGTTAAATGCATACAAATTCGTTAATTTTTTTTCCTTTTGGTGATTTTCTTCCGTTTAGGAGATTTTTTTCGTATAAGCGTTTTTTACAATTTTTTTTTTTCATTTTGACACTTTGACACTTTGACGTCTTATATATATAATATATATATATATATATATATATATATATATATATATATATATATATATTTTATAGATATATACTTTTGTTGACTGTTTGTACAAAATGTTTCACGCTACTTTTCTTCATTCTTGCATCTCTAAGTTTACTGGTAGACCTTACTTCAGGTCTGCAACTGAGATTAACACTGAGATTAAATAATTAATGTGTGAGATAACGCCGGCAGAAGAGAGCAACGTTTTGTTTATATTATGATAAATCTTAAATAGTAGGTTACACGTATTCTAATAAATCCTATAAGATATCATTATTTTTAATCAGTCACAGAGTAAACATGTCCTTTTTATTTAAGAAATTCACACCTTTTTAGTACAATTTTTATAAAAATGTTTTTGAAAATGTAAAACCAACATTAAAAGGAAACAATTTTATAAAAAGCATTATTTTTTTTTAGTAATTTCCAAAATACATATGCACACACACAAAAAAAACTTTCTTATATGTGTACTTTTTTGACAGTTCATCTTATAAGAGAAATCTCATCACAACAGTCTCATAATATTTCTTGTAATATTAATATTTGAATCAAGAAGGGAGATAATTCTCTCAAAGAGCGAATTTCATGCTCTCTGACAGAAAAATCTTACATATTCTTTTACGTATAGATGGACAACTTTTGCCGCTTATAACTTCTAAAATACTGAATAGAATTTAATAAAATATATGTTTGGTTTCATCTATAAGAAATTGCCTTTCTAACTGTATAGTTTTATTAAAATCGGATGTATGCTGTGAGTGTAAAAGGGATTACAGGAAATGTATTTTCCTATTAATTATATAAATCTGGTAAAGAATTGAAACAAAGTATAATATAAAAAGTAAAATATAACATTTCTATCACTTCGAATAAATACTAATGTAAAATCAGAACGTCCGATAATATGCATATTTTAATTTATAAACTAAATTTAAACTTTAAATATTTTCCGATATTATTTTCACAGTTTAATTTCTATGTCTCGGTTTTTCTGTTTTTCTATCTGAAACATGAAACCTTGTCGAAATTAAAACATTTTATGCTGTTTTTTTTTTTTTTTAATTTCTCAGTGCAATTAAGAATCTTAAAAATGTTAAAAATAAAAACACCAACCTTTAAAGCTATCAGCAAAGAAAAACAAGAACTAAATTAGTCTCCAATCAAATGGTGATGTTGTCGTCTAGTCTCAATTACAGTAGTACGAATACTACAAACAACAGGCCTCCATTATTAGAATTAGGTAGAATAGGCTTTTTACTAACTACATACTACTACAATTCGTACCACAATATTTAGTACTTATATTAAAACAACAACAGATACAAGTACATGACATGATACTTGACAAAGACTAAATTGTAAGGTAGAGTAGTCATAGTAAGTATTACTACTACAACAAAGTAATATGTAAGGTAAGTGACTTTATTTAACACTTGTTAGAAAAAAAAAACATTCTAAATAACCAAAAAGGTTATATAAACACAAAACAAAAAGAAACAACAAACCATGTAACAACAGACACTTGAGACAAATATACAGGTAACGAAATATCATACTTATAAACACATAACCCTGCAAACAATTTAAAGCCATTTGATCATATCTTAGATCACCAAAGTTAGTAGACATAATATATGTTTTTCTTGTATATTACACCATCTTCAGCCATACCATTTGACACAAAATCGCATTCTCAGTACACTACGATGTCTGTCCATAATAAATATTTGATCAAAGTACAGGCAATTTTTAAGTTATCTTTATAAAAGTTGACCCGAATAATAATTTTGGTAAAGGGACGAAGCCTATTAAATTTGCCTTTAATCAGTGTATTCTTTCTACTAGCACTCAGAAAAATGTCCTACCGGAAATTGATTTTAAAATGTCTTAGGTAATTTTTTTAAGTTCGCTCAAGTTATTTAAATACTCTACACAACCATAGGTGGTTGTGTTTGCCTTTGTAACGGACAAAAGAATCTTCGGACCAGAACCACTTTTTGAGTAGATTTAACGATGTCTGTTTGTCAGTCCATCTAATCCGCTGGAAAGCTGTTTATATTTCCATATAAATCTTGCGAACAAAGTACAGTTCGTACTCGTAATTTTAAAGATATCTTGATAAAAGTTGGCATTACTAATTATTTTGGCACAGGGACGAAGTCCATTAAAAGTGGTTATTATCGGAACATTACATCACATAGTCTTCATATAAATGTCCCCCGGGAACACAGAAATCAATTATATTTTTTACTGAAATCGGACCTATCAGTGAATTTATAAAATCAAATATTCAAATTCACAAATATATATATATATATATATATATATATATAAATTCGATATAGAGTTCATGAAAGAATACGTGCATATGAAGTATAATGTTGGTATTATATACAGTTAGTAAAAATGATGGAAAAATGGTACGAGTAGTGTGTTTTAATATACATATAAATAAAAAAACAATAAGAAAATGCTGATCCTTTGACTCTTCTTTCACGTTATATAAATTACCAAATCGACCTAAAAATAAAAGAAATCCAATCGTTATTAAATTTTGCCATTAGTTAATTGACGATAACTTACTTGTCTTAGATGTGGTTTTGATATCTAAAAGTGGTAATATCGATGTGCATGATAAATGAAGAATTGGAGATTGGCACAAAGTCTGCAAGAAGTGCTTGCAGAATTGTTGTGTGTAAATCAAACAACGATTTTCAGACATGTAAGAGTACTTGGTTCATCCAAAGGCAATGAAATTAGGTGCCAGGGGAGCAGAAGCCAAGAGACGTCGTAAGGAGGCTTAGCAAATTGCATAGAATTGTTACGGGCGATGAAAAGTGGATTCATTATGATAATTCAAAACGCAAAAATCGTTTATGATGCTCGGACAAACAGGAAAATCCGCATGAAACGATCACGACAAATCTGTATCGAACACATTCAATTCGTTTCAAGAGAGCATAGTACGAAAAAATGTTCGTGCAGCTATCTTTATGGACGGACATTTCTAAATTAACTCACAAGATAATATGGATAAGGAATAATAGAACAACATTACTTACGTATAGTTATTTTATGAGGTAAAATACATTTGTCATCTGAAAGATACATACATTTTAATCGTTATTAGGAATATCTGTAAGGAAATTTCCGAATGTCGTCAAATGTTGGATTTAATATTTTTTGTTTTCCTCATTTTTATAGTTTTATTTTTTATTTTACTAAAATTTTCAAAATACATAGAATTATTTTTGTTTTGTATATTGATTTTAAAATCATTTGCAACCAATAAAACATAGTGTTAAAATCTAATATTTTTTTTATAAAATTTTATTTACAACCAAATAATGATTTATTAGAAAATATTTTATCCATATTTTGTTTCTGCGAATAGAGTTCTAACGATCATAGATCCCTCAAATATGGCAATATTTTACTGGAAATCACCTTAAAGAAGTTTTATATTAGTACCTATCTTCAAAATCTCATGAATCATGAATCGGTCCATAGTTAACCTTAGCACCCATATACATCTCCTTAATAAGCATAATTGCATTCAAATGTTAGTATCAAGTTAATATACGACACAAATGAGTCTTGTATAAGTAGATATTACAGTGTCAAATAAAGTTTACTTTCGGAGCCACATAAAAGTGCTTAAATTCATATAAATGTTATTATCAATATAATATTTTGAATACGTACAGTCAATCGCATAAATATGTATACAACCCTTATGTATTTTTAAAACTTTAGATTTTTGTACTTATTTTTAAAAATATTTGTAAAAAATTTAGTCTTATTATTAATGTTATGACTCTCCAATAAAATATTCCTATTGTGTCAGCTCTTATGACGTCATATATAAAAGAACCACTATATTTTACATCTCAAAAGTATGTATACAAGGGACGCTATTTAAATCGGAAATAACTATTGCGTAAATGACTATAATGGATCCAAATTAAAATTATTTTAAAGGAAACATATTATATTATTAAATATCCAAGGATTTTCAAAATTTTTATTTATTTTTATTTGTAGAAATTGGGATTTACGGTACTTTACGGCAATTTCATTCATATCTAGCAGTCTTGCGGAGATAAAATACGATGAGGAAGAGGAAGAAAAAGTGGAGCATCTTCTATGCCACTACTAATTTTGGTAGTCCTTTTGTGCATGCATTATTATATCTCTCTGATATTGATATTAGAATGATCAATTCTTTTATATATGAGTCGGGCTGGTTCGACTCGAACGCTGTTATGGACACGTGAATTAGCAATACATGATCCCTCAGGGTATCACAACGGAACCAAATTGGACCCAAGTGAACTGTCTCCTATTGATCGGACAGCTGTCAACTGAATCTAACCTAAACTAACTAATTTTAATTTGGATCCATTATAAACTTTTATACAATAGTTATATCAGATTCAAATAATGTTTCTCATACTTTTGCAATATAAATTTTAATGGTTCTTTTATATAAGACGTCATAAAAGCAAACATAATAGGAACATCGTAGGATCTTTTTTGATTTTCTTAGTGAGAGACATAAAATTAACTATAAGACCAAAATTTTTCAAATATTTTTTAAAATAAGTACACATATTTATGCGATTGACTGTATGTTCTAATGTGTACTTAATAGAAGTATTGGTCTACTATTAGCCACATGTCCAATATAAGAACCCTCCGAATTTTTACACACATAAACAATAATGTAGGGTATCATATGGTAGGGCTTGAGCGATTGTACATATCTTTCATACTTGTTTAATACTCATAGTGATATAATTTTTCTCTGTTAATGTAAATATTACGTTGAGAATTGATAAACCTCCTCTTTTATTATATTTTCTTATCTCATTTTCCAAAAAAAAAAAAATATTTTTCTTACCTATATTTTTAGTTAAAATTATACTAAAATTTAGTTCTAAAACTAAAATAAAATGTTCGTTGGTTTATAAATCCCTGCTAAACATGAACAGGCTTGTAAACAAGTTTCAGAACATACTAATGTTATTTATACTCTCATACATGGTTTAAATGTAAAACGAAATACACACTTTATTTAACAGAAAAGGTCTACTACACACAATTTAATGCGATTTACTCTGACTGTACAGTGTATAGTTAGAAGTCAAATATTTTGGTAATTGCTGGGAAATAAATTTCCAAAAAAAAAAAAAACAATTGGCACAAAAACAATAAAAGCAAAACATTAAAACTCAAAATTTTCCTATTTTGTCATTATTGAAAATTTATCACATAAGTTTTTATTTTTTAATTTATCTTAAAGCGTAAACACATTTGTTAATGTTAATGCTGTATTTGAATTGAGCTGGGCATTCACCATGGATGGGACGTTCGGCAACACACAAATTGGTAGCTTTATCCAATTTAGAGTTGGCAGGACAGCCTTGACCAGAAACAAGGGCGAACAAAGCAAAGATAACAGCAAAGAACCAAGTGAATTGCATGATGTTTAACTAAACAACAACAAAAAAATAAAAATAATATTTAATTTTTTTGTTTTATTAATACCAAAATAATTATTACATATATTTTTGCTTTAACACACTCACTTTTCAGTTTGAAATTTGAAGATCAACTAATTTGCATTTGTTCTATTTGGAAGTACTTATAGTTATGAGACGAAAAGATTAAATAACATCTTCAGTGAAAAAAAAGGCAAAATAATTAAAAATAAAATATATTCCAATGAATTTAGAACTTATCAGTTTCTAATAAACTTAAATGACCTTTAGGATTATTAAACAAAGACAGACAACAATTATTAAAAATGCTGAGATGCGTTAGGGGGAAATAGGGGAGGAAAGAAATTATTATTTCACATTATAAATTTAACTAGAAAGCAATAAATAAAATATGCATAAAACACTTAAATTTTTTCATTACCTTTAAAGATTTAAAAATGTTATTTTTTTTCTGTATCAATATGTATTAATCTCTTAAATATTTAAGACAAAATAAATTTAATGTATTTCCTCTCTTACCTAATATTATTAGTTAACTGCAACTCTTCTAATGTTTGTATTTGTAAAGTAAAAATATATACAATAGAATTTGAATTTCTAGAGAAGTTCTTATTTTATTCCATTAAGGTTCACTTCAGTGTGAGATGATAAGTTAATTGATAGCAAATGTTTGACACTTTTTAATCCAACATTAATTTGAAAATTTCTTCTGGCACAATACAAGAAAAAATAACTGAGTATTATAACTTAATTATGATTTGAATTATGAGGCAAGATAATTATGAAAGTCATAACTGAAGCATCGTCTTTATTTTAGGATTTTTAACTAGGCGGAATCAAATTTTTTTTTAAATAATACTGCAACAAAAATAATAAACATATTTCGATCCATTAAAAATTTATATTAATTTGCATTTAAAGGTAGAATTTCATACATTTTGGATTTTTCCAAAAATGTGAAATTATTTTATTTTAAAATTACCCAGAAAAAAATGTATTAACTCTATGACTAGTTCCAGAACTCATAAATATAGCATGTAGTTTTTCTAGTTTGAAGTTACGACCAATGATTTTGTTCTAAATTGTCATCCCAGAACTTGTTCTGTAGAAGATTTATCTAGTCAGTACACATTATATTTAATGGTGATAACAATGATTTTTGTTTGAAATTGTCACATTAAGACCCAGCTCTGTTAGGGAACCGTTCCTAAGTCGTTTATTAAAATTATAATTTTTTATCTAATAAACTATTTCCTAAAGGTCACTTTTTTTAAATCAATTTAATTTTGTTAATCTTTATTTATTTATTTTTTTTTATTTTTCTCTCCAAGTTTTTAAACAGTACTAGGAAATTATTTGGCAATCAGTAAATTGTTCACAGAAGTGATATAGAAGTAATACAGAACTAGTTCTTAAACTTTAAATGCCCAGGTATATGGGTTTTATTTTCAAAAACGTTTTTTTTTCTGTTCAACAAAATGACGACTTAAATTAACTCTTCAATAATTATAAACACAAATTTTGTTAAAAAAGAATGAAAAACAAAGAACAAGGTTTTGCTAGTCGAGTGGCATGTAAGGGTTTAGCACTAGTTCTCAAACATATTCCTTAAAACCAAACATATTCTTTAATACCAATGCAATTTCTATACACCATTTCTAGATTTTAAGACATGTTTTAAAATTTCTTAGGCTTTTTTCTGTTCCGGCCTATAAAATATTTTCATATTTTCAAGTAAAACCAAAGCCTGCTACAAGTTTAATCCAAATTTTGTTAATTTTCAATACTTCTTATTATTGTTATTATTAACATTATTATTATTTATTTATTTTTTTTTTTTAATTTTCAAAGAGCATACACAGAAAAGATTGGTTACTATTATAGAAATTCATAAAAAAATAAAAAAATTAGTTTCCTTTTATTAAAAATATGTAAACCTAACAATTTGTTTATGCTGGTAGCAATATCAATATTCCCATAACAATATATGTACACCCACATAGAAAAATGTATTTATGTTAAACGATTAATTTCTAATTTACCGATTCGGTAAAGGTAACCAAATTTGATTATTTTAAATGCACTTAAATGTAACGAATTTCAGTAGCTGCAATCAAAATTCATTTACATAATATTTTTTAGTTACGATTATCAATATTTTGTTCCAATATTAAAAAAATGGTTATGATTATAGAAGAGCATTCGGTTCCCTCAAACTATCGGATATTATTTGACCTTGGAAAAAATATTAAAATGTAATAAATTAAATTTAAAAGAAAATAAAAGACAAACACCATAAATAAATTCTAAACGTAAAATATGAGTAAATACATGAGTCGCTTGTCATTTAAGTATTGTATATAAAAGATGATGGTAAGTTGTTTCCATAGAAATTTGCCGGATAATTCCAGAATTTCAACTATTCCCCAAGCAATAGGATTTGTTGTATTTAAATTCGTTAAATAGTACTATATCACCATATTCCAGGCTAAATTATTGAATTTAATGCACCTGTCGTGGGTAGGTATCTGCTATTGTGAAGAAATGTGTAACTTCCCAAACCGTACACGGTATTAATGAACTTTGAATTTCCTAGATAATTTTATCAGTATCTGCCTCTATTGCTGTTATTTTGCGCAATCGAAATTACCATGGGCTAAATAAGATTCAAAAATGAATATAAAGGAGAAAAATTGAAAATAACATAACAAACTGTTGACAACTATGTAAGTAAATTTCTGCTTCAATTTTGGTAACCGAAGTAATAGCTTTCAATTCAGTTAATTCTAGTGGCATTTTCATTTCTGATAACTGAATTAATTTAAAATCATTGACCGATAAAATTCGTTTGGCAACAAATTTTGTTGCTACAACGAAACTGTTTTCCCTGTGTAAGCTATGATTAAAAAAATAATAGGTATTTTAGTTATAATTTTTTATTTTTTAATTTCACCCCTTTAATAATGAAAAAAGTATATCTTTTTACACGTTTTCTCGGTTCGAGATTTTTAGTATTTTAATGCAAAAATTTTACGGTTGTTTTTTATTTCTTAGATGACTATATTTGTAGTATTTAGGTTTAGAACTGGAATTAAAAAATACTTTCACATTAATATGGCCTATATTTTCAGTAGCTTACTAAAAACCATTACTAAGCTATTCTAAAACATAATTTTTAAAATTGCAATTAATTGGCTGTATGCCTACAAATGCAATCAAGCTTGGGACAAATGTGGATTTTACAAGCAAAATTGTGGAGCTGCAATTTTTGTCTTAGTTCAACCTTAATTTCTGTATATTTTATTATTTTATATTCACAGAAAGTTTTAATGCAATAATTAGATTTAGATTAAATATTTTTGATATTTTGACTCAAATATCTATAGAAATACATGGCTGACTACAATGTGCTATTACATTTAAATTCCCGACCACATAAAAGTTAAAAGATAATTTTATCAATATTATACCGAATGAGATATATCAATTTAAATTAAATATTTTATTTAAATTAAGTCTGCCAAATTTAAAAATAAAAATATATATATGAAATTAAAATTACAGTTCAGCCTAAATATTTCTTAAACTAAAAGAGATATCATAATACAAGTTAGCGCATTTTTTAAAGAGGACTATATATAAATACATATAATTGTTTTTTACAATACATACTTGAGCTTTTAATTTTGAAGGTCTACTATCTACGCCCTGACCAGCTAGATTCAAAAATACCTTAGTTCCGGGCATATGAAATTTTATTCAGATATCACTAACAGTTTATAAGTAATAAAATTAATTCCAAAAAGGTTTCGGAATCACTTTGACAATTTCGCTCCAAGAAAACGATTTTTAAAAACAAAACGTATTTTATGCGTATAAAAATGCTCTTGAAATCTCTTGAAAAAAGTAAATATATATATATATATATATATATATATATATATATATAATATTCACCCACAATATTATTTTATCTATTATTCACGTCAAAA
Source organism: Protocalliphora azurea (assembly GCA_932274085.1). NCBI lineage: Eukaryota > Metazoa > Arthropoda > Insecta > Diptera > Calliphoridae > Protocalliphora > Protocalliphora azurea. Next base: position 4,422,010 of record OW026519.1, read on the forward strand.
ATATTAGCAGTTGCTGAAACATATTTTCTTTCTGAACTTAAAAATATTTAAAGCTAATACATTGTATCAGAAAATAACAAAATTGACATTTATTCATATTATGAAAATTATTAGGGAATCGAATTTGAAAAACAGTATAATAGAAATGTCATTATTGGCAAATTATGCACAAAATCCTATTGGGTGCAAAATATTAAACATTTTTCCTTCAAGTGTAAAATTAATATATTCCATATTATTCTCTTTAGTATAATACGTGCCAAATTTTGTATTTAGATCTCTAAAATATGCTCTAAAACAATAATATTTTTATGAAAAATTCTGATAAGTCCAAATTATGTAAAATTCTTAAATTTGTCTGATTCCAAATTTTTTTAAATTTGTCTGAATGGGATAAAAAAAAAGCTAAGAGAAATATGGGATCAAAAAAAGAACAAAAAAGCAAATCAATGTTTCCTCAAAAAATTTAAGTAAAAGTTTTACAATGAAAGAAGGGTGTATAAAATTCAACAAAGTCAAACCCAGCACCACTTCATATTTCCATTGAAATTTGAATCACTACATGTTGTTTGATATTTACTATTAATTTTATTTGGAAAGCACAAGATGCACTGGTATTTCTTATCAAAAAAATAATAAATTTATCAATAAAATAGTGTGAAACAAAAACGGCGACTATAGATATATATTTTATTTTTAAAATAGAAAATATAAGAAATTCTATTGAAATATGAAATTGTTTATGTCAGTGACATTTGCTTTGGTTTTTTTCTAATCATATTTATTGGAAAAAGTAAAAATAAAAAAATTATAAGAAAGCAAAGGTTTACAAAATTTGTTTGTTTATTTCAATACATTGATATTATATAGAACAATAAATCTATAAATAAAAAGCAAAATGAAAATATTACACTAAACATACTAAATATGTATGTATATATGTATATATATATATATATATATATATATATATATGTATGTATTAAGGTATATATATATATATATATATATATATATATATATATATATATATATATGTATGCATGTATATATATATATGCATGTATATATGTATGTATGTTCAAGTACACTTGATAACTGTTATTTATAACTAACACTAATATTATATAATTAATCTCATAAATAACAAAACAACATAATACTTGCATGATATCAAGAAAAAAATAAAATAAGGTAGAAAAAAAAAGATGAAACTAGCCCATATCAACAAAATAAATACCCACACATATTTACGGCTTATGGCGCAACTAATAAAAAATAGAACTGCAGCTCAAAAAAAAAATAGAAAACTATAGTAAAACAAAATATCAGTTGTGCATATTAAATTAGTTAATAAATGGTAAAAGCGTATGAAAAGTCACCTTACAAAGCAATAAATTTCATACAATTAGCTACAAGATACAACAACTACATACACGAACGAACTAACAAGTACAACATTTAACAGCAACATCAGTTGCTACAACAACAATTTGTAGTAAACGGAAAAAGTAGCATCAACAAAACTAAAATGTAAATGTTTTTTTTTTATTATTATTATTATTATTATTATTTTTTTTACAACAACTGCATTTTACAACATGGCCAAGTTTATAGAAAATTTATATACAAAATTGTTTTTTTTATTTCTTATTACATAAAAATTACAGGAGTAAAACTACAACATCAAAATTAAACAGTAACAAAAGCAAAATCTGAGAAAAACAGGAAAATAACTGAAAATAAAAGTACATGAGTAACAAAAACAAAAAAATGTAAATAAAGAGTTTTGTACCACAAATGTTATGTTGCATATGAAATAAGTTAATATTTTATATTTTATTTAACAAAACTTTTTTTTTTTTTTTGCTTTAAACTGCAACAAAATTTACTCTGGTAGTTGTGTTATAAGTAATCAGGGGACAAGGGTTGTGTTGCTGGACCATATTTTGTACTTAACGCCCTCTGGAAAAGCAAAATGAAAAAAAGTAGGTATTTTAAATCATACTTGCTGTACTCGTTGTCGGATGTATACAGTGCTTATTGTTAGTTTTACTTTAACACCCTCTATAGAAATAATTAAAAAGTTTTAAAAGCTTGCCACACTAGCAGGCAAAATATCTAGTAACTGAGACTTAAAACTTTCTACTTGTCGTCAGGGAACAGAACCGTCGAGTCAGCAGCAATAGCAGCATTAACCACATCAGCATCCAGTTGTGTAACCAATACGCCTCTGCAGCATTGCCTGCAAACGTTTGTACTAAATGGTAGTTAGTTGCAAAACTTTCTTGCTCCTTCTTATTTTTATATGTGTATTTTTTTTTTTTTTTTTTTTTTAATTTTTACACAAACCACATTTAACATGAAGATAGATGTTTCGCACAACTCACACCTAAGATAAAGAAAATATATTGTGTAAAATACAAAATGATAAAACACAAAAAAACAAGTACAAGTAAAAGGACATTAAACCAAAACTAAGAACTAAAAAAGTTTTCTTTTTTTTTTTTTTGGTTTTCTGCTGCTTGTCTTGATAAAAAGTTTCTGTGTATACTCCCACATAGTGGTATCAATAAACAAACCAGAGACGGACTAGTGAATAAAGTTTACTTTAATATAGGGATTTAAGTGCTACTATATCGAATCGTTACATGAAAACTGTTGAATTTATAAACTAACTATGGGGGAATGCTTTATACTAACATGTTGCTAGAAATACTTTTTTGTTCGATGTTTATTTCTTTTCGATTCATTGATTTTGTTATTAAATTATCAGTTTATATAAGTACATATTTTCATTTCACCTAAATTAAATTCTTTTCTCTTCAAATATTTTTAATCTGAAACCAAATATTAAGAAAAAAAAATGGTGATTCGATTTGCGTCATTCCAGATTGCGTCGCAATTCTGCAGACTCCATTAACGAAGCAGATCGGGGCAGAGGGTGTATTAGATAAAACAGCAGCTAGTGGTTCCAGAACGGAACACTTGGCATTCAATATTGTTAAGAATATTTTGAGGAATCCAGTGGTTATTTAAAGAAATTAAGGACAAAAATCAAATTAAAAATGAAATAAAAAAAATCTGCCCTATTGAAGAGAAAAATTAGTTTCAGCCAAATTATTTCTTAAATTAAAACAGATAACCTACCCATGTACAGAGCGGCATAAGTGAAAATTTTTAGAAATAAATCTGTAACTTCTAAGCGGCTTCTTGGATCTCACACAGTCATAGCTGAAGAGTGCACTAATTTAGGTAGTAAAGAAGGGCCCCACAGACCCCTCAGGGGCGGAGCAATAGGATTTCAAAAATTTCTATCTTCGTAAATCTCTTGATAAGACCTATTAAAACATGCTTGTGCTATTTATCTCTTATAGTTTTCAAGATATTTACATTTGAAATTTCAACGACATTAATTTTGCAAAAGTTTCCGACTAATTTTGTAAAATTTGTATTACGAGTAGTTAGCTTTATCTATCGAGGAATTAAAGTGGATATCCTTTTCGAGTCCAAAAATAAATAATAATAATTTTTTGTGGTTTTATTATTTGTGGCCATAGACACTTATTATATACAATATTGTCCAATATTTTTTAAATGTTTTACAAAAGCAGTGATAAATTTGAACGATCAAATAAAATGGAACTCTTAAAAAATCGAAATAATTTCTTTAAATTTTGATAAAAATTGTTATTGGAAAAAGTTGGAAACTAAAATATTGTTAAGCACCATGATTTTCTATTCTTAAATAAAGATTTGAAAACATGAAATCTAGAGATAATATAAATATTAATAATTGTACTTTCTACTAAATTTTGCTATTTTGATATTTTTGAAAATATTATTTTTTTATTTTCTTTTTTTATTAATTTGATCTCACAAATCTCACAAAAATTCTCTATGCAAAAGCAATCAAATATTTATGACAGTTTGGCTTAGCTTGATACTTCATAATTGTTTGTGAGACTTCGATTATAATAATGTTTTGGTTGTTATTTTGATGGAATTTGCAGCTAAGTATAAAATTTTCACAATGACGTGAAATTAACTAATACCCAATAACTGCTGAAATATCCCCTGATTTTGATTATGGAGAAAATTCTAGCACAGGGGAAGACAATTAAAAATTGCACTTTTTTGATAATATTATTATGTTAAATAATTAAAATATCATCCTTCGTGATTATTGGACTGCTGTACTTTTTTACTATTGGAAATTAATATTTAAGGAAATATATCTACCTAGAGAGTCTAAAATCGAAATATATTTTAGATTCAGATGAATTCAAGTTGTCATATCGGCCATCATTTCTACTAAAACAATAAAGAACCTGTTGTTGCAGTTTTTGTTTCTAGCTGGGGTATATTCAGTTTGTCCCGTTTTTTGAAAAGTCTGCTTCCTTTGACTGTTTTCACAGAGCTTCCTAGTTTTTTCGTGACACGAACAGCATCCAAGAGATACATAACTACGATAGAAAATGACAGTATTGGCAAAGTTAATTCTCAGTTAGAATGTGTTAGTTAACGAAAATTAATCCGAGGAGACAAATTAATCTGATATCGACCGGATGTCTACGATTATATGACTAACTGGATTTATCAATGCTTTTGTTAAAACTAACTATTGCGATGCAATTCAATGAGATAAATTCTTCGCCTTTCGGTCGGATAGCTAGAATCGTATGACCTACTTTATAAACTAAATACAATATGACGAGATAAATTCTTCAGCTCTCGGTCGGCTACGGTTAGGAAGAAAGAACTTCGGTCGTGTTTGGTGATATACGATCGTTCCAATCTCGATTATTTATGTTTAAATTTATATATAATAAATAAAAATGAGAATTATAAATTCTCTTATTGTATTGTACCTACTAAAGTAGTTACAATATCTTAATATAATGGAGGTTGTAACTGCACTTTACACTGTCTTCAAAAGTAAAGATGCTAATATAATGTATATATCTAATATTCCATGACTTGTATAAAATTTAAAAGACAAGATCGTTTCAATCTTGTATCTCTAAAATAATTTCTAAGAATCCTAATATTAGAACTACACATCAACATTACTTCAGTATCAACATCATAATGTAATGCTAAAATATTACCAAAGTCTTATAAACAATGAGGTATATATTTTATTTTAATATTATTAATATTCTTTGTAGATGAAATGATATTAAATTTATGCGCAATTGTAATTGTAATTGACTGTAATGCAATTAAGTTATACTTTTCAGCATTTTTCAAAAATTATTTTTATGAATATTTAAAAAATTCCGTTGATTTTTAGTTGCATTTTTTTTTGCTCCATATATATATATATATATATATATATATTAAAATTTTTTCTAAAACCTCAAAACTCATAGTGTTTAAAATCGTGTGCAAACGTTGTTTTCCAGATCTACAACAAATATGGACTTTATGGGCAAACATTAAAAAAACTAAGTCCAATTTTTAGAATTGAAACAAAATAGGTGTCATTTACCCAACTCTGTTTTATATAAAACATGTGATCTTACCACCATGACAATTGTCTATGATAAGAGTTTTATTGTAAATGATTAAGGGTTTTTTTGCATTATCAAGAATCATTTTGTCGCAACAGAGATTTCGTTATTCCATTAAATAGTGGATGCTACATTTTTTTAAGACAATGAAAAACTTCAGAGATCTATCCCGAATTTATTTAGTTAAATGTACACAAAGAATATGTGCTTTTCACAATGTTCAAAAACTCTACACTATAATATTCATCATTTTACATCCGCTATGACTCTTTACCAATTTCCGGTTTATCTTTTTTTTAATTTTTCTATATTCTAACGAATATATAACATTGTCAACATGAGTCGCTACTTCATAGACACCATTGCTGCTGGTACTGCTAATGCCTTTTTTCGTAGTCCATGTTGTTGCTTTAACATTAGTTGAAATATTTGTTACACTTGCGACACTTATCAGTCACTACAACATTGACGACAACAACAAAGACGAAGAGTACAACATGTTTTAAACACACATATTTGTTACATTGTTTTTTTATTTGACACTTCTTTTAATTTTTATTTTTTTATTTAACACTTTTTTGCAATTTTTTGTGAAACTTTCATTTTATACTTATTTTGAAAAATCTTTGTGAGTATGAAAGTGTTGGCGTAAATGTGTATGTGTGAGTAAATGTACAAAGTGCCATTTTTATTTAAAAACATTATTTTCACCACAATTTTTTACAAGTTCTGTTTTTTTTTTTTTTTTTTTTTTTCTTTTGTCAAAATGAAAAATTAAAAAAGAAAATGAGAAAATAAACGCAGCAAAAGTTTGAAAGTTAGATAAAAACGAACCTTAAAGTATGCTATATAATATTTAAGCTTCAGAAAATAACGACAAACCTATAAATCAATTTGTTTTAATTGTTGTTGTTTTATTTTTAACTTTTGTTATAATAATCATAAATAATTTGACTAATTATTTTTTGATGTCATTTTTTTTTTTACATTGCTGCAAAAAGTTTTTTTGAGATTGATTTTTAGTTAAAAATAAAAAACGCCAACATCAGCTTAAATAATCTATTGTGAAGTTTGTAGGGCATAAAATGAAAAACTTTTTTACTTACTATGCGAAAAGTAATTGTTTGGCTATTTTATTTAATCTTCTCTTGAAACGAACATCATGTACTTGCAACGTATAACTCTCTGACACGTCGTATAACATACTGATGTATAGATGTATTTATATACAATTTTATACACATGTATTTATTAGACAAGTACATACATACATAGTTGCTAGCAGATCTTTAAAAGAGTGTTTAGAATTAACTGCAATTTAACTTAGAGTACCTATAAAGATACATTCATTTTATTTCTATATAAACCGTTAGATAATTATATGTTAGCATGTAGAATATTTTAGTACATTTGGTTTCTATTTTAATCAAATATTGAAGACAAATTTTTAAATAACATTTAAAAAATTAAATTTTTTTCATAATTTTTCGAGTTTGAATACAATTTATTTAAAATTTTTTTTCTAACACTTATACAATGATGCAACAATTTTTAAAAATATCTTTGCTGTAAACATAATGAGATTAAGTTTTCTCTTCAGTACTAATTCGATTTTATCTGTAATAAGTAGGTTAGCCCTATATATTTTTTAATTTTGCCGCAAAAAATATGCACTTAACTTAACATAAAATATTATGTTAAAAATTTGAAAAACTTGAGAAAATATTACAAAATTTTTGTATTTAGTCTTATAGAAAAAATAAATAAAACAATTACATTAAACAAAATATTTCGAAAAAGAAAAGGAGAATAAACTTAAATATGTTGAGTAAGTCGTTACCAGGCCCACCAAAAACCATTGAATTATTTCAGCATAATTTTGCATATTTTTAACTTAGCAGCATATTTTGTCATATTTTCATAGAAAAAACTTATTTTAAAAGATATTTTAGCAATTTAGGTGTCATATTTTTGGATATTTTATAGCTTAGAGCATAATTTTGCATATTAATCTAAAAAGCATAATTTTGCACATTCTACACTTAAGAGAAATATTTTGCATATTTCCATTCAATAGATTTCTCTTACATACTTTGACATTTGTGAAATTTTTTACTATCACATATGTTTTTAAGATCTGATTACGTAAGAATTTTCATCTTATAAATTGCTAGAAGTTTTCTAATTTCCAGATTCAATGTATTAGATTTGAATATTTTTCAGTAATTGCTAATAAAAGTCGAGTTATTTTTACCATTAATAGTAAATATTTTAAAATTTATGAGGAAAAAAATATTTTTTTTAATTTTGGGGGCATATTTTTCGATTTTAAATAAATAAAAATTTTTAATTTAGTTAAAAAGTATACAATTCAGCCTTCTTAATAAATCAGAAAATTTTAAATTGACTTAAAATTTATTTAGTGCAGGAACTATTTTTTTTTTTTTTTTTTAATACCTAAAATTTTACGGGGTGTTTCGAAATATTTAAAAATTGTTACGTGATGTCATCAAGAAGATTTACAGCCCACTTAATGTGGTTTTTCGAGTAAAAATAATTAGTGCCATTTTTTTCAAATTTGCGGTGGTCAACTTTAACACCATGTAGCTCAGGCCATTAAAGATTTATTTATTGCTATTTATTTTTTCGATCTGTCCCTTTTTAACTAGGTTTTCTCAATTCAGGTGAATACATTCTTTTTTATTTTTGTCAATTTTATTATTGGCCAACAAAGTGAATTTATTCTCTTCCTTTTTCCTCTCACTTTTATTATTTTATTACTTTCTTTCCTGCACGTAGTTAGTTTTATTTTCTTGCTAAGAAAAGTTTAAAACTTTAAAATGCCTTAAAGCGATCATCAAGAATAAAATTACTTTTTTCTTGTCCAAATTGTTTCTTTGTTTGGGTATGGAAATTACCCAGCAAACACAGAACCATCATATTTCAAACGGAAAAATGACTTTTCCTTTGATAGCGAAAGTTAATTCAAACCTTACTTCAAATCTTCATAAAATTGGAGAAAAATTCCCCTTTGTCTTGAGGAATGATATTATTTTTAAGTTATTATCAAATTATTCTCAAACGTTTACATTTGAGGAAAGTTCAATTTAAAATCACTCTCAAATTTCAAATCAAATCTTTAGTTTGCTGGGTTAAATAAGAAATTTGCAAGAGTGTGTATGTAGTCTATTTCATTGAAAAAGTAAAACAAAATAATACAAGTTTGAATTATCAGCCTAAAACTATGCTTGTCATTGAGATTTCTTTTCTGTGCGTTCGTTCGTTCTATTTGTATTTAAATTGTTTGGCATTAAAAATTATTTCTTATTGCAGCGCAAATATGTGATAACTGTGAATGATGATAGGATGCGTGAAATGTTTAATTTTTAGAGTAGTTTTTTTTTATCAAATATTTAAAAAAATAAATTTTTCTAAACTTTAAACTCGAGTTATTACCTAATATTTAAGTTTATTTTTTCGATTATTTACTTACTAAACAAAACTTGTTCTGGATCTCCTGTTTCGTATGATTTGTAGTGTATTTATTTTCTTGCATTCCTTCATTTTTGTTGTATAAGTGACCGTTTTTCATTTTTTTTTTTTTTTGTCTCACGTACATTCTTAGTATGTCCTCAATATCAATTTCTACTTTTGCCTACTGTCTCTTCTTCATTTTGAAGTTTTAAGGATTTTTTTTTTTTCATGTAGAAAACATAAAGACTACGAAACTTTTCACAAACTATGTATGTATATACCATACAGAAATAAGTATAAGTTAATGTGTGTATAAGTTGCCAACAGTGCTGCCAGTTTGGAATTTTTAAGACTAAATTTAAACTTTTTATTTTTCTTTTAGCCTCAAAATTTTCATTTTAGCGTCCAACTTTTTTTCAAGTCTTTTTTGATTTGAAAATTACCTGAAAAGGACTAAAATATTAGTGCTTCAACAACGAAGAAAATAATTTCTTACCTGCTATTATATACCAACTTTATTTTGACGCAATCATCATTTATTTAAGCATTTTTGCGTATTTATTCGTAAAAAAAAACTAGATTATAATATTTAACAAAATTTTTTGATTGTTGCGCTTCATTCTCCATATCGAGGATAAAAACTAATTTTATTAACTTACTAAAAAGATTACTTATTTTTTAATAAAGTGTAGTAACTATAAAAATTATTTATGTTATCCAAAAATTAGGAAATGTTTCATTAAAAAAGACTTATAGTTCAAAAGTTATTTGAAAATCACTTCAAAAATTTGGGTAATTTTTCATATGAAATATGTGTAACCCAAATTTTTATGGGAATTTTTGGGGCGATTTTTCATTGGGTTATTTTGCTGGCAACCGTACTTATTTTATTAATATACTTATTACAATATCTTAAAAAAAAACTATTAAAAATGAAAAACATAAGTTTTTAATTAAAAAAAAAAAAAAACTTTTTTCGGGCTTTATTTTTTATTTATTTATTTTCTTTTTTTTTTTTTTTTTTGAGCATTTAACATTTTTTCATCTCTTTTAAAGTTCAATTTGGACTCTTTTTTCTCACCTTCTGGCAACATTGGTTGCCAGTGGTCTTTAGTTGTAACTTATGTTGAATGCATTTCAAGAATGTGTTTTACTTCACTTTTTCCACTTGGGAAGTACGTTATGCTCAGAAAAAGACACTACATTTGAAACAACACACATACATTTCATACATGAGCCATAACGTACTGAAACTTTAGCTTATTTTATCAGTCTTAAAAACATTGAGATGGGAGACGAATTTATTTTATATGAACCATTATCAAAATTTTTTAACTTGACTGAAACTGATTTTAATCTTTAATAAGTTTTGTGATAATACTATTTTAAAGAAACGGGTTACAGATCTGAATTTACAAAAGTTTAAATTAATAGAGTGCAAGACATCATAGCTCATTCCACAATAATGATTGTTGTTCAAAGTTCAAAAACTTAGAAAAAGGGCTAAAAATTACTCAATGTTTCCAATTCATCTACACTTTTTGTTTACTAGTTTATACTTTTTGATCTCACTCACTCTCAATAAATTGATTGGACTTTGTGGATAAGTTCTATACCTTCTTTGTTGTTATACAGACAGTTACATAGTCAAATTTTGATGACAAGATTTTAAGATTTTAAAATTTTTATTGTTTTTCTGGGTAGGGTTTATTAGCCCCTCAACGAAATACAAATTTTGAAATGGAGATTGATACTTGTTATATATATCTTGTTGATGTGGTCGAAGTAGTCAATGCGATATATAGTCTTAAACTTAAAAAAAAAAAAGCGAAAATTTTTCAAGAAGTCTGTTTTTCACGAAGCACATTCATAATTTCAAATGGAATAGCATAGACTACTGCGTGCACTTAGGTTTTTCTTATTTTACATAATAAAATCGAAGGTGCATTAAAAATAAATTTAATAAAAAAAAAATTATGGACTTTTTAAAAACTATGCCACACGAATGCTATTAAACATTGAAAATATCATAAATTTTATTTGAATGGTAGGTTTTGGTGTTACGTTTAATTTTTAACTAGAATTTTACATAAATTTTTAGTTTGTAAAAATGTTTATATGTTCAACTTAAAACCACTATAACTTTCGCGCTCCTTGCACGAAATGATTAACGCAAACTGATTTCACATGCACTCGAATCACTTTATATTTATACAAATGGATGTAATGTGCCATCAAAAAAAAAAAAATAATAATAATAATAATAATAATTTTTTAAAGCCTAAAATCAACATTTTTTTATAAGCTACATAAATTATTTTTCATGAAAGAAGCCCTCAGAAAAAAATAAAAATGGATTTCAATTATGTAATTTAATAATTTAATTATTATTTGCACAAAATTCCATTTGCAAAATGAAAATCGAAGAACTGCATTCAAATTATATACTTATTTAATTATTTGAAAAATATTTTGCAGAAAAATATGCGTATTTAAATACAAGTAATATATGTCTGTAAACTAAGAAATGCCTGAATTATATGTATGTGATTTACATTTATGTGATCTTAAAACTAAATATATATACTTATATTTATTATTTTTGAAGATCAGATAAATTACGGTCATTTTAGCATGATGCTGCAACGTAGGGGATAAACAATTGATCTGTGATAATCTTTATAACCTAGAGAGCGATATATCAATAAAGATATTAAATTCGTTTTGCTTAAAACCCGGTAAAAAATAATTACTGCTTACCTACCTTTACGGAAATAGTACTCCAAAGAAAAGCAGTTTCTTAATAACTGCGGCATATACAAGAACTCTTAATAGTAACACCAAACATAAATCACATATACTTACTCAACTGAGGTTGGGATGGAGCAATAGGTTTAATGCTTACTGGTCAAGCATAGACCATGTCATCCCCATGAGTACCCCAATGAAACTAACACATATTCAACTGTCCAGCTAACCCCACTTCTTTTTTTACAACAGATTTATGGACATAACCGGTAGAAGTGCCTCAAATTCTTGCACTTGAATAATGATGATTCATGAACTTAATAAATTAAAGCATTATCTGGTTTATTATCTATCTATCTATCTTTCTATCTATCTATTTTTTTCAATAGTCATAATAATGCGATTTTCTCATTCTAATAAATTTTATTTTAAAGTTATTGAAATCTTTCTAATTTTTAACAATTTCAAAAAACATAGCTTATACCATAGTGCGTCAGGAATGCAAACATAATTTTTTGATAATGTTTATTTTTTATGCTCATTTTTTTCAGTTTTCCTTCACATACTTTTACAAAAGTTTTCTATAGACAAACGCGCACACTCATGCATTCATATCAATGGTAAAAATATCTACAGTCGGTTTAACATTTTTTGTTTTATTTCAAACTTTATTTTTACTTTGGCTCTGGCTATCTCTTGGTCAGAATCGAAAATGTAACCATATTTTCATGTTACACGTAATGAAAGTGCATAAAATAGGGGAGAATTTATGATAATTTTTATTTATGACTGATTAAGAATTTGAGAAAAATTTTTTTCTTTTATTTTTTTTGCTTTAATTTTAAATATTTAATTACATTACACATTTTTCTCTAAAAACGAATATCACAATATCTGAGCTCAATAATAGAGATGCCTGACCTTGACAAGTTATTTTTAAAATAATATAGTTCTTAAAAATATGATTTTAAATTGATTTTCCACGATACAACTCGAATGAACCTTCAATGAAGGATCTATCAGCAAACATTAATGTCTCTAAATTTTCTATTTAGGATAAAATGATTGGGCATCTACCGAAGAATTGTATTAATAGATGTTCAAATTTTAAACTGGGGATGCCAGTCCTTAAATACCGATACCGAAAATTCCGGAATTTGTCGGGATTTCAAAATCCCGAATCCTGGGATTTTTCCGTCTAATCCAATTTAGATTTCGGGATTTAGTGACATAAATACAAGTTAAAAATGAACTTAACGCAAGATAGAACATTAAAACCATAGAATACAACTAGAAGATTACGTGAGAGACAAAAACCTAATTCATGCAACAACAAAATACATGTTGTCACATATATTTTGTTTTTGTGTTAAAAAAATTAGAAAATTTTTTGAAAATTTTGTTTGTTTGAACTGCCTCTTACACAAACTTCTAGTTTTATTCTAAAATTAAAATAAATTTTCAAAAATATTAAAAAATTCGACAACATAATTAAGTCAGTTTTATTCGGCCACATCTGATTTTTTGATACCCTACGCCTTATGTGAGAGCTGAGGTAAATTATTATCAGAAACTTATAACATCAAGTATTAAGATTTATTTTTTCATCAGAGTAGGTTTACCTAATTCAGACATTGCTAATAGAACAATAACCGGAGCTAAATATTAATATCTCAAAAAGACATTCGGATGGATACAATAGGATCATCCTATCATTGCATAATGAAACGTAATAAATGGTATTTCGTTTAATAACTCAATTTGATGCTGAGATATGTGTTAATAAAATTTAGTATCAGTTCTGATACTCTATACATTCTATTTATATTTTTATATAAAATTTTATGAAAAAGTGTTATACAACAGAACATTTTTATATACAGACAAAAACGAATTTCAATTACGAAATTGATTATATTAATTAATATTTTAATTAATTTTGCTCTAATCATCAAAATGATAATATTAATTAAGTGAAGTTAATTGATTTTTTATATAATTTCAATTAATTATTTTAATTAGATAAATTATATTTATTATTAAATTTGTTATTTATAATATATAAAATATTAATTGACTGAACTAGAAAGTTCACTTATATTAAAATTTATATTTACTCTTTCTCTTAATCAATATACATAAATATTATTAATTACAAAATTACATATTAATTATTAATTACAAAATTACATATTGTTACTCCACAAACACTTATGTAAATAAAGTACATGCAGTGTATGTACTATATTCTAAGTGGATTTAATAGTGACGAAATTAAAATGAATGTAATAAGTTGTAATATTGATGAAATATTGATTCAATGCACATTAGAGAAAAAATATTGGAAGTTCGATTTCTGTTTCCAACCAGAAATTTAAAATCACATTTCTAGTATATGTGGGTAAAAGATTTAGTTTTAATCTATAAATGGGAAATTTTGGTATATTTTTCCCTAAATTATAAAAAAAATTATTTAATTAAGCTCAAAACGAAAGACAATTTGGACCTCTTTTGAAAAAAACTATAAACTTTACTTTGTAGGAAACTGAAGTTTTATTATAAATAATTTGTTATTTTTTATTTTTCCCCATATTCAGCAATAGCATTGAAAAGTATTCCTACAGAGAATTCGTCTGGGGTCACTCTAATCAACATAGATGTGGACATGTAAATGTAACGTGGACTAATCTTAATGTATACATGTGTAGGCATACGACTCTATTATAATAAATATAACAATAATATTTTGATTTAGTTACAGTGTTTCATTTATTCCCTCATCTTATCTAAAAAACTGTAGATCCAGAATCAAATTCCTCAGAATCTACCCAATAACAAAGATGTGAAAAAAATTTTTGGCTGGATTTTGGGTGAATGTAAAACATTAATCTGCTTACCCTTTCCTATAGACTGAAAGGTTTTTTGGGAATTATCTAAATGAGAAAAGAGATATAAATTACTATATTTAGAGGGGATTCACTTAATTTAATATGACTTTTTGCTGATGTCATAAAAGAGTTTTTGTTTCAAAATTTTTTTTCTTACAAGAAAAGTGCATAATTAATACAAATAACTTTTTTATTGAATTTAAATTTAATATCAAATACAACATTAATTAAAAGAATACTAGTCATAACTTTTTCTATATAAGTAGCTCCGAAACCAGTGAAATAATCACATTGAAAATTAACTGAGATATGATAATCTTAATAATGAAATACATATGTATTTCATGAACATTTTAAAAAGTCAGTCCGTATGTCTGACATGAAGAGAAATTTATATTAATGTTTTCTTACACACTGACCACATCTATAAATTTAGTCTTAAATTAACTTAAGCGCGAAGGTAAAATGAGAAAAGAAGTTGTAATTCATTATAAAATTTATTATTGATTCAACACACGTTGAATACGTCTTGAAGTCTATAAAATTATTTGGTTTTAAAGCTCATGATGAAAAACAAAATCTACACAAAATTTTTTAGACCTGATTAACCAAAACTGGTTTATAAAGTTGTTTAGGGTGCTGAATTCGAATCTTTACTCATTTTTAAAAAACTGGTTCTGCTTTCTAAATATCAACAAAGTTTTATTTTTCTATATTCAAGATCTAATAACCAATTTATTCAATAAAAAAGTGGTAAATAGGGTTTGAGGAGCGGCCAAATTTAGTCGATTGCATTTTTGCACATATTAGAGTGCAACAGTAAAAACTCAACATGCCCTCGTTCCAAAATCCTTTCTCGTTACTAGTACCGCTAAAATTTAGTGAAAAATCTAAAAGGAAATAAAGAAAATTTGTGGTAGTTTTTTAACTAACTCTTCATAACTAGGTTCAGATAAGAGAATTTGTAAGAACCGAAAATATTGTGAACAAAATTTTCGAATTATCCCACCGCTTGTACTTTTTTGGGGGTATGAGTGATAAAAAAATCAATAACTTTTGAACGGATTAAAATTTTTGCCCACGACTTTTTTTATATTATTTTGCACAAAATTAGTTATCGATTCCATATTTTGTCTTATAAAATTACAACAAAAATTATATAATATGAATTTTAGGGCAAAATTCATTCATAGTATTCGCTATTGTTTCTTCCATTTGTCTAGAAATCTTCATAATATTTTCATACTTTGTGCCTCAATTATAAATAAAAGTATTTTTTATTCAAAATAAAATTAAATATTTTATTTAAACGAAAAAATTTTCTTTGCCGGTAGGTCCAGATTAAGTATTTCGTTAGAATATTCACTCTAGCCGCAATTTAAACACATAGACAAATTGTTGTTTTGGTTAATTTTTATTTATTTATTCATTTTTTTTTTTATTTAAGCCCATACAAGTAAAATTTTTTTGCTGGTTTTAGCAACATAGTTGAAAAACTAGGATAAGACAAAATAAAGGTTTTTTGAAAGCAAAAAATTTATATGTTGAAATTATCAAAAATTTAAATAGAATTTGCACTCGATCGAAATATTAAAAATTTTTCTAACAAAAATTACTCTTTCATTCTGACTCAATTTAGCCGATTTTAAAACCAAATATCTTTTCAGCTAAAAGAGGTACAATAAAAGCAACAACAGATTTAGAAATTTCATCGTGTTTCACATTAAAATCATTACCACGATTTAAAATATTCAAATATTGATTTTTATGTTTGTACTTATTTTTGATCGCTCAGACACCAAAAGTGGTACATAGTACGCTGGCGGTTTTTCAAATGTTAGGCATTTTTTAAAGATTATGTCGGTCATTAGTTTTCAAATATAAAGTTTGACAAATATACCCATTTCCATTTTTGTCCTTCACTACTAAGTATTTTGAAAGAGATATTGGTAAGGTAAAGCTTTATATGAAGATATGAATTAATTACATCGAACGTTGTATTAATCAAATCAAATAAATCGTTTATTTAATGACAGAATTATATGTAATTTTTCTCGCTAGAATCGGGAATGGTGCTAAATTTTTGGTTTTGTTTAAATATATGCTTGTCAGAGTGTCAAACGTTTTTTACTCGTACAAGTATGATGCGAACAACTCTACTATTTGTTTTTTTTTTGCTTAATTCTTTTAGTTAAATATAAATCAAAAAAATATTTCTCTGTCCGCGATTAAAAACCAAGGATCTAGTACATTTTGTCAAAAAAAATTATCGATATTCTTCCCGAAATTGGTTTCAAAAAATTCACAATCTTGAGATTGTTATTAGAAAATATTTTAAAATTTCTTCATTTCTTTCTCCAAAGGGCTTTTTAGTGCATTCTGGTGAATAAGCTTTTTCAAACTACTTTATAATATACCATAATTACTAAAAAAAAGAAAACTTTTCAATATTATATTCATAAGGAAACAAAAATATGAAATGTTAACACTTATTAAAATATACATATATATATATATATATATATATATATATATATATATGTACAAATATAACATTTCTCCCATATTCTGCACACGCATTACTTCAGAGGTGTTTCTACAAAATGTTAAATGTTTTTCCAAACGACATTCTAAATATAGAGTCACATATTAAAATATCATATCTTAATAATATAAACTCCAACTTATGGTATGTTTTAAGACGCACGACTTATATCACACAAATTTTAAATTTCTTGAGCGTTTTAAATAAAAAAAAGTAAATAAATTCGACTGCCTTAAGTTTTTTCCCTTAAACCAATTTTCATATTGCAATTTTATCTACTAATTAATAATTAACAAGGTTTTCTACATAAATATTTTATGGTTTTATTAGCCACATGATAAGAAAAAAAATTTATAACATTTAAAATACATTTTCATAAAACTAGAACGTTTATTTCTTTTAAAACTCATCTGAACTATAATATCACAATTTATTCTTATGCAGTTAGTTTAAAAGATGGTTTGCTTGCTATTTACTTTATTCTCATTTTTTCTTTTAGAGACTTTTGTTCATTATGCTTTTAAAATAAGATAAGCAAATGGCGGCATAACTTTTTTATGATTTTTTTTTTTTTAATTTTTTTACTCATTTGGATTTTTTTTCTTTTTTAACTGAATCTTATTTTAGCTAAAGTAGCGTTAAATTTCTTTTAAGTATGTTCGTAGGAACAAAAAAAGAATTGAAGTAAAAAGCAAAATTACAAATGTAAACCAAACGCTAGAACACTACTCATACACACACTTTTTGGTACTTATAAATACACAAAGTTAAACTTTAAATCACATAATATGTTTTTATACCCTATACCACCATAAGTGGTTGGGGTATTATGCATTTTGCTGATATTTGGAACTCACAAAAAAATCATCGGACACCCACCTTAAAGTATACCGCCTCAGAATCACTTTCTAAGTAGATCTTACAATGTCCGTCCGTCCGTCTGGCTGGCTGCTCGTCGATGCAAATCTTGTGAACAAATTACAGGCCGTAATTTTAAAGATATCTTAATGAGGTTTGGCACAAATAATTATTTTAATAAGAAATTTGTTATGATAGATCCCTTATTTCTGCTAGCCTCCGTACAAATGTTCTCCGGGAAAATAGGGAATTTGCGCTCATAAATGCCTCAAATATGTCAATAATTTAATGAAATTCGGCATAAATAAATTTCATATAAGTATAAATAATAATTTTCACGAAAAGCGGACCATAATTGATCATAGCTCCAATGTAAACCTCTCTACCGAAAATTATTTTAACGTGCATAAATCTCATAGAAATGTTAGTATCAAATTCATTTTTGACATATATAAATTTTATATAAGCAGAAACCTCAGTGACAAATTTTATGAGAATCGGCATATAATTGAACATAAGTCCCATACAGGATCCTCTTCCGGGAATCACCCATAAGTATTAATATCAACACATTATAATGGCTATGTATGTTTAATATAAAAATGTATTACATTTAATACAGGTGTCGGTCCACAATTAGACATACATCCCATACAAGAAACATTCCCAGAACTTTGATGCACATACACTATTATATGGTCGGACTTGACCGACTATATCTTTCTTACTTTTTTTTTTTTTTTTGCACTATACCACATTTAATGTATGAGTGTGTACGTGTATATAAGTGTTATTTGTGTCCTTGTAATGAAACTTCCGTTTTAGTGTATGTGCTTTGTATATGTTTCTGTGTGTGTGTGTGTATGAAAAATATAACAATTGAAATTATGTACGCATTTTCTGGCATCCGCCAAAAGGAAAAAGTTTAATTTGAATTATTTTTGCATGGGCAACAAGAAAAAAATTATATTTGTGCAATTTTCCGACGACTTGCCTTAAGCGGTATTTTCTTAGTAGCAACAGCAATAACGACAAAAAAAACCATTTCGAGTATTATACTTTTTTCTCTGTATATCTTCTTATAAATTTTTTGTGAACGTATAAGAGTGTGCCACAAAATGACAATGAGAAATTCTACAATTTATATACAAACAAACACCAACATTCGTTGCCAGATGAGTATGACAAAAAAATAAAGTATTCAGCAACAATATGATTTTATATATAAACATCATAACTACCACTCTTACAAATATGTTTATCAGTATATCCCCATAAACTTCCATAAAAATTTTGCTACTATATTTTTGATACGTTTCCGGTTTAAGAAGATTTTACAGCGGTGCTTAAAATTATAGCAGAATTTGCAAGAAAATACAATATTATTCAACAACTGGATTTCAATCTTATCACAATGTGCTGGCTAAGTACTACCTGTGGTTTTATATAAAATTACTTTTAAAACTGTTCACAAAAATATGACATTTTAGTCTTTGCTTTATAAAAATAATTTATAAAACCTCAATGTGTCGACGAAATCATATATCCATCTTTTTTGAACAAAATTTAGTTTTCTTGAATAAAATGTGAAAAATGGAGTAAATACGAGTACATATTTTGTGAATACTTTTGTGATCCTTTGCATTTTTTTTTTGTGTTTTTTCTTTTTTTGTTAATTTTGATTTTCTTTAAACTAGTTTCAGTATTAATTGTGAAAACGTTTAGCTTTTAAAATACAAAGTTGAATTCTTCTTTGTATACTATAATTTATATAATTTTGCTTAATTCCTCAAATAACCCAAAGTTCCTCCAGATATTGTGTATTCATACCATAATCTGGAAAAACTAAAATGTATATTTTGATTACTTTTTGTGGAAATAATGCTAATATTTAGACCGAACTAAAATTTTAACGAGTAGAGGTATTCAATGAAATTTAGGTACAATATAGATGAACTTATTATAAAATCAGGAATTTAAAAAAGCTCCCACGTTTTGCACCAAAATATCCGAAATCCCAATCTGGGAAAAATGTGCTTCATTAAAAAATTCATTGAAAAAATGGTATCATTTGAAAAAAATTTGACAGTTCTTTAAAGTTTCGATTCCAATTTAATATAAGTTTTTATCGGATCGATATATTTACATAATTCTTGCAGCAATATTATTTAAATTTTGTAATAAATTTAGTGGATATATTTACCAAATTTTCAGGCCGAAATTATGTCTACCAAATTAAGAAAAAACCAGGACAAACATTAGAGATAAATTTGTTTCGACTAAGTATCTCTTAAACTAAAAGAGTGAAGCTACCCATGTAAACATATTTTTTTGTAAGCCCTCTACACTTTTGCCTCCCAAATCAATTCAAAAAGATCCTAGCTCTGGTCATGTGAAATTTTATTTAGATATCTAAGACGCTTGGCAAATTACAGAATTGTATTCAGAAGAAGTGACCACTGTATGTCGTCACTGCTTTTATACTCCGCTTATGTGTGAATATTCTTGTATTTTTGCAAATAAATTTAGCATTTCTTACTCCGATTTAGCATTTAGCATATAATTTAGCAGTTTTTAATAATATGTTTAACATTATTCAACATTTTTCAAAATAAGCAAAAAATTGGAATATTAAAATTAAATATTAATATTATTATTTGCAAAATATAGACATTAGCGAATATAGTATTAATTTTAGTATCAGCATCAGTAAAAACTCATTAAATTAAAACATGGGACAAGTACTAAGTGCTTTAATTCAAAAGATCATTTTAGTCTGCTTCGTGAACTTAATAAATACGAAAATTAGAATACCTATTAAATAGAATACATAATCTTTAATATATATATATACGGTTGAAAATGTGAAATTCATTTTTCCAAAGTTTTGAAAAAGAGGTATATTTAGTTTGTAAGCAATATGTATTGTTATTTTAACATGAACTTGAAGGTGTTAAAGTAGCGGATCGTGAACAGAACTGACCATGCATGGAAAGTAGAACAGTTGGCAAGATGTCAAGGGCTTTGTAGATCGGTCTATACACAGTAATCTTACGCATGAACAAATGAACTTTAAGAAGGGCAATAGGTATTTTCACGGGATATTGTCCGATCATATCTAGGTTAAGTAGATGGGGCAACAGTACACCCGATTTTTTTAGATTATGCAAGTTGACTTCGACTTTGAATTTTTCGCTTATAAAGATTTAGATAAAACGATTTCTGAATATAATTTTATTAAAACTAATTTTTCCGGTTTAACTGAAAACTTAGAATGAGTTTACTGGACAATAATATCTAAGTCTGATGATCCAAATATCATTTATTCTTTTATATGTGATCACTTTAATAGAACAATTGAAAACAATGTCCGCAAATTTAAATCAAAAATAAATAACAATAAACATGTTTGGTTCAGTTCAAATTTGTGCCACCTAAAGAATAAGAAATTTAAAAAAATTTGGTAAAGATATCGACTTTAAGTAATTTGAGTTATTGAGGAAAGAGTTTAATTCTTTTCAAAATTTTCTAAGCAGTATATATCCAATATGGAAAGGAAACTAAAATATGATTTTTTCGTTTTTTGGCATTTCATTCAGAACAAGAAAGATGATAATAGTATTCTCAAGCAGATGATTTTTTGGAGAATGTTAATCAAGAATCTTGTCAATTATTCTCTGATTACGTCCAAAACGCTTTTACTTAACCTAATTCAGATAATTTTAGTATTCACGATTATGTTTGAATTTCTGATAATTTTCATAATTTCATTATTTATGTAGAAGAAGAAGAAGAAGATAATGCTATAAATTCTTTAAGTAATGATACTAAATCATCAGTTGGAAATTATCTATCAATATTTGTAAAAAGTGTTCTAAGCATATTGTGGCACCAATTTTGATTTTATTCAATTCTTACATTAAACACGATCAATTATTAAATGATTGAAAAATTTTTAAAGTAACTGATCGCAGTCAAATTAGTAACTATAGACCTATCGTTAAGCAAAATACTTTCCGGCGAAACTAATTGATAAAATTATTAATGATAAACTATTCATTCTTTTGAAAGATTCAATATCTTCTTATCAACATGATTTTGTGCCAGATAGATCTAGATTTTCTAATTCGGTATTATTAATTCGTGAAATAATCAGCTCCATGGAACGTAAATCTCAATGTGATGTTATATACACAGATTTTGCAAAAGCTTTTGACTCTGTTAGCCATTCTATCCATCTGCAAAAACTTTATGAATTTGGTTTAACTGGCAATATTTTATTATTTTTTAAAAACTTTCTAATGAATAGAAAATTATCAATTGTTATTGGTAATTTGTCTTCAAAACGTTTGGTTAATGCTTTTTCTGGTATTCCTCAGGGGACACATCTTGGACCTTTATTATTTCTATTATTTATAAATTCTTTGCCATCTATATTCAAATGTATTAAATGCCTCTTATTATTGCCAGTTATCATTTAATTATCGTATTTCTAGAGGTTATGCAATGATTGGTTTTATAAGAAGAATTTATCTTTAGCATTGTTAAGCATTATTTTTAGTGACCCCTGTAGACTCAAATCATTGTATGTTACATTTATCCATAGTATTTTAGAATATTGCGCAATAATTTGGTGTCCATTTTATAAAAAAGAATCGGATCGTTTAGAGCGCATTCAAAAATTTTTTACAAAAAAGATTTTTAAATTATTGTTATGGCTTAATGATGCTAGGAGAAAGTTATTTGGTCTTCAAACATTACATTACATTATGGTTGTACTATGTTTATTTATAATATTTTGCCTGGTCAAGAAACATGTTCTGATTTGAACCATTATGTCAATTTGTATAATCCACCAAGAGACCTAAGAAGAAACCGTATATTTGATGATGCGTTCTGTAGAACTAACTATGCTATAAATGAACCAATTAAAAGATGTTTAAAATTATAGTATAGTATTTCCCCTATTTTAAATTTTAATGTACATAAATATAAGTCTGAACTAAATGTATTTATGTTATATAACTAATTTATGTAATCTGAATGATTAAATTTGTATATGAAATAAATAATTAAATTAGCGGTGGAACACACTGATGCGCAATGACGAACTGGGCGATGCACATAACTAGTTGAAAACTGAATAATATTGTGGCTTTATTACATATATAAATTGGAGAACCTCTTCTTAATCCTCTACTCACATTATTTTCTTTCTTCTTCTATTTGTATAATTATGTTTTTATAATTTCATGAGGTTAACATTATGAAAAATTAATATGAAATAAAAATATACCACTGAAAGTAATAATTTATTAATTTAACTGTTTTAGATAATCTTTAGCATTTTCAGCTTTATTTTATATGCTCTTTGGTTGAATAATTTTTTTTTTATATCTGGTCACACTGTCCGCACGTACTTCTATCGGAAAAGTTAAAGATCAAATAGTGTGTGATTAAAAACGAAATTGTTAGAGAGTACATACTGCCTGCCAATTAGGTCTGTCCAGTACTTTTTTCTAAAAATTCTAAATTATTACTTGTAACTTTAATAATACCGCTACTTCATTGCTCACAACTGTAATAACTTTAAGTATAGTATGTATGTGTATGTATAGAAAATGAACTGTTCAACATTATCAGCACATTTATAACCGAAAAAAAGAAATTAAAATAACGTCGTTGTTTTAAGCTTCAGTATTGCAACATCTACATACCAACACACCCCATTTACATACATTACATTATGTGTATGTGTGTAATTTAGATGGCGAGAAGAATTATTGTTTGTCATAGTATTCGTGGCTGTTTAGTGTGTTGTTGCTATTATTTTTACTGACATTTTTGGTCGTGGAAGTGGCACTGTCAGTATCAGTGTTGCTATAACTGCAACAGCTGTCATCTAAAATTGAGTTTTCATGTAAAATTTTTGTCAAGTATCTTTCTCTCTGTATGTCGTTTGTTTGCCATGCATTACTTTTGCCATTTGCCATGTTGTTGGATTATAAACAGCTGTTTTTAATTGCTTTAGTTACAATTTTTTTTTTCTTTTTTTTCATTATTTTTAAATAAATTTTGTTATTAGTGTTGTTGTTTCAAAGGTTTATACTTAAATTGCCACCCAAAAAATAAAACTTTTTTAACAATTTTATACATATGTATCTATGTCATTTTATAAAGTTTTACTTACTTTTACACTCACATGCAACAACTTTACTTTATTTTCATTCAAAGATAACAAATTTTTTTATTTCTCTTTCAAAAAATAAAAATAATAATAAAATAATAATAAAGAAAGAAAAAGAAAACTATAGATAAAATATCTATTTCATTTTGGTTGGTTTGGTTGCATGTGTGAATGTGGCTTTTATTTCATTTTCCTTCAACTTCCTTTTTTTCTTAACCAAATTAGTTTTTATACTGTTACTTTTTTTTTTTGTATTTCAAGTGATTTTTATTGTATTTTAAACCCAAAATGAAATTACGGTTTTATAAAGGTTTTAGTAGTTTATTATTATTTTTTCTATTTGTTTTCGGAGGATTCTTAAAGGGAAAATATTAGTTAAGTCTATGAAAATGTATTCTTAACGTGTGTAAACTTAAGTTTTGTATTGTAAATAAATTATATTTGTTGGCAATTTTAATAAACACTTTAAGGGTCTGGAAATATACATTTGACAACATTAAATAACAATAATTTGTTCCATTTTGAGAGCATTTTTTCAGGATCAATATTAACTACAACTAAAAATTTTATAATTATACTTTAGAATGGCCTGGAATACTGCTTTTTGTGATTATGATGTATTGTGATAATTATAAGTATTTAAAAATTGGTGTGAAATCAACGGTCTGGTACATTTTGACGAAAAAAAATGTTTCAAGTATTTTTTTTTTTTCAAAATACATAGGTCTCAAAATTTTAAGCATATTATGGAAAAACAATTTTTCATTTTACCCACTGGATTTTGTTCTTCGAGAGGCCATTTTAGCTCTCCGGTTAACTAATATTCTAAAAATACTTATTTTATAATAGGCCATAATTACTACGTAATAACTGTTCAATATTTTATTCATAAAAGGAATGAAAGTATGAAATTTGTATTTATTTTTCAAAAAAATATAACAAATCATTCCTACCATGATGTACTAAAAAGACCGCTTATGGTATTTCGAGATAAAAGCCTAACATTTTTTTTTTTTAATATTTTTCCAGCATTTTGATAATCAACACACATCATCAGGACTACTATACAGTAAATAGCTTCCATTGACTTGACTATTTCAAGTAATTTTAAATTGCGCGAATTTCTGTCAATAAATAAACAAAATAAGTTCATTATAAAATGCATTGCCAAATCAACAACAATTAATTAATTGATAGCTCTTTAATATCAATATGACGCTACATCAGTATAGAAAAGAAAAGAGGATGCTGTAAATCGACAATGTGACCACAATCGTTGTCAATTTTCCAACATTATTACTTCCTTAATTCATTGTACGCTTCAAGATAGCGTCGATGAACTGTTTTGTGAAAAATTATAAGTATTAACTTTCTTTTAATATTTAATATAAAGGATATTTTCTTAATTTATTTTTCTTTCTTTTTTAATGCAAAAAAATCTTATTTTATTGAAGGAAGTTTTGGCTCTCATTTCACACCAGTATTTGGGTGATATAATCTATTTGTTTTAAAATGTTACTTTCTTTAAAGAATTTAGTTCTTTTAGTGAATATATTTAAATTATAAAGTCTTTATTCATAACAAAAATTTGATATTTATAAACATTTTATTAATCAAATTTGTATGGAAAATGTTTTCATAATAAGCTTTGATAAATTTAAAATTTTTTATAAGTAAGGCAGTAAATATTTTTAGGACTTTATGCTGCATTGTGAAATTAATTTAAAAGGTCTTACGTTTGTTTTATTTATATATTTTTTTTTTTTTTTTTTAATGAATAATTTTTAATTAAAAATATTTAGTTTAAAAGTTATTACTTTTTAAGATATGGTACTTACTTTATATAATTGGAATTTTTTTGATAACTGTTACTTTTTTAAAATTACTTTATTTTTGGAAATGATCACTGTGTGTACAGGAAAAAATACTCGGATCCCCATCTTAAAACACACCGACAAAGAATCACTTTTTGACTTGATTTAACGATTCAAATCGTACTTTTACAGATATCTTGATGAAATTTGGCATGAATAGTTATTTTGGTACAAGAACAAAGACTATTGAAATTGGTTATGATCATTTTATTATTTTACCTAGACCTCATACAAATGTCTTCACGGAATTAGGATTTAACAATTATAAATGCCTTAAATAAAGTGAATTTTTAAAATTCAGTTTTATATAAATGTAATTCTTTGTGCCCAAGTTTATAAAGATCGCTCCATTGATCATAGCTCCTATGTAAACCCCTCTTCCGAAAATCATTTTAACATGTATAAATTCCTGACAAAAGTTAGTTAATATTTGACACAAATAAGTTTTACATAAACAGACCACAGTGCTACCTTTTATTAGAATCGGTTCATAATTAACCATAGTTTCTATATAAGTCCTACTTCCAAGAATCATCTTTAAGCATATAAATCCCAAAAAAAATAGTAATATCAATATATATAATGCACATTATAATGACCCTAGAAAACGCTTTTTTATATTTCGAAGTAGTAGGACCCTTCAAATGATGCCTGTTTATAAGCACAATACAGAAAAAAATAATTAAACAATTTTTAAAATTAATCTTCAGATTCCTACCAGCGATTAAAAATTTCAAGTCTACTTCATTTTGTCCAAAAAAAATTTTAAATTAGTTAGGGAATAATTTTTTTTCTTCATTTAATTTTGTACCGCTAGAGGACTTTTTAGTGCACTGTGGTGAACAAACTTTTTGAAAATAATTTATCATGGGTCATACTTACTACAATGCAACTTCTTAATATTTTACCCACCATAGGAACAAAAGTATGAAATTATTATCCATTTTGCAGAAAAAAAAAAATATTTAACTATTTTTCGTATGATTTGCTAACATAACGGTTTATAGACCAACATTTTTGCGAATTTTCTTTTTTTTAATATTTAATTTTCATAACAGGGTCAAAATTACAAGTTTTTTGATACCCATTTCAAGACTAAACTATTTTTTTTTTTTTTCAGACAAACTGTTCTAGACCATTGATTTTCTATCGTTGGTAGGGAACTGAATTTCAATGTGTTGGCTTTAGTTTCCTGAAGAAATAAAAAATATACATATTTTGTTATACTAAAATTATGCATTTATTTAAAGACATGCATTTCTGTGATACTTTTTCGTGTGTTACTTGAATAAGGAATATTTTAAAACGAAGCAAACTGTAATTTATTTTTAAAATTTAGGTTATAAAAATGAAAGTTATTATCACTTAGCATTCAATTAATAATGAGTACTGCCACTATTTTCAGAAATAACCTCAAAAATGCGATTTGGCATCGACTCTAAGTAATTTAGTGAAATTTAACTCCATGCTTCCGTTATTGCATCCTTTAAGGATTCTATCGACTCAAATTGTTTTCCTCCTTCATAAACTTTTCTTGCAAGTCAACCCCAGACATTTTCCATTGGATTCAGGTATGGTGAATATGAGGTCCAATCCAAAAGTTGAACACCTTGTTGATTAATCCATTGTTTTACTGTTCTGGCGGTATGAATCAGAGCGTTGTCCTGTTGGTACGTACAAGTTATGGGTCAAAAGAAATCATTAAATTTTGGAAATTTTTCCTCCAGAATGTTTTTGTAAGTCGTTGCAGTCATTTTGTTGGATACAAAAACCAATTCTATGGTACCATAATACGAAATGGCTCCCCATAACATTATTCCGCCCTTTCGGCTCTATCTGTGGTTCACAAATAATTCCTCCTTATTTAGGTCATGGAAGTAATAGTTATACCCGTCGGAACCATCAATATTAAACTTTTTATCAACGAAAAATACATCTTTAAACCATTTGTCGCACCATGTCATTGTATTTTTGGCAAACTGTAGATGTTGTGATTTGCGTTTTTCATTAAGTGGTGGTTTTTTGCAGCTTTCGTCGGACTATGTATGGGCACGACTTTAAAATACGGTGCACTGTTCTTAAACTGGCACTGACTCCACTTTTTTTAAGTATTTTTGATACCGTCTTTCGTCTTTCTTTTGGAGTTTTTGCAATTTTCTTCCGCCCTTTCATGCTTTTTCCAAATCTTTCCACGTTATTTAAATAATTGTAAACAACTGTATTTCCTCTATTAATGTTTTTGGCTATTTGGACCGGATTCTGACCCTGAGATTTCAAAATCAGAATTTTTTCTTTTTCAGAGTTATCAAGAGCCTTACCACGTCCCATTTTGAATAAAAACTATTTAAAAACTATCAAATCAAAAATTCTCTAGCCGTTTATATTGAAAGAAGTTCAAATCATAGCCTTCCTGATTAATATTAAAAGAATTCCTTATTCAAGTGACATACGAAGTAGTACCACAGAAATACATGTCTTTAAATAAATGCATAATTTTAGTATAACAAAATATGTATAATTTTTAATTCTTCAGGAAACTAAAGCAAACACTTTGAAATTTGGTTGCGGAAAAAAATATTTTTTTCTGAACTTTAGTTTAGGAGATATACTTAATTAAATTTCAAAAAAATGTGATTCCTTATTCAAGTGGCAGGCAGTGTATTTATGAATTTGTGTAAAATTTAAAATTCTTCTAACAGCAAATAATTTTGTAATTAACTATTTTTGCTGGGTTTCCGAAATTCTAAATTTTTAAATTTCGTTAAATTTAAGCTTAAATTTTACGAATCATACGATTAAAAATGCATCTAATGAAAAATATTTTTTACTTTATAAAAGTTTGTCCAAATTTTTTTATACAAAATATAATATTTAAACTAGATTCTACTAAATTATTCATATTGAAAATTTTACGTAATTTGAAACAATTTTATTTTGGAAGCTAAATAAAAATATTGACATATAAATTATTAACGATAAATATCTAACAACCCATCTAGACGTAACATAATATGTAAGATTTTTCTGTCAGAATATTTCAGATTCGATGTTTGAGAGAATTATTTCACGTGTAAATTCAAATATTGTTATTATAAGATGTATGATAAGATTTCTCTAAACTATTTTACAAGATGAACTGTCAAAAAATATTCATATATGAAAGTTTGTTTGCGTGTGCATATGTATTTTGGAAACTACTACTAAAAAAAACAATGTCTTTGTAAAATTGTGACCCTTTAATGACTGTTTTACATTTTAAAAAATATTTTTATAAAAATTGTGCCAAAATGGTGAGAATTTCTTAAATAAAAAGTACATGTTTACTCTGTGACTGGCTAAAAATAAACAAAATGGTTACTCTCTCAGTTGTAGACCTGAGGTAAATATTGTAATTTTACAAATAAAATCTTAAAAAAATTTCATTAAAAATATGTATAATTTTGTGACTAAAAATCTTTAAAAATTTTAATTTAAGCTCAAAAAACAGTATATTTTTTATTGTTTTTTTAATTTCTTCATTTTTAATTTTTTTTTTGGAAAATATAAGAATCAGGCTTGTTATTCATATACATTTGTATATGAATTCAAAGAAAAATTTTAAACAACATTTATAAAAATTAAATTTTTCAATTTTTAGTGTATTTTATTATAAAGGTAATATTTTTTAAGGACTTTTCTTGTAAGCATAACAAGATTTATTATCTCTTATATTAGACAAAAATTTTAGAACTTATTCGATTTTATATGGAATGATTTACTTAAACTTTTTATACATTTTTATTTTTGCCCCAAGTATGTTCCAAATAAAGCATAAAGTGATTTGCTTAAAAATATATTAAAAATAATTTGTTAAAGTTTAAAATTATTAAATAATTGTTTGAGCATTTAAACAATTTGAAAGATTATTTTGTTTTAACTGAAATAACATTTAAAACTTGATGTCTTTAGTGTTATTTTGAAATAGAAAAGAAATTTTAATTTAAAAATATACATGTATTTCTTATTTGTATTTAATATATGAGATTTAAATAAAGTTTAAAAGCTGCGTTCTTTTGCTTTCTTCATATTCAAAATTAATTTAAAATTTAGGTTGCTACGAGATCTTTAGTCCACCAACCACTATCAAAAGTTTTATTTCGAAATATCTCAATATTTACAAGGTATTTTAATTTTTTTTTTTTTTTTTTTGAATTTTAAGCTTTTCGCGTTTGACAATTTTCTTACAATTTCTTACTTTTTACAAGCAATGAAAAGTAATGCAGCAAACCTCAAATCAAACAAAAATAAAGTATATATTTTATTTTTGTAAAATAAATATCGATTTTTGGCACGGTCCCCTTTATCAGATTAGTTCCAAATTTTTGCATCAGTAAGTTGTTGGTATTAAAGAACATAATTAGATCTATTTAAGTAAAATTAATATTCTAAGCATCAACTTTTCGTGTTTTTTAGGTTATGTTTTCTAATTAATTTCATTGAAATATACTTATTTGCTTGAAATTCTTTAGAGGATAACAATTAAAAAATTACTAAAACCTATTCAATATTCAAAAGTCATTTATAAAAATATTGCATAAAATTTAATCGCCACTTGTCAACTTAAATTTTTATCTATTAATATCTTGTACATAATTTCGAATTTTACAAAAAGAAAAATACCCATCCCCCCACCCCCTAAATGCTTTGGCCTGCGCTAAATATAAAGGCAAAAAATAATCTAAAACTTCAGAAATGCTTTATAAAAAGCGAATTATACCACAAAAATTACGAAGATTAACCACAAATAACCGCAAAATTTTTGGCAATTATTCATATGAAATATGACCGAAATTTTTATATTTCCTTTTGGGCGATATTTCATTGGGCCATTTTGCTGGCAGCCGGATTATTTCACCAAATATTCTATTGACCTACACAAGTTTAAAATCTTAATATTTATTTTATTACATGCAATACTTTTTTCTTACGTATGTTGTAAATAAAAACAAACTCTAGCGAAATTACAAAAAGTTTTCTATTTAAAACCAAATACATAATTTATTTTTCGATTATAACCAAAAATTGTATTTAACAAAATTTAAATTCACGTATTGACCTAATTTTTAAAGTAACAACAAAAAACTCTTTAACATTCCATAATTTATTAAACTTTAACCCTATATTTTACAACTATAACAAAACAAGCATAAAATTTATAACAGAACACGAACTACTTCAGCCTCTTGTACAGCTTAATATTTATTCAATATTTCGTAAAACATGTCATTATAAAAAAAATTTGACATTAATAATATACAACTTGTAAGTATCTATGAAATATTTACACCAACAACGACATCAACAATAATAAAAGTGAACCTGTGTAAATCTCATATTTGGAATACACAAAACATTTCCTTCGATGTCGTTAACTGAATTTATGAATGTCCGTCCGTATGTCTCCCCTGTCTGTTTGAATGAAAGTATTGTTGTGTATGTATTTAAATGTTTTATGTATGTAAGTTGGTTGGAAAGTGTGATTGTTTATCTGATTATTGAATTACAAGTTAATGCTCACGTTTAAATGATAAAAAGTAAGTAAAAATTGTTTGATATAACAAAAATAATAAAACAAGAGTGAAAGCCACCAACAAACAAACCAATGAACCAAACCCAACTTCATGTTTATGGCTATAAATCACAGTCAAATAAATCAATATTATTTACTAGGTAGCTGATGTTTTTTTTTCTCTCTCTCTCTGCTTCTACTTAACTTTACTGTTGGTTTTGTTTGTAACATATCGATATTATTGTTGTTGCTGTTCGGTAATGTTGTCGAAGTTATTGTTAATTTTCTTTTTGCTTCGAGAAACATGTACGATATAAATTTATATATTTTCTTTCTATTTGTCCACATTTATAGATAGTACGTATTCCTAGATTTATTTAAGAATATATAGTATGTATGTGTGTGTGTGTGTGCCTGTGTGTGTGTGTGTGTATGAGTACTAGGGTTGTGATTCGAACAGAAATTATTCGATTATTCGACGAATAAATTTTCTTATTCTTTTCAAACAAACAAAATGTTTAAATTTAGAATAAAAAATTATTCGATCAATTTTTATCCATTAATCCAATAATGGAATAATTTTTCAAACGAGTTTTTGTTAAATTATTATGCCTCTTTGATGTTTTAACTGTAAAAGATTTAAAATGATTAAAAATTTTATTAGAATATATAAATGTGTGAACCACATTTTAATAGATTTCGATTTAAAGCCTTTCAAGGACACTGAAGTCACAGTATTATTTGAAAAAAAAGAAACAAAAGAAATAAAAATATATAATAGCTTCTCTAAAGATTTAATCAAACTTCTTAAAGTTATAATATTTATAATAATATAAGTTAGTGTCAGAATAATACAGACAGCGACAATTTCTTACAAATTTGACAGATAACTACGCTGCTCACTGCCGCCGTGGAATAAAATTTATTTTCTTTTCAGAGCGACATTTATTATTCTCTTGATTTTTCTCTCACACACGCTCACTAAAATTGCCCATTTTCTTGATTTTTTCTGCAAACAAAAAAGTGTAAAATGTTACATACGAGTAATTCCATTTTAAATTTAAAAAACTTGACCTCTCTGAAATTTTCTTTATAGCAAGAATACCGATAAGGCTTCCTACCAAAATATATATATATAATTTACAGATGAACTTTTCTAGATACACGTACCTAAAGAAAATTCTTGCAAAAAAATATGTTAATAAAAGTTATGGTCATTTAAAAAAATATTTAATCACTGAAAGCTGTAGAGTTGCCACAGTTCTCAAAATAAAAATTAGAAAAATTCACTTTACATGCCTCTGTATCCTCTTCTACACATGAACCAAATTTTTTTTAAATCGGTAACCAAGAGTTAAAATTTTTTAAATTTAAAATGGAATTACTCATACGCTGAAAAAACCAAATCGTAATCGAAGCTTATAAAATACGTTATTAAACTGAAAATTTTAATGTTATAAAACTACTGCACATTTAAAAGCTGTTTACTTTAATAATTTTATTAAAAATCATTATTATCAAATATATTAGTAAATAATTCATTCAATTAAAAAGTTTTTTCTTTTTTTTTTTTTGTAAATTGTTTTTTTACTAAAAATTTTAAAAAATAAAAAAGAGACAAATTTTTTCAATTAAAAAATTTTATCAAATCAATCAATTAAATGATTGAATGAGTTAAGCATTTAAGTGAAAAATATAATTTTACTTAAATTTTATTTTATATTTATTTGAATATATTTATTAAATTTAGATGCACAATGAAACAGCAGTGTTAATTAAAAAATATACGATAATAAATCAAAAACAAAAATATCATAATTAGTATAAGTAAAAAAGTTGTATTTTTTCATTATATTATAGTATTCTGGGCTGAGAGTTACCATTAAAATCTGTAAACATTCCAACCCATAATAATTTTTCTAAATCTTCAACAAAAAGTGAAACAAAAGGATATGCAAATGCTTCATTTTTGAGAATTTTTAATTTATTATATATTTGAAAAATTATTTTAATGATTTCAATATTCTGAAATGTATGACGATGGTTTGTTAACTGAACTCAAATAATCAATAAATAATATCAGAAATTAAAAACAAAATAGATTTTAACAATATCGATGATCATTGACTTTATTCAGAAAAATTTAAAAAGAATAGAAAAACTAGATTTGCTTTTAATGCTATGTATCACTTACCATCAATAGTAAATGAAAGTATTTTTTTCAACACATCTGTTTGTATTAAAACAAAAACAATAATCGTTTTAAAACCAAAATGCTTAATAATGTTCTTTATGAATCATAATTTTAAAAGAAATTTAATTTCATTATACAATTTGTGTGTAATTTTAATATGGTGTAAATTTTTGGATATTTTTTTGTTCTGTGTTAATGAATTATTATTTTTAGATTTGTTTTATGTTAATAAAACTAAAAATTGATTTAAAAAATACTACTTTTGCATATTTTTGAACAATTTCAATGTCGAATGATTGACACCCTTAGTGGGTACTTACATTAGTATGTACCACAATATGACTGTCCATGGCAGTGACCAGTAACTAAGTAGTAAATCTCTAATGAGAAATGACAATAAAAAGTACAATATATTTATAAAGATACACACAAATACAAATACATTTACACAAAGTGAAGATACTTAGACTTCTGTTAATGCAACATTACGCCACCCACACATAAACACACATACACACACACACACAATAAAAAATATATAACCAACATTACAAATAATAGTTGGTGACAAAATACTGACTGACATTATTAATTGCAACAAATTTATTGGGTTGTTAAGTTACTGTGTGTACTTACTTATATGTATGTGTTCATATGTATGTATGTTTGCCTCATTTTTATTCTGCTGCTATTGTTGTTGCGTCTGCCTCCTATGTAGATATATATATATATATATATGTTGCTGCTGCTTTTACTGTTTCTCCGGTTGTCGTTCATTCGTTTGTTTTTTATTTTTTATTGTTTTTGTGATAAAAGACCATCTTTCTACCATATTGACCAATTAGTTATCAACAACATACTTGTAGCAACAACAACAGAATCAATAGCAGCAACAACTGTGATAGTAGGAAACACACATATACAAAACTCACACACATTTATGTTGCTGAGTTGTGGGAGCAAAATAAACAAGAAAAAATAAAATAAAAAAGAGCAATTGCAAAAAATAAATAAAAATTAATAAATATTTATTATAAATGTTGAAAATTTTAGTGCGAGTACATATTCCATATAAGTTCAATAAATTTGTATAAATGTGTGCGCATCATCTACCTCGGAATGTCTGAAATAGTGGACAATACTGGTAGATGGTATTATACGTTTTCATTTTTTTTTTTTTTTTTTGAAGTTACAGTAGATAAATTTTGTCATATATGTATGTTGTCCTGTTTCATTATTTTTTTTTTTTTTTTTGTAATGACAGGGTTGCCAGGGTTTTAAAATCATTAAAAAGCATTCTATAGCATTTAATGAATGATTTATAAAATCTAAAATAATTAACCAACTCATTTTAATATCCAGTAATATTAAAATTTTCCTTAATGCTGACAACTCGATTAAAATATAGTTTTAACATACCAGTAACTATTGTTTTTTTTTTTTTTTGCTAAAATGAGCGCCCATTTGTATGTGAAAACGTGATTTTTTAAAAGTCCTTTTAATGGCAACACGTTTGTTAAATCTGTGATTTATGTTTTCGCAACACGACACAATACAAAAACATTCATAGAAAATATGTTTATTATTATGCAACAAAAAAAAGTTGAGCCATAATATTGTGTTTCCTGTTGCATTATCTGTTGTGCTCACATGCACATATACAAATCAGCATGTGAGTAAGTGTATGTATGTGTACTATAAAGGAGCAGAAAATTTTGATGCAAAAGTGTAGATTGAAATGTTTTAATACGGTTTTTTGAAAATCATCATGCTGAACATCATGTGATTTAAAATTATCGGAAATAGAATTATGCATTGCAGCATAAAACACATGGGTCCTCACACAGACACTCATGCGTATGTACCTATGTTTATTAGGAAGGTTTCCGTTTGTTGAAATGAAAAATGGGAACTAAATGTTCACAACTAAAATGAAAGTTAACTTTATATACATTTTCACAAAAGTTTTAATTATACTTTAGCCGTTGGGTTATTAGAGCTAATTTCGATATAATTCAGATAATTTTTATGTAATTTTTTAATTTTAATATTTATAAAAGTTAAAAAAATCCGAGAAAGTACGTAATTTAAAATATTAATATCTCTTTACAATGTACAACGATTTTAATGATTCAAGGCAACAATGATGGCCAACTCAGACCTCTTTAAAGGAAATAATTCAAAGGTAAATTTTTTACTAAAAAAATGCACTCGTAATGCAACTGCATTTTTACAATGCATTTTTAAAAATTTTCTATTATGCTTGAAAGCAATTAGATCTACTACTTTACATATTTTTTTTTTTTTTTTTTTGGAAAAACATTTTTGTTTTTTAGTTTTTTTTTATTCTCATTCAATAATATGTAAATTTAAGTGTTCAAAGGTCTTTAACTCTACCTCGGATTTTATTGCTTTAAAAACTAGTATAAAGTTTATTACAATAAATATTGTAACTGCAAGAATACATTTTTCAGATGCATTTTTAAGAAATTGAATCCTTTTGATTTTAATTATTTTTACTTAATATCGAAGACAAATATATTTACTATACATTACATTAGCAACTATTCTGGGACAAAAAGATATTATGTTACAAATAACACATTAAGAAATGTTATGACTAAAATTAATTATAAAATAAACACACAAAAAATAAAACACAAATATTATAAAAGATATGGAAACGTTGTCCCAGAACAATTTATATAGACGTTTTTCAAAAAAGCATCCTAAAATTGCATTTGTCAGGTGTAATATTATTTTTAAATTATTGCGTCATTAAAATACGTTTTCAGATTATAGAGATATTATTGTTTAAAGTTACATACTTTTTCGTTTTTTAGACTCTATAGAGGTTATAACAAATAATTATATAAGTTATGCCCCAATATTAAATAGGTCTTCATTTTAGTTAAAAATATTAAAACTTTGTTGGTCCACCTTAATAAAATACACTAAAATGTATTTACCAATTGCAATAACCATAGGCAGTTTATACCCTATATCATCATAAAAATGTAATGTCCAATTAACTATAATGGTTTCAAATCCACATCTAAATTGATGTCTGTCTATCTGTCCTTTTGAAAAGTTTGTCATCAAACTAGAAATTTGAAGAAAAATTTTAGTTCATAATATTGGTCCATACCTCAACACAGCCATTAAATGATGTACACATTTAAGCTATTTAATCTCTCAAAGACGGAGAAACAACATGTTTTAAAAAGAGTATAACATAAGACCTCAAGACAACACAGCAGCGGCATTTAAAGTGGATTATTTTTGAGAAGAAATAATGCTAAATGTTTATAGCACTTTTTTACTTTTTTGCAAATTAAATTAATTTTTTGACATTAAAAGTACATTTTTAGCATTTGACATTATTTTTTTGCACTTTTTTATTTATTATATGAGAGACAAAATAGCAAAAAATATCTGATCTAATTTTGTCTGTTTATGTGATAATTTTGGTACTTGCAACATTTCAAAATATGAAACGATCTTATATGTTTTCTGAGTTTTACTAAATAAGATAAAAAAGTACTTACGACGGTGGGACACTGAAGAATACTGATGACGCACTAAAAGTTTAAAAGTGGAGAATAATTGAAATTTAAAAATTAAGTTTTTATAATAATGTTTTGTGTCTGGTGAAACTAGATAAAATTTTGCATCACTAATTGTTTAAATCAATCATCTGTGTTATTTAAATTATCTGTAGTGAGCTGTGAAAGTTGGAAAAATATTGGTGTTTTTTTGTACAGTGGAAAAAATCGAAACTTTGTTGTTCTTTCAGCCTTCTAAAAATTAAACTCTTTCGATTTGACCGTTAAACTTAGATACACTGTACGTAAATATTTTTAAATATTTTTTTTAATGTCTAAATTTGGGATATTTTTAATATTTGATGTACCAGATCATTTATATTGGCTGGTATAGGGCTTAGATATTTATATTAAAAAAGTAGGCATTCTTAGCATGTATTTAAAAAAATAAAAAGCTTCGTATATGTTATTCCCTATTTTAGATATTTTACAATATTTTTCAAAATTCACGTCTTCTGAAGACAATTTATTTAGCCAAAACATTGTATGACTCATTGATCAAAGTTAATGAAATATAAAATTTTGATTTTAATTTTCTTTAGAATTGTTCTTTTGGTATCAAAAATTTATTTTGCAAACTACCAGAGTGATCAGATATCGCGTAACCGTTCCGAATCGTATCTGAAATTTGGAAATGCGTTCATATGAAAAAATTCTTCCTTTTTTCAGTTTCTTCAAAAATATATTTATTAATTACTAATTTTTGGACTTTATTTTTTTTTGTATTTTACAATAAGAATGTTGTGGGAATATAATATTTGAAAAATTAGTACCTGTGTAAATGGACATGAGGCAGTAATTCGGGAGGATTTTTATATGGGAGCTATATAAAATAATGAACCGATTTGAATCAAATTCATCGTATTGAATAACTTAATAAATATAAAAATATACGCAAAATTTGATTAAGTTATCTTAAAGACTGCCATCTGGTCTTTAGCCAAAAAATGTTGTTACTTAAAGATGGAGAGATGGATGGACCCTGGCTTAGGACAAAAAAAGTCCTAAAATTTGTTTGTGTTCAAATCAATGAAACAAAATATAAAGTAAGTTATTTTTATCATTTTCTGAATTAAGCACCATTTTTCATGCCATTGAAACAATTATGTGACGGTAGTGGCTGACTAGAAAATACATTCCATTCTGTCGACTGTCCAATAAACTTTTACAATGTATTCTTCCACTATTTATTACAATGAACTTGTGCCCGAATAATTTGAAAATAATTCTAAAAAAGTTTCACAAAAAACCAGATATTTCAATAAAAAAAATCCAAAATTTTGCAAACAAATCCGGAATTTTACTAAATATAGCAAAAAAAAAACAATCTTCTTTAATTTTAAACTTCTTAATAAATGCTTTAATAAATACACCAATTAGAAATTTGGTCACACATTTTTTGTTCTATTGTAACCATAAAAAGGGTATCACATTATGAGGATAAGGGTAAACTTTAAAAATAATTCACAGTAACCAAATAGCATCCTTCTTTAGAAAAGAAAATCCTAAAAAAAATCGAAGTTTAGAACACTTCCCATGTGTTCTAAAATTAAAAAAAAATAGACAAGAATTTTGTACAGGCCATATATTGTTTTTCTGAAAAGATCTGTTTCATATTAAAAATATTTTTGAATTTGCAAATTTTTTATTGAAATTAGCTCATTAAATCAAAGGTTATACAAATATAAATATTTCTCATTACACAAATGGAGCTTATACTTATTATATTATAATTCTTCAATATTACTTTATTAATGATTAATATTGCGCTTCTATGGCTACATTTAAGAAAATGTAGGAGCAAAAATAAATAAAATCATTAATTTAATATTAAAAATATAATTAATATAAAAGTTTTGAAGGATTTAATGCCTAAAAATTTAGTGTATTATATTAACTAATTAAACAAATGAATAGAATGGGAAAATAAGTTAAAATACAAAATATTTTTAAAAATATAAAAACAAAAAATATGCCTTGAGGCAGCCTTAACCGTTAGAGGGTTAACATATTCTTCTTTTTCTTATCTCCAAATCTGCCCACTTAAAAAATAAGTTTCCTATTTTCATTATGAAAGACGCAAAAGTAAAATAGGCTCGTATTTGAAAAGAACTATTACTATCAAGTTCCAATAAATTGAGATGAAAATTGGGCGGGCAGGTTTAGGAGAAATGGTAGCCCCGATACAAAGCAAATATTAATTATCGAATATCTAAAGAACTATTACAGTGAAAGTCTTAAGATTTCGTGGGGTTAATTTCTTATCAAATTCCACAATTAGAATGAAAATAAAGCGGGTTAAGGGGTTTGGTAACCGCCATATAAATTAAATGTTTATTGTCGCATATCTAAAAAACTTATATAGAGAAAGTTTTAATATTTTGTTGGAATCATTTTGTTACATTTCGCAAATAGTAGCCCCCATTAAAAGTAAATATTAGTTATCGCACCAATTGGGCTAGCGAAATATACCGGGTTAAGCTAGTAAGATATAAAGAAAATCAAAAAGTTGTGTGTTTATGTATAGTTTATACGAAATGTTTATACGAAAATGTGTATAAAATTTTAAAACTTATGATTTCTAAAGTTTTGTGGGCATATAAGTATCAAGTATTTTTTTACAAAATCTCATATATAATGCGTTTGAAATTGCTCCAAAGGAAGAATTTTAAACATAAATGTTTTAGTTGCTGAATTTCTATAGTTATTTTACGCAAAAATGTAAAACTATTCGAAACTTCACCAAAACCATTACTAAACAAAGCTAAATTCTGTAGTTTGTTGCTTAACGCTGCAATTGTAAACCACATATAGTATTTTCATTTATAGTTTTGTACAAATATTATTTTATACAAATATAATTTTTAATTCTGAATATTTAACGTTTTTATATTATCATCAATCGAACACAAACAGATAAAATTTTAAATTGGAAAATCTGTCAAAAAAATCTTATCTAAAACAGTTGAAACGTGAATTTGGATGAAAATATTTATGAGGGTGTATATACATACACCCTCACACATGCATATGTGTTAGTATATCTGATGATTAAACGATAAATGTCACACACACATACACACACACATAGAATTATTCCGTTCATTTAGCAGCAATACTGATTGTTTTTTCTCTCATGGCTACGGTTACTGGTATTTTATCACCAGTTTTTAATCTGCTTTTTTATTTGGATTTGGCATTCAAATAATTCATAGTTGGGATTATTTTTATTTGAATTTTAAAGTTTTTTTTTTTTTTAATCTGGTTGTTATAACTGTAGTGTGTTCTTTGTGATATTTCAAATCTAAGTTCAATGATTTTGCTGCAGTTATTTATTTTTCATTTTTTATATTTTCTATATCATTTCTCATGCTGCGTTCAATACAAAACTGAAGTAGCAGCGTGTCCCATAGTCTGTTGTCATTGTGTGCTTCTATTCAACCATTGTTTTCATTTGATACATTTTGTTTTCGTTAGGTCATTTAATTCAGTCAGGGTTTCTACAAAGTTCTAGTTGTTGATGATTTTTTTTCCTTGCTGGCTTTAAGGCATAACAAGTATTGGTTAAAAAAAAAAAAAAAAAATAATAGAAATAAACTATAATGCAATATTTAGTTCAGTATAGTTTATCCTAATACGCCTCTGACCATCCCTATCATATTAAAATAATATTACATCAAAAATATTATTTTTTATGCTAAACCCCAAAAGAGAATAAAATACTGTTCGTATTTCAATTTAAATAAACTGTGCAAAAACACAAAACATTATTTGCATTATTTCTGTGTAACTGTGGGTGTTATTTTACTCCCATCTTATTATCCACCTTCTCTTACTCACAACAGCTGATCATCTGATAGTATTTTCCCATTTAGTTTTTTTTTTTTTTTTTTTTTTTAAGAAGAGTTAGAAAAAATAGCCTTCTGCCTTAGTTGATTTTTATATTCAATGTATTTTGGTTTAAT
The DNA here is from genome assembly GCA_932274085.1 of Protocalliphora azurea. Classification (NCBI taxonomy): domain Eukaryota; kingdom Metazoa; phylum Arthropoda; class Insecta; order Diptera; family Calliphoridae; genus Protocalliphora; species Protocalliphora azurea. The sequence continues at coordinate 4,463,412 of OW026519.1, forward strand.
TCAAAAATTTTTTTTATATTTCTCATTTTAGCTTTAGGCAAATAAGATTTCTTTTTCTAACAAGATTTATACATTAGAAACTATATCCAATATTTTCTAATGTATATATCTTTTGATTTTATTTCATTTTTGCAATTAGCAAAAGTAGGTTTTTGGGTTAGAAGAAAAAACAATAAATGCTTAGAGGTTTTTAAGGATAAATATTTAATGCACTATTGTTTTGCAGGAATATTTTGAACAGATACTTTTATTGAAATTGTGCTAAGAAAAGTTATAGTTTTTTAATGGTTTTATCCCAAAAAGTATGCATCAAATAAAACATAATATTAAATACTTTGTAATTTATAAATTTGCATATTCTGTGGAATTCTATAATTAGAACTAACAATGTTACAGAAAGAAACAATAACATATAACTCTGCTGTCACTGTTAATCAAAGGTTAGCTAGAGCAGGAACAAAATAATGTAATAAGAACAATACAACAAACATTTATAAAAATATTGTAAATTTTGTCCCACTTAATATGTGACTACGATTAACATTAAAGTTACGTATTCCAATTCTAAAAACATGTAAGTTAAAAGGATGATATTTACAATTGACATTATTCTTCAATAATTATTATGTTAATTATTGAACTCAATAGTATTTAAAGTACATGAACAATTTAATGATAATCTTAAGACAATGTTTAATAACTTTTTGAATTTCTAAGCGATTTTAAAGAGATATATCCCATTTTATTAAAAAAAATATTATTTAAAACATTTACAAATATTTTGATTTGTAGACAAAAATTAAGAAAAAAATTTACAATATATCGAATATCACTTTTAAAAGCTGTGAATGAATGAATTAATATTTGCAATATATGTATATACAATAAAAGATTTTAAAATAGTTAAAAAGGTAAATTCTACTACCTTCTAAACAATTTGAATTAATGTAAAATTGTTATCAAATTTAGAAAGCTAAAATATATTTAGGGCTGGTACTACCCTCAAAACGGGCTTTTCGGGATATCTCAAAATTAAGAAAATGTTTTTAAAAATTGATGCCCCATGGAAAAAGCTGGAATGCGAGACTTCTATTCAAGATTTCCAAAAAAAAATGTTTATTATCTAATGAAGCTCAAATATCGTAGAATATTATATGTTTATATTCAAAAATTGAAACCAGTACAATTATCCTAAAAAATAAACCAAAAGAAGTAGATTTAAAATCGTTGTTTTTTTTCACGAAACTGTAAGTTTTTTTCGCATCTTGCTTATACTTTTAGAAAAAAATAATTTATAAAATTTTAAAATTTTATCTGCGGATATTTGCGGAAGGTTAAAGGAAGTGTTAAAAAAGTGTTTTTTTGCAAATGTCCCTGCATAATTATATCATCTTGAAAATTTATAATGACAAGGACAATAAATGTTCAAATGACTGAGGCTATTTTATCTCATATGGCTTTAATTATTGAGTGAGATATAAAAATATTCTGATACAAAACACTTTTTATACCCTTCACATAATATCTTAGGTTTTCGTTAAATTGCGTTTTTCGTGCTATCATTTATGATATAAATTTCAAACAAAAATTCCAAGTTTTTCCAATTTTATTAACGTTTTTATTATTTATAATTCCTCTATATCACATAATAACTATTTATGCACATTAAAAATTACAAATTATTAAAAACCAATTGTATGTAAGATGTGGTCGTAGCTTTTAATAAATATTGTAAAAGAAAAATTTTTAAATACTTGGAAAATACATATGGCCTCGAAAATATTCGTATTGAAATTCAGTGAAATCCATTAAGGAATGGCGGAGTTTTATTTAATAATATTTTATATTTATTATTCATTAATATACAAATATTTTTCTATCAGAAAGTTGTGAGCTTGAATAGTACAAAGGAAGTAAGAAATATTTTATTTAAATACTATTTTAGTATCTCAGAAAACAATGACTTTATTTTAAATTGTTTTGTACATTTTTTGAAATTAGTATAATATTTTGAACAAATTTGAAGGAAGTGCATGACGTACTTTGGATTGGAATTCTCTTCAGATTTGCAAATCTGCATCATTGTAAGGAAGTTCTTTTTTAAGCAGATAATTTTTATTGGTAGGATGTTGTTTTTGTGCTTCTTGTTTATTGCTTTTGAAGTACTTCTTTTAAGATTGTGTTCATGAAATTTTTTAACAAAAATTAATTTTAGTATCATTAAAAGATAACTAAAATCCTTATAACTTCCAAAGAATCACAAAATATGCTCTAAGTTCTACTATTGAAGTGGTGAAAATTTTGTTTTTTTGGAAGCATTTAGTAGTTTTTTTTTTACTGGATATGTATGTCTTTAGCTTAAAGTTATTGTCACATTCTCCTCAAATTATATAGCAATCTAAAATAACTATTTATGATACTCTAAATGTATTTTCTATGTACATATTTAAGTAATTTTTAATTAAAATTAAAATCACTTAAAACATTTCTTTTCTATTTGCCTGTTCCTTTTCTTTTCACAACGCCAGGTCACAAAAGTCATTTAGCTCAATAAATCCAAAAGGCAAAGTAATGTCCAACATTTCCTGCATTAGTATAAAAAATCTCTTTTCTTTACGTTATTGTAATATTTAAACATTTTCTTCACGTTCTCATAAATTTCCTACTTATTGTGGGAGTCCTTTAGAATTTATGTTTCTTTTTTTTCATGTGCACTTTTAATTTTTTTTTTTTTTTTTTGAAGCATATTAAAAAAAAGTGACAAGCATTTGACAGGACAAACATGTAGAGTAAACGGTAAAATTAACAATAAATCATATTCATATACTTGCTCTTGTTACTGTTAATGTTGTTGCTACTCCTGTTGTTGCCTGCCATTTATCATCAGACGTATTGTGATTGTTATACAAGATTTAAACGTATGAAATCTTTTCTTCTTTCAGTTGTATTTGTTACTGTTGTTTATATTCTTTCCATTTCTTTTTGATTGGTATGAATTCCTAAGATTAGCTCAGTTGACAGACAAAACAATTGACATTTCTTATTATACAATATGTATTTTTGAGATTGTTTCTTTTTTTTACCATTTATTTGTTCCCTTTTTGATTTCGTATATTGTCCTCGAGAAAATTGACCAGGAGTAATCGAGCTAATGTACAAATTCACAATACAAACTGTATTAGATATCCATACTTGCAGATATTTTTTTATACGGTTATTCAGACGTTACGCATGAAATTGTGCTTTTAAGTAAGTTTAGCACAGAAATAACAACAAACTTTTTTTTTTTTTTTTTGCTTCCTCCACAAATAAACCTGAAACCACAATAACAACAATACATAAATGTTGCGTATTCAATTGTTCTAAAAGTAACGAATTCTATAATGTACGGGTGCGTTTGCTGCAACCAGGAATAAATTGACAAAGGAAGACTAAAGACAGACAGGAATGTAAGCAGACAGACATACAGATATGTGAAAAAGAATCTACTGTGAATTTTATTTGTTATTCCTTAATAAGACACACTGGGTCACGATGTGCTAAATTTTAAATAAAAACATTTTTTCATGTCGCTACTTAGATTGGACTTTTCAAAGACTACAAGAGGAATTTTGTTTTAAAATCTAAAGCCAACTTGAAAAAAAAATATAAAATTATAAATAAACTTTTATTTATTTTTTCAGAAATGAAACTCCAACCGATAGTGTTTCTTTTAGTTGCGTATTAAACTTATATGATGTAAGTTTGTTATACGAACATTCTATGCATTAGAATCCATGCAACATTGGTTATATAAACTTATATATCCACACACAAATATTCAAACAAATAGAAAGACAGACAGGCAGACAGACGGACTGACTGATATTTAGTATGTTTCGTATCCAACAGTGAAAAATTACTCTTAGCATATTTTGCTGCTTAGTTTTTGGCAGGAATGTCAGTATTTCGACAAATTCTTGTTTGAAAATTTGAAATTTAAATTGGAAATTTTTAATGTTATTGATGCTAGAAAAAAAGCGAAGATGATGCTAAAAAATAAAAAAAAAATAAAAAACTAAATAAAAATGCAAGCAAAGCATTTCAAATTCAAATTGTATAATGCCAATGACGATACTACTGCTGCTGATGATGTTCAAGATAATAATGTAAAAGATAATGATAAAAAATAGCGATGATGGTGGTGCTGCTATTACAGAATACTACCGCTAAGTCCTCCTACTCCTCCGACTTTATTATTTTTAACTACAAAGTTGTTTTGTCCTCATCGTCCTCATTGTATTATTGGCATCATCGTCGTCATCATTATTGCCTTATTATCATTGTTTAAATATTGTTTGAAACGAGTACATAGTACGTAAGAGTAGAGTAGTAGTAGTTGTAGTAGTAGTAGCATTATGTAAGATCTCATTGATTTGTTGTGGTATGATTTGCTAGAGAACTGCAATCCTTGTGCATAAAACGCAAATACTTAATGCTACGTAATCGTACGCACGTAGTTAGTATCTTAGTGTATTTTTTTTTTTTTTTTTTTATTATAAAATCTCTTTATGTATTTTAATTTAAATTTGTTGTGATGTCTGTTGACAGTTTCGACATTTTCAATCTTTTTTTTGCGTTTACATTAAACATGAAAAATCATTGCGAGAAGAAAACATAACATTTACAAAAAAATAAAAAAGAGGAAAAATGAATATATAATCTTATACAGATACACTTATACCCTCACTTACATTAATACATCATATGCAATGGCCAAAAATGGCATTAAACTTATGAAAAAGATATGGAGAATAAAAAAAAAAAACATAAACAAAACTTACCAAACTTCAGCCAAAAAATACAAAAATACCGGCAATTCAATCAATAAATGCATTCAGTTCAAAATGTACGAATCAAAACAACTAAAAAGCAGCAGTTGAAGCAACAATAACAATGAAAAAACCGCTTAAACAACCGCCATTGCAGCAAAGACAACAAGCATCTGAAGCAGCAGTAGCGGCATTATCAACACCACCGCCCCTTAGAGCTGGAATGGATGTTAAGTAATGCTTGCTGGCTTTTAAGAAGAACATTTACTTATTATGTGTTAAGAGCTCTACGAGTGGTTGAATTTATCAGTTGTTGTTGACCAACAATTTTAGAATGAAAATTTGAATTTAAAAGCATCTTTGTTTTAGATATGCCTTCAAATAATTCTGACATGGTTTTTCAAAAATTATGTTTGGGTTGAAAAATGGTATTTTTTTTTTTTTTTTTTTTTTAAGGGGAATACCTTTTTTTAAGTACTGTCTTCTTATAACCATAAACGATATTTGTAAAATTTCTTTTGTCCTAAGTTTGGCTTCAATTTAAATTCTTTTGCTCCCGTCTATCTCTCCTTTTTTTATTGTTTTATGAATTTCTGAAGTAAACCAAAAGAGTTGTATTTACCCAGCTGTGCAGTAAATAAGTGGTGCGACAGAATCGTAAGAAACGAAATAAACCACAAATTTATCAATATGTTTTTTTTTTTCTTAATACTTTAATGGGAAAAATAAATCAAGTTCATGGAAAATAAATAAAAAAAATCAATAAAATAATACGGATCCAAAACCAGTGTATTTCATAATTTTCTGTAATGTTTTTAACTCCCTAGTCCCTTCGCACAGTAGAGCGTCCCGTAAAAAAATTTGTTTTGCGGCCCCACAAACGATGCGTATTAAAAATCTGAATACAGAATAAAGTTTAAAATTCATCTTCAGTTACCTACCAGCAATTGAAGACCTCAAGCCTGGTATATTTCTTTTAAATTTTCGCGAAACAGTTATCAAAAAAATCAAAGTTCACAGATTGTTATAGAAAAAAATATTAAATTTTTCTTTTCCGCTAGAAGATTTTTTAGTACATTCCGGTAAACAAATTCTTAGAAAATACTTTATTATGGGCCAAACTTACTACAATAGAACTTTTCATTAATTTTAACCATAAAAGGAGCAAAAAATTAAATGTTTATCCAATATAAATATATATCGAACTTTTTTTTCGCACTATGTTTATGGACGAAACATTTTTTATAATTTTTCTTAAAACTCTCAATTTTCTCTTTACAAGCAATGTACGATAGATTTTCTCAATATAAGAAACATTCGATAAATTCTCTTTTAATAGCAAAATTTCGATAAGTTTTCTTTTTAAATAAAATTTGTGATAAATCTTCTCCATCTGAAAGTTTTCAATAAGTTTTCTTTTTACAGAAAACTTGATACATTTTCTTTTTAAAGGAAATTTTTGATAAATCTCCTTTATGTGAAAGTTTTCGATAAATTTTCTTTTTGTAGGTAATTTTCGATAAGTTTACTTTTTAATAGGAAACTTTTAATAAATTTCTTTTCTTTTAAGTACTAAATAATTTTTTCTTATTAAAACTCGTTATAAAAATATTTAAAATTTTACGACTAAATTTATATTAAAACACTTTGGGAACAAAAATGGGAAATTTGGGGACAACGAACATTAGTTTGGGGGCATGAAACAAAATTTTTCTAGCAATACTGATCTCCGATCATATGTATATGATATATGTATTAATAATGCCAAAGTTGTATGAATAGCAGATCATCGAAAATAGAATAGACTACTGCCACAAATGGCTCATTTTCAAAACCAATTTTTCCTTTTTTAAAAAATTATTATTTTTTTTAAAATAATACATTTCTTTTAAATAGTAGCTGTTTAAAAAATGTGTAATATTTATAAAAATGCTACTTTTTTATAAAATCGTACTTAAAAAATCAAAATTACTGTTTGAAAAACTTGGAATTGAGAAGATTGCTATTCCTTAAAAATAATAACGATTCCAAAATAAGCATTTCTTCCTTACTTTTTAAAAATTTACCATTACTTTAAAAGTGTTATGTATCTTCTTTTTTAAAATCCTTTTTGGTAAAATTGTACTTACATATGGGGAAAAGTATTTAATACTTTTTGAAAAATTTTACTTTTTTGAAAAAGGGTACTTTTTTTAGGTAAAATAATTACTGGGAAAATGGTGCTTTAAAAAAAATATAAGTTTATATGAATTAATTACCAAATTACCCACCTGCGAATAACATAAAATCATACGATTTTATTTATACTTTTTAACGCATTTACGAAGCTTTTAATATTTTGAGTCTAAGTAAATGATTGAGTAAGTATGTATACCTGCATACATACATACATACATACATACATACATACATACAAACATACATACATACATATATATATACACATACATAAGTATGTAAAAGTGAGTAAGTGCATGTGGACGTGTGGCAGGAATACAATGGTTGGTTAAAAATTTAAGAAGGCACCAAGCGATTTTGGTCTCTAACAAACACACAAAATAATGAATATTTCAACAAGACAGTAGCAATACGCAAGTAAGTAAGTAGAACCTACTAGTAATACAAGATTGCGGTGTTTTATAGGTAGCTCTTAAAACTTGCGTAACAATTTATTTGTTGCATTGATAATTGAAGTACAATAAACGACATTTAAATACAATAAAAACTGAAATGAATGGACGGCGACGACACACCCACACAAAACACACAAATTATTATAAAATTTTACAAAGAGAAAAAAATCTGAAGAACAAAAAGCGGTATTTTACTTTAATTTAAAAGAAAAACAAAAAGAAATAAATTTCTTTTGTTCACTAAACTTAAATATATATATATATATATATGTATATGTATGTATATATATATCTATATATATATATATATATATATATATATATATATACATAACATTTTACTGTTTCTCACCTTAAGCAATTATTATGTGTAAGTTTAAAGGTACTTGTATGTATATATGTATATATATATATATATATATATATATATATATATATATATATATATATATATATATACATATAATTCTTAATTTATCTCAAAAACATTTTACTGTTTCTCTCACCTTAAGCAATTATTATGTGTAAGTTTAAATGTACTTGTATGCATGTGTTTGTGTTGTGGCTTTAAGCATATATTGGCTTGGATTAATGTAGACAAAAACACACATACAAATACTTATACTCATACATCATCAACATCATCTTGGTTAAATATTTAATAATCTTCTATTTATTTGCAATTACCTCGAGTCATCGATTTAAATATTTTCCAAATTGATGATGTATGTTGTTGTTGTGGTTGACAACAAACTCATCATCAATACTCTCTGTGTGTATAGCACTCACTTGTCTTTAGGATTTTAAGACTTTATTGGCTGCTACTCCTGCTACTGCTACTCCTGTTGTTGTTGCTACATGTTTCGTACGTATTGTGGCATTTTTCAATTTCAATTGTATTTAAATTGCATTTTGATAAGAGATTTAATAAGAAAAGTATCAAGCAGAAATCTTTACACAATCCCCCCACATTACAAATATTTAAATTGTATTTAAAGTGCATTTTATTTAGTAAGTTAGTTAATGGCTCTGACACATAATGATGATTTACAATTTGTGAGAAATGACTATTAATTTTACATTAAGATAAAGTGAACTATTGAGACAAAATAATTCTTGGAAAATTATAATTGATATATGAAGGAAAAATCTTTAAATTAATAAAATTTAAATAATAATAATAAAAGCTACTACTTTTTCAATAATACACCACACATCCAACTAAAATAAATTTTTTCTACCCATTTCAAATAAATATTTGCTAGTGCTTTTTATGAATATCGTTTGCAAAATTTTAGAGTATACGTAAAATTAATGATTTTAATTAAAACAGTAAGGCTATATACTCGAAAAAACAATATTTTGAATGCTATATCTGGCTATGTCTCAAATATACACTAGTGATAGATTTAAATGTTTTGAAATTATAAATACACTTTGCTACAACCAAAAAAAAAAAAAAAAATCACAGTACTAATATATACCTAACTTAGTTACTTTTTTGTTGTTGTTTTCTTGTTAAACATTTTTTGGATGTAAAAAATTGGAATTTCGAACTGTGTATGGTCTATTATCAAAACTTTTTAACCAGGCAGAAACTGACTTTAATCCTTAATAAATTTTGTGCTGATACCATATTAAACAAATGGCTTACAGATTCTAACTCACAAGACTTGAAACTAATACAGTGCAAAGCTTTGGCACCATAGGTTTCATTTTGTGATCATGATTGTTGTAAAGAATCCAAAACTTAGAAAAAGGGCTAAAAATTATTTTATTTTTTCTCATTCCTCTACACTTTTTGTTTATACTTTTTGATCTCATTCGATCTTACATAAACTAATCGGACTTTGTGGGTATATTCTGCACCAACTTTTATATTATGCAGGCTGTCAGCAGCTAAATACAGGGAGGGTAGTTAAGTTTTGATGACAAAATTCTTTTTGATTTTTAAATTTTTTTGCAAATTTTGAAACAAATAAACAAAATTTGATACTCCATTATTTAGAATTTATTAGCATGAAAATTTAAAACTGATTTAAAATTTAGAGAGCGATGCGATCTTTATTACTCTCAAATCAAATATCTTTTTTGTGGGAGTTTTGATTTTTTTTAATTGTTATGTGATATTTTATTTATATGATATAAGACAACAATATTTTTGTAGAGTTTAAGTAATTATTTGATTCCTTATTTTGTTTTTTTATAAACCGAATCATCTGATTTTCAGTTCCATATTTTTTAAGATAATCCTGAACATTCCAAATGAATTTCATTTGTTTTGAGTTTTTAGTTTGGATGTGGAAAAGTTTTCCATAGACAGATGAACAAATACTTTAAAGTGTTACTCATGGCCTCCATTAACATAAATAATTAATTATAATACTACTAAGTAAAAAAATTTAAAAGGTAATAATTCATTGAAAAACTTTTATAACTTTTTATGACACAACTTCTTAACCAATTTCTTTTTTTCTTCTCACGTTATAGTATAATAGTCCATTCATCCCCTCTTTAAAATATATATATATTTATTATTATTTTTTTCTTTTTTTTTTTTTTATTTATTTATTTATTTTTTCATTCAATCATTTGTCTTTTATTGATTGAGTGGCTGGCGGTTGGCTGCATCAGGTGGACCACCAAAAAATTTTTATAAAAACTTTTTTATTTTTCATTCTTTAAATTTTTTTTATATATATATTTATATTTTGTGAAAACTGTCAAAATGTCATTCAAAAACAATTTAACGGACGGCCAACACAGAAGTTTTATTGACATGAATGTCAAAGCAAATCAATGGAGTAATGATTGGCGTTAGCATATATACACACATATACATATCTACCCAACAACACCAACAATGTTAAAAAAAACCTTATAAAAAAACCTAAAAAATGGTATTGACCTATTATTATTTTGTTTTTTTTTTAAGAACTAATATTAGCAGCAGCAACCCCACAGTGAATAAAATCTACAAATATTGTTATTGTTTACAAATTATAAAACTCCCCTTTAGAATAATTTTTTTGTATAATTTTTTTATATAAAAAATAAGATAAATGATGCCAATATAAATATATGCAAAATAAAAAATAAAACAAATTATATTTATTATCTAATTTAAAATGAATGAACACAAACTCTGGTTTATACTTAATACATAAAATAAAATTTAGTTTAAAAGTTGCTACCAAATAATGAAAACAAAATATAGCAAACAAATTAAAAATAAACTTACCATCATAATAATATTGCTGTTACAGCTGATGTTGTTGCTGCTGGTTCGTTGGTTAGTTAGTTGGATGTATTTGTTATTTGCCTGTTACCAATAATAATGACTTTTTAATGCATTTAATAATAAATCTTCCGCCAGAGAGGGAGATAAATAAACACCTGAAAATATAAAGATAAAAAAATATGTTATAGGAAAAATACTTAAATTAAAACAGAACTGTAAAGGAAGAAAATCGAATAAAGCAAAAAATCCTGGTTGTTACAATTTTTCGCCTATAAATCAGTTGTTCGTAGGCCAATATTTTTGATTTTTAATAGGATTAAACTCGAAAGTATGTCCGATATTATGGTATACAAAACATGTCCCTAACTTATCTGACGAGTAGGAATAGCTGATTTCAACATACAGTTAGGCAAACAGTAGGACAGAATATTTAATAATTTCAAATTGTTTTCATTCTAAACCAATTTCATAAAAAAAATTATTTATAGAAATCATTCTTTTACACTACCCATAAAAAAAAACTTTATAATACTTATTCTTCAATGCATTATTAATAAAAATAATAATCATTTTGTTTATATAATTCGAACGCAAACAGCAACTAAACTACAGTAACCAATAATTTTTTTTTTTTTTTTTTTTATTAAAACAAGATACGAGCTAAATATTAATTTATGAATATTGGAAAAACAAACAAACCAGCAAAACTTAGATTTATCTAAAAATCTTATTGTTTTTTTTTTTTTTTTTTTTTTTTTAGCCAATAATAATTTGTTTGCTTTTAAAAGTAAGTGTGAATGTTTTTTAAGTTTAAATTATAAGAACAGAATTTTGTTGTTATCATAAAACCTATAAAAACAACAAAAATAAATTAAGTACAAACAATTTAAAAACAACACCTTGAGAAATAACAAAAACTTACAAGCAAGTACTTTAAACATATAAGCGCCAACAACAACAGCGGCAATCAAATTATATTGCAGGCAACGATATAAACGTCTAATGTCGCCTTAAAGCAACCTTGCGCACGCGTTGCAAATTAAAGTTTATTAAAAGCCTCGTTTTGCCGCCAACTAACTAGATTGACGCCTTAGGTACCTATATATTAACAACAACTCAAGTTGAGGCAGACCCGACTAAAATAAACATAAATAATAAAATAATTAACAACAACAAAAGCAACTACTTCTAAACCACAAAAACACACATTTAAAAATCAATGGTCTTAAAAAAAAAAAAACGATCAACTAACTGGCCAAATAAATAAAATTGATAAAATGTTGAAATGTGTAAAATTTGAGAAACTACAACAACTGAATAATAATAATAATAAAATCAGCAACAGGAACTTTATTCTACTAACAACAGCAAAATCAAACTATGAAAATAAATTATATAAGAACTATCGAAGTAATATGAAAATTTCTACACTTTTTGCCAGCCACTACTAACTAATCATAATTAAGACTTGTTGACTTTTAACTACCACAAATACTAAACAGATTTACTCATATACATAAGTACATACGTATTAAAAAATCCACTCTATAATACGGGTGGAGTTGCTAGTAGGGTATACATTCGAATAATGTTCATTCGAATAATTCAATTTAATGCGAATTGTTCAAAGAATTTAAAAGTGCGACCTTTCCAATAACGATTAATTCGAATATTTTGATGTCAAATATTGAAAGAAAACTAATATTTTTTTTTCTTTTTTAATATTATATTTCTTTTAAATTATTTTTAACTATTTGCACAAATATATAATATTTTACAACTATTTTATTTTTAATTTCTTTTTTAATTTAAATATTTATTTTAAATATTTAATATATTTTTCAATTAATACAGTTGTTTCATTTTGCATCTAAATTTAATAAATAAATATAAAAGAGAAATAAAATTTAAGTAAAATTTTATTTTTCATTTAAATATTTAATTCATTCAATCATCTACTTTATTGATTTAATCAATTTTTTACTTGAAAAATTTTTTTCTGTTTTTCATTTTTTATAGTTTTAGTGGTTGATATATAATTTAATTTAATTTTTCTTTTTATAAATACAGCAAGAAACAAGAAAACATTTTAATTTTGGACTTAAATAAATAAAAATAAAAGAACTGCTTCTAACATTTGTTATTTAGTTAAAAAAAAAGACAAAAGACTCAATGATTTTGGAATTAAAATAGAAACTGGAATTGTTCTATAAGAGATCGTATAGGTAAATGTTGCAAAATTTTCAATAAATCTAATGATAAACAGAAAATATTTTAGCATTATATTTTGCTTCAAAAAAGACTAACACATGATGTTAAGCATCGATGGACATCCTTATCTAACAATCATATATTATCTGATTAAAAATTGCCCACACTCTGTCATAATGATATAAAATTTTTTAACACCTTAAAACCACTTGATATGGCCATTAAAGAATTGATTAAAGATTCGGCAACATTAATTGAGTTTCAAGGTATTATAATATTTTTAATAAAAAAAATTTAAAAGGTAAACAATTATTTCTCTAAAGAATTAGTTACACATTTAAAACATCGTATTTTTGTATTAAGGGTCCTTATGAAAACCCCCAAAACCCCACGTAAACTGTGCAATGTGTGCAAGTTTGCATACTCGCAAATGGACTGTCAAAAATTTTATGGAAATTCATTTGAACAACAGTTATAAGTCTTGCAAACTTGCGCAGTTTAATTGTGCATTTGTAAATCAGTTGTCTTTTTTTTTAATGATAGTTACGTTAATTAAAATAAAATCATTGCATGTATCTTTGATTTCAACGTAATTTGCAATTACTTACCATGATTTCCTATTTTCTTATCCTTAATATTGCATAACATTTGAAAAAAAAAAAGGGGGGGGGGGTTCATGAAACATGTCGCGCTAATATGCACAATTACACAAATGGGAAACTTAAGCATTTACATGAGTACCCTTATTATATTAAAATTCTGGAACATACCCAACCATCTCCAACCATTTAAGATATAGCTCCAAATATATTTTTAAGTCGTTTTTTTTTTTTTTTTGTTTCTTTTGCAATAAATTTTTGAAAACTTTAAAAAAAAATACATTTTTATTTTATATTTTCTATTATCCGAATAACATTTTATTCGTGAGGGAATAACTTGAATTATACTTTTTATTGGAAAAATGAAAAACTCGAACAATTTAACAATTTGGACACCCTTGTAGCTAGAAAATTGTGTTAAAATCATACTTGTTAATTTAGACAAGCATCAAAATTAAATACACTCAATTAAGATTATTACAGCCCGACAAAATAATATATGTATTTCGTTTTTACTATATTTTGCGCTTTGCCTTTTTATATTTTAGTTTATTAAGAGTATTTTTTTTTTTTATAAATATGAGAATGTGTTTGATGGTAAGAACTGAATTTATAAAGCCTGAACAATATGTGGTAGAGGATCGATCATCTGTTATTTGTACATATGCTAATGTAGTAGATCTCTATTAAACCTTTAATTAAATAGAATAAGAACATTTTTTTCCAGACCTTCAAAAAGTTAATTTACTATTTCACTAAAAATATAACGAGAAAGTTTTCAAGCTATCTTCCTCATTTTCACCACACACTTCCTATGCAAACTTCTTATGCATTTGCCGTTGAAATTTTACGTAAATTGATTGCGATCCCATATAGTCTTCAGCCAATCAGCTTCATTTATCACCAACTGGCTGGTGTCAATGCTAGAGACGAGAATCGTCATTGCGAATTTGGGCAACAGTGTTAAGACCAAACAAGTTATGCGTGGAACTCCACAAGGTGGTGTGATTTCTCCGCTGTTGTGGCTTATTGTCATTAATACTATCCTGTGCAAATTGGAAGACAAGGGAGTGAAAGTCGTGGCTTACGCGGACGATGTGGTGATACTAGTATCAGGACTGTTTCTGAACGTGATAAGTGATATCATGTCAACTGCTCTGACTACACTCAGTGACTAGGCCAAAGAATGTGGACTAGGAGTGAATCCGGGCAAGACAGAGCTGGTACTTTTCACCACAAAGACCAACATTCCGAGCTTCAGACTACCACGGTTAGAAAACTGTGAACTCACCTTTTCGAACAATGCAAAATACTTGGGCATTATTTTAGACTCTAAGCTTTCATGGAAGCTGAACATTCAACATAGGGTTAGTAAGGCTACGGTGGCATACTACACCTGTTCAGTGTGAAATGGGGTTTGAGTCCAAAATTGACAAACTTTAAACTTTGCTTTTTAATTATTAATTATTATTATTATTTTCTTTTTTTTTTTTTTTTTTTTGAGAAGTAGTGTTTAAATTTGGACCTAAGTAAAATTGAAACAGGTAGAGGTATTCCAATAAAATATCGGCAAAATATAGATAAACTTGTCACAAAATCATACAATTAAAAAACTGCCACTTCTCTCTACCAGAAGACTCAAAATCAAAATCGGGGAGAAACGTATTTCAAAAATTTACTTTTTTTTCATTAAAATGATCTCTCGCCGTTTTATTACGCATGGCCAAGAAAATGATTTTTGTGTGATTGACCAACACATGGGGACATACACTTAATATATTTTTTTCTTGCATTCAGCTCTTTGTCTTTTGAGAATTTTATAAAATTGAAAAGATTCACAAAAATTCTACAGTCCAGAACAAGTAAAATGTTTTAGAAGTGCAAGAATGTTACCAACTTTTCGGGGAAAAAAAGCTAAAAAATGTGAAATTTTTTCAAGTTTCAAGTTCTATATAACTTTTTATCGGATCAATATATTTATATGATTCTTGCAGCAATGTTATTTCGAATATTGTTTGAAATCTAGTGGATTTTTTGGGACCGAAATTAAGTCCGTTCAGTTTAGAAAACATAAAATACGAAGCCAAAAATTAGAAAAAAAATTGCTTCGACCTAAATATCTCTTAAACTAAAAAAGATAAGCTAGAAATTTTCTACATTTTTCTACATTGAAATCATAAATAAGTTTTCACAAAATTTTAAATAAAAATACATACCGGAGGCAGTGTTACCGTTTGGCGACTTTAGTCCCCAATTGAACCTTGTTCAACCACTGGCCATATTATGACCACTTTTTTGCCCCTCCCCCCCTTTTTTTTAAAATGAAACTAAACGGCGACTTTTTAAGACTATATACTAAATGACGAGAAACTAAGTTGTTTGAAATATCTCAACCCATTATATTTGTTAGATGGAAATTTGTAAGAATGGAGTCCGAGTAAAGACCTCGTACAAAAGTATAGAAGTTTAATAATTAAAAGGAGAGTTTTATGTTAACTAATTTCATGAATAACCACATATTCATGAACCAATTTTAAATTTAAAATACATTTTAGAGACAAAATTTGTATGAAAAATTTGTTTTAAAAGTCATTTTAAATTTAAACGTTGTTTGTGTTTACGGGTATAAATCTTTATTTTTGCAATAATAAAATCAAGCCCCATTATATAATACACTACACCATTGGGTATGTGCATCAATATTCGGGGAGGTGTTATTGTATTATTTATGCACTTTACGATAATTCCCGGAAGTGGACCTTATATGGGAGCTGTGGTCAATTATGGACCGATCTTCATAAAATTTGGCGCTGAGGTTTCTATTTATACAACACTGATTTGCATCATATATTAACCCGATACTATTATTTTTGTAGGATTTATACCCGTTAAAGTGATTTTCTAGGGGTTAATACAGAAGCTACAGTCAAGTATGGACCGATCACGAAATTCGGTATAAATATTTATGTTTACATAAATCTTATATGTGCCAAATTTCATTAAAATATTTTTATATTTAAGGGATTTATGAACTTTAAACATCTATTCCTGGAGGATATTTGTATAGGGGCTAGGTGGATAGATCTTAACCAATTTCCTTTTGGACTATACAAGATATGTATGCTAAATTTCATTCAATTGTTTTCAAAATTGCGACCTGTAATTTGATTACAACCTTTACATGGATCAATACTTTTGAGTGTTACAGACATCAGCACAAACACATAATACCCTACCCATCTATGGCAATAATTAATATAATTTTGTTATTAATAAAATTGTATTTAGTAGTTTTCTTAAAATAGAATATCTTTTTATCAAACAAATTTTAAGGAGTTTTTTTTCTTTTTTGGATACCTTTTAAAAATTCTCAACGGCAACGCCCTCGACCATGTCGAGTCTGAGGAGTATTTTTTCCAACATAGGCAAATAAAGAATTGTAACATAAAAGTAAATTAAGTGAGACAGCTAATATTAAAGGAAAAGGAAAAAATAAAGAATAGATAATCAAAATTAAAAAGAAAATTGTATGAGATCAGTACATAACTACAAATGTTAGTTGGTTAATTCTGTAACCACCCCCGTATGACAACATTATTATTGTCAGACGAGATATTATGTGTATATAATTTACCTATCTTTCATATCTTTCGTGATTAAATTAAATTTTATCGTTATAAAATTTATAGTTTATTAACAAAATTCTCCATCATATTAATTAAAAAATTTAATAAGGTTATAATAGGTTGTTTTTTTATTGATATTATTGAAGCATTTTATAATAGTAATTCTAAAGTTTCGTTAAGTGTAATGTTACAAAATGTTGTTTACAAAATTTTATTTTACATTTTTTTAATGTTCAAGAAAAAATTCAAATTTGTTTGAACCAACACCAAAACTAGTACTAGAATATTTAAAAGTTTATAAACAAATACAAAATTTTTATTTTCATATACAAATATAGACATACGAGAAAATTCAAAATTAAAATTTCTGTAAAAATAATAGTAATAATAATAATAATAAAAATAATAATAATAATAACAAATGTATTTTTTTTTTTTTTTTTTTTTTTTGTGAATAAACAAAACGTCTGCAAGCGCTTGATGACCTGAATTTTTCATTGGATCGACGGTAATTCAATTTGAGGGAAATGTGCTGCGTTTAAGTTTATAAATGTATGAATTAAAATTTGAATTTAAGTGACCAGTAGTTCGATTCAGTAACTTGTTTTAACGATAATCGAATCGTTAAAATTAGTAAACAACAAAATTGTCGATTCCTTTATTCTCTATCATTTTTAACGATATTCGTTTGCATCAACTTAAAGACAAAAATTTTTGTGTTGTTAATATATTGACAAAAATTAGCCAAAAAGTCAACCCAATGATTTTGTCGTTGTTTTGTGGTTGTAGTCTGTGCTTCCATGGTTATAGACCGTGCTTCTACGTTTGCGAATCTTCTTTCAGGAGTAGCGGTCATTTTGAAGAAAACCATTAACAGAAACACATCTTAATCAATATCAAAGAGATAATTTAATCAATCACCGTCTTAAAACTGTTAAAAAAAATCGATTTATCTCAAATTTGTTTGTTTTTTCTTTTTTATTTGGTTTTGAGCCTTACTTTTATTTCGGCATTTCTTTGTGGAGAGCTGACACACGAAAAAATAGTTATATACAATCGTTTAAGAGTACTTAGTGAATCACACAATCGTTACAGCAAACAACAAATGCTATTGACAAGTTTTGCTATTGTCGAATCGTTAAAAGTTACTGAATCGCACCACAGATCGTTAGAATAAAATAATTAAAAAAAGTATAACAATTAAAAACTATTTATAAGTCAAAATATTGCTTATACGACATGATCATATAAAACAAGTTAGAGCACTATATTCGGCTTTGCCGAATCTTTTATACCCTTTACCACCTTACCGATGCAAATAAGAGTATGCTTTCATATTTTCACATTTATACTTACAAAAATAATCTAAATTTTTTTCCGAACTACAAAAATATACACACAAAATTAAGCCATGATAGCAAGCGTTGCTTCCTTAAGAAAACAACACTGATAGCTGCTGATGAGTACTAAATTTAGTTACATGTGTAGATACAAAAAACAACAATTCTATTTCCAACTAAAAAAAACGTCCAAACACACATAAAAAATGATTGTGTATATGTATATACAATAAGTAAATACTGCTTGCTTATCCAAAAACCAACAACACTGAAAGTCATTGCAATGCTTTTTAGATATGTTTGTGTGTGCATATTTTTAATAATTTTTCAAATTTTTGCTATAACTCTACTGTATATGGATCCCTATGGTTAACTCAAAAAGTCGAAAGTTTATAAAATATTTACAACAGATTTGTACAAAAACAAATTCTGAAGCACAAAGTATAAAAATGCGTTTTGACCGATATCTTAGTTACTAATGAATCGATTTTGTTCATTTCTTCAAAAAAAAAAAAAAAAAAATCAAAAAAGATTCCGAATTTTTTTGTGCAAAAACAAAAGTCGAAAAGTCGAAAACAAATACGTTTTAGAGGAGTTTTTAGTTTTTTTGTCGTAGCTCATCCAGTAATAGACCGATTTTGTTGATCTTAAATTTTATATATAAAACATATATATGCGATAACTGGGGCTTTTTAAAAACTGATTTCAACAGAGAGACGAACATCGTTATCGTTAAGGGTATAAAAAAGTTGCAGTAGAGAATTAAGTGTTTAGTTTATTGAAGATAAAATTTTTAAATTTAAAGATGAATATTATGCTACCTTTATGTTATTAGACTTTTAGAAATCCATTCGACGTCAAAGATGATTTAAAAAAAATTATATTAGATGGATTTTGTCATAAATTTGCTTTAATTAATATGTATTGGTTGTTGTTAGTTTCTCCACAAACACAAACACTTCAGACTGTGGATATATCCTACTCTCAGCAAAGCCCACGATTATGTTGTTAAATATGTGGGAGTCTGATAAAAAAAATCCCCGAAAGTGAAATTGCTAAGAGAAACGTGATAATTAGTCTCTTAGGAAAAATAAAAGAAAGACAAAAATTAACTCAAACCAATTTTGATAAAAATTGAAAACAGAAATTATAGAAAAAATTAATAGAAATTTCCGAGCCCAAAAAAAAAAACACTTTCTTGATTGAGAAACTTTTGTATAATGAAAATTTTGAATCAAAATTTGAAAAATAAGCCAAACCTATCTATTTTAGATCTTTTTTTTATCAAATCCTCCACATAAGCTTTATTTAAGAAACTTTGTAGAAAATTTAACTATTATAAGAAATCTGTTAGAACAGTCCAGATCTCGAAAAAAAAAATTAATTTGAATGTTTTCCTTGCATGTAAGAAAAGTTCCTTTGGGCATCCTTCAAGCTGATGAAATTTCCCAATTAAAACAAAAATATTTCCAGTAAACAGAGATGTTGTCATCAGAAAGTTGCCTTAAGTGAAACAAACAACTAAAACTGTTTTTTAATATTTTTTTATATACCCCTCATCGCCATAGGTGGTTGGGGTATTATGCGTTTATGCTGATGTTTGTAACGCGCAAAAAAAATCATCCAACACCCACCTTAAAGTATACCAATCGACTCAGAATCACTTTTTTGAGTTGATCTAACGTTGTCCGTCCGTCTGGCTGGCTAGAGCTTTGTGAACCATGTAAAAATTTTCCACAAAGTACAGGTCGCAATTTTGAAGATAATTCAATGAAATTTGTCACGTTGGACTTTCATGACACAAGGACGAAGCTAATTGAATAGTGGTTTAACGATCATTAATGTCTAAAATATAGCAATATTTTAATGCCATTTGGTGTAAGGAAGTTTTGTATAAGTCTCAATCTTCGTGCCAAATTTTATGAAGATAGGCCCACCTTCGGAAATCATCACCCTAAAGTGCATATTTTCATATAAATGTTGGTATTTACGTATTATTTTATTTTAAACTTAGTAAAATTATCGGTCCACAATTTCCAATGAAGTGATCACCAATATGTTCTGATTGCTAAATTAAAGAAAAAAAAAAATAAAAGCAAATAAACAAATATTCCTTACATAAAAATGTACCGTTGTATTGCGTGTTATTTTAACAAAAAAATATTGTTTTTGGTTAAGAGAAATGAATATACCTCAAAAAAAAGCAAAAATTTTAAATGCGTTTATAGGAATATGCACTAGTGTAGTTAAACTAAAAATCCATTATTTTCTGTTACATTCTATGTATTAACAACTCAACACTAAAAGAATCACTCATTATATTTATACAATTACCCTTTCATTTAGTAATTTAATCATTTATTTTGAAAGAAAGTTTCGATTATTAAGAAACAATTACAATTTACTAACTTGTCATTTATAATGAATATTCTTTTTGTTCGCACTTGTCCATAATAAAATTAAATAGTGTCTTTCTTGCTAATGCTAATGATAATGCTAATACTAATACTATGATTAATTAACATCTCTCTAAGGAATAGTACGCTAAAATATATATGCGTGTGTTTATAAATTTAATTGTATTTTTTTTTTTTTTTTTTTTTTTTTTTTTTTTGAAGACGAATGGAAAAATGATAATAAATGTATTTGCTCTTACAAAAATCATGCTGCTAATTTTTTCTCACTTTTATTTCATTTGATACATTTGCCTTATAATGATTTTCTTAGCTGTTGTTGTCTTCTCCAACAGTTTATTATCCAATAAGAAGAAGTAGTAAGTAAGAGTTATGCCGTCATTAATATTTTCGATTTCATTTTCATTTATTTTATGTTTAGTATTTAAGTAATGGTGTTATGTTGTGTTATGCTTTAGGAAATTAAATAAGAAATCGTCAATTCCTTATTGGGTTTTATCTTCATCAATGTTTGTTGGCCTTAATGTGACTACAATTGGCGCCAATTACTTCTAACATTTAGTTTATTTGGCTTAAAACAAATAATATCAACAACAACAGCAGACAAGAGATACCAACAAAAAGTTTAACAAAAAAAAAAAAAAAAAAAACTTACGAAAAAAAGACCAAAAATGGTAGCGCCAGCAAATTCAAAAGAATTACACATAAATGGCACCCAAGTTGCTGCATACACACACAAAAAGAAAAAAACGAAGATGAAAAAAAGGCCAGAAATTCAGTTATTATATAATTTTTGTTAAAACATAAAAACTTGAAGATTTTAGTCGTGTTTATTGTATGTTGCTACACATGTAATAAATGAAATAAATGAGTTAATACACATGACTAACAAATGAGAGGAGGAGGTTAGCTGGCACATAGTCAGCAGTAGCTGAAACAACCTTAGGAGCATTAATAACAGTAAAGCTTTAAAACAACGGATGTTGGGAAAATTGGCAATATTCAAGAGTATTATTGTCATCGTCTCTAGTAACAAACAAACGTCAAGCATCGGTAAAGATGAAGCGGCAAAATATTATACTCACACAGGACGACTGATAGACAGACAAATAAACAATTTCAGTTTCAAACTTGAAAGCAAAAAAAAAAAACCAAAATTTGTATTCGTAGTTACAAATCTCATATGAGAAAAAGTAACAAATAGCAGACTTAAATGGATTTCATTTAATTACAATTCATACTCACACAGTTATCTATACATCCATTCATTCATTTATCCATCCACGAGTCATATCATATATATTTGTTAGGGGATCAATCTTATTAATATATGCTATATATATATATATATATATATATATATAAATATATATATATATCATTTATATATATATATATATATATATATATATATATATCATTTTGTCATTGACGACAAAAGTTCTATCTAATTAATAGATATTTTCGAGGATTGCTTTAACCACCTACAACTTTATGGTGATATCTATTTAACTAAATAACTAACTAAATCGTACTTTCAGTACGGCTGCTAGTGTTTGTGTGTTATGTATTTGTTATGTATCTATTTGTAAGCTTAAATATTTATGCGAAAAAAAAATAAATAAATTCAAGGATTATATTCTCGTACATAAGAGTTGTTCACAATTCTCATTAAATACAATTACTTATTTTGAAACTTTTTAATTTTTATTTAAAATTATTATTGATATACAAAATAATCAGGCTATAATTTCTTAAATAAAGCTCCAACTAAGAAAATTAGGTTTACCTATGATCATTTTGAATTTCCAGCAAATTTCGATTTTGAATATAAAATCAAAAGAAAACTAAAATTGCTTAAATAATCGTCTAATAAAAAAAAATGACGTTTATCTCTAATTAATTTAGCCTCAATTAAAATTCTGTTTTTCATATAAAATCATAAGAAAAATAAAATAGATTGTAGTTTCTTAAATAAGGCTCCAAGAGGGATAAGGAACTTTATCTGTGAACAATATTATTTTTTATAAAATTTAAATTTTTCATATAAAATCATAAGAAAACTAAAGTCGAGTTTTAAGAAAATGACGTTTATCTGTGATCATTTTTCGATTTTTGATATAAAATTATAAAAAATGGCTGTAGTTTCCTAAGAAAAACACATTTATCTGTGATAACTTTTAATTCATAAGAAAAATAAAATTGGTTGTGCTTTCTTAAATAAGGCCCCAATTAGTTTTCTTAGTAGCTTACTGCGCGCAAACTGTCAGCTAGAGTCTAGATGACCCCGTTTTTCATGACCATACAACTTTTCTGATGTACGTAGCTGTGAGATACCATAATAGGTCATTTAGCCTTGTCACCTCACAAAAAGTTGCATAGAAATCTCTGTCTCTTGATTTCTAAGGCAGGACACTCGTAGGGGAGGTAAGATAGACAGCAGCTACGATGGTCGTTAAAGAGGAGTCCTAGTCGGCTTGCATATATTGTTAACATCCAATGACCCTTAAATACCGATAGCAATGTCGCCAATAGTTTATGAGTTGCATTATGCGGTTCACATTATAGAAGAGCGACATCATCTTCAAGACCCTTTTAAGTCGTTCCAAGAAGAGTTGAAGATACCGCTCTTTGGAAGTATTCAAAACAGGTACAAATCTAGTTTGTGGCAGGGATAAAACTAAGGTAATATCAGAAATAGACGTAGTTGTAAAATATTTCAGAAACAGAAGTTTCCATTATTCTCGCGAATATTTCTGTCATAAAGTAATCTTTTTACACTGTAGATGATGTATATTTCAGCCTAAAATACACAGCATTGGACGGGCAGACAATATGGAATACTTTTCAAGATCATCAGAGAAGATGCCAGATCCAACACCACAGTTCTTAACCCTGCACCACTCAATGCTGGAGGGAACTAAAAGTTTATCAAAATCGATTGCAATATATGCTTGAAATTCTTGGATGATCGTATGTTCTTGACTTCCAATATCCAGATGCTTGCCTCACTGCACTATTGGCAAATATGGACTTTACATGATTCAATGTTTCTGAAAGACTAGTTCGTAATGCTCCTTTAATTCATATGCATGTTGATGTTTTAATTCTATATAACTGGTCCACAATATATTTTTCCTTTTGTTGCAGTCCACCTTACTAGAGATCCGCACAAAATGATTGGATGTGTACGACAGATGTAGTAGGCTACCGTAGCCTTCTTTACTCTATGTAGACTGTTCAACTTTCATAAATATTTTAAATGAAAGAAACATATTTCGCAATTTAGATATGATATCATTTATCATTTTTCGAAACAGACCCGATACTAATAAGCACAACATCGGCCATAAAAGCAATGTCTTTCAACCCTTAATTGCAGAATTCTCTAAGAATCGAGTTAATGGCAATAAGCCAAAACAGTGCAGAGATCTAAGCACAGTGGAATGTTCCTCTAAATACTTGCTTTGACATAGTGCTGCTACCAAGTATTCTTCAACTCAACATGGATACCAGCCAGTTGTTGATATACCCTTCAAGAGTATGTTAAATTGTTAGTGTAATTGCGTTGCTGAAGACCCAATCTATAAATTTTAGGAATCTCTGTATAAATCTTACGATCCATGTAGAGCTGTTTAAGTAGAATGACCTTTTAGGTAAGCGTGCTGACTGCTTTAGAAGCAAGTATTACCTTCCACTCGTTATCGTATATGAGAGTCAATGAATCTTTGAAGAATATTTAGCTGAAAGATGAAAGACTTATTAGCCGAAAGTATTTCGCATTCTCATAACTTCTTTTGCCGACTTTTGGGATAAAAACGAGCTTGACCTTTATCCAGTTTTCCAGAACATAGTTAAGAGAGAGAGGCAAACCATGAAGGTTTCAATTAAGAAAAGTACATTTTTCTGTGACTAGAGATCTTTTTTGTTAGAGAACCAGTTTTGTACCATAGAAAAATGTCATCAGTTTTTTCTTAAAAACTTTTTATTGTTAAAAACCCAAAATGTTACTTAATACCCCTAGATACTTTTCATGCCAATTCCCATTCCATTAAAAATACATTTTTGACCACACACACATAACACCATGAAGACATACAGTCATTGAGCTTTTTGTCACCATTAACTCAGTAATCTTAACGAACGTGTTATGGCAGACAGTCAAGGGTTAATTTTATGCAAAAATCCAACAGAAACAAAAATTGCACACATAACAATGCATTAGAGACAAATATAAAAATACAGACAACAAATAAACAAAAAAGAAAAAAAAACGGCGTGTGGCAAAACGTGCGATGATGCGCGTATGACTCAATATTGTGTCAGGCAGCACAAATATGGTTATTAAGCCAACAACAAAAAACAATAAATAGACAACAACATTGTTGTGATCGCTTAATATTGGCGACCAGAAAACAAACAAAAAAAATACACACATGGAGACATACAGACCAAACATTTTTATCCTTTTATAGTTAAATTAACTGCAAAAAAATCATATCTTTATGAATTGATCTTTTCATCTCTACTTAAACTATGAGTATTTAAGATGCGAACTGATGAAAAAAATATGAACAGCAATAACAAGACGTTTTTCTGTTTTTTTAATGCACTCTTCTGATATTCGGGTGAACGTGATTTATTCATAGATGGCGCTTAAACATTGTGTCTGGGGTTGACTGCAAAACAGCAATTGTTACTCAACACGGTCAGCACGATTTTTGGTTAACTGACGCCGCCAAAACAGCTAAGCCAAGTCAGACAATAATCCAAGCAACCAAACAAACCAATAAACCAAATATGATCGGGATAAAAATAAAATAAAACAAACAAAAAAAAAAAAAAAAATCCAAAAAATATTGATTGCGTGGTGGTTGGTTGTGAGCTGTAACAACAGCAGCAGCAACAACAACAAACATTAGTAAACTGTGCAACATAAAACATCAACAACATTAAGTAGTGTCTGTGGCGGCGGCATTTAAACGAGAAATATTTTCTATCTATCGCCATGACACACAATGTTATGAAAAATACTAACAACTCGACAGAAAAAAATATGATTACGTTGGTGCGAGATGACTATCTCAGTGACCGTATAACCGACAAAAATGAACAGCAACAAAAACGTCCAATGTATCAAAATATTGGGGTTCAGATGGCAAGTGTTGTTGATGTTTTTTTTTCCATTTTTTATTGTTCCTTCACCAGAATATTGTTTGTAGGTTTGACAAAAAAAAAAATCTGTTGTCGTTGGTTTATATATAAATATTGCTTTTTAATTGATTTTTTTCCTCTTTTTTTAAAAAAGATGATTGTTATTTTTTTTTTCTTGTTATTGTTATTATTATTTATTGACAACAGCTTAAGCTAAAAACAACAACAAAAGCAACAAAACACAGTAGCAACTGCAGCAACTGTTCACCGCGGGTGTTTGGAAAAAAAAGCATCAGAAAAAACCCGAAATATTTTGACTAAAAGTCTTTATTATGTAAAGGAGAGGTGTATTCTTTTTGCAAGTTAGTTGGCAACATTTTACATAAGAGAATGGTTATTGCCCCGATCTAAATTAGTTTATTGTGGAATAATTTATAAATTCTATAATAAATTAACACTAAGCTGTTCACTTGTAGTCAAAGAAGTGGTTATAATATTAAAAGAGCTATTATTTTACATCTGAGAAATTTTTTCGTCGTAAGTCTGTGGACCTTTGAAAAAAAAATGTAAGTTTTTCAAATTAAAAAGATACGCATCGTCAGCACTAAATTGCATTCTTATAAGATCTTTAGCTTTATATACATATAGTGAAAATTAGACTTAAGTTATTTTGTCAAAAATCCACAGAAGTTATATATTCTGGTGCAAATAACAATTTAATTATATCTAGAAAAACTAAAGAGTATAAATTGATATGATTTAAATTGTAATATTTGTATATTGTAAAGTTTCATTGAAGTGTATCCAAGAGTCCGTCTTCTATTCTAATTAACTCTCACTCATACTTTTTGTAAAATTTTTCAAAATAAAACATATAAGAACGTACTATGGGTTACAAGTTCGATTATTTTGACAAAAGCCCAGTTCAAGCAGAAGGAAAAAATTTATACAGACGTGTAATCTAGAGATTTTAGATTTAAAAATAAAAAATAAACAAATCATAACATTATAAGACAATTTCATATCAAATGGTAATATTTTTGTCAAAAATATGATATTTCTACAAACACCAAGGTTTATTTTCCTAGAAATAATATTGATGGATTCTCTGAGACCTTTTCTACCTAAATTTTGACGACCGTTCATAAGACGTAAGTTGTAACGCTTTAATTAAAAAAGAAAAGTTCCTTCAAACCTCATTTATTTATACTTTAAAAAAAATTGTGTAAACATTTTTTAATAAGAATTAAAAAAAATATAAAAATGAATTGTTATCTATATTTTTGATGACTTAAGATCAGAAAAAGGAAAAAATAAAACGGCGAATCCAATATGTAGACAATTTTTTATATATTTTTATAGTTATAATTAATTTATTAAATGTTGAATATTATTGTTTACGCAAAATGCTAAAAATCAAAAATAAATTTGTATGGCGTTATTGTGAATAATTTGGATTAAAATAAAAATATCTTTAAATTGTATATAACTACGAGCGAATTTAAATAAAAATCTACTTAATTGCAAAAGATTAGAAATAACACTTCTTGGCCGCTATATTCAATCTGTCATTTTAATTTTTTAAATTTACCTTAAAACCGTTATTAACAATATATATTATATATATATATATATATATATATATATATATATATATATACATTATAATGTATATATATATAATGTATATATATATATATATATATATATATATATATATAATTTAATATAATATATATAAATTTCTCTCCAGCTAATTATAATCCGTTGTATTGCTTCCACTTTTCCAAATTCGAAAACACATTCAGTGAAAAATCTGTCAAATGCGATTATTTCAAATTTCGTCAAGTTATAAAGTAATTTTGTTGATCGCCATAATCGGTCCGTAAAACGTGATCAGCTCCCCATAAGGACCATCTATATATTCTAATTCAGTAAATTTTCTACTTCTGTAAAAGTACATAAATTCAGGAATCATGGCCAATTTTGATCCGCCACATTGCTTCCGCCTTTCCGAATTCAGAAAATAAAAAAAATCATATTTAGAGACCACAAATCTGTCAGTGATTATTTAAAATTTGTAAAAACAATAAAATATTGTTCGCAATATTGGATCCACCGTTTGAATTTTAAATTTTTTATTACAGGATTGTAGTAGGGATTCCCGAAAACCTTATATGTGACATAAATTTTTTTAGGTTAAACCAATATTTTAATAATGGTAAAAAGTTCAGGGATCGTGGCCCCCTAATATAAAATTTCATCTTATATGGGAGGTAGGCAGCAAAGTTTTGGTTTCCGAGTTTGCATCGATCATTTAACTGTTTTTAGAAAATTTCGTTGCCGCACATGCTATTGTTTAAGAAATGTCAACTGAAAAGTATGAACTGTAGTTACGACAGATATAATTCTCATAGGCTAGCCCCCTCGTGTCCAATTGTTCTTTCAGCAGACAGACGGACATTGCTAAATCGTCTTAGAATTTCATGAGGATTCAGAATATATATACCTTATGGAGTCTAAGAGGAATATTTCGACATGCTACGAATCGAATGATAAACATAATATATTCACCTATCTTTTTGGATGGCAGGTATAATAATAAACTATTGAATTGTTGTTTTCACTAACGATAATAACTCCTTTTTGTTTAATATCAATTTATGGTTTGTTATGTCTAAAACATATGCGAACACATACTTTCACATACAAATGAACATGCATCGGCATACAGTACATAGAGTTCAGTAAAGTTTTAGCCCAATTGCAATAAAACATTTTAACATTTCTCGCATACGAATACATAAAACAAAATCATTTGACAACCAAGATCAACTCTGGTCACAATAAAGTCAGCGAGTTCATTAAAGCGCACGCGCAGTGTTAAATCTATAGATAAAAAGAAAAAAATATCTAAATCTACAACAGCATTTTTAAAGTTAGTTCATAAATACCTACAAGTAGTATTGAAATGATAATATGAAAATGTGATTAAAATAATAAACCCAACAAAATAGTTGCACACACGCTCTCCATTAATGTTTGATTGTCCTAAATAATAGACATGTTTACCAGTAACTATTTCGGTTTTATTTCAACATTTTAAAGCAAATGTACTGAACAGATTTTTTTGAAAAAAAAAAAAACAAGTAACAACCAAGCCGGAAATTGTGATAGTTTTGGAATATTAAGGCCTTTGGAAGTGGCTACACCAATTCTTTTCAAAAACTTTTCGTTCATAAAATCGTCATCATTCTCGGCTCTCTTTTTTAAAAGATTCCTTACTACTTCTCGCTCCCTTTCATTAGAAGCTAATTAAGTCAATCATTGCTGAAATTTCTCATTACGAGTAAAGAAATTCTTGCCTTTTTTAAAATGCGACAAAGGGGTCTTGAATATGCAAAGGGCGCTCTATTATATTCTTTTCCCTCTGGGAATATTTCTTTTTATGTAATTTTTGTCAATTACAATGACAAACACTTGCATAGCTTTTTTTAATTCGCAACCAGCAATTTAGGTACAAATTATTTTTGCAGTTGTACGAAATATACCGTATATAGTTACAATTCTTACAACCAATTAACGCCATTTTACTGTTGTGGTTTAAATATTGTCACATGATTTTATTTAATAATTGTTGTCAATAACATTTTGTGGGTTTATGGATGTATTTTAAAAGGAAAATGTTTTATCGTAAATGGTTTAATATTAAAATACTAAAGATTAAGGTATCAACATTTTAAATTTATCTTTCACTGTTTATAACTGACTTACATGTAAAAGTAAAGCTAAGTTCAGACTAGACTAATATTTGACACAAAATATTTAGGCGTATTTCCCCAGAGGTTTTGCAAATAAAAACAGAGCATATTTTTTGTTTCTTGTTTTTATTTGACTTTTCCATTTTTTTTTTTTTTTTTTGTAATGATGAAAGCTTTCAAATATCGTAGAATACGTTAAGCCTGTTATCAAATACAAAACTACCACAAATTTATTTGACATCAATTATTAAATTAATTTATAGGAAAATCGTATTTTTTATTTTTATCGATTTAAAAAAATTTCCAAAATAAAATTCGGAATGTGTTGATGTCAAGTTCACTCTTGTATATTTTAGACAAATATTTACAAAATTTATAATAAAGTAAAATATTTTGATAGTAAATGAAAAATACAAACTATTATTAATTAAAAATAATGCAAAATTCATAACGTACATAAATTAAACTCCCTTTAAAAACAAATTATTTTTTTACATTTTTATAAGTAATTTATGTTCATATAAAATAACAATCCTGTTTCCTCTTCACGTCATTTACAAGCAAGCCCTATCTTCACAAAACAACACTGTTTTCTTTGAACGCCACTTTCAGCTGTGTAAACAAACTTAATAAGCATTATTGTGATTTTAATAAAAAAAATACTAATATATTAAAAGGTTTATTTAGAAAAAATATAAAAATATTAATATAGATAAAATATAAATTATTAATTTCGTCTAATTTAAAGTTTATGTGAATAAAATTAACAACTTTTTCTACTCAAGCAGTCCGTCACATCAGATATTGATTGGCCCTGTTTGATCCTACATTTGTTTTGTGACAGCCAAATAATGTCAAATATTTTAAATTAAATATCGTCTGTTTTCTTGTTTGGTTCGTAAAAATATTTGGTGTTCACATTAGGCAAATCAAATTTTTACAAAATCCGTCAATTATTAGCCTAATGCGAAATTAGCTTAAATTTATCATTACATTTCCACATCTACTTACGTGTAAAAAAAGAAACCATTTAGTATCAATAGTGTTTGAGTTCAAATTG
Source organism: Protocalliphora azurea (assembly GCA_932274085.1). Taxonomy (NCBI): domain Eukaryota; kingdom Metazoa; phylum Arthropoda; class Insecta; order Diptera; family Calliphoridae; genus Protocalliphora; species Protocalliphora azurea. The sequence continues at coordinate 4,494,262 of OW026519.1, forward strand.
TACACTAAATGTTCAAATCATTTATAAAAATTGATACCGCATTGGTACTAACTTGACAACACTTTAGTGTCGAATTTTTAAGTAACCTATAATATAATAATAGCAATTTCTATTTCGAGTCTGCAAAACTTGTAGACTACCAGTGCCCAAAAGCTGACAGCGTAAATTGTTAATGAGACCATAATAAGCATGTCGTAAATTTTGTGAAGTTCGAATTTTAAAAGCATTTACGGACTAATATATATATATATATATATATATATATATATATATATATATATATATATATATAACTTTTTAATCTAGTCTTTATTTCGGCATTAAAAAATAAAATTTTTAATTAATTATTAAACTATTTTTATCGAAAATCACAAAAAAATATATTAGTCTTGATCATTAAGCTGGATTGTTTCAAATAAAATAAGCAATATTTCATTAAAATCGATGCACAAATGTCGTCTTCATGTACAATTATGTTAAGATATCTTACGTAAAAATTAAAGAAAAAACAATTAATAATTTTATATTTGCTTTGGTCGAATCTATGATACCCACCATCTGCAATTTATTTTGTGCCACCTAATTTTAATTTTCACCTTATAGGGAAGTATATCGTCCCTGAACTAATTGTACAAAATTTCATTGGCGTACATGCTTTTGTTTAAGAGATATCGGCGGAAAATATGACTTTGAGTTACGACGGACACTCATTTTTTTAGTATTTTACCCATACATTTTTTCATTATTAAGCGGTTTGAGCCAAATTTTCTCCTCCTATGTGGTCCGCCCTATGCCCTATGATCCCTGCAAAAGACAGACAAACGGACGGAACCAGAAAACACGAATATACATACATTTATAGACGATTATTCCGATATAATAAATATAGAATTAAAAATACAATACACCCATCTTTTTCTTTTCGTTTTCTTTTAATGAGTTGTGAAGTCAGTTGTGAAAAAAGTCGATACGTATGATTCGATTTTAATTTAATATGAGTTATTTTATTTATTACATATCCAGCTTTATCATAAAAGAGAAAAAGAAGAAATTTTGATATTTTTCGATTTTTGTCAATTTTTTTTTTTTAATAAAATATACAAAATTAGTAAGATTTACTACAATATGTATTGCAATCTAATTAATTTTTTATATAACTCTTTCTCAAGAGAACTAGAGTCAATTCCAAAAAAAAAGTGATTTATAGGCTAAGAACCGCACGATCACTTGTATCTTGCATTAACTAAAAAATCTCGTGCCGCAAAATCTGTGTTGTTATTAGTTCTATTTGTTAAATTATGCCAATTTGAGAATTCTTTATCCCTGTTGAGAATAACATAATTTGTTTAGCTTTAATTAATATTAATTTTACAAACTTTTTGTAAAGTGTAACATTTTTTGATTGAATCACACACAAAATTTATCCCTGTCACCAAAAAAAAAAAAAAAACAAGTAAAACTCTCACGATTTAATTCTTATTTTGGAACACTCCAAAACAGCAGCAACAACAACAAAATATTGCCAAAAAAAAAATTAATCAATATTAATATCATTGTGGGAGTCAATGGTGTGCCACTTTAATATGGATGTTATTTCATAAGATAACACGATTTTACATAATTAAATTATATAATTAATGAATCAATAATCTTTAGCAAAAAAGAAATCCAAAAAAACTGCCAACAAGAGAACAGAAAAAAAATCGATTAACAATAAGCCAATTAAAAAGAAACTAAAACATTAAAAATAAAAACTAAAAAAAAAAAATATTAAAACAATACAATTACTAGCTTAACAAAAAAAAAAGCTACAACAATTTATTACTGTTGTTGTTGTTATTGCAGTTGTAATGAATTTATTTATTTTATTTAATTTAACAACTTTAGACTCCTCCATAAATGGTAGTCATGCATATGGATGTTGAATTTTGTTGCTGTTTGTACAAATGTATGTTTCAATATGTAGTGCCAAAAACAATAAGACCAACACCAAACAATACCAAAAAAGCAACAACAACATTAAAAAAATTTTAGATGAATTGCAGCAAGTAGAAACACTCGTCGTCGTAGCTTAAGTTTAAACTGCAACATACAACCCCAATTTTATTGACAACAATAAAACGCGACAAATGTCACGATTACGATTTTTGATTGCAACACTTTGGGAACACCAACAAACAGCAGCAGCAGCAACAGCAACAGCAACAATAACTTGACAACAAGATGTGTTAAAAATCGCGGTAGTTTTTTGTAGTTGTTGTTGTTGTTCGTTTGTTCGTTTGTATCTTGAATGTGAGATAAAAAGTTTATTATGCATGAGAATACCTACATACATTCATTCACACAAACATATTTTATTTGACAGAATGTATGTTTGGGGATTAATATCACATAAAGTTTACGTATGTTAATCTATATAAATCGACAAAATACATAAATTGAAACACATCGCTACAAACAAAACAAATCTGTACCTTTTATTGCAAAACCTCCAGCAACAACACTTCAAGTCCTGTTTTTACATTGAAACCAACATACATCCATTCATAGGTACCAACCAACCACCATCACATTTCTACACCGCACATTTATATTGAGTTGAGTGTACTCTAGAGATTTGTTTGTATTTCATGTTAGAGAATTATGTTTGCTTTCAACACACCACAGGAGAAGGTAGTAAGTAGTAAGCGTTTTGTGGCAGGATTGTGAAGTGTGTGCGTGTGGTATATGTTCGCATGTACCACATAGCATTCGTACTACTAGTGTTTGTTAAGTAGGCGGCAGTATTGTTAAGAAGGCTGGCGATTGTGGCATGATGTGTTAAAGATTGTGTCTGACAATCTTAAAAGACATACAGATTCCTATAAAACATTCAGAAGCTGGTTGAAATAATCTTGATCTTAAAATTAAATCGAAAAATGCTTTGTTGCAAACTGCATGTAGGTATGTTTTTTTTTTTTTAAACGAAAGAAGAAATTTCATTGTTAAAATGTCAGGTATTTCTTAGGCATTTGTCTTGTAGATATTTGAAGACAACATGAGCTAATGTGCAGTTAAAATTTTATTTAAAAACTCAGATTTCAACAATAGGAACATTTTTTTAGTTATTTCCCAAGCTAAAATAGAAATATTTATTCTAGGTTTGCTCGTTATTCTGCTTATTGTTTTGCGGTTTTAATATTAGTTAACTTTGACATCAAACAGTCTAAGTCATATACCAGCAGCAGTGGAACCAGTAAAGTAACACATTTACGTTACTATAATTCGGAAAGTATTCTGTTATGTGAAAACTATAATGCTTTGGGCACAAACTGTAATGTAAAGCCTGGAATAGAAGAACGCACACTGGTCAAAAATCCACTTTTTCTGGCATAAATTCATAAAGCGTTTTAGTGACTTTTTGAGGTTATGTCAAAGTTATTTTTATACAAAATTAACGCTAATGTTTATTAATACCGATTTTAAATATTTTTGCTTAAACTTCAATAGATATATTTTTTATATATTATATCTAATTGTCCGCTCTTGATTTTATTTTAATTATTTTGCAAGTTTTTAGACTTTTGCTGATTAGTGAAACTATTCAATAAGTTAGAAGTGAATATTTTTCCCTACTTGTTTATGAAAATCAAGAAATTTCCGCTTAGGTTTAGCAAAACTTAACTGAAAGAAAATTTCCTGAAAAGTGCTGGCACTGTCTAAATTGTTATATAAAATAAAAGCTTTGGAGAAAACTTTAACTTTTCTACATTCATGCATGCCCACACATAACTTTTCGTCCTTCAAATTATCTTGATAAACAATCCATAAGACCACAAAACACAAAAGTAATGCCTTGTCAGATAGTCAAAGTTGCCGCATTATATTTTTTATACACATGTTTTTGATTACTTGACTTATTGTAATTTTTTAAATTATTATTTTGGAATTTCTGCCAAAGAAAATTGGATTTTTGACCAGTGTGGAGTGGTGAAATAATAAGACAATAATCATAAGAATATATGTTTATGTACTTATATCTGTACTCCGAACATCATACAATTGGTTCCAAATCCATAGGTATATTCAACACAGTTTCATATACTTTTACTTATAATAGGTCAGAATCGAATGAACCATTGCAGTGTATGAACACTCTGGAGTAAAGGTCAATTGTCACATTATTCACATTAGTTGAAAGTTCATATTAATATCCAAAATGTTACTAATATTGTTTTCACACTCACTTACTTGTATATTGGCAATGGATCAAATTCACTTAATACACTCCACAGTGGGAAATTAGCGCAATTTTTAATCTTTAATAATAAATGACCAAAAATTTGAATCAATAATCTTGAGGATATTATCCATAATATTAGTTAATATGAGCTAAAACCATTTGCAAATTATTTGGAGAATTCTCCTTGAATTTGAAATTTATTTTTATTTGAATACTTAAGTTTAAGCTCTATTAAAAATGTATGACATTAGAAGATGGACATAATATGGACACCACATAATTCTATACTGATCTGTAATAATTGGTGTTTCATTGAGTATTATCTCCTCCAGCTCCATACGAATTTTCTTTATAAAAACGTTGTGATAAGTAATATATTTTAATATAAATAAGGTTTTTGGAAGAACTTATATTTTAATTAAAAATTAAATATTTAGAGTGTATGCCAAGCCCCTAAGGCTACTCAAAATTTGAAAAATAGATTAGACAACAAAAAAAAAAAATAAATAAATTATAACAAAATATTTTAAAATTGTTTATGAATTTTAGTATTTATTTTATAGAATTTATGTTTCTGATTAAAATAAATATGTAAATCTTTAATAAAATGTAAATATTGTTAAAACTTATCATGATAGAAAAGTTTTTATTTGGTACATCAACAATTGTAAAATTATTTCACCTTAGGAAAAATTGAATATTCCATAGAACTTCACTACCGTCTGACACATACTCTTAATACCTAAAATCTGTAGTTAACAAGTCATTTTTATTAAAAATTATAAATCAATTGAGTACTCATGAAAATCATGAAAATTTACAGAGCTATTACAGTGGAAAAAAAGAGGCTAAATTGAACTTTAAAAAAATGTGAAAAAATGCTAGATGCCCCGAAAAATAAGGCCAGAAAAAAGTTAAACTCTTTTTATGATATTGTAATAAGTTTATTAATAAAATAAGACCCAATAAAAAATCAACCAAAAAAATTCAAATTTCGATTACACGTATTTCATGTGAAAAATTACCCAATGTTTTGAACTAGTTTTTGATATATATTTTTTTTTATGAAATATTTCCAAATTTTTGGGTGATTTTTCGTTACATACGTTTTTTTTTAATAATGTTCATAAATAGTTTCTGTGGTTACTGTAGTTTATTAAAAATTACTTATAGTAAATTTTAGAAACTTCATAAAATTAGTTGTTATCTTTGATTCGAAGAATGAAGCTCCAGAGACGAAAATTTTTCTTAAATATAAACAATCTAGATTTTTGGCGAATAAGTACGCAAAAAAGCTTAAATAGATGATACTGTCAAAATAAAATTGGTATGTAAGAGCAAGCAAGAAATTATTTTCTTCGTTGCTGAAGTAATAACATTTTAAGCCTTTTTCGAGCAATTTTAAGAATGAAAAATGACTAGAAGCTAAGGCGACAATTTTGAGGCTAAAAGAAAACTAAAAAGGCTAGAGTTAGACTTAAAAAATCTAAACTGGAAACACTGATGTTACTTCAAACTATTTTCATTTTTTTTATGAAATTCATATAAATTTTTAAAAAATATGTTAAAATTTTTGTGAAAAAATAAAAGCAACAAAGAATCCGCACATAAATTTAAAATAAAATTTATTTTTAACCGAGAGGCATTGTGTATTTTACATACAAATTTGTATGAAAATTTCCGGATTGGTCTTTTTGTTTTTATACAATTATCTTAAACATATTTTGATAGAATAATAACGTCCGTCCATACTTCTGGCATAGAGAGAATGTTTATTTATCCAATGTTTATTTATCCGCAGATGTCCGCAAATAAAATTTGAAAAATCCAATGTACAAAATACCAATTTTTCGCAAATACGCATTCTATTAAAAATTATTTTTCACCCAAAATACAAGAATTTTAACCACGTTTTTATTCTTTATGTATCACTAAAAATAAAATTTACATAAGTTCTCCACCTAAAGATGAGAAAATTATACTCTTTAAAAAGTGCTAGTTTTTTGTTCTTTTCTTTATTATTTAAAATATACTAAATTTAGTGAACATTCTATCACAGTTATATTTTTAAAAATTTTATAAAACTTTACAAATCTTTATAAAATTTAAAAAATTTTCAAAAATATTTATGAGAAAAATGGCGATTAATTCAAAATTAATTAATTTATTTAGTAGCCAATGAAATTAAAATTCTTAAAGCTATTTACAATAAAATATTTTTCATAATCATTCAATAATAAAGTTTTATTATCTAATTAAGTTCAAAATACTCATATTAATGGATTTACTGAGAAATCAATATATGGATAAAAACCGTTGAATTGATTGCATATACGTTTCGTGGGATCAAAGTTGGTATAATTGGTTTGAAAATATTTGATTTTTAAAGGAGTATAATTTGTAGTTGGACGATTTGGGATTACGAATTCGATCTAATGAAACGGCAACTCAAAATTAATTGAACCGTTTACTAAATTAATTACAAATGAAATATTCATATATTTTCTCCTACTTTCAAGAGTATGAAGATCAATAAACTGTAATCGTATTTTCTAGATGAAAATAGAATATGTTAAAAAAAACTTTAATTTTTTTCAGTCATCCTGTAGTGTTTCGCACAGTGGGGACTTTTGCAAAATAAATGTTAATAAATCTGTATTTTTTAAACTGCTGGGATATCGATAGAAGAGGAGTTATGCTTTTACAATTTATATTTATTGTTGGCTGAAGTTTGTAGCTGAAGAACGGACAGCGTTACAGTGGGCTAAAGTTGCACCTCGAGATTGAAAAACATATCGAAACTTGCAGCTTTTACAAATATAAACCGATTTTAAATAATTGAACATTTCTGAATTCTACTAAGCAAGACAAAACCTTCTTAGTGTACTATATTATCTCTTATGGTTTAAAAAAGTATTTGACTTTAACATTTTCATTTGCCATTTTTGTCCTTGATTTATTTTCGTTTTTGTCGTATAACTTCTAAAATAAAAAACTCAAAAAATTTTAAGAAAATACGATTAAATTCTCTATAATCTTTTGGATGGTGTTTTTATTTTACTAATAATGACTTCAGTAATACTTTGAAAGTAATAAGTTATTGAACAGCTTGGAAGTAATTAGTTCTTGTAATGACATTATAAAATGTCTACTTGTAATAATATGAGGTAAGTAGTTGCCTGTAATGTCAAAGCCATGTTAAAATAATTGGTTATTCGGCTAATGTGAAAGTAGTGAAGAGTCTTTGTATTTGCTTCCTAACTCATTACATGGCAACCAAAGTTTATGCTCGATATTTTAAATTAAAGCTTAGTTAATTTATTCATATGCTTTATTTAAAAAGGAATTATTGAAGAATTTTACAAAAATGTTGAAAACAAACAAAGTTGCACTCTGTCGCTTTTTGCCTTATTAAATCACTTTAATTATAGAAACAGTTTCCAATTGGCCTGACAGGTTCTTATATGGCAGCTGTGCTCAGTTATGCACCTATTCTTGTGAAATTTGACTGAAAACTAACACATAAATAAATCTTATTTGTAATTAGTGTATTTTTTATGAATATTTATAAAGGAATTATGCCGGGGAAAGTGATTTTCGGAAGCTTTCAGATATTTTTGGAAAACGATAAGCTTTTGTTGAATGGGTAATGCATTAGGAAAACCTTTGCCTTCACTTGACTGGCTAAATTTTAATTACTGCAATTATCTGCTAAATATAAATAAAGGAGATGAATCGATAAACTTAATTAGTCAACTGAAAATGATAATGAGAAAAGCCACTCAAGTTCGTTAAAGTACTAATTAAATAATCTATTTTCTGTTTACACCATCTTCCGTGCTTCAAATTCTATTTTGCAGGCAAGAGGCGCCTATTGTTATTGTAATAGTTATATCGTTTCTAAAAGGATTCATTCCTAAGAAGAATTATTTCATTAAAATATGAAATGATTTCAATAGAGCAAAGTAAACTTTTCAAACTTATTTGTCTAACAAATAGTTATTTGAAATAAAGATTGATTTAAAAAATTCTTCAGCTTTCAAAAAAAAATATATATATATACCTACAATATATATTAACAACGATCCAATAGAATAAAGACATCTTCTTGCCTTCACCTTTACTCGACCTTCACAGTAGCAACCAAAAAAAAAAAAAAAAATATTTCCTTTCAAACAAAAACCTTTGCCGTTCTATCGTTAACCTAAAAAAAAGAAATGAAATGAAATAAACTGAATTCACATGTGTATAGCAATGCAATTTATTAATTTTATTATTTATTTATGTATGTATGTATGTATGTATTTATGTATGTATGTATGTATGTAGAGAAAGAAAGAGTTTCTTCTTCATTTTCATTTACACAAAAATGCTCATACAATTGGGATATAGTAAGTAAATATTCATACATGCATGTATATTATTTTTCTTTGATTTCCCCTGCATATGACTTAAATTGCAAAACGTGTTCCTTCTTTAAAGTCTTCTCTAGCAACGACCTCGTCATCTTCTTGGGGTCCGGGTGTTTTTTTTTTTTTTTTTTTATATTAAACAGAACGTTTTCTCAACGTAGTCATATCTCGAGATAATATAATCACTTGTTCTATTTAATTGTTTTCATGTTTTTCATGTCTCTCTTTTGGCAGTAACAAATGCAAATAAAATTCACAGAAGAAAGAATTATTCACAAAATTATTGTTCCAAGGAGTCAAGACTCCCACTTACCTGTAGCAAATAGTTGAGATGTAATCAGAAGGAAAAGGAAAGCAGATAACAAACGTGGTTGAATTGCATTATTTTTTGTTTTTTTAATACTAAAAGAACTTTGCCGCATAAGTTTAAGCTTGTTATTTGATTTTGGAAGTTTTGCAAGGTTAAAGAAAACCCTACGTTTTATAATTATCTATATATATATATATATATATAATTATCTAAGCATATTTTCCCTTTCCAACACTTTCTGTAGCTCCAAGCTAATGTAAAAAATTAAAATTCAGTTTACTTTTAAAATTATTCGTCCTACAAATTCTAATGGAGCCAGATTTTGAAATTTCTATCATGAAGCGGATATATCAGTTCATATATGGTCCACTACACAGAAAAAAGTTTGTTCTTTACTTTCTTTGTTTTCAGCTCATAATATTTAAGCATAATTTTTTGAGTATTAAAACTTTTTTTATTTTTTTATTTTTTCAAATGAATCAAAAGTCAAGAAGACTGAAAAAATTGTTTTAATGTTTAAAATTTTCTTTGGAAATCCATTTGTATAAATATAAAATGGCTCGAATGCATGTAGAATCAGTTCCCGTTAATTATTTCGTGTAGGGATTGCGAAAGTTATAGCGGTTTTTAATTGAACGTATAAAAATGTTTACAAACTACAAATTTATGTAAAATAACTTTCAGAATTCTTCGATGCGCCTCTATATTTCCACTAAGTATTAATAATACTAAAATTATAACAATTATATTTAATTTCGTGCTACCCATGCGATGTGATATAGTCAAATGTGTTTTAAGCGTCCCGCTTTCAACTATCAATGATATTTGACTTAAATTTATGGTCCCGATCAATTATATTTATCGCTCTTCTTATATCTATATATCCAGGACTAATACAAATTGTAATTTGCTATATAAAAATACAAAAACAAAAAGTGCAATTTTTGCGTAATTTTTTAATAAAATCGTTTTACTGATACTCCTTCGATTTTATTGATTAAAATAACAAAAAGTTAAGTTCACGCTGTAATCCATGCTATTCCATTAGAAACCGTAAATGTGCATCGTCAAAAACTGATTTTTTTTAATTTTCGCTCTCATTATACAAACTTTGAGACTATCTACTGTATTGACTATTTAGAGCACAACAACGAGATATAGCGCAAAATACGCTGCTTCAAAATTTGTATTCAGTTGAGGGGCGTACGTTTCCAGCCAAAAAAAAAATTTTAAAAATTTATCATCAAAATTGGACTACCCTTTATGCAACTATTGTATGTTTTCGCTTTCCATATCTTTCTAAAGCCCTCTGATGACGTAGAAATTTAAAATTCGGCTTACTTATAAAAAAACTCGTCTTACAAGTTCCACCACAGCCAGATTTTGAAATTTCTAGAGAGCAAAGATGCGCATTATTATTTTTTATTTTGTGTTAAAAAGTTTAAATTCGCTACACACATCGATTGCTGTCCAAATCTTATCGGAAAATAATTTTGTATTTCGTTCAGGGAATAAATTTACGCCGATCAATTTTAAAAAATCTTCTATTCTTTTTGGTTTTAAAAGTTTTACCTTTTAATACTTTATTCACCATAAAATTCTAATGGATGCAAATCTTTAATTTTGGTTAGGGAGAGGAAAAGCATCAGAAAGTTGTTCAATTTATTTTAAGCTATTTTTTTGCATTTTAATATTATTACCATTATTATTACTATTATTATTATTATTATTATTATTATTATTATTATTATATTGAAATTTTTCCTATATATATATTTCTATTAGTTAATGTATATATAACACGATATATAGTATTATTGAATTACTACTAGAACTACTTTCAAACAACATGAAAATATGCACTTGCTTTATCTTTCAAAGTGAAAAAAAAAAACGAAATTTACACTATCTAAGTTAAATGCTAACAAATAATTTGATAACATAAATGCTTAAATTTTATTTAATTTGTCGAATCTTATATAGATTTTTGTAGAGTATTTTAATTCACTTAAGCCGATTATCATAGTCTTTTCGTGTTTCCTAGAAAAATCGTATAAAGTTTATGCGTTTTACACATGATGTAAAGTATGCACAAGTAAGTAGATATGTATGCTTGTGTAAACAAGTATAAGTTTAAGTGTATAAACTGGTAAAGAGTTTTTTTTCGCTTTTCTCTACCTTAGAGTTAAAGTGTGTATTTTAAATACAAACACGTTGTTTTAACATGACACTTCGCCAGTTAATTGGCCTCTGTAATTTTATTAACCATCAGGGGATGAGGATAAAGTGAAACAACAGAAAATGTAAAAGTAAATTAAGTTAAATATTTAACGAAGAAAAAGAAAAAAAAAGAAATACAGCTCACACGCTCACAAAAATGCAAATTATCTTTATTGTAAATGATAATTATCAGTTTACATCATTTATATAAATAATCTACGCTCATATTTAAGCAATAATGTGCATAAGTGGAAATAGGTATAAAAAACAAAGGTGTGAGTGTGAAAATGTAGCATGCCTCAATATGGTAAAATATATGTTGATTATTGACTGACAGCAGGGAATGATTTCAGAAGAAAAAAATATATATTTTTAAATGATGCAAGAAATAAAATACATCATGATTTTTTTCTTTTTTGTACTAATTATCCAACGCCATGACTGTTTTTTATATTAAATAATGTCCATAGACTCAATTTCCTGTATTGCTGTACAAGCCAAAGGAATTTATTTTTTATTTTTTTACAGGACATACAACAATTGTGTATGTATGAGTAAATAAATGTTTGATGGGTGGGTGGTTGATTGTTTGGGAGAAAAATTTAATAAAAAATTTTTACTTGCAACATGACTGATCTTAATTAAGTGGTTTATTGTAAAATTACAAATAAAGAAATAAAACAGAAGGAGTTAAGGAAAACAATTCACATTTAATAAGATTGGGGAATTAAGTGTTGTTTAATGTACAGTGTAAAGCTATAGAAATATATTTACAGAGATCAAAATTTATACGGGATTAAAGATTATTTAAAAAATACGTACTTAATTAAAAATAATTTTATAGGTACTAATTAAGGAAAAAAATATATTAAAAAATATATATACTATAATAATATTGGAATAAATGTACAGATATTATCTTAAGGATTGAGACGTTTTTGACAAGGAGGTCAATTGTACAAAAATTGGTAATAAATCTGTGCGAGATGTCTAGTTTGCGAACACTTTATTTGATTTATTAAATATAAAGACATTTTGCTATCAGTTAATGCATAAATGTTTTTAAAGTATTTAAAAATTGAAAATAGTTTAGGTAAAAACAAATAATTACCAACTTTAGATAGCAAAAGTACTTTTGGAAAACAAAAAACTATTATCTTGTTAATAAACTGCATAAAAAGAACACAGAAAAAAGTACAATAAAAATATTTCTATCATCAAAATAATTCATTCAATCAACCTTTTTTTAATTTACATTTCTCATTAAAATAATTATATCAATTACTAATAATTGCAAAAAAATGGAAAACAAAAATTTTTGTCAATTAAACATTTTAAACAAATTGTCAATTACGTGAATCAAAAAGTTAATTAACAAAAAATAATAATCTAATTTAATTAAATCAATTAAGTAGATGATTGAATATTTTCTAGTTCTTCGAAAGTTTATATAAACAATTAATAAAATCATTGAATCAATTAACATATAAATTAAATTTTGAAAGAAAATGAAACTCTGTACGTTAATTGAAAAATGTATGGCAATATTTTTTTTCTGTGAAAGTTAAAACTTATATATACATACATACACATATATATACATATACATACATATATATATATATATATATATATATATATATATATATATATATATATTAATATTATAAACATTTTAATGAAATAAGCACTTCTGTTTATATTTTTCACCAGGCGAGAACCAGGATCTATATTTGCATGTATGTATGTGTGGTAACAAAATTTATTTTTAAATTTCAAAAATCTTTTTCCCTTCTATTGCTCAATGTACTTGAACTTTCGTTTAAAAATTTACTATTTTCGTTGGGTACAGTATCTTTCTTTCTTAACCATTTTTAAAGTCTTATTTTTTGGAATATTGAAAAAAAAATATTATTTTGTTAATAACATTTTGAGAAAAATAGTAAAACAATAATAATAAATTTTTATAAAAATAGCAATTTTTCATACTCAATTGAAAATGTTGACTTTAATAACTTTTTACAGCTACACGAATTGAGATAATAAAAAAATTTCAACAAATTATTTAAATATATATTAGGAATTACGGGGTATTTTTAAACAAATTATCATTTATATAAGTCAAGACAAAAAATCAAAAATTCAGACGTAAATATTTTAGCAACCCAAATGAATGAATTAAATACAACGCATAGTGTCAAATTAGACAATGCGGAGAACTTTCCCATTAAAAATCGGCGGGTAGAATTACTGTCACTCTCAAACTAAGAAAACACTTTTTTTAGTTTGAATTTCTGACATATTTTAATAAATTTTATTAAAAAAAAAAAAAGACTACTTTAAAGAAGACGTGGCAGGATTTAACCACACCTATCTTAGTGTACTATTTGTATTGTTAATTCTTAACAAAAATGCTGATATGAGGTATCGTACATTTTCTACTAATATTTTAAAAGATCGCAAATAGTTGCAGCCAATATTCTCAAATATAATTTTATGGACGTTTTCTTTATATACTATTCGTATCTCTAAATTGGAACTCGTTGGAACTTTTTAGTTATAGTCCATTAAAAATACAATTTCCAAAAAATATATTTTTTATTATTAGAATTTCTTTAAGTAAATAAAAAATAGTTTCAGTATTGAATTTTTACCTACAAATTTGTAATAAAATAATTTGGATACATTTATTATTACACACCAAAAAAAATCATGTCAATACCTGCAGTTTTTATTGACATACCCATACATATATGCAGCTAAAGTTAAAATACTTCTTCACAAGAATTAAAAAAAAAGTATTTTTTTTTTTCTTTTTAAGTAACAATTTTTAAAATACATAATTCTCGCCTAAGACCCTTTCCAATATTCGGAGTGTCTTTTCCATAATATATGATGTGTTTAACAATAAATACGAAAGAAATTACTTTAATTACTAAGCATTTGTTCTTGTATTTTAGTCGTTCTAATTTGGTTAAATTAGACACTGTGCAACGCTGACTTTTTGCTAATAGAGAAATAAATATTTCCGTTTTTAGAAAAATATTAAACGCGACTATAATTCTATTAATAATTATTGAAATTATTTGTTTATTTTGACATGCAAAGTACCTGTGTGTTTGTTTTATTATTCCAAGCTTTTTGTTTGTTTTGTATTTGATTTTTTGCTTACAATAAAATTAAAGTTAAAAGTGTAAATTATACGAAATGAAGGTGAATGGTTTTAAATGCTTTACGCTGAATTGTTATTTTCAAACTTAGTTTTTTTTCTTACTTCTAAATACACAACCAGTGTAACAACAACGCCCACCTTTTAAAAATGTATTATTTTTTTGTTGTTCGTAGCATTTAATATACGATACGTTGAATTAATGGTTCAGGTGATAATTTTATATTTCACACCAAGCACAGAGTGACTAATTTTATGAACAGACAGATAATTGTTGATTTAACAGCTCAATTTGAGTTTCAGTTTCTAAGAATTCTATAGAAATGATAATAAGAACTTTAAAGCATGGCTTAAGTTAATTTTTTTATCTTTGTTTAAGGTATACTTCCCTCTTTGTGTATTGAGTGTTTTCTGTTGATTTAAACTCATTCAATTTATGAATGAATATTTTGATTTCTTGTATTACGCTAGAAAAGCGTGGGCTGTTTTAGTTTTGTTTTTTCCAGTTAAATAATATTTTGTGTTATGTTATTATACACGTATTGTGGTATTTCTGCTTAACTATGAATCGTTATATTGTATTCATTACTACATAAATATGTATATTATGAATCGAGTATCTTTTTTTTTTTTTGTTTTTGTTTTTTTTTTTTTTTTTTTTTTTTTGTATGTAGATTTATTAAACTATGATTAGTAAGGTGAAAAACAAGTTGAAATAAAAAATAAAAAAATATATATATATATATATATTGTGTCGGCGTTTTTGTATTTGAAGTGTAATTTTTGCTTGTCAGTTTTGAAAACTTGCCTCTTGTTGTTACTTACATTGTTGTTGTTTTTATTATGGCTGTTGTTTACAAAAATAATTTGAAAAATTTGAAACTTAAATGCATTAGAATGTCAAGTGGTATTTAACAGTTTGGTTACAAAGTATTTATTTCACTTTTTATTTATTAAAACCAAAAAAGGTTAAGAAATTTTAAACAACTTTTTTCCTTTTTTTTTTTGTGTTTGTTTGCGCTTTTTTGAGATTGTTTTGTTGAGGTTGTAATTAATACTTACAAGTCTTTTACTACCGAAGTATTTATTACACTTGGTATTTTGTTTTGTAAGAGTTTTAAATATTTTATCAACTAAATAGCTGCAAATATTTAGAATGAGTTAAGCGTGAGTAGAAAAAAATGATAAATGAATAAAAACATTTGGCGGAAATTAAAAAGAAGGTAAAGATTTTGATTAAATTTCAAATATAAGATATCTTGTTTTTAGTTTAGTGCATTTAGGGTTTAAAAAGTCTTCCTAAAGAAATTAAATAAAAGATTTTGCTATTCCAAATTGTTTTGGCAAACTAATTTCTTTGCTTTCTGATATAAATTTTAGATCTTAAAAAAAAACTTCAAATAAGTCACATGACCTGGACTGTACATTCTGGTTACCAAAGATTCAGTAATTGAATTCTTTTGAGGCTGATTACCGTGTATAACGTGAACAGACTACCCGCTTTTGGTGTGATTATCTCACATTTTGTATATCGCTTTATTCGTTAGTTCATTTCCGTTTTTGATTCTTTTATAATCATATAAAGTATAATTTTAACAATATGCAAAGATTTACTAACTTTTTCAAATTCTGAAAAATAAATAAATATTTAATTCAAAAGATCCAAAACCTTTAAATTTTAAAAATAATAGATCTGGAAGGTGAGCGGTAAAAAGAGTGCATCACGCCCATTTTCGTTCCCGAGTTTACATCGATCCTCGAACTATTTATGCGAAATGTAGTTGTCAGTCGTCGTACATGCTTTTGCTTATGAGATATCATAGAGACAGATAGACAGACGGACAGACAGACAGACATAACTAGAAACTTTTTTCGTCATGTTACACCCGGAATGACAATATACCACTCGTCTTTTTGATGGTGGATATAACTACAATATAAAAAAAAATATATTAAAAATTAAAACTTTCCCTATCACATTTTTAAAAATTTCTCTTTTTCATAAAATTTTTTCGGAATGCCGCTTTTTAATCGCTTATCTGTGATAATAATTTTTCACAACTTTCCGAGTTTAACTGCAGAAACATAAACATAATAAGATTTCGTTTTTTCAAATTAGAAAAAAACTGTATAACGTCTTCGATTTTATATGGAATAGCATACATACTTAAATTTTCGATACGGTTTTAATATTTCCCCCAAAAAGTATTCATCATATTGTATAAGACATTACTTAATTCAATTATATATAAAAGATTTTTTTTTCTTTTTTGTTGGAATAATTCTGTTATTTATAAATCGTTAAAAATATCTCAATAAAATTTTACTTAGCCAGAGACGATGTGTTTCGAGATGATTTGAAAGCGCACAAATTCCTAACGGATCACGGGGAGAGTGGTAGACCTCCAAAGTTGGTCATCTCGGGTATGCATTTTTTTTTTAAAATGACCAAAAATTCATTTATTATTGACAGAAAAAGCAATATGCACATAGATAGTCCTTATAAATCTCTACAAAAAATGTACATGTGTAGGTTATTTAAGAAATATTTAGTTCGAAATAAGCTGATCACTCATTTTTATCCTCGTTTTCTTTAGGTTAATTAACTTGGCCTCAATACTGGTCTCAATTATTTACAAAATTCTAAATAATATTGCTGCAATATATTAGATAAAATGTTATCTTAATCTGAAATTCGAACTTTTTCATATATTTTGTTTTTTTTTTAACCAAAATTAAAATTTAAATTATAAATTATAAAATTAATTTTTTTTTTTTGCCCATAAAATTTTTTTAATGTTTTCACAATGAATCTTAATATAGATGCATGCAAAGTAAACCTGAAGGAGCTAGGGGCAACGGACTTATTCAATTTTTTAAATTTTCCAATTTTTTTTTTTTAACTTGTTTGTAAAGTTCTCAAATCGTAAAGATGGAATTAATTAAAAATTATGTTAATTAAATACCTCCATATATTGAGTAAACACAGAAAAAGTATTTTTTTTTTGTCATTGGATCTTATAACGACAGTGTGACCATTTGAATGTAACTGGTAAATTTTTAAAATACTTTTTTTTCGGGTTGGCATTTTGGATATTTTGGTTTAAAACAATGGGTGTGCTTTTAATTCCCTGATTTTAGGGTAAGGTAAATATTAACATTATTTCTAACAAATATAATAAAAATTTAAATTTTAACTTTTTCAGGTCATGATTTTAATAAGTTTAATGCACATCCTAAAGGCATTTCTTGCGATACAAAATTTTCATATTATTTCTTTAGCAGAAATTTGAAAAAATTCGAAAAACCAGAAAAAAAAAATACCTTTCTTCATTTTGATCCAGTACACAAAATTATAATTTCAGGACGAAAACTCTGAGAAACGGTATCTTAGAATGAAATATATTTTCATTTGAGCTGAGAACACCCTAGTTTTTCGCCAAAACGAAGTGGTCTGCCAGACCTATGTGGGATGTAACAATAAATTGCTTTTTTTCACAAGTAAAATTATATTTTGCGAAGAATACATACAATAATAATATTTTTTGTAAAAAAGAACATTAATGTTTCCTAGAGTAGTATTCATGACAGAGTCGAAATAAGTTGGCCACGTAATTTATTTTGATATTAGGTAATGCAATGAAATTATTTGATAATAAAGCAGGGTTGTATGGCGGATAACTCCAGAATTCGATATTTGGGCTGATATTATGATGTCTTTTCAAACAATATGTAATGAAGAATGATCCGGGTTGGGAGCAGTGTTATCGTTTGGTTACATTTGTTATATTTTTCGTAACTTATCAACGCTCCACGTAACATGTATAACTTTTTTTATGTTTAACATTATTTTCGTAACATTTGATTCAATTCAAGCAACACTTTTGAAAAAGAATTAATTTTAAAATATAAATATGTTCTTTTCTTGTGCGTAACAATCTTATAATCCCCGTTGCAAATGAAGTTATTTTTTTCACAAAACATTTTCAGTTTTCAAAATATAACTTAAATGTAACTTTAGCAACGTTTTCATTAAAAAAAACAATATTACAGCAGAGAAAATTAAATACTAAAACGTATTTTTAATTTTTTTTTTTTTTTTTTTTTGCGGCAGGCTCCAGAAAAGTTAAATATTTAAGTAATGTGCTTTTGATAATAATTGCATTGCGGACTTAATGATTACATTTTTAATGGTAATATTTTTATATCATAAATATATTTAACCCTGACTAATAAAATAATTTTTCGTTTTTATTCACACAGGATTCACTGCTCGATAACAAGATAAAAGATATTAAATCCTAATTTAAGTGTCGGCGATTATTGCAAAAATGTTTTCGATCTGAAAAAAGCTAATAATTGCCATTATCCAACAATATAAAAAAACCAGATCATCGTAACCGCTTGAATACGAATTGATGATGACCAGGGCAACCAAAAATGTGCTATAAAGAGTGTTTCATTTGCATTATAAATGATCTTAAAATTAAAAACAGTATTTTTCTGACTAAATTCTAAATTGTCTAGTATTCGTGCTAATTTTTCTTGTAATATTTTATTTATTTATATTGAATCTGCCTTTTTTTAAAGGCCTCACAATATGTATTTAAATCTTAAAACTAAACACTAAAGACTAATTTATCTCTAACGAGAGCATAGCTAGGTGAATAATCCGTCCTCCTAGTAAAGGGGTATAAAATCAGCTCTGCGAAGCCTTGAATTTGAATGAACTTTAGTAAGAAGTCTTGCAAGAGGGTTGGAGTGCGTCTGCGGTTTTATATTTTATTTTTCACTGTGCTTTTTTACCAATGGAACCTCTAAGTCTATATGAATATTTTTATTTCTTCTCTTATTTTGCCTTCGTAATCTTCCATGGAATCCTAATATTAATTTACCATCATATGAAAGTCGATTACAGCTTATTGATCTCCCTACTCTTGAAAGTAGGAGAAAATATATGAATATTTCATTTGTAATTAATTTAGTAAACGGTTCAATTAATTCTGAGTTCCTGCTTCGTAAGATCGAATTCGTAATCCCAAATCGTCCAACTAGAAATTATACTCCTTTAAAAATAAAATATTTTCGAACCAATTATGCCAACTTTGATCCCATGAGACGTATATGCAATCAATTCAACAGTTTCTATCCATATATTGATTTCTCATTAAATCCAATCCGCATTAAGAGGAATATTTTTAACTTAGTTAAATAATAAGTTTTTGTTATTGAATGATTATGAAAATATTTTATTGTTAATAGCTTTAAGAATAATATATATTCTAGCCTGTAAGAAATTGTAATTTCATTGGCTATTAAATAAATAAATAAATAAATAAATATACCATGCTGCACCCGTCATGGTTCTAAGAATTCTTGATTGGGCTGCCTGTATAATATCGACACTCGTATTACTGGCTGTTCCCCATAAATCAAATTTTTTTTTTTTTTTTTATTGTCAAGGCTTAGTTTGGATTGGCTGCTTATTAACCAGTGAAGGATAGAAGCTTTTAACATCATGTAAAGTCTCCTGGTTTCTATATAACGACGCCAAGTTAATATCAAGGTATGTAATATAATCTGACTGAGGTGTACTTATGCTATTAAGTGTAACAGGAGGACAATTTCCTCTTATGAGGGTGAATGTAAAATGGTTACTTTTCACACGTCGGAGGTAAATATCAAGTTGACTATATGCCAACTGAGTATTGCCGTATCATCAGCAAACGTAGAAACAGTCAGTTCATCGCAAACTGGTAATTAAGAAGTGTAAATTAAATACAAGGTAGATCCAAGAACACTTTCTTGTGGCACACCTGCTTTTATTTCAAATTCTTCTGCCACAAATTCGTTATAATTTACTCTAAATAAACGATCAGATAAATAGGACATGACATGATTTTTATTAGCAATTAATTCAAAGCTAAATTTCTATCAATTTATAAGACAAAAATATTAGCCAATCGGAATATGAAAAACGTACAATATCCCAGCAAAAACTTTTTGGTTTTCGGTAATAACAACTACTTATTAAAGTAGTTTCTTGGTAATGAGGCGTCATTATTATTTGCCTACTCTGTATTACATTAATAAGTACTCAATAGTATAATAGCGCTGTAATACTGCAATCACGTGGATGAGTTGGCTAGAGCGTCGGATTAACAACCAGAAGGTTGTTGGTTCAACCCCATTCTGAAGCTATATGCGAGATGGTGTACTGAGTAAAACGTTAGTCAGTAAAAACGAATGTTTAGTGTGTGTCCAAGTTCGAGTCTCACTGACGGCAGAATTTTTTTTTTACTTTTGTTTTCGTTTAGGTACATATTTTTGAGTACCCCTAGAGTCAAAAAATAACTACATGAATTTGTGGACAAGCCGAACAAAAATAACTAGTTATTCAGGCAAAAAATAAGTAGTTTATTTTTGTTTCCAATTATACCTGCTAGTTTACCAGGAAAGCAAAGTTTTTGCTGGAATGTGACAGTAAAAAGAAAATTTCACTAATGGCAAATTACGTAAAAATTCCATTGGATGCATATATTACCAAAATATACTCTAAAATAAGGAATTTGTATGAAAATATGACAAAATATGCTATTAATCTCTAAAGATGCAAAATTATGCTGTTAAGACCAAAATATGCGAAAATATTCTGTAACAAATCGATGCGAAAATTCATTAAATTTTCTGAAACCGATAAATAACTAACAGTTCGGTTCATTTGAAGCACATGAAAAAATATGATTTTGTATATTTTTGGTTGCCCTGATGATGATTAAAGAAAAATATCGTCGAAAACTGTGAATTTTCTGAAGCATACTTTTGAATTATTTTTTCTTCGAAATTTTGAATCGAAAATAAACAAGTATTTACAATTTAAAAATTCATAAACGTAACTTTGTAGGAAAAATTGTAACTTTTTGCAAGCTGCCCCTGGCAACACTGGGAGATAATTTTCCTTACTTCTTGGAAGACCTTTGGCAAACTACTCACAACTAATAGTACTTTTATACTTCAAACGTCCGCTACCAAAGTGTCCTAATTTCACAAGAAACAAGCTACCATGTGATTTTAAATGCTTCGTCTGTGTGCAACTTTTATGGGATTGGGGGCAAACTTTGAAAGACTGATACTGGTAACTGATCTTTTGTTTTTTTAAAGTATTGCAAATTTATATGAGGTTAAAAGAGAAAACTGTTTTGGACAAATATTTACGCAATATTGAATACTTTTTAGTGAAATTAATACCCAGTAATTTCTCGATCACACTATATGTTATATGACAGTATTCCGTAATCAGTATCAGCGTTTTTTTTTTAGCAAAATAACAGTTTTAGAAGGCCTCAACAAAATTCATTGTGAAGCTAACAATATTCATTATTAGATTCCGCATACCAGTGATATATGGTGGACCCTTATGGAGCTTTATTTCTAAAAGTTAATTAAAGTTAGAAAATATATTGTTTTTCAATTAATCTACATTGAAAGATATAAAAAATTATTGCATGAAAATTGTTATCACAAAATTTACTTTTTTGACAAAGACGATTTTTTAAGTCATAAAAAAAATTCTAAGAACGCACATTGGGGCCAACCGTAAAAATTTTTTTAATAAACCTGTATCTCCTAACCTACAGAATAATTTAAAATAAATTTTCCTTCCTACACCTCAAGACTTAATCCCGAAAAACGAAATAAAGTTGAGGCAAAAAATCAAAAATGAAAAATTAAAGTATATAACAGTAAGATATTACTTAGGGGAGTAAGCATATTCTTCTTTACCTCAACAAACACTTTGCTGAAATATAAAAATCTTTGAAATCGGACTTGATTTGTAGAAGTTACGATTTTTTGAAACTTTTACATACACGAAGTGGTCAAGTTTGACACCCTGTAGCTTATGTCATATTATCACAGAGTGACTACAAGATAATTTTTCTGAAAGCTAAGGTCTTCCTCTACAACTTTCCCATAAATTTAAATTCGATCAGATCAGACATTATGAGTTTGATCCCACGGTTGAACGTAGACCTTAAAAACCTCATATTTTACGATTCCGTTGTCAGATATAGCGTAAGTTGCGTAATTTTGTGAAACATAAATTGCACCGCTCATATTATTTCACAACAAACTAAGTGAACTTGCCAAAACTCTCAATTTCAAATGTGTTTCAATGTGGTGAAATGAAACACATTTGAAATTTTTTGTAACCTCAATTTTTCAACTTATTAAGTTTTTTATTTGCCCTATTACATTTTAAAGTGTAGATTGGCCCTTTTGCATTTCAAGTGATGATGTATTTTTCTGCAACTCTTCTAAATAATAAAAAAAAGTATTTGTAATTTTGCCTACATAAAGATCAAAATAAAAATTTCAAGTGCTTGTAGAACCTAGTGCCATATTTAAGTTTCATTCATGCAAACATAAATTAGTGAAATATTATTAACAAGGTTAAGGTCATGATAAAAGTTGCACTACATGGAATACGAGTATAAATATGAAAATAAATTCGATTTTCTATATATACGCAATAATATAAAATCATACCACTAAAAATCACAATTTTTATACCAATTTAATTCTTGTGAAAAAAAAAACCTACATTCAGGTGCCAAAAGCAATATTTTATATAATATTCCAATACAAGGAAAAAAAAACAGATATTGTACATAAACATATTCTGTCATATAAAATAATAAAACTAATTAAAATTTATATGGAAAAATATATGTTTGCATGTAAATAGGTTTTATTCATAGAATATGTTTGTATTTAAATTTTTATATGAATTTTTATAAAAATATTATTGATTGAAGTTTTGATTTAACTTTTTTATTTGCAATTTTACCACTAACAATGCAACGTATTGCATTAATATTCGTTATAGTAAAAGAAAGGAAAAATAATAAAAAAAATATTAAATCTTTGTGTATCTGTATTTGTATGTTTCAATTTCATTTATACATGCAACATTGCAAGGAGCTTTAAGGGTAAATAATCATAGCCAAACATCTGTATATAAACTTATAGATTTTAATAAACAATGCGAACATTTTATGGTTATGGGCACAAAACCAGAACAAAATGAAATTGTGTGATATAAATTGTTTGGTTTTAAAGGTATTTGTATGTAGCTGACACTACATATACATACATATATATTTATAAAATAATTTAAATTTATTATGATAATTCCTAATTTGTTCATCACAATTGATATTTTAATATTAACACTAGCGGCAATAGTCAACAGCAGCTGTGACAATGGTATTAGTACTGCAGTGTGCAGTAATAGCAATAACAACGTTTCACAATTAGATTAATTGTTGAACTGTTTCATTGTTTTTGCTGCATACTGGGGATTTATGCAATTTGAATTGCAACAGTTAATGTTTTTATTTTTTTCGCTCCTTTACAGGCTATCAAAGGTTTATTACTACATTGCTGTATTTACAAAATAAATTTTAGAAAAATACGAAAAAATTTTTTAAATTTCTTTCGACTCTTAACATTTTGTGTAGTTTCCTAAATTTAAAGTCACTCTGTTACTTTGCTATTAACATTAGAATTTTCCTGCTTATTGGCTGTTAATTATCCGTATATTTCAGCAAATCACAAAACACCGGAGAATTGAAAAATTTTATTTTTGCATTCTATTTTATTACATCATTTTCTGCTCCACTATAATTTTTTTTTTTGTTCTCATGCAAAAAATATTTGCTAATTTAATTTCTGAAATATGTTTGCAATGCCAGCAACAACAAAATATGCAAAAAAAGAATAATTTTGAACTCAGGTGAAAAAAAATACATAATTGGAAAAACAAAATCAACATAAATTTGAATAGCAAAAAATGCTGTGAAATTATTCATGAAAAATTTAGTTCAAAATGTAAAAATTATAATCATATTATGTAGAATTGACAAGAAAAAAAATTTAACACAAAATGTTTTAATGTAAACCCAGGGAATTTAAAAAATTTCACACTTTTGAAGGGCGTATAATAAAATGAAATGTAAATCAACCCACTCTCATCATTTGGAGAAAGAGATAAAATTGATATAAAATATTTTAAAACAATGAACAAAACAACAGATATTAAATATGTACAATAATTTAATATTTTACAGGCATTAAAATATATTTTTAAGTAGGTGCATCTTAACTTTTTTTCTTAAGAAAAATAAAGAAACCCACGTATTTAGTTACGAGTAACAACAACCTGTATATTTTAAATCACTAGAAAGAGAAAGTGATGATAAACTTAAGGGCTAGGGGGGGAAAACACTTAAAAGTTCTATCGTTTTCATACTTTTAAATAGAACTTGCAACAACAATCATAGTTAAATGCTGAAGTACTTAAAACATTTAAAACACAAAGATCACAACGGTAACAAACATATCTATTCTATATATGAGTAATAATACATATCGATATAAGTATTTTAATATGATATCCCTATCTATAGATTTCACCAGGAGGCCAACTAACCATAAAAGTATAACAAAGTTGCTATGCTCTAACAAGCCGATGTTGCATTCATATACTACTTATACTTGTTCTATATGGTTTTCATAGTGCTGATAATATCAACAGCAACAACAACAATAAGAGTAGTAGTAGTAGTATCAATGACAACAGGCGGTAAGCAAGCTAGCAGGCTGTATTATACATTAAGAGGCATAATATTGCAGATGCAGCGTAAAAGCGATTAAATTGTTGCTTCTTGCTACTGAATGCTCTACAAATAAAAAGCCAATAACAATAAAATACAATAAATACCGATTATAAATATTTATATGATTCTTGTTGTTGCTGTTGCTATATTGCTGTTGTTGTTTATTGAAATGCGTTATTGTCTTTTACTAGTTATTGTTGTTCTTGCTGTTGTTACAAATATACATTAGTTTGTATTTATTTATTATTATTATTATTATTTCTTGTTGTTGTTGTGGCTTCTTGTATTATCGTCATCATCATATAATGATTATTATCATATTATTTCTTCTATTGTTGCTGCTGTTGTTGTTCGTAATGTTTGAGAATGTTCTTTATTTTTTGTTAGAGTTGTGTTCTTGTAATCCTTTTGTGTGTGTGTGTAGACAAATGATGATGTTAGTAAGAATTGTTATACTAATAATAAAAAAAAAGAAATAATCGTAATAACAATAATAATGATAGTGGCACTTAATACACTTAGAGAAAAAAATATTAAAAATTAAAGTTTTGAAATAGCAAAATGGAAGTAGCATTTTTGCGATGCTTTATTGTAGCATCAGAATCTGTTCCTATAGGACTTTGAAGTGGATCCTCAACTATAGTTCGAAAGTATTATATTTGCAAATATCAAATACAACATAACATTAGAAAGTATTGTATATTCTGTGTGAAAACTATCTAAGATGGACACTCAGTGCATAGTATGACATCTGTTTCACAAAAATTCAATGAAAATATTTTTTTTGTATATTTTGTTAAATCATATGTAAATACAATTTGTAGAGCTTCAATAAAGTAACTTTAGAAAAATTAATTTAACTTTATTTTAGCACAAAAGAAAACTTTTTTAATCATTTTTTTTTTTTTTTAATTGACATTCTATTTAAAATTTTGAGGTAAGTTATTAAATTCACGACTACCCATATTTCCTACTCGTTGCGTGGTTGTTTCCAATTTTCATTTGGCAATGACTAAGTTATTGCCATTCCATAGAGGGTCTCTCGAACAGTTTTCTAATTTTAAAAGTTTTGCAAAACCAAATATCGTATTCAATAGCTAATATGCTAATTTTAATGTTAATTTTAAAATTAATATTTGTATAACTAAAAAATTATGTAAATTTGGTTATAGCCAAGGATTAAAAATTTAATAATATTGCTTTGCCCTGGCCTGCCCTGTTAAACAATATTTTTAATTTTCTAACCTAGCATCTCAAAAATATATATATACATATATATATATATATATATATATATATATATATATATATATATTGACATTTTTTTACATATTTCTGTGCAAAATTATTTCTATAGTTAATTGTTACACATTGGATTTTCATTTAAGACTATTTTTAGTAATATGATTTTTTATGAGGAGCATACATATAAGCTAATTTTGGGACGATATTCACAAAATTAGATATCATAATTTTCACTTAAATAGAAAATATGTAAAAAACGTATAGCGGGTAATATTTTTATGACGATTTCATTCAAATTCACTTGAGTTCTCCTTGGAAAGAAAGTTATGTGTCAAATTTCAGCAAGAATATTGTAAATTGCTACATATAGTTTTATCATAATGTTTAAATTTATAACTGTGAATCATTTTAGTAAATAATTTAGTTCCAAATTAAATCCCTAAAGGTGGCTAAGTAACATTATAAAAAATGCTATAAAATTGCGCAACTTACTTTTAATGCAAGTTATAGTCAATAAAAAATTGTATTATAGTTTTACTTTTTATTTATGTGTTCCAAATCTGATATATAATAATTTTTTAACGTTTTTAAGATTCTGAAATCGTTCTCTTTTCAACGACACCAATATCTTGCTATAAAAAACGTATGGTTTAGTTGATGCCGCAAAACCCATTTCTTGCCCCAGTGTGCACTCCTTGTACGAAACGATTTTGTAACTGATTTCGACACTTCTATTACATACGGATTTATATATTACTTATCTTTTATTTAAAATATTTGTGGTTTCTTAATTTAAACATAATTCTGAAATGTACCAATGATATCCCTCATCTGAAAAGTCATAAACTAAATTTTGAAAATTTTCAATTGATAAAAATTGTATGAAGAATCTTATTATCCTTAATAAAGTTACGTAATCTAAAAGCTTAACTCCTAGTATCACAATCTGAGATATCATGTAAAATGTCATGTCTTATCACTATAATAAATTATAAATTTATTATAAAATTAAAACACACAAATCAAATTGCATTCAGTGTATTTATAAAAGTAATTGTGGTAAGATAAAAAGGTAAATACTCCTTTTAGTGTTGGTAGTGATGGCGATAATGATGATGATAATGTTGATGTTGATGTTAACGTTAGTGTTTGTTTGGTTGTTGCATTACGTACTTACGTTTTCTGTCTATAATAGATTTTTACTATTGCTGTTGTTATTATTTGTTCCCTTTGTTTTATTATTGTTATAAAATACTCATATTATAAATTGTTGTAACAATTATTATTTTCAAGAAATATATTTAAACAACAATAACAACAATGGCATAGAAAAGAAAACTACAATGTTCAACATACTGACACACAAATAGTTAGTACATGATTGTCTTAAAAAAAAGCAACAAAGTATTATTTGTATTATTACCACTAGCATTGTTGTTGTTAACGTCACTGTCATCACTTGTAACGCTTCCATAGGAAACGTAGGGACGAATGTTGTTTTATTTGACTTTCTACTTGTCTTGTGTAAAGTATTGCATTTCAAAAGTAATCACGTTTAATGAGTGGGCGAATAGGTAGGTGGGGGCTAAAGAGAAGGGCAGCAGACAACGATGTGCGAATGATGAATAGTTAGACAGATGGCAATGATGATGCACCACCATACGCTAGGAACGGCCTTTTGGGTTGGTTGCTATACTCGCAATAGTAGTTTAAGTAAATATTTTTGAATTTTCTATAAAATATTTTGTCAATAAATATGAAATAGCATTAATGAAGGAAACGTAAAGCTCGGGTGGGTGGAGCTTTTTATTTTTTCTTTTTTTTTCTAAAAATTAATATTCAAATGCTGCTACAATTGCAATTTATTGTAAATAAAATATATATATTTTTATTGGCGCATAAATTTCAAAATCGTTGTATTGTTGTTGTTAAGACATACAATATACCTAATGTAATGACGCCAGAGGGTGCGAGGTAAAGTTTAATAATGACAACAACAGTATTAGCTAGAAGAGAAAAAGAAAGTCTAATGCGAATATAAGAAGAATTTATATGTTTTATTAATATCATAATTTTTATAATATTTAGTTGTTTAAAGCGCAAATTATAACAAATTATAAATATTAAATGTGCTGTATTCACGCAATTACTTACAATTATGAATTATTTAGTTTTTGTTGATTTGTTTAATATTCGTTTTTTGATAATTTGTTTGCCAAATAAATCTTATTGCTAATTCGAACAATTAATCAGAGTAAATGAATAAATTTTGTTAAAACACATTAATCACCTGTAAATTTTCACGCACTTACACAAAAACACATACACATACATACAGATGTATTATTATAAGCTGTATGGCGCCCCACAAATTTCACCTGACAGTGTTTTTAAGCCTTTTAAATGGATTTATACAGACAAACACATATACATACAATCACACAAAAGAGTTAAATACAAGCACGTAGACCAACAAGTGCATAAATAACAAATGGTCAAATTAGTTTAAGCCGAAAACAAAAAAAAAAAAACAAATATCGAATATTTTGTGAGATAGCCAATAATACAAATACAATGGAAGCGGCTAAACCGCAAATAAAACGGAGATCCTTTATGCCTAAGCTAGAATCATCTAAATTAATACCAAAGCAACACAGGAAAATACTGAATGTATGGAGCCTATTTTGTTGTTTGCTTTTACGACCAATGATTTTTGTTTGAAAATTTTTCAAAACTTGTTTTGAAGAATTGACCCTGAATCCATTTTTTGGAAAGAATCTGTTAAGGAATCTTTTTTTTTTTTTTTTTTTTTTTGCAGAGGTTTCTTACACTTCTTTAATAATTGTAATTTTCGAAAAGATCATAATATAGCACTAACATTTAATATTCCACACCATTATGTATATGTGTAAAAGCTATTTTTTAGGAGGGTCTTATGTGGGACCTGTGGTCAATTTTAATATTTATAATTGTTTATATTTATAAAACTTGTTTGCGTCAAATATTATATTAAAGTGATTTTCAGAAGAAGGGCTTATATGGAAGCTATGATCAATTATGGATCAATTTTTGTTTACTTAAAGGATCCCAAAATTAGGTAGAGAATAAAAACCTAGAAAAACTAACTTAGCATATTATTGGCATCTAATTAAGAGAATTGAAAATTAATAAAAATTATTTTGTTTATAAAAATCTATTCTTATTATTATGATAATTTTTGTGAAAAAAATCTAAATCCAATTAGAGAACCATTTTAACAACGGGTGATAAAAAAATTCATGGAATTGTAATGGTATAACAAGAGAAAGTTAGAGCGTTTTTACTTTTCTGAGGAATAATCAACAAAATAGAAAAAAAGTTTGAAATACTTTGTTTGATTCCAATGTTGCCAAAACGGTGGTTTTCCTGCTAGATCTGGTGGTATTTTGTTGACCCTAGCAGGTAATTTTACAAAAAGCCGCTAAATGGTTTTTCTTACTGCAACATTCTTTTAGGCGACTTTTTGATTTGAAACAGAAATAAGTTAATCCAGATTTATTTTTTTTTTTTTTTTACTTCTACAACTAATTAATTTGTCTTACATATGAAGTTAACAGAAGGCCGGAAATTGTTAACGGTTTTTTTTATAAAAACAGGTACTGAATTTAAAATTTAAAAATTTTAAATCATCTCATTATTATTTTATGGAAAATTCTTACAAACCATGGGGGATGAAGATATATCAACTCTGGAATGCACTCAGGTTCTCAAAATGAAGATTTTGAAGGAATAGATATTAATTTTTAACATATTTAAAACTTAAAGAATAACAATTTATAACAATTTCTTTCAATAAAAAATATATTAGCTGTAA
This sequence comes from Protocalliphora azurea, assembly GCA_932274085.1. Classification (NCBI taxonomy): domain Eukaryota; kingdom Metazoa; phylum Arthropoda; class Insecta; order Diptera; family Calliphoridae; genus Protocalliphora; species Protocalliphora azurea. Next base: position 4,524,372 of record OW026519.1, read on the forward strand.
AAATCATAGATTTTATTTAAAGTGCAGGCACGGTTTCTAGTGGATTCTCCAATACAATCTGGTGGTAAGTACCCTCAAAGCTTTGGCAATACTGTTTAAGCACTGTTGAGGAACAAAGTAGAAAATGTAAACAAATTGAGTTGCTTTCTTTGAGGAATGTTGTTTTTGTTTTTATACCATTCCTTTGCGTTTTAAGATAGAATGATTTTATTGCTCAGCGACCGTAAATGCAATGACAAAAAGGTGTTATACCATAAATAACAATTTAAAAAATGTTATGACTAAAATTAATTATAAAACAAACTCACAAAAAATAAATAGAAAGTAAAAAACACAGAAATTATAACAAAATAAAATATATTTTGTTATGAAAAAATCTGTAGAAATATTTTTTTTTTTTTCAAATATGGTGGACCATGTTGTCCCAGAAGAGTTTATATAAAAATATTCAAATGGCTCCATATCGATAAAATCCGTAGACCTAATGAAAATAGTAGTACGTTCTTTCACGAAATGAATGATATACAACAATTAAGAAATTGTTAAATATTTTTTTTAAGAACTAAATTTATTTCTCCAAAACTGTTAAATAGATTGGTATATGATATATGTACAACTTGAATGTAATTCGATTTAAACATTTTCTCGAGATATAATGTAGTATTCAATTTCTATATAATATTTTATCTTCAGGGCTAGTCAATTCAAAAAGAGTGATTTATAGTAGAAGTACTCCAGATCACAGGTATCTAAAGTAACCAAGAAATCTCGTAGACGGAAACACATTTTTTTAATTGTGACTTAAAAATCTTATAAAGAACATCTTAATACGTAGATAGAAAAATACAAATTGCATGTTATTAAACTAACAATAACAAAAATATTTCTTGCAAAATAAAATAAATTTATTTCTTATAAATTTAACTGTAAAAAAACATTTGCGAAAAAAATATATAAAATCTACGAAACACTTGTTTCAATTTAAATATTAACATACATTGTATTCGTTAGTTTTTTGTTCTTTCAAACCACCAACTGACACTGTGAGATAAATTTCCCATATTGGTTATTTGTAGTACTATCGCTTCAATTATAATTTACCACAATAACACAACAGCAACATAGTATTCGATTTTTGCTGTTATATTTTTTTTTTTTTTTCTTCCACCAATAAATGTATGGAAAACTGTAGGTGTATTTTTTATTGTTTTTTTTTTTTTATTCTTGGCGTTGTGTAGGTGTCGTTTTCTCTACCAATTTAGTCATTGTTTTCCAAAAAGCTTTGGTATTATTGTGCCTACAACAAATACAATCATACTCAGCACAATGTACAAAATGACAAACATTTGTTATTTAAGTTATCAAATGGCTTTGTACACGTATTTATTTGGTTGTCATATACAAATACACTGATATTGTTATATTGTTGTACTTATAGTTGTTGTAAAACATTTCAATGGCACGCGTCTTTATTCTTGATCTTCTTATAAGCTTACACATTTGCTTTTAAAAATTAGAAGAGAAGGAGGTGGAATTTATTTATATAGACATGGCCAATTTGTAAAATACTAATTGGTTTAGAATGACAGCTAGTTAAAGGCAATTTCCTTTGTACACAAACCTAACTCGAGCTACATACATACAATGAAAAGGCATTGATATAAATAAATGACCTAGAACTATGGAATTTGTAAATTGAAATGTTGAGTTTTAAAAGGAAATTGTTGATTGTATAAATATTATGAAGGCTTTGCTAATTAGGATAATAATTGTAAGACAAGGTATATTACATTTATATTATGTGTTTGTCAGGGTTTGTTTTAAAAGTCAATTTGTATTTCTTAATTTAGAATTTTGTTAAGCGCAATTTACGGTTACGTTTATTTAGTTAAATGTCTGCTGAAAAGTAAAAATAAATAAAATTAATTCTAAATATTTTTTTTATACCTTTCACCTCAATATATAATTATAGTCTAGTCGGTTTGATTGTATTAACAAAATATTTTTAATTTACAAAAGTTATAGCAGCGCATCAATTATTTTTATTTTTGTGTTCTATCTCATGACATATTAATTTCTTTTTTTTTTTTTTGACATTTCAAGCTAATATTGATGCTCAATGATACGAAATTTGCAAACACACATTCTTTATTGAATAAATTATTTTTTTTAAATTAAGCCAAAAAAAATTTATAACTAATGCAGGTACACACTAACTCCGCGGCACGGGATTTCTCAGAAATTGTTTTTAATGGATTTTAATTTTTCAGATAAATCGTTATACAGAAGATTAAAGAGATTGCACCACTTATTGCAATATATCTCTATATTATACTAAACAATTCTAAATCAAATTACTTCCATACTCACATAATTTTTTCATGATGCACAATTTTCCGAACTATTAAGATAATTTTGCCGAAAACGTTTAAATTTTGTAAACGATTCTTTACAAAATTTAAAAATTAGTAAAAATGCAAAATGTACAAGAATATGTTATAAATAAAATGAGATATATTTTACGAAAATCAATAAACAGATGTAGACTTTCAATTAAGTGAAGATATCTACAAATCACTTAATACACAATCCTGAATAAATTTGGTACTTGAGGATCGATTTTAATGAGCTAGGGGTTGTTTTATTTAAATTTAATAAACTTTAGAAGAAAATGAAAATGGATAATTTTCAGCCGTCGTAGATTTTTTGAGAATCAAAAATTTTATTTTTTCCAATACTTCCGAAACTATTGAGCAGAGAAAAAAATTATATGGGTGTAAGTTGGAGACAATATGAAAAATTTTTTTTTGTTATTTTTCGAGAGGAAGTCAATGATCTCCATAATCACTATCATCTAAATTCACAGAGATAAAGCAGACGGATTGACAGACAAGATCACATTGACCGGAATCTCATATTGGGTCAATTGGCATTATGTAAGAAAATATGGCAATGTTAATTTACGAGGGCGGATCAATAAGATCCGCCCTCATAGCATATTATAAACTGAACATACATATATACATACATTCCTTTTTAAATGTCTAAAAAAAAAATTATGTAATTTAAAGTTAAAAAAAGTCTGTAAATAAATTAAAACCAGATTTTGCATTCTGTGCCACAAGTTCAATTTTTTTTTTTTTTTTTTTTTGAAAAAGTCCAATTCAAGTAGATGGTAAAAAAGAGACTTTAGGTTTTATTCTTATACATTTTTATATTAATGTGGTTTATTATTTCTGAAAATTTTTTCCTGAAATTTATTTATTATAAACATTTAGTGTAAAAATTTCATAAATATACAAAAAGGTGCTCGGAAATGGTCCCAGGTTGAAGAGGTGAAAATAATTATTTAAGTAAAATAATTTTAATTTACCCAAAATTCGATATCAATAAAATATATCTTAATTTTTATTTTTTAATTTTGAAAAACTTGCGATTTTATTTTAATTTTTCGAAAGCTCAAGAAAATTGAAAAATTTTATAACTTTTAAATAATATCTCTGTAAGTTATAAACGATTTAAATTATATAAAGAAGATAAATAAATCCTATTTTAACACAATAATTTAGAAATAATACGATCAATTAAAAGTTCAAATGAATTTTTGCTATTTTTTGATATTACACAAGTAATAATGTTTACTTAAAATTGCAAGACAAATTGTTCTGGAACAAAACTGTCCACTCTAAACAAAAAAGAAACTTAAAAAAAATATTGCTTTTTTCATTCAAAAATATTTCCTCTTTTTATATATTTTTTATTTTTATTTATTTATTTATTTTATTTTTTATTATTTTTTTTTAGTTTCTTTCATAATTAATTTTAGACATCACATTTCTTAATTTCTTATTTGCGATGTAATACCACAGTAAATAATTAATTACTAACTTACTATATAATAAATATAGGAGTAGAAATTTGCATTACATGTTTAGGCCATTAAAGACGCAATTCATTAGAATTGTCTCTTACGCCGTCGTAAAGGAATATATATAGTTAATTATTTTGTTGATTTTCTTAACTTTTATAAAAATTTACATCCTGAATAAAGTTCCAAAATTTTCAAAATTGGAAGAAATAAACGCCTTAACGGCCTCTGTTTAGCCATTTACTTTTTATTTTCATCATGTATTTTAGACGAATATTATAAAATATATAAATGTGTGTATTTAATAAATATTTTCTGGAAAGAATTTCTCCTGAGATTGTTGCTGTTGTTATCGCTGCTTTGACTTGTATTAAATTCTTCATTTCAATTTTTTTCTAGTTTTTTTTTACATCAACTCTTGATTAAATTCCAATTGTAAAGTTAAGTACTAAACAGTAGCAACAACAAAAACAAGATAGAATTTAATGAATGTGAGAATATTATAGAATTTTTTTCCTGTTGTTTGTTATTTTCATTTGAAATAAACTACAATACGCGTGAGATCATCATCATCATCGCAAGTATCTGGGGATACCAAAGGCAATGTTTTTGTAGTATAGTTGTTGTTGATGTTTTAGTACGCTTCACTAAAGAGATAAAAGATAAAATAGTTTTGATATTACATTTGTAACACAGCGACAATATTACACTAATTTGAGGAGTTACATAATCTAATTATGTGTACATAAAAACATAATTCTGGCCCCTGATCAGAGTTAAAGATAAGAAACTTTAGTTAATAATCAAACCAACTATATTTGGTGACTTGTGTTTCAAAAAATATATGGTTACCGAATTGACATTGCCGGTTATAACATTTTTATGTTTTTTTATTTTTTTGTCATTTTATTATTGTAAATCATAGGAAATATTTTGTAGTAAATTTTAACAAAACAACACAACTATGCTACCAATACAACAACATAAGAATTTTTCTGTCACATCATACAGATACCAGGGAGATACATATTAAAATGCTATATAGCAATTGTAGTAGGAGCAGCAGCAACAAATGATGAAACAAAAAAAAAAATAATAATAAAAAGAAAACATTACCGTGTGACAACATTGATCAAAGATGACCTAAATACACCTACAAAATGGACATGAAAACAACAACATCAACAATAACAAAAAAAAACGAACAAAAATAACAGTAAAAGTACAACAAATGACAATCATACAACTCGTAAAATAAAATTGTATCTAGATATTAAAACAAAACGATACAGAAGAGAGGAAAATATTGCAGTTCAATAAAACAAAATAAAAACAACTACAACAACATCAATAACAACGAGCACATCATGATGTGTTTTATGCGTATGAATAATACGAATAACAGAGATACGAATTCATATTACGCATAATATTCTACTGCACTAAAACAAGGGCAAAATGATATACTCATACATCCTTACACAATCACATACATTCCCGAGATACTCGTTGTAGTAGGCTGGATATTTGGTTGCATTTTGACATGACAAATGTTCATATAATTGTGTGGATTCCTGTATTTATCTTTAACTGTTCCTATCTATGTAATTTTATGCGAAAGTGTGAGAGTTTTTATATTTGCTTGTATGTTTGTGTGTATATGTGTAAAAATGTTGAATTTTCAATGATAATCATGAGTAGTTATTGTATGTAACTACCACAAAAGTTCACATATTGAATTTTGTTAAAGCATTGATTTGATGGCATATCGAACACAGAAAGATATAAAATCATTTTAAAAATAACAAACTTACATTTATACACACAAACACACACTTACACAGATATACCCCGATATATCCCATCAAACCAAAGGTCTAATTGAAAATTTTAGAGTGATTTAAAGTAAGCGTTTGAGAATGATTTGAAAATAATGGCATTCTCAACAAAAAGGGGATTTTTTTTCTTCAATTTTGATGCAGAATTGAATTAAGGTTTGAATTAACCTTTGATTCAAAGAAAAAATAGATAATTTTTCAAACGTTTGAAATATAATGTCTCTGTGTTTGTTAGGATTCTAGTATAAATGCACCAATACTTTTACAAATGTTTGCATACTTGTAATTCTATGAAGGTTATTTTTAATAGCAAACTATTTATTCCTTCGAAAAGTAAAGCAAAAACTAAAAACTCTACATAAATTGAATATAGAAATGTCTTGATTACTATTTGTTATATTGCCCCATCCGATTATTTTTAAGATAAAAAATGTGAAATTAGGTTAACATATTAAAGAGTGCGCACGAAAAAATTATTACATTTAATTCTAATTATAAAAATGAAATGTAAGGGTTAAGTATTTTTGAATTTATGTTTTTGTTGGAGACTTTTATATTCAAGTTTCAAATTTGAAAAAAGGACTATGTTATAAAAAATAAATATTTGAACGTCACGAATTCCACTAAAGAAGACATAAAAAGGTATAATTTTTGACCTCGTCTCCTTTAATTTTCTTCATATTAACTAAATATGTTCTTTTTCAAACTAATAAAATTTATCCAACTTTTGTTTAAAAAAAAAAAAAAAAAAACAGAAAACGTGGTTTTTTTCGCGGTTTGAAATTATTAAAATAATTAACAAATTTGGAAAAGTATGTTATTTTACGCAAATAGTGTACAACTTAAAGTATACAAACCTACATACTTAAATGACATAAGATTTTAGTAACAAATTGCAATAGATGCATAAATGCATTTGCAATTTTTCAAGTGCATTTTTTTATAAAATTTCTTCAAAAAAAATTTTTTAAAAGATATTTTATTAAAAGCTGTCAATGTTACTATTTTTGCATATATGACTTTATTTTTACATATATTTTTACAATTTTTTTATAAATAAACCAAAAAATTTGGTTAAAAAAATGATTTAGTCCAAAACACAAAAATTTAAATATTTATATGTTTTTATATGGAAAATGTGCATTCCAAAAATACATTTGCATTATACATACATTCATTAAAAAAAAATTATTTCTATTTTTAATTACGATGTTAAAAGGCAAATTAATTGAATTTTTAATGACATCTAAATCAATGAAATCGGACTCAAACTCTAAAAGATATTTATAATTAAAAATACACAAAAAGTGAAATATTTTCATTTTTGCGAAAATGTGTATAAAATGGCAATCTTGTAATTTCAAAAAATTAAAATAGATACGTCAATGTGATTTTGCAAATCATGCATGTACCAAATATAAACCAAATCTGAGACCTAAGGTATTTCTCATATGCGATGTCTCATGGAATTCATGATATATATTTTTTTATATGATCGAAATGGGCTTTCGTTACTAATTCGTATAATTCACGCAAAGAAAAAATATTGTTGTGATAATCATAATCTAAGAAAAATATATTATAATTCGATTATGTGGTTGCTGTAAAAAATGTTATGGTCATAAATGATAAATATGGTTATGACTATTATTATATGATCCAGTGGTTTTATCACATTATGAACTAATTTACTCGGATTTTTTCATATTACGATTCCGCTTTATCATAAGAAAGACTATTGCAGGATAGAAATGCATTTATTCATTAATTATAATTATTAAATATTTTCCTATTCTGCTTATATATATTCGTATATATAAACTAAATGAGAATTATAATGAAGTTGGTTTATTATTAAAGTAAAATAATCAGCATAAAATCGTTGGGATAAACATAATATAGTTGAAAAACAAATACATATTAAATATTTGCGAAAAACAAAATATGTTTAAAAAACAAATTAATTACCGTTAAATAACTCCCAAATAAAATAAGTGCCAATTAAATAACTTTCAATGAAATCAGTGGCAACAAAAATGAAGAAACTCCCAAATCAAAAAAATTTAATTACTTCCAAAGGGGTAAATGAAGTAATTCCCAACAATTGGGACTTTTATCATAATAAAGAAAATAAGAGCCACAATTAATGAAATAACTCCCAATGGAATAAATCCTACTAAAATTATTCGCAACACAAATGAAATAAGTCCCAATTTAAAATTATCAAATAAAATAATTAGTAAGTTTTATTTTCAGAGTTGCAAGAGCTGGTGTTTTGAATACCACATATGTGAAAGTTCCTTTGCTAAGTAAAATTTTTCTGCATAGCGGGTCTTCTGCCAGGAGAAAGGACTTACTCCTCTGTGGTATTTTAAGCACCAGTTTCGCAGGCTTCGCCTGCATAGACAGCCTTTGGCCAGGCGAAAAAGCCTTCTCTCTGTGGCATTTAAAATACCAGCTTCGCAAAATAAAGTTTTTCTGCATAGCTGGTTTACTTAGCGAAGCCGGTGTATTAAATACTACAGAGGCCCGGCCAAAGGCCAGCTATGCAAAAAAACTTAAATTAAAGAAGCCGATTTTTGATATACCACTTTTTTGCGCTAATTAGATTGAAGTACAAAACAAGAAAATAAGATCAATCCAAAAGAAATTTATTTTTTCAATAGGTGAACAGGAACCTAGAACTTCAGTACTTTGTAACACAACATTGTCTCATTTCAGTGATAAAAAATGTTAATGTTATATTCGACTGCAACATTTTGTGCCACCCTGATTTTAAATATCACCTTACATGAGAGGAGGGCAGATCACGCCTATTTTTAGTTTCTGTTTTTCTGGTAGTTTTTCTATAACTTCTTTATTTATAAACAGATTTTGCACATTTTCAATATCAAACAAACCTTATATATGACAAATATTCCCAGTCCCCAGGAGGTATGGCTTGTAGCACTCAGGCGATTATATTTCGATATTTTACAAATGGAATGACATCTTTTTGAATGGTGGGTTTAAAAATATTAGAATAATAGATTACATTGTGATTTAAATCTCCAATACTAAATGAGTCTAGAATCTTAGCAATATAAGAATAGAGTGTTTAATTGTTTGAAATATTACCTAAAAATTAATCTCTGTCCTCTTTCAGAAAAAATATCCTTTTGGCATATTTCTGGTCTAAAGGACCAGGTTAAAATAATACAATTTCAGGCAGTATCTGCAGTAAATTAAATTGAAATCTGAGATTTTAAATCCGACATTTAAAGTTTTAGTACACAAAATCATATCATTCTAAATGTAGAAAAAGAAGAAAAACAATATTAGGCAATGATACAACCTTAAATTTTATATCCTATCTTCTAGACCAGTTTCATTAAAATATAGAGCAAAATCAGTTTAAAACCTATAAAAAAAGTTCTTCTCTAAATTTCTATTACAAAATAATGCGGAGTGTATCTTTAGACAAGTACAACCACAATCTGAACTAAAACAATAAACCGATTCTTGTCAATAAAGATTGAAAATAACAGCAACAAAAAAAAAAGCAACTGACAAAAAAGAATTAACAAAAACAAACAAAGAGCGGTGCAAAAGTTAAAAAAAGAAGAAGAATAAAACTATAGTTGATTTTCTACGTTCCCATTTCTCATGTATGGATGGAACTAAATATGTTGTTGACATTTTATGTAGCATCCAGCATTCAGAATGTAACACACAGAGAAAGTAAACGCTCATGATGAGGTGCATGCGAACGATAGAGGTAGAAGTTGAGATTGTACATAACTATTGTTACTATCCTGCCTGCCCATGGTTGTATGTAAGGTTGCCATCATCCCGAATGCATGTCTGCTTGCCTCACTGCCGAACAGCGTGCCTGTGTGTGCATTTATATTTTAACCATTGTATCCAAGCCAAGGCGTTGTTGTTGTTGTTACTATTCTTTTCACATGTGTCATGCGAATGTTTGAATGTGTACATTTGTGCAATTTCGAGAAGTTATTGGACAGGCCAACGAACAGAAACGTAAAAAAAAAACAAGGTGACTTATTGTGAAAATACCCAACCAATCATACCATTGATTGGTGAGAAAATGAGAAATTACATTTTTATGCTAATGTCCATTTCTGCTGCCATGGTTTTAGTTCATTCCATTCGTTCGTTTGTTCACAAAAATCAAACTCTGCCAAAAAAAAAAAATACAAGAAAAAATATCGAAATAAAAATTGGTATAATAAACAGTAGAATTGTAGTCAATCGTATTGTGTTTAGAGTTTTTGTAGGTTGCATAGTTCATACAAATGCTCATACGTTGGTTTCAACGAAGAAGAAAAGAATTGTATTAAATTGTATTGTTTTTGAGTTTAGAGGAGTTTATATGGTGGTTGAAATTTACTTAGTATGCTTGTTGCAAAATGCCCTTAATTGGGTTCGTTATAATGACTTAACTTGCAATATTTTTGCAACGGCAGGAGCTGAAATACAAAAATAAACAATATATATATTTTTTTTCTTTGTTTATAAAACATGTATTGGCATGAATTTAAAATGTTTCAACATTTTTCATAATTGTCCCCCAAATTGATTAACTGCAACAACAACATAAACAAATTTCAATCTTCCTGCAAAAAAGACAAACAAACAAACAAATATATTATAAATTATTTCCATGGAAAAATTCGGTAAAAATAATAATAAAAAAAAAACAGAGAAAGATGATGTTAAAGCTCATGCCGTTACCAAAGGTTTGCTTGCAATCATGTGAAAACAATAAACACCCGCACTCCATAAATGGCAATTGTAGCCATCATACTGGACCAGTGCCACAGTTACAAGTAAAAAGTAAGAGCAACAATTCTTTTAAACAACGAAAGGAGAAAAAAAAATTACAATTACTTTATTACGCAAGTCGAAAACATTTAGTTGCACTTGCCACTGACATTCTTCGGCCAAAAGCAACAATTTTATAAAATAAGAAAAAAAGCAGGAAAGCATGGAGAAATTTTGATTTATGCACCTGCACGTTTTTAAAGCAAATCTTTATTGAGTATTTTTTTTATTATTATTATTTTTTTTTGTATAAGTTTCTTTATTTCTTATTGTTGTTTATTGGCCCAAAAATATCATTTATAAAACGTTTGTTTTCATTTTACAAAGATCACAAAGTACCATAAATTACAATGATCCAATGTCTATGTACATGCATGGCATGAAAATGAATGTTCAATATTGATAATGTGCGCCTACATACGCATTATTAAGTAGCAGAATTTCATTAATGAGTCCTTCATTCTCAAAAGCTCCGTTATAAACAATTATTGAGGGTTTTTTAATGACATGAAAGTGAAAAACTGCTACATGATGGAATGTGAAAATCATCTCTTAATTAATTGTGTACCTTTAAATATTGGATACTTTTAGTAAGTAGATTTGTTTTGTCGGAAATTAAATTGAATTTGGAAAAGCGTTATTTTGTTGGAAATTTTAAATTTGTACTTAATACTTAACATTAATTCAACAACATTTATTTATTAAAATTTTTTCAGTTTCCATTTATTTATTAATTTCTGCTTATGATTAAGTTTTGCTCGGTAACTTTTTAAACTAAATAATTATACATTTTGAAACATTTATATATCTAATATAATTTAAGCTCTCCTATGTCACCCTATACAATCATTTTTTTCCGTTCTTGATTAAATCATTTGCTTAAGTATTGTTTTCTGGATTTTTTCCTCTTTAATGTCAAATAGAACTTTAAAATATTTTTATCTTAAACACCATACAATTTTATAATTTTCTCTACAAATCTAGTAACTATAAAATGTTGTTTAATAAGAAATCTAGGAGATTTTAAATTTAGCTCGTCAGAAAATAATTTGGAGTTCAAAAAGTGGTAGATATTCCTTATTATGAACTATTTTTTTAAGAATATTGTAGTCTATTTGCAAGCCAAAATTCTTCCAGAAAGAATAGATTCTCTACAAGAAAAATGTTTATGATTTTCTTAACTGGAGGCTTTGAATCTTCAAAACATTATTAAATAACTTTACTGAAAGTTGAAAATCTAAAGCTTATTAAAGAAAAGAAAAGAAAAGAAAAGAAAAGAAAAGAAAAGAAAAGAGCTCTTATTTTTAAGTAATTAATTATCCAATAATAGACAGCACTCTCTTAAGTTGGGTAATTCTATAGGACATGCCTTATTTCCTTAATAAAAAGAACTAAGACTAAGACTCAATTTTCGCTATGATTGTTTTAATAATTGAGCAATTATTAGGGTTTGAGGGTAAGAAGACAATCGTAATTTCATGGTTGTTTGACGTTTCTTATTACATACGAGTAGTTTGTATTTTCTTATGTTGCCGAATTTATTTTCTGCCTTCAATGAGTAATGATCATGACCCGTTTAATGTGTTAGTGTTGCCGTTTGTAAAAATACTAAAATATTTTTTATTGAAAAATTTTTAATCATAATATTTTCTTTACAAAAATAAAAATATTAACAATTACTTAAACTACAAAAACAATTTTTTTTTTTTTTTTTTTTTTTTTTTTGTTAAAGTCATATTAGAGTAAGTTTTTTGATGTTAATTTATTATGAAATTGGTACATAGAAAAAAAACCTACATAGTAGATGGATAGTAGATGTAGTTAGTTTTTTTTTTATTAAAAAATTGTTAAAAAAAAGTTAAATGCTTTTAAAATTAATTTTTTTTCTTAGTATATAAAAAAAATTACAATATTTCAAAAAAGGTAACACTATTATGTTTAAATAAAGATTAAACATCAAAAAATAGTCATGTTTCAAAATCATAGTGAAAATGTTCAAAAATTTACGAAAATTGTTTAAAGGAAAATAAAAATAAAATCATGGTGGAATAATCACTGTGAAAATCTCGACTAAGACTAAATCGCCGCTAAACCAGTTATGGAAATTACATAGTCCAATTTTTCTTTTTCATCTGGCACTTTTATTTAGAAACATATAAATCATATAAACGATAAAATGTATACAATTTTTTTTATATTTTAAACAATTTTATTATTTCACTTAATTAAATTTAAATAATGTTTAATGCAAATATTGTTTTTTATCTTTTCTTCCTAATTTATATTTGACAAATACCTTTTTTAATGGTCTTAAAGAAAAATAAAAGGCATAAAGAATTAAATTTAAATTCAACCATAAAACGTCTTAGTCAAATATCAGTCATTCAGTCATAACAAAGATAAATAAAAATCAAGGCAAAAATTAAATAAAATGCAAAACAAAGATACACAATATTATAAGATTCAAAGAAACTTGTATAAAAAAAAAAAAAATAAAATAAAAGAAATAAAAATAAAACGTTATTAAGCTACTTGAAATGTTATTGTTTGATGTATTTTTTTTTTCTGACTTTATTATTTTTATTTTTTAAGGCTTGATGATTTGAAGAAAAATAAAAACTTTTTTTTATATTTACTTACACACTAAATTCAACACGAATGGACGGACGGACGGACTGATGGACAGGCAGTCTATGAAACAAACAAAATGAAAGATATTAACAAATAAACCATCAACACTAATTTACACTTCAATGGTATTTAAGTATTTTTTTATGAAACAACAAAAACAAAATTTAAACTAATACAGGCTTAATAAATATTAACAATTTAGGTAAATATTGAATTTGACATTTAAGTAAAAAAAAAAAGAAACAAAAAACATAAATAAAAAAATAACCAAAATAACTGAGACTATTTCAAACGTAAACAAATTAAACAATAATAATACAGTCACGTGTATTTCGAAAATCAAAAATAATTACTTAATGCCTTTTATTTATAATTATTTATTATATTAAAATTAAAACTAAATATTTTATTCCATAGATTAATAACTAGATATTTATGTGAGAGAAAAGAATCTGATTCAAGTGTCAGAAACCTAATTCATCCAACAACAAAATACATGTAGTCGCATATATTTTGTTTTTGTGTTTTGAGTAATTTATGGAAAATTTAGTTCGAAGTGGCTCTCACATAAACTCCTAGTTGTATTCTATGCTTTATGTATTCATCATAAAATCATCATAAAATATTTTATTAATATATATATGTGTATGCTTATATATGTATATATATATATATATATATATATATATATATATATTTGCTATTACTGTAGTTATAAAATAAATTTTATTTTTATATCATCACATTTATTACACTTTAGGGCAGACAAATGATGCGCAAATAATTTTTTGACTGACTTTCAACAGAGGGTCCAGTTTTCACGACACAATAACGCAAACTTTTATTGGCTGGAAATGCCAACGAAAAAAGTGTGAGCTGAGTATGATGGAAAAAATAAATACAAAGTAACATTATAAAATGAAAAATACCTCATTAAAAATCTAATGCCCTTAAGGAAAGAATTATATGACAACATGTACATAACATATGAAGACATTATCAGATGTTTTAAAGACTTAGCTTTTGCTATTTTTTATATCCTTGACCTTAGTTTTTTGCTTCGCTTTAGGTACTAAATTTTTTAAATCTTACACTTTTGCAACGGAAAATTCAAAAACATAACGTGTATCTAAACTACTCGCTTTTTTGAAATAAACTCTTTCATAGAAAATTAATAAGGTATCACTAAATATTGCATATCAAACATATCTCGAGAATAATTTGTTCGATTTCATTAAAAAAAAAGTACCAAAAAATTATTATTCCAATAACCTCAAAGTTTTATAATTGTGTCGAAAAAATAAAATTTCTTACAAAAAGTAAATAATTTTTGTTTTTAAAAAAATCATAAAAGGTCGAAAATCATCAAAAATTCTCCCCTTCCCTCTTTATCACAAATCCAGATATGCAAACTAGTTTTTTTTTATAACATATTTATACAAATTTTTGATAAAAGAGAAATACGAGTATTTTTTCAAGTTTTTTAATTTTTTCTTACATTCCTTTTTGCACTAGATCAGTTGTTTTCCGACTCTGAATGCAAACATAATTTTTAATTTTTAAATTTTGTGGGAAATTATTTTTTTTTCACACAACTATCTTAATATCTCTAAAACTATTGAGATAATTCGATTTTCACTTTTTTCTTATTTTATTTTAGAAGAAACTATTTTAGTAAAAAAACGTGCTAATAAAATTAGCATTTGCTAAAATTTATTTTCTTTTTACACTTAAAAATATTGAAAATTAAATTTCTATCAATTTATAAGATAAAAAATAATAGGAAATCGGATTTGAAAAACGTTCTATCACTAATGGCAAATTATTTAAAAATTTCTATTGGACTCTAAAAAAAAACTAAATTTTTATCTTAATATATGCAAAATTATGTTCTTTAGTGCAATATAAGCAAAATTATGCACTTAAAAATATGTAAAATATGAAAAGAAAAATGTCAATATGCTGAAAATATTACAAAATATACTGCTAAGCCCAAAATATGCAAAATTATGCTGTTAAGACCAAAATATGCAAAAATATGCTCTAACAAATTTATGCCAAAATTCATAAAATTGTCTGAAACGAATAAATAACTAACAGTTTGATGGAAAAAAATATGATTTTGCATATTTTTGGTTGCCCTGCTTATATCTAAGTAACTCAAAAACATCGCAAAAAATTAAATAAACATTTCCTAAATTACTTTTGCGAGGGAATTGAAATGTAATGTGAAATATTGTAGAGAAGACGTAATCTTTTAGAAAAGCTACAAGATCGCTTTTCTAAAAGATTACGTCTTCATACGAAATACAGGATTACTTATCGGGTGTCAAATTTGATAAAAGAAAAGTCTACAAATGATAACGTTTCTCTAAAGACAGACACAACAAAATCATTGCAAAGTCTAATTCTTTAGATAAATATTTCTAGTAGCATTTTTTTCAGCAGAAATATGTTATATTGTTATTTTATAATATATTTTAAAGATTATCCTTACCCTCGTAACATGGTAATTTTCGAATTTTTGGTGAAATTATGGATTTTCGATAAAGTTTCAAATTTTTTTATGAAGTTCGAATCATTGGTGAAATTATGATTTTTTTTTTTTTTTGATATTTTGGATTTTTGGTGAAAATTCGAATTTTTTATTAAAATCTTGGATTTATTGTAAAATTTTAGATTTTGGTGAAATTTGAAATTATATTTTTGGTAAAGTTATGGACTTTTTTTAGTTTACTGTTAATAAAATGCAGCGGGTTAAAACTTTTCTTGGACCTCAAAATACCATAGCACCAACTTCGGATAAAAAATTAAATACCGAACACGATTTCTAAAATGTCTTTGTATCTTTTTTACATTTTTGTTTCAAAAATTTTTATAAAAAGTTTTAAGCATTTAAATCACAGAAAAAATTGTTACCTTATATTTTCCAATTAATACAATTGTTTCATTTTACATAAACATTTAATAAATATATTCAAACAAAAATAAGATGAAAGAAATAATAAGAATAAAACTCAAGTATAATTTTTTTCCATTTAAATTTTTTGTTCACTCAATCATCTACTTGATTGATTTAAAAAATCTTTTCAGTTTTTAATTTTTTACAGTTATTAGTAATTGATATAATCATTTTGGTGAGAGTTATAAATTTGAACAATTTTTAATTGAATGAATTATTTTTGTGATTGGTGACTGTTTTCTTTGATGGTAGAACTTGGGTATTATTTATATCCCTGTTTCACCTAAATGGTCAAGTATTCAGAAGAAAATTACTTAGGATATTTCACTTATCGAATAAAATATAAAGATATGACTAGAAACTAATTTGACAAATTTTTGCACATATTTTATGTCAGATTGGTAGGAAATTATTTTGCAGTAAAACTTTCATCATAAAATGCCTAGAAAATGTCTAGAATTTAACAATATATATATATATATATATATATATATATATATATATATATATATTGAAAAAAAAACAATAATTTCCTTTCTTTATAAGATTTATATTAGCATTGCAATTTCACAGAAATTGTACAAAAAATGTTGTAAAATTATTTTATATCAAAGAAAGTGATAAAAACCTGAATAGTTCAGCGGAAATTGTAAATTTTTTGATAACAAAACAATATTTTCTATTAAAAATAAAAAAGTGAAAAATAATTATCATATTCCATTACATCTTTCCACACTCTACAATACCCTACAATGGTGTTTTGATTATTAGAAAAGATAGCATAAAGTCTAATGTTTACCCTCTATTTAATTTTGGAGTAAAACATGCAACATTTTTTTTTTTTTAAATTTTACTATTAGAAAAGAACTTCTGACCCATTAGTATTCAGGTAGAATACAATAGAAGCAGAAAGCTGAATTAAGTCAACATTTTAGCAAGAAAAGAAAACGCCATAAGATTTATTCGTTAAATACTGAGTATTTCAAGCATGACACTCAAGATCAGCGATCACTTGTTATGTTATTAATTAAATAATTTAACAAATGATTTTAGTCTTTGTGATAACTGTTCCTCATTACACATTAAATTTATATATAAATAAAATACAACAATATTGAATTACTTCTT
Source organism: Protocalliphora azurea (assembly GCA_932274085.1). Taxonomy (NCBI): domain Eukaryota; kingdom Metazoa; phylum Arthropoda; class Insecta; order Diptera; family Calliphoridae; genus Protocalliphora; species Protocalliphora azurea. The sequence continues at coordinate 4,541,623 of OW026519.1, forward strand.
TTTTCGTCTGGTTCGCTTTAAGCTTAAAAAAAAACTCAAAATTCATCATAAAATGTTATCGAGGCGTATGAGTATGACTCTGTGTAATTTAGTAAGAAACAATTTGTTGTAATTTTTTAAGACAAAACACAACAAACAACCTTTATGACAAGATAAGAAATAAAATAAAAAATAAGGAAAAGAAAAGAAAAAAATATACACCAAAAAAAAAAAGATAAACGTAAAAATTCAGTTTTTTGTACAAATTTTTAGTATTGAATAAATGAACAACATTAAATTCTTTATTCTTATGAATTTTATCGTAAATATTTTATATACAATTTAACAATTTATTTAACAAATACTTGTTATTGTAACACAGCCAACCAACCATCTATCCATCCATTTATCCATCCATCTTCTTTAAAATTTCCAAAGTGATTCCAGATTTTTTTTCCATTCCCACAATTGTAAGATTTTAACTTGTAAAAAAAGCAGAGTAGCGGAGAATAAAGAAATGCAAACATTATTTAAGGAATGTCGTAAACGAGTCAAAATGGAATTTCAGTTAATTTTTTTTTCTTTGTTTGAAGTGTGAATAAAGTGTCAAGAAAATATGTTTACATTTGATAATTGAATATTTATAGGTTCATCATGGGAACAATAATGATTATGATGATTAAAAGCTTTTTCGAATACTTTAAAAAACTGACAAAATGTGAGCAACTGTGAAATGGTTTTTAATACAAACTTAGAGATTTTTTTGCATAAAACTTAGTGTATTAGCCAACAAAAGATAACAATCTACTAAAACATTTCACTTTTTAATTTTCTCTTGAAAAATAACAAAATGTGGGCTGTTGAACTTCTCGAACACATTACAAACGGAATTTCGAAATATCCTACAAATATTGAAATATTCCGAAAAAATAATTTTAAGAGTAGTTGCTGCATTAAATATCTCGTAGCTCCAGTGTTTTCGGAGTTATTAGATCATAATACACAAAAATTACAAAATTTAAAATATTACACGATAATGTAAATTTTTTAAAAATTAAATCATTTTTACAAAAAAAAAAAAATATATATATATATATATATATATATATATATAAGTTAGATTTATTTTGTTTAAGCTCTATGATCTCTAAAATATAAATATCCCAGGAAATAAAACACTGAAGAAGGGCTTTAAAAGCGATGATTTGAACAATGTGTTGTCACTGGGAAGAAGTTCTTAGTACCGAAAAAGAATTGCAGTGTTTTTAACCCATAGTTGTCCTACTAAGGACATCTCTTTTTGTGGTCTTTTTTTATTTTTTATTTTATTTTTTTTTATTTACTTCTTCTCTTAAGACAAATGTTTATAACATTATTTAATAAAAATGTTATTTTAGGTTTGTTAATAGATACAAAAAAAATACTTATAAATTTGTGAAATTTTAATTTGCTTAGAAATTAACCTTTTCCCTGCTAAAAATACATTTATATTTACTTTTTTGGATGTAATTATTAATAACTTCCAAAAAAGTATAATTCAGATGTTATTTTAAAAAATAATTTGCCAAAAAAAGCAACACAAAACCTCCAATTACTTTAAAAATATTTAAAATGTAAATATATCAATTTTAACAATTTAAATTTTATAAATTACATACAATTTTTCAGTAAAATTTTGGGTTTTGTTATCGCAAAAATTGAGTTTTCGTGACAAGTATGGTATATATATATATATACATATATAAATATATATATATATATATATATTATTCTTTGTACTTTTTACGACTTTATTTTTTAATTAATTTTAGTCATAAGGTTTCTTCATAGTTCCAGAAAAATTACTAATAAACCATGAAATATATATAAAATCAAAAAGTACAAAATTATTAAAAATGTATCTTGTTGTGATTGCATCTTTAACAAAAGTGTTATTTTTGAATTATAATGAAATTTACACTAATATTTAAACCAATTAAATTCGACACACAGTTAAACACTTATGAACACTTAAAGGGAAATATTACTGAATGAGAAAAACCAAAAAAAATTATAAAAATATTTTGAAAAAATTTTAAATAACTATTAAACTTTTTTCTAAAAAAAAAAATATTAAAAATTATAGATTACCCCGTCCTAGAACCATAAATATTGTAGGTTATAGTAAAGATATTAGATTTTAATATATTGATAGAAAATTAAAATCAAAGGTGTCAATTATACATTTTAAAACTGCAATTACATTATTAGTGCATTTTTATATAAACATTTTACCTTTGAATTTTTGCCTTTAAAGAATTGTGAATTGGCCTTCATTAGAGCCTTGACCCAATAAAATCCGTCTACATCGTAAAGATATGTGAGCACTTAAATTTACTTACTTTGTGGGTTTTCTTAACTTTTATAAAAATAAAGTCGCAAATTTTTCGAAGTTAGTAAAATAAAAATGAAAATGCTTAAATGGCTCCTTAAGGTTAAATTCATACCAAATATGAAGAGAATTTGATGACCCTCTGTTGAGAAATATCCATATTTTATAAATGGACAAATTTTTTACAAAATTTTTATTATGATGTAAATTTTTTGGATTTTTGTTTAATTTTTATAAAAAATTTTAAGTGTTATTTTGTTAAGAATAAAAGTAAATATGAATTTTTATCAACAAATTCTTCATATATTTTAAGACAAAATATTTTCTTAGATGTTTAATTTGGTGCATACTTTTTGGGGCGAAAGAAAATCTCTATGGAAAGTTTATGCAAGTTATTCCAAAATAAGTTCTAAAGTTTTTATAAAATTTAAACAACAAAAATGTCTTTAAAAATAATTGAATCGCTGTAAAGTCTTTTTTAGAAAAATATATAATAAATTGAAGTTAAACTAAAGAAACTTGTGAAATAATTTTATATTTTAAATATATGACCAATGCTACGTAAGTAGGAGAAACTGGGGTATTGTGGCGTATGGGGCAATTAAGAAAAGTTTATTTTTTGGCTTATTTTCAATATTTTTCAAAAAATACTGCTGCTAAATGTTTGCTATTATTACACTACATTTACAAATTATATTTCATCTATGAAACCTCTGATTTTATAAATTGTTTTAAAAAAATTTCTTGAGGATGAGAAACAAATCAATAGCATTTTTAAATCGTTGAATGCAAAATTAAATATTTTATTTTGCTCATATTTCAATTGCAAGTAAGTTTTTTCTCAAAAACATAATATTTTTTCAGATCTAATTAAAAGATTGGGATAATGTGGTAAAAATATATTGGGGTAAATTTAGATGTATAATTTAAGAAATTTTCCTCCTATTTTTTGTAATTTTGCTGAAAATATAGTAAACAATTTAATTTCTTATTGGTTTAATTACCAATAACTTGAACATATATAAGAAAACCTAATAAAATAGATCAAAAATGCTATGTCTTAGAAAAGCAATAAAACATATGAAAATTTGAAATAACTCAACTCAACTACATCGCGATTAGACTAAAAATTCCTAGAACTAACTTATTAAAGAAAGTAAAACTGGATTATAATATCATGAAAATACTGGATGCTGTAAAAGTAAACATTTGATATGAGGAAACGCAAAAATTATAGAAATTTATTACACCTATGAATTAAACTATCCTAAATACGAGAAATAACTGTCTATTTTAATAAATTTTATTTTATTATTTTCTATTATTTTTATTAGTTATTACCTATCAGTTTTCATCACTTAATTGAAATTTGATATTCGTATGGTCACGTAAACACAAAAATCATTTAAAAATATTTAATAAACACTAAATATATTTAAACTTGCAGTTTTTACTATGTTCTATCTTATGCCAATATTTCTCATTTTACCCAAAAATAGTTGATTTGAAAAAACGTCGAAAAATAATACCAAAAGATAAATCAATCTTATTATTTTATGCAAAACGTTAGATAATAATCCTTTGTATATAGCAGTTCCATAGTAGGGTTCAAAAGATTATTGGTTGGTGTTTTATTGAAGTTAGATAAAAGTGTGCTCCACTTTACCCCATTCTCCCCTACAACTCCAAATTTCGAAGTTGATTTTTCCATTTTTCGTATTGAATTTCTCCTGTAGCAGAGTGTAGTCAATACAATATTAACCATTATTTTATTTTTAAATTATTATCAGTATTAAATTTCATTTATTAACTATATTAAATACTTAAATGAAATTAAAAAAAAAAAATTACATTTCATTAAAAATGAATTAATAAATATCCTGCTATTCATCAAGTTAAAATAACTATACCAATTTGTACTTGCATAATATATATTTTTATAATTATACTATTTATTAATGAATATCGCTACAATGTGTGCGATAAATAAAAGGGAATTTATATTAAATGTGCCATATATTTCCTGGAAGTATAAATATGTAATATTCTTTTACATAACTATAACACTGGTCGGCAAAAAAATCCTCCCCTAAAGACGAATAGTTGTACATATGGATTTCGATGTGCAAAACACGAATCCGCTTTTAGTTTTTTATCATCAGGTCCAGATTTTTGTTATGAGCGTGTCTAATATTTCATACATTAGATGAGTATATTTCACCATAGCTCGATTTATATAAATGATACACCATAAGATGCGGACTAAAAACGCCTTCAAGCCATCCTAAAATAATTTTTTCGGAATTATTTAGAGATTAGTGTCCGAGAAAAATTAGTCTTGCAAAATTAATTTTTTTTTTTTTTCTTAAAAGTTCTTTTAAAAAGTGAAAAAGTTAAGAGGTATACATGGGGTATACCTACAATGAAGTGAACATAGACTGATGGGCGAAAAGAAAAATCGTTAAACAAAATAGTTAGACTAGATTGAATTTAACAAAATCTGCTTTTAATTTTTTCTATGACTAGTATGATCACCTTATTCACGAGAACGGTTTGTTAAATTTAGATATATAAAACTCCTATAGACGAACATTTAAAATTTTCTTAACATTATCTTAACATTATTTTTTATCAATATTTTTGGTGTTAAGGAGCAAAATTCTTCCAATTTTTCTGAAAGTTTATATTTTTTTTGTTACTAATTTTCGAAAAACTCCGAAAATATTTAGCAGATAAAAAAATAATGTTAAATACATTTTCATTATTTAGAATACAATTTTCTTCTGCATCTTTTAGTTTCCAATTGTCTAAATCGAACAACCCGTTTTCGAGTTATAGTAAAATATACTCCTGTTATTGCTTTGTCAATAGGGAAATATTAGACATGCCCATAAAAATATCAAGACCAGATGGAAAAATACTGTAGGCAGAAATAGGTGAAATTTAACGTTCAGCACGTCAAATTCCACCTATTTTGTTTTAAAGAAGAAAAAAAAACATTTTTTTTTTTTTTTTTGCCCTCCAGTCTCCACTTAATTATAATTATAGATGGGTATTTTCACCTAATTGTGAATAAAATCAAGATTTGTGTATGAATTTTGATGATACATGAATTATTTTATACATAGTAATACCAACTTTATGAAAATGGATTAAAAAGTGGAAATTTTGAACGGTTTCATTTCTTAAAAGAAATTTTCAATAAGAAAATTTTTAAATTTTAAATTGTTTTTTCCGACAGTAATTTCTACATAACTCCGAAACTGGTAAAAAAAATAATGTTAAGATTACCTAAATATAATTTTCGTCTGTATCTTTTAGGATTCCAATTGTCTAAATCAGACAAATCGTTTTCGAGTTATGGTAAAATAGACTCGTATATTCGCATTACTAAAGGGATATATATATATATATATATATATATATATATATATATATTGTTTTTTTTTTTGTCGACCAATGTAATTAAAATTGTTGCATTAACACAGACAAAGTTAAATTTAAACCTAAAATTCTATATTAAATGAAATTTTAAAGTTGGTAATACTAAACAATACCCTCCTTTATTAAACTATACTCTATACTCTCTATATCTCTAAATGATAAATACTTTTTTTGTCTTAAAGCTATTTTTTTATACCTTACACCACCATAGGTGGTTGGGGTTTTATGCGTATGAGCTGACGTTTGTAACGCATAGAAAAAGTTATCCAACACCCACCTTAAAGTATACCAATCGACACAGAATCACTTTTCAAATCGATCAAACAATGTCCGTCCATCTGGCTTACTAGACGGCTGGCTGGCTGTCCATGTAAACCTTGTGCACAAAGTACGGGTCACAATTTCAAAGATAATTCAATAAACGAAGCGTATTGAAACTGGTTGTGATCGGTTCATTTTTTCACCTAGCCCCCATACAAATGTCCACCCGGAATAGAGTTTAAACACTCAAAAATATTTTAATGAGATACGATGCAAAGAAGTTGTGTACAAGTATCAATCTTTGTACCAATTTTATGAAGATCGGTCCACAATTGACCATAGCTACCATATAAACCCCTCTTCCGAAAATCACTTTAACGTGCAAAAATCCCAAAAATTAGTATCCAGTTAATATACAACACAAATAAATTTTACATAAGTAGAAACAACATTGCCAAATTTTATGAGAATCTGTCCATAATTTACCATATTTACCCACTTCCAGAAAGCGCCCTAAAGTGGATAAAATCATCTAGATTTTAGTAGCAACGCATCTGTATTTATATATTTTATTTTACATTTAGTAAAATTGGCCAAAGGTGTAATATAATACCCCTTCCCGGTTTTCTATGCTCGTACACAATGGTGTAGGGTATCATATAGTCGATCTTGACCGAATATATATCCTTCTTTCTCATTTTTTCTTTTTTTTTCTTAATTTTAAACTTTAAACGATTTGTATTGTATTACAATTACCTATTATTACTTCAACTACAATAATACTTAAAGTTGAACGCATTTTTTTAATTAAGCAATATTTATTATGCGTATTAAAACAAATTACTAATATTACTTAGTATTTATATAAATATTTGCATTACAATATGACAACATAATTAACTTTCTTAATTACTTTCGTACATTCTATTATATCATCAGAAGTGAGTGAAGATTGTCACCCAGACGCTAACTTTGTAATAAGAAAAACTACACAGAAAAAATTATTCAATAAACATTTTTAAGTTATTTGTTATTTAATTTTAAATCAAATCTATGATTATAAAATTAATTCATTTAATTAATATTTTTAAATAATTTTTATAAAATTGACTGGTTTTAAAAAATTCGTACAAAAAATAAAAAAAACATATTGAAAAATTATTTTCACACAGAATAATTAAATACAATTTTAAGACAATTGTCCATAAATTCAGGTCAATTATTGCTAACATACATTTGCAGTATGATATCTTTAGATCTTAAGGGAGCCTAGCTACAGAAATTTTATTAATTATTCGGTAAGTACACGTGTTTTATGATATTTTATGGTATTTCTCTTAAGTATTCTGTTGTTACCTTAGATATTCCCGTCATTGGTGCCAAAATTAAAAACCTATTGCGTGTCAAAACTGTACATACATAAGTTTGATGTGTTTATATTTTCTTTGAAAAACTAATTTCCGTATAGAGGTCAGCCGGAAGCAATGTCTTTTAGCGATTTTTTAAACAATTGAAAGCATGTACATACTTCATATCTTCGTCTATGTATCGTCCCCTATGTAACCCAGATAACATGTATAGCTTACCTCGAAGAATTTCTCACTTTGAACATCTTGCAGAAATGTGAGTTTTTATTGGACCTTCCATTGAAATAAGTATAACTGAATTTAATTGTAAGACCCATTTGGATAATTTTTTGAAATTTAAATTTCTTACATTTTTTGTGAAATATTATTGTGAAATATTTCTTAAATAATATTAAAAATTATGCAATAAATAATTTAAAGACAATCTTTATATTTTTATTGGCGAAAGCATTTTTATGCAAAGTTATAAATGCAAAGTTATTAATGTATTTGAGGCAAAATTCTAATCATAAATGTAATTTATATGATTAAAATATTAATAGAAATTTATACAAAATATCAATTAATTTTACTTAATTAATATTATCATTTCGATGACTGGAACAAAATCAAACGAATTTTTAATTGATGTAAACAATTTCGTAATTGAAGTACATTTTTATTTTTTTCTGTGTATGTAAAGAAAACAGTTACTGATTATATTCCATAATTATAATAAAACAGGGAATAAGAAAATCAACATGTTGACTATTTGGTTGAAAGAGAAATTCCCTTGTTTACATTATAGAAAACTTTGCTAATTATGTTCAAAACACTGCCAATTCACTCACACTATAAAAGCATATATTCACTCATAGATACTTTAACACATACACATACAAGTATGTAATACGCGTATTTAAGACCTTAATGTTGTTGGTAACCACAATACTACATACGTTGATTATCATTTAAGTGTTTTGTCTACGCCTAAATGATGAGATGACAAGGAGGTTGAAAACTATTTTCCAAAAACATTAAGACACAAATATACACTTTAACAATTATACAAACCGACTGAAAGAGATGGATTCGCAATGAAAGACAGACAGTCAACCAAATAGTTAGTTAGTTAGTTAGTTAGTTGAAATGACATTTAGTACAATTAGAACATTGAAAAAGCATGCAAGTTAATTGATACGTAGAAAAATGTCAAGATACTCCACCAAAACATCCAGAAAAACAAATCTAAAGAATCATAAACTTTTTAAACTTTTCCTTACTTACATCAGCAGCAGGAATAACAACAAAAAGTTGTTAAATATTGTAGACAAAGTTTCTTTTAGGCACAAAAAGTTTTTAGAATTTATTTTTAGTTTGAACATAAAATTTATTGAATAAAAAAAAGTTTTTTTTATATAGACCAGGAATGGAAAATTTGAATTCTTTAATTATGTTTAAGCAAATAGAAAAGTAGAGCTAAAAAGTTTATTTTGTTTATTTTATATCAAAAGGTGTTATGGGATATTATATTTTCTAACTGCTAACATTATGCATTTGTACTGATGTTAGTTGGCAGTAAACAGAGGACAGGCCATGAAATTTGATAAGGGGATACCAATTAGTCGCAGTTCCCATATAAGACCCCATATATCATATGGTCGTGCTTAACCGACTAAATCTTTCTTACTTGTTTTTTTTTTCTTTTTTTTAAATATTAGATTTCATTTTGTGCAACATCTACAATAAGTATTTAGTAGGACTTCATGATCATTGGAACAGTGGAGCTGAATAAAAATATTTTGATAGTGCGACTTGCATAAAAATTCACACAATCATAGCAAAGGAGTGTTTGAGTTTGAGTTTGAGTTTGAAAGGTGATTATCACACAGCATCAGGTTTAGAGCTTTGTGGTTTCAATGTATGTTACCTCTAGCATGTAATTTTTTAAAACGATTATCAAAACTTTGTTTCTCAGTCAGTTAAAGAAATATATAGTTCATTGCTATTTCTTTTTTAAAGATAGCATTTTTTTTAATTTTATATGCATAATCTATACAGCCATTTAGTCTTTCTCATTATTACTTTTTTCCAATTTCAAAAAATTCGCGATTTTATTCACGATTTAAAAAGTTAAGAAAACCGAAAAAGTTTGTAATTTTAAAACGTTTATGTCTCTTTACGATATATTGGATTTTATTAGTTCAAGGCTCTAACCAAAGACAATCGAGGATTCTTTAAGGGCAATAATTCAAAAAGAAAAATGTTTATTTAAAGTAAACATAATAAACAAAATAAAAATAAACTCGTAATGCAATTGCAGACTTACAATGCATTTTTGATACCTTTGATCCAAATCAATATTAATTATTCTGGGACAAAATAATCTAATATTTTTAATATTTTTCTTTTTTTCCATGTTTCATATATATATATTTTATTCTTTTTGTTTGATATTATTGGTTTTTCTTATTCAGTAATATGTAACTTTAAGTATTCATATCTCTTTAACTATGTGTCGGATTTTATTGGTAAAAAAAATAATATTTTTGTTAAAGATGTAAACTTAACAATAAGAATGCAATTTTCAGATACATTTTTAAGAAATTTATACCCTTTTGATTTTAAGTATTTTTGCGTATTATTAAAGACAAATATGCATATATGCATCCAAATAGGGACTTAGATAATTTATTACTCTAATATAAATCCATATTTATCTGACCAATAGTTACACAATTGGTTACATGTAATACAAAGAAAACTTAGCTTTTCACATAAAATAATTTCTAGGTATTGCAGACGGGATGTCGATGTTTCCATTGCGTTGAATAGCATGTTATTCGTTTTATAATATCAAAAGTAGACAAAAATTTAAATAGTAGATAGTTGATCTTTTTTTGATTTTGGTTAATTCTTATTTGAAATTTCACAAATTTCAAAAACTTAGTCCATTTTTTTCAATATATCCGACGCCTTTTTCGTCCGATTTCATCAAAAAATTTTTTTTTTCTTAATAGAGAAACAAAATTATATATATATATATATATATATATATATATATATATATATATATATATATATATATATATATCTATATCTATATATATATATATATATTGTTATTATTGCTTATTTATTTCGAAATCATTTATAATATTTACTACAAATTAAAAAAGAGTATATATTTACAAAACTAAAAATACACTGCCCCTTTAATCGAGCTCTCAAATACACTAGATATATATATAGGTATATAATATAAAATTTTCAAGAATAATTATTAATTTTAGAATATAAAAATTTTACAGTAATTATATTTAAATTGAAAGTAAAATATTTAAAAAAGTTTACTTTCATGTAACAATAAGATAAAAAGAATGGCCAAGGAATAAAATTTGCACAAAACTATTTATAGAGAAAATATTCATGCGTTAAAAAAAAATAAATTTCTTTCTTCTAAATTGAATTTTTTTTTTTAACTTTAATACTCTTCTAAAAGTATCTTTATAATAATAATTCTACAGAAGAAGGTTTGTCCAATTTTTTAAATAATCCAGCCAATTCAAAGCCACGTAAATTTTACATTTGGTCACATTTTTTTGTTTCTGTTTTAAAAACTTTGATTTTATTCCATATGCATATTGGGCCACGAAACCAGTTTTTTTGGTCATAAATAGAATACTGCAAATTCGTAATATAAAAATATAATTTTTGGGGATTTTGGACACCGCCGATTATGACCCTGAAGTAAAAATTTAAGTATTCAAAATGGCGGATCTAATAATGTGACCACTAAGTTTAAATTATTAGTTTATGCAATTTTTTTAAACTCAATTTATACAGATTTATGATCGCTAATTCCAAATATGAAAACAGAATTTCCAAATACAAAATCGTCAATTAAATAGGGCAAAAAATAGTTGTTAATTATATCTAAATATTAAATAGTTTTTTTAATATTTAGGGGGTTTTCAATTGGTTCACTAAAAATTGGTATTATTTCAATAACGATAAAATAAAATTAAAATTTCAGAGTCAATTTAGCAATATCCGTTCATCCATCATAATGGCTAGATGTCTTGATGGTCACATGTTTTAAGATATATTAATTAAATTTTCCACAATAACTATTCGAAGGTTATTGGAACTGGTTATGATTGGTTAATGTTTTCTGCTCATAAATGCATTAAATATATCACTATTTATCTTAAATTTATTATATTTCATATCAGCATATATTAGAGTGCCAAATTTAATAAATGTCGGTTTAAACCCTTATTCGACATATACATAATTATCAAAATATTTAACATTTTCAAAAATGAATTTCTATTATATAAAACACTAGTTTTATATGAGTTTCTTCATTAAAACAACAATAACTCAAAAGTTTTTGAAAAGGTGCAACATTCTGCCTTTGAAATTCTTTCTAGGATTACACTTATGCAAAATTTATCAAAATATCGAATGGAACTTTTAGACATCTGTATTGATAAATTCCAAAAAAAAAAAAAAAAAACTATAGAACTACATACAAAGTGTTAAAAAGTATTTAAACTGAACACGATATTTCATAAATTTATGTCCATGTCTAGAAACCTTAATTATTAAGAACATTAACTGTTCCAACATTTATTGCGAATTCGCTTTGCAATACTTGTTCTGTTTTAATTGAAATGTTCTCTTCGAAAAAAAACTGGCCCAAAGAGATATATTCTAAATTCTTAAAGATGGGATTAAAAATGAAATACAGTTTCAGAAATCATAATGTAACGTCTTATATCAGATGAACAATAAATGTGGACATTATGGGCAACAACGATTAGCATTTTTATGATTTTCTTTAATTATTCATTTTGATTAACAATTATAAATTTGTTCTTTTTTAATATTTTGTTCCAGTCCCACTGTGCATTGTACAAAGCGCAATTACACTCTTTACCAGTGTTGCCAGTTTAGCCTTTTTAAGGCAAAATCTAACCATTTTATTTTGCTTTTAGCCTCAAAATTTTCGTTTTAGCTTCTATCCTTTTTTGATTCTTAAAACTGCCTCAAAAAGGCTAAAATGTTACTATTTTAATAACGAAGAAAATAATTTGTTATTATCTACTACTAATTTTATTTTTATAGAATCATATATTTAAGCATTTTTGCACAAAAAATTTACATTTTACAGTTATTATACTAATAACTAATTTGATGGAATTACTAAGTCGATTGTTATAATTATTTTATTATTTGCTTCCTTATCCATAGAAATATTTATAAACATAATTTTAGCAAATTTTTAAAAAGCGAAAACCCCCAAAAACTATAAAATTCTTCGAAAAAAAAGAATTATAGTTTAAAAATGTCGAAAAGTCACTTCAAAACATTAGGTAATTTTTCATGTGAAGTGCAACACAAATTTGTATGGGATTTTTCATTTGGGTCATTTTACTGACAGCTGCTCTAAGTTTTATTTATAATTTTTTTAAAATATCTTAAAAAAAAAAAAAACTAACGAGAATGAGAAAAAAATAAGTTTTTAAATTATAGAAAAAATTTAACTTTTTTCTGTGTTATTTTTTAGCCTATTTTGAACTTTTTTAAAGCTGTATTTAGCCTCTTTTTTACTCGACTCCTGGCAACACTGCTCCTCACTTCATTATGTTGAAAATTATCTTTTTTTGTGAAGAAATTCGAGTTTTGCAGAAATAAAGACCGAAAAACCTTTTTTTTATTTTGAAATCATGGAAACCAGGTTTTGTAAAGAAAGGACTGCAGTCATAGCTATGAGTTTTAAAAAAAAAACATTTTTTAATGATTTAGAAACTTAAGAAATACCCTAAAAATACTTTCTTTCAAAAAGATATTTTTTCTTAAAAAGTACCCTTTTCCAAAAAAAGAACAATTTAAAAAAAAATATATATATAAATAAAATATATATAAAAAAATAATATTCAAAAGGCCTTAGAATCCCCGTTTCTTAAAAGAGACTACATTTGATGGAAAGAAGAAATATCTCTGTATAAATCACATTCGATGATACCAAATAGTGGATCAGAAAGTGCTGTTTTATTGTTGCTAAAAAAAAAAAAATATTAATTCTTCAAAAAAGAATACACTCTTTTCAATTACAATTTTATTCGTTTAACTAGAAACTATATTAAAGAGTATTTTTACTAATTAGCTTAAATATTGAAATTAAACATATTTACAAAGTTACTGTTGTTTGTGGCTAAATTTCATTCTTTAGAATTCATGAAGCCGTTTCAAAATAAAATTTAATTTACTGGATAAATAAACTATAGGCGACGTACTTCAACAGTTAATACAGTATATTTTTTGAATAATGTCTATTTAAAATAGCAACAGGAGAAAAAAATAGAAATATACATGTATATATATAAACATAAACAGAACTAAATCAAATATAAATTTAACGAATTTTAATGCAAATAGACACATTTAAGCTTAATTTGTTTTATTTCACGTACATATTCGAAGCATATTAAGCACGTTTTGCTACGTTTATACACATATGTGTACTTATGTTGTGTTGCAGCGGTAAAGATGTCTAGGCCTTCATCGTACAGGCTTTCTTGAAGGCCTATTTACACCTTCTTTAAGATGCAATTGCTCATGCTAACCAGCCTTCAAGAATGCCTCATCCCTGCCTTCCAAAATATTCGATAGAACTTCCGACTTCTCTACTCTTGGAATTAGAGTAAGAAGGTACATTTTTTTAATATATTTCGTTTTAAGCAACAACAAATATTTGTATTCAAAATACAAAACCATTCAGAAACCATTACAAAAACAATATTGAAATTCAAAGCAGAAATTTCCAAAAACATAATAATAATTCATTTAGTTTTGCTTAGTGCTTTGTTTGAGTAGGTTGCGCTTTTCTAAGTTAATTTTAAATCTATTCGTTTGCATGATATTTTTACTAGTTTTGCTATTTTTGCAAGTATTTTACTCGAAAAGCGTTTCTATGCACATAAAAATAGTAAAAGTAGTAACCCAATAAGCATTTTTGCTAGAATTCAAGTTGAAACCAAATATAATTCAAGCCTTAAACCCAATGCCAAACATTGAATTAAATTTGGATTACACTTTAATTCAATAGCGTTTTCCAGTGAAAAGGATATTTAAACTCAAGTCAAATTTATTTTGCTTCAAAATTTTTAATTTCTTCAATCATATTTCATGTTTAAAATTTTTTTATAATTGAATTCATGTCGGATTCCAGCAAAATTTTCCTAGGCTTGAATTTTTGAAATCTATATGCTTATTGGGAAACAATTTATAATTTACTTGAATATTTTGTACGAAAACTAGTAACCAAAATGTTTGTTATTGATTTTTTCTATTGAATTTTATTTTTAAAAAGATTAATTAGCAAATATGTTTAATTTTTTCAACGTTTTCTGTTGGAACTTGTGGTCAATTTGGAATGAAGTCTTGCAAATTTTGGAATTATGATTTCAAAGTACTTATGTGACAAAATTGTATTGTAATACTAATTTATGCACCTTGAAGTGATTTTCGGATTTTTTTTTTAAGTTTTAAACTTTTCACAATAATTTAAAATAAAAATTTCTTATTTTATATAAATAGAAAAATATTTTATTAAATAGTGTAGAAGACCTGCTGACAGCTTTTCTTCAGATGGTCTGTAGGTAGCATTTCTTTAGAAGGCCTGCTGGCACTTTTTATTCAAGAAGTGTTTTAGAAGGGCCGCATGGGGTTGCCTTGCTCTCAATGCCATTGCGTGTAAAAACTACATGAACTTCATGTTCATGCAGGAAAAAGCTCCTCTGGCATAAAAAAGGCTTTCTAGAAGGGCTCTTTACTTACCCCTTCTTTTTGCCCCAATGAGATTATATTTGTATTTACGTATATTCAATATACAAATATACATTTATATAGTTACAAAGATACTTTGTGCATATAAAAAATAACATTATAATCAATTGACATTTTATGCCAATTACAAAATGTTTACTAAATAAATACTCACAGTCAATGTGTAGTCTAGTGTAGTGGTTATTCTTTATGTATGTATATTTCACTTGTACATGAAGGCTTCAGAAAAAAAAATCTGGCGATTTTCTATAAATTTAAAGTCTTTAAATTATCATGTTTTTAATGTAACTAACAGCAATAAAAAAACAGATCAAGCTTAGTAAAAACATACCACCAAACTACCATCCAGCCGAAATTATTAAAAGCTGAAATACTTTATTCGGCAGAAACAAATATTATATACCCAAATTTTAAAATATCTTATAGCTATGCATATATGGTACATAATAGTATACAATATATGCTAATTGACAACTATAGGCCCACTTTCCAAAGAGGCGTGGCAAAAGTAACACACAGAAGTGTAGGCTTTAAAACATTAACCTAAAACTTTTAGATTTGTGCTATTAGAATCGTATCCTTACATTTGTATCCTCAACAAGGGGCCTAAATTTTTACATAGTGATCCAAATTTCTTAACCCAAGTCTGAGGTTTAATAAAATACTTATTCTAATTTTTTTCTGACTATAACTTTTTTTTATAAAATTTTAAATTTTGTCATATCTTTAATGTGTAACAAATTTAATCACAAAATCAACATATTTCCCATTTTTTTGTTGCTAAATATAAAAACAACCATGGCGCCAAATAATACTTATACACTTACACACACTTAAACATTTAATAAATGCACCACAAAAAAAAATCTTATTATTATTATTGCTATAACAACAACTATAAAAATTGGTTGGTGGGGGAAAATCTCCAAATTGACTTAAATGACTTGACTTTATTTATTTAATGTTTAATTTTTTTTTCCTTCGTACGTTTTATTTGTAAAATCCATAACGTTTTTTCCTTCGTTCTCAAAGATTGGAAATAAATACAAAAATTCAATTTTATTTCAACATAATGTTAAATCTCCTGATACTGGGATGAATATTCTTGTCTTGTCGTGTCGTTTCTTTTATTTTATTTCAACTAAATCTATGCATTTATTGGTTTTACAGATTGTTTTATGCGTTGATGTTGTTTTACAAAAATATAAAGAAAAAGCAGCACCACCTACCAAAAAATACTCACAGATAAATGTGTCGATTAAAATTGAATTTTATTGAGGATCAAGTGTGTTAGCACGCAAAAGCTCTTCATTCCATGTAAGCGAGTACAAGTGTTTTGGAATAAGGAATGATTACCAAGTGTCATGATACGTTCTTTTAATCGATTTTATTAAAATGTGTTCGGTAATCTTTTGGATATTTAAAAGGAAGTTTCATTTCTTTGCTCTCTGATTGATGTAGCAATTAGCTGTTGTCAAGTAATCATTTAGAATCTATAAAGGAACAGGGTACTAGGTCAATTCTAGATACTTCTGAGAAGAATACTAGAAACAACCTGTAAAACTGAGATATCTCATTGTGTCACTCAGTGTAGTTCACAGTATATCAGATAAATAAATTGTCGGCTTAATGTTAGCCCAAGTAACACTGTAAATGCAACTAAAACATTAATTACACAGGTTAACAGTTAAAAAAGACAACGTGGAAAATGTGTTGTAGATTTCTTAGGAATACTCCTTCCAATTATCATGAAAATTTTAGTTTCATTCCATCACATCTCAATTTTAAGCCATTGACGAAAGAATAAAATATGCTTCTCCAAGGACTAGGGCCATATCTTGCCCAATTAAGCCTCTAGAAGTTTTTAAAGTTGAAAGATTTAAAATTTCATGTTAACCCGCAGAGAGAAATGTCTTTCTGATTTCGATTAAAAAGAAATTAGTGTATGAGTAGAGTAACAGAAATAGTGACTGATTGTCACAAAAATACTAATATTTCCAGAAATATTACTATATATAGCTAGTTTACATGCTATATCGATTTCCAGTATTACAATCTAAACTGTATTAATTAACATCGCAGCTTTTATTAGATCTCGACAGAAGGGCACTCGAGTCCATCGAGTATATGCAGCAAGTTTTAAATTTGTTCTTGATCTTCTACTACTAGATGCTCTAAGCTCTAACGTACTGATGGCAAATATATATGTATAACCATAAACGCAAAGCCTTTTATGGTTTAGTACATATTGTAAAGTTTGTAAGTTATCAGTCTTAGGATTAAGATTTAGACCTTAAGTGGCTTTTTTGGCACAACGGGATATAGTAAGTCGCCAGAATATTATGCTTTCTGATATGAGTTGGGTCTTGTATATTGTATTATCTTGTGATAAGGGCGCAGTCGGGTTATCTTCATGGACTGGTACTTAGTGTTACCAGATCATAGAATTTGATCTCATATTAGGGATTTTATTTGGGGACACATTTTCATAAGGAAATATTTCGAGATTCTCGTAAAATATGGTGATTTGATGATTCTTAATTTACACATTTATGAAATTTTATTAATTTTTAATAAATTTTAGATTAAAGAAAAAACATTTTAAAATTTTTTTATTTACAGAATAATGTTGATACATTTTGAGTTCTAAACAAAAATCAACTTGAATTTTTATAGAAAATTTTTGATATATTTTTTTAATTATAGAAAATTTTGATAAATTTATCGTATTTAAAGAAACATTTTATTAATTTTCTATTCATATAAAATAACAATAAATTTCCCATTTCTATAAAGACACTTTTAATTTATAAAAAATATCTCGATTAATTTTTAAGTTATAAAACATTTTGACGACTGTTATATTTATAGAATTTTTAGGTGTTCTATTTTTTTAATATTTTATTTATTTATTTATTTTTATTAAAAATTTTATTTTTAATAAAAATTTCTAATAAATTTTCATTTCATTGGAAATTTTTTATAATTTTTCGATAAATTTGTTTACTAATATACATATTTATTTCGTAAAAATAAAAGCAAATTTTATACAAATTATATATATATATATACATATATATATATATATATATATATATATATATATATATAAATATATATATCGTATTTTTTGAGGACATCGATTTTTAGTTTGTGGACATGAAGCAAAAATTTTCTAGCAGTATTATTCACATTAATCAATTTCGATACAGTTGGTCTATAATCAAGATTTTTGCCAAAAATTCTTTATGGTTTCAGACATTTGATATTTTTGCTTTTTACAATTTTTCGGTAGTTATGAATAAGTATCGGTGAGCTAACTACTAAAAACGTTCTTGTAAAACCATAATGGATTTGCCAAAATTTAGAGAGCAAAGTGAAAGTTCGTTACTGGGTATGAACGGACTTATTTTTTCTTATAAAGTACGGTGAAAATTTTAAATTCTTCTTAGCTTTAATTAAACTTTTTAGAATTTTGGTGAAAATTGTTTTTTTATTAAGTGCAATTTTAATAAAAATTTGGACTTTGGAAAAATATTGGATTTCTGTGAAAATTTTAAATGTTAGTAAAAATTTTGATATTTCGAAAAATTGGATTTGTGAAGAAAATTTTTTATTTTTAATGAAAAATTTAATTTTAATCTAAAAAAAACACATTTTTAATTTTAATTTTTTTATTTTCAAATAATAACCTATCAATAGTCATCGTTAAAATATTCTGATAAAAAATTCGTTAACTATTATAGAAAAAACTTGTTAAAATAATGACAATTAGTCGCTATCTAGCTACGGGTTTGAGGTACTGAGCTAAATGTCACTTAGTTGTTAGAAGAATTTCTGTACACGATCTAAAAAACAATTTTCAGTTATCCCTCTTTAAACAAAAATAGGTGGAATAGATGGAATTTGACGTGCTAATAAAGAATCAGCTTTAATTTTTAATCATGTATTGATTTTATTTTATGGGCGTGGCCAATATGACCTTTATATTAGGCGGTCACTTGAGAAAGGTTCCCCTAATTTAAATAAATAAACTCCAATAGATGCCGACTAAAATTATCTTCAGGTTATCTTAACATTATTTATCCGCTCAATAGCTTCGGAATTATTCCGAAATTTTCGTGCAAAATTGAGAAAAATTTGCTACTTGAAATTCATTAAATATAAAAAATGGCGGTTTTAAATATTTTATCATAAAGTTAGGTATATAACGATTCAAGTATGACATATGGCTTATGAACAAATAATGATTTTAACTGAAGACACCTTAAATAATAATTTTATGTAATTTGTGTACATACTCGTAATATTTATAATATTTACTATATTTAATATTTAGTATATTTAATCGTAGCATTACTAAATTTACGATTAATAATAGAATTTAATTTTTGGAATTAAGAATCTACAATATCTTAATTTTTCACTTACATTTAATACAAAAATCTAAACATTTACTCTTTTACCTTAACTTCTTTCCAACTAAGAAAAAAAATATATTTACTAAATCTATTTATAATTGCTAGCATACCTTCCTTCTCCAACCACTACTTCCTTTATTTTTCCCTTTCCAATTCACTGTAATGGTTGTACGAATACAACAGAGTAATTTTCTAAATTCAATCTTTCATCCATTTATTTGAATTTTGTGTAACATCTGCTTTTATGCGAAAATATTTTGTATCACAAAAACAATAAAAATAATATAAATAAAAGAAAACAAAATAAGGATAACTGGGTCATTCCAAAAAATTTCGACCCATCTCTGATTTTGACCATCACTGATTTTAATGAAATTCAACACATACAATTTACTGCTCTAATCGATTTATATGACGTATTAGCCTACAACTTATCGCTATTATATGAACCTCTAAAGTTGGTTACCTCTAAAATAAAAATTATCATTCATCCTTGGATATCCTGAAAAAGAGTTTTTTGATTTCCATTATTTTTTTTTTACACGATGTTTACAATCAAGTTGTCGTTATAGTGTAAAAATTTCAAAATGGGATGTCAATGGAATCAGAAGTTACAACCATTTTTCTTTACTAACACATTTTCTATTTGATATTAAGCAGTTTTTACCCATATTGATATATTTTATTCAAATTTTAATATAAAACATCACTATTGATTGAAATAAGTCGCATATATAGCGCATTTCTGATCCCAATAAAATAATTTGATATTATTTTAGAAGTTTCAGGAACACATTAACAGATCATTAATCCACTTTACAAAATCTAATTTATTAAAAATTCATCATGATCAGTCTATTATTTCACCTATACCCCATATAATTTTCTTTCGCGAAATAGTAGTTTAACGCATAAAAATATCTGAAATATATCGTATCATATTAGTTTTGTTCAAGTGTAGATCTTTATAAAAAATCGGTCCATAATTGATCATATCATTCATATAGGTTTCCATGTTTAAGAATTACTTAAAAGCCCATAAATCTCACATTAATGATAACATCAATACAAAATTTTATATATTTGAATTGTATATAAGTATAAATCATCATATATGTATATAATCCTCATTCTCGAAAATCAATTAAACTTGCATAAATCGCATATGAATGCCAATATCAAAATAAAATTTCACGTAAATAACTTTCATATATGCATAAACGATTGTAATAAATTTCATAAGGATCTTTCCACAATTGATCATAAGTCCCATATAAGGTCCTCTTCCGGAAATCATTTTAGTGTTTATACACAAACATGTAGGCTATTGTATTATCGATATTGGCCAACACTGCTTATTTTTTTCCCTTTTCTATTGGTTTTGATACTAAATTTAAAATAAAAGTATCAGAACACTTAAAAAGATATTAATATCTTGTAGTAAAATTGTACTGACTGCTAGAGACCAACTATTATAACTTTTGATCCCTTTGAGGTTGCATTTTCAAATTTTTGCACTATAACGACAAATTGTTGACAAATAATGAAAATTAAAAGACCTTTTTCCAGGATATCCTATTATAGAAAATATTTTCGCATCTTAGAGATCCTTGCTACAGAAAAATGTGTAACTTTTATGATTTTATGATAAAGAAGAATATCAATTCTTTCTATTGATAACAATTTTGTTGAAATCGGATAATGCGCATAAAAGTTATTTAACCTTAAACTTTGTTCATTTTTGACAAAAATGCCCGAGGTGTTCTAGTGTAGAGGCCCATAAAACACGAACCGATAAACGCGATAAAACGCACGATGACTAGATTAATGAACATCACAAACTAAAAAAAAAATAGAAGATATAAAATTTTTAAAACTGTAATTTTGGGTAGAAATTTTTTGGAATTACCCAACTACAAATACAAACAAACGGACATGCAGCTAGATACATAGACGGAGAGAGAGAGAGAGTAAAAGAAAATAAAAACGCTAGATGGTTACGTTTACTTTTAGGTTGTTGATAAACTTTTGTGATGTTTTATGCGAAGGATTCATGGCGGCAAAAATGACTACGACTCTTACTGGGGGGATTTTATTTCGATTTGCTGACTATGGCCGTGATGGTGCGATGACGGCTAAATCACCGACAACAATAACAGCAAAGATGATGTTGATAGAGACACGTAATTTAAAGTGGATATATATGTATATATAAATATATATATATATATATATATATATATATATTCCTTTTTTTTTTTTTTCTTTGTAAGCGCCACTTTGTAAACTTTATATTATTTTCATTTTAATTTTGCCATTTTACTTTTTGCGTTTGTTTGTTTGTTCGCAGTGGTGATGTTGCTGTTGTTTTTTTTACATTTGTTAAATGTGTGTTTAAGTTGATAATAATTGTTATTGTCAGTGTTACTGTAACTGTCTGTCGAATGGGTTTTTTTTTACAACAACAAACAACATTTATAAAGTGTAAATTGGCGATATTATGGCAAATTACAATTAGAAGATAAATGCTGCTGCATAATTTTTTGTGATTTGAAAGTGTGAAAAGATTACTTCTTTGAAATTACAAAATAACTAAAGTAATCTATCATCGCTATTAGAATAACTATCAACACTTAGGTTAGCTAAAATTATAGATTTATTACGTTGCAGCATTTTTATATTTCATTCGTTAATGCAATTATATGTTGTATGTGTAAGTTTTTTTTTTTTTTTTCAAAGAACAGATAGAATTTAAAATAGTTATTTAACAGATACATTCGTATGTATTAATTTTATTTTAAAGTTTCTCAGGTTTTAAAGACTTTATAATTTGTCTTACAATTATTCCTTTAAATTTCTTATTATTAAAAAAATGAATGTTGTTCTTTTAATAAATTTAAGCATCTCTGTCTTTAAAACTATAGTACAACAATAAATAAAAAGAATTACAAATACATACTATGTATGTGTTTGATAGTGATCAAATGACAGTATACCAGTAGTTAGATTTGTATTGCTACTGTAAAATTTTATGTTTTATACTATCGTTTTCTTCAATTTCCAAAAGCTCTTTGGCTTTGACTACAAAGTGATGGTGTTTGATAACAAATAATTTTGTGTAGGCGTGATGATGATATGATGATAGTACAAAATACAACAAATACAAAAATGAAAACACAACAACAAATTTTATTGGTTTTTGTGAAAACTTATGTTCATTTTAACAAGTTGATTTGATGGATAGATGCACGTATATGCATGTATATTAGGGTGGACCAACACCGTATGAAGAAAACCAAAGTGTATCGCACATTTAAACGTACCTCAAATTATACAAGAAGACATCTTTTGCAACATCTCTGCCAAATTTCAACTTCCCACTATGATTGGAACAGGATGATACATGGCCATTTAAGTTGATAATTCCTGAACAAAACGTTAAAAATTTGTTCTCACCTAATAGAAATAATAGAAAATTATTATATCCATATTTCGTAATTTTTTCAAAAAAGTTATTGGGACCGAAAAAAGGACATTTTATTAAAATTTTTTTGTAAAGTTTTATTTTTATTTCTTCGTAATTTTTTAACCTTCCTATTAATTTTTCTTTAACTACAATCGTGAAATGGTTTGATGTATATTTAATTAAAATTGGTGAGAAATTTTTTAAGATTTGTTCTAAGATCTTCAACATAAAAGGCTATAAAGCATCCTGTTCCAAATATCGTAGGAAGTTTAAATTGGGTCAAGATATTCTAAATGATCTTTCCTTTCATAATTTTAGGTTGCTGGCAAAAAAGAATTTTTGACCACCCTAATGTACATACGTAATCAGAAAATAACAATATGAGATTATAGTGTGTTTACGAAATAATTTGATTGTATATATTTTATTGATAAATGTATTATTTTGGTAATAATCCAACAAGAAAAAGTTGAATTAAGTGAAAAAGTTTTAATAAATCCACAAATTAAAAACATCAATTATTGGAAACTGAAATCTGATATGAAATAAAAATCGTTCATTACATAACGGATTTATAAAAACGTGTACTCTTTTAAAAACGGATCATCAGATAGTGTTCTTATTTTCTACGCATATAAAATATGGAGCCATTTAAACTTTCTCATTATTGTTTTTTCAATTTCAAAAAAAAAAATCGAGACTTTATTCACGATTTAAATTTTTATAAAAATAAAAAATTCGACAAAGTATGTAACTTTAAATGTTAATATCTCTCTACGATGTCGATGTATTTGAATGATTCGAGGCCCTAATGTAGGCCAACTGAAACCTCTTTAAATCCAATAATACAAAGTTAAATTGTTTATTTAAAAATGCACTCATAATGCAATTGCAGTTCTACAAAGCATTTTTGCAAATTTCCACCACTTTGATTTCAATTTTCTTTCAGTATATTAAAATCTAATATCTTTACTACAAAATGCAATAATAACTGTTCTGGGATAAAGTGATCAACTATTTTTAATATATTTTTTAGAAAAATGACCACCAGCTTTTTCATAAAAAATTGATTTTTTTTATAATTTCTTATTTTTAAATTCTTTTTTTTTTTGTTTTTTCTTATTATTTTTTTTTTTTTGGTTATTCTAATTCAGTAATATATAATTTTAGGTATTCATAACTGTTTAGCTATACGACGGATTTTATTGATTTAAAAACCAGTATAAAGTTTATTACGACAAATATTGTATATTGTATTGTATAATTGAAAAATAACTTTTTTGCTGAAGATGCAATTTTCAGATGCAATTTTAAGGATTTTCTACCATTTTTATTTTAAATATTTTTGATTAATATTGAAGACAAATATGTTTATTTTACAGTGCATTAGCTATTATTCTGCATTAGAAATTATCTGGTATTATACCACAAATAACAAATTATGAAATAGTATGACTAAAATTAATTTTTAAATAAACAAACAAAAGATAAAACCGAAAAAATATAAAAAAAAATAGTTTTGTATGAAAAAATCTGAAGGAATTTTTTTCAATTTTTTTTAAATAGTGGACCATTTTGACCCAGAACAATTTAAATAATTAAAATCCGTTTACAGCTTATAGAGATATTGGTGTTCGAAGTTACACACTTTGAACACCAATGCGTACGCCGAATATTAACTAAATCCGAAGACCTAAGGAAAATTTTAGGGTATACTCTTATGGAATGAAAGAAATATATTTTAAACTTGAAATATGTTTCAAAAAATTAAATATCTTCAAATAAAATAAACTTTTACTAGAATACTCTAATGAAATAAAGTGCAATGCAAGTTTAATTCAATGCTTAAAGTTGTATTCAAGGCTGACAAATAATATATTTGTTTTTAAACTGATTTACAGCAAAATTGGTTATTGGGCAGCTTAAAAATGTGTTATTAAAAAAATTTGTATAAAATCGTATAGATATTAATTTTTGAGCTTTAAAAAAAATTTAGTAAAAAGCTTTAATTATAAAATTTTTAGAGAAAAAAATTTAGTGACAAATTTAAGTCAATAGTTTTTAGTGAATAATTTTTAATGAGAAATTTTGTTGTAAAAATATGTACTTTACTGAAAAATGTTAACTAGCTTATTTTTATTAAATTAATTTTTATACCCTACACCGCCATAGGTAGTTGGGCAGGCGCGGATCCAGCCAAAGCATTTGGGAAGGACTTTTTTTAATTCGAAATTGTGTACAAGATTTTAATGGTTAAAATTAATAATTAATACAATATTTTAAAAAATTAATAATTTTAAATAATATTTTTACAAATAACTTTTTACCTATAATTATTTATTTTATTATTATTTTTTTATTATTGTTGTCACCAAAAAACTTGATATTTTACTTCATTATTCCTTTTTTGTTTTTAAAATAAAAACAAAAATTTTTATGAATCTACACTTTAATTCAATAGCGTTCTTCTCCAGAAAAAAATGGAATTTAAATTCAAGTCAAATTTATTTTACTTCATAATTTTGAATTTTTTCAATCATATTTCATGCTTAAAATATTTTTATATTTCAATTCACATCGGATTCCGGCAAAATTTTCCCAATCTGGAATTTTTAAAATTTGTGTGCATATATTTTAAATAGATTTTAATAATTTAAGATGTATTTTTATTTAGTTATTATGTTCTAAAACGAAAAAATAAAATAATTCCTTTTTTTATTTGATTTCGGTTAATAGTAATTTTGCTCCATTATTTCCAAGAAAAACAACAGTTGTCAGACGTGAAAAACTAAAAAAAAAGATTCAAAAATTCGAAATACTCTATAAATTTTGAGATATTTCGAAAAAGAAACATTTTGATGATAGTTGGTGCACTAAAGATCTCATAGCGACCTGTCAATTTTTTTTTTTTTTTTTTTTTTTTTTTGAGTGTGCTTAGTACTGCTATTTAAGAATGCCTTGAATATGAAATGCTTTTATAAAAATTACAAAAGAGTTTTGAATCGAATATGATGATAAATTGCTTCTCCAAAATATTTTTTTATAAATGAACAATATACTTTTATAATTTTGAAAAAAAATTTATTTTAATTGTTATTATTTATGTATTTATGTATGTATGAATTTATTTACTTTGAACTGAAAATTATATAAGAAAGTTGAAAATAGTTCAGAAACTCCTTTTAGAAAATATCGTCAAATTGCCAATAGGCGACTTTTTAAAAACAGAAAATCGTCAAAATTACTATAAATCGTCAAATCTGGCAACAGTGGTGGTTGGTCATCGCAACTTTAGCGAAAACTGCAACAAACCTGGTTTGATATCGGTTGCACAAAACGATCAAAACGAGTTCTGCATTTAGTGAAAAACGAATTTCCAATTTTCATAGTAAAAATCCAAACTTTTTATTAATTTTTCGTAAAAACACTTAATTTTTGATAAAAAAAATTGAATTTTTAGTGAAAAATTGAAGAAAAATTTGATTTTTGGTGATAATTTGTGTAAAAAACAAGATAATGAAAGAAAAAATTTTTTAAAGAAATCGAAAATTTTTTGAATAAAATAACTCTCATCCATAAACATAGGTTACGTTCACATTCCTTCGTGCATAAACTTTTATTACACAAGACTTTAAATATGTATATATGTATGTATGTATGTATGTATGTATGTGTATATGCATGTAAGCCTTTTCATGTTATCTAATAAATTTTAGAATATGTAGTTAGTATGTTTAAACCCAAATATTGGCGTCATTTTCATTTCATTATCTAGATCAAAAGTCTTTTGAAATATTAAAATGTGTTTGTTTTTAAGCATACGTTTAATAAAAATATCTGCGATAGTGTACAGAAAAATTTGAAAATAGTGGTTTCTTTTTTAAAGGGAATTGCTTTTACCACCAATTATAATGACTACAGTTCCATCAAGAAATTATATTAAGTCTACAAGAGAGATAACCATTACTATTTTCAAAATATCTAATGTTTATTATTATACGACCTTTTATACTAATTTGTAAATAGTTCTCGTTATTGAACCAGAATAGATACAGACTAATTCTTAATTAACTGCAAAATGTCGCTATAGTCTATTTTACAAAGTATTTACTGTAAATACCACTATCAATGATGATTATTCCGTTACTGGACCATTCTAATAATACTCTTATGCTACCAAACAAAAGAAAATAATAATAATAGTAATAATAACAAAAAAAAAGATAATAAAAAATACTAGAATCTATGGTATCTGCATATAAAACCATTTAAAATTTAACCCTGTTACAAAACTACAAATTTAGGCTAAGTCCACCAATTCAATTAAAATTTTACTTTCACTTTAGATGCAAGAACGCAATTTCCAAAATTAAGCAGATGTTGTTTTTAAACCATTTAGTTAGATTGCAACTTTAAAATAGAAAAAAAAATAAAAATTCGGTCTTAATTGTATTTTTGGGCACGAAACATTTATACATCTCTATATACTTGTACATATAAGATATGACTACCACATGTGTATATTTGTATGAATATTTAATGCCAATGACCATGGTTTTACGCATACATTTGATACTACATACATGTATATTTATACACATGTATAAGGATATGTATGAGTGTAAATATTTTGTGTTGTATCCTTGTTCTAGTTTTAATGATAAATGTTTCCTTTTGGTTCAGTTAACCAGAATCTTTTACAGTAATAAGAGGCGTTATTAAGTCGATTTTAAGGCATTAGATATTTGCAACAGTTTAATATATATATAAATATGAATGTATGTATGTGTGTGTTGTGTGAGAACACACTCAAATGCATTTACAAATTGTGTGGTGGTTTTACAACACATTGCAAACATCTACTTTCGTTTAGAAGATCTAATAATCTAACTACAGTATCCTATATAAGGACCAAACAATGTTTAAATCCTCTTCTACTTACTAAAGGAGGCTTTTGCTCTTATTCTGGCACTTTCATTATTATTCTTAATTTTAGTCCTATTGTTGTTGCTATAGTTGGTGTTTATGTTGTTCAAGTTAAATGAACATTTCTAAGGTTTAATTCTTGCTGTTATTTTCTTTTTTATTTTATTTTATTTTATTTAGATTGTTTGTTTTAGACCACATTAACATGTTGTTGGTTACATCTATTAGATTTCCTTAGCTCTAGAGTAAATATCATTAGTAACAGTAGCAGACTCCACATACGCATTCAATAAGAAATAATTGTAATTTATATTTAGCCATGATTTAATATTAAATTTAACATCATTTTAAAGACTATTTTATTTATGGTAAATTGTTTGAATAAATTGTTTTATACTCGTAAATTTTCAAATCTTTACAGTTCATTAAATATAAAGGAGTGTGTCTTGTATTAAATATATACATTCTTACATTTGGCCAAAGATTTTATCCTATATATTGAAATAATTACAAATGTAACATTAAAATTACAACTAAAATATTTTGTACTACAGTTGGAGAAAAATTGTGTAATTATTAATGAAGGTGAAGAAATTAAAAAATTAAAAAATAAAAAAAAAATGCATTTAATGATTTAAAACTTATACAATTAGAGTTTCAAGTGATTTATAAGGCATTTTGGTGAATAATTTCTTAAAAAATACTTTCAGATGAACCAAAATTGCTACAAAATAGCTTTAAAATATTTTACTAATAAAAAGTTAACAAAAGTATAAAATTGTTTCGCTTTAAAAAATATGAGGTGTGCGTTTATATTAAATATAACACACAATTTTTGTGATTACTCCTACTCTCCTTATTTTTAAGTATTTTCTTGATCACAATATCTTCGAAAGTTGTTTATAAAAATCGTTGGTTGGAAAGAAAAATCTACAAAATTAATGCTTAATTTGTATTTTGCACTTCTTTAAAATCTTAATAGAGTAAGCTTTGTTAAGGTTTACTTCAACTGAAAACCTGGCGTATGTAACGAAAGTTGGTTCAAAAAAACAGTCATAAAAATGAATTACAAGCTCAAAAAGTGGGTGAAATTCCTAAAAGAAAATTTCTTCTTCATATGTAGTAAAAAGTCCAACAGTTATCAGGTTCGAAACATAGATTCACAATTTTTGGTTTATTTATTAATTAGAATTAAATTTGCGAAAGAAAGAAACTTTAAAAATTAAATACATTAAAAAAAATATTTGGACGAATTTGATAAGTCACTTATAACTCCGAAATTATTAAACTAATTTCGTGGAATTTCAATCTCAAAATTCTCGATTTGACATGCAATATATTTGTATAAAAATAAATTATTTAGGCCAATTCAACAAATTTGGTCCAAACACATAATTCAGAATTATTATTATCGAAATACATGTCGAACATATCAAACAATTGCTAGAAGTTCAAGTGAGTCGGGAAATAGAGTTTCTTGAGTCATAAAAAATACAAAGAGTCACGATCACCGAAAAGAATCCTGATAACCGAAGAAAAAGTTGACTTACAGAGAGAATTTTAAGAGAAATTCTGTACATCTCTGGATGGAATGTGACTCATTCTTTAAATTTCTCTGTATATTTTATCAGAAAAATTAGAAGAAGCTAGAAGCTCGTAATAAAAATGCGAAACAAAATGTGAAAACGTAAGAAAGGACGAAAATTATTGAGATTAATTTGTTTTGTTTTTTTTTTAATATCAATGCTGCCTACAGAGCGATAAAAGGTACGTACTGGTGGACATTTTCAAAATATCCTGATCTGAATTCCATATGATATATATTATGGGAAATATATCAGATAAATATCGTGCAAAAACTTCAAACTGTCGAATAATCTTTTGGCCTGGCAAAATATTTGTATATGTTGGGAAAAAAATCACTTCATTCATAACAAATGACACTTTTAACAGAGATATGTACGCAAATGAGTGTCGTCAGTAAAGATCCCTTCCTATCATTAGAAAACATACCGAATTCTTAATTTTTTGGGCTGATTTATCTTCTCATTATTACAACAAAAAAGTAGCTGAGTGGTATCTAACAATTGTGGTACCAAAAGGAAGCCAACCTACTAAACTCTCCAGAACTCTGCCTATTTTTAATATATTGAAACATAGTAGAAAGATATTTAAAGAACACTTAAAGCTGATTAAAAAACAAAATATATTTTGAAAAGAAGTGGACCCGTTCCAACAAAATAAATTAAACGAAAACATAATAAAACTCTTATGGAGGGCACTTCAGAAAATAATAAATATTTTATTAAAAACGAATAAAAAATTAATTTTTCTTTTAAATTTAAAGCTTGAATGTAACAGCTTTTAACCAAAATAAATCTTAAAGCGATTTAGCCATTGATTTCACTTTTATAATCTGAATTGTATACGCTAAATTTTTCAAGCGCAGTGAAAGGTATGAAATAACCCACTTAATATTATTAAAGCTACAACAGCTTTTTCAATAATATTTTATGATTTTAATGCGAAACAAATTCTTAAAAATTACCATTTTGCCAATGCAAAATGTAAAAATAGCAATATAAAGCAATATAAATCCTAATAACATTTTGAATATTAAATTAAATTGTGACCGCAAGACTTTTTTTCTAGCCTAAAGACTTTTTCTGCCAACTGGAAATAAAATACTAGGTAACAAAATATGTTTTCTAATAAATTTCTAGAAAATATAAAATAAACTTATACTTACAGTATAATTCAAGACACTGCTTATTTTTTAAAAAAGTTGGCTGCCATTTAATATTTGAACATATTCGTTGTAATGGACACTGCGAATAAAATTTAAAAAAATCGATAAAAACCGACCATTGCTCAAGACAAATCTTAAGCGCTTTAA
This sequence comes from Protocalliphora azurea, assembly GCA_932274085.1. Taxonomy (NCBI): domain Eukaryota; kingdom Metazoa; phylum Arthropoda; class Insecta; order Diptera; family Calliphoridae; genus Protocalliphora; species Protocalliphora azurea. The sequence continues at coordinate 4,572,590 of OW026519.1, forward strand.
AATTATATAAAAAAAAGTTATAAGCGACAGAAATTTGAAAAAAAAATAATTTTGAAAATATTTTTGAAATTTATTACCAATTGAAATTCGAAAAATAAATATATTAACGCCATAGTAAACAATAACTCAATATATACTTCTCACTTAAATACCGATCCGCCTCTAAAAAATCAAAATTACCATCACGTACCGTAAAAAAACACTTAAGATTATGTTAGAATTCAATTCAATTAAAATATAATTATTTACATCAACAAGTGAACAATAAATTAATTATATTAAAATTTACTTATATACCAAGCATACCTATTATCTACATTCATTTTATATTAAGAATTTTTCTGGCTTTTTATCATCTGCTCCTCATCTGCCCATTTATTATCAAACACAATTAACAATAATCGTCTTTAACGAACATTATCCCATTAAGATAACCATGTTTCATAAATAAATTTTTAAATGCCACAAATAATTTGAATTCTCTTTTGCAGTACAATTGATGAAACCTGTCACTTAGATTTACAAAGTTGCCACTTAACAAGTTTGTTTTTAACCAATTCGAAATGGAAAATGCCAAAAACAAAAATAAACACACTCGATTCAACTAACAACTTGTTGTGGCGCACGTTGTATTGTGTTGAATACCAATACAATAAAACCAACAACAACTACATCAATCATAACAAAAAAAAAACGGCAGCACCCACCTCTAATAGGCATTTAAAATATTGCCACCCAACAACAACTCAACCACTAACTAATATTAATAACAGCAACCACAACAACGATGTCATTCGTTGACGACAATAATCATTAACATCCTTTTTGAAGAAGACAACAAGAGGAGGATTTTGTAGACCAGCAGAAAGAACATCTCTCTAGAGGATGACATGCTAAATGCGGCTTCTTAGTTATTGGCATTCGTATTCGCTAAACTGTTTTACAAATTCAATTTGTTGCTTAAAGTAGTCGTAGTTCAAATTTGTTGTAACGAACCAGCAACACATCAAAAAAAATAGTTAAAGAAAGAACACAAGATATTGGCAATGAAAAATAAGTAAGAAAGATATAGTCGGTCAAGCCTGACCATAAGATACCCCACACCATTGTGTATGTCCATCAAAATTCATGGAAGGGTCTTATATTAGACATGTGGACTATTGTGGACCAATACTTTTACTAAGTGTAAAATAAAATATACAAATACAGAATATCACGTTAATACTAACATTTATATGAATTTATGCACTTTAGGGTGACTTCCAAAAATAGGCTTATATGGGAGCTAAGGTAAATTATGAAGCGATCCTCATAAAATTTGACACTGTGATTTGTACTCATATAAAATTTAATTGTGTCGAATATTGACTTAATACTGAAATTTGTATGTGATTTATACACATTAAAGTGATTTTCTGAAGATGGTTTTATATGGAAGCTATGGTCAATTATGGACCGAACTTCATGAAATTTGGCACAAAGATTTATACTTATACAAAACTTCCTTGCAACAAATTTTATTAAAATATTGTTATATTTAAGGCATTTATGGTCGTTAAACCCCTATTCCGGGAGGACATTTGTATGGTGGCTAGGTAAAATAATGGACCGATCATAACCAATTTCAATAGACTTCGTCCTTGTGCCATGAAAGTCCTACGTGCAAAATTTCATTGAATTATCTTCAAAATTGCTACCTGTACTTTGTGCAAAAGGTTTACATGGACAGCAGCCAGCCGTCCACCCAGCCAGACGGACGGACGGACATCGTTAGATCGACTAAAAAAATGATTCTGAGTCGATTGGTATACTTTAAGGTGGGTGTTGGATAACTTTTTCTATGCGTTATAAACATCAGCACAAACGCATAATACCCCAACCACCTATGGTAGTGTAGGGTATAATGATAAAGAAGCTGTATTTGATGATGGCGAAAGGGATTTACACTCAAGAAAATTTTTTTATATTACAATGTTGGATTGAGAATTGAAGAAATTATGGGAATTTTATATATTATGAGACAATTCTATTAGTTAGATTTAGTTTGGTGAAAGGTAAACAAAATAAAACATATAGCTCACTTGGATCCAAAGTTCCCTTTGTTACCTGAAAAGAAAATTGAGGTATTGAGGTAACATGATTAGAAACGAGAAGTAAATCAAGAGGAAGATAAAAAAATGGAATGCGTAGGACTAAAAATTAATTAGAGAATAATTTAGGTTGTGAAAATTCTTTGTAGGTTACGGTTCGTAATAAACAGCTACAGTTTCACCATTGTCGAATAGGTAGCTAAGACCTTACTAAGAATTAGTTGCCCATAACCTTCCAGTACAAGATTACAAAGAAGGTGACAACAACATTAACGATAATAGCAGTCAGCTGCTTATCCATATCACTAAGAAATTACCTTCGCAGACTCAAGAGGAACGTTGATCTATTCTGATTCAATTTTGGTTCAAGCTACGGAACATGGATTCTCTTGTGACCATATCACCTGAACCTTGTAACCTTATTACCTGAGCTTCACTAAAAACACATGCTTCAAGTGAAGCTTACAAAATGACAGTGGTACTCCACATGCACGACCTATGTGAATGTAATCTAGCATTATCCCTGCATTTGCAAGTACATCTATCTACATGTAATACTGATGTCAATTTGAATGATATGTTCGATTGTCTCGCCATCCCATTCAAGAATGTCAGGCCTTCATAGGTCAGTGTTAACGTGTAATAGATAGTATATCAATACATACATTATCGACCTTTTCCCAGCTTATATCTCCACCAAAAGAATTCGACAGCCATTTGGAATCATAGAATCCACCATCAACCTGATTGCCCTTTTTAAGATCATCAGAATAAACACATAGACAACTTGGATTCAATATCTCCCTAAAAAACAAAACAATAATCTATAGATCCCTTATGATTCTAGAATACTTGAGTCAAAATACATCATAATCCTGTAGTCTTCTTCTTCTACGTTCCAGTTCTGCGCAGTGTTGAGCACGTCTTGTTCTACTAGCAAAGCTACTGACAAAGAATTTAGCATCAAAAATAACCAGAAAATCGTTACATCTTTGTTCTAAATAAAAAAGCTCCAGCTTCGTTATTAATTTCTTTGGAGTCGTCGGTAAAACGAAATTAATTAGACTTCTCATACCGATTTCAAGCAAGTCTGGTGTAAAATGGATTCAAGTCCCTAAATTATTTTCCAAATTGTACTCTACGGTTGTTTAAAAATTTACATAGACGGTCGTCAGATAACTTACTTTTGAGTTGTTGGAATTAAAATTATGGTAGCAGTAATAGGGTGCATGTTATAACATCCAATGTCGTAACATACCTGGCCTTCTTTTGGGGTGAAAGTAGTTTTCAATTTCAATAGGTAGGATTCTGGTGTGAATTTAAGAGGATTTTCCTTATATATTTCAGACACCAGACACTACGGGGAATCCTATTTATGGCTCTGGCCATAAACATTTTTTGAAATTTTTTTTTAAATTTTATAAGATTTTTAATCTATGGTAAAGCTTACATATCATAAACTATTGTGTTAAAAAATTTTTAAATTCCAAGCAATCTAATTGTCCTAAAATATTTGTTTAAATTTAATATATTTGAATAATAAAAATTTGAACAAAAAAAAAAAAAGCTCACAGATTTAAAAGAGCATTATTTTCGCATATATTTTATACAATTTTAGATGGAGAATTTTGCGTAGATTTTATTTCAAGTCATAAATTTCAAAAACAATAGAACCATGGCTATAATTCTTGTACAGATTACATTCAAATATTTTGGGTGAAAAATAGTGCTCTCTTCGCCACCGCACTTAAACCAATATAAAACGAAAGGCTGATAATTTATGTATTGGATTTTTTAAATTTTATTTGCGGATATCTGCGGATGTAGCCAGAGGATAACTAAACAATGTCTCTGCACCGGACGTACTGACAGGCGTAATTATATCACCAAAAATGGTTTAAAATATACTTATAAGTTCTTTGTTATTACAACAGTAATAATTAATCAAGTAATTAATAAATTTATTACTCAATAAGTTATAAATAAAAATAACTTGGAATCCATGTATGTTTTTTACTTTTTAATTAAAATGAAATTACTCAAAAATAACTTATTTATATCAAAATGTATTACTGATCATAACGTTTTTATTAATATCTCTGAATCCAATTAATTCAATACGATGAAAATTTTGTACAGAGTTGGAAGAGATAATACTAACTAACACTCTATTTACCACAGATCATTATATAACTACATGGTGGATAACTCCAAATAGTGTTCTATTATCATGGTTTAAATCACTTAAAATATTTACACTAATTCTTTTAGCCTAGGGATTTAATGTTCCTACTCTATTCCTTTAAATGTCTAAATCTTTCATAAATTTAAATTTATGCAATTAAATAATGAGAAAGAAAGATATAGTCGGTGAATACTGACAAATACAGAATAATGCCTTGATACTAATATCTAAATTATTTTATGCACTTTAGGGCGATTCCTGGAAGTGAGTTTATATGGGAGTTATGGTAAATTATGGACCAATTCTTATGAAATATGGCAATGATGTTTCTACTTACATATATTTGGGTAGAATAATAACTTGTTACTATTATTCGTATGGGATTTATGCACGTTAAAGTGATTTTCGGAAAAGGAGCTTATATGGGAGAATTATAGACCGACCTTCATAAAATTTAGTGCAAAGATTGATGCTTGCACCGAATTTCATTAAAATATTCTTATTTTTAAGGCATTTTTGAGTTTTTAAACTATACTCCGGGGGGACATATGTATGGCGGCTAGGTGAAATAATGGACCGAACACAACCAATTTGAATGGGCCTTGTATCATAAAAGTCCTACCACATTTTGTTGAATTATCTTTAAAATTGCGACCCTTACTTTGTGCACAAAGTTTACATGGACAGCCAACCGTCCAGCCAGTCAGACGGACGGACGGACATCGTTAAATCGATTTATAAAGTGATTCTGAGTTGATTGGTATACTTTAAGGTGGGTGTTGGATAACTTTTTCTATGCGTTACAAATATCAGCACAAACGCATAATATCCCAAACAAATACAAAGAGAGCTTGAAAAACAATTTGCAAATGTTTTTGCTCATATTAATTAATATTATGAAAAATATTCTCAAGATTATTGATGCAAAATTTTGTTTATTTATTGAAAATTTTTCACTATGTACCGGGCCTAATTTTGTAAAATACTTCACCTCACTTTGAAAAAATGTTCATATAAATTGTTTTGTTTTTCAAAAATTTTTCGAAGTGAGGTGAAGCGTTTTAAAAAATAAGATTTTAAATTTTAGTTGTTTAGAATAGGCTAATTTTTTCCGCGAACATTAAATTACATTAAAAAAAAGTCATAATATCCAAACACCTTTTAGTATCTCATAAAGTACAGGGATATATATTAGCTTTTTAAGGTTAAATCTAACCTTTTTATTTTGCTTTCAGCCTCAAAATTTTCGCTCTGCTTCTAGCTTTTTCTCAGCCTTTTTTGATTTTTAAAATTACCTTAAAAATGCTAAAATATTAGTATTTCAAAAACGAACAAAATAATTTCATATTTGTTATAACAAATTTTATTTTTAACGAATCCATTTATGTATTCTGCCTAAGTTTTGTTTATTTTATAAAATCAAAAGCAAAAAATATTGTATTTTAAGAAAAACTGTGAAATTAAATTTTTTTTAATAACAAAATAATTTATTTATAATAATTTTTATAATTGCAAAAATAAAGATTTATTCATAAAAATAGTTAACATATTCTCTTCTTATCTCTTCCCTTTTTTCTCTTCTAATTAATTTTCTTCTTATTAATTAAACTTCTGTACTTTTGTATGAGATCTTCACTCGGCCTCCAGTCTTACAAATCCCCGCCTAAGAAATTTAGGACTGAAAGCATAGATTCGCATGTGTTGACCCTAAGTCTATTGAACAATTTATTTTTCATTAGTGATAATTTAGGAAAAAGGCATTCCGCCGAGGCAAGTGCTATGAGCCAATGTAAAAATATAAATTAGGATATAAGTATTCATTAAATCTAATTTTTAATTTTCCTAATCTGGTCCAAAAAGATTCGGCATTTAATGTTTTAAATAGTTGTTCATAAACTTTGTCATTAGACTTTATCAGTTTCAGTTCATTTATAAATTCTTCGGGGTCTTTTTTTACACCACTATTGTGAATCAATCTTAAAATAATTAATTTCTTCATTGGTAGAGATATTTGAAACAACTTAGTTTCTCGTCATTTAGCTCATAGTCTTAAAAAGTCGCCATTTAGTTCCATTTTAAAAAAGGGGCCAAAAAAAGGGGCGACTAAAGTCACAAAACGGTAGCACTGGTTACCATTGTACCATTTTAAACATCGTTTTCGCTAAATTAAAGAATTTCTTGATTAGATGGTCATTATGATATTTTTCGATATATTATTATGACCATAAATTTAATGACCTTAGACGTTAATACACACGTTTAAATCCTGAGTATTCCCTTATTCCTCAATTTTACTATAATTTATATAACGAGTGTAATTGGCTCAATTTATTGGAAAATATTTAGTCGATATAGTATTATAGGTGGCCTTATGTCAGAGTCAATTTGTGCGTGTTATATCATTGTGTTCGACAACAACATATATTTGCAGTCAGTTACCAATCGTCCAATATTGCCGCAGTCGTCACTGGTGCCTGGTTCACTGTCAACGATTCACTTGCTTACACAGTATTTTCGTCGTGTGACGTGTTTAGCATGCAAAACTTTTTTCTTCATAACACTCTTCCAATGAGTGTTTCTAAGAAGTTTGTAATAAATTCTTTTATTTCTATTATTTTTTTGCTATTTTGTCTACTTAAACATTTTAGTTCTAATACCAAGCTTGTCATCACTTTATCTGTGACATTATATATTACATGTCCTGGGGATTTGGAGCATAAGCGCATATGAGATTGTCGTCTAATAATAATTACGAAACGACACCAAAAGATGCTACTCAACTCAAGACAAATAAAAATGTCTGTAAGTATGAACGTCCGTCGGTCTGGTCTGTCAATCACTCTAAATACACTTGAGTCATCAACAACAAATATCAGCTTGGGTATGATGGACGACTGAATGCCAGCCAGATTATTTAAATGAAAACGAACGTGTGTGTATGTGTTTTTATGCGTTTGCATAAATGATAGAAAATGAAGGAAAAAAAGATGAATAATTGACCATTTAGTGTTGTACGTAGAACAACCAATAACAGCTACAACAACAAATAGAAAATATGTGTGTTCATATTAATATTCTACTCTGAATGCATGTAAATAAACGATAATCTCATTTTACTTTGTGAGGTTTTAAACTGAATTTATGGTTAAAACTCTTGAAAAAAAAAATCATTGAAGCATTGGACATTGTTAATAAATGTCTGTGAGATCACCACAAAACACTCAAATATATACAGCCACACTGACCACATGCTCAGAAATGCGGCCTGTAGATACGCATTCATGTACGTTTTTGATACATGTTCATGTTCGTTTTCATGTTCTCTGATACTTTGCTACATTAGCGTTGGCACTGTTCACACTGCTACTGATAAACGTGATATGAAGTTAATCTGTTTTTTTTTTTTGCTACTCTCATCTGAACGTTACATCTATATTCACACTCACTCAAAGCTCACAGATATTCAAACGCACTAATAATATATGTAATTAATTAAATATTTATTGTAGTGTAAGTAACATGGCAAAGATTTAAAAATATTAATTAACTGTTTACAAATACATACATCTATGTAAATACCCAGCAAAAAAAGCAACAAAATGCTTCAAAAAAAAAAGAAATTTTTCACCACTTCAATTCTAATTCAGCTAAGAGTATTTTTTGTGTTTTTTTTGGAAGTTATTAATAATTGCTTCCAAAAAAGTGAAAATAAATGTATTCTTAGCAGGATAAAAGTTTAATAATTTCTAAGTAAATTGAAATTTTCAAATTTTATAACTATTTTTTTACTTTTATTAAGGTTAAAAACAGAATTTTTATAAAAAAAAATCTATAAACATAGTTTTAAGAGAAGTACTTCAAAAACAATGAACAAGAAGCATAAAAGAAGTACTTCCTACCAATGGCAACCATAGATTAAAAAGAGAACTTTGGCAGCTCTTTTTTAGCACTAAGTAATTCCTTTCAATGACAACATAATGTTAAAATCATGACTTTTTCAGCTCTTTTTCATTTCTTTTTTACTGGGAATATGAAAGAGTATCTTTACTAAGTGGCTGACCGACTGACTGATTCAACTTTAAGACTTGGGCTTTAAGTTCGTCTCCTACCGTAGACATCCACTATGTGCGGATTTTTAGAAATTCAAATACTTTATATCTCCTAATCTAATATAGATACAAACAAAGTTTAATACCTATCATTATTCATTTAAAAAATAAGCGGACAGGTGTCTGGTACTTTTTTGAAATTTACTCCTTTTAGGGAGAAAAAGGGAAAAATGTATTTTGGTACTTTCTTTAGAACTTTATGAATCGTTTAAACCTGTAAACTTATAAATAAATATTACATAATATTCGTAATTTATCGACAAATTACTAATACAAATTTGGTACTTTTTGGAAATTCGACCGTTTGAGGGGTAAAAGTCATACCTTTTTTTTGGTAGCTTTTACATAAAATATTCTTTTTCTATTTATTGACATAAATGATAATTAATATATGGGTATTTTATTATGGGATTCAACTATAACTTTGAAATTTATTGAAATACAATTTGTTTACATCCAAGGTACCAAAACGTAGGTAGGACCGAATTAGGATAAATAGTTTGGTATTATTTTAAAAACTTTTCTTAACTGATTGAAGGCAGATTGGTATCGTTTGTGTCATAGAAAAGTTTTTCGTGACTCATTAAACTTTAAAGTTGCGTAGTTTAGGTCCTGTAAAAGGTATTGATGTCGATCTTTTTGAATATACGAATAATTAAGAATTATATCATATAGATAAGAGAATTAATCTGAAAAGTGTGTCGTCCATAGTTTTTATGATTTTTGGAATTAAAGTAAATTTTTTTGTAAAAAGTTGTTTTTTTAAGATATTATAAATACTTTGTCTCTAATAAAATCTTTGTTTATGGAGATTTAGAGCATAAGCGTTGATGTTGTTTAATAAGCAATAAGCAATATAACATAGATTAATAATTAGATACGAGGGCGGATCAATAAGTCCGTGACTTTTTCAACTTCGTTCGTAGTTACATGAAATGCAACACTATTCCCATCAAGTACCACCTGTTAATAGAATACTGTCAAATTTTGAGCAAGTGTCGTCAATTACTTTGCTTAAAAAAAAGGATTTTTCGAGATCCTTAAAATAGGCATTTGTTTGGTCAATGAGTGGCCTCGTACAGCTCGTTCTCTTAGTAGAATATTTACCCGTATAACTGCGTGGCAATAGTAGTTTGAGAAGTAGCTAGACGCGTCCTTGAGAAGTCAACATGCTTCACGGATACGACTCTTTACGAAGACGTAAAGGTTACACAGCGTTTCTGCACAAAGAAGGGGCTTTTAACATTCTCGCAACTATTGCAATACAAAGAGCTCTAAATGAACTAGGAGTTGAGGATTATATCACCAACTGGCTGGTCTCAATGCTGGAGACAAGAATCCTCATCGCAAATCGAGACAACAGTGTTAAGACCAAACAAGTTATGCGTGGAACTCCATTAGGAGTGATGGTGATACTAGTATCACTACAGTTTCCGAACGTGATAATAATATCATGTCTACTGCTATGACTACACTTAGCACTAGGGCCAAAAGAATGTTGAGTAGGAGTGAATCCGGGCAAGACAGAGCTGGTACTCTACACTAGAAAGACCAAGATTCCAAACTATAGGCCACCACGGTTAAGAAACTGTGAACTCACCTTGTTCTACAATGCAAAATATCTGGGCATTATTTTGTATTCCAAGCTATCATAGCAGTTGAACATTCAACATAGTAATAGCATACTACACTTTTCGGTAGATGTTTAGTGTTAAATGCAGCTTGAATCCAAAATTGACAAAATGGCTATACACGGCAATAGTACGGTCCATTCTTCCATCTCTTGTTTGGTGGACCGCTACTATCAAGAGATACGTGATGGATTAACTTTACAAAATACAATGATCTGCTTCCATTGTTATCGCAGGTGCATTACGTACTTGTCCTTCAGAAGCTCTAAACACCATATTACGCCTGACACCCGTAGACCAACACATTATTGAAGCATCAGTTAATAGCGCGATAAGATTATCTGCAACTGGGTGTTTGAGATTAAGAAAATATGGACATGCAAGGATATATTAATCAGTCCACTGACAATAATCTTAATTAACTGACAATATGGCTCTCCAGATAGGGAAGGAAGGAATAGAGAAGGGGAAACCTTTTAGAACAATATGAGACTAAAGTATACAGTGACGGATCAAAGATGGACTGCGGCGTCTCTCCAACGATCTCGGAATTGAACACTCTTATTAACTCCCTGGTGCGGCAAGCGTATTTCAAGAGGAAATACTACGTGGTTTTGTAGTCGGCTGAGGCAAGTTAGTAGCGTCTAGCTACTTCTAAAACTACTATTGCTGCCTTACATATAAATCAATAGTCCTTTGCATTCTCATGACTTCTTTTTCCGGTTTTGGGAACATAGTTAAGGGTGAGGCCGAGTTTATATAGCCAGAGGATAATGTTTTTATACAGTTTTTTGTACTTCATAGGAATCTAATTGTAAGGAAAATATGGCGGGTATTTTTAGGGAAAGTGATAACTCTAAACAAATTAAATATTAATTTCCGCATAACTAAATAAATATAAGAAACATTTTGTGGGTAGGTTTAAGGGGAATCATCTCCTCCATGTAAAGTTAATGTTTATCAGCTATTATCTACGCCGAGTATAAGCCAGTATGAATGTAAACTAATAGAGACATAAAAATGTTATGCATATATATAAATACTTGCAGATATTAATATTAAGAAAAATATTACTTCAAAGTTAAACCAAATCAAATAAAATATTTGTTAAATTATTCCAAATGTTCTTTATCATAAATCCAATTACCTTTGTACAATCTTAATTTTATAAAATCCGTCGCAGACTTTATTAAGTGTATTTCTTTGTGCATATTGTATTCTTATAAAGTGGCAATCAATTAAATAAAAGTGTGCTAAAATCTACTTCCTTCCTAGCTTTGGTTTATTTTCATTTATACTCGTATTCTTTTTGTAACATTTATTGTTTGTTAGTTTGGAAACCACAAAAAAAACTAACAAAAGGTGACAAAGTCTTTGGTTAGTTGAACAATTTAAAAGCTCCATACAAAATAAGCAGTAAGTTGTAATAGCAGGTGTACAACACTATTACGTTGTACTTGCAACAGGAACATATACAAATAAATGTCAAAAGTTTTGTGGCAAACAAAAGTATTATATTGTAAGTGCTCAATGCATATAACCACAAATAAGATGAAGCAAGAAAAGTCAGTCAAAAGTAAACGAAAAAAATACCCAAAAAATCTTTGATGGCTATAATTGCAAACTATACACTCAAATGAAATAAAAACGGCAAATAAAGTCAACTGCAAGCCACTCTATGACCACCAACATTATTAACTTCTATTCTTGTGTGACTTGCCAACACCAACAAAAATAACAACAAGAACAACAAAAACTACAATAGTAACACCACTTACTCTAGCCATTAAACCATGAAAATTAAGTATACACTAGGATAACCACCAACACAACGATTAACTAACAAAACGACCAACCAACCATTCAAAATAACCAGCGAAATACACTAAAATCGAATTGTCCAAAATGTTTAGCTTGTTAAGTGTCAATTTGCACAAAAACGAAAAACTAAATAAATAATATAAATTCACAGCCAATTTCTGTGATAACATCTGTCGTATCATAAGCGTCTAACGAGCAAACGAACAAACAAACAAACGTCGCTCTACTCGACTTAAAACGCTGTGTGTGAGCCAATAAAATGTTCCTTTTAGATGCAACTAAATCCACTAAATATTATTGTATTGCAAATACTACGCACACTGGGCCAGGATACCTGAATATATGGTTTACGTAAAAATAAAAATCACATATAAGATTGTTGTGGACGCTGATTCTGTAAAAAAAAATAAAAATTTAAAATGTGGCAGCCAAATTTTATTATTTGACGAAATTTTAAATAATTACATTTGACAAATTTGTGCTTTCTGATGGCAAAGCGGAAGCAATATGGCGCATAAAAGTGGGCTATGATCACTAAATTTTGGCCACAATTAGAATACTTGGCGTTTTTTTTATTTTTTTATAAAAACAAAATAAAAAATAAAAAACAAAATAAAAAATTATTTGACGAAATTTTTAAATAATCACATTTTACAGATTTGTGGTCTCTGAACACGAATTTGTTTTTTTATTTTCCGAATTCGGAATTGACGAATCAAAGTTGGACACAATCCGTGAATTTTCGGCATTATTAGAATACTTGGTGTAAATAAAAAAAATATATATATATATATCAAATATAGGTTTCATTGATCACGATTCTGCAATAAAAAATAAAAAATTCAAAATGGCGAACCCAATATGGCGGTCAACAAATTTATTTTATTACTTGACTAAATTTTAAATAATCGCATTTGACAGATTTGTGGTAACTGAATACGTTTTTTCGTTTTTTTTTTTTTTTTTTTTTTTTGAATTCGGAAAGGCGAAAGCAATACGATGGATTATAAGTAGCTGAAAGGGAAATTTTCTCCGTATAGGACAACATTGTATTTAAATGCCAAAGAAATATATATATGTATATATGGTTTATATAATTGTAGAGTTTTTTAAAACGAATTTAAGCTAAATTAAAAAAAAAATAAAATGACTAGTTGAATATGGCGGCCAATAAACGTAATTCATAATCTTTTGCAATTAAGCATGTTTTTATTTAATGTTTTTAAATTCAACCATATAAATGTTTTTATACAATTAAAAGGTATTATTACTATTATTATTATCATTATTATTCTTATTACTATTATTATTGTTATTATTATTATTCTTTTAATTAAAAATATATTTTTAGATTAACGCCATTTTGTTTAGCATATATATTCCTTGGAACTGCTTTGAAAGTTCATGATTTTGGAGAAAAATCATATTGTTGGCAAAAAGATTACTATGTTGTATGAAATTGCCTTATAATGTTATGATTTTTAATTTTATTTAGATATTTATTTTCACCTCAATAACCTGAGACCATTTCTGAACACCTTTTGTGTATTTATTAATTATATACAATATTTAATAAATAAATAATAAAAATAAATAGAAAATTCAGCAAAAATGTGATATTTTGACTTTAACCCTTATTATTTACAAAAAGTAATCCGTTTTAATATAAAAATTTATAGGCATAAAATGTAAAGTATCTAGATTATAAATCTGTATAAATTTTTTCCATCTACCTGAATAGGACTTTTTGCCAAAAAAAATCGAAATTTTGGTCCAGAGTGCTACGGTAATATTTCTAATAACTAAATGTGTAGATTCGAAAATAGTATAAAAAAATATTTTAGGAAATTTATATGCTGTGTTGCCAGGTGATTAGAAAAAATGAGGCCAAAAAAGGCTAAATGTTTAAAAAAAAAAGCCAGAAAAAAACCAAGATTTTTTTAATTTTAAAACTCATTTTTCACGTTTTCATTATTTTTTATTTTATTTATTTTTTTTAATTTTGTAATAGATTTATATTTTACTGCCAGCAAAATGAGCGAATTATTATCGTTCAAAAAATTCACATATAAATTTGGGTTATGTTTCATATGAAAAATTACTAATTTTTTAAGTGATTTGTCGCAATTTTTGTACCTTTTTGATTAAGCTTTTTAAAATTTTTAGGTGAATTTTCGCTTTTATTAGAATTTTTTAAAATTGTATTCATAAAAAGTTCTATAGTCAATATAGTATATAAAAAAATAATTATAATGATCGATTTAGTAAGACCATAAAATTAGTTAAGGTATTATTGATGTGGAAAATGAAGCGCCACAAGCGAAAAATTTTGTTAAATTTAAATAAATACACAAAAATGCTTAAATGGACGATTCTGTAAAAATACAATTAGTAATTGCAAATAAGAAGCTAGTTTCTTCGCTGTTGAAATACTAGCATTTTAGCCTATTTCAAAAAAGACTAGTAAAAAAAAGCTAGCAGCTAAAACGAAAATTCTGAGATTTAAAACAAAATAAAAAGGCTAGATTTAGCCTTAAAAAGTGTAATCTGGCAACACTGTTTATATGATCAGCTATCGCATGCATTGATTGTGTATGACTTAAAAAAAATATGTCCTAAATTGTGTGTCAGTGGTGTTCGAGTACTTAACACATAAATACAACAGAGTATACATATTTAGGCAGATATCATATCAGAATTATTACCAATAAGGTGCCATAAAATATAATATCAAATTAAATATGTGATTGAAAAAATTATCTAATACTAAATTAACTACATTTTCAAAGCAAAATGAAAGGGTACCACTAAATTCTAATTCATATAAAATCTCAGCAAAAAAAGAACTGAAAAAGAGATGAAAAGAACATGATTTTTACATTGTGTTATCATTGGAAGGTGATACTTTCTTAGTGCTAAAAAAAAAGGTTCAGAAGTTCTTGTTTTAATCCATGGTTGCCATTGGTAGGGTGTCATGTTTATTATACTTCTTTTTCATTGCTTTTGAAGTACTTCCCTTAAATCTATATTTCTACAATTATTTAATAAAAATTTTGTTTTAGGCTTATTAAAAGATAATGAAAATACTTTTAAAATTGTACAATTTTAATTTTCTTAGAAATTATGAACCTTTCTTTCTGTTAAAAATATATTCCTTTTCACTTTTTTGAATTTCATAAAGATTACAAAATAGTACTTTTTTGGAAGCACTTGCTAGTTTTTTCCTGGGATATGAAAGAAAATTTAGTAAAATATGTTTTAAAGTATTCGAAAATAATTATCTTAATCAAACTTGCATCCTCACACGAGATAAGGTAAGAACGACTTCTGACAAATTTTAATTGCCTTTATAATGTTTTAGTACTGCAAGAGATAACATAAGATTTTTATATCTGCGGCACAGTTGAAGACAACACACAGTCAGTAATAAGTCTGTAACTCGAATTGAAATGTACGAAAATATATTAAGGGGGACCTATGCTTTCTAAAAATTATTTTATTATAAAGTGTCAAAGTTCACCATCACAAACCAAGTCCAATTTGAAAAATTTAAAAGCCTTTGTTAAGTACTTTATAGGATGAAGAAAAAATATGCTTACGCATACTTGCGCTTGAATTTGGAATTTTCTATTTTTTGCCTTATCTTTTTTTAGTTTTTCTGAAATAGTTTTCGTAATAAAGAAGTGAACATTTAAAATATCCTAAGATTTCCGATATATTCCAAAATAACATGTTAAAATTTTTTTAGTTATCTCACTTCGGCTCTCTCAATCAAACAAAACTCAATACTACGAATAAAATAAGTCATCAATCATCTAAAATAATGTACAAATTTGTATTTTATTCACAATTAAGCAAAGATCTCTATACTAAAAACATACTTAATATAGTAAATACAAGTAGTACGTATATGCAGAATAATTTCCGAATAATTCCGAAACTATTTAGTAGATAAAAACAATTAAGAATATAATAGATTCGGCTTGGCCCAATCTATTATATCCACCATCATAAAATTTTTGTGTTATTTTAATTAAAAATTTTACCTTA
Organism: Protocalliphora azurea; assembly: GCA_932274085.1. Lineage (NCBI taxonomy): Eukaryota > Metazoa > Arthropoda > Insecta > Diptera > Calliphoridae > Protocalliphora > Protocalliphora azurea. The sequence goes on from OW026519.1 coordinate 4,588,476, forward strand.
TATTAAAGGTGGGCGGATTACGCTCATTTTTGGTTTCCGAGTTTACATAGTTCCTTGAACTATTTCTACAAAATTTCGTCGGCGTACCCTATCCTGCTTTCAACAGACGGATAGACTGATAGAATCGAGACCCAGATTATATATACTTTGTTCAGTATAAAAAAGCGACAAATGAAAACAAAATCGTAAGGGGTAATATAGAAAATTTTACTTTTTTCGAGTATTTATACCCTACATCGCCATAGGTGGTTGGGGTATTATGCGTTTGTGCTGATGTTTGTAACGCATAGAAAACGTTATCCAACACCCACCTTAAAGTATACCAATCGACTCAGAATCACTTTCTAAATCGATCTAACGATGTCGGTCCGTCTGGCTGGCTGTCCATGTAAATCTTGTGCACAAAGTACGGGTCGCATTTGTAAAGATAATTCAATGAAAGTTGGCACGTGGGACTTTTATGATACAAGGACGAATCCTATTGAAATTGGTTGTGATCGGTCCATTATTTCACCTAACCTCCACACAAATGTTCACCCGGAATAGAGTTTAAACACTCAAAAATGCTTTAAAAGTAAGAATATTTTTATGAAATTCGGTGCAAAGAAGTCCGGTATAAGTATCAATCTTTGTAACAAATTTTATAAAGATCGGACCACAATTAACCATAGCTCCTATATAAATCCCTCTTTCGAAAATCATTTTAACGTGCAAACATTCCCAACGAATGTTAGTATCAAATTAGTATTCAACACAAATAATTTGAAACAACATTGCCACATTTAATGAGAATCGGTCCATAATTTACCATAGCTCCCACATAAACCCACTTCCTGGAATCTCCCTAAAGTGCATAAAATCATCTAGATGTTAGTATCAACACATTATTTTAAATTTAGTAAAATTGGATGCAGGTGTAATATAACTACCCTTCCCGAATTTTTATGCTCATACACAATGGTAAAGGGTTATCATACAGTCGGTCTTGACCAAGTATACATTCTTTCTCGTTTTCATTTTTTTTTTTTTTTTTTTTTCTTTTAAAGACTACTAGTAAATGTTTGCCATTATTGCACTACATTTCTAAATTATATTTCGTCCATGAAGTCTTATTTTATAGCTTTTTGAGCGCAAGCAAATAAAATATACTGAAAAAGCTTTTTTTTAAGCAAAATATCTAAATCAAGAACATTTTTAAATTATTAAAAATAAAATTGAATATTGAAGTGCAAAAAAAGTTTTGTTTCAAAAACTCTATGCTTTTTCAAATCTTTACTTGACGCTAAAATTACAAAATTGGGGTAATGTAATGTAGTGAAAATTTATTGGGGTAAAGAACAATGTATAAATTAACAAACTTTTCCACCAATTTTTTTGCAATTTTGCTGAAAATATTGCAAATAATAGGTTTAATAATTAATGATTTGAACATATTTAAGAAATTATAATAAAACAGATCAAAAAAAAAAACAAGTAATAGAAATAAAAGAAAATTGGAAATAATTATATAACACCACAGTGATAAGACTAAAAGTTTCTAGAACCAACATATACATTTGCTTATATGAAAATATGGATTTAAAAATCATAAAAATAGTGGATAGTGTAAAAATAAACATCACGTATGATAAAACAGATGCAAATTATCTGTATACTTAAAGTGTGCGAAAATTATAGCAATTTATTACACCCATGAATTAAACTATTCCAAATATGAGTTATATTAGTTTTATAAATTATTACCTTTCTGTTTTCATCATTTACTAGTTTTGGTATTCGAGATGCCTCAAACATACAAAATTCATTTTAAAATATTTAATAAACACAAAATTTCTTAAAATTTTACCCAAAAATGGTTGACTTGAAAAAATGCTGAAAAATGATACCAAAGTATAAATGAATCTTATTATTTTTATACAAAACGTTAGACAATAATCCATTCTATAGAACGGTTCCATTGTAGGATTCAAAATATTATTGTTGGTTGGTATTCTATTGAAGTTATATTTAAGTATGCTTTATCCCAATCGTATCTCTTTTTATTTTTTATTTTTTTTTTTTATTTTTTATTTTATTTTACTCTTCACATAGGTGCCAGCCTAATATCAATATGGACATGCATATTGCATGAATACATGCATGCGAACGTTACTCATTAAGATCGCATCTTTTACTAATAATGCTCAACGGATTAGTTAGTTATGTTTATACAAAAAAAAACCAAACTATGCAAAACAAAACTTTTATATGCAAAAGTTTATATGTATGTATTGCATGCGACATACCATACAGTTATGGTGATGGTCTCCGAACTAAAATTTTGTAAAGAAAATATAGGGTTTTTGCTAAATGAGTACCTATGATTTGCAATAGCAAAATATTGTTGAACGAATCTAATATAATCTGATATATTAGTGAATTTAAGCTTACTGACTAGGGGACAGTAAATTTCGACATATTCGACAATGTATTCTACATATTATGAGGAAAATATATAACTTCTTACATTATAATATTATTAAAATTTTATACTGACTACACACTTGATTACTTGAATTCAGTAAATTACAAATATATATGGGTCATTATCACTATTTTAAACATACGGGTTACAGATCTAAACTCACAAGACTTGAAACTAATAGAGTGCAAAAAATCATGATTCTAGTTCAAAACTCAACAACTTTGAAAAAGACCTAAAAATACGCAACTTTTTTGAATTTTTCTACACTTTTTGTTCCAGCGTTTATACTTTTTGATTCCATGTAATCTTATACAAAGTAATCGTGGATAAATTCAGTTACATATGGGGTAGTTAAGGGTCTGTGGGCCACTCAACGAAACACAAATTTTGAAATTTAGATTGGTACTTATTGTAATTATGCGTTTTTTTTTTTTTTTTTTTTTTTTTTTTGCTATATCTAGTTAATGTACCCAAAATAATCAGTGCAGTAGATAGTCTCAAATTTTATAAAATAAGAGCGAACTTTTTTAAAAAGGTCAGTTTTTCGCGAGGTACGTTCATAGTTTCTAATAGAATAGCATGGATTATTGCGTGGACTCACTTTTATTGTTATTTTACACCATAAAACTGAAAAATAAATTTAATAAAGACATCATGGACTTATTGAGAATTACGCAAAAATTACAAAAATTGCACTTTTTGTTTTTGTATTTTTAGATAGCAAATTGCAATCTTGCTAATATAGATATAGGAACGGCGATAAATATAATTGATCGAGACCATAATTTTAAGTCAAATGTCGTTCTTTGCTAAGGCACGAAATTTACCATAATTGGCAAAAATAGTTGGAGTTTGTAATGCTTAACGGAAATGTAGAGGATTATCATAAAATTTCGAAAGATGAAAATTTTATGGACCAAAAGAAGTCACTTGGATGAAGAATCACAGTATTAAATATAATTTCTTTGTATTAAACTCTAAGAAAATATATTTTCGTATAATATATGGAGAAATAATTTAGATTCGATGCGCCTGTTTGGCACTTTTTTTAAAATTGCGACTATGTACGTGTAAACTTTTATCTATTTCATCTCATAATTGACATTTTTCTGTTGAGTTTTTAGGCTGAATAAATTTTGAGGTCCAAGGTGTATCGAAATCAAGTCTATTCTTTTATCTCAAAAAAATCAGAATTTTGTTTGAATTACTAAATGTGCCCTTACAGTTTTTTTCAGATTTTTTATTTAACACTCAAAGAATTTATTAAATACAGAAAACAAAAGAGACAAATGTAGAAAAATTTCAATGATATTAGAAGGGTTATTTAAGAATTTTTCGTGAACTAAATGATCTCAATTAATGTGGGCATATTTTTGATGTTTTATATTACTGTTCTATTAATAACTCAGAAAGCTTGAAGAACTTAAGTAATTTAAAAGATTTATCGAGTAATTTAAGAACTGCATGTTCGAGTTATACTAATCGAATAAAGGAAAGGTCCAGTAAAATTATTATTCTGTTATTAAATCACTTTAAAGCGCTAAAATAATTTTGAATTAGCGTTGTCCTTATATGGTTATTTATGGACCGATCCTTGGTAAAACTTACTTGTAAAAAGTATAATGAAATTTCTTTTAAATTTTACTAGGAATCTCTAAAATATGTCATACCAATAACTTTGAAACTTTGAAAATATCATAAATTTTCTCAGTACTGTTTGATATTGTGTGTAATTTTTACTAGAACTGTACATAAATTGTGTAAAAATGTTTACATGTTCACTTTCAAACCTCTCTAACTTTCGTGCCCCCTGCACGAAATGATTAAGGCGTACTGATTCTACATGCATTCGAATCACTTTATATTAACTCTAATTAATATATTAATTTACAAATGGATTTTAATGTGGCATCAGAAAAAATATATTTTTTTTTTTTTGAAGGCCTAAAATCAAAAATTTTAGATAATGGCCTTGTATATGGGCCATAATTTAAAAATATTTGTAAAAAATTATTTTTAAAATGAAGGGAACATTGTCAATGTCAAAACTACTGGCACATTAGTTAGTATTTACCACATCCCGAACATGCAACTATGAAACCGTTCAAAATTAAAATAAACTCAACAAGACTTTAAAGCTTGTGTGTGTGTGTTTGTGTGTGTGATAGTTAAAGTCTGATGGTTTATGGAGATTTTTATAATTTGATATCAACTCGTATTATAATGTAGATTATTCTTGTTATTGTTGTTGTTGTTGGGGAAAAATTATTATAAAATTTACTCACACGAAAACACACTTGTGTATGTAAATAAAATTAAATTAAACATATTTGTTACATGGAGATTTTCGTCTAACAAATTATTGATTAATGTTGTTCGTTGTTATCTGTTTTAATTTTAAATTAAATTTTTTTAATAAATTTAGAAAAAAAATTATTGCAATAAAATCTTATTTAAAGATAAAAAATATATTTAAATAATGTTATAAGTAGGTAAAAGTAATTATTTTGCAAATTTCTAAGAATTTTATTTATAATCTAAGAAAAATCTAACAATTTCATTTGTATATTTCCTTAACATTCGCATTAAGTACTAAACTTTTGTCAAATCTATCGATTTGTTAAATCCAATATGTGAATATTGAATCTTTCTGTGAAAGATAAATTAAGTTTTCAATGTTGCCTCAAAATACCTTTGAATGTTTCCGTTTTTATTAAACTGAAAAAAACTATTTTCCCAATTTATATTTTCTATTTCTATGACATAATGACCTAAATTCTATAATTTTTTTTTTTTTTTTTTTTTTTTTTTTTTTGAGTAAAATTGTTATTCAAAAAAAAAGAAATATTTTTACTTTCCTTTTCCTCAAAAAAGTAATAAATTTTCATGTTCACACTCTCATAGATTTTTCAATTTGTTTAGTAAAAATAATTTTTTTTTTTCAGTCTTACTGTGGTTGTTGTGAATATAGGAGAAAAATTGGATAAATTTGAAGACCACGTAAAATGAGGACATCGCAAGGAATTCTAGGAACAAGGGACATGCAGTGTATATGCATAAGCAAACTATTTAATATAGGAGGGCTGTCTGAAATGTTAAATTTTCTTCAATTTCTTCAATGTAAAGGATATTTATATAAATAGATGGTATTTTGTAGTAAATTGTTTTTTTAAGATTTTAATTTTAAATTATTTCACGTGGAAAAACATATTCTCACAAATTTTTCGCATGTTGTAGTTACTTAAATAAATATTAGGGAAGTATCTATTTGAAGAAAATAGTTTTTTTGACTTTTTATCTTAGTGCAAGGAACAAGAACAGTGTGACCATTTTAGCATTTTTTCGTCTAAATTTAACATTTTCTACAAAATAAGGATAAAACTAAAGTATTGAAATTAAATGTTTATTTATTTATTACACTTTTGATATCTACGGTCATGAGTTAGTTATACAAAATATAAATTTCCTCCCTGCACCCACTCCTTACACCTCCATATACCTTACACCACCATAGGCAATACCCAAAAATATTGGTCTAAGACCCACCTTAATGTATAGCAATCGGCTTAGAATCACTATATATATATATATATATATATATATATTTATGGTCCAAGGAGGTATTGAAATTGGTTATAATGAGTCCATTATTTCCCTATACAAATGAATATAATCTTAACAATCATAAATACCTTACATATTTACGTTTTATAAAATTAGTAATTAATGTGCTAAATAGTATTTGACACAAACAAATTTTACATAAGTAGAAATCACTGCATTAAATTTTATCACAATCGGTTCATAATAGGTCCCGTATAAAGTCCACTTCTGAGAAACTTTGTGAAAGTCATAAATAACATAATATAATGCATATTTATGTTTCATATACCTATACAAAATTCTTAATACAAGTATCGGTCTACAATTGGTCCTAGGTCTCACATAAGACCCCTCTCCGAACTTTGATATACATACAGAATGGCGTAGGTTATCATATAGTCGAGCTTGTGGTCACACTGGAGAAGAATATCTTTTATGAGAAATATTTTTTAAACTAAAACCTGTAATTTATGTTTAATTTAAAAGATATGGCATTTCCTCAAAATTTCAATTTGAATTTCTATAATTTTTACCTAAGACCTCATATTTTACCTAAGCCCTCCTATGTTCAGAGTCCCCGTAGATATAGAAATCTAAATAACTAACCCTTCCTCCGCACAAAGCTGTAAAACTTAGAAATATGGCGATTAATTAAAAAATGTTATTTTGAAAAAATAATTCATTCCAGGTAAAAGAAGATAAAATGATGCATAATAAAAAAAATTCTCAAATTCTTTTCACTTCCACTTTCCACAAGAGTAAAAACTGAAAATTTAATTTCTTCAGGTTTACATTTTTGCATTTTGTTTTACAAAAAGTACTTTCTTTTACTAACGAATTGTAAAATATATGAATTAAGTGACATATTTACGTATTTTCGTTAAAGCAAATGTTGTAGAAATATTTTTAAGGCATATTTTTTGATTCGGTCTATAGGATGGATATTTTTTACTTTTATATAGAAATTCAGACGAACTTGACTGAAAATATAAAAAAAAAAAAAATTTTCAAAAGAATTCTATTGAAAATGTGTCTTTTTTAGAGCAAAAAGGAAATAAAGTGGAAGTATTTTATATATGTAGAATTTTGCGTAAATATTAAAAACGAAGGGGAACGTTACGGTCGTGCAAGAATCATTTAGTTACTTTTGTGCGCAAAAATAATTTTGAAAAGATAATTTGAAACTGACGTGACAGGTTCTTAAATGAAAGCCGTGGTCAATTATGGATCGATCCTTGTGAAATTTCACTGTAATATTTATACTTAAATAAAATTTATTTGCATTTAATTTAATCCTTTTGCGGACACTTATATACACGCAGAGAAAAAAATATGATTGTGACAACCATAACTTAAGATATTATTATGATTGCATAATATAGTTGATTTAAAAATTGTTATAGTCATAAATAATAAATATGATGACCAAAACATGATTCAACTTTATTATATTATGATCAGATTTTTTCACATTATGACTCAGTTTTATTTTTATATTAACTAAATTATTTAGTATATTTAATTAATATATCATATTGTTTGAATCACCTCGACTATAATCATATATATATTATAATATTTTTGAATTGGTTTTTTGTAAAAATATAATAAGTTTCTGTGAACCATATTAAAATACTTAATTAGGGTAACTATAATATAGTAAAAAACGAACATAAGTATTATTATCATGAACACAATTTTATTGAAATTAACTACAATTCGTTTCTATGTATTTCTGTAAACATTACATAGTTGCCGCAATACAAATCTCTGCCTATAGGAATATGAACGTAAATGTGATTTTTGGCAGAGGTTCTAGTATGGGAGCTGTGGTCAATTATGGTGAGATCCCAACTAAATTTGGTGTTATGATTTCATTTTAACATTTTATATTATTAATCCAAAAAAGCTCATGTACTACATTTTATTAAATTATATTTAAAACGGTCAATTGGTTATTAATGCACGGATAATCGGACGGACAGTGGTTCAGGCTAAAAAAAAAAAATTTGAATTCAAAATGTATTTTTTTGATGTACTAATGAGCTAATTATTACAACAAAATTATAAATAAAATCCACTCTCTTAAAAAAAGCGCCAATTTTGGCATTTCAATTCCAAATGTGCGTCGATTGAAATTGCGTTTACAAAACTTATTAATATGATACAGTTGTAATAGTGATGTGTCAATGTGTCGGTTGAAATGAATCGTATAAATAGCTTAAATATAAGTACATGTATCCAAATATTGGTAAGAAAGTGAGAAAAGTGCTTTAAAAATTAACAAAATCAGCCCATTTATGACGAAGATATCGCAAAGTCCCTATAAATATATAAAGAAATGTTAAAAACCTAATCAACCTATAAATAGCCAAAATATTGGCAAAAAACTTTTTCAATATAAAAAATCACATAACACAAAAAAATAAAACAAAATTCACTATGTTAAATTCTGTACTATTCTATATTATGCATCTCAATAGGAGTAAGGTAAATATAATATTCGATACAGCCGATTTTACTACTATTACTTATTTTATACAAAACTTTTTTTTATAAAAGGTGTAATTACAATGAAGTTGATTTTATTTTCATTATTTTTAATTAAAAAAGATTTATTGTTCAAGGCCACCGAGTGTAGTTTAATCGACCGATTTTGACATCATTTATGACTAATGTTCTATAGTTGTCGGCTTAAGCTAAAAATTTAACAAACCGGCATAAAAATGTTTGCCTCACTAAGGAAAAGATCAGCAAGAATTTTTGGCACCTTGCGACCTCAGTACAGAAACTTTCAGCATAAGAATACGCAAAATAACTAAAACTTTTTCTGACTTTAACAATTTATAGCAAATACCAATGTTAAAAAACTTGCACCCACCTAATTGCCCTCGCAAAAATTCATATCCGTAAAAACAACAAAAATTTGTTTGGATTACAATTTGACTAAAAAAAAAACAAAACCGAATGAAAACAAGAAGCAATCCTCCCTTTTATGTTTGCGCGTCATTTGGGAAGTTAAATTTGCAATAAAGTTTATTTTTTTTGCGAGACACGTGTTGTTGCACCAGAAAAAAATGGCAAATAAGCAGCCGACCCAGCCAGTCAGTTTAACCAGTCCAAAAACCTCAACAACTACATACATACGTATTTATGTATGTATGTATGTATGTATGTATATGTTTTGCTAGGTAAACATATGCGCTAATTGCTAAAAACAATGTGTGTATAATGTAGTGATGGTGTTGCTAATGTTGTTGTTATTGTATTACATTGCAACCGAACCAACAACCAAAACAACAATGCACCATGCAACAAGCGAGGAAAAAAATGAACAACAAAATTAACAAAAACATTGAAGCACGCACACAATCTGAAAAGAAGACACAAAAATATTCTAGTTACTTACTTGTGGCACACAAACCTTTTATTCACCTTTAAAGGCATGAGTCAGTCGTCCGTCGTCCACTGTTATTTGTTTATGCGCTTTTTTATGTGACAGTAGAGAAGAACAGTAGAGTTTCAGTTGCATTACCGCCACTATTTTAGGTGCAAAAAATCATTGTAGTGTGTGACGTGAACATTGTTAAACAACAACAACAACAACAACAGCGGCAGTAGCAGCAATGAAAACAATCACGCGCGGTTTTTAAACAAAAAAGTAATTTCTTTAAAATCTTGATACTTGGTTAATGGGAGCAAATAAGAACCTTAAGTTCAAACAGAAACGACAACAGGCAAAAGAAAAATGGATTTTAAAAAGATTTTGTTGACATTTCTGGCGAAAAATATTCATTTTCACACTATTTTTTTATTTAACAATTTTAAAAGCTTTTTTAGGTAAAAACCCTAGAGAGAGAGTTTAGATTTTCCAGTTATAATTAAGTAAACTATATTGGAATTTGAAAAAATTATATTTGAAATAAACAAATAATTTTAAAGATTTAAGTTTCTCCCTAACCAAAAATTATAATACCAAGTTTATATATATTTTTTTCCATTCAAATAATTTCCAAAAAAAAAAAAAAATCAAATAATTTTCAAATGAAATCAGACTATAAATTATTCAATTTAAATTCCATTTCCTCAATTACTAAAAACTTAAAGAAGAAATATGAACATATTGAACTACTAGGTGTGCGCTTATTTATTTACTACTCTGCTCTCTCCCTCCCTATCTCTCCTATCTTCATCACGAAAATTTGTCAATTTTAACATACATACATACACTTAATTTAAATTCTTTCGCCCAAACAATTACACACAGCCACATATAGGGGAACATTAAAAAATCTTATGTAGTGCGTTTTAATATAAAATCATACATTAAACGAAATGTCTACCATCTTTACAAAAAAAATCGTTTTAAATTTATTGAAAAAAAAAAAAAATCATTGAACCAAATCATTAAAGTAATAAAAAAAAAAAGTAAAAAAAGAACAGTCACAAAAGTCGGATGTCATCATTGTTTTAATCAAAAATTATTAACGAACAAATTTTTGAAACGTTAAATTTTTGTGGAGGTTTGTCACAAATCAATAAACAATTTATTTAATTTAATCAGTCATTCATTTAAAAAACAATAAAAAAAATAACCAAACGAAATAAAAAAAAAGAAAAAAACAATTAAAGCGTGGGTTTAGCTTAGAATTTTAAATAGAAATAAATTTAAAAAATATATGTACCAACCGATATGAAACTAAAGAAAATCTATGCCAATGATAATATATATTTTATAAGACTAATGGAGTGTACTATTTAGAACTAAAAAAAAAAAAACTCAAAATATTTCAAAAATATTAAAGTCTGTTTAAATATTTTATACAATCCATGAAAGAACACCCAAAAATTGTCTTTATTTTATTTTATTTTATTTTATTTTTATTTATTATTATACTTTTATTTATTTTTTTCTATTTTATTTTTTTATTTTATTTTTTTGAATTTTGAAAAACTCGCAAATTTATTCATGGTTTTCATTTTTTTAGAAGCCAAAAAAAAATTGAAAAAGTATGTAACTTTAAATACCAATATCTCTATAAGCTGTAAATGGTTTCGAATGATTTATATTTATATTTATTTAAAATAACATAAATGCATTCTTGCATTATGAATGCAAATTTTAAGATGCATTTTTGAAAAATATCTACCCTTTCAATTTTTGTCTACCTCTAATATTATAAAAATTATAATGTTTACTTAAAATTGCAACATAAAATATTCTGGAACAAAATGGTCGATTATTCAATTTTATTTCTTTAATATTCCTTCAGATTTTTATATACAAATATATATATATTTTTTTATAATATTTTTTTGATGAGTTTATTTAAAAATTAATTTTAGTCATACGATGTCATAATTTGTGGTATAGTACCTTTTTGTCCTAGAATAATTGTTAATGTACTGTATAATAAACATATTTGTCTTCAATATTAATTAAAAATATTTAAAATGAAAAGGGTAGAAATTTCTCAAAAATGCATCTGAAAATTGCATTTTTGTTGTGAGTGCATTTTTAGCAAAAATGTTATTTTTGAATCATACAATATCGTATACAATATTTCTTGTAATAAACTTTACACTGGTTTTTAAATTAATAAAATCCTACATAGAGTTAAAGGGTTATGAATCCCTAAAATTATTATATTACTGAATTAGAATAACAAAAAAAAAAAATATAAGAAATTATGAAAAAATAAAATTTTTGTATGAAAAAGCTGGTGGTCATTTTTCTAAAAATAAAATATTAAAAATAGTAGATCACCTTGCCCCAGAACAATTATTATTGCATTTTATAGTAAAGATATTGCTTTTAAACCTATTAAAAGAAAATTAAAATCGAAAGGGTAGAAATTTATTAAAAATGCATTGTAATTGCGTCACGAGTGCATTTCTAATTAAACAATTTACCTTTGCATTATAGACTTTAAAGAGGTTTCAGTTGGCCTTCATTAGAGCCTAGAGTCGTCAAAATCCATCCACATCGTAGATGTGAATAATCGTGAATAAATTCGCGATTATTTTTTTTTTTAATTGGGAAAATAATAACGAGAAAGACTCCATAGGTTATGTGCGTACCAAATATGAACAATATCTGATGAGCCTTTTTAAAAATCTAGACATCTCGTGGAATGAACGATTTATTAAAAAAAATTTTTTTTTTAAATAAATAAATAGCTTTTGTTTAACAACAATTATAAAAAGTTTTAATTCTTAAACACTATGTCGTTTCAAAGATCACTAAAGGAACCTACATTTAGACTATCAAATTTATCTGACGAATTGTCTGATAATTAAAAATTTTTGTTTGTTAGGTTTGATGACAAAACGTACAGTGTAAGTGCAAGTGATACGATTTAAAAATCAAAATATTTAACTTTAGTTTTTCAATAAACAATTTTTTTAAGTATTTGCAAAAGTAATTGTAAATAATTTATTGATTTCTGTAAAAAAATTCGAAAACAAAGAAAATAACAGTAGAGATGACATAAAAATGTTTGTAAAGCCGTTAGACACATCTGAACGTGTATTTTAAAACAATTTTTATTTGTCGAGCTTATCGTCAGATATATTTGGATGTATAATGAACATTAACATTTCGATATCTTTAAAAAAAATATATATTTTGTACCATTTTTTTTTTTTCGAATTAAATTTAACTTTCAAACAAAGCAATTTAAGGCGAAATTTAAAGTGCAAATAAAGGTTACTGAGTTCGTTCGATCATATTTCTTATCGGTTCACGATTTCTAATAGGTAAAAGAGCGGAACTATTGGGTCTCAAAGTAGGGTACCTCCAACATGAAAAATTTTAAAAGACATTTCAGTTTTCTGTTTCAAACCCAATTTTTATACCCAATACCAAAAAATTATGGAGAGTATATTGCGTTACTCATTCCATGTGTAACATGTTGAAATGTTTGTTAAGACCACATAACGTATATAAATATTCTGGGCGCTCATAAGATTCTCAGTCCATTTAGCCATGTTCGTCAGTCTGTCTGGCTGTCCGCCTATCTGTCTATTTAAAGCAGGATGGTAATCAGAGCGGACCACCTAATATTTCTCTTATATAAGTTTTGTTTGGTAATAAAATAATTAAAGTCCATAATTTTTCCAATATTTAAAATTTTTTTTTAAGGTTAGTTTACTTAAAGAGACTTTAAATATTGTATTTATATAAAATATATTTTAGTTAAAATCCTTACAGAATTATAGGTAAAGCTCGATGGTATTATTTAGAATGGTAAAGTGTAAAAACAAATTTTACACTTTACCTTTCTAAATAATCATCTTATTTCAATTATATTATTCAAATGTATTTAAAAAATGTATATTTTTTTGCCATATTTTGTATAGAAGTTTTGAATATTGAGTAAATTAGTGTCTTCGCTAAAAATAAAAATTTTTTAAAAAATTAACATTTATAAACTATAACCAAATGTTTGACAAAATATTCAAAGCGAAATTTTTTGATATGAAATAAATTAAAAGAAGTCAAACATAAAAATATTCTAACAATTCACCATCATTAAGAAGTCAATTATTAGTGTTAAATGATGATAAGTGTCTGAATATTATTTCAAAATATCCTATAATTTTTATTGTTCTATTTATATAAGACACAAATTTGTTAAATCCAGAGAATAAAAATCAGCAGTTTCATCCAAAAATGTTCCAGATTCGTCAGTTTTCTAGAATTTTCTATACAAAGGTAAGAAACTTTTATTCATTATCTTTAGACAAGATTCGAAACGGATTAAAATCTTAACAATTTTCGGTCTGGGGCTGCCGCACGGAGCTCAAGTCCAAGAAATTTACCTACTTCTACTGGTTTTTGCTGTTATTGTGATTGTGGTGGAATGGGTAGAGACATTTCTTACGATCGGAACCATGGTATGGAATTTAATTTAACTACTAAAATTATGTGGAAGAGCATTGTTGCTATGTATATATGTATGTGTGTATGTATGTATGTATGTATTTAAATTGAAGCATAAATCATGTATCTAATTAAAAAATTATTTATTGTATGATTTGTTTTTTATATTTTGAATAAAATTAAAAAAAAAAATAAAAAAGAAAAAATATTTTAATTATAATTCACAATAGAGTTGACATATATGAATGTATATATTGATAAATATGGTTTTATATTTCTATATAAAGATATATGGAGCTCCGCATATACTTAAATATATGATCCATACATTTTGGTTATTGCGCCCCTCCAAAGGGTTGCAATTTGATGTCATATATTTAAAAACGAGGTAATTCTGCTTCGTTTGTGAACAACAAAATTTGGGCCGTTCAAATCTTGATAAAATAAGGGTGCATTTAGAAAAAATAACAGTTTTTCGCCAGGCACACTCTCAGGACTATTTTCAGAAAATTGGTTTCGTGCGTAAATTGATTTTTTTGGGTTTGATTGGAGGGGCACGTTAAAATAGTTAATTGAAAAAATTGTAAAGACTTTTTGAAAATTTAACAAAGCTTTCAGATTTTACTTCAGCATTTTCGGATGCCAAAAAATGTCTTAGAGTTATATAAAGCATATTCAGTGCTTTATTGCAGCAGTTCAGTTTAATGATTAATTTTTTAAGCTATCAAAATAAATCTATTTTGGCGGAAAACGAAATACTTTTATCTAAACGCATTTTAGTTGAGCACACCCAAGGTCCGGCGTATAAACTATCAAAATGTGACTCAATAACAAAGTTTGTCCTAAATAAAGGGCGCCCTAAAAAATTACAAAGTTTGTACAATTTATGAACAAAAAAATTATGACAATATAAAATATTCTTTAAAACAGATTATTATAAAGAGTTTCTAGTTATTTATCAATATGTATATCGTGTATATATTGTTTGTTAAAACCGTTTTATGTTCTACGAAAATTAATCTTTGCGAGCAACTGAACTAGTAATGATAATATTGTCAGTCTTTTTGTGATCATGATCGTTTTTCATAAGATTTATTAATGTAAATAAGTCAGATTTTAAATTTTGAGAATATTTTAAAATGTTCATCTTTAAACTGCGATAACTTTTGGGCCACCTCGCGAAAATGATTCACGCCAAAAGATTTTAAACACTTTTTTTTCGTTGAAAGCGGTGTCAATGTGCCATGGAATAAAAAGTCCAAAAAAAAAATTTAATAGAATATTAAAATATTTGTGTTTTTTCCAGATTTGAATTTCAAATTTCCAATGCTTAAATTTTTGAAATTTGTGTGCTTATTGGGATTGAAATGTGTTACAATACAGAAAATACTTTTTCCATTGATGATGCTGCAACTGCATGTATAGAAGGAGCATTGACCAATTGGAAAATACTCCATTCTGTTGGCTTTTTGCAACCTGATTAATACTATTCAAACTTACTCAAATTTAAATTCATTTACCATATCAGCTTAAACTTAGTAAATATTCGATTGTACACCGCATTATATCCCCAAATGAAAATCCTAATAACTTTCCAAAACTTAATTAATAACTATTATACAAGTATATCTTTATTAGTGTTTTTATTTATAGTAGTAGTTCACTTTTCATAGTTTGTTGTTGTTACGAGTATTATTTTTTGTTTAATATTTAATAACGAGCTTAATGTGTGGAAAATCAACAAATTCATTACACTATGAAAATAATGACAATTTGTTTTCTATTAAATTGACAGGACCATTAACTTTTCCTATCAACGAACATTTTGAGTTCACTTGCATGTATTAGTGTATATATTTGACTGAGTGAATGTGTGAGTATAAGCGCGTGTATAGAAATCACTATTCAATGTATTGTGCTTATGATTTTATAACATTCTAATACATATAAAAAACTAAATAAAATATAACATATTAATAGTCATAAAAATATATATAATTTTATATATAACAACGTAGAATATTAGAAACGGCATTAAGGAATCATTTGTAGCAGCTACAGTAATATATGCGAAATTAAAATTTTGTGTTAAAATATTAAAAATAATAAAATAAAAATATTAGAAAATATTTCCGGGTTAAATTGCCAGTAATTGCTTATTTTATATAGTAGAATTTTTATATCTTCAATAAAGCCAGGATTTTATTCACTAGACTCCTTGGATTTGGATTCTTTTGTTTATCTCCAATATTTTATTTTGTTACATTTTAAATGACAAAGAGTGTAGTACAACATACTTTCTCTATTTTATGTTAGCACATATACAACATACATATATACATTAAGGTGCCTTGATTTGTATGGAGACAAAAAATGTTGTAAATTTACCCCTCTAAAATCAAAGACAGATATGTTTTAAGCTAATCTCCAATATATTTAGGTTTAGTTATTTCGTTCACGTGAGCTGGATATTTTTTAAAACACTTTCAAAAATATGGTTAAATACATAATATTTAACTTTTTGCAAAAAAAAAAATACAACATATGATAGATAAATGTCGTCTAATACATAATGAGTATAAAAAAAAATTTAAATAGTTTTCATTCTCGCGAAATTAAAATTTAATAAAATTTTCTATGATTTTATTTTAAGTACTATTTTATTAAATTTTGAATATTTTGGACTTTTACTACTGTATTTTATATTTTAGAGTATCATTGGGCAGGTATCATTCAATACTATTGATATATATATTCATTTAACCCTTCAGTTGCACAAGTAATATTTTGGGATTTCCAGTCCATAATTGTTTAAGTTAATTTTTATGTTAAATAAATGGCTACTTAAGAAAATAAATGTCACAAAAACTATAAATTCATATAAAATAGTGACTAAATTTCAAAAATCTCTTTAATTCGATTATTATTGAATTTATTATATTTTTCATAAATTCATACTTCCATGTGACTTATTTGCAATAATTTACTAATTTGAACTTTTGGAAACAAAATGCATAAAATTTTCCCTCTTGCTGTTAAAGGGTTAATCACGAATAACTTCAATAGTATTAACAAAGACCATTCCAATGCTACATTAAAACTCAATATATATATTGAAAAATATCCGAAATATATAAAATTATATGTTATAAAAATATGATAAAAACCGTTAGTAAAATCTTAAAGATATAATAATTATTTAAATGAACATTTCAGGCCTTGGTATGCTTCTATTACAATTTGAAGTTAATTTTCTTTCTTTTCAATAATCATATTCGTATTGCGGAAGTTTCCCTCATCGGAAGAGATTGTACGTAAGCAATAAGAAAGCAATACGCATCATCTAAGTGAAAAAAGAAGATACCGCAAGATAATCTTCTGAAGGATGTAATAAATATATATAAAGAATATCACTAAATAAATCTTGAAATAATATAATAAAGAAAACTTTTACATCTTGTAAAGCATGTACATAAATCTTAACATCATAAAGCATGGAAACTAACACGCTGACATAAAATATCCATTTTTTAAAGACAAAAGAAAAACAAATTTCTTCAATATTTTTTACATTTTTGTACAATTTTTCGATAACAGAAAAAATTTTGACTGACAAATAAAAGTATTGCATTAATTTCTTCCCGATGATTTCAATGGGATATCATCAATTTATTGCGGTAGTGATAATTACCTTACTGAAGAAAGGACGATATTTTTTCTTCTAATTTTCTTTAAACTGATAAAAATACAATATTAGAAAAAGATTGCTTTGATGATTTTCGTTCAAATAATAAAAAGAAGATATTGCGTAATTTTCTTCTAGGAAGATATCTTCTAAATGTTTGCAGGAATTTTTTTTATCCGATGAAAAAAGTTGAAAACAATTTTCAACTTTTGTGATAAATATCAGAAATGATCAAAATGAAAAAATAACTATTGATGAAAATAAAAAAAAAAATATAAATATATAATATATAAATATTGGGGTCACCCTTAGATATGTTACATATACCAATTGACGCAGCTTCCAAATACCTTTTAAATGATACCGTATTTTCTATGTGTTCTTTAGGAGAAACTACACAAAAATTTTAAAAATTAAAAAAGACCTCGGTCAGTTTGTTGCCATTTTAGCCTTTTCAAGGCTAAATATCGCTTTTTTCTTTTGCTTTCAAAATTTTCGTTTTAGCTTCTAGCCTTTTTCTTTGATTCTTAAAATTGCTTTGAAAAGTCTAAGGTGTTAGTATTTCAGCAAAGAAGAAAATAATTTTTTATTTGTTAATACTAATTTTATTTTTACAGAATCATCCATTTAAGCAATTTTATTTACACAAAAAATCTAGATTATTTACATTTGACAAAAAAGTTCACCTGCGGTGGTTCATTCACCAAATTAAAAATAACAACTAATTTTATGGACTTACTTTATTATAATTATTTTCTAATATAATTAAAAAAGAAAAAAAATCTTATAAATGTGAAAAATTACACTAAACATTAGAAATGCTTAATCAAAATGCAATTATAGTTAAAAAATGACAAAAAAAAAAACAATTCAAAATATTGAATATTTTTCCATATGAAATATAATCAAAGTTTTATATTGAAATTTTTGACTGATTTTTTAATATGGTTTATTTATAAATTGATTACAATATCTTAAAAAAAAATATGAAAAAACTAATGAGAACTAATATTTTCTGGCCTTATTTTTTGGAGCATTTAGCCTTTTTTACCTTTTTTAAAGTTCACTTTAGCCTCTTTTTTCTCATCTCCTGGCAACACCTCGAACGGTCATCAGTAGAACCGAAATATTTTGGAAAATATAAAACATTTTCAGAGGAGTAACAAAAACACTTTTTTGAGTGAGTCGCCCTAATGTACATACGTATGTAGATGTTTCAACGGAAGTTATCTACCAAAAGAA
This sequence comes from Protocalliphora azurea, assembly GCA_932274085.1. Taxonomy (NCBI): domain Eukaryota; kingdom Metazoa; phylum Arthropoda; class Insecta; order Diptera; family Calliphoridae; genus Protocalliphora; species Protocalliphora azurea. Next base: position 4,607,355 of record OW026519.1, read on the forward strand.
ATTAAATGGAGTGTAAAATCTGAAATTATAAAAACATTACAAATTGAACACAACTCTTTAGTCATACATAGATAAATAATATGCACCAGTCAACAACAAAAACAGCAGTGGCAACAATTGCAAAAAAAAAAAAAAAATTTAACTTCAAACACAATATTAATAATACAAAAAAAAAAAAAAAGTACAAAATAAATTTGTTTTTTTTTTTCAATATTAAACAAATTTGTCATGGAGCACGTTTGTGATTGACTCTTTATCATATACATAAATTTTGTTCGTTCGTCCATCAATTTGCTAACGTGTATTTGTATGTTTATTTATTTATGTAAGGTTTAAGTGTGTTTGTATGTTCATATTTATTTTTATATGTATGTGCGTTTATGATCAGGATGATTGACAATGGAGACAAGCAGACAGAGACAGTTTATGTTCGAGTGCCAACTATTGTGTGAAATCGGGAATAATGCTCATTCAGTTTGCATGATTAACTTTAGTTAATAAATCCATTGATCACTTGATGACAACAGCAATAAAAAAGAAACAACACAAAATAAGCAGCAACATCAATGACAACAAAACGTTTTATATTAAAGTCATATCAACAGTTGAGGCTGCTTTTATTTAATTTTTATTTTGTTATTTGAACGTGTGTTTGTTGTTGCCACCTATACATTTATGTGAGTAAAGTATAAATGAAAATGCATCATGCAACATTTTTTTTTTTTTTCTTTATTGGCGTTTGCACAGTGATGGTAATTAAAATGCATTAATTAATTACGCTTCAAGCAAATGAATATCAGCAACATAAAAAGGCAGAGGTCTATATATTTTGTTTTTTTTTTAAGTTCAATTTGCTTCACTTTTCTGTTAACTTTGCTGTTGTTATTGCTAGTGTTTCGTTGTTGTTGTCGCTTAAATACTTAGTTTATGAATACAAATCTCTTTTGGTTAAATTTTAAAAAGGCCTATAAACTCTATAACATACAGTTAAATGTATAAGTAGTTGTAAGTAATTATGTAAACAATTGATTGTATGGTTTACTTTTGTTTTAAATGTCATTGAAAATAATTTTACAATGTACAACAGACAATGTAATAAAGTTTGACTGATGACAAGTATGTTTTTTTTATCAGAATTAGATTTTATTAGATAATTAATAGACAGGACACATTAGTCTACAAAAAATTGAATTCCACAAATAACTATATAATGTTACGTATTTATGAATTATTAAGGACACACGTTTGAGCCTTTTAGAACTATTTTCCTTTTTGAATTCTGATGATTTGAGTCAGCATTTGTCGCTATTATTTAATAATATTTATACAATATATATTTTAATAATAAAATGTAAAATGTAAAAAATATACTTATTTACTTTATTTATTATTTATGCACAGTGAGTCAAAATCAAAGATGTTTGGAAACAAATCTTTAACTTCTAAACAGTTGAGTCTAAGTTTGAAAGGGGGACTCCATAGTGCCTTCAGGAGCGGAGCTATGCGATCTCAAAGTGTTACCTGATTTCAAAGAATTTGTATATCTTCTTAAGGCTCTTGTTAAGGCCTATGAAATTTTTTGTGACTTATTAAAATTTAAAGTAGAGTAGTTTTGGTCCTATATGAAAGATATTGATTTCAGTCTTTTTGAATATAATAACAAATTACGTCAACTAGAGAATTTAATTTATTTGAAAAAATTAGAACTCCTAGCTTATATGATTTTTGGAATTAAAAAATGTAGAAATTTTGTTTTTGGAGAAACTATAAATATTGTATCTCTAATAAAATTGGTAATTTTTGACTTTATTATTTGAAATGACGAAGTGTAAAAATATTTAAGATTTTGATAAAAGGAATCGCGCAATTCCCAAAAATGGGATTTTTTGGAATTTTTCCCATAAAGTTCACAAAGCCATTGGCGAACTCTTTAGAACACACTTTGAATTGAAATTAATTTCGATAGTACTTATTTTTCTAATGATGTTACTCGATACCAAACGAATCGAAATGTTTTCTCAGCTTTGTTAAAATTTAAATTAAAAAAAATCTTTTTTTTTATTGTTCATTTTCGGATTATGACGACGAAAAGAACCCCAAAATCACTCAGAAAAAATACACAAATGCTAAGCCCTTGGCCAAATTTGTATACTTTAACATAAAGTTCCAAAAGAATTTTTTTTATTGATTTTTGGATACTTTGAGCAAAATATACGAAAATTATTTTTCTTCTTTCTATAATTTCTATACATTTTTAACTTTTCTTTCTTATAATTTTCTTATTTACAGCCCGTAACACGTAACAGAATATGTAGACTCGGGGATGAAAAAGTTGATAACATAATACTTTTTTTTTTTTTTTTTTTTGATACTATTTAACATTCAAAAGTACCGAAATATTCCCTCAAGTCATTTGATACTCTCAAATGATTAGCTTGATATTCCGCAATGCGAATTAAACACTTTTAAATGAAAATGTATTTTGGAGATACATCATTTTCGAATGGAAACCTATGTTTTTTCTTAACAGCTTTGATTTAGATTTACAATTGATGTTCAGCAGTAATAATTAAATTGTAATGAACACTATTTCTGATTAAATGCTGGTTCTTCGAGTTCCCAAAAATTTAGGCACGTAATTAGGACAATTCAAATAAGTTTATAGAGCAAACAAACTACATTAAAGAAACATTAGAGTTACAGGTTTAATTTATAAACTTCTAAACTCTAAAATATATGTATAATCATTACTAAAAACTACAAGTTTCTATGCTCTTTAAATCAAATTAAAGTGAAAATTTTCCGAATTTCAAAGACATTTGATAATGAATTATATTATAACAAAATCAAAGTTGAAGTGCTCGATTTTAAGGAATTGATCTTGTACTACTTTTATCTCCGTAAGTTTATTTTAATAACAGGGCCACATTTTATTAAGATCTTCATATTTTACTATAATGTTTCACCTGAATAAAATTATTTAATGATTTGGTATCATATTTAATCCTTCCTTTTAGATATACGAAATACATTCTTTGAGTTTTGCACCAAATAAAAAATAAAAAACTGTTAAAAATGTGAATTTTAGTACTATGATAGTGAAAAAAGTACTATTTGAAATTTATTTTGATTCCGAAAAATATTTTCATTTTCCATCCCTAGTAAAACTTTTCTGTCAGAGAGTATCAAATTCGCTCTCTGAGAGAATTATCTCACGTGTAGATTAAAATATTGGTATTATAGGTATAGTTGCCAGATAAATTTGAAGCAAAATCGTCAAATTTTGGAAAAAATCGCCAAAATCGTCAAATTGACTATTTGAAATCGCTAAAAATTAGGTTTTTTTTATATGTTAATGAACATTTTCAATGCTTTTTTGATAAAAAATTAAATTTTAAATTGAAAAAAAAAAATTAAATTACACTAATTTTATATTGTCGACTTATAAGAAACCCAAGTATTATGTATTAAGTCTGATGATGCATGCATAAAATTGATGAATATGTAATTTTATACGACTTTCAAACAAAAGCTATAAAAAAACATATAGACCTTTTTGTAAGCCTATCAGCCATATACGAAATTTAATTTTTAATGATTTTATCAAAAATATCTTTAGATACTTAGTAGTTCTATTTAAAGATTTCTAATGCCTTGATTGTGAAATTAAAAATTTGTATAAAAATTACAATTGGGTTTTGGTATTTTGTAAAGTGTATATTCGCTATTTTATAATAAAAGCGTACAGTATTGAATCGAATATAATATTATATTGGTTCCCATAAATCTGTTCTAAAAATGAACCATTTACATTGACAAATCTAAGAAGATTTTTATTTTAATTGTTAATATTTATGTATCAACTAATTTATTAATAAAATATATAAAGAATACTGAAAATAGTTCTGAATCTCCTTTTAGAAAAAATCGTCAAATTTCGGACAAAAACCTTTAGATCGTCGTCAACAGGCCATTTTTAGAACCAAAAAGTATCCAAAATGACGACAGATCGCCAAGTCTGGCAACAGTGATTATAAAAAATATTATGGAACTGTTGGATGAAATTTCTCTAAGCAACTATCCCATAAGATGAACTGTCAAAAAATACACGTATACGAAAGTTTGTTTGGGTGTATGTGTGTGCATATGTATTTTGAAAATTACTAAAAAAAAGATATCTTTTGTAAAATTGCTTTCTTTTAATGGTTATTTTGAATTAAAAAATAATATATTATTATAAAAATTGTGCTAAAAAAGTGCGAATTTCTTAAATAAAAACGAGAAAGAAAGCTATAGTCGATCTTGATACCCTACACCATTGTGTACGAACATAAAAATTAGGGCACTTTAGGGCGATTCCTGGAAATGGGTCTATATGGAAGCTATGGTAAATTATAGACCGATCCTCATAGAACTTTGCCATGTTGTTTTTCCTTAAATAAAACTCATTTGTGTAGAATATTAACTATATATTAACATTCATATAGGGTTTATGCACCTTAAAGTAATTTTCGGAAGAGAGATTTATATAGGAGCTATGGTCAATTGTGGAGCGATCTTCATAAAATTTGGTACAAAAATTGATACTCGTACAGAAATTCTTTGTACCGAATCTAATTAAAATATTATTATTTTTAAGGCATTTTTGAGTGTTTAAACTCTCTTCCGGGTGTTTAAACTCTATGGGGGCTAAGTGAAATAAATGGACCGACCACAACCAATTTCAATAGGCTTTGTCCTTGTATTATAAAAGTCCCACGCGCCAAATTTCTTTGAATTATTTTTAAAATTGCGTCTCGTACTTTGTGCACAAGGTTTACATGGACAGCCAGCCAGCCGTCCAGCTAGCCAGACAGACGGACGGACATCGTTAGATCGACTTAAAAAGTGATTCTGTGTCAATAACTTTTTCTACGCGTTACACACATCAGCATGTTTACTCTGTGACTAATTGAAAATAACAATATCTTGAAAGATTTATTACCCCTTAGTTAAGATTCAACATAATATAAACAAAATGGTTACTCTCTTCTGCTGCCGTTATGCCACATATTATATTAGCGTTAATACCAGGTGCTGTCTTGGGGCTATATACTCTTTCTCATGGAAAAAAATCAATTCGAGTGCTTCTTTGCTTACGAACAAAAACTCGCAAGGTTGCGTTTGAATGATCGCTCGTTATTGAATGTCATTTTTAGAAATTTCGATATGATATAAAAGAGAATTACAAAAGTAAAAAATCTCATATTCGAATAAAAATTCGCTCGCATACGAATACGTGAATTACCCCCCAGAATTTCCAAAACTGCATTCCGTTTGTGGATAAATGCTTTAAATATGTTTTAAAAACAGAATCTCGATACAAAATGGGTGAAATTCGGTGGTATTTATAGCTCTATTGGGTGATTGAGCTTGTTTTCAATTTTGAAATTAACACTTTTCAGAAAAGTATAAAATAATTATATGTTTTTAAGGAAAATTTTATTTTAGGGAAAAAATAGTGTAGACATTTTTTCGGCCAAAAAAAGAAAAACACAAAACTTCCCTGATTTTTGCAATTTTTAAATTCAAAATCTTTTTTTTTTGGACTCAGAAAATATATTGACTTTTTTTTAATTCGATAGATAATTTTATTCTTTTACTAACTACAGACAAATCTAGCTAAATCGGTAGAAAATGAACCAAGATCATGCAAAATTGAGTTGAAATTTCAAATGCAAATAACTCAAAAACTATAAAAGATAAATAGCACATGCAAACATGTTTATAAAGAAGAGTAAGAAACAAAAATTAGACTAATGGTTAATAATTTTCTATATTATTTCCTATATTATTTCTATTTATTTCCAAAAATATTCGTTTCTGAACCACTGTGCACTCTAACATTTCATCCTTCCCCATAAAAAGAAAATAGCATTTAATATCAATTATATATCATATTAATGAAATAATTTTCATATTTTTAATAATAAATTTCAAGACGATTTAAGCAAGAAACGCAATTATAAATGCTTATAATACAAATATGATGCGTTTGGGTTTGATTGAGTACAGAAAGAAACAAAGAAATTATTTAATATAACACACAAGAAAACAAATAAAACAGAAAAGAGAAAAAAATAAGTATAAACCAATAACTGTTGCAAACATCAGCAGCAGCAGCAACAATAATAACTGACAGATATTTATCATATTGGGATTTTTAATATCGATTGTCATGATATTAATATTGTCAACAACAATGCTACATGCTGACAACGACAAAAAATTGTTTTCGTTTTTGATGTAAACAATAAAAATTAATGATGAATTCACTATTGAGATTAAAAACAACCAACAACCAACAACCAATAACAGCAACAACAGCATCCATCATGATAAGCAAACGGCATCATCATCAACTGCTGTTGCAAAAAAAAAAAAAAAAAACAAAAAAAAAAGAGTATAAAATTAAATGAACATGATAATACCTGATTATTTAAACAATAATAACTATAGTATCATTTAAATTAAAAATGAAAATAGTTCAATGTATTTTATATATAAAATAATAATACAATTATATTTAATATGAAAACGAAATAAATTGCAATAAATATTAATAAATACCTATGTATGCATAAAGTATGCATTATAGTTATTAACAAATAAATATGAAAGAATTAAAAAATATTATGTATAATTCAAATCACCCCACCACAAACAAATCAGCAGGATCTTATTTAATCATTATTACGAGGACAGAATGAAAAATTCTGCAAAAATAATACAAAAATTTTTAAAACTTAAGAAAATTGATACTTTTGAATCGGTTAATGATTTTTTGTCTTTTTTTTTTTGTCTTTTGGTCTTTTTTGTTACCTTTTATTTCTTGTACAGAACTAACAGAGTCCTGAGTAGAAAAAATTTATCGTTGGTCAAAGTTTAAATTTAGAACTAAGACAACAATTTATTAAAAAATATTCATAAATTTGCGTTTAAAAAAAGTACCACTTTCCCATTTTTTTTTTTTTCTTTTTGTTTTTTAAGCAACAACTATACCGACCATATAATATATGATCAGAAATATGATAAATTAAGATCTGATGTGCTAAAGATTTTTTACTTACTAACATTTATATAAAACTTTTAATTGACTATCGATAGAGTCTCTATATGAAAGCTATTGTCCGATTCTTTTAATATTATGATTTGATCTACTTCTTTAATAAAATTTATAAGGGATTTTTATATGTTTAATTGATCTTGGGGAAGGGGTCTTCCATTGTAAACATAATCAATTGTTCGCCGATCCTTTCGAAATTTAATATATCAATTTTTATTTAATATTATTACTAGACTTTATTTATAAACTAACATTTATATAATATTTATTCTCGTTCAAGTGTTTTTCATGGGGGACATTTGTGGGGAGCTAGGATCCTACAATTCTATAGCGATCCTTTTGAGAGTACTTTATGGTTGCAAAAACTTTATTTTAAAATCCTATTCCAGGAAGAATTTGCAAGGAATCAAAGTCAAAAACTAGATGTATTTCAACCAATTTCAGTGCTGATCTTAAAGCAGATTACTTTATTTAACAAATTTCATTGAATTATTTTCAAAATTGGAATCAGTTAAAATCAAAATAACAAGATTTAAATAAATGCCTAAACAAACGTTTTTATATATACTCAAAATATAATTTTAAATTGATTGGTATACTTCATGGCGACCATTAATTTTGGGAATCATTACAAACATCAGCTCAAACGCATAATACCCTTGACATTAGTGGTGTAGGGTATACCAAGTATGAAAGTAAACAACAACAATTAAAAAATAAATTTAAAAACATAGAGTTTGGAATAAAACTAAATTAAACTAAATTAAACTAAATTAAACTAAATTAACTAACTAAATTAACACTAGACCCCATATTTTCTAAAACAAAACAAAAAGAACTAAATTTCTTTATTTCAACTGAAAAAATTCAATGAAATGTGAAATATAAATTATTCATACGGAACAACACTAAAGCACATTTTCCATTTACTAAATGTAAATAGTAACTTAATTTATATTTAATACCAAAGACCTATTTTTTAACTCGGATATTTCATTCCTTGATATTTCTACTGGGTGGAAAACTTCGTCTTTGATACCTCCACTTAATGGGCATTTCCTCTTCCGTTTTTGGAAGAATGGCATGATTTTACATAAAATGCTTCATTATTCTATTTACTTTATGAATTGGTTCAATATAATGACCGACATTGAATTGAATTCACCGACAGACGAAAAAATATTTACCCATGTTTCTCAATGGCTTTTGATAGACTGTACATTCAGTCAATATACTATCATAAATCTATAAGAACTTTTCTAATTAAACTTCATCGGAGCAAAATACGATTTACTGTTGAACCATAGTGAAGTTAAAGTTACTGGATTAAAGTTAGTACGTCCTCTAGAAGGACAAGGATTTAATGTATATTGCGTTAATGGCACTGGGAAGCAATTAGGAGGTTTGTAATGGTCTGGAGTTTTTTTCGATCATTACATGGAACCAATTTACGAACTAAATGGAAAAATATCTAACCATGCGCTAAAAATTGTCATTCTTCCACAAGCGGAAGAGAAAATACCCAAAAAATTACCAGTTTTGAAGTGGTCGCGACAATTATTTGGTCTAGATATCACATAAAAGATATTTGGAATCATATCGGGAATTATAGATCACGAAATAATATGTGTATTATAAAATTAAGGACCAAATTTTCTACCTAGTAGAAATAGCAGAAATGATGTTTTTTTTCATTATCATCACTATTGGTACTAATAATGAAGTTATCATTTGCATTTAGTAAAAAGAAAATATGTTTTAGTTATGTCCCATATGAAAAATGTATATTTTACATTTCATTGAAATTTCCGGAAATGGGCCTTATATGGGATCTTCACAAAATTTAGCACTCGGTTTCTATTTATATAAAAAAAGATTTACGTCAAATATTAATTTGATACTAACATTTGTATGAGATTTATGCACGTTAAAATTATTTTCGGAAGAGGGTCTTTTATGGGTAATAATGGCTCGATGACAACTAGTTTAAATATTCTTCGTCCTTTGACCATAAACGATCTGTGTAAAAAATTTCGTTGAATCATTTTCCAAAACCTATAATTTTATTACAATGTTTATATGAACCGAAAGACGGACGGACATCGTTAAATTGATTCAGAAAGCGATTCTATAGGGAATGCTATACATTTATATGAGTTAAGATCAATAGTTTTGGGTGTTACAAATATCAGTATAAACACATAATACTCTGCCCACATATAATTATGTAGGATATAAAAACGCCACATATTTCAAATGAAAAGGACATTAAAAAAATACCAATCAAAAAAATTTTATTTTGTACCAGCTTAAAAAATAATTAAATTGTAAAATTTGTGAGATGAAAATAGGGAATGGCCTCTTTTTTTAAATTTCTCCCATCTAATAACCGTAAATGATATTAGTAAACTTTATTTTAGTTGTTTTTTTTTTATTTAAGTCGTCTTGGTCGTGAAATTCTGAAGTGATCAAGCACGGCGCTAATACGTCCTCCCATGGGGTAAATTCGACAAATGGATGAAGCAGAACCATACAAAAGAAGTTAATCAAACAATTGTATATGTTTTTGGAATTTTTATTTTATTGCAGAAAAGAAAATAAAATATAATATAATTCATTGAAATTCATATAAAGTAGATAAAGATTCAATGAAATAATACAGATTCAAAATCGGTTCATTATGAAAATCATTCCATATATTTTTTACAAACTAGAACATCTTTATGTACAGCACCAAATCTACATCAAATAAATAATTTTTAGCTGATCTAGGGGAGTCTTATGCATCAATTTTAATTTTTTCACACTTTAAATTAATTTATTAAAATAGCTGTCGCCAACTTTTTTTCATTAATATCAAGTTTATAATTACAATATGTTTTTTCAATACCAAAAACTAAGAAAGTTATCATAGAAAAAAACAAATAATAATGTAAAAAATATTTAAAATAGAAAATTTCAAAGTTTGGTCGATGAAAGCTAAAGAAAATCAATTAGTCACATAAAAATTATTAATTTATTTTTAATATAATTAACAATGACAGATGATCCCCATTCAATCTTACCATATAATTTTAACAACCTTCAAGTTATCTTAGTATGTATAATATTTTATAAAATGTATACCTGATATTTTTCACAAACTTTTTAGATTTCCCTCCTATCATCACTATCACTGTCATTGTAATTGGCTAATTGTCGTCATACAACGGGTAACAACAATATTATTAAATACAGCAATAAAAAAAAAATAAAATAAAATACAAAAACATCTAACCCTATTTGGCAAATAGTTTATAGCCCAAACGCAAAACAGCATCAACGAAAACAACAACGAAATTATAACTTCTGTTTAGAAATAGAATAGAAATAGAATAGAATAGAAAACCAGTTAGTTACTTTAACCTGTGCAAATTCATCATCATCATCATCATCATACTACTACAAACGATATTTACTCTACTTCTATTAGAGACTAATACTGGCAATATTAAAGCAACAACAACAGCTATTACTTCTGGTGATATTGACCACGTTGTTGTTTTTGTTGCAATTTTAGAACTATTGATAGTAACAACAGAAGGTCGCCATATATGGTGACTCGAGACACTACCTTCCTTTTGGCGTCACTAAACTTAAAACTCAACCATGTTTCTCATTACCTTATTTGACAAAATGCTCACAGTTATTCTTTAACTACAAACAACCGACTAAATGACACAAATACATGCATTTTACGACTATGACACACTAACAGCCTAACGTTTAAATTTGAAATTATAGTTCAAATAGTAAGTAAGTAAGTAGTTGTGGTTTGTAGTATTAGTTAGTTAGTTAGTAGTAGAAACTATTAATATTAGTTAACCGATATTATTTGTACTTTAAATTAAATTATTTTTGTTTTGTTTAACTAAGAAAACGCCGTCATCAAATTCATTTAAATCGTTAAAAAAAAAAATAAAAAAAGAAATATTAATGCTTTAATCACAATTCTCTTGTCTCTATGGCTTAATTTTAACACGAATCTAATAGACAAGACACAAAAAAGAAAAATATGACGTATGTCTGTTAAAAATGACGATTGTGTCATAAGTTAAATGAATCTCTTGCGGCTACACTAAGAGAAAAATGTAGCATGTCTAACAGAGATATCGCTGGAATAAAAAAATATATTTAAAAACGAGAAAAAAGGATATATATTCGGCCAAGATCGACTATATGATACACTACACCATTGTGTACGAGCATAAAAATTTAGGAAGGGGATTTATAATAACTTTAGGCGATTCCTGGAAGTGAGTTCATGTGGGAGCTATGGTAAATTAAGGACCGATTCTCATAAAATTTGGCAATGTTGCTTCAACTTGCATAAAGTTATTTTTGTCGAATATTAACTTGACATTAACATTCGTATGGGATTTATGCACGTTAAAGTGATTGTGAGTGTTTAAACTCTATTTCGGGGGGAAATTTGTATGGGAGCTAGGTAAAATAATGGACCGATTACAAAAAAATTTCAATAAGCTTTATCCTTGTATTATAAAAGACCTACGTGCCAAATTATCTTTAAAATTGTGACCCGTACATTATGCACAATGTTTACATGGACAGCTAGCCAGACGGATGGACGGACATCGTTAGATATATTTATAAGTGATTCTGAGTCGATTGGTATACTTTAAGGTGAATGCTGGATAACTTTTTCTATGCGTTACAAACAAGAGCATAAACGCATAATACCCCAACCACCAATGGTAGTGTAGGGTATAAATATTGTTTAAGTAAAGTTTAACTCTGCAAGATATCGGATTCTAAAGCTTTCTCCCAATAACTTGCACTTTCAAAAAACCTTTTAATTACAATTTGATGATACCTCAGACAATAGGTGTCTTAGTTCTTAAATATATCTAAACTAGGAGAATCTCTAAGAGTCATATATATATATATATATATATATATATATGCTTCGAAACAAATCCAGTTATAAGTAAATTGAATCTTATAGAACTTTTGTGGTAAAAGTATAGAGACGTTAAAAAACAAACAGCTTAAAGTACCAAATTCTTAAACTGGTACTTCCAATTAATTTCTCTCACTGTATTTTTATACGTTAGTGTTTTTTTCTAATTTTTTATTTCTTTGTTTTTTTTTTTTAATTTTAAGCAATTTTGCAAATTATTATAAGAATTCAAATAAAACTCAATTACGTTATTAAGTTTAGATCATAAAATTTATGTTACGTTTATTTATTTTGTTTCTTTTTTTTTTATTAATATTTCATTTTTCTTCATTAGATTTGCATGTGTGTTCGCTCGCGTTAAGCATTAGAAGTGGCAAAGAAACATAGAGATTGTTGTTGCGTGATAAAAGAAACACACAATCACATACATTCATATATCTAAAATATTTATACATTTTCATTTGATTTGTGTTCTGGCTGTTTAATGTTATCTTGGCAAAGGTTAAAGTTATTAAAGTGTCAAAAGCATTCATACTGATTAATTTCATTGTTAAGGTAATAATTCTCTCTTTTCTGTTTTTATTTTGTTTTTTTTTTTATAATATTTTTTACATTGTGTCATTGCAAGTATCTGTAGAATGTTATTTAAGCTTAAATTTTTAACAAATATTGTTAGATTTAAGCAAGTAAGTAACACAATACAAATATTTTTTATTATCTGATTCTAATTCTAAACCAAGTGCAGTAAATAATTCGTTTGACTCAACATTTGAGTGTTGGAAAATTTTGTAAAATTATGAGGGTATCTTATGTCTACGTATATGCAATTATTTTATATTTATAGCATTTCGTTAATTTACATCTCATTATTTTAAATGAAAAAATGCCTAAATTTCAAAAATAGCTGAAGAAATATTAATAAAATTAAAATAAGTATGGTGATTTAATTACCAAAGGATGTTTATCCGTATTTTTACGTATATTAGAATGGCCCCAAAATTAATTTATATTCCCAGCTTAAACAAAAATTTACTTAATTTTAAAATACAGTTGCTTATAATGTTCGTCCTAACATTATCTATTCGCAAGCTAAATCAAAACCAAAAAGGTATTTTATTCGGACTTTTTTCTGTCAAAAAAAATCAATTTGTATCTTGAAAAATAATTAAAGATTTATGATAACATCTCAACAAACATTTATTAAATCCGAAACATGTACATTATAGTTATAGGTTTTTGCAGTTTTTACAAAAATTAAAAATATCATATCAAGATCTTGAAGGGCATGGAAAGGAACAAAAGAATATAATGCACGCACCAATCGCGGTGAACATTTTTATAGGTAATATTCTTTTGGTATCAAACAATTTAAATTTTCCTCCAAATTACTAAAATCTCTATAACTTTTTAATGTCTTCTTTAAAATTTATTAAATATTTTTTATGATATTTTTCTTGAATTATTAAATTCAACGATATTTTATGTTGCAAAATATACCAAATGTGTGCACAATATTTTTCTAATTAGGTGGATGATTTTAATCCATACGCAATACCTAAGTTATACCATTTAAATATTTAGAACTTTATATAAGCAATTTTCAAGTAAAAAAAACATTTAAATATGTACAAAAGCATTTTAGAAATCGTGTTTGGTGTGTGAAATCGAATAAAATGTTCGGTTTTAATAGTTTTCTAGGTCCAGAAAAAGTTATAACCCATTTTTGGAATGCTGACGTTAAAGAGTATAAAATCGGTGGAAAAATTTGTTTTCTTAAAATTTTTTCTTCCGTGAAGTTCTAAAAAGTAGTTCTTTGTCGATAACTTCATATTACGAGGATAGATGTATTTCAATTTATGAAAATGAAAAATTGATCTACCCAACTAAGCCTAAATATCTCATAAACTAAAATAGGTTTACCTCCCATATATGTAAAGATTTACAACAACGAAAGTTTTTGAACAATTAAATTATAAATTAATTACACTGGACGATCAAATGCAAACTTTTTTTCTGCCGAGCGGGATTACATAGTAAATTTGAATTCACATGATCATATATTTTTAATCCTATAAATATATTCTTTTTTTAATTATAGTTTTCGATATAAACCGTTATATAGAAAATTAATGAGGTTGAACCACATAATGTAGCATATCTCGATAAGGATAATTTAAGTTATCTGCAAGTTATGTCTGGTAGTTTGTAGTTTTCGATTTTTTTGAGATTTTTTCAAATACAAATATTTTTAAATTTTGTTAAAAATTTTATTCCGACACAATTTTTTTAACGTCTTCAATACTATTGAGCAGATTAAAAAATGATGCGAACGTGATTTAAAGATAATCTTAACTAGAATTTTTAGTATTTTATTAAACCAAAAAAGTTATTGAATTGCTTAGAAATCAGTATCGCCCTTTGTTATTGGGGATTAAAAAAAAATACATATTCAAGTAACTCACCCACTGCCTTTAATACACTCAAAAACACTATTTAGCTCTGACCATGTGAAATTTTAATCGGATATCTCTAGGGAATCAAAAGTTACAAAACTATTTCAAAACATTTTTGAACAACAGTACGGTAAAACTATCTACATCCAGAAAACATTAAAAAACTGAGCACACTATGATTTTAATTTTTCTACCTTCATATCTGAACCAACCCTTTGATTCTAGGGGATTCATTTGTACAAAATTCAAAAAATTTTTCTGAATTTTTCCGCTGAAGTAATGAACTAACTCAGTTGCACTGTGAATCATAAATTAATTTTATTGCCCAAAAGCCCAATTTTTTGTTAACAGCAATTTCCAAAATGCCAATTAATAGTAAACATATTGAACCTAAGGTGGCCAAAAAATTAGATCCAAATATTGGTAATTGTGGGCGTGGCATGCTTTTAAAAACAAATATTTTATGTTATTTTATTAAAACAAATGATTTTTGCAAATTTAATCAAAAGTAAATTATCATTACTCATAAACTATTATCGATAATTACAAATATTTTTTTTTTTTTTTGTTATGTTGGTAGAATAATAGTCTTTAAGAAATGGTAGATGTATGAAAGTACCTTTTATACCTGTTATGCTATTAAATATTTTCTCAGGTACTTTATTTTAGTCAAATTTGAATTTTAGTATAAAAGAACTTTTAAGGGTCAAAAAGTGTTAAACAAATTTTACTACCAAAAGAAAGACGAAATTGTCCTCTTTAACTCCATATATACTTTTGTACCTGTCTGGAGCTATCTATAGAACACCTTTTCCATTTTAATGAAATTACTCCCAAAATTGTTTCTATTTTTATTTTACCTATTCACATGACTCAAATATACAAAATACACCAAGCCCTATGAGTTGTGATAGATATCTTAAGTATATTATATAATTATTTTATTTCTAAGTTTTTTTTATCGTATTTGATATATTTTTAGCCCTTTTTAGTTTTTAGCATTTTTTATTGTATTTATTTATGATACTTAGTATAAATAATGTAAGTATAAAATAATGTAAGAAAAGGATAAAGTCAGTTGTATTCGAATATAAATTCAGTTGCTATAATATATCTAAGCAATAATAATCAAATTTTAAAATCTTTATAAAACATGGTGAACTTTAGCTAAAAAGAATTATCATTATTACGATGATAGATGTAAAATTAAACCAGGATTTGAATAGTACAAAGGCTTCAAACCACATCAAACTATTTAAACCAAGTCCCGGAAAAATCATTAGCTAATACTGATGCATATGAATTTAGATTATCAACGTTACACTTAAGAATACGTTTCATGGAACACATACTAGAAATCAGTTATAATTTGGATTTTAAACACCAATAAGAAGTTAAGAAGTTTAAAAAAGGAAACATGTTCAGGACAAATTTCTCAAATATAGATCAACAAAAAAAGGATCAGGTAATACGAATGATGGGAACACAGCAAGAAGATTATTTTCAGATCCCGAAACAGATGTTGATATATCTTATTTCAAGACTTAAAACAATTATCGATGTACTTATGTGCAACGAAAAAATTAATGCTAGAAAATTTGGTGATTATGTGAAGGAAACTGCACGAATATACACAACCAAATATCTATGCAGAAATATGTATGCAACAGTTCATAAAATGTTTTATCAGGGATAAGATATCATTAAACATAATTTAGTACCACTTGGAGATATATCAGAGGAAGCCCAGGAAAAAAGGAATAAGGATTACAAATTTTATAGAGAGCACTATACCAGAGAACTATCACGAAAGTCTACAAATAATGATCTATTTAATATATTACTGGCAACGTCAGATCTGCTCATCTCTAGCATTCGAAGTCAATAGAAAGTAGAACATCGAGACTTAGAAGGACAGAAATTATATAGAACTAAATATGGAATATTTGCAGGATGTTTTCCAACCGAATGAATAATAATTATAATTTTCTTTTATTATTTAAGTAAAAAAGAAAATTAACATTAAAAAACTTTTAGTTATTTATTCAAATAAAAAAAAACAAAATAAACGTTAAAAAATCGTAATTTTTTGTCCAAAAACAATCGATTCTAGTGGAACCTGTTCTAGAATTGATAAACTGGGAACCTGTTCACAAAATTATCCTGGGTATTATTAAAATGTTTTTTTATCTGCTTGTAACTTTTTTATAAGTAAAGCTGGTTCAAAATACAAAATATCCGCATTTTCATACTAAATGCTATAAAAAAATTAAAAGTTCAACTTTAGCCTTAAATTTCTCAACAACTTCTGAACCGATTTTCAAACTAGAGAAAAATTCAAGAAAATATCTCTCCATGAAAAAAAATTCTAAAATATCTCTGTCGATTCAAAAGTTGCAGAGTTTTGGCCAATAAAAAACGATTCTGAGCCACTGTGAGTCGGTCCATTAGGTACGGAGATATCGGCTAAAACGCATTTTTTAACGATTTCCAATCCCTAAATAAGCAACAAACTTGGTTCTTTCTTGAATTTCGGTATTCTGAGCCAACCAAATCGGTTTATAACCAACCGAGTTATCGGAAAATCTGTTTTTTTTTATTTATTTAAAACAAAATTCTTTAAAATGTTTAAAGAATTTGTTTGTTAAAAGAAATAAACTAAGCAGATCCAGTATTAACCGAGTTATAGATCAAAACACGTTATTAAATTTTTTGAATCCCCTATATTAGCTATGGGACTCATTCTTGCACAAATCAATCACAAATATTTTTTTTTTTTTAATTTCGATTTTTAAATACGACAAATCGGTCCATAAATTTTCCACCATATCCTTTTTTAATTTAGTATTGTCTTACATGTATAAAATATTTGTTCTGCACCAAAGTGAGTATATCTTCCTTAGACATGTGTAAACTTTTGTGAAATTCCCAAGTAATGAATTTGTTATTTATTAGCTTTCACCGGTGCTCTTCGCTATCCCATTTGATAGATAACTAATATTTTTATGACAGCTACTACTACCCCTGGACCTATTTACCCTTTTCGAAATTTCATATGAAAATTACTTTTAAAATTTTTAAGACTTTCACTGTAATAGATGAGAAAATTTATATTTTACTTACACCTCATTTTTATAATATATAATATATATATGTATATAGATATATATATATATATATATATATATATATATATATATTTATAATTTTGCCGAATATATCTTGTTTTATTTAACCTCGATGATCTACGTTTAAGTTATTCGGATTATATTTCGAGGATCTACTGGAGATTTTATCCTAGTTTGTTATTTTTACATGCATGTAAAAATATTATTATTCGTGGAAACTTACAATATTTCAACAAACTAAAAAATACTTTATCTGTCCAAATAACCTGTCAGAGGAAAAATATTGACAGTCAATAAAGAAAATTCAAATATATTTTAATACATTTGCGGTTTAAAATAATAATAATAATTTAAATATCTTTTAGAATTGATACAAAAATGCAGTTCTTACTTTTTAATCAGTAACTATAAAATAAAAACTCTTAATTCTTTTTAATTTATCAAAACAAAAAAGCACTCAACTTTAATTAACTCAAAAGTGTGTGTGTGCTTGAATATTTTCAAGTATAAATCAAATATCAAATGAAAACAAACACCCACATCAACACAATAGTTCGATTTAATAATAACCTACCTATCACAACAACTCTAATAATATCTAATGAAGGAAAACAAACTTACACACAATAACAAATGCTAAAAAGATGACGATGACAATTATTGAAAATAAAACTCAAAGAACTTAATCGTAAACTACGAATGTACAGAATAAATAAGTACATACTCGTATAAAGTGCTCTAAGAGTAAGATACTCGTACTCATTCTCATTACATATGAAAAATTAAACAATAACAACAACCACGAGATTGTGTTTGCAATGAAGAAATTTTAAAACAACAGACAATAAAAAAAAATTAAACAAAAATTTATTTTAAGAAATAAAAACTCGTGTTGGTCGCGCGCAGTTAGTGGGTTTCTCGGTTTTTTGGTCTAGTGGTAATAGCAGCAAACATCAACAACAACAATAATAATAACCATCAACAGCAGCAGCAACAAAAGCAACATCAACAATTATAACTATAAAATTTACATGATGACGTTACTCATGCTCAGTTAAGGTAGAGGCACGCTTTTTTCTTGTTTTGCTATTGATGTTGTGGTTGTTTTTTGTTGTTGTTTGTTTGTTTTTCTTAGTCTTTTGATTTGTATTTAATTTAATATTATGTATTTTGTATTTATAATCATTCATTTCATTCCATTCCATTCATTAAAATAACAGCTCGTTCGCCTTAATACTTTAAGTTGAGTTGAGTGTATTAAATATGTTGGAAGATATTTTTGATTTAATTGAATGTACAACGGCAGTAATAATAAAACAAAAAATAAAAAACAACAACAATACTAATAATAAGAAATAGCACGAAACATTTAACTGAACACCGGACACAGTTGAGTGGGTTGGGATTGGTATTCACTTAAGTCAAGATCAAAACGCCTTAGCAAAACAACCAACCACTCACTTATTTACTTCAGCTCAATTCATGATCATTGAAAATAATAATCTGGCAACATTTAGGCCAATATTGTTGATTACCAACATGATTACAAACAAATAATAAAAAACCAAAAAAAAAAAAAACGTTAATTTATTAAACAGACAGGAAATTAAGAAATTAATTAACATCAAAATTATTTAAAATTTGTAAAACGAATTAAGTTATAAATATTAATGTTGGACAAACACATAGATTAAATGAAAATTATCTTTTTTAATGCATATGACTCTTCATTTGATGGAAAATTACTTTAATCATTAATTACCAAAAGTAGATCATTGATATTAATCACGTTTTTTTGTTAGTAATATCTTAGGAATATATATATATTACTAAATATCACATTATCCGCTCTAAAGAATGTTTCAGTTTCAGAATCTCTTTAGTACTCTCTAAATTTGGACTTCCCCATAATATGTGAGTCACTCTTCCAACAGTGGAATTCTGTCAACTCTTGATATGCTCTTATATTGCTCATTCTTTTAGTTCGTTTTTAAACTTTTCAAAAGGTTTAGCATCTTCCAGTGTAATGACATTCAGGGATAGCTACACTTTGTATAGCTTATCTGCTTTTTTGTTACCGATGATACATACCATGGTGTCCCGGAACCAATATTACCTCATGGTTTTCACAATTAACATTTTTACTTTGCAAAACAGTTAGAGATTTTACATTATCATTATTTAGGCTTTTGATAACTGCTTGATTTGTTTTGCATGACGGGGTACTCATCAATAGAGATAATATACCTCTTTGTGTCCCCAGAGAGACACTCCCACCATGTGACTAATCCAAGCAATAAAGTCCAGATTTAGGCCATAAGGCTTGAGGTCAAAACATTGTTTAAAGCTCCTTCTATATCGATAAATATAGATAAAAAGATCTTTCAATATTATATACAACTTCCTGCAGACATGTCTCAATGGATGTGACCTTTATAGACATGTTGTTCAAAATTTTCTCGTTTCGTCTAGTTTGCCTTTTCGCAATTGTGTCTAATTAAATAATTAAACTAATTACAATAACAATTGGCCTAAATTTGTAGTTATTTTTTTTATTTTATTTTTAATTTTTTTAACAAATCGTTTTAGAAACTAAATCTAAGTCTATCGAATAAAACAACGAATAACAAAAACAGAATTAAATTCTTGTTAGTACGATAAATCATTGTCGTACTTCCTAAATATACTGTATACAACTATAAAAACGCTATATTAGCCACCTTGTTAAGAACACATATAAATTTAAAATACGATAAACAGAAAATAAAACGTATTTTGTTGGCAACAACCAACAAATTACACCAACAATCCATCCATCGATCGTACGTAATGATCAACGAAGCAACAACAATATTTGTGTGCGCCTCTACATTGCGCAGCAACACTCAGCTCAGCTGAGCTCAATACACCGCATCCATCCATACCATCCATCGCATAAACAAACGGTATAAAGAGCGGCGGGCACACTGTTGTATAGAAAATTTGAGGCTATGATCGTTTTGGATACATTTACATTTGTTTGGTTGTACATTTATTGGCTTCGGTTGGCTATAAGTAATGTAGTGTTGTTGTAGTTCTTGTTTGCTTGATATCACAATGTGCTCGATACAATCATTTTTAATACATTTGGATTCAGTGCAAATTTGACAAACCTCGCTAACGGACGTGCTTTACGAATCTTGGTCTCCACCAAATAAAACACATGCATGCCGGGCCAACAATATATTGTATTGAATTGAATTAATAAAAACAAAAAAAAAGTATTAAACGCATGCCACCGTTTTGTTTTTGTCGTGATTTTGAAAAAAAAATAAATAAAAAGACGAGAAGAGTATGATTTTTTTTTTTTTTTTTTTGCTTCAATCTCTGTGCGAGCAGAAATATATATTTAAGATACAAGAACCAATATCAAAAAGGAATGAGTAGCAAGCAGCAGCATCTTTAGAATCATTCGAATCATTTGTATGTGAGACACGTAAAGATTGTTATTTTTAGATGCGATCGCTCGTCAACAAAAAAAGATTAAATCTTAGAGAAGATGAAATTATCAACAGCAACAAAAACTACAAAAATAACAATTGAAATAAAAATGTGATAAAAAGAGCAACAACGAAAAGCATTTTTTGGAAATTAAAACAAAAAATTAAAATTGGTGAATATTTTTTGAAACTAAAGAATACAAGGCTGACGATTCGATGATGCTGTGTATGATGCGGAAAAAGTAATGCACTCATTTTTATGTATTTTGAAAGAAAGAAAAAAAAAACAAACAAAGATATTAAAAAAAAGATAAATTTACCTCTCACCAACAAAAACAAAACTTAAGAAAAAATCCGTTTAATGTGTCATCTTAACAGTGAAATAAAAATAATTTTTGTTTTTTATATAAAATTCTTAAATAAGACAAATTTAAAAAATTTGTTCGTTAAAATATCAAATCAAAAATTGTCACTATTAATGCATTATCATAAAATCTGAAGCCATAAAAACTATTAAAAATAAATAGAAAACAAAAAACATAACAAATATAACAAATCAAAAGCAAAATTAAATGAATAAAAAAATATTGAATTTGGTGCCAAAGATAAAATTCGACAAATTACCTGTTAAAGTGTGAAATGTTTACAAATTTTGGTTTAAAATTTCCAGATTGTTTATCTAATTCAAAATAAAATCTAAGCCAATTTTCGTTTCGACAAAATAAAGAATTTGTTTAGAAAAAAAATTACTTGATTACGTTTTTTCATAGAAACACAAATCCTATTGGAAGGATATACATCACGTTTTTCGGTTCATGAAAACTTAAGGTAAATATTTAAAAATAAACAAAAATATAGAAATATAGAAAAATAGAAAATTGTTTTTGTAGATATACATACAAGTACACTAAAGAAAAGTTATTACAAAAAATACAAAAAATATTATACATATATACTAGGAAAGAGCAAATTCAATTTCAAACCAACTAAAGCTTGCTCCAAGAAAATGTCCTTGTTCAAAAAAAGTTAAATTTAATCTAAGACAATATGGTTTTTTTTATAACTTTTCTAATAAGCGACGGAAATTAGACAAGTTCCCTTAGATAATTGATTACGCAGACAGATGTGATCAAGATTATCGTGAGTACCTGCCATGACGGCCTAACCTCACGGTGGTCTTAGCACTGGGTGAGAATAATGCGCCGACCAACGCCCCTGTATGCCAACGCATACAGGTAGCAACTAAACAATCCGCTTTTCTTGGTCGCATCATTCCACTTTGCTTAAGTGTGGCGCTATCTAGTACCCCTGTCACAATTGTGACCGTGTTACTGTTAGAAGTAACAGACAACACGACTGAAACCGTAAGCCACTACGTGCTCCCCTGAGGGACCTCACCAACAACCGGACAAGAACCAAAAACCACTGCAAATGGTTGTTGATCCTTGGGGCAGCCGGTTCCCGTAGCACCTACTTTCAAATCCTAGGTAAGACCTTCAAGCTTGCGCACTACAGTTTCCAAACCCAAGAAATTCAAGGTACTGCTAGACCTTTTGTATCCTGTCTAACATAACTAACTCTAAAAAAGCAATGTCAATTTAGAGAAGCAGAAAGACAGGATTTTCTCTACCACGGATAAGCTATACATCAAGGAGGAAGGAATCTCCGAGAAGACAAGCCGCCGTGGCGATGATTACGCAGACACTGACATTGACATAGACGGACATTGATTTTGTACATCGGGATTTCTTATTCAATTTGGGTACACATAGAGATCATAGAGCGCTAAGCCTATAAATCAATTTTTTAGTTGACTCTAGTTCTCAAAATAAACCTTTTTATAGAAAATTAATGATATTGCACTGCATATTGCTATATAACTCGAGAATCATTTATCTCTTTTGGTTTAACAACATGCCAAAAAATTCGAATAACATATTATTTTATCTGTTCAATAGTTTCGGAGATATGAAAACAATACAATTTGTGTGCATGCAAAAAAAACAAAATTTAAAATAGTTTTTTTTTATCGTAAAAAAAATCTTATATGGTTACAGCTCTTTTATAAAGCTGTATAAATTAAAAATAAAACAAATTATTATACATTAAAATTAACATATATAAAGGTAGACTTTATTAACGATTAAGTAATAGTACGCAATAAAAGAAAATTTATTTTTCCATATTTTTTTTTTCTTTTTTTCCTTAAAACCCGAATTTCATCATTTCCTTAAAAAATAGTTAAAACTTGCAAAATATGGATATAACGAAAATTCTATATAATAAATAAGAAAGTAAGCATTAGACAGTTGATATAACGAATAAAGAACGAATTTTACTTCCAATATAACGAATTGGAATAAAAGAATTTTCTTCAGCCGTTATGATATTAAAAATATCTGTTACAAACTTAAAGTCTAAATGATAAATAAAAAAGATTTTGAGAATTTGGAAATTTTGCTTAATTGTGAAAAATTAATTCGATTATTTAACTTATAGAAAAATAAATTACAAAGCTTTTAAAATTTAATTCAGAGCCAAAAATTTTATAAAAATATATCAAAAAGTTCCTGTCCGATACAACGAATATTTCAGTTTAACGAAAAGGTCTGACATTATATCACTCGTTTCACCAAGCATCGACTATATTTTAGTAAGAAAAAATCTAATTTTCGGTGAAAATCTGAAGTTTTAGTGAAAATAGTTTTTTTTTTTCTTTTTTTACCGACTTTTCGTAAACAAATATTTCTTTTTTTTTTTTTTTTTTGAAAAATTGTGTTCGATGAATATTCGAATTCTTTTTTTTTTTTTTTCTTTTTTTAAGAGTTAAGCTTTCATTGAAAATTTTTTATGAAGAACGTTATTCGGATTTATTATTAAATTATTTTTTGTGAAAATCGTATTTTTGTTGCAGGTTCTTCTTTGTTATCTCGGATTTCGGATTTCTTTTTCTTTTATTGAAAAAATGTGGTTTTCGCTTAAAAAAACAAAATTTTTATCAAAATAATAATAATTTTTTGATTAAATAAAAAAAATCTTTCTGTAAAATTTTTTAATGTTATTTCGATGTGTTATAAAATAATACCTTCCTTTAATTACCTATATTAATATTTTGCTTAAAAATAAAGACTGCTTACGAAAAAATTTTACATCTTTAAATGTAAATATCTCAACGCTCAAAACACATTATTCTGTACACTGATGTGTACAGAATATGATGCTCATCATAATTTTAGTGTAATTGAAAATAATAAAAACATATAAAGTAATTGAAAAATTATATGGGTTTATTTGCAGGCATAAGTAATAAAAAGTAATGGATGGGATTAAGAAGTTCTTGAACTCTATTCTTACTATGTTTACACGCCCGGTTATTGCAAACAAAAATAATTTTCAAATAATTAACTAACTTTTTATAAGGCAAATTGCAAAAAGAAATATATCTATATTCAAACCACTCTATCTCGAAAAACACAACTTTTCAGGAGATAAAAAGCTATTAATTCTATTACTTGTTAATTGTTTAACATTGTTTCTTTTGCAATATTTATTTAAAATTTAATTGGCTTTTTTGCACTTTTAAAATATTTAATATTTATAAATAAAACAACTATAAAAAATACATTTAATTACCGCTTAATGTATGATTTTAAAAGTTTTTTAAACTAGTTACGAGTAGTAATTTGAATAGCAACATAATTCTATAATTGATGATGGCATCAAAAATGCAATTTCATGAGAATCTGAGATAGAGGATATTGAATACAAGCCCTCGTTATATTTTTATTTGTCATGCCGAATGGGAAAAATACAACTGTTATCATTGAAAATTCTATGATCGTACAAAGAAGTGGTAACGCAGTACTTTTCTTTATTTGCAAATAGTTACACTAATCACTATTTGTTTTAGTGAGTTGCAATATTTTTAATTTCAACTAAGAGGTGCGTATAAACGTAGTATCTGAAGCCTTATTTAGAAATAAACATTGAGTTAGTGAATGAAACGTTGGAAATATAAAAAATCTGCGCCATATAAAAAGAATTCAGTAAAAAATATAAAATTTACCTTAACGTTCTCTAAAAGAAAGTTGTCATTATTCTAATTCAAAAAAAAAATAATAATAATAATAATAATAATTTGGAATAATAAAGAAGAGAAATTAGCAAAAAAAAAACACAAAAAGTTGGACCGATAAATATTGAAGAATTTTAAAGGGATTATTTTTATTGCTTAAAGTAATGAAAAAATTTTTACATTAAATAATATATCGGTTACTTGTGTCACGCTAATTTTCACTAAATGGTGTAAGAAATTAATAAAATGAATGTTTTACAAAGAAATGTTACACAAAAAATGGAAACTCAAAATAAGTTTTATACTCGCGAAACTTCAAAAGGTGTTTAATGCACATTGAAATGCCTACAAAAGTTGTTAATTTGAATTTACAAACAATAAAAAGTCACTCTGTTATATCTGGCCGATTTTACCATAAATCGTTGCCTCGGGCCATGTTTAGAGAAATTTAAACAATAAAGCCTTGATGCACACTGGTTAACTCTGATATGTAAACTCTCATAACTTTAACCCCATTGAAAATTTTCATCAATTTAAAAGTAAGTGCAATATTTTTCTCTTTCTAGTTACTTGATATAAGACTTTTATTTTATAATTCTTTTTAAAAAAAAACAAAGCTTTTGAATATAATTTTGTTTTGCAATATACTCATTCGAAAGAAAGAACCATTAGGTGGAAAACACTTTTTATTGATTTTTTTGGAAATAATTTTCCTACAGAGAAAACTGTAGAATTTGTATTCAACAATGGAAAATTTCCTTCTTTAACTCAAATATTTTTTTCAGAGTTCCTTTGAACATTTTTTCAAATTTAATAAAAATAACACACAAATAAACAGTAAATTATAGGTTTGATTTGTAAAATTGTTTTCAAGCTTTTCAATTTTTTCATCTTATTCAGGTGGCAAAAATACATAAAGACTGCGCACGAAAAAATCCGTGCCCATTTTAAGGCTTATAATTTTTATTACACTTGAAAAAATTTAGTACCGTTAACTTGCTTACATTTGATATTATTCTAGTAACTACGTGCTAAATTTTATTGTAATAGCATAATTAATTTATTTTAAAATAAAAATTGAATAAGACTCATACAAACGCATAATTTAAATTTACAACGAATACACATGTCGAATGTATAAAAAAATTTCTAGAAGTGTAATTAAGTCATAAGGATCATAGGATCGCAATTTAAATAATACGGATTTTATGATAAAATCTCTACATCTCTGTGACCTATTCTTTAAATTGCTTTGTATCTATTATATGAAAAGTTTAAAAAAAGCTTGATAGGAACGCTAGAAAAAATTAAAGGCGAAAGGGTCCCCTCTTTGAGATAAATTTTTTTCAAAAATATGAATGCCTCCTAAATGGCGATAAATGATACGTACTGATGGACTTTTAGCAACATCCTTGCCATGAATTCCCTACCACAGATGTTATGGGAAATGTATAGGATAAATATCGTGGAAAAAATCGAAATTGTCGATTAAACTTTTGCTTCCAGAAAGACATTTTTTACATGTGGGTAAAAAAAAGCACTTCATTTACTCGTATAAAAAATAACACTTTTAATAGGGAAATGTATGCAAATGAGAGTCGTTAGAAAAGATTAGAAAATACAACCAATTCTAGTTTGTTTGGCCTCATCTCTCTTATCATTATTACAACAAAAAAATAACTAAATGGTATCAAACAAATGGTGCTGTTATGTACCAAAAGAGGCCAATCCACCAAACAATCTAAAACTCTATTTATACTTAAAGCTGACAAAAAATAAAACAGAGTTTAAAAAGAATTGGACCCATTACAACAAAAAAAAATCACAATAAAGCTCTTATGGATGGTATTCCACAAAATATAAAATATTTTATTAAAAACTAAAAAAATTGAATTTTCTTTTAAACTTAAAACTTGAATATAACAGCCTTTGAGAAAATCGATATTTGAAAGAGATTGGACCCATTGATTTCATTTTTGTAAGCTGAATTGTATGCAACATATTTTTCGTGCACAGTCATTAATAACACATGTAAGCATATTTAGATTAATAATTCCAATGAACATTTTTAATAAACGCACAAAAAATACAAAAGAAAAAAAAAACTAATATAACTTGTAGGTATGTACTTTGAGACCCCATCTATAATTTTTATAAATAAAAACAACAGCAAAAACAAACTATTATGGAATTAAGAACATTCAGTAGCAGTAGCAACAACAACAGCAACATTATTTAATATAAAAATACCATAAAAATAAGAAATTTATTTAAACAGTAAAGGAAACCAAAGCAAAATAAAAAATAAAATAAAATTTAAAAAAATCACTATTATATACAACTATAAAACTAAATTTAGAGAAACTAGTGCCAAGACCAAGGCGCAGATGAAGCAACCTACCCAACCAACAAACAATTCACTGGAAGATCATGATGATGATGATGATGATGATGATGATGATGACGACGACAAAAAAATGAAAAATAACAACAATTTCTGTTATTCTCTATTTTCTTTTAGCAGTTTTAAGAAAATCGCATGGAGAACTTGAAGTAAAATTTAATTTTCTTTCATTCTAGACATTGGTACACGTTTGTATAGTGAGTTTAAGAATGTGTGTGTATTTTAATGAAATAAAGGAAAAATAACGAAAAATAAACAGCTTCTGCTTGATTCTTTCTTCATCTTAAATTACGTTTATGCATCATTATTAGAGTTCTGTATCGTTTCAATATGAATTGTATGACTTCTACTCACTAGACTATAAAGAAATTTTCTTTATTTACTTACACTTGGAATATACTCAACTGAGTATAAGTGCATAAGCTTTATCATGCCTGGGTATTTTAGGATATAAATGAAAACACACACACTTAGGTAGTAATATTTTTAAGTATATGCATATGTGTGTGTGTGTTTTTATCGGTAGAAAAAGGAATGCGTTTTTCTTATAATAAATTCAAAGTGTTAGATAAATACTTAAATATGTACAGAAGACGATAAGAATACACATAATAAGAAATTCAATTAAATAAAATTGGAAATTTAACACTAAATAAAAGTAAATTGAGTAGAAGTTATTACCTCAAACAAATAACAACTGTAGGTGGTATAATTTTATTAAAAACATAATTTTAATGAAAAAAAAAAAAAAAATAAACTTTATTTTCTTTAAGGTCCTTTTAATGTATTGTTTAAAATCTAAAAAGTGCTCAAATTGATACATAATATCAACAGTAAGTTATTACTACATCCAACGTTTCTATATCTACCCAGCAAAAATTATTGCAAACCCATTAGCAGGTTTATAAAGGAGAGATAAATTATCTATCCCTTACCAAACTGCTTCAAGAAAGTATGATTTTTGTTCGCTGTGTCCAACTTAGTAAGGTCTTTTTGCTGCGCTACATATTAGCTTCATACATGTCTTTTTTATGCGCATTATTAAAGCATCGTAGATGTGATAGCATCGTGTCTCTTTTATGTGCATCTTTTAGGGATCCTAGAAGCTGTGAAATCATGCCTTTTTAAATTTAAATAATACATTTGTAAAATATATTTTTGTTTTAATTTATTAATGAGAAAAATCAGAAATTTGTTAAATCAATTGAGTTAAATTTAGTTGAATCAAAAAATAATTTAAAGCTTTAATAAATAACTGTTTTGCTACTATAAATAGTTATTAAAAAAATATAATTTTACTTACAGTTTTAACAGATTTTTTTATTATTATTATTATTTTTTTTTAACTCACCAACAAATTTACTTCTTGATGATTTGAACACAAGATCACAACTAATCGTCGCAGTTCAAATTATTGTATCATCCAACTTAGCAGATCGGGAGAAGAAAAATTCATACGATTGCAATCATGCGTTCCTGTAAGCGAGAGAGAGAATGCAGGTTACAATTTGGTAAAAAATATCAGCTTAATGGAAATTTCTCGCTCATAATAACTTTACAACTTTTCCTCAAATCGTTGGTTCTAGAACTGGTATAATCAGATCCTTTTCAGATTCTATAATAACATCCTTAGGACTAGTGGTGACACTACTAGTACTGACGCTCATGGAGTTGAACCGTATTATGCTAAATAAATTTCAAATAATGTTTTAGAACTAGTGTTTAAGAACTAATTCCATATTACTTGCACATCACTTCTCTTAACAAATTACTAATTCCCAACTGTTTAAAAAAATTTGAAAAAATACAAAAA
This sequence comes from Protocalliphora azurea, assembly GCA_932274085.1. NCBI lineage: Eukaryota > Metazoa > Arthropoda > Insecta > Diptera > Calliphoridae > Protocalliphora > Protocalliphora azurea. The sequence continues at coordinate 4,636,772 of OW026519.1, forward strand.
AAAATTCAAAAATAAAAAAATTGAATTTTACCAAAACTAAATTGATTAGAATCAAAAATAAAAAATAATTGATTTTAATAACTGGTTCTGGAAACATTCCCTAACGCCTTTATAAAACTAGTTCTGAATGTGAAAATTTCATACAAAAATAATTTATTAAAAAACTTGTTTTGAAACTGTTCCGTAGAATGGGTATCGGGTGGGTAACATTTCCACAGAACTAGTTCAGGGGGTGACAATTTAGAACAAAAATTATAGATACAGGATGTTTTTATGCATTCTGGAACTAGTTGTAGAACTAAAAAATTTTTTCCTGGGTAATGAAATTTTTTATCTTTTCTGGAATACCTTACATAGGAGCCTTTATTAAGTTTTTGGTTACTTTTTTTTTTAAATGTGTCCATTTTATGTCCTTTAAACATTTTTTTTTTTTTCTTACTAAAGCACCATGCCTTCCAAATGGATGGAGTTTTTGATAGTTTGATAGACTGAGCTCCTTTGGTACATAACAATGTTATTTGTATGATATCACTCAATTGTTTTTTGGTTGTAATGAGAATAGTCAAGAAAAAAAAAATAGAATACTCAATGTATTAAAATGGATCAAAACTATTTCGAAGGCACTCTTTCACCTATATTTCTTTGATAACTGAGCCGTTAGTAATGTATGAAGTGTTTTTCTCCTCACATACAAATTGCTTGTCAGACCAAAAACTTTTTTTTACAATCTTGTTTTTTTTTACACGATATTTATCTGCTACATTTTCCAAAGCATCTGCTAAATAGAATTTCGGACCAGGAAGTTTCAAAAATTGCGTCAATACGAATCTCCATTTTACACCATTCATAATTTTAAAAGAAATTCATCTATCTTTTGCTACCAATTTTTAACGTTCCTAAGTAAATATCAGGAACTATTCGTAGAACTTTAGGGCATCTTTTTTTAAATTTTCTGATAAAAGACACATAGGAAGTTCTGAGTCTCTTTCTTTCCACGAAATATTGAGTTTTTCTCTTCAATTTCTTATTTTTTATCTAAGGTCCTACAGTCTGATAATTCCCTCTCTCCTACTTGTTTAAGCTCCTAGAAACTGTATTCGCAAAATACCTGCACTTCTATTATAAAACTTTAAATTTGAATTACAAGTTTACATGAATTTTTTTTAATCTCCATATAATAATATATTTTATTTTAATTATAAATTAATTGTAATTGTATACGTAATAGATTGGCATTAATGCTTTATTTATAATAGAATTTTTAAATTTCTTCAAACTTTATAGAAAAATTGTTCATACAAACTGACGCTATTTATTTTCACTCATAATAACGACATAATATAGGCTGTAGATTTTCTTGATTACATCACAAATCCATTTAGAAAAAACTTGAAACATCCTCTAAATATTAAGATATTCCGAAATATCCGTTTCTAGAATAGCTGCTGCATTAAATTTTATTATTATTATTATTATTATTATTATTTAACCCAATTTAATTTTTTTAATTGATTTAGAAAATACTTAGGCCCGGTTTTATACTGTTCCCTTTGTGTATACTTAAGTGCAAACTTAGTTAAGAAACATTTAAAGCTCACACTTAAGTAATGTTTCGTTTTACAGTTTAAAAATTAAATTGTCAAGAAATAAACATAGAGCTTATAGCTTTTATATATTTACAATAGGATAGTTCCAACTTTCAAATATTTTTCTTTAACTAAAAATCTTAGATATATTTTATTTATACTAAAATGTTCTATATTACGAGTAGTTATGTAAATTTTTTATTGAATGTCATTTAGTTTAGAGCACTATTTGCTTATGGTAATGAAAAATCCTTATAAATATCAAATTTCCTTTTTTGTGCAAAACATTTATTGATGCCACTCTAATGTGCATCAAAAATAAATAAAAAACCAACAATTAAAAAAAAATTTTAAATGATTTTAAAGATGTAAAGAAATCTTAAGGTTATGGGCTGTAAAATTAAAAAGGTGTTGGTGCGAAATACATAACCACAAAGAAAACATAAATGTAGAGCGTGTTTTGAATTTAAAATAATTTTTAAAATTAAAAATAATCTTATTAGATCTTTTATTTTTATTTATTTTTGTTTATTTTCAATAAATATCTTTTAAACCGTTAAATAATTTTCATAGTTAGGAAAAACTTAAGGGATGGAATAAGAATAATTAAGTCATAGATTAATAAGTAAATATTTATGTGAGAGAAGAAAAACAGATTCAGTTGTCAAAAACCAAATTCAAGCAACAACAAAATACATGTAATCACATATATTTTGTTTTATTAATTTGAAAAAAAAAATGAGTTTTTTTTTTTTTTGAAAATTTAGTTCGAAGTGTCTCTCACATAAACTTCTAGTTGTATTCTATGACTTAAGTTTTGCAATCGTAAAATAATTTTAAGTACTTAAATACGATTTTTCCACTAAGTGGGAATTGTAGTACCTGACCTTAGAATACAAAATTTTGACTGATGTAAATTCGTTAAGATTAAAGTTTCAAATGCTATTTTGTTTAGAAAAAAATAAACGTTTTTTATTTGATGTATTTGATGAAATGTATGGAAAATTTTTATAAGTTATCTACATATGTTTTACATATATATTCTATTTTCTCTTTCCAGGGCTTTCTAATGTAGGACGTAGGAAATTTAAATTCGGCTTACTTATTTAACTATTCGTCCTACAAATCCTTACGGAGCCATATTTAGAAATTTCTGCTTTTTTTCCTTTATTTTATGTAATATTTTTTAAAATTGGTTTTGGTTTTAAGAAATTTAAATTTGCTCTCCAATTTCTATCGGAAATTGATTTTGTATTTCGATCAGGGAACGTATTTACGCTGATTATTATTTTTTTGGTTTTAAAAGTTATACTAATTTATTACCAATCAGTATATAACAGCTTTAATTTTTTTTATCTTCGATTAGGTCAAAATGCGTCAAAATGTTGTTCGTACATTTTTTTAAAAGATTTTTCGTATTTTTTTCTTTATACATATTTTTATTACTATAATATTTTTCCTGGCGTTAGACGCTAGTTGTATATAAAAACGAATAAGATCTACAGTTTTTGTCCAATTTTTAAAAACTAACTTTAAAAGGTATCATTATGTATAGGTTCATGCAGGAATTTTTTTAATAAATTAAAGTTAAACTCAAAAGATTGTAGATTTTTGCTTTTCTTAAAAAATTTGCTTTTAATATTTGACAAAAAAAATAAAAAGAAAAAACAAATATAACTACTGTGGAAAAGTCTAACTCTTTTAATTTACAAAAAAAAAAATAAAAAATCAACAAAAGAATAACAGAATCAGTGATACATTTATACAGGAACATACCCATCCATAACAGATTTTTAGCACTATTTACAATTTTGAGGATGTATGGGAAGTGATTTTTAAACTTATTTATTATGTTCACAAAAAGGCGTATAATGTATGTTATGTTATTTCTCGAGTGATTTTTTACTGTAGTAGAGTGTAATAAGGTTTTCATTTTTATGCATAAAAATTTTAAATTAAAAGAATGCTAGAACAAATGTCACGTATGTAGGAAAATTCCTAAATTCGAATACATTAATTATAAAGAAACGTTAGTTACCATTTATTCCTAAGATAATCACATAAAAAAAAAAGATCCTGTATTCGAAAATCATGTGACAAATAATCAAAATTTCCTTGTATGTACAAAACGTAGCAGGAACATGTAATTTACTACAATTAAATCAAGATGATACACAGCACTCTCTTCTTACATACAATTAAATGAAGAAAATAAGAATCACTTTGCCTTCATTAAAATATATATTTTAAAATTACCTAAAGGTTCGTATTTAGTAGCTAAGTAAGAGCAATATCTTGTTAAGTAGTACCTTTTCGATTATAGAATTTCTTAGAAGAAACACTTAAATTAATAATGCCTAAAATGTCTACGTACGTGTACACTCACTCATACGTATATTATTCTACAAGTAATTACAATCAATTTTATTTCAATTTCATTATAAACTTTCTATGGTACTTGTTCAACATATAAAATATTCACTTACATTTATATATAAATATATGTACATGCATACATACATACATCTTTAGTAAAAATATAAAACATACATATATTCATTATTATTTTGTTGTTATGTTGGCAGTATAAATTTAATTAAAAACCATTCTGCAAAGTACTTTCCATATCAGATAATATCCATGCAATTAAGTCGAGTTGAAATGGAATCCTATGGAATGTAAATATCTATATATATATACATATATATATAAATATACATATGTATAGTCATAAGGATAAACATTTATACACGTTCACAATTCGTATACTCTATATATTGCAGAAAATATTTCCAAAAAATAACGCATACATCTAACCAATCATTCTATACATACAAACACCCTGCCAGCATTTGGAAGAGAGTTTTTTTCATCCATTCTCTAAAAAGTGTCTTTTTTAACACTCTTGGATGTTTCAAATATATAAAATACACAATTTTACAATAATAAAACACATAGTATCGAATTTTTACCCAAAAAACTTGACTCGGGTAACCTCTTTACATTTCTGAGCGAAGAAAAAGAACAAACACTCAGTAAATGTATAACTTTTAAAGTGATCTATGTTGTTGTATATAGTATTGAATAAAAAATGAGTTAATATAAAAAAAAAATTGTTAATTTTTAATTAGTGATTTTTGTTTTTAAATATTTCATATTTAATTTAAAATTATAGTGAGTTATTTATTACAGGTAAACACTTGGCTCAATTATAATTAAAAATGTTTACTAGAAATATTCCAACTAGATTTCGATACTTTCTTGATGTACTTTTTTTACACTTCTAAATGATAGTATTTCGACACCCAAACAATTCATTAAATAGTGTCATCTAAAAAGTATTAGAACTGTGGCACATTTCTTCCTGAACGGTGACTCTTCTTCGATAAGAAAATGATATCGCATTCGACTGTTATCAACTATATGAGGTGTCGCTTTAGTTCAAATTTCGATAGAAAATGTTGGCAGGGAATACATGCATATATTTGCCCATATTTCCATATATTCCAAAACAAAATCAACATGTACATTTGAAATTACTTAAATGAACGAAATATACTTATAGTGTATAGTATTTTTTGAAAATCACACTCATTTCCACACACACACACACATATGTTTATATGTCTACATTTATATACACTTGTACATACATATTTAATTTTGTATGCAATAATATGAAATTGCATGATTGTTGGTACAAATGAATGATTCATTGTCCTGATGTTGTTGATGAAGTTGGTAGTTAAAATTTTGTACCAAATACAAGTAAATTTAAAAAATACCTAAAAATAAAAACAAACAAATTGATGTGAACATTGAATACTAGTCTCATTTAAATTCAATTCAATGTGTAAAACTTTTACTACACCTGATATCGGTTAAAGAGTTAAACATGTTTACTTTAACACGCCACTACTACTACTACTATAACTGCTAACTATATCCTGTGATCGAAATAATAATATATCTCCACTTCCGCCTGCCTGCCTTCACACTCATCATTTATTCGTACTTCTGCTCCTGTAAGGATTACCAAAGTATTTCATTTCGCGCAAATTGCGCTGAAATACAAATTTCCTTTTCAATTATCAACAACGACTAAATATTCAGTAAATGGTTTTTAAAAATAATGACTATGTTACTGCTACAGAAGTTCAAGCAACAACAATTTCAACAACTAAAACCAAAAAATAGTAAACAATACCAAGATATTATCCTAGTACAAAATTTGGTAGTTGAATGTTACATTCGAGGTATAAGTAAAGGGTAGACACAATAAAATTGGAATGAATTATACTTTATTGATTTGATGCTCGGTAGTCTAGTTAGTAGTGAGATAGTCTATCACTCTAGTGGTTGTGGGTTCGATTCCCACCAGGGACTAGTCTGTTTCGCTTCTGTTTCTGTTTATAGATATAGAATTCCATTAATGGTCGAATTCAGATACACCCCACAAGGGGTTCGTACAAAAAAATGTTGCTGGGGACTCAAACAACATTTTCTTAAAGATGCAATTTAAAGATTATTTTAAATTTAAATCAATAATACAAATTTGCCTCTATTTAAGTTCTTATACAAAATCTTGTCAAAGGTTTGAGAATAAATAATAAATTTCTCAACAAGAAGAGAAAAATTGAAAAATATATTTTTCAAATATTCATTTCATTTCAGATTTCAGAATGATTTGAGATTTACATTTTATATCAAAATAATAAAGTACAATTTATTTAACACTTTTTGTAAAATGAACCACAATGTTTGAAAGACACTTTGATATTAAACATAACAATGTTTCAAACTTTTCAGGGTTACTAATAGCTTTATGATACCTCTTAATCTTAATTGATCTGCGGTGACCAAGTTTATGCGAACAACACATATTAGCCATACAATTTGAATATGTTGACTAGATCAGCGCGGGTATATGTGTTACTGTTTTTATGCGAGTATAGGAAGGTTAACCAACATAGACATAATTTTAAGAGGTTTGGCTATTAGATAAAGCAGCTTGACCATCTGACATGATATACACTTTTAAAACACTCAACCCTCATGCACTCACCAGCGTTAATCTCCGTCTAGAAGATTGCCGGAGTTTACCCATTAGTAATGCTCTTTGATAGTTTAGGATAAGCATTGGTTTCTGCATTCTTCTGTTTGTAACCGTCCATTAGACAAACTTGAATATTCTATGGCGCCACAGACGACAACATAAAACATAGTTGCCTTAATGTAAAAGTACATAATTAAAAAAACTGAAAAATCAGCATATTCCTTACCAATTCCTCAACTTTTAAGGCGACGAAACCTGCCAATTTTGTCATACTTCCTCTTTAACCAGATTGTATAATGGGAGGGATATGAAAATAGCACCTAGGTGTAATGTTAGATAGGTATTCATTGTGTCAGTAGTTGTAATACAAGTAACCCAACAAAAACTTTTTAGTTTTCGGTAATAACAACTACTTATTAAAGTAGTTTCTTGGTAATAAGGCGTCATTGTTATTTGCCTACTCTGTATTACATTAATAAGTACTCAATAGTATAATAGCACAGTAATACTGCAATCACGTGGATGAATTGGCTAGAGCGCCGGATTAACAACCAGAACGTTGTCGGTTCAACCCCATTCTGAAGATGTTAGATTTTATAACAAAATGTCTAAAAAGATATTTTAAACTAAAAAGAGTTTTTGTCGCTTAGGATGCTATGTGCGAGATGGCGTACTGAGTAAGACGTTAGTCATTAAAAACGAATGGTTAGTTTGTGTCCAAGTTCGGGTCTCACTGACGGCAAAAATTTTTTTGTTTTTTTTTTTATTTTTTATTTTTTTCATTTAGGTACATATTTTTGACTACCCCTAGAGTCAAAAAATAACTACATGAATTTGTGGACAAGTCGAACAAAAATAACAAGTTATTCCGGCAAAAAATAAGTAGTTTATTTTTATTTCCAATTATACCTGCTAACTTACCAGGAAAGCAAAGTTTTTGCTGGGAAGGTAATAGATCTTGTCGAATAAAGCTTTCGCATTTACTTGATTTCAACAAACATAGATGGTAAAATTGTCTATTTTTGTGTGAATTCAAAATTCACATAAAATCTTAAGTTGGAAAATTATACATATACACACATGATTTGAAATATTCTGAAACATGTTTTATAGTACTTATCAATATCTACTCTCCTCCCTAACTATTGATATTAAGAAAAACCTAAACAAAAATTTATACTTTGAATCCGACTGGATTTAAAAGGTTCCAGCCTTTTTATTATCACAAAATCATTGAAACGTTTACATGTAGTCGTTATACAGTAGCTTCTTATTATTCTGTTTATTTGCTTTTGTTTTTATTTTTAGCATTCATGTTAACGTCAACCGAAATTAAGTTTCGTGTAAATTTCTTCGCAATTTCTATCGAAAAATTAAACAATGAACGATAAAATCCAAAATACTTCCTGTGGCCGGGAAGAAGCAACAACAAAAAAAGCGAAAAACGAAGAAGAAAATGTTGGAAAAAAATACACAATTTCCTTCCTTTAAGTTTCCTAAGTGACTTCCTAGCTTGTTTACTTCATTGAATGTTTGCACGTGTGGAGTGTGTTCTGTGCTCGTTCTACCAGATCTAGCTTAATAATCGTTGGCATATAAAATAAAGGAACAGAAAAAAAAAAACTCACTCACACATCTTAGCATAGTGGTATCAAAAACACATCAATGTTCTATAACAAATGAGTCTAAGTTTGTCTGTCTGCTTCTTACTCCGTCCGTCCATCCGTCTGTCTGTCTGTCTATAAGTTTTGTTAAATTTTCGTTTGTTTTTCTAGATTGTACGTATATATTCCCGGTGTGGGTGTCGATTCGTATATTGAAGGTGTGTTTGTGTGCAAGTGAATTTTTGTCAAATAGCACGGATGTTTGCTAATATGCATGCAACATTTCTTCCTACAATTATAAAAATATAGTACGTAAACGTACATACAGACAAATGTCTATATAAAATGTTGTATATTACGTTTAAAATATAAATATATCATATTCCAATGCCTGCATAGGAGAAAAAATACTTTAGGCTGTCCCTTTAAATTTATTATCTAATAAAATATTAATATTTCTATTTTTAGAAGAAAGAAGAAGTCTCTAATATTATCTTATATGAAAATTGTAAAATTAAGTCTTGTCTTGGCTCATCCTAATTTTATTTTCAAACATGCTTGTTTAGAAATCTTTATACGCAATCTACGCTGTTGTTGTTGCTGTTTATTTTTCATTTTGGCAAAATGTTGTCGGCGTGGCATATTTTTGGTTTTAATCACATGCAATTTGCTAGAGCTAGAACAAGTGAAAATTTGCAGCTACTTTTAATACAAACAAACGAGAAAAACAAAAGCCAAAATAACACAAAAAGTTAATTCATAAACAATAACGGAAAAAATAATAATAATAAAGCCAAAATAAGTGGAGGAGGTAGTGAAGGCTTCGGCTCTATACATATTGGTTAACTAACATACTGCTAAATGTGTCCGTCTGCATCTGCCTGGCTTTTAGAACTATATAAGGACTGCGCACAAAAAATCCAAGAACACTTTAAGTCTTATAACTTTTATTATATGCGAAAACAAAATAATATTGTTAAATTTTTTCCATTTGTTATTATTCTTTAAAAATTTAACAAAATTTATGCAAACGCATAATTCAAATTTACAATCAAAACACATGTCGACCATATAAAATAATTGCTGGGAGTACAGGTGAGTTGGCAAATTCTGTTTTTTGAGTCATAAAATATACAAAGAGTTCATGATCAACTAAAGGAACCTTGGTAACCGAAGAAGAAGTTTATTTATTGACAGTAGGATCGCAGACAAAATAATACAAATTTTAAAAATTAAAAAAAGCTGGCTTGAAAACATGCGAAGTAAAAAAAGCTACTGATAGGAAGGCTAGAAAAATTGTGAAGGCAAAAGAGAGGACGAAAATTATTGAGATTATTTATTTTTAAAATACGAATGCTGCCTAAAGGATGATAAAAATGACTGGAACACTATTATATTCAACGTTTAAATTTAAAAGAAAAATTAATTTTCTATTCGTTTTTACTAAAATATTTAATTTTTTCTGGAATACGCTAAGTATAAGCTTTATTGTGTTTTCGATTTCTTTTTTTTTTTTTTTTGGAATGGGTCCACTTCTTTTTAAATTCTACTTTATTTTTTATTATTTTTTTTATATTTTTTACTATGACCCAATGCATTTCAAATAGATTCAGTATTGAACAGTTTAGTGTATTGATCTGCTTTGGTACAAAGTAGCACCATTTGTTTGATACCAGGCTACAAAAATTTGAATTCGCTGTGATTTCTAATGCGTACATTTCTGGGTTAAAAAGTTTTGAATGAAGTATTATTTTCCCCGCATGTACAAATGGTTGGCTAGACCAAAAATTGTTTCCACAATTTTGATTTTTTTTACGCGGTATTTATCTGCTACATTTCCCATAACATCTGTGATATGAACTTCCTGACCAGGATGTTGTAAAAAGTTCGACAGTAACCTAGTGTCTACATTGGGCAAATTTTTATCAAAACAAACGTCAAAATCAGTGCGAATATATACAAGCTAACCTTAGTTAAACAGCTGATTATTATTTTGGTTGTTACAGTTGTCAAACTGCATATATAAAAAACAATAATGAATACGCCATATTGTTGTTTTTGTGCAACTGTTGCCACCTTCCACAAATTCGCGTTAAGTTTGACGTTTTGTCTTGATAAAAAAAATCTCTAATGTAGACACTATGTAAGTATTTTATACTGCCTTTTAGACGCACTCATATAAAAAAAAAAAAAAAACTCAATAGTTTTCTTCCTCTCCTTTGCCTCATCATTTTTCTAGCGTTGCATTAAGAACTTTTTTTATTAAACTTTTCTGATAAAAGATAATGAGCAATTTAATAAATGAATCGCATATTATCCAGAGATGTAGAGACTTTTCCTCAAAATACATATTATTTGTCTGCGATTCTACAGTCTAGAAATCAACTTTTTCTTCAGTTGTCAGAGTTCCTTTCGGTAATCATGAACTCTTTGTATTTTTTATAGCTCAAAAAACTGAATTTCCCAATTCACCTGCACTCGTAGCAATTGTTGTTTTTTTTTATAAATTTGAATTATCCGTTTGCATGAATTTTGTTAAATGTTCATTTTAAGAAAAACTAATTATGCTATTACAACCAAAATTTGGCTGAGAATATTAAAAACTTAACGGTACTAATTTTTTTCATGAATAATAAAAGTTATAAGTCTTAGAGTGTGCACGGATTTTTTCCTGTGCAGTCTTTACTTGTTTAATTTTTATCAGCTGAATTGTATGCTCTAAGTTTTTCGTGCGCACTCCTTATTATAATGTTTCATTTACTACTACATCACATGCTGGTAATTGAGTTCACAAGTAGATGAAGTTGGTGTTGCTACAACAAAACATACTCATATTAGCAACAAGTACTCAAAAAATTATATTTACTTGGCTTACAAAAACACGGTTATATTGGATATTGTATTCCAACTCTTTACAAAAAAACAATAACCATTCTTTCCCTTTGCCTTTCATTCATTCATTTCATAGATTTGTATGCAGCATTTTATTCATACAAAATATATGCACATATTTTGCACTTGTTGTATTTAAAGGAAATTTTTTTTACACCTTCAAACATTTTTCCATCTTTAGTATGTCTTAATACATTATTTTAGTGCAAAAATAGAAATATTAAAACAATAGAGAGTTTATAAATTTTGTAGTTTAGTAGTTTTTGAAAATGTATGTAGATGTAGATACTCAATGCAAATTCATATTTAGAAATAAAATAAAGTTTTCAAATTGAAGTGGAATATTTCTAAAACACCAAACAGCCATCATGTGGTGCAGGGGTAAATTAAATATGCATTCGTTTTAAGATAAAATTTTCAAAACTTTACAAAATTCAAATAAGTAAATAAATAAATTTTTGTGGCGAGAAAAAAGTTTTATTTTAACAAAGAAAGTTGGAGAGACAGTGTGATACATACATACATAAATGATAAACATTTATAGAAGTTTTAAGGCTGAATTGTTAATAAAAAGGAATAAATACAGACTTAAGTGAGAAATTTAAAATTAAAACGATGCTAAAAATTAAAATTTAATTAGAAACACTTATATGCATTTCTTTACAATAAACAGCAATTTTTTAATCCAAAAAATTTTCAATATTTAAAACAATTAAAATACTACTGTGATAGAATGGGGACAAAAGAAAATTTAGTTATATATGAAGAATTAGAAAAGATATCGAATTTTTTCAAAGCATTAAATTAATTAATACCCTTATGAAAAATTAAAAATTAAAAAAAAAAAAATATTACAAATTGAAAAAATATTTTTTTTTTCTTCAAAATTTTTTTGAACGCAATTTTTCGTTTTAATATGAAATATATAACTTGACATAAAAAAAATGATATGAACTCATTCTAAAGTTTTTATTGAATATATTGAATCTCTGGTTTTACTACGGCCATTAACAGATTAAGCCAAAGAGACAATATCAAATGATCATATTTATGTTATTAATAAATAGACATTCAGAGCAAAACGAAAAATCCGTATTTTCACTAAAAATCCGACTTTTCATAAAAATGCCACCTTTCACTAGAAATCCGACCTTTGACAACAAATCGGACTTTTCACTAAAAAAAAATTAAAATATGGTTTTTCATTAAAAAATCGATTTTTCACTTAAAAGCCGATTTTTGGCTAAAAATTCGACTATTAATTAAAAAATCAACTTTTCACTATAAATCCGACTTTTCACTAAAAATCTGGGTTTTCACAAAAAATCCAGCTTTTCACCAAAAAAAATTAGACTTTTTACTTAAAATCGGTCTTTTCATCTATTTTAAAATCGATTTTTCACTATAAATCCGATTTCTCATTAAAAATCCAACTTTTGATTTTTGATACGAATTTTCACCAAATATATATATATATATATATATATATATATATATATATATATATATATATATATATATACATATAACCTTTATTTAACCAAACTTTTAGTAAAAATCAGATTTTTTATGAAACATTAAGAAATCAAAATTTTGTTATATATGACACATTATGACACACAAAAAATTAATTATTTAACCCTTAAAAAATTAAATCCTTTTTTTTATTGACTGTAGTTACCGAAATAAACTTTTGTATAGAAAATGAATAAGGTTGCACCACATATTGCAACATATCTCGAAAAGTCTAGTTATCTATATCACTTTTTAATCTCCTAAAAGGTTTTGGAGATATTGAAAATATTTTCTAATAAATAAAATTTATTTCTTAAATATATTATTTTCAAAAAAAATTTAAAAATCAAAAAAGACCAAAAATGCTCATTTTGCTCTTTAATAATAAATCGTGATTATGTTACAAATAAAACAAGCAATATTCATTACAATCGATGCATACAAAAAATGGACTTAATTCATAATAAAGTGGATGAAATGTCCAGATTGGGAAATGTTTTATCAAAACAGACGTATACTTTTTGTCTGTATTACAAAAGAAAAAATGTTTACCTTCATCCAATATTCTAATAAAATAACAACAATTGAAATTGTATCTTTTATCAAGCAATGACAAGACAAAGTTAGCAGCTCAAGAGTTTTGAAAATTTTCTCTTGACGTTGCAATAACACTAATAAATAGATAAATTTTTATTTTGATAAAATTTGACATTTGTCTTGACAACAAATTTGCTATTCTGTACAGTAGGTTAGTTAAAACATTGCGATAAAACCCATTTAAACCTTTAACATTTTTTTAAATTATTGACTTTGAATACTATTAGCTGGCTATAAAGGCAATATTATTAATATTGTTATTATTTTTATTACTAATACTATTATTATTATTATTATTATTATTATTATTATTATTATTATTATTATTGTACTCAACTCTTGCCTAGATCCTAGATGTTTTTTGTTAACATTTAAACTATAAATTTTGATAGTTTTTATATTACTAAAGTTAAGTTTTCTTCGTTGAGAAATTAGCAATATAAAATGTTAATGTGTTTTTTTTTATATATATTTTACTTCTATTTCTTCTCTTATAAAAGCAGTCAACGCAGTTTTATATATTAGTTATTTGTTTAAACGAAAAGTTTTTGTTTTTATTCAATAGTAATGTTTTTTATTTATTTATAAAACTTTTACAATTTACAAAATTCTATTTCTTATTCTCTTCTCTTTTTTTCTTTTTTTTTTTTTTGCTACTTTTACTTCATCTTCGTAGCTGTGAAAAGCCAATAATACAATAAAGTGCATGGTTAACCTATATTTCGTTATTTGTTGCCAATATATTTGGTGATGCTTATTTTTGGGTGATTTTTGCCAATATAATATAAGTAAAATAAAATTATTATTGAAAAAATTTAAAGATTTTTTATTTTTCAAACTTTACCACACATACTCATGCCACACTATAAGTTGTACAGGGTTTTTCTTCTCTTAATGTGGCCAAAAACCTATGCACACATAGTGTCATACTTACATATTGACAACTAAAATGCAAAAGGCCGTAACCACAATTTTTAATTTTTTGCTTTCAAATTCAGCAATTAAGTAAAATTTTTTAATCGTTCACTTAAAGCAAAAGTATATTAAGTATAAAACACTCTTCAAATCAAAATTTTCCTAAAATGGAACATAATTTACGACTGTTTCGTTTATGATTATATTTGATTTTTATTAATATTTATGTCATTTTTAAAGATATGATGATGAAAGTTTTTGTGTAGATTTAGTTTGGGTCGGTACATTATAATCCAGTAAAAAATCTTTTGCATTTTAGGTGACGATATTCAACAATAACAAGAACAGCAATAATATTTAAGTAAAAAACTCGTATGAATTTCTAAAGTTTCAAGTAACTTAAATCTTGCATTAAACTATTGCAAATAATGGCATTAAAATGTTAAACTTTTTCTATATATTTTGTTATTTTTTTTTTTTTTTGTTTTTAATACTATACGTAACTGTCATCGTCATCATTGCCACTGCTACTTACTATCAGTTCGTATTGCCACAACTGACACACTGAAAGCGTTTAAAGCATCCAACCAGAAAATATTTACAAACAAACTAAAAATATCCATTTAGTGAAAAATTTACAGTAAAACCTAGCAATTCGGGAGATCTATAGTGATCCTATTGATCTTATAGTGAGAAATTATTTCATAAATGTGTTAGAAATGATTTAGGTGAATTTTATTATATGTTAACTTTTGGTCTCAAGATTTGTCTCTTAATGTATGAAATAGTTAGTAGAACATTCTTTTTTCCCCTTTGTAGTAGCATATACTGTTGAAATGATTATCTACCTATTTTTCGTACCTTAATATTATTATAAAACAAGTGTGAAATGAGCAGGTTTAAAGGAGAAAAATAAAACAAAAAAAAAAAGATAAAATATCATATCATTTTACCAAATACTACTTTGTTAAAGTACCGTCTTTCTTTTTGTTGAGAAAAAAGACACAACGAAAAAACTTAAAGAACAACAACGAATGAAAAAGTTTTTAAGCCACAGTGTAAATTGAAGTAATTTTGGTTTTGATAGAATACTTACTCTACTAGTGTACAGCCACTCACTATGATGAAGTATTTATTCTTGTACAATAACACAGAAATATTTAGTGGCACAGAAAAAAAAAAAAAAGCAAACCTAACGCAAATGTCTAAAAATGAAAAACTTTAAATTAACTAGAAGCTATAATAGGAAATATAACTTTCCTGTTAAGTGTCGTTTGACTGACAACAAATGTGACATACTAAAAAACAATTTATGAAAAAAATCAAACATAACAAAAATAACACAACAGATATTCAATATAACATATCTAGCGAATACTTCAATCATTTGAAATCAGAGATACTCAAATAGTTTTAGCAAATTAAAGAACACAATAAAAACTGGTAAAGTTATCATTAAAGAATAGTGTTAATTCTAGTAAGATATGCACCAGAATCTTATAGATCCTTATTAGGGTAGCTCTCTTTTATATGAAGGAATACAAAGGTTTTTAAATTCTCGGTCTCATCCCTTAGACATTTTTGAATAGCCCAAAAACTATGAAATACAAAGTTTTACACTGATTGAAACAAATTTAGAGGTGGCTCAATGCGATTGAAATATTAAAAATTAATAATATTTTTTATTCTGTTTGACCGTAAAAAATTAATTACAGTTTATTAACTTTCTAAAATGACCAAAGTCAAGAAAATTGAACAACCAATAATATCATAGTTATTAAAATAAAATTACATAGAAAAACACAAAAGGAATTTTAAATTTAATTTTTGCTAAAATCACTTTTATTTTGTCCTTATCAAAAGAAGTATTAAAAAAAAACAGTTTTAAAAGCTTTTTAAAAATCATACTTAAAAAAATTTGAATGTATTTTTCAACGAATAGAAATAATAAAAAGAAATTTTAAAAAATTATAGAAACAAAATATTCATAAGCTTTAAAAATAATAAAAAAACAAAAAGCTTTTTTAAATTTAAAACGAAATTGTAAAATTTAATTTGACAGATATTTTATGATAAGAAATTTAAAATAATAGTCAACTTTATGGGTTTAAAATCGACTTTTTAGCTTATTATTATTTTCAACCAAATACACCCCAGTTAAAGAATATTTTACCCAAAACTTGAGGGAAAAAAAACAAAACTTGTCTTGGTGTCTTATACTCCATGTCAAAATGTTTCGATAATCACGTGCGATCTACAAAAATCTGTTGTTTTACATATAACTCACTGATGTATTTTTATAATATTATAACAATTTTGAATCATAAAATTATTTATAGGATCTATAAAACGCCAAAACGAAACTATATCAAAGTTTCAGTTTTCTTCCTCAAATTCTGGATGAGGTTTTATTTAACTGGGGTATATTTGGCTAAAAATTACGTGCTTTACGGTATTTTAATAAATACGATATTATTGGTTATCCAATTTTCGGAAAGGTCATAAACTGTGTATAAACTGTTATGATCGAGGAAAGGAAAACAGTCATAGTTTTCAAAATTTTGATCGCTTTGAGCCACCTCTAAATTTTGTTCAATCAGTCCAAAACTTTGCGTATTTTAGTTTTTCGACTATTCGAATATTTTAAGGGATGAGATCAAGAATCTAGACACTTTCCCTAATGAACGGTTTTTTGAAAAAATACCAGATCATATCCATATATCACATCTAAAAGAAGTTTTACGCCTTTTTTTTTGGAGCCAGAAAACCTGCTTCTTGCATTTCAAATCATTTTACGCAGTGTGCCATCGACCTTTCCTACTCGCTTCTTTCTTAAAGTGCAATTTTATTATATATATATATATATATATATATATATATATATGCATATATATCCAGTTATTTTTATTGTATTCTGACTTGTTCTCATAGGAATAAAGTGTACTGTTGAGGCCCGCATAGATGACAAAAAGGGGAAAAATTCGATTCAAAATCCACCACGGTTGTAGTCGCATTATCTATTTTCGGTATCGGCTTTTTGATACCGTTCGTTTAAGATTTTTAAATACATAAAATAGAAAACATAATATAATTTAATAATTCGATACTGAGCTGTGTGGACTCGATACCAAAGCGGTATTAATTTTCGCAAATGATTTGAGCACGTAGTATTGAATTAGAACACATTCGGAACATATTCACTATTTTTCTCTAGGTGAAAGACGATTTATTAGTTATCGATGTGAAAATTTTTAACAAATGGTTTTTATTGAGGCCTATTAATCTGCCTAATAGCCATTACAATTTAAAAATCATTATTTATACATATAAACCAAAATAATCGACTTATTTTTCAATTTAATAAATCGTACTGTTATCAAGAGACACAAATTCGTTTATGGTCCTAAATGTCTGATGCTGCAAACTGAATTCCTTCAAAGTGCAAGCCGGATGCCCAATTTAGATTTCAATAAAATCCAAATGCATAAGACACAAAGAAATGTGTTGCGACAAAGAAAATGTATTTCGCCTAGTTGTGAAATACACAGCAGACTTTCCAATTTAATTCAGAGATAGAAGTAGAAGTAAATCCAGTATCTGGAAATGTATTATGAAAAACACTGTAGATATTCCATTTTAGTTGTAATTAAAATTAAGATCTGTTGCCGTTCTGAACAATAACCAAATCAGACGAAAATTAGATACTTCCCCTTAAAAAACAATTAATATTTTTATATTTTTTTAAAAGGTGTACATTCAGTAGTCAAGTAAAACTTAAGCGTTAAATTCATAACATATTACTCGTATTTTAGTTATAATACAATGATTATATGAGACAGTCATATAACCTAAAAATTCTTTTGAAAAGCATATTTTTTTTGGTCGTCAAAGTTTGTCTAGTGATTGAATTTAATATTTCTACTAAATCCATACATACTTATATTAAAAATATAGCTTAATTAAAACCTTCATTACACATTAAGAAACTCTGTTTAAACACAGTACTGTATATGTAATAAGTTGTACTTGTATCGTTAAAGTCCAGTAACATAGAGCGTCAGAAGAATCACATGTAACTAGTAAAATATTATATGCCATCTTTGGCATAAGTAAGTCAAGGATACTTATCACCACCGCAATAACTGCCAACTATAACTATGGCTGGCTATATTACCAATAAATACTAAATTTCAAAAATACATCATATTAAGTGAAAAAAACAACAACAAATATTTTCAAAGGCTGCAACACAGCATGTTGAGATTTTCAAATAAACTACTAATGCCTTTATAAAAAATGTCTTGCAAATCACAAAAACTAATACTTGTAATCAACTAAATAATAAAAACTTTAATATAAACTTGCAATAAAACACCACAAAGGTTAACAAAGACCACTACACCACTGCTACGTACTGCTGCACAATTATGGAGCTACTTAAAGTAATCAAGTCAGCACCCCCAAACTAGAATTGACCAAAAACAATGTCATCCATATTTTTTTTCCATTTTAATTTTTCATTATTTATTTGAAAATGTTATTAGAAAAAAAATACCATCATATTTAATAACAAAAGCAAGTTGTAATCTATACGTGTTTATTTGTGCCACAATGTAGCAGCTACTACAAATATTATTTTATATTGATTACAACAAAAGACCTCCAGAATAATGTATAGAAAATAGTATATCCAACTAATTACAACGTATTAAAGTGCCGTGAGAAAACTTCAAAAATATATCTATATTGTAGAAGAAAAACTAAATTATCCATTGAAAATGATACAAAAATGAAAACACTAATCAATTGATACTTAAAGTTTTAGTAGCTAGTTTTATATCAATGTTGCCACAGATTATTTACTATACATTTGTATGTGTTTTATTTTTGGTTTCGTTTTTCACCTTTTAAGGACTTGAATTATTAATAATAAATTTTGTTTTTTTTTTTTTTTTTTTTTTTATTCACTACAAAAACTGTTGTCATTTTATGATTTTTTATTTGTGATAATTTTTTAAAATACAAAAAATGTATTTTTTTTTTTTAAGTAAAAACATTTAATAAATAATAAAATATGCAATATTATTTGTAATTGAGAGCGATTTTTTTTTCGAATGATAAATAATTAAAAGTTTCAAGTTGAAATACATAATGTGTAAATTAACTTTTTAGAAAATCAAAATTTTAATTAAAGCGCCAGTCGTTGAAAAATTATATCAAAGCAAAAACGATTTAAAGGCTGGAAAAATTAAGTTTTAGTTAGGAAAGACGACAGAATAACCATTATATTAAAAATCTCTTTCTTTTTTTTTTTTTTTTTTTGAAAATTCTGTTGCAATTTCTAATAATATTAAAAAGAAAAAATAAAACACTTACTGCAAAGTAGATAACATACAACTTGAACACAAAATTAAGTTTGAAGGATTAATTAATTATTTATAGATAAATTTTCTTTCTAACCTACAGTACAAATATTTTTTGCTTTTTTTTTTTATTCTAAAATTTAAACGATTTTCAAAATATCTTAATGCAATTTATTAAAAATAGAATGACTAATAATTAGATTAAAAGTATTTAAGTTAATAAGACAAAGACAAACAGCCGTATTCAAAAAAACTTAACACAGCTTTACAAAGCGTTGTTAAGCAAAAGTCCTTAAAGTTGTATGCAAAAACGATTATTTAGCAAATATAATTTAAATATTTTAAGGTATGAGCACACATTAAACCTACTTTAAGTAACACTGTGATTAATTTCCATTTTTGTTCATGTTTTGCAAAGAATACTTGCTTGATTCCTTTAATTCCAATCTTCTATATCTTACTTCTTCTTTAGATCGTTATTTTTAATCACTAAATGTATGTTTTGTTTATCCTGGACAAACAATTAGGGAAAAAACTAAAAACAAAATAAAAAATATATAATATAACAAATATTTTAGTGATGTACATGGAACCAAAACAAATAAACAAAAATTATTCCTCGAATAATTATTTTATCTGTTACCGAAAATGAATAGTATTTATTGTTCTTAACTTCTATAAATTATTTTATTTTTGTATTTTTATTCATTTTATGCATAAGTAATGAAAAACTTTTTTATAAATTTGAATAACCGAATAAATTAACACTCGGTAGTGTACAGCTTTAACTCTAAAGAGAGAAATAAATTCCAAACGTTGCCGTTATCAAAATTAAAAAACTTTGGTTGATAAAACACTGTTTTTTTCATACGTTTTCTTAACAAAGGTTTGTTAGTCTTAAAGTGTTAAATAACTAATGTTTGCTTGAAAGCAAAGTTAAGATCTTTTTTGCATACGGCTGAAAATCTTTATTTTTAGTGATGAAATACATTTTTATCATTCAAAGAAATTTCTAGATTTTTTTTTTATTATTAAGTTATAATTTAATTAATTTAAAAAGTAATTAATACATACTTCTGCGTATCTTTTTTTTCAATTAAATCTTTCTTCTGCGGCACGGTATTTCTCAGTCAAATTAAATACACGTAATTAATCGGAGATCTAAACCTATAAATCACCTCTTTTAATTGACTCTAGTTTTCGAGATAAATAGTTATATAGAAAATCAGTGATGTTGCACCACATAGTACATCATATCTCGAGAACAGTGTGTTTGACTCGGATCAATTAAATGGCAAACAATTTTAAATTAAGTTATTTGAAAATTATAT
The DNA here is from genome assembly GCA_932274085.1 of Protocalliphora azurea. Classification (NCBI taxonomy): domain Eukaryota; kingdom Metazoa; phylum Arthropoda; class Insecta; order Diptera; family Calliphoridae; genus Protocalliphora; species Protocalliphora azurea. The sequence goes on from OW026519.1 coordinate 4,657,631, forward strand.
ATACACCTCTTTTTAATATGCTCAATATTTTCGAATATATTAAAAAATTGTGTCAAAACAAATAGATTTTTATCATGGTTTTAAAAACTTTTAAAAAAATTCGGAAAAAATCGAAAACCACCAAAAATTACATATTTTATATTTTATCGTAAAGCCACATATGCTACAATTAAAACCAGCCATATTTTATTAAAATCGATGCATTAATGTTGACTAGTTTTAGATATTTTATGATTTTTTAAACAAAAATTTTTATATTTTGTAAAAATTTCAAAACCATTGGACGGATTAAAAAACTGATGTAAACATGGCTTAAATATAATTTTTTGGAATTTTACTAAAAAAAATCAGACAATGCATTCTCGAGGCATGGGCAATATGTAATGCAACTTCATCAATTTTATAAATTACGATTTATCTTGAAAACTAGAGTGAATTAAAAAAAGTGATTTACAGACTAAGAACTCCATGATCACATGTTTGCAAATTGACTGAAAAATCTCAATTCTAATTATTGCAATACATAATTATTTCATAAAAGGATTTTTTTTACGGGACAATTTTAAAAAGTTGTAATTTTTTGATATAAAGTACTACTTTTTGGCATAAGGTACTTTTTCATAAAACGTGATTTTTTTCTAGAAAAATAATATAAAAACATGGGTGCTAGTCTGTTAATCTAGAGATTGTAAATTCGTTTCTCACCAAAAAAAATGTCATCTGGTTCTTAAAAAATTTTGAATTTTGTGGTACTACGTATTTTGAAATATTAGTGCCTTTTTGAAAGTTATACATATGTATATAAATTAGTATTTTTTTGGTTTAAATTAGTACTGTTTTTTATGAAAGGTACTTTTTTGAACATTGGTACAATATTTGGAAATATATGGAAATTTAAAAAATTTAAAAAATGTAATTTTTTAATAATGAATACTTTTTTTTAAATTTATGCTGTTGGTAAAAATTACAACTTAGTCCTTTTTAAAAAAATATATAATAATTTTAAGAAATTTTTATAATTATATATTTTTTTTAATTGGTACCTTTTTTAAAATGATTGATTTGAAAGAAGTATCAAAATTACTTTTGAAAATTTACACTTTTTTCAAAAGTCGTACTTTTTTCTTAACTGTGACTTTGTACTTTTTTAAAATTTCCTACAAAATTTAGAAATTTATAATTACTTTTTTCAAAATTATACCTTTTTTTGAATATGGAAAAAGATTAAATTTTAAGTTGACGCTCAAGTTTATCATACCAACAACTACAGATAAATATTCCAATGGAAAAACAACAACAAAATTATGGTGAAACATTTATGAACCGATTGCCTTTGTTGATCCATAAAAAAAATTAAATCATAAAAATTTGATTATTGAATTTTTTCACATAATAATGAAATTCATATAAGCCGTTTATTTTGAAAGTGACCTAGGTCTCTTCATCACAAAAGTCGAGTTAGTCATAAAAATAATTAAATTTTTACATAATAGTTTTATCCCAATTTAGTTTTTCTTCTTTATTCATTCAGAAATCTTAACAAGTTTTAATATAAAAGAAAAAGTTAAATAAGTATAAAATAATTACGTGAAAATTTAAATATTTTCATGTCTAATTTCATAATTTTTGTGAATGGACTTAGGCCACTTTCAAAACCAACAACTTAAATATTAACAATTTTTATTATTATAATTTTTTTTTTTTTTTCAAATTGAAAACATTATCCTTAAAATACTATATTTAAATGTCTTCACTTTTAAAACAAAAACTCAATGAATTGCAAATTAATTTTAAAAGTATGTATGTGTTTGTAAATTAAGAAAAAAGCTTTAATTCAAAAAAAAAAACACAGCAAAAAACTCCAGCAACACATAACACAAATAATGATTATTCTTGTTGCTTTTCTTTTCTATTTACTTTTATTCTCTCTCTCTCACTAAATACTTCACTATTTCACTATTAATGAAAGTGTCTTTTCATCGACACTTAACAAAATCAAAACAAACAAACAAGAAACAACAACAAACAATAAGGTAAATGGAGAGTAGTTTCATTTACAAAAACAAATTAAACAAACAACAAAACACTTTAATAAAAACAATGCTTCTTCTACTTCTCCTTACATATCTTCCCTGTTTTCATTTACCTCTTACATTAACAAACAACAAAACTAAGCATTTTTTCTCAATGCTATATTTTTATTTTTTTTTTCTTCACTTTTACTGATTTTAATTTAATAAACTATAATTTACTTGATTACATATTTTAGACATACCTCTTCGACCGCGATTTTATTAAGATTTATTCGATTTTAACTAGATTTCATTTTTTCTAAATTTTTAAACAAAAGCATAATTAAATAGATTGTCAAAAATGTCTTGTCCACAATACAATGTACAGTCAATCCTACACTCCCCAGTTGGCCAAATAGACGTAGACGACATTGTCGGCGTTTTATGTACGACATATCCACTGTTACCTAAGTTTTCTTAACGATAATGTGAAGAAAATTATCGTCAACGATAAGACGAACGACAAAGTCTTGTATACTGTCTTCTTTTAAACAAAACTTTGTTGATAACAAGTTAAGCGACGATATGTTTCATGTCGTTTTTTATTAACATAAATTGACAACGAGAAGACCGAAAATAGCTTAAAGGTTGTCATCAATAAATCATGTTGGTGAGAACATAAGGGACAATGTCTTAAATATTTTCTTTTGTCGAACTTTTTTTCAACGACTGTTTGAGTGACAAAGTTTTGAATGTTGCCTTTTAACAAACTACTCGTATGTTTACGTCGAGATAAGGTACAATATTTTAAAGAATAATAATTATAATAATAATAATTATTATTATTATTATTACAATAATAATAAAAATAATAAGATATTAACAAGAAAATATTAACATATTTTTTTATACATTTTCTAAAATTATGTACATATAATTTTACATAATTCTTTGTAATTTAATTTCTTAATATTTTAATTTTGAAAATATTTCTTTAAATTATTTTATTTGCCATTGATGTAATCGTAGACGTCTAAGTGGATGACATTGTCGTTCATATGATCGTTAGCGACAAAGATAAAGATGCTGTCATATATATAATACGATACGACGATATTGTCATCCATATGATCATTGACGACAAATCTAAAGACATTGTACCACATGTAATCGTTAATGATTTAATGATCGGCTTTTTCCGTTTACATAATCGTTGATAACAAAAGAGACGACATAGTCCCTTAGTAATTGTTATCGATAACATTAGGGAACTAATCATTAAACATGTCGCTGACGAATATATAGATGAACTAACGACAAAATGAGCGACATTTTTAATCGTGAGCGATTTTTGCGACACTTGTTTGAAAAAGTCATTGACGATTTATACCCATCTTCGAGGATGTCTAACTGGGAATTGTTTCATGGGACATACATAAATACACTTGCTTCTTGGTAAATATACACACGTACATACAGACAACTCTTAACCCCCCACCCCATTTGCAAATAATAGGGCAAACATTTTGATATTTTGTCATCATCACAAGCATGCTACCACATACACACAAACTTATCTGCCTATTGTCTTTGTCAACAACAAATTCTACTTAGAACATGTTTTTTTGTACGTAAAAACCCTATGAAGTGACCGTCTCACATAGTGACACACAGTCATACTAACCCATTAACAGACCAACAACACACAATGATTTCAATATCATGAAAAATGACGCTTAATTGAGGAAATGATAAAAATAACTCATTCTATTTTGTTTCACTAATTTGGACATAAACAAGTAGAAAAGGTTTATAAAGTTTAAATGAAAATATAGTCATTCGATCTCAGAAAAACTTCAATTTTTTCCACTTTACATGAAAACACCAATATTTTGCCAACTACAGAGAAACTAATTAACACAGATGATTGATTTTAATAGTTAGTGATGTAGAATTTTATCTAATTTCACCAGACACCGAACATTATTATAAAAACTTAATTTTTAGCCACTTTTGAGCCATTTGAAACCATAGTGCAACAGACAGATCATCACATTTGTTTGGCTAATTTAACTATTCACAGTGAAGCTTTCGCTAATATGAAAGAAACAAAGTAACGCACAAGCATAGTTGCCAGATAAATTTAGTGTAAAATCGTCAAAATAGTCAAATCGACTATTTGAAATTGTCAATATCAAACTTTAAGTTTTCTATATGTTAATGAACATTTTCTATGCTTTTTTGATGAAAGATTTATTTTATTTATGATAAAATTTTAAATTAAAAAGAAATTAATAAAACTTTAATATTGTCGGCCTATTATTCAAGTTAAGTATTATCCATTAAATCTGATGATATATGCATAAAAATGATGAATGAATATGTAATTTTGTATGACATTCAAAGAAAAAAAAATAAGTAAGTTCAAAAGATAAATTATAATTATTGGATACTTAGTACTGCTATTTAAAGATTTCTAATGCCTTATGAAATTAAAAGTTTTTTTTTTTTAAAATTCCAAAAGTTTTTGGCCTTTGTGTAGTGCTTATTCGTATTTTATAATAAAAGTGTACATAATTGAATTGAATATAATATTGTACAGGTTCCTTAAAATTTCTTCTATAAATGGACCATTTGAATTGACAAATTTAAGAAGATTTTTATTTTAATTGTTAATATTTAATATATCAAAAATGCTGAAAATAGTTCTAAATTTTCATTTGAAAAAAATCATCAAATTTGGAACAAAAATCGACAAACCATCAAGAAGCCACAAATCTGGCAACAATACACATAAGCAATTGAATTACTTACAAGAATTTCTTCAATTCATAATAATACTTTTGTTTTTAAGAACACCAACACTTTATTTAATATATTTATAAACTTTTTATTAAATTATATCACTTGCAAACTATTTATTTTAATAAATTTAACAAATTTTCCATGGAATTACTAAGTTTTTACTTTTAATGACTGCAACTAGCGAAATGCAGCAAAGAGTAAAGAAATGACATCTAACTAAATAGAGATGCCAGTTGATTGAATATTAAGGAAATAAAAATATGTAACGGCCATATTAAAATGTATTTAGCAAGGATTTTAACCAATAGTAATAAAAAAGAAGGAAATGAAAGAAATAGTTTTTAAGTAAAAGAATTAAATTAAAGAATACATATTTTATAAAAAATATTTTCTTGTTTTTTTGGTTTTATTAAGAGGAAAATAAATAATAAAAAATATTAATTATTAGGCTTTAATCCTCACATCATAGATTGATAAGTAGATATTTATGTGATAGAAGAAACCTGATTCAGTTGTCAAAAACCTAATTCATGCAACAATAAAATACATGTAATCATATATATTTCGTTTTTGTTTTGAAAAAAAATAAGTAATTTTTTTGAAAATTTAGTTCGAAACGTAGAAAACAACTAGAAGTCCAACTTGCTCTAAAAAAACGTAACTCAGCTGTCAAAAAAACCGAAAAAAGATTTGAACTTCTAGTTATTTTCTATGGTTCGAAGTGCTTCTCACATAAACTTCTAGTTGTATTCTATGCCCCGTAAACTGAGCTTTATGACTAATGACAAAACTATAACAAAACAAATTTAAAAAAAAGAATTTTCATGTATAAATGTCAAAAAAATTAATTTTGTTATAATTTTTCCGTTGTCACAAAGTTCAAAATACGGGTGTAAAATTAAAAAATGATGAAAAATTTTAGTAAAAATATTTTCAATATGTATTTTTCTTTTCTGACACGAACATATTTATGCATGCAAAATATGTTCACATTAATCATTTTTATTAATGCACGCAAAAGTTATAAAGATTTAAGGTTGAAACTTAAAAAAAAAAATCTTAAAAATGTTGATGTTGGTATTGCCAGTTTAGCCTTTTTAAAGCTAAATATTTCCTTTTTATTTTGCTTTTAGCATGAAAAATGTTCGTTTTAGCTTCTAGCCTTTTTCCAACCTTTTTTGATTCTTAAAAGGGCTAAAATTTTAGTTTTCAGCAACGATAAAAATAATTTCTTATTTGTTAGTACTAATTTTATTTTTAAAGATTCATCCATTTAAGCACTTATATGTATTTATTCACATAAAAAAAATCTAGATTATTTATATTTGACAAAAAATTTCGGCTGCAGCGATTCAATCTCCAAATTAAAAATAACTTTTTCTATGGACTTACTATATCGATTCTTATGATTACTTTCTAATATATATTTAAAAAAATTTATATATGTGAAAATCAAACAACATTTTGGAAATGCTTAATTAAAATGGAATTATAGTTCAGAAATTACGAAAAGAGAATTAAATAAATTCCAAATTTGTATTTAAATCTTTTGTTTGATTTTTTTATTGGATTATTTTGCTGGCAAACCCTTTTATGGTTTATTTATAAATTTATTACAATATCTTTAAAAAAGTATGAAAAATTAATGAGAACGAGAAAAAGTTATTTTTCTAAATTTAAAAAAAAAATGGTAACTTTTTTGAAGCATTTAGCTTTTTTTGACCTTTTTAAAGTTCATTTTAGCCACTTTTTTCACACCTCCTGGCAACTCTAGTAATAAAAGATATATTTTTGGCTTATTTTTTTATTTATTTATTTATTTTTTTTTTAATAAATAAAATAAAAAAAGAATACAACTAGAAGTTTATATAAGAGGCAGTTCAAACTAAGAACATATTTTTTGGTCCATACAATTATAAGTCCTTAAATAATTTAATAGTTGACGCTCCTTGAAATTTAGTATTAAGCAAAGAAAATGGTTTCAGTTGACATCAGTGGTAATTTAGTTTATACTTCGCGGTAGTTGTCAGCTGTAGTCGGTATAAATGATGTTTTTTAATTATGTTAAGCTATTTCCCAAAAACTGTTATTTCAAATTTTTTCTTTATCTAGTGGATGTTTAAAAATTATTGAATAAATTTATTATTTATTCATTCATATTGTTGACATCTTTTGATATTTAAACTTTGACATTTGACTACATACAAATGTAGCCTATCAATTTAATTAAACAAATGTTTGTTTATTTTGATCATATTAATCAAGGAATTATTATTATTATTTTTAAATATTCTATATTGTGGTAGCATTTAACAGTATTGTAGCTAAGAATTATATAATTTATTACAAACATTTAAATAAAATAGTTTTGATTTATTTTGCAAACCAACTACGTGTTTAACATTATAATTAAAAATATACTGGACATTTTAATATAAAAATATATATATTCGTTTTCTTTGAAATTTTCTTTAATGTAACAAATTGCAACAGTTTTAGCTTATTCTAACGGTTGGGTAATTGTATTAATCTTTTGAATATTCAAATATTTTGTGTGAGTTGTTAGAACAAAAAAATCAAAAATTGTTACTTAACGCACCCAAATTAATATTGAAATTAAACTAATAAAAATATTTCCGGTATTATGACAAAGTTATCCACTTCTTTCTTTACTACGTTAATTTTTTTTTTTTTTTTTTTTGTTTTTTATTTATCGACATAAATTTCAGGCTTCATTAATCATGGTTTAAATTTGAAAGAAAACAAATAATAAATAATAAACATTTCTAAACATGGTTAGTAAGTGTTTTTGCTATTGTTGTAGTTTGGAAATGTGGGTAGAGGAAGACCTCTTAATCGAATAAAAACAACAACAAACAATTAGTTTAAAAGTGTTTTTAATTCTATGTTATTTATAATCTTGGTAGTCCACAAATTCAAATTTTATGCTTTATAATATTAAAGATCTTCAATGAATATTCTAAAAAAGATCTCATATTTTTATTAATTTGGCTTTAACGACTTTGTTTGCCCTTTTTACATTAAATCAATTTTGAATTAAATGTACAGAAAAGCAAGTTAGGTAAGAAAGTTATCTGAAGTTTTATTGGCATAATGGAACTTCAGATGTAACAAAGTTTTGGAATATTGTTGTAATAAAATTTTTTCTTTCCTATACTAAAATCAAAAATACTGTTTTAGTTTCTTTGTTGGTCTTAAAGCTCTCTAATGTTCTAAAGACATGCACAGTGTTTTTCTACTTGGAAACGATTGGTGAGCGACAATAAGAAGTAGTAGGTGTGAATAAACGTCTGACAACATTTGTATGCATTTAGTTGTTCGTACGTTCATCAATGTTTCATTTAATTCAGACTTTAAACTTTCAGAGGTTTTTATGTAAATTTTTCAAGAAAACAAATAAAAAAAAGAATATTGAACCAATTTTCACACCCACATTGCTTTTTTTTATACCCACCATCAAAAAATTATGGCAGGTATATTGAGTTTGTCATTCCGTGTGTAACATATCGAAATAATCATCTAAGACCCCATAAAAAATATGTATTCTGGGTCCTCGTGAAAATCTAAGACGTTCTAACGATGTCCGTCCATCTATCCGTCTGTCTGTTGAAAGCAGGAGGGCTAGTGTTAAGGACCAAATTTCAGTTTATATTTTCAGCCGATATCTTTTACAAAAAAAAAAAAATACATCGAGAGAAATTGCAGAAATAGTTCAGGAACTAATGTAAACTCGGAAACCAAAAATGAGCGCCAGCCGCCCACCTCTCATATAACATAAAATTTTAAAAAGTTGTAGTTGAGTTTGTATTGAGATTCGGCCAAGCCGAATAGAACATTCTCATACGTTTTATCCACGTACCTGTATACATTTTATTTTTTTGTTCTATTGTTAAAAGCAAATTTTAATGCAATTGTCATAAATTATACTTTTTCTTTTTATTAAGTATTTGATTTAAATTGTTTGATATAAACATGTTTATTAATAATATAAATCAATTTTATTATTATTATTTATTTGCAGAAAGAACCACCACAACAATATTTATTAATGATTAAGCCAAATATGGATAGTGAAAAGTATTCATTGCGTCAGAGACAAAAACGTAAGCACATTTTGACTAATAGCAGTTTAGATTCCCAGGGTTATGCCAGTGATAATTCGACAGAATCTTTGGCTAACTCAAGGGATAGTCCACAATATTGCCGGCCGCATGCTACGAATAATGCGAATGGTGGCGCCAAGTCTAAAACAAAGGCAGCTCCTTTAAGTAAATATCGTCGAAAAACTGCTAATGCAAGGGAAAGAACGCGAATGCGTGAAATCAATACTGCTTTTGAGACATTAAGAACCTGTGTACCACCCTGTATAACAAACGAGGATGCCAATTGTACAAATGAGAAATTAACCAAGATTACCACTTTACGTTTGGCCATGAAATACATAGGCATCTTGACTGAGGCTTTGGCGAATCCCAATGAGGCTGATTATGATTTTCTATACGATTGTACTCAACCCAGACCTATACAACCGGCAAAATCTGTAGAAAATCTTGAACCTTTGGTAGTGGAAACAAAAGAAAAACAAACAAAGTCTGCTAAAAATAATAAAAATTCTAAGACTACCAAAACAGCTACAACCAATTCACGCAAATCTTCAACCTCTAACACGAAAAGAACTACTAAGAAACAAAAATTAAATAACAGCGAAAATTTATGTAAAACCTCAACCATTCCTACAGTTTATCAAGAATCTCCCCCCTCCAATGCGTCTTCAGCCTATGCCTCGCTTTCCTCTGCCTCAGAGTCTTCGGCTTCACCTATATCGAATTCTTCTTATATGTTTGATCAAACAGCAGCCAATAACAATTTTACTTATACCCATCCCCAGCATCACAATTCTATGTCGGATTTAAGTAACTTAATGCTAGAATCTGATGGAGAATCTTTAAATCTTTCGGAACGCTGTCTTAGCCCTTTACAAACCGCTCAAAAAACCTGCAATACCCGCAACGAACCATACGAATGCTCACCTACCGAAATGCAAACTTTGGAAAATCCCTTAGAATTGAGTTTGCGTTTAATGGAACCTGTTGCTGATGCATTAAGCCTGGCTGTAGATCCCATCATACCACCATCTTCCTGCATCAGTCCTCTTATGAATTTAGAGCCATTTAACGCTTTCGATTTATTCCATAACGAGTTTAATGAACAATCTGCTTTGGATTTGTTTTTAACATGACTTTTAAAAAATTCGAATTTCTTTTCTTTTTTCACAATGTAAATTTTAAATTTAAGTTATATTTAATGTACGCGTAGTAAAATACTTATTTGTAAAGATTTTTAGAGGATTTGAAATATATAAGGTTTATATTGAAAAGATCTAATATTAATAAATTTAACCAAGATAAGATTTTAAAGTCGATCATTGAAAAATTTTGTAAAAAAAAATTTTACTCCAATATAAATTTTTTTAAATATAAAAATTTGTTTCTGTTTCTGTTTTTTTCTTTTTTTCTTTATTTAATAATTATTATTTTATTTACGTATTACGTAACAAATAATTATTAAAAATTTGTTAATTAACTTTTAGTGTCTAGATATTACTTTCTTGCTATAAATTAAATTAATTTAAATTAGTTATCTTGTTTTTGTTTTCAAATGTTTAGTTTTTTTTTTAACTTTTATTAGATTGAACTTCCATATTTAAATATTCTTTTAATTTATGAATTTGTTTTAATGTTTATTTACGGTTTTTTATTTCTTATTCTATTAAATTGAACGTGTTATAAATTCTCATTTACTTTAGATTTTTAAACTTTTAAAAAATGAGATTAACCTTTATGTTATTTTTTCTTTTTTTTATTTCGTTTCTAATTTATTATTAATAACAATTAAAATATAATCACTAATATTTGGACAATTTTTGTTAAAATGTTTATTAATATTTTTTTTTTATTTTTATTTTAAATACAAAAATATAATAAACATTTTTGCAAAAATTATATTTAATAAATTAAAGTTTTTTGTATAGAAAACTTTTAAAAACTGAATTCTCTTGTGTCATAAAACAAATTTTGTTTTTATTTTAAGCATAATTCTATTAGTTCTTTAGGCTAAATATCGAAAAATTATTGAGATAATTAGTTTTAATCTTCTTTTTTTATATATTTCTGTAAAAAATAATAAACTTCTAAATGCTACTCACACCTGATACACCATTCATTCTTTTCACGAACTTTTCAAACGATTGTTAAAAATAAATAAAATTATTTCATTGAAATAAATAATAAAATTTAAATATTTTTTATGTTCAAAAAATAAAATCAGTATTTTAATTAATTCTCATAGAGGAAATTAAAATTATAAACTACGTTTATACGTTAAATTTTTGCAAATAAAAATAATTTCAAAGAAATCAAGTTTCTATTTATAAGGCAAATTGCATAAAGAAATTTACATATTAATCGTGCCAGATGGAAAAATACAATTATTACCGTAAACATTCTAAAGAGGGAGCGTTTATGCAAAAGAATTTATATTATATTATATATATATATATATATATACGTATATTCATCTGTGTACAGATAGTATAGAAATTGCGATGTGATTTTGTTTAGCTTCTTTTTTCTTGATTTGGAGATTTTTTCTGAGTTTTAAAGTTTTTTTGGGTTTTTGATAATTTTTTGGACTTTTAGTGATTTTTTTCGTGTTTTGTAGATTTATTCAATTTTGGCGATTTTTTTGGTTTTTTTTTTTTGAGTTTTTTATGTTTTGATCAAACGATTTTTTTAGGCTTTCGCTTTTTTTCGTTTGATTGTTTTTATACTGACCTTGTGAAAGCATTACCTAGTGTTTACATTACGCAAATTTTTATCAAAACAAAAGTCAAAATCAGAGCGAATATATACAAGGTAACCTAAGTTAAACAGCTGATTATTATTTTGGTTGTTACAGTTGTCAAACTGCATATATAAAAAAGAATAATGAATACGCCATATTGTTGCTTTTGTGCAACTGTTGCCACCTTCCACAAATTCGCGTTAAGTTTGACGTTTGTCTTGATAAAAAAATTCTCTAATGTAGACACTATGTTACCGCTCACCTTCGCTACAAGGTGAAATTTCAAAGGGTAACACAAAAAAGTTGCAAATGTTTTAAAGTTTTAACGAAGAAAAAAAAACAAAAACACGCTATTTTTTCAGGAATAAAAAAGGTTAGTTGGGAAATTAAGAACTCTTATTTATAATTAATTTAAACTCTATATAAATTAAAAAAAATTTAAGTTAAAAAAAAGTATATTTGAATCTTTTGTTTAAATTAGAAACGTAACAATTTATTATTATTTTCTTTTTTCCAAAATTTCTTGTTAAATAATAGAAAAGACATGACTCAAGATTTCGAAAAAACTAATCGTCGTATAGTTGAAGCAATATGTCAACCTTTGCAACTGAGCTCTGAAAATCTTAATCAAATTAAGGAACTTTTTCTAAAAGATCTTAAACTGGGTCTAGAAAGAAAAACCAATTCACGAGCTGTAGTCAAATGCTTTTTAACTTATGTACAAAAACTTCCCTCGGGTTGTGAAAAAGGCAGATGCCTTGTTATGGACTTGGGTGGCAGTAATTTTAATGTGGGACTCATTACTCTCAATGGACAAATGAAATATAAAAAAATAGACAAGAAATATAATTTTCCTGAAAATCTTTTAAAGGGTACTGGAATAAAACTTTTCAACTATGTGGCCGAGTGTTTGTGCAATTTTGTAAAAGATTTAAATCTCCATTTGGAAGAATTGCCACTGGCATTTTCTTTTGCTTTTCCCATACGACAATATGGCCTACATAAAGGTGAACTGGTGGGTTGGGGTAAGAATTTCAATATACCAGATGTTGTGGGTCGTAATGTGGTGGAACTATTGCAAGAAGCTGTTGAACGTCGAGGAGGAATTAAGATAAGCACTTATGTGCTAATGAATGATACCACAGCTGTCTTAATGAGTTGTGCCTTTAAAAATCGTTTTTGTAAATTAGGTGTTATAGTGGATAATGGTTGTAATGCCTGTTATTTGGAACAGGTTAAATATATGACAACATTTCAAGATACCGAGACTATACCTGCCATACCCACCATGATTATTAATACTGAATGGGGATTTTTTGGCGATAATGGTTCTTTGGATTTTATACGTACTGAATGGGATCAAGAAATAGATGATTCTTCTGCTACTAAAACCAAACGGTCGTTTGAAAAAATGGTGGCTGGCCTTTATTTAGGACCTTTAGTACGTCTTATATTAATGGATTGTATAAAATCTGGGGTTCTTCTGCAAGGCATAATTACCTCTGACTTAGAAGAAGTGAATAGTTTTATAACTTCTTATATTTTTGATATTGAATCCGAATGTAAAGGTTGCTATAAAATTACCCGTGATATTTTACATTTGCTGGGCTATAAAAATCCCACAAATTGCGATTGTGATAATGTGCGTTTTATATGTGAAACCATTTCTCGCCGTTCTGCGGATTTGGTAGCAGCCACTTTGGCTTGTCTTATAGATCGCATAGGAGATCCCTTTGTTTCGGTTGGTATTGAGGGTAATATTATTCGTGCCCATTCCCATTATATAAAATATTTAGAACAAAAAGTGAAGCAACTTGTTAAGCCTGAGCACAAGTTCGAATTGATTGTAACGGAAGCTGGTACGGGTTATGGCGCCGCATTGGTGGCTTTAGGGGTGGTCAAGCAGAACAGAGAGGTAGAAAAGAAAAAATCTAAGGTAACCAACTATGGTGTAATAAATGTTGCCGGAAATGGAAAGGTACTGAACCAAAAGAGGAAAGTTTGTAAAAAATTTAAAACGCTTAAAATCCGCTGTAATTGTAAATGAATATTGACATCACTTTTCTTCTGTATCATTAAAATAAAAAAAAGTCTCAAAATGTTTGAATTAATTATAAAGTTTTTCCAAAAACATATTTTTTCAGTGTAATAAAATTTGTAATAACCCAAAATTATCGTGAAAAATTTAATTCCCATCTTTATTTTAATTTAGAAATTATAATCAAAATTGTACGTTAGAAAATTAATTTCCAAAAAAAGTAAAATAAATAAATTTGATTTAAAATGTCACTTGAAAATGATATAGAACTTAATAATCGCAATCTAGTAGAAGATATTTGCAAACCTTTCGTATTGGACGATGAGACTTTAAGAAAAATCAAAGACCTCTTTTTGACCGACATCAAAATGGGTCTGTGCAAAGCCACAAATGACAAGTCAGATGTCAAGTGTTGGATTACATACGTTCAATCTTTGCCTTCGGGTTGTGAAACTGGAAAATTTCTAGCTCTAGACTTGGGTGGAACCAATTTTCGTGTATTGTGCATACATTTGCAACAGAACCCAGATTTTCACATGGATTTTGAAACATACGAAATACCGGAACAATTATTAGTAGGTCCTGGAAGAGATCTTTTCGATCATATAGCTGAATGTCTAGCAAAGTTTATAAAGACCTTAGGGGTTGACCCAGAGGAGGAACTACCACTGGGTTTCACTTTCTCATTTCCGCTTAAGCAAAATGGTTTGGATAAGGGAGATTTAGTAGCTTGGACGAAAGGTTTCAACTGTCCCGGTGTAGTGGGACGAGATGTAGTAGAATTGTTGCGTGAAGCCATAGATCGGCGTGGAGATATTAATGTGGACATTACCGCTATACTCAATGATACTACAGGCACTCTAATGTCTTGTGCTTGGAAGAATCACAGTTGTAAAATAGGTCTCATTGTGGGCACAGGTTCTAATGCTTGCTATTTGGAGCAAATAAAGTATATAGATACTTATAAGCCCGAACCAGATAATAGAGTACCCACCATGATTATAAATTGCGAATGGGGGGCTTTTGGAGACCGAGGAACTTTGGAGTTTGTGCGCACCAAATACGACAAGGAAATCGATGAGGTTACACACAATCGGTGTCATCAGCTTTTTGAAAAAATGGTGGCCGGTATGTATTTAGGTGAATTAGTGCGTAAAATCATACTCGACTGCTGCAAAGCCGGTGCTCTCTTCAAAGGCGTCGAAAGTGAACAATTGCGTAAGGATAATACATTTAAAACAAAGTTCATTTCACAAATTGAAGAAGAGAATCGTGGTACTTATATTATCGCCCGAGCCATTTTAGAAATAATGGGCTATAAGAATCCTAGCGATGGAGACTGTGAAAATGTGCGTTATATATGCGAATGTGTTTCGCGACGTTCAGCTTTTATGGTGGCTGCCAATTTGGCTTGTCTTATAGATCGTATAGGAGATCCTTATGTGGTGGTGGGTATCGATGGTAGTGTCTATCGTTTTCATCCACATTATCATAATCTTTTGATGGAGAAAATCAAATGTCTGACACGACCCGAACACAAGTTTGATTTAATGCTATCTGAGGATGGTTCAGGACGTGGTGCAGCATTAGTGGCCGCAGTTTCCGCCCGCATTCTGAGTAGACAAGTAGAGAGAATTGAAAGCAAAAGAGCACGTAAATCAAGACAATCGGCTGCTAGACAATCGAATAAAGTTAGTTAAGAAAGTACGAATGAAAAGTGCTGGATGGATAAATTAAAATTACATATTAATTGAAATTTGTTGTAAATTTAAAAATGTAAAATTAAAACTCAAATAAATTGCAACTTTTTTAATTAATAGATGGTGCATTGTTTTAATTTCAAGTTTAGCTATTGACAATTGAACCACCCAACATATTGTCTGCTTATTGAAATTATTTAACAGAAGTCTTCTAATAACTGTGAGTCATATATCGACAAATATCCTAAGAATTTAACAATTGAATATATTCACAAACACTCTAAAATAAAGTTAACTTTTTCCACAATTTCACCAAAACTCAGACCTTTAAGAAAAAATAATTGGTTTTTCATCGAAAATTTGTATTTTTACCAAAAAAGGAAAATAAATTTTAATCAAAGTAACGAAAAAACTTAAGAAATTTTATTATTACACAAAAATTTGGTCTTTGTTGTACCAAAAATCAAGACTTTCACCAAAAAAAAAAAAAAAAGAATTATTTTTAACCAAAACTACAAATTTTTATTAAAAATAAAATGTTCGCCAAAAAAAGTAAATAAATAAACAAATATTCACACAAAAAGATTTCTGTTATAATGAAGGCAGGGGTATATAAAATATTTTCGGAAATTCGATTATATAACAAACATTTTGGATTTTAGCAAAAATCTAGGTTTTCACTAAAAAATTTTAATTTAAAATAAAATTTTCGGCGAAAAAAACTGAATTTTCACAAAAAAAGTTTTTTTGTCATGATGCCTAATTCAACCAAATATTTCAATAAACCAAACGATATTATAACAATATCGAAACGATATCACCTATGTGGTAAAAATTATCACTAGTGAATCGTTTTCGAATCTAAAACGATAGTTTTTATGGGCTAAAGTCTACCTTTCCTTATGATATCGTTTTTCCATAAAATTATGATATCGTTTTCGGTATTGTAATTTCCGAAAATAACGATAGTAAAATCGCCACATCGCCATGATCCACATTTTTTTCTGCATTTAAATAACAAAGAACCATAATCAGCTAAAATAAGAAAAATAAATGGTAATAAATTTATATCTTTTCAACTGCTGGACCGTGACTTGGGACATCGGTAGAGAAGTAGCTAGACTTTTAGCTGGAGTGTACATACGGCGCTACAGTGGGTCAAAGTTGACCACATATAATGTGAAAAACATTTCGTAGCTTGTAACTTTTTCAAACTTGAGTCAATTTACAATATTTTTACATTTCTGAACTCTGCTAATCAAGAAGAAAAATATGTTTACTATACTATATTATCTCTTATTGTTTAAAAGATACTTTACTTCAATAATATAATTTCTCATTGACTTTTTTAAGTTTTTTCCCACAACTTTTAAAATAAATATTCTAAATTTTTTTTGAAAAACGGTGAAATTCCCCACAATTTTCTAAATTATAGAAACAATTTTTAAATAATCACAATTCGATAAGAATTTTCCAAAATAATATTTCTTAAACAGTACCCGTGTTTTGTAACTTGTGAAAAGTTTTCGAATAGAAAAAGTTTTTCAAATTCTGATACGCATCCAGTTTTTAACAGAATGATTCATATAATATTTAAAGTGAACTCATTTAATGTCAACAAAATGCAGACGATTTAGTATTAATCACTCTGTTTTTAACATAAATTTTTCGAATTAAAAATTTCTTACAAAATTACGGAACATGGGTACACATTAAAAAAGTTCAATAGTTTCTAATATTTTTTAAAAGATAAAACCTTCAAAAAGCTTGTCAGTTCAATTTTGCAGTGGTCGAAAATTATCAATTTTTGAACAAAAGTTCAACTTTCAGAGTCTGCCAAAAATTTGTATTGTTGATTTTCGCATTTTTTTTTTTTTGCAAAAAATTTGACAAAAAAATTCATATATTTTAATTTTTTTTTTTCATAAATATCATGAATCAAACATCACTTCCTTTTCCCAAACTTTTTTCATAAAAAATAAAATTTTGTTCATAGATATTATTAAATTGTACTTAATGATAATTTTGCGAATTTTGCAAAAATGCTGCTAAAACTTGAACTTAGTTTTATTAGATTTGATTCAAATTCTAAATAAAAATACTTTTACATGAAAATATTAAAATATTAAATTGCCATTTAAAAATATTAAATATTAATCTCTTTAAATGGCAATTTTCCAATAAGAAGCTGTTAAAAAGTAAGGATTAGAAATTTGCTTAAATTTGTCGCCACTCTATAGCACATGTATCATTGTAATAAAAAACGCATCTGCTATGTTTTTTTGCCTCCAACATGTGCCTAAAAATCATAAAAAACCAAAAATTCTCTAAAGAAAATTTCAAACATACATTTACAAATTGAAGATATAAATGAAAAATTAAACAATTTGTTTAAGTCTTCTTGACTTTTGATTCATTTCAAAAAATTTTAAAAAGTGTTAATATTTAATAAATTATTCTTAAATATTATAAACTAAAATCATTGAAAGTATATTCTTATATTTATGCATAAACTTTTTTCTGTGCATATGTATATATATATCTGAACTCTTCATGAATTATTCTATAACGTGCCAAAAGTTATTTTTGATTTAACCGTTTCGAAGGTAATCGGACTCAAATTGAAAAATATGTTCCTGTAGACTTGTTTCGCATTTTGTGCTTTATTTTAACAAAAGTTCTATAAATTTTAAAGTATTAAAATATATTATACATCATTTTAAAAAGCATACAATTTCCTTTAAAATGATATATAATTCTAACAAATCAAATGATATCGTAATGGCATCATAACGATATCATTTCAGTAATCAGAAAACAATTTCCCACAAATTCTAAGCTGATATTGATTCCTTTAACTTAACCTCTTTTATTTTTTTGCAATTCCACTAAATTATGGTATAAAAATATAATTCTCATGTAATATATATTGTTACGAAATTGTACTTGAATTCAAATATAACGGTTTTAACGACTGGTTTAAATCTTTCTCAATGCTTCTAGACATTTCCGTTTATGTTAACTGCAGTTAACATATCTGTAAAAATTATTAACATAGTTGTTAACATACAACATTGAATAAAAAGCTTTCACCATTGTTTGTAAGTATGGCAACACTAAATGTTCAAGCGGCTAACATTAACATCGAAAGCTCTAGTTTGTCCGTTAAGAACATTGTAGAAAGAAATAGAGCTTTCAAGAAGGATCTAGTAGGTAATACAGTATATATAAATTGGCCGTGAGAACACCATTGAGTGAGTCTAATTGGAAGCGTCGTTAAGTAAAGACAAATTAACTGCCTTGGCTGTATAATCTTGTACATTATTAAAGTGTGTTGTAATTTAAGTGTGTGTTTATATTAGAACGCAAATGACTATTTAAACTGTTATTGTTGTACATTTTTTAAAAAAATAAAGAGTCGTTACAACTTTTAAACTATTAAACTGCTGTTATTTGCAATCAAAGTACAGGTTTATTTAAAGGAAATAAACGACCGTTTTTAAAAGGTAAAAACGTAACAATATATATATATATATATATATATATATATATATATATATATATATATATATATATATATAAATTTTCAATTTATTTTTATTTTCCTGTAAATGTTTGATCCTGTTTCTTGGTTTGTTGGAATATGTCTATTTTGTAATCGGAATGTATCGAGCAAATAATACTGAAATTTAAGTTTCTCTCCATTTTTGGTAATGCAGTGCACAAGTGTAATGTTACCACATTTTTTGTGAAAATTGGGCCAGTTACTGTGGTGGTTCTCTAAATCAACTTTCAAATAATCGAACAATTGACTGTTTGTGGAAAAAAGTCGAAATAGACTTTTTGGTATGAAAATTTTCAAGAAATCGACTCTCTTATTGCCAGATAGTCGAAGAGTCGAAAATCGATTATTTCAAAATTACTCGTATAGAACCCCACTAGTAATACGCTTCAACTAAAAATTTTCTGAAAGCCTAATTCCTCCTTTAGATTTATTACAATTTATTTTGTAAAAGGTCCCACTGTGCATTATAATTTGGAATTTATTCGATTAATAAAAAATAAATTAACTAATAAAAATCTTATGTCGATATTTTTGAAATAAAATTCATTATTTCTTGTATATAAATAACAAAAGAATTCCAAAAATAAACATACAAATGGAGGAGTTTTCTATTAAAAGAAAATCAAAATTTAACCAGAAAGAACAATTAGCAAGAGTCAAAGAATTATGTGAACCTTTTCATTTAACAAACGATCAATTGCTCATTATAAAACAATCATTACTTACTGAATTACAAAAAGGTTTAAAAAAGGCTACCAACCAAGAATCTTCTATCAAATGTTGGCCAACCTTTGTTCAAGAATATCCTTCTGGCTGTGAACATGGCATGTTTTTGGTAGTGAAAATAGGAGAAAGTAAATTCCATATTTCATTTATCCATTTGAAAGGAGCTCACAACTATCATTTTAAAAAGGAGACTCACGAAATATTCAAGGAACTATATTCCAAAAACATTAATAATTTCTTTGACCATTTAATAGAAATCTTAAGTAAGTTTTTGAGGCAACATAATTTAAATGGAGAACATTTTATTATGGCTTTATGCATAAAAAGTTTAGTTTTGCAAAATTTAAGCCAAAAATTTAATACCTCAACTTTAAAGGATAAGGAAGTGTTGGAACTTTTACAAAATTCCATCACTCGCTCGGAAAATTTACGCTTGACAGTGGAAACTGTTCTCTGTAATAGTACAGCCATATTATTAGCAAATAGCTGGCAAGAAAGCCGTTGCAAATTAGCAGTTAATATAGGAAATGGTTGCAATGCAGTGTTTATGGAACAAGTAACAGAAATTGAACTGTTAACAGAACCAACTACTTTACCCCACATGATAGTTAATACAGAATGGGGTGAATTTGGTTTAAATGGTGAATTGGAAGCCATTCGTACCATATACGACAAACAAGTTGATGCAGTATCTTCAAATAAAAACATTAAAATATTTGAAAAATTAACATCAGGTTTATATTTAGCAGAACTAGCACGTCAAATATTTTTAGACTGTATTAAAGAGGGAATACTATTTGAAGGCCATATAAGTCAAGCTATAAAAGTTCCATTCTCTTTTACATGTCATCACGTGAGCGAAATGTTAAGCGAAGAAGAAGGCACTTTCGATCACATGAGTTTAATGTTTGATAAATTAGGTATATCTAAACCAAATAAATGCGAGTGTTCCAAAGTTCACTATATATTACACACCATAACACAACGTTCGGCTCATCTAGTGGCATGTGGTATTTCCAGTGTGATGGAAAAGTTGGCTGAAAAACATATTGAAATAGGATTGGGTGGTTGTTTTTATTTCAAATGTAGCATATATCATGGTATCTTGGAAGAAAAATTAAAAGATTTGGCGAACAAAGAATATACATTTCAATTAAAGTTTTTGGAAAATGATGTGGCTATAGGATCAGCTCTTTTAGCAGCTATAAATAAAAGCAAAGAACTTGTATATCAATCAGAAGAAATGAGGAAACTTTTGGAGGAAGCTGTTGGTAGACAAAAATGATTGCTATTTGAAATCTACAATATACAATATACAAGAAAAATTTTACTGGTTAAATTTAAGATTATTCAAATATATTATATTTATTTTATTTTTGTTTAACTGAAATTAGTATTTTGTTGTTAATGAATATTAAAATGTAAAAATTGTTAAAAATAAATAAAACATTCCAATTTACTAATAATAATTAATGAACTACATTACGATATTTAAGATATAAACGATACATAGATTTTATACACTTCTGAAATTTATTTATGTATTACTAAAATAATTATTAAAAAAGTTTTGTTTATTAATAAATTTTTAACTATTTTATTAAAATATATCATTACAATTTCTTAATTAAATTTAAAAATGCATTACTTAATGCATTTTACCTTAATTTCCTATAACGCAATAGCATCTCCTTTCAAACTTTTATTAACGGAAAAACGAAACATCCTGTAAATAAACGAAAAAGTTTCTAACTGGCAATACCATAAAATGACGTATTAAACATATCTCTTTTTTTATATCTGAAATTTCTCTTGTTTCATTTACAATGATGTTAACTATTTATTAAGAAAACCCGCTAGAATTAACCAAAAAGAACAATAAAAGAAATAAGATATAGAAAAATTTTATAAATATTTAAAATTGCTTTTACACCAAAATAAAACTTTGTAGTTTTGGCGAAAATTAAATTTCAAAAACAATTTCGTTTGCATGACTGTAGTTTTTGCTGACTTACATTTCATATTTCTTCATTTACTTTTACTTAATTGATATTTAACTTTCTTTGGTTGTGAGAATGTTTTAATAACATTATATACACAAATTATTTGTAAAGAATATATAAGGCAAATGAAATCTTTCAAAAACTAACAAAATTTTTCCTTGTATGTGAAATAAATAGTTATTTTAGCAATTTTTAATTGGATTTTCATCAAAACTAGTTGAAAATAGTTTTAATTTTCTTAAAGAATTTACAATCAATTAAACAATTCAAGCTTAAAAAAGATATATTGAATCATTCAAATTCTATTTAATTCAAATCTATTACAAATTAGCTTTAGAAAATATTTCTTAGTTAATTTTGTAAAAGATTATAAAACAAAAACATTAAAAATTTAAATATTACAATAAACAATTCTGAGTGCAATCGCCTAATTTAGAATTTTTAGGCCTTTGAATAACGTACTTCATTAAGAAAATTATATTGGAAGAAAATAAAATTGAAAATCTTGGGTCCAGTCGCAAAGAAAATTGTTGATATACATATATACACTTAAATTTATATATAATTTAAAAAAAATTATTTTAAGAATTGTTTATTTTATAAATGCTCTATCGGTTAAATAATATAGGAAATAAATATATACGATTTAAAATTATTTAGAGTGTTCAGTAAGTTGCTGTGTGGAAAGTTAGCGATAAAACTTACCTTTTTTAACGTAGTGTCTATACTAGATAAATTTTTATCAAGATAAACGTCAAAATCAGTGCGAATCTATACAAGGTAACCTCAGTTAAACAGCAGATTATTATTTTGGTTGTTACAGCTGTTAAAACGCCTTATTGTTGTTTTTGTGCAACTGTTAGTTTTGATTTTTATCTTGATAAAATAATTGTCTGATATAGACACTACGTAACTTATTTTTATCTTATTTCAGCATTTTAACGATGAAATAGCTGAATTGACATCACTGTACAAATGGTCAACAGCTGTTTGTTTTATCTCTTCTTCTTGTTTCACATATAAAATTGTTTTAGAAAAAGCATTCGCATTACATTTAATAGTATTTTTTTAATAAATTTTTATTAAAATAAAAAGTTAATTTTTGCTTTTAAAGGCGTAAATTTATAATATAATTTGTGTGATTATTATTTGTGCACAATAGTAATGGATTCAGAAAATAGTCAAAAATTGAGTTTGCCAAATGGCGATGTTGTAAAAAAACCTTTTCTAATTGGAGTGGCTGGCGGTACCGCTAGTGGTAAATCCACGGTATGCAAGAAAATTATGACGGAATTGGGCCAGACTGATATGGAACATGATCAACGTCAGGTGGTGACCATTAGTCAAGATAGTTTCTATCGTGAGTTGACTGCCGCCGAAAAGGTTAAAGCTTTTCAGGGTCACTATAATTTCGATCATCCGGATGCTTTTAATGAGCAATTAATGTTTGATACCTTGCAAGCCATATTGAAGGGTATGAAAGTGGAAATTCCTGCCTATGACTATAGGACGAATTCATTGTAAGTAGAAACGTTTATAACTTTTACGTGGGATTTATATTGAGTTTGTTTTGTTAATGATATTGTAGAAATATTAGGCAATACTTTTTGTCCAAATATTCTATTTCTTTTTTTTATAACACAATTAGCAAAGCATCTTTTATAAGAATAAATTGTAGTTTATTTATTTTGCAAAATCCAGTTAAATTATGTGAAGTGGAGTGTAGGTTAGGAGTAATTGATATAAGATCTAGTATGTTTACTAGCTATGGCAACAGCAATATTTTAAGCAAACAGTGAGTCATCACAATTGGAATGGATTTGTGTACAAAAAGTATATTAAGTTTTAGTTTATAACGTCAATTTTTCATGATTTTATAGAAACTCTACCACTATTTCTTTTAGGCAATTTTGATTTAGATTGATTAATAATTTATTTTTTATTTCGCCGATTAGAGAGAAAAAGTTCTGAATATCTACAATACTTATGTAATGATTAACATTTTTTACTTTTACTTAATTACAAAATTTTGTTACATACTTAAAAAGTATTTGGTATATTCTAGCAAAAAATACTGCTTGCACTTTCTGTAACGCACTGATATGCATAGAAACAATAAGTTTATGCCTTTGATTCTAAGCTTTTGCCCGAACCAATAAAATAAGAAAAACTACATATATTTTTTTATATTTTTTTTTTTAAGTTAAATGTTCTAAACTTACGTGGATTTTAAATTTCTTTTACTATTATTAGTTCTTTTAGCGCTAAGCATATTGATATACAAATTTTTAAGTGAAATTGCATAGCATTTTACGAGTTATAGGCATTTCAAATCATATTCTTCTAAGAAAGCCGAATTAAGACATTTTTGTAAGAAGGAAGGAAAGGAATTTCGTTTGCGAAGCCGCTTTTGGACATGCCATAGAATACGTATAGGTTCCTTAGTTATTTTTAAGCTGTTGTGTTGATATTTATTTAAAAGACATAATTTCAAAATTGTTTATCGGATAATGTTACATAATTTACGTATCTAAGCTATCTAGTTTTCGAACATTTTTAAGAAATTTGTTATAATTAAATTATCTCTTTCTTTGCTCACTCTCTTTGTCTCGCTCTCAATATGAAAGCAGCACAGTAAATTTAGTAACAGGGCTAAATCAGGGCTGCCCTATACCTATTTTGGCCAACCCCAAAATTAAAAAAATCACAACTCAACAAAAAAAGACTTTTCATTTAAAATATTTCTTTTTTTTACTTTTAACAAGTATTTGTGCTCTCTTTAGATATAATTTTTGGATGAATATCTAGGGGAGATATTTGTGCAAAATCTTTGTTTTGCTATTGTTTATACTTGATGCATAAAAATGAAAAATTCTTGAGAATATATATTAGGCTCTCCTTGTGGGGTGTATATTTAATTGGGAGCAATATTATGGGATTTTCCAAGACGTCAAATTCGAAACGAACATTGATAACAACGAGAAAAAGTATTTAATATTTAAATAAGAAAGGAAATAACTGCAGGTATTTAAACTTTTATAATAATAGCCGATATTTCAGCTGTACTTAATCAGATGTAATTGGATATTAATGGGTTAAGATACCTCCCGAAGCTCATATTGCATCCTATCTTGAAGTTTGGTTTTTGTTAAACTCATAACTCTATAACATATTAAGGAATGCTTGTGCAATTTCTTTTTAACTACATGTAAATGTAGCATCTATAAATTTATTGGTCAAAATCACCAGTTTGGATAACTGAACAAAAGATATCATTATTACATAATTTGCCAGAAAAAATCGCCAAAATATTTTAGATATTTTCAACAAATTCCAACCCCAAACCCCAAGCCAAAATTTTCATCCTTTTCTCCTACAAAAATTCCCCAAATTTGGGTTCAAAATCCCAAATCTGGCAGCCCTGGGCTAAATGAAACAACACTGCATACCAAATGTAATCAGCTCCATAACAAACAATGAATTCTAAATTATCAGTTGTGGCAGCATACACTGCTGCTGACTACGCGCTAATGTAGTCTAATCTGTTAAAAAATTTATGGTTAATATTTAAACCATGTTTTAATTAAAATTTACTTCTGTTCAATCTATGTTATGTTTTCTTTTAAACCAAACCTAATTATTATTTATCATATAAACAACAATTGTATCCCCAGCAATAATTCACCCTTTTTGAGCCTTTTATAAAAAATATAAAAAATTATTTGCTTGCACTGTTTTATAGTACAAAGCTCTTTTTCAAACAGTAACATCGTTAAATGTAAAGAAATTTATTATTTTCAATGTAGTTTCCACTGTATAAATAAAATAATATACGTATTTACATTTATGTACGCATATCTCACTTTTTTTATTATATTGCAAGATCAGCTAAATTGGTACCAATGATCTAAAAATAATAATTACTCTTTTTTCTTAAAAGCTATTTTCAATCTTCTAAGCCCATCATATAGCATGAAAATTATTTTAAAATTAATAACTTATAAAATTGTAACATTTATTTTCACATTTTAGAGATTATGAAAATAAATTGACTATTTACCCAGCTGACGTTGTGCTATTTGAAGGGATTCTAGTTTTTTATTTCCCCAAGATAAGGGATTTGTTTCATATGAAATTGTTTGTGGATACAGATTCGGATACACGTTTAGCCAGAAGAGGTAAATATAGTAGGAATAATTTTATATCATAATTAAGATAATAAGTTTTAAAAATAAGTTCTACAAATAAGAAAATTGCACATTTTGTGTTAAATAAATATTTAAATAAAAAATAAATGAATATTTGTTTTATAAATTATAATATAAACTATTCAAAATTATGTATAAATTTCTATGTCTTAATAGTTTTGTGATTATGTAATTAAATGTCTCTTATTTTAGTTCCCCGTGATATCAATGAAAGAGGACGCGATTTAGATGCTGTACTAACCCAGTATATGACTTTTGTTAAGCCAGCTTTTGAGGAGTTCTGTTCACCCGTAAGTTTTTGCAGTACCACTAGAATGTTAAAATTCATAATAAAAAAATTATCTTTTTATTAGACTAAAAAATTTGCTGATGTTATTATACCCCGTGGTGCTGATAACACAGGTTTGTAGTTTTTTCTTTTTATTAAAAATATTTTTATTTTTGATTAAAACTATTTGTTGGGGTAGTTGCTCGTTTTGTTTAATTTATCTTGTGGCAAATAGACTAACACGTTTTATGTTCTGTTCTTTTATTTAATTATTCCTTGAAAAAAAATTATGCCAATAATAGAATTTCTAACTAGATAAACTATACATATTTTATATTTTTGCAACAACAAACACTAGTTAACTCATTTTTGGTATTTCCAATTTACAAATTTATATATATATATATATATATATATATATATATAAATGTATATATATATAAATGTATATATATATATATATATATATATATATATATATATTTATATATATATATATCGTTGTTGTTTCTTCTTTTTTGTTTGTTTTTTCTTTGATTTTATATATATTTCTTGCAGTTGCAATTGATCTCATTGTACATCATATTGGAGAAATACTTAGACCAGGTAGCAGTGCTAATATTGCGGGTAACGCTGTGGCCAACAATGCTACTATAGCTAATAATAGTACACATTCTACTACCACTACAGTTTTTAAGTCAGCTACTACCAACACAACTCCTTCTAAAACCAATATTATAAGGGAACATTAATTGTACAATAATTGTATTAAAATGGTCATACGGAAAAGCCTACGTATTACTAAAAATGGCACAGACCTAATTTTTCTATAAGCTTAAAATGAAATCTTTGTTTTTGTTTAGCCAGAAATTCATGATGCAGTTTTCGTAGATTCTTTCATATTTACATGGTCATAAAGTTCTTTTGTATTGATTGATGTTTTTTTTTTTTTCCTAAAGTCTAGTCCCTAATTTTTTAATTGATTTAATAATATTTTCCACATTCCTTATTTGATTTTGAACTTAAATGAAAAAAATTTTTTACTGCATCTTGAATTTTTTGTGTGTATATTTACAAAAACCCATAATTAGTATCAGTAATTAATATAATAACTTGCATTTTTCTATTTAATTATCGTTTACAATTTTTTCTTAACTAACGTATTAGTTGGTGTAGTTTTTAAGTTTTATTTAACAAACAAAAAACACAAAATAAAACAAAAAAGCCAAATAAATCTAATATTACTATATAAATATATGTACACAGTTTAAAGTAGACCAACGACATTATTAGAAATTAAGCAATTAAAAACACTTTTAGTATACCACGTAACTACTTACAATTTATAATAAACTCATGTATAATTTCAGATTGTAAACAGGTAAGTTTTGTGGCAAATGAATCAACTATGAAGAAAAGTAGTTCCTTTTTGTGCTCAATAAATCACAACCTTATATATATCATGTTATTTTAATGTCCATGTGATATTTTACTATCAAAATTTGTAAGAATTTAAATTACTTATTTTAAATACCGCTACCATTCTATGCTTTTTTCCAAAGTTTGTTAACATTTTACAGTATGTATAAGAGAACTCATAGATATAGGTAAGCGCTTTTTATGTTATTTGTAATTAATCACTTTTCTCACTGCCAGTGATTGACTTATTTTTTAATATTTTCTCAATTAACATTTCTTTCTCTTTTTGTGCTTTTTATATTTTTGCAGTTGCTATTGATTTAATTGTCCAGCATATAAGGGATTTCCTAAACAATCGTTCGTGTCATGGTTCTACCAGCAACATACAAATGGTCATGAATTTAGATACTATAAATGCAGGAGGTAAGACAACTAATGGTATTTTAAAGGCTAAAGCTTCTACTGTTCCTCCTATTAGTCCAACCTTATCTAACAACACAATTAATGTTAACCTGGGATCCTTTTCTCGACCACACTGATAATATTTGTAAAGTAAAAGCTTACTATGCAAACAAGCACCATAACCACCAGTCGTCACCAGTTAAGAAAAAGCTCAAGAAAACGTCTAAAGACAACAACTTGGCATAAATATTTCTTTATTTTTTTTTTATCGCCCGCCTACCACTAACCAAAACAACTACCCATTCACCACTCCAAATTTCTTTAACATTGCATCACGCCTTCAATGTGCTAACAATTGCAACAATGATCGCAGCGTTTGATGTATTTAATATTATTTAATACATAAAACTTTTCTATATTTTAAGATGTTGATTCGTATCAAGCCATACGAAGATTTTCAACACTGTGCAAAGAATTGACCATACAAAGTAATGTATTTTTTGAAAAGAATAAAAATCTAACACAACATTAAAGACGCTAGAGGAGAATGTTAAACAACTAACTTGTTGAAGAAGACAACGAAATACCTTTTTTGTAACGTATGTGATTACAAAGTAATATATCAAAATTAAAATATACTAATATTATTATTATTGTTATTATTATTATTATTATTATTATTATTATTATTTATTGTTCAGACTTCTAAAAACCTTATTATTAATTTAAATTAAACAACTTTCTTTTTATTACATTAAACAGATATGAGAAAGCAATTTAAAAAATTATATAAAAAAATAAATGTTCGAAAGAAACAAGTGCCATATAGTGAAAATCTAAGAACAATATAAAAAGTGCCATATTCGGAATGATTAGTTTTTAATTAAAGAGAGTGGAATTAGAAAGATAACTTTTTAAATATACAATAGATTATTAGAAGTCTGTGCATATTTTTAACATTTATTAAATAGTATTTTGAACATGATCAAGAATTTTATTTACTTGTTATTATTATTATTTTTTTCTTTAAACTAATTCAAACGTTTTTAAGTTTTGAAATTATTAACATTATTATTTTAAAAAACAGTTTTAAATAATTAACATAAATATTGTAGTTTTTATGTAGCTGTAGTTACATTAAATTTACAACCAAAGATTGTTTATTATCAAATTAAATTAATTTATTATTGTTATATAAAAGAAATGATATATTTTCACTTTTAAATAGACATCTTTTAAATAAAAATGTTGTTATTGCTATAAAAAAAACAACTTCATACTGTATTTATATATATGGGCCATTATAAAAAATTTTTAATTTCAGGTCTTCAAAAAAAAAAAAAAATTATATATATATATATATATATATATATATATAAACACTCGAATGCATGTAGAATCAGTTCGCGTTAATCGTTTTGTGCAGTAAGCGCGAAAGTTATTGCGGTTTTACATATAAAAATGTTTACAAACTAGAAGTTCTGTTAAAAATTACGCTTAATATCATAACCTACTGAATCATTCAAGTAAAATTTATGATATTTTCAATGTTTGATGGTATTAGTGTAGGATTTTTTAGGGCTTCTTACTAAAATTTTAAAAATTTTCTTTATCGCAATTTTTAAAAATTTTGTGAAAAATCGGAATCGAAACTAAATTATTTTTCCACATGTAATACAAAAATATATTTTATTACAAAGAAATCCTATTTAGTATTGTGATCCTTTTTTAACTTATATCTTCCGAAATTTTTTAATGCGCCTCTACATTTCCGTTTAGCATTACAAACATTACCTATTTATGCCAATTATGGTCAATTTCGTGCAGTGCATGCGATGTGTTTTAGCAAAATCTGTTTTTATGGAAGTGTCCCGTTTTCAACTATCAACAACTTTTGACTTCAACTTATGGGCCCAATCAATTATATTTATCGCTGTTCTTATATCTATTTATCCAAGATTTGTACAAATTGCAATTGATATATAAAAATACAAAAATTTATATACAAAATTATATTTATTTTTAATGCTCCTACGATTTTATTAATATAAAATAATAAAAAACTAAGTTCGCGTAGTAATCTATGCAATTCCATATGAAACTGTGAATGTGCCTCACAAAAAACTGACTTTTTTAGTATAACCACAAAACTTATTAATAACTGAAGTCAGTTTCAGCCAGGTCCAAAATTTTCGATAATGGCCCATATGTATCTATTTAGAATTGGTCTATAATTATTTGCTCTTTATTTACATCGGTACATTGCCTTTATTTTTAGAATATCTCCTTTAGAAAAACCACAACGTTGACCCATTTTTGCAGCTTCCGGGGTTGCTTGCAAAGCCTCCAAGGTAGCTTTGCCATTCTTAGAAAAGCTGGTAGGTTTATAATGCATAACACTGGCATAATCGTAAGGGACTCCATAACCCGTAGCTGTATTCTGAGGTAATTTAACAAAATTCTCCAGCATGTTAGGTTTGATATTTTCCGTTATAACCCTAACATAAGAATCACGTTCAAAACGATTTTGTTCATGATAGAAACCCAAAGTATGCATTAGTTCATGAATGCAGGTACCATAATTGTTAAAACATTTGCGTGATTGCAAATTAACTTCCTGACGACCACCCATGCGTCCCAAATTTGACCAACAACCGCTGGGCTTATTGTTAATAGCTACGTAATCTTTTTCATTGGTACGTTTGTAAAAACGTATACAAGTCTTGGTATGATATTCATTAAAGGCATGAGATATAATAGCTAATTCGCTTGTGCTAAAAGATCCTTCAATTTCATATGGTACTTTAGCCTGAGGCCATCTGTAAGAAGCGGACATTATGCCATTACGTAGGGAACAACGAATGTCTTCAACCACACGATTAATGTCACCTTCTAAATAAGCTCCAGTTTCTTCGGGATTTTCCAAAGCTTCGTTATCACTATCAAAGATTTCAGCTTGATCGGTTATATTTTGAGAGTAAATTACGGTTTGGTTAACAATTAAAAATAAGTAAATTAGTTTTGAAATAGCCTTAAACATTATTGGAAATCTCTTTGTTACCGTAATAGTGCTTACAATAGAAGTTAGTAAGTTTGTTTTACAGACAGTTATTTATAGCGACTAAATGTTTGAAGGTTTAGCTTTACTGTAAGCGGAAGTTCTTTTGTTGTGTAACCATTATTTTTTTTATCAGTTACTTCCTATTCTATCAATTTTAATTTAAATTTTATTACAAATAACTACATAATTAGAAAGAGGTTAACAAATCTACACATACATATATATTTCGCAAACAGTCGTATGCTAATAGAAAAATGCTAAAGTTACATAGAATATTACATCTGTTTTAAATTTAATTTTAAATTATATTGCAAAGTTTATATATATATATATATATGTTTAACATAAAGTGTATTTAATATGGGTCATTTAGAATTAGGATTGATTATAGCTCTGTTCCAGTACTTGTTTTAGTCAGAATTTACAAGAAAGCGTTCCCGTACTAAGAATTTATGTGTATTTTGTTATTTTTGTAACAATTTCAGACTAATTCTGACTAAACCCTGTAAATTTGATAAATACTAGAGCAGAGCTTATGTTTAAAACATAGAACTTTTTTTTTAATTCCCAGCACCCTCACAAAATGGTACCATTTTTATGATTACAAATTCCGAAATTTTGATAAAAGTTTGATTTTTTGGTGAAATTTAGAATTTTTGGTAAAATGTCAAACTTTATGAGTTTTTTAATTTTTAGGGAAATTGCGAAGTTCTACTCACACAAAATATTTGTGAAGGCTACATGTTAACCCTCTAATAATTGTGAAAGATAAAACGTACAACACATTTTTTTTAATTTAGGGGCAACACTTCTAATATGTTCTCGGAAACAGTACATATTAGGGACAGTTTTACTTTAACGCAGAAAATAGTTTATAGAAAAATCAAAGACTGTATTCATTTGGCCCAGTGAAAAATTCAATTTTGACATCTTAACAAAACATCTTTAAGGTATTCATCGAAAGATACAACAAAAATTCTCCAAAAAAAAAAAAGAAAATTAAAAATATTATGTAGAAAAGTGGCTTACCGTCATATACAATTTTAAAATTATTCAAAGTGTTTTGTTATGATCTTCTGGCAAGTTTGGTTACACTTTTTTACCCAAACTTGATCAAGTTTTCTTTGAAAATAATGAATTTTATGATATGTATTCAAATAGTTTTTATAAATGTTTTTAATATTTGCTTCGAAGGTCTGATTTTTTATTCTTTTGGTTGTATTTCGACTTTTCTAAGCCCCTATATAAGCTAGAGACCAGAAAATTCCGAATTTTTATGCTGAAGAAATGAACTCAATCGGTTCATGAGTATCCGATATATCGGTCAAAACTCATTTTTGCAATTTTTGAAGCTTCTATTTAAGTTACGTTCATAAATATTTTTCTAAAATGTCGGTTTTTTTTTTGAATCAACCAATTAAGACTATAAACAATCGAGTAAAATATGGGCGTAGAATCCGATCAAGATCCAACATAAACTATAACATTCTAAAGTGCAAGCACTATTTGTGCTTCTTTAATAATGTATCATACCCATATTCCAATCGAGTCCAATCGAGCTTATAACCACCTCTGGCACTGGTACTACTCGAATGTATATGTCAAACTTCATGAAAGTCGGTTCAGCCGTTTAATGAGATTGATATACAAAAAAACAAACGAATAAACAGACAAACTTAAACCTCATTTTTATAATATATAAGAATATAAGGATTTATAAAATTTTGATTCTATTTCAACTTTATATGAAAATGCAAATTATTTAAAGTTTTTAGTGTTTACATAGATATAAAATGTATTTTATTTTCATATAGCACATCTCAACACGGGTGAAGGGTACATAAGACTCGGCACAGCCGAATGTAGCACTCTAACTTATTAAATATTTCTTTTTATATACCAATTTCAAAATTTCACCTCCGCTATTATATCAAATTTTTGTCTACACTTACTGATCATTAGCAAAGACAACAACCTCAACATGTGTATACCAGTAATGTTGTATTCTTGCTAAAAGTATCTATCATTTACTACAACCCATTATTAAATTACCTGTGCCTTCGTTACATACACACAAACATTATTAACACCTGCATTTACTTGCCGTATTTATACTTACTACATTTATCTCACTCTAACATTGGAATTACCTGTTCACAAAATATAACTATGGTTACACTACACCAACTACTTGGTCATAAAACGCTTAAACAAATGCTTATAGCTACACTTACACACTGTCTATCTCGTTCGTAATATTCAGATGGAGGAATAAACCGTATATACTCTACCGCCATTAACACTAACTATTATTAACAAACCTCATTGCATATCTTTATAAATACATGCTCACAAACTATACATGGTCATTTAACTAACGTGTTAGCGCAAACATTAATTTGTATACATGTGAATTGTTATTGTATTTTAGTATCTAGAGTCGCTCGTATTGTTGTATTAGTATCTAGCGGGCTAAACTGATAGACTTAGTTTTGCTAACAGCAAAATTTAGTTTACAATCTGTTCTCGAGAGTAATTGTTGTTTATTTTCAAAATAGTGTCAGGCCGGGATTAAAGCGCGACGTTTTTAAAAGCCCTTCCTGAGATGGCTAAATACGTGGAGTGCGAGAGTAAGGGAGATAACAAATTAAAAGAAAATTATAGTATAAATTTTGTTGTTGTCTTTTAATGTAAATTGGATAAAAAATTAATAAAATAAAAAATAACTTGTGAATAAGTATATTTTTGTTTAAGTGAAATGAAAATTGAATTTTTAATAATGAAATGAAATAAAAAAAAAATATACCTACATAATAATGAAATACGAATCGTACTTGAATCGTTAAATATTGAAGTGGTAGAAAAGAAAAAGTCAAGCACAATTGCGTTTTGTACATAATTGTGAATAATTAATAATAAAAATTAAACAAATAATAATAAAATATTAAAGTGGTATTATATATCTTAATAATAAATGCATGATTTTTTAAACAAAATATAAATGTGAAATGAAAGAAAGTTAATTGTAATTTGATGGTAAATTGGTAATGAGAAAATGAAGAATAAAAGTGGTAACAAGTTGAATATTTTTTCTTTCCTTTCTTAAAAGCAACAACAACAACAAACAGAAACAAATTATTGACAAATGCCCGAGCATTAAAAGAATTAATTCTTTGTTAAAAAAAATGGAATGAAAGAAATTTAAATTTAATTTACTTCAAACTTTTCAAGGAGTATACAGACAGACTGAAAATTAACTATTTCAGTACTACTATAATTCAGTTGGTCCTTTTTTTCTTACATATTCTTTATTCTTTTTGTTTTAGAATTTTAGAAAAATATTTTTTATCGATATATAAGTTTTGTAGTGGTATTAGAACGATTTCTAGACATTTTCTTGGAAATTTTAAAATTTTAAAAAATCCCAGTTTTATAATTAGAATTAAAAGGACTTGTTTAACAAATTATAAAAACGAAGAAATCTAATAGAGTTTTTTAATATAAAATTCGTTAATTTCTTTTATAAAACCCTAATTAATACATCAAATTTGTTGAGATTTTAGAAACGTTTTTTTATTTCAAAAGTAATGTCATAACCAGGGCAACCAAAAATATGTAAAATCATATTTTTCCTGGGCTTCAAATAAATCAAATTGTTAGTTATTTATCGGTTCTTTCATATTTTCATAGAAAATTCTTGTTTTAGAGCATATTTTAGCAATTTAAATGCCATATTTTATGCTTAGGAGCATAATTTTGCCTATGTTGCACAAAAGAGCATAATTTTGCATATTTTACACTTAATAAGAAAATGTTGCATAATTTGTATCCAATAGAATTTTACATAATTTGCAATTATTGAAAATTTCGTTTTACTGCCACAACAGAAGTGTTTCAAATTCGATTCCTTAATAATTTTCATTCTATAAATTGGTAGAAATATTGTAATTTCGTGTTGCAATATTTTTTATCAATTGCTAATAAATATCGAGTTATTTTTTGCATGAATATTAGTAAAATTTAGAATTTAGTCACAAAAAATAATATTTTAGAAGCATATTTTTTTAATTTTAAAGGTATATTTTTCGATTTCAAGAATATTTTTGTGCGCACGAAACACTTTTTTTAGATCATTCTTTTGATTGGACTAGTTATAACAAATAACGATTTAACATACGATAATTGATATCAAATATTTTAAAATAGTTCATTTAAACTTATCATGAATAAAGAAAATTTAATTTATAACAATTTTCAAAATAGTTTTAACTCATTTAAAGGTCTTGCCCTGTCGTAACCAAAGTAACAACCAGTTCTAGATTAGAAAGTGTAACTTTATTTTATTGTCATGAATAGAAAGAAATTAAAGTTCATATCTACAAGCTGTTGAATGTTATGGCTGAAATTAAAAAAAAATAAAAGAAAAACAAATTACGAGTTTTAAACAAAATTAACCTCAATTTTATAGAAAACAAATTCTTTTTTGCATGAAAAATACTCATACTATTGACATACACTCGTGTATCTGTATATGTAAAACCAATAATTAAACAAAAAATTATTAAAACAAACTTTTAACGTCTTAATGATTTAAAGCAACAACAATAAATACAAAAGAAAAATCGTTAAACATTCCTGGGTTGACAAAAACAAAATAAATAAACGAAAGGCTAAAACATAAAATGCGAACGTCATTAGATTCATTAACGTCATTATTATTGTTGCCATCATCATCATCATCATTATTAACAACAACTTCATTATCAACTTTGAAAGAGGCAATGCAACACCAACAACAACATACATGCAATAAAAATTTTAATTATAATAATGAACATCAATCACACACAAGAATAGAAAAACAAAGAACAACAACCACAACGAAAACGATAACAGAACAAAATTTTAAAACAATTCCTACAACAAAAACAACAACAATGTCGTCTCCAAAGTATGCGTCAGCAAATGTTCAACAAAAAAAACTAACAAGTACAACAATAGCAACAGGAACATTAACAAAAGAAACAATATTAAGAACAAAATCAACCGCATTAGCAGCAGCAACTGTGGAGGAAAATGAATTAACAACAAAACATTGGCGGCATAATAACAATACAAATACAAATACAACAACAGTAACGACAAAAACTACAAATTCGTATACTACAGCGATTACGAATATGAATAGTAAACGTTATTATTATGATAAATCTGCCTTTAGCAGTTATGCCACCAAAAGATCCATAACCTGGTCCTTTTCCAATTTGTATCCAGCTGTTCAACTAGTACAATGGATATTTCTAACTTTATTAATTTATTTATCAATGGGTAAGTTGAATAATTAACAATAACTAACAATTATTACACTAATAAACAATTGAATTAAACAACTAAATAAACAAATAAAAAATAAAAGATAAATAATAAAAACTCAACAAATTACCAAATAATTTTAATTACACAGACAAACAAACAGACAGACTTAAAGACGTTGTTGTTATTGTGGTTTCAAATTTCATAATTTATAAAAAAAAAATTAAAATTTAAGTAAACTCCTACAATCAAACTATTAAAGTGTTTATTTTTTATAAATTTTTATTATTTTATATAAATATACATATCTTGTATCTGTAAGATGAGTGATGATTAATTGTGCTAAAACACTTTTGCTTTTATTTTATTTTTGCAATATCTTTCTCCCAAAAATAGTTGAATGCTAAATTGTTTTATAAACAATTTTTTTTTTATTATTTTAACTTTAAAAAAATTAACACACGATTTTTAAACTTCAAAAATAAATAAAAAATATTCCAAAATTTAACCAACCATTTAGTATTTGGTAATGACAATATTAACCGTTTATTTTGGTATCTGTATCTGGTAGAGAACGTACGAATGCATAGGATACAATAATCTTATCTTTAGTTTTTTAATAGATTTTTTTCATAAGTTTTATATTTATACAATAAATAAATCTTTAATATATTTGTTATTGAATTAACAATAAGGTCAAGATTTTTTTGTGTGTATTTTCGTTTAAAAATATTTAGTAACTAAATTTCTTTTTTTAAGTTTATTCTATAATAAGCTAAATAAATATCAAAAATAGCTATTAATAAAATAAATATGAAATCAAATGCTTTCAAATATTAAAAATAAAATTTCAGGACTTTTTACAGATTTCAAAAGATTGAATCTTTTAGAAAAAAGAAAAGCAAAATCATATTTTTTCTTGGGCTTTAAGAGTTTTGCTTATTTTGTGCTCAGCAGCATATTTTGTTATATTTTCATAAAAAGTCCTTATTTTAGACCATTAGCAATTTAAATGACATATTTTTGTCTATTTTATACTTAAGGTAATTTTGCATATATTATATGAAATGGCATAATTTTATATATTTTACATTTAAGAGAAAAAATATGCATATTTTGAACCCAATGAAAATTTGCTAATACGAGTACAAATCAAGTTATTTTTGGTATGAACAAAAGATAATTTAAAATTTTTTCAGAAAAAGTAATGTAAATACAATATAAAATAATTTTTATTTTAAAGGCATATTTTCCGATTTTAAGAGCAATTTTTTATGGGCATAACACACTTTTTTATAGCATATTTTGATTGCCTTCAGTAACCATTCAAATTTATAATGAAACTAATTGCATGGAATGCAGGTGTGTTTCAAAATACAGTTTTTCAGGTCATACAAAAAAAAAAAAAAAAAGACTGTACGGCCGCAAATAAAATAATAAGAATTTAGAGAGAAAACCCCAATATCTCTGGAAGGAAAGCAGCGCAAATATTTTGCCAGAGAAGTTGAAAAGTTTTGTCTTAAGATCTATAAAATACAAAAAGTTCCTGAGGGAAACGGTAGTAAAAAAGATTCAAAAAAGAGGTCGATAATTCTTAATGCGATATGAAAATAGGCTTTACGGGGGAAAGTAGCCGCCATACAAAATAAATATTTATTATTGTATACCTAAAAAACTATTCAAACGATTCATATTCAGTATGTATAAATTTGTCAGAATTGATATGTTATATTTAAATTGACAAAAAATAAAATAGATAGAGGGTTTTGCACCAAAAAATAAATATAAGATAGAGGAATACAAAAACGTTGATAAAATTGGAAAAACTAGGAATTTTCATTTTAAATTTATATTATAGATAAGGGCTATTATAGGGAATATAAATCGTGAGATAGAGGGTTTTGAATATAGGCCCTCGATATATAATATTCAAATAGAAAACTATGTTTTCCTTAACAGCTTTGACTTAAATTTACAATTGGTGCTCAGAAGTAATAATGAAATTGTAATAAACACTATCTCTGATTCTGGTTCTTCTAGTTCCCAAAAAATTAAACACGTAATTAGGACAATTCAAATAAGTTCAAATAATAATGACAAATAAACTACATTATAGAAACATTTGAGTTGTAGGTTTCATTTACAAAATCATTACTAAAAACTACAAGTTTCTATGCTTTGTAAATCAAATTAAAGTGAAAATGTTTCGAATTTCAAAAGACATCTGATAATGAATTATAATTTAACAAAACTATAGCGGAAGTGCTCGATTTTAAGGAATAGATCTTGTACGACTTCTTTCTCCTTTAGTTTATTTCAAAAACGGGGCCACATTTTATTAAGATCTTCATATTTTACTATATATTTCATTTTCAATTTCCACCCTTGTGTCAAAATATTGCATTTTAGAGTGTATGCTTAACAGTAGCAAAATATGTCAAAGTACACACACAGCAATTTTTCTTCCTGAAAGTTTTCTTATTTTTTTGTTTACACAGAAAATTTTACTTCAACAATTCCTGCTATAATTGCCTTGATTGTGAACCCAAAACAAAAACAAATCAGCAAGAATTGCTGAAGTAAAATTTTGTGTGTGAACGTAAATGCAAGTTTAAAAAAAAATCAGAAAGAAAAATTGCTGTGAGTAGAAAAGACTATGAGGCCACATAAATTTTTGACAAATGAATAGAAAATTTTGACAATCAAAAATTTTCTAATAAAAAGAAATAATAATAAAATATTTTAAATTGTTTGTGCATTTTAATGTTTTTTTATATAATTATTATTTTATAATAGAAATAAATTGTATTAAAAAAAATAAATTAAAAAATTATATGAAATTGTGTGAATTTTTGTTTTAAAAATTGTTAAAATTTACTATTGAAAAAAGTTTTCATTTAGCACAGCAATATTGTAGAATTTGTTCACTATAGGAAAATTTAAAATTTCCTTAGAACTTTGCTACCGTTTGGCAAATGCTCTTTGTAGATAAGTAAATTTTTGACAATTATGAGGTGAATAAAGTTTCATTAGCTCATAGAGCTATATAAACTTTTGACAAATAAATAAAAAATTTTGAAAATCATTACATAAATAATAAAATATAATTTTTTTAAATCGTTTTGTATTTTAATGTTTATTTTATAAATTTTTTCCATAAACAAATAAAAATTTAAAAATACATTGAATTTTCTAAAAAGTGTAGTGTTATTAAGGAATATTTCATAATTTATAATGGAAAAATGTTCATTTGGCACAGCAAAGCAGAAAATTTGCTCACCATAAAAAAAATTTAAAATTTTTCACAGAACTTTGCTACCGTTTAGCATACGTTCTTAGAACTATTTTTCTGTTAACCTATTAACTACCAACTAATTAAAATCATATGATTCCGATAAGATACTGTTTTTTTGATTTTAAAACTTGCAAATTATCATCTAAAAAGTGAAGTATTTTTAGCTAAAATTTGTTAACTTAAAGCTGCATTTTGGGTACGCTTTAAAATTTTTGTCTATAGTTGTTAAGAAAATTTTCAAAATATTTTTATTACTTGAATTTTAATAATTTTTTTAAACAGCAAAATAGAAAGAATTGCTTGAGAGGTAATCTATAATAAGAATAACAAATATATAATATATGATTTCTTGAAATTCAAATTAAAATGATTATTATTGTTATATACAACGTATTTTCCACTAATATAAGGTACGTAATATCTTTTCCAAAACCCCATTAGAAATTATACATACATGGACACAATTTTCAAATTTTAATAATACCACAAATATGTATATCATTAGATCTATCCAATAAATGAAACGATATTATAACGATATCAAAACGATATCATCTAGATGATAAAAATTATCACTAGTGATAATTTAGTTTTCGAATCTAAAATGATATGATATCGTCTTTCCATAAAATTATAATATCGTTTTCGGTATCATAATTTCCAAAAATAAAGATAGTAAAATCGTCATGGTCCACATTTTGTTCTGAATGCTATTTAATATCAAAAATTATGTTTTTTTTTTTTTGCATTTAAATATACTAAATATAACAATTGAGAACAATAATCAGCTAAAATAAGAAAAATTCCTAAATAAATATAAAATATATAAAAAACATCACACATGACATATTTTTATGCAAATATCAATAATAATATTTGCAAGCATGATTTTTCCTTACGGATATATTTTTGGAATTACGTACGTAAAAAGTTTGGTTTTAGTATTAGAACGCTCTTAACAAATTATTTTTATTCTCAGCAGAATTTTTTTTTTATTTTTTTTTTTTTTTGAAGTTTTTTCCAAATGTTTATGTTTTTTTTTAGTATTATTGACAACAAATATTTCGAAATTTCAATATCATAATAATATCGTTTTCTACAATGCAATATGATATTATAACCTAATATGATATCATATCGTTCTATGGTTTATTGTGTATATTCGAAATTTACAAAATAAAATTTAATAAAAATTGGTATTAAAATCATTTTTTGTTTTTTGTTAAAATTGTATCAATTTATAAAATTTAACGCATCTAATGTCATTATTAATTATTTATTTAAAAGTTTCGATTACTTTACGGTACCTTTTCTATTGTTTTTATGGTTTTGTAACTTGTAACTTGTTATTTGTGGTTTAGTATATTAGTGCAAAAAAAAAAAAAAAAAAAAAAAAAATCAATACAATTTTCACCAACTATCAATGATATAATAAAAAATAATATAATAACAATATCAAATAACAATTGCACCTCAAATTATTATGTGTTAGTAAATTCAAAGATTAAAAAAAATAATAAAAAATATATTTTATTTCTAGGATGATTTTTAAGTGTAATGAATTTTGCGGTTAGAAATAAATAAAAATGTTGAAAGAAATTGTAATAAATCAAATAATCTATTAAAATATTAAAATAACATATTTAAAATTGCAATAATATAGAATCTTCGAATCTAAGAATATTATAATAATATTCTAATATTCTTTTGATATGAAATGTTTAGAATTGCATAATAAAATAAAAAACAACCCATAGGTTTTATTAAATAATAAAATCTTTTTTTAAAAGAATTTTAATAAGTATAATAAACAAAAAAAAAAAGACTTATAATCTCACGTTTTAGAAAAAAAAAACGTATTTCCGATTTGTTTCAATTATTAAGCAGTAAAAATATTTTAAAAATGTATTTTGTTATTATCAACCAAAAAAATCTCTGAGATATCAATCATCATAACTAAAACGGGTTTCAGTTTGTTAGAATTGGAAAAAAATGTTAACAATAAAATATTAAATTAAAGGCTGATAATATTTTCACATGAATACAAGGAAACACGATATTTGTACGTACACATACATAGAAATCTTAATAGATTATAAACATGATGAGATTTTTAAATGGCTGGGTAATAAATAATAAAAATATATTCTTAATAACTATAACTAAAATAAATGTTAGCTATTAACAAATAATACATGAGACAGGTAGTAAATTTTGTGAAATTTAAACTGCGAAATATTTTGGAAGATTAAAACCCTTAAAGTGTGATTTAATGTGGTATTTCCCAAAACATATCCACATATAAATTTTATGACTCTTATGATAGATTAGGAATGAGACAGATGAATTTCAACTAAAACATGTGTGGACGACAATTTAATATTTATATCTGTTATTAGGAAGTGTAGTTATTGTTTGGAAAAAACTGGTAAGAAATATTCTAACACTAACACCTAATTAGTATGACGATGGGACAAGTAGGTACGTTCTTAGAGATACATATATACGTGTATGTATGCAAAATTCAAAAACTCAAACTAATAGTTAATACTATTTACCTGTTGTCTTGTTCAACATGGTTTAGTGTGGATGAGTTTTTTTTTAGTTCTTGATGTTTTTGTATTTAACTGTAGTATTAATAAATCAAATACCTATTTAAAAAACGATTATATAATGTCTTTTGCTTATGTCTTTAGACACCTTTGTTCAAATGTAGTCTGTCAGCCAAATCATAAAACCAAATTTAGTGACAAGGTGTTTTTTTTATTATTTAATAAATATAAAAATCCCACTAGCAGGAAAAAGAAGAACAGAAAAAGAATTGTAGTTGGATTTGTTTTATGGTCATGAATTGTATGTATTATATGGTATACAATGCGTTGACAATAAAAGTCTTGCTTTCATATTTTAGATTTTAAGCATTTCTTTTTTTGTTAAGTGATTTTTCAATTATATTTTATTTTTGTACTTGTAGTATTATTTTTAAATTATATTATTTATAATTCATTATTATATTAAAAAATACCTTCACACACCCATACATTAACGTAGTTTTTATGTATTTAAATACAAAACTCTTTTGACGGAAAGAAAGGTGTGCATGCATTATAGAATATTTATTAGATTTACAACCATTTTCGCAGTAATTGGTTAAACAAAAAAATTCCCTATTTGATAGATGACAATTTTGAAATATTAAGAAACTTATAAGTGATGAAAATGAAAATCAAAAATACTTTTTAAAATTTAAATTAATGTAATCTAATATGTTTTGTTTTTTAGTTTTTAATAATAATATTTTGAAAATACTCCATGGCATTATAAAATGAGATCTCGCTTCAAAATATTTTGTATAACTTCCATAGGTCTTTTAAAAGTGTGTATAAAATTTGAATATTTTCTTCTTAAGGGCATCTTAAATTAGTATTAAAAAATTCCAATTAACCCTCAGAATTTTGAATTGTGACCAAAAAACTTTACGAATAGGTTTTTGTATTAATGTATCCCTAATTCTATTACTGTTTTGATCATTTGAAAATTAAATAAGTTAGGTTTTTCAATTAGATAATTGTAGTTATGTCTACATCAAATATTAAAAATAGATTTGTAAACAACATTAAAAAGATTAAATTTTTTCCACACCTTTTCGAGTTTAACTACAATTTATAAAACAAATTTATAAAAAAAAACTGTACAAAAATGCAATCATTTTGAAAGACATTTTTAGAAGAAATAAGAACAAGATTTATTTCTTTCTAATCTGATAAAAACCATACAACTTATTTAGTTTTATCTTCAATAACTTAAACTTTCAATTTTTTCCCCGGGAAGTATGCTTCAAATTAAACATTTAGAAGAGAAATATATACACAAGCAAAACAAACTTACATCCGGTGTGTTTCGCTACCCTTATTGATGCGATAAATAATATTTACTTTGCATGAGGGCTACTACTTCTTCTGGGTCTATCTGTCCTATTTCCAACTCAACTGCGGAATATAAGAAAACTATTTACCCAAAAATTTAAGACTTTCACTGCAATAGTTCTTTAGATATAAAAAACCAATACAAGTTTACTTTGTATGGGGGCTGCTACTCCCTCAAGACCTACCCGTTCTATTTTCATCAAAATCGTAAGAATTTCTCAGCAAAAGCTATGCGATAATTAATATTTGTTTTGTATGGGAACTAGCCCACAGACTTACCCGCCCTATCTTCATTTCAATTATGTACCTTGATAAGAAAATTATCTTTACACAATCTTAAGACTTTCACTGCTACAGGTCTTTAGATATACAATAATTAAGATTTACTTTGTAAGGGGCTATCACCGTGAAAATTTTTAGAAAATCAGTCCAGCGGTTTATTTTATTTATTCATTTATTTCAGTTATATAAAGCCATCAAGGCCAGAAAATATATATTACTTAGTAATAATTAAAAAAATACCTAAGCAAACAATGAAAATTATAATAATATATTAAAGTTTCCCTGTTTATATGGTTCCTCATCCATAATGCAAAAATAAAAAAGAAGTAAAATTATTTACTTAAAAAGTAAATTCGCCCAAAGCCCAAACAAACATATACTTAGTTTATACACACTTCCTATTTACAAATAAAGTTATTTGTAAATACTAATCTCACAGTTTACACGCAAATAATATATTGTAAATAAAAAAAAAACTACTTTTTGCTTTTATAAGTAAGTTTCTTTTTTAAAATGTTTCTATTTTCCAATATATTTTTCAATATTTATCACATTTTTGAAAACACAAAAAAAAATTTAAAATGCCCATATTTTAGAACTCATTTGTAAATAGTTTCGTTAATCAGTAATTGGTAAGTTACAATAAAACGAGAAAGAAAGATATGGTCAATTAAGACCGACTATATGATACCCTACACCATTGTGTACCAGCATAAAAATTCGGGAAGGCGACTTATATTACACATGTGCCAATTTC
This sequence comes from Protocalliphora azurea, assembly GCA_932274085.1. Lineage (NCBI taxonomy): Eukaryota > Metazoa > Arthropoda > Insecta > Diptera > Calliphoridae > Protocalliphora > Protocalliphora azurea. The sequence continues at coordinate 4,702,275 of OW026519.1, forward strand.
ACTAAATGTTAAATAAAATATACAAATACAGTAAAATGCGTTGATACTAACATCTAGATGATTTTATGCACTTTAGGTCGATTCCTGGAAGTGGGTTTATATGGGAGCTATGGTAAATTATGAACAAATAAAATTTGGCAATGTTGTTTCTACTTACATAAAACTTATTTGTGTCGAATATTAACTTGATACTAACATTCGTATGAGATTTATGCACGTTAAAGTGATTTTCGGAAGAGGGGTTTATATGGGAGCTATGGTCAATTGTGGACCGATCTTCCAAAAATTTGGTACACAGATTGATACTTGTACAAAACTTCTTTGCACTAAAATATTCTTATTTTTAAGGCATTTTTGAGTGTTTAAACTCTATTTCGGGGGGACATTTGTATGGGGGCTAGATGAAATAATGGACCGATTACAAAAAATTTCAATAAGCTTCGTCCTTGTATTATAAAAGGCCTACGTGCCAAATTATCTTTAAAATTGCGACCCGTACTTTGTACACAAGGTTTACATGGACAGCCAGCCAGACGGACGGACGGATATCGTTATATCGATTTAAAAAGTAATTTTGAGTCGATTGGTATATTTAAGGTGGGTGTTGGATAACTTTTTCTATGCGTTACAAACATCAGCACAAACGCATGGTACCCTAACCACCTATGGTGATGTAGGTTATAAAAATTATACGGCAACGAATTACATTTTTAATTACAAATAAGAACTACGTATAAACGTAATAACAGAATCATTTTTATGTGTATATATAGATGTGAGCCTTTTATTTTGAAAGTGACCTAAGTCCATCAACAAAAATGGCGAAATTAGGTATGAAAATATTTAAATTTATACGTAACTATTTGATTCTTACTTAATTTCATATTAAAACTTACCAGGACTTCCAAATAAAACTATTACGTAAAAATTTAAATTAAAAAATTTAATTTGATGAAGGCGCTTAGGACTTAGCAAAAATGTTGTAACGGCATCAAAACACATAAAACGCATACATAATAAGAGATATATATCCAAAAATTTTGAGACCTTTAAACGCGAATTAATCGCGTAGCATACACGTATTTATGGGTGATATTTAACATCATATATAAGACGAAGCTAAAAATTTCGCTTCCCTCCATCAAATTCCGAGTTTGACTAATTTTTTTGACTCTTATTTTCCTAGACTATTAAAGAACATTTAAAACTGAGTAAAAAATAGAATAGAGTTTAAAAAGAACAAGAAAAGAAAACACAATATAGCTATTATTGAGGTTATTCCAGAGAATATAAAAAATTTTATTAAAAACGAATTAAAAATTTATTTTTCTTTTAAATTTAAAACTTTAACAAAAACAAAATTTCAAACAGATTGACCCATTGGTTTAATTTTATAAGCTGAAATGTATACCTCATCTCTTTTCGTGCACAATCCTTAAATTTAAAAATAAATTAACAGCTTCGAGGTTTTAAGTGCAGGAACTAACCTCAAAATAGTTATAAACTATGTTATCTTCTAGTAGAAAAAAAAACGATTTCAAAATTCAAAAGTATGACGAGAATCTTTGTTTCCCGTAACAAAATAAAGCTGTTAAACGAGTATAAACATTTAAAATTAGTAGAAAAATATTCTCAAGTTTAATGAATTTTTTTTATTTTGAATGTAAAATAATTAACGGTTTATTTTTCAAGTTTTAGATAAATATTTAAGAATATATTTCAAACTTTAAAAATAAAATATTTTCTCAAATAAAATGCTATACAGAAATGGAAAGAGTGAACTATTTAAATATTTTTAATGTCAACAGCAAATATTTTAATTCTTTTATATAAACTTCTATAAATAACGTATATCTTTCTTTATTTCCCTACTTTAAACTTAGTATGTATAAGTTTAACTAACTACTGTCAAAACCACCCTTTTATTAAATTATCTTTTGTGTTTTAGTTTTGAAATTATTGAAACTTTAAAATTGGTTATTTTAGAAAAAAGTAATTAAGCACTTGTTGCTTTAGAATGAAATGCATAAAAACTATTTAACAACAAATAAAATAATATTCATGGTGATGACGATGATGATGGCCTGTTGAATGTCAAAAGTAGACACACCTCCTAATACATAAATGAATTTATATTTATTTATAAGATATTCTAGTAAATTTTTATAAATATCTACATGTATGTACATATTGTAAAATATTTATTTGTATGAACATTTTAAAAGAAAAAAAAAAAAAAAATCGACAAGGCATAACCAACTAACTACCAGCCAACTAAAAAATAAAACCTGAAATTCACTCATCTGCATTTAACAATTTTTTTTTCTCAATGAACATGTTGCAACCTTAAGTTCAGGTTTAGGTTTACACCTTTTTCTCTAACTTGTTTTTATTTTCAATACTATGCATTCAGCAGTGAGATGGGTTTTCCTATTATTGTACCGTTATAATATTTTAATTTAATATTGATTCAAAAAATTAAATAACAATAATAATAATAATAATAATAATAATAACAATACATAAGAACAAAAAACAAAAACTAAAATGAACAAAAGGTTATGGCGATAATATGCTCGACAAATAAATATTCTCGTAAGAATTATTAAAATTCCTAATTGTTGTCTTATTAAAGCATTTCCTTTGATCCGGATGGATTCTCTCTTATGAATTTTTAACAGTCAGATGATTTAAAAACTTATCCTTAAATTTTAGCTTATAAAAATAAAATAAAGACCTCGAAAAATTGATTTTTCGTTAAAAAAAAAAATGGTTTAAATATTTTAATATTTGTTATAAACATTTTCAATGTAAACTAAAGGGGCGTATACATTATTATGAATATATTTCTAATGCGTCATGGATGTTTTTTTTTCCTTTGTTTTGTTGTTGGTTGAAAAAAAGTTTAAATAAATTTGAATTGTATCTATGAATTCTGCAGGGTCTAGAGTTGGAGTATCTATGCAATACATTCAGACGTAAAAAAATACAATTGTTATTTTTGTTAAGGTTACTGAACCGATCGTGCGTGTTTTTATTATTGTTGTTGTCTACTTTAATTTTAAACATTTATTTTGAGCTTTGTGAGCCATTGTTTACCTTTTTGTTGTAGTCGGTTTTATTTTTCATTATTCATTGTTCTCTTTACTATTTTCTTTCATTTGTTACATTCTTTCGTAGGAAAACATAAAAAGGGAATCTATTGTAGTTCTGAAGAACTGGTTCCTAAAAAAAAAAAAAAAACATTTTTTCCATTAGTTGCACATACACAAAATCTGAAATGTAAACATAACCATGTTTTTTATTTTAGTTTTCTTTGTTGTTTCTGATGCCGTTACCGTTCTCAGGGTAAAAGAGACCAAAAACATCAACAGCAACAACACAAACAAAACGTTAACAAAATAAAAAGTCAGACAAAATAAACCAGACACAAATCTACGGTTAAATATCTTATTGTGCTTTTTTTATATTTTTTATTTTTTTTTATTTTTATTTTCACGTGAAAACAAACATTGAAGTCAAGTAAAAAACATATTTTAAGATGAAAGATGGGAATGTCTTTTGAGAAATGAATGTTGTTCGTTCATTTTTATTAAAATTTCAAAGACCTTAACTAGAGAAAAATGAAATAAAAACACAAGGAAAACAAAACAGAAAACCGAAGTAAAAGTACAAAACCGAACGGAATCAAAAAAGTGGAATTAAATGAAAAAGTAACGATTAATCATACAATTTTTCATGTTTGTTATTTTAAATTTGTTTGATGTTGTTGTTCATTTTTCATTGTAACCTAAATTTTTAAAACAAAAACAACATTTTTGAGTTCAATATGATTTTTTTCTTTAACCCAAAAAATTAATAAATACATATTTTTAATTGTGTATGTATGGAGATTTTATCTGTAAGAAAAAAGCTTCACTGTATCTTTTATGTTAATTTATAAAGGTAAATTTTCAATTTAAATACCTACACACCCAGAAAAAATAACTCTAAAAGAAATTAAAAAGGAATTATTGTCTTTTTATATGATGACTAGTGAATACTTTTTCAATTAATCAATTAAGTTGATTTTCGTGCTTCACACTGGGATATATCCAAAACTAAATTGTTTTAACAAATTTGATTTTTTAGAAGAAATGCGTTATTCTCAGATATTAAATTTTGAATTAAACTTTGCCCGAAAATGGCTATATTGCCAACATTGGTGAGAAGTGCACTTTTTAATTTTTTTTTTTACTTTTTTTAAATATTCGAAATCTGCAAATAATTAAAAACATTTTTTTTTTTTTTTTTTGTTTAACACACAAGATAAGTATTATCCAATTACATTTTGAATTGTATCAATTATTTAAATGCTCAAAATTTATTTATTAATTTAATTATTTTTTTATTGTATTAATTAATAAAGTAATCCAATAGAAATAAGTGAAGATTTCAATAATTTTTTAATAGGTTGAATTTTAATAAATATAGTAATTGAATATAAAATTTTCTTAATTGAAATATGATTTTAGATTTTTCTGTGTAAAATCTTAATTTAATACAAACTTTGTTTTTGAGCAAATTATTCAATTATTCAAATAATTAAAAGCATTTTGAATTTATGATTAATAATTTAATTGAAAAAAAAATTAATTTTTTTTCTATGTAAGGTTTTACGATTAAACAATTTATGTAGCTTACCATTTTGAGAAATACATTAGATATCAAATTTCATCAAAAATCATCGTATTTTAAACCTTTAACAACGTGTTTACTGGATTAAGAAAGTTTGTATTTACTTAAAAATGTTTATAGCTAAATATTTGTAAAATTTGACTTTATCTTAAAATCACAATATAAATTAGTCATATAATTTTATTATCTACCATAATAATAAAATTATGTGTTAATTTATATCAAATCTAATTAGAGTAAAGAACTTGTTGGAGAACTTTTCTGCGACAAATAGAAAAATGTATGTATGTAACGTATGTATTTTTTATTTTTTTTTTTCTATGATTGATGAGGAATAGTATTAGAAATTTTAAAGAGGGCCGTCCAAAACATTTAACCTTCTTCGTCAACAATTCTTGAAGTAATTCTTTAAAAAAATAATTAATATAATTTTCAAAGTCATAACAAAGTGAATGGAACCACCATAATACATCTTAATAAAAAAAATTAAATAATAAAACAATTTTAGAAATAAAATTTTCTCATTATGATTAGAAATTTTACCATTTTCGTCTATTCCAAATTTATGATGTTCTTATTACCATTTTATTTCTTTAGTAGTTTTTGACACGAAATCATGTATAAAAATATATTATTACAACTAAAATGAAAAGAAAATTTTCAAATAGATAAAAAAAACATTACAAAATAATTTCACTTTTCTAAATAAATGAAAACACAAATCAAACAAAGAGAAAACATATGAATTCAAAGCAATTAAGTAAAAAGATTTATTAAGATTATTAATGAAACAATATATGTTTCTTTTTTTTCTACAATTCATTATTTCATTTAACTTTTTTTTGAGAAAAAAATTTACAAGGTTTTTTTTTAAAGATGTTTACAATGAGAGTGATGCAAATAAACTTTTTTAATTGCATTTGTACCATCTTCATTATTTTCGTTTTGGATACAATTCATTTATTCAATAGTTGCTACATTTGTTACAATTGTTTCGAATACATATAAATATCGTTAGATGTATTTAGAGCAGTACTAATTTAATCACCAAAGGTGAGGAGATGGTAAAAATAAATATAAATAAACCAAAAATAATAATCAGTGAAGCAAAACTAACACGAATCTCCATCTCTTTTTGATTTTCTAGTATATATATATATATATATATATATGTATATACACTAGTAGTAGATAAAAAACTTATTAGGAAAGCTGATAAAATATTCACGCATTACTTGCTAAAAAATCTATTATAAAATATTAACTTCTTATTTATTAAATAGAAAGATCCATACATACTTAATAATTCTGATAATCAGAGCAACCAATATATATATATATATATATATATATATATATATATAAAATTAAAAAATATGCTCTTAAAATATTATTTTTTCTGGCTAAAAATAACTTGATTTTTATTAACAACTAGCGCGCTTCGCCGATATGACAAGATTTGGTTCCCACGAAGTTTGTGGACTCTCACTTCAATAGTCCTTAGTACGCCATAATGAATATTTGCTTTGTTTGGGGATAAAATCATATTTGAATTTAGGACACAAAGGATGATGCTTTAAAAATTTTAAGACAATCGGTTTAGTCGTTTGAGAGTTTTACAACATAGCCTATAACATTATTCAGTGCAAACAGTGTCAAATTTCACACAATTAGTTCATAAATAACGTAGAAATTTTAAAAAATTTTAAGTAGGCGTAAAATGTGGGTGTGACATGCAATCGGAAGCTAACATAGCCTGCTGATACTATCTGTGTGTCAATTTTCGTAAAAATCGGTACAGCCGTTTAAATGTGATTGATACACAATTGATTGATTACACCTCATTTTTATAATATATATAAACAAATATTTTCTTTTTGCACTTAAAAATATTCAAAGCTAATATATATATTGTATCAGGAAATTATCAATTTGTATTATTAGGGAATCGGATTTGAAAAATGCTAACCCCTCATTTAAAATAAAAAAATGTATGCTTGCTAACGAGTGGCAAAGTTTTTCTTATGAAAATTTACACACAAAAATCTTAGGAACTCATTAGCAAGCCTAGACTTTTGAATAAGGCTGTAGTAAAAAATAATGCCATTAATGACGAATTATATAGAAAATTGTATTTGGTGCAAATTTTTTCTCTTAGTATAATATATACAAAATTATTATGTTCAATGCTAAAATCCTTAAAATTCTCTGAAACGGGTAAACGACTAGTGATTTAGTTCATTTAAAGCCCAGGAAAAAATATTTTTTTGCATATTTTTGGTTGCTCTGGTGATGATAAACTCAGCTAAATATTTTGTCTACGAATTAAGAAAAAAGTTGGTCTTATAGAAAATGTAGCGAGTGATTCATATTAATTTATATTATAATTTAAAATCTCCATTCTAATTTTAGATACTTCTTCGATTTTTTATTATTATTTCAAAATTTTGTTACATGATAATTTTTATAACAATTTATGATTTCCTATTTCAAATATGTAGCTTATACAATTTCAAAATGGTTTATCAATTATTACACCTTAGACGTATTTAAAAAACTTTTATAGATTTTTCTCAATAAATATTTGCTACATTTAAAAGTAGGGAGCATATCTAATATCCTAAAATCATCAAGTAATTCTATTAAAGAAATAATATTGTGAATTAAATCACATTAAGTGCGAAACGTTGAATTAATTTAATGTGTTTTAAATAAAATTAATACAGTACTAAGAGTATCAATCTCAAAATAAATTTGTATTTGTTATAAGCCGTTGGGTTTAAAAGTGACATAAGTCATTTAAAAAATGTCAACACATTTGAAAAGTATTTAAACTTTTTTTCTTATAGTGTAAACCTACTAAAATACTAATTTAGTTCAAATATAATACATCATCTAAATTCACCCTCAGTAACAAATGGAAAAATAGTAAATGCCAAAATAAATAATAATAAAAAAAAAACAAACGTTTTGTTAACATAGACTATTAGACAAATCAGGTATTAGTTAAATAATCACTAACTAAATGTATACAAATACGAACGTGTTTACTTTAAAAAATGCTTTAAAAAAGCAACAAAAAAATCATTGCTCTAGATTCTTACTAAATACAAATGTTGCTACCATAACAGCTACTGATCGATGGCCTCAAATCCAACAACACCTTTTGCTGCATACAGCATGCTACCCACTGTATGTACAAATGTTATTAAAAACATAAAAAAAACATTACTTGGTCAAAAGGTCTAAAGTACTTAAAAAGAATCACTACACTATACACTTGTCTTACTTTTCATTATTTGTATGTATTTTGTATTTTTATTTTGCTAATACATATAATAATGTTGGAAATGCACATAATGTGACCAACTATTTACGTACATTGCAAACAGAACCGAAATATAATTTTTTAAATTCAGCCTTATACAATTAACATTAGAAAAAAGTAAAGCCATTAACTAAAATACTTATGTGTTTTGAAAAATTCTGTAATATTCGACTAAAATTGATAATTGAGATAAATATTTTATTAAATGCATGTACCGTTTAAATTGGTCACATTAAGTAAGCGTGTATTTGACTTATTTGTCCATTTAATGTAACATGAATCTTGAGGTATTTCAAACAAAAAACTTTATACATTATAAAAAAAATAATAATAATAAAATATAAAAAAACATTACCAGTTAATGACCGGTAAAAATTGCGATGATACTGGTACTGCTATTATAGCCGCTATATAGAAAAACAACCAGCAGCAACAACAGCAGATTTAAAACAAACAAATGAACATCACATCAAACAAAATGAGGAAATACTTAAAGTACATGAACGCAACCTACTCATAAATGCAAACATACACACTTACATATATTTCACTTATGACCTGGTAAAACGATTAGTTACTGGTACTTATACCAAAGATTTCATGTTAGAGTTCAACAAATAAGCTAGAAATGGCAAAAGGGTCATATTTCAGAAATGAAAGATGAAAAAAAATATATATATATGTATATATTCAACATTCATTCCTAAATTATGACCCTTGTTTTGGTTAACAAACAAAAATAAACTTTTCCCATTACAGATTGCTCTGGTGTCTCAGCTACATCCAAAGAAGCATATTTTAATGGTTCGGCATATTTACGTTTATTGTCACCCATGCCAATATGGGATCATTCCGCCATAAGTTTTCGTTCATGTCGCGGTAAGTTTTTATACATAAATACTTTGTTAATTTGAATGTTTTACAATAAATAAGTATTATTTTCTTTGTTTTTTTTTAGGTGGTGAAATTTTAGCTCAACAATATAATAAAAACTCAATAGTAATCTCTGTGCTCAATGACTTTTTGCAAATATCATTGGCCGGTCCTGCTGTGATAGGACCCAATAACCGTGTCGATGTTAAATATTCATATCATTTGTTAGACAACAGATGGCATACGTTACAATTCAAATATGAATATGGCAATTTGTATTTGTATATTGATCGTGAATCGAGAATATTTGGTATTTTAAAACGCCTAAATACATGCTTTAAATAATAAAATTATTGATAATTTGTGTTTTCTTTTTAAAATTTACAGCAAACTCTACATATAATAGTCAATTTTTAACGAATCAGGATATTGGCAACGAAGCGGCCATTTTAATATTGGGCAACTCTTTTACCGGTTGTTTACAAGATGGCCCGGGTTTACAATTTATTAATGACTCGATGACGGTACAAAATGCTGTATTCGGACCTTGCCCTTTGGGTAATGGTCCTTGCTCAGATCATGATATATCCCTAAGAAATCAAGACTTTTGTGCTAACGATCCGTGCATGGGTCATGGTTTGTGTATTTCTCACAACGATGGCTATGAATGCCGTTGCACTGCTCGTTATTCGGGTAAAAATTGTCAAATGGATAATGGCTCTCCATGTGAGCGCAATCCCTGCTCAAATAGTGGTAGCTGTTTTGAAGATAGTCGTGGTGATTATCAGTGTGTTTGCACTCCCAATCATACGGGCAAACATTGTGAAACCGAAATCAATATTAACCCCTTGTGTCAAGTGAATCCCTGTTTGAATAATGGTGCTTGTGTTGTAGCTCCCGGTAGTTCGAATATAGAATGTGAATGTCCCAAAGGATATGCCGGGGTAAAATGTGAAATTGATATGGATGATTGTGCCTCACAACCTTGTCAAAACAATGGTAAATGCAGGGATATGGTTAATGGATTTTTATGCGATTGTACCAATACCGGCTTTATGGGTCCTTTGTGTCAAACCAATATTGATGAATGTGAAGCGAAACCTTGCATTAATGGTGACTGTTTTGACACTAATGGCTGGTTTATATGTCAGTGCTCTGACGGCTGGGGAGGCGAGCTGTGTGAAAAACCTATTAGTTGTCAAACTCAACAGTGTTTGAATGGCGGTACCTGTCTGGATAAACCAATAGGGTTCCAATGCTTGTGTCCTCAGGGTTATTCGGGTGAACTGTGCCAACAAGGTCCACCACCTTGTCCCCAATGTCCAATTGACTCGGAATGTATAGGAGGAAAATGTATATGCAAGCCAGGAACTTCCGGTAAGTTAAAGGCTTTCGATCTTAAATAATCTTAACATTTTTGGAATCATTAAAAAGGTGTTTGGTTATAGTTCATTGTTAAATATTATTTGTAAATCATATATATCACTTGTTAATTATGGATATTCCACTAATTATGAGTGATTTATGGCATATTGTTTATAGGAAAACGCATGTGTTTTAAAGTTTACTTTATTTCTACAATTTTTATAAATTTTAATTTGGGTTGTGGTGTTTTCTTTTTATTTCTTATCTCATTATTCGCAAATATTTTCAATTAAAAAATATTTATAAAAAACAAAAAGCTTTGCAAAAATATGAGCTTATGGCCACAGATTGTGTGAAAGGCAAGAGCAAACGTTATATACCACCAGAGTGGCTAAAGAAGAAGAGATGTGAGCTTAAATTGAGTATGTCTAAATCAAATCCCTAAACAAAATTTCAAATTCATAATTGTTACTACTTATTAGTTATTATAAATCATAATAATCATTGCTAATTCACGTTTCAAATCGATTCAAGCAAATCGTATGTCGGCTATAATTATTATTATTATTATTTTTTTTTTTTTCTTTTTTGGAACACCCTCACTTTTTTGCTTATTTTAAATCAGTCAATCCTGTTCTACAAGAAACACTTTGTAGTGTTTTTTTTTCTGGAATAGGACTGACTTTGAATTATATCAATTACATTTGAATCGTATCAATTACATATCTAAAGCTTTATATACTAATTTATATGCATTTTTCATATTTTTGTTGCTTTATCCTTTTCTGGTCATTATATTGCTTTGCTTAAATTTCCACCTGAACAAAATTTTTAAATATAATTTTGGAAATTCCTACAAAATTTATATAATTTGATGATGGTAATGATGTTTGATGTAATAGGCCCAATTGGCCATTGTGTACCAATAATGACTACAACTACAAATATGCCACCCATATCCCCGAGTAGTGCTACTTCCGTACTTGTAAGCAATCAACAACAATCCCGATCAGCTCAGTTGAATGCATGTTCCTCTGATAAGTGTTTGAATGGTGGTACTTGTCAAGGTTTTACTACCAATTACACTTGTATTTGTGCTAGTGGATTTAAAGGTTTGAATCTAATTGACATTCTTTCTATTATCTTTTTATCTATTTATTTTAGTAAAAATAATTAATGCTTAGTATATAGATATAAATAAATAATAGTATTATGTAGAGTATAAAATTAAAAACTAAACTAAACTAAAAAAAAAATTATATATATATAATGAGAAATTGGTAACTTAACTAAATTGGGAAACTATAATGGATTAGAGTTCTAATATTTTGTTATAACAGTTTATTCTATAGTTTTGCCCTAGAGTTTCCTTCCATTTAAATAAAAATGATATTAATTTATATAATTTCCAAAATTTAGGCTTTAATTGTGAATTACCCTCTAATGATGTCTTACCTTCGAACATACCCTTGTCGGGTTGCAAGTGTTTAAATGGTGGCACTTGTTCTTTGAATGGTACCCATTGCTATTGTCCTGCTGGCTATTCTGGTGAAAGATGTGAAAAATTAGAACCATGTACTGTGACCAACTGTCAAGAGCCTATGATATGTTCCCAAAATAAATGCATTTGCCCGGAAAATAAAATGTGTACTATTTGTGCCTCACAACCATGTCGAAATGGTGGCATTTGCTCAGATCTATCCAATGGTGATTATGAATGTAAATGTCCAGCTGCCTGGACCGGACGCAATTGCATGAAGGATGTCGATGAATGTCAAATATCGCCAAAAATATGTGGAAATGGTATTTGCAAAAATGAAGAGGGCTCCTACAAGTGTTATTGTACTCCTGGCTTCACAGGCATTCACTGCGATTCCGATGTTGATGAATGTTTAAGTCATCCCTGCCAAAACGGAGCAACTTGTCATAATAAGGTAAGTTGGGATTGAAGCTCTATTGAAGCACAGTATTTAACAGGGGTGGGAGAATTTTATAAAAATGTATATGTGTATATGACAGAGAGTGTGGAAGAAAAAAATTATAACATTAAATCATTATAGTTGTTTTTCTTTAAATTTGGAAAGCATCGGATATTAAGACAAGTGAGTTGTTAACAACCCCTTAAAATATTTCCAAAAATAAATGTGTATGCTAAATGTTTTCCCAGCCAAATATATGCTTGCTAAAAAATCAGATGATTGAGGACCAATATCTGAGGGTTTATCTGAAAAATTAATTAATATTTTTAATTAAATGTATATTTACGAATTTTTTTTTTCGTATTAATGAATACGCTAAACTAGATCTCAGAAAGTGGTTCTTTATTCTTCACAAAATTGTTAAACTGTATAATGCGATCTATTGGAAATAAAAGTAACTGTCAGTTAGTAATGAAAGCAAAATACGTTTTTATTTTTATAACCAGTGGTGCTATTTTGTCTAATGACAGTCTTCCTAATTTCCTTAGATCCCATGTACCATTAACTTTCTAGATATACTATTTTGCTTTTTCCCTGTACAGATTAATGCTTATGAATGTGTTTGTCCTCCCGGTTACATGGGCCCAAACTGTGAAATCGATATTGATGAATGTTCCAGCAATCCCTGTTCAAAAGGTTCGACTTGTATTGATTTGATAAACAATTTCACTTGCTCTTGCATACCTGGTATGACGGGACGTTTTTGTGAAATCGATATTGATGACTGTGTCTCGGGACCTTGTCAACATGGCGGTAAATGTATTGATGAATTGGGAGGTTTCCATTGCAACTGCAATTCTACCGGTTATGAAGGACACTATTGTGAATCGAATATAGATGAGTGCGCGGAAAATCAGTGTGTTAATGGAGCTGAATGTATAGATCAGGTTAACGACTATTTCTGTAAATGTTACTCTGGATTTAGAGGAAAGAATTGTGACATTGATATCAATGAATGTGAAAGTAATCCATGTCAATATAATGGCAATTGTTTGGAGAGATCAAATATTACCTTGTATACTTTGGCTCATACTATGGATTTGCCAAGTGTTTTTAGTCAGCCATTCAGCTTCCAAAACGCCAGTGGTTATGAATGTGTGTGTGTGTCGGGCATAATGGGTAAGAATTGCGAAATCAATATAAATGAATGCGAAAGTAATCCCTGTAGCAAACATGGTACATGTAATGATGGTGTAAGTAAAATATCTAACAAACTCGATAACTATGGAATTGTTTGTTAATAAATTCCTATTCCTTTTAGATTGGTTCCTATACCTGTGAATGTGATCCCGGTTTTGAAGGCACCCACTGTGAAAAGAATATCGATGAATGTGAACGTTATAATCCCTGTGGAGATCATGGTACCTGTTTTGATCAAATCAACGACTATGAATGTGATTGTGATGCCATGTATGGTGGCAAGAATTGTTCAGTACCTTTAATTGGTTGCGTCAGTGCTCCTTGTTTAAATGGTGGCATTTGTAAGCCCTACTTGGTTAATGAAACTGAGCATTTGTTTAATTGTTCCTGTCAAAATGGCTATCAAGGTGATACTTGTGAAAAAACCACTACCATTTCCATGGTTGTTAGCAGTTTAATAACGGTAAAGACCCAACGTGAAGAAGGTTATGATATTAATTTACAATTCCGCACCACATTACCAAATGGTGTTTTAGCTTTTGGTACTTCTGGAGGCCAAAATGAGCCAGTTAGTTATATATTGGAACTGATTAATGGTCGTTTGAATTTGCATTCTTCTTTACTGAATAAATGGGAGGGCGTCTTTATTGGTTCGAATTTGAATGATAGCAATTGGCACAAAGTGTTTGTGGCCATAAATACTTCCCATTTAGTTTTATCGGCCAATGATGAACAAGCTATATTCCCAGTGGGTTCGTATGAAACCTCCAATGGCAGTCAGCAACCTTCGTTCCCTCTCACCTACTTGGGTGGTACAATACCCAACTTGAAGTCCTACTTGAGGCATCTAACACATCGTCCCTCCAGTTTTGTGGGTTGTATGCAAGATATTGTTGTAAATGGCAAATGGATTTTCCCTGAAGAACAAGGTCTAGATGACAATACCACCTTGACTCATATACAAAGTGGTTGTCCCCGTACTGAACAATGTAATCCAAATCCATGTCACTCTAATGGTAAATGTACAGATCTTTGGCACACCTTCTCTTGTACATGTCAGAGACCTCACTTTGGATATACTTGTAAATACAGTAAGTACTTTTACATACGAATATCTAAGAGAAGTGAATTTTAAAATATATTCCTTCAATTTTAATAGATATTACGGCGGCTACTTTTGGTCACGAAAATACCTCTCACTCGGCGGTAATTGTGGAAACAAATGATGCAGCCCGTAGGGCTATTAGATCCGTGCTGGATATTTCAATGTTCATACGCACCAGACAGCCTACCGGTCAGGTATTCTATTTAGGTAGTGATCCTCGCAAAACAGCTTCTAAAGGAGCCGGTAAGTTTGTTTACAAAAAATATTCTCCACTATGCTAAAACATTTTTTTGCTACAGATTCTGGCAGTTCTTATGTAGCTGCCAAATTACAAGGTGGAGAACTTTTGGTAAAAATGCAATTTAATGGCACGCCCGAAGCATATACTGTGGGTGGCAATAAACTAGACAATGGCTATAATCACTTGATCGAAGTCGTACGCAATCAAACCTTGGTGCAGGTTAAACTAAATGGCACCGAGTACTTCCGCAAAACACTGTCATCGACAGGTTTACTGGATGCACAGGTGCTTTATTTAGGAGGACCTGCTCCCACATCATCCAACGGTGAGACTTCAGCTACTGTTGTGCCAGGTTCTGAAGTGGGTACTGAATATGCTACCATTAAACCCGAAGATTATTTTAAGGGCATCATTCAGGATGTTAAAGTAAGCAATGGTTCACATACCATGATTGTAGAATTGTATCCTTTGGAAGAAGAAGATCTCGCTTTGCCGCCACCATTTGGTGTTATAACCATCGATCGGTCGTCGGTGCTCAAGGGTGAGGTGTCTGATGATTTGTGCCGCAAAAATCCCTGCAGACACAATGCTGAATGTCGCAATACTTGGAATGATTATACTTGTAAGTGTCCTAATGGTTATAAGGGTAAAGATTGTCAAGAGATAGAATTTTGTCAGTTGGTCACATGTCCTGGTAGTAGTGTTTGTCAAAATCTCGATGATGGTTATGAATGTTTGACCAATATTACATTTAGAGGCAACGAGAAGGCTCCATTGGCCTTCACCTTCTTTAAGGACCAATTGAATGATGAATTGAAGCCAAAGTTGAAACCAGTGATTGAAATTTCCTATCGCACTCGTGCTGGCGGCACTCTGTTGTACGTGGAAAATCAACAGAGTTTTTTTGAAATCGGTGTAAATCAGGGTCAAGTAACAGTTACTTGGAAATTCAATCAGGATTCTTTAGGTGACACCAAACGATTTAGCAAAGATAATTCTGATGGCATTGAATGGAGTAGAATTTATTTGAGAGCCCACAATGGCAAACTGGAAGGTGGCTGGAAGGGTTGGGAAAGTATGGTAGACCCATCTCCAGCATTTTCGGCAGACATAGACATGAATGCTTTCCAGGATTTAATCTCAAGTGGAGCTCAAGTTTATTTAGGTGGCATGCCAGTTGTTAGTCAAAACCAACAGGCTCGTGTTACGGTATCTTCCCAACAAGGTTCTCAATTCAAGGGCTGCTTGGGAGAAGCCAGAGTCGGTGATCTTTTATTGCCCTATTTTAGTAATGAAGAAATGTACCCGAGAACCGAAAATGTTTCGGCCCAACCACAA
The DNA here is from genome assembly GCA_932274085.1 of Protocalliphora azurea. Classification (NCBI taxonomy): domain Eukaryota; kingdom Metazoa; phylum Arthropoda; class Insecta; order Diptera; family Calliphoridae; genus Protocalliphora; species Protocalliphora azurea. The sequence continues at coordinate 4,718,321 of OW026519.1, forward strand.
ATCCAATTCCGTTTGAATTCCACCCGTCCGGATGAAGGTTGTATTTTATGTTTCAAAACGGACTGTAAAAATGGCGGAACTTGTAGTTCCCCTACTGAAGACTATGCCTGCACCTGTCCACCTGGCTATGATGGCGATGATTGCTCAAATGATATTGATGAATGTGCCACGGCTAAGTGTGAAAATAATTCTACCTGTATCGATAAGGTGGCTGATTTCCTTTGCGAATGTTTACCCGGTTATGACGGCCGTTTTTGCGAAAATGATATTAATGAATGTGCCTCGCAGCCCTGCCATAATGGAGGCAACTGTACCGACCTGATAGCAGCTTTCCACTGTGATTGTACCAATGATTATGCTGGACCACAATGTGATGTCTTAAAACAGGTTACTTGTGAGAATCTACCATGTAAAAATAATTCCACTTGCCAGGATGGATTTAGTAAGTATTCTTTGTTGTTTGTTTTTGGAACGAATTTTCCTAAATTGCATTTTTCTTTTTGTAATAGATCCCCAAACAAGTAACAATTTCACTTGCAGCTGTATGCCTGGCTATGAGGGTGCCATTTGTGATATGGCCTTTTGTGAATTAACACCTTGTGAACATGGAGGCTTATGTATTACCGCCGAAGTAATGGTAAGTATCGAATCAAAAGATTTGTCATTTATTTAAATCACTTGGGAATTTACATTTTTTTTTTTTAAATAAGGACTGTGTACAAAAAAAATCCGTGCACCCTTTTTAAATCTTATAACTTTTATTTTTTATAGAAAAAATTAGCACCGTTAACTTATTATTTTATTATTGTCAGTAACTATGTGCTAAATTTTGTTCTAATAGTATGATTAGTTTTTCTTAATATGAAAATTTAATAAAATTCGTTCAAACACATAATTCAAATTCATTATCGAAACACATGTCGAACATATAAAACAATTGCTGAGTCAGGAAATATAGTTTCTTGAGTCATAAAGAATACAAAGAGTTCACGATTACCGAAAAGAATCCTTATAACCAAAGAAAAGGTTGATTTACAGGCTATAGGATCGCAGACAGTATAATATAAATTTTTAAGAGAAAATCTCTACATATCTGAATGGAATGTGACTCATTCTTTAAATTTCTCTGTATTTTTTATAAAAAAAATTTAAAAAGAAGCTAAACTGACGATCCATCAAGTAAAACAATTCTATTAGGAGCGCTGGAAAAAATGTGAAGGCAAAAGTGGTGACGAAAATGAATGAAACTATCACCCTAAAGAGTGATAAAAAGTATATACTGGAGGTCCTTTTACAACATCCTGGTCATGAATTCCATATCAGAGATGTTATGGGAAATATATCAGATAAAATTCGTGTAAAAAAAAATCTAAATTCTAAATATGGAGTATCTTTTACAGACTTAATCAATATAAAGAAACTTTTATTTCTTCATAAAATTATTTATACCAAAGAACCTAAATATTTATATAATTTGATAAATTTCTCTAGATCAAGAAGAGGTAAAAGAATTATTATCCCCTTACGTCGAAATCTTGTATCAGAATGGCACTTTATTATAAAGGCGATTCGTCTTTGGAATGCAATTCCACACAACGTACAGTTATTAGTAACGCAATACAATTTAGGAAATCTGTATATGATTTCTACAAGCAATTATAATTTGTAATTTATTTTTATAGTTACTTTTTCAAAATTTGTTTTCTATATCTTTAATCCTGATTATTGTACTCATATTTATGTTGATCCTTTTATAACAATTATAATCCTGCACTATAATTATAATATTTTGCCTTGTGCAGGGCATTAATAAGTAAAATAAAAAATAAGTAAAATAAAATAAATAAAATCTTGGTCTGGCAAGACACTTGTACATGAGGGCAAAAAGGCGCTTCATTTATAAAAAAATACACTTTTAACAGAGAAATGTACGTAGATAAGTACCATCAGAAAAGATTCCTTTCTATCATTAGAAAACATAACGAATTCTTATTTTTCTGACCTGATCACTCTTCTCAATATTACAAAAAAGTAACTAAGTGGTATCAAACAAATAGTGCTGCTAAACTTTTCGGAACTCTGTCCTTTAAAATGTATTGGGTCATAATAAAACAAATATTTAAATAATACTTAAAGTTGCCTAAAAAATAAAATATAGTTTAAAATATTAAATTAAAAACTAATTAAAAAATTATTTTTTCTTTTAAATTTCAAACTTGAATATAATACCCCTTAATGTAATAAAAATTTCAAAAGAGATTGATCTATTGGTTTCATTTTTATAAGTTGAATTGTATGCACTATATTTTTCGTTCGCAGTCCTTACTTAAAATCTAATATATTTTTTCTTCAGACTCCCATGTGCCAATGCAGTTTAGGCTATACGGGACGTTTGTGTGAAACAGATATTAACGAATGCGAATCGAATCCTTGTTTGAACGATGGCAGATGCACCGATTTGGTAGGCGGCTATAAATGCAATTGTACCGATACGGGATTTGAAGGAGACAATTGCGAAATCGATATTGATGAATGTGCCATGAGTGTAGAATACTGTGGAGGACTAGGAAGATGCATAAATCAACCTGGATCCTTTAAATGTATTTGTCAAGACTCATTCTGTGGCGCCTACTGTAATTTCACGGATCCGTGCAAACAAGAGGGACAGCAATTATGTATGAATGGTGGCAATTGCATAGAAGCATGCGGCGATGAAGCCGATTACTATTGCAATTGCACTGAAGGTTATACGGGCAAAAATTGTACAGTGTTGGTAAATAATGTAAATGGTTATTTGGTGAGTTCTCTTTTGTTGATTCGATTTTGTTTTTTGTTTTGTTTTCAGATTACTTCTCGCGAGGAACCCAGTACAGCCGATATAGCCATTATTGTTATACCGGTTATAGTGGTATTACTTTTAGTGTGCGCTGGTTTGCTGGTAACATTTTTGGTAATGGCTCGAAATAAACGTGCCACTAGGGGCACTTATAGTCCTAGTGCTCAAGAATATTGTAATCCTAGACTAGAAATGGATAATGTTTTAAAACCACCACCGGAAGAAAGGCTCATTTAGTCAAATTTCCTATACATAATATTAAAGCAATGTATATCGAAGTGTTTCTAATGTTATTTATTTTATGTTTTATTTTAACTAAAATTTAAGCGTGTTTATTTTTTTTTTTTACAAAATTTAAGTTAAAAAAAAATTAAGAAACCCCTAAAACGAATAAATTTCTTATAAAAACATTCCGCCCATTTTCTACAAAATAATAATAATCTTTAATTAACGTCTAACGACATACTAAGTAGAATTAATATTAATTTTGATTTAAACTGAAGAAGAATTCTTTAAAATGGTATAAAAGCCAAAACTCATTAATTTTTTTCTTTGCTTAACCATTCTAAATGTTTTTTATTTCTGTTTTAAAAGAAATTTTTTTTTGAAATATTTTATTTTTAAATTTATAATAATATTTAAAAACTACGTTAGGTGCCAATATGTCTTTTAAACTAAAAAGAAATCCTTCCTTTAATTTATTAATATCCGGCTTAAAGTTAATTTAACGGCTAATATTTTTTATTATTTTTCATTTTAAATTATTATGCTCAGTTGAATTCACTTCTACATAATGTTACACTACTTTTTCTAAATATTTCAAAAACGAAATAAGCAATAATATTCTTTTTTAAAGAAAATAATCAGAAATAGTCTGTTGTGAAAATGAAATGTTTTCAAACACAAAATTCTGATTTTAGAATAATTTATTCTAAATATCAAAACTCAGTGAAGCCGTAATATAACATTAGAGTAATTCACGATACCAATTTTAATCTTTCGAAAATGCGTTCTTTTGTTAGAGTTGACGAGAGCAACAAGAACTTGAAATTTTATGAATTAATATATTTCTAAATTTGACGAATTTCAACTTAATTTCCATTTTAATAATTTTTTTTCATTATAATTTTCATATTTTCTACCGCATTCATTTTAATTTAAAAATATTTGTATAATCTTTTTTAGATTTATTGTGGAAAAAAAGAAGAAAAGGAAAAAACTAAAATTTTCGAACAAAAAAAAATTTTTTGATCTCACCTCCTCCGATTTTAATATTATTATACATTCTCATTTAAGAAAAATTATAAAAATTTAAGAAACGATTTTTTAAATATCTTTTATACAAGGACGAATATTAATTTTATTATCATTTTCTTTTCTAGTTATTTATAAAAATAACTAGAAATTAGATTTATTAGGCATCAATTTGTGCCAAAGGTTGTGTAAATCGGACAAATAGATTTTTTTTTTAAACACATGAAATTTAAATCCATATATCTTCGTAGGATTTAAATTTCATGTATTTAAAAAAAAATCAGAAAAAATTGAACTTTGATCCGCGAGAACGAATTTGCAAATTTTTAAGAACTTCAAATTTTATATTGACGTATTAAGTGTGAAATCGGAGACGGTGCAGTTCGTCGGATGTTCGAAAATGTTTGCTTCTTCCCTATAAATTCTTCGCTAATAGTTTCGAAATTTTTACTTTTTCTTGTTATATATTTTTTAAGAATGCAAGCTCTATATACTGACGCTTGTGCAAAAGTTCGCACAGAAATTACGCAATTAGTTACAGGTAGTAAGTCCGAAATAGTTTCCTATGTGATTATTGTTATATTAAAAAAAAAATTCGCATGTTTGCACTTTCGCAAGATTAAAACTGGGGACGTGATTTACTTCTGTTATTTTAGAATAATTTATTATAAGTATCAAAACTCAGTGAAACCGTAACATTTTATTTCAAAAAATCTTAATTTTTCTTCATATCAAAATTCGCAATTTTAGATTTTATTTTGTTTAAAATGAATACAAAAGTTTTCAAATCATTTGCAGCGCCTTTTGTTCTTCCTTTTTGTTTATCTGATTAAAATAAATATTCTATATTATTATTTGCATTAATTCGATTCGAAAAAATCATTTTTTAATAACAATGTACAATACTTACATACAAATTCGGATAATGTTATTTTCGAATCGAATAATGAAATAGCGTCCCTGTAATAAACATTATGTTTAGCTCATAGATCTGCCAATAGATATTAATACTCAAAGGAAAAATAATTTTCTTTGTAAGTTTTTACCTCTTGCAGTTATTTAACTGTATCCTTTTTGTGTAAATTTCATTAATTTCAAAATTTTTATAATTTCCTAATAGAATTGAACCATATCATGCATTGGTAAGTCTGCTGGATTAAAACAATATTTTTCACTATCCTGTCCATGTATTAAAAATTTTCCAAATTGGAAACAATGTGATTTGAAAGTTGTTTAGTTTTGAAAGAATTCACTACAAAGAAATACGCAAAAAACGCATTATTAAATTTGAAACATAGTAAAAATAAAATAAGTTGGCTTCTATACAATCTGTGATTATTAAAAATGTTTAATTAACTCTAAAAAAGAAACAAATAATTGCTTAACTTCGTCTCTATCTCTCTTTACCTACTTTTGTAATATGTACGTGTTTTGTATATAAATGGATCAAATCTATCTTGTTTATACAATTTTAATAAAATATATCATTTCTATTATTTTTTATTATTATTTAAAGATAAATTAAACTATTTTTCATTAAATTTTAAAATTTATTTTAATTTTGCGACTTCTATTCGAAATATTTAATATTTTCAATTTAAAATAATGAAGAAAAAGTATATATTTAATACCTATTATTCTATTATAAATATATAAAGTATATTATGTATTATTAATATATAAGAAGACTGTAATATATATTTTGAAAATAAATTAATAAAATGTTAAATTAATTTAAAAAACAAACAAACATTTTAGTAAAAATTTGCAAAACAATAATACCAAAAACTTTATTTAAAATATGTTTTTTTATTTGTTGTTCGACTTTTTAAAACGTTATTTTCTGTTTCAATTTCTTCTTTATTTACTGCACTTTGCAGTACAAACAATAGATGCAAACAGTTGCCTAAAATCTATAATTATTTATATAATAGCGCATAATTATTATATTTAAATTAATAAATATGTAATTAAATTATTTAGATTTTACCTTTCACATAAGGTAATAAAAGTGTTCTATTATTAGGGGAAAAATGTATAGGAGAAAAACGAAAACCCAATTGTAAGTAAATTAATTAGTTTAGCAGTATTGGAGAGAGCAGCAGTATTAATTGGCCGAAGCAATCCATTTAAATTTACTGCTGCTGGGTATTTCGTGGTGATAAAACAAGCATTCCAATTTATTAATACAGTTTTTACCGTAACGACATGGTTTGGGATGATAAAATGGGCAACTAGTTTTTGTGCAATTGGGGAAGAATTTGCAAGTTGTGGATGAAACTGGGCCCGTTATCGCTGTCGATGATATTGATTTGTAATTCTGTACAGGTACTACAGATGAAGCTGTAAAGCAAAAGCATCAATATATATAGTTGAAAACTAAAATTTAAATTAATATGTACTTACAAAGTGGAGGCGCTGTGGGCTCTAATAGACTGGCACTTCTGGGACCGCTGTGTGAGAAATTGCAATCCAAATTAACACAGGCCAAATCATATTTACATCTTGGATGCGAATATAAACATTTATCAGCAAATTTACAATTTGGAAAAGATTTACAAGCTGATGTAGGATGATAATATTCACAAAAAGATTTTGTACAATTTGGATGATATTTGCAACGTTCCTTGGGTTTGTTATTGCGAAAAGTGCCAGATGAGTCCACTGGTACAGCGTTCACTAAAAATATTTCCGAAATATGTAAGGAATAAGTAATAATTCAAAACGTTATTTAATAGGATATACATACAGGATGACGGAATATTATCATATTTTTTGGCCTCTGCATTGCGTATGGAAATTTTATGTTTTTCTTCCCTCCTGTCATGCGACGAGTGTCTTTCCCTTTCTCTATCCCTGTCTCTATCTCTTTCACGTTCTCTGTCTCTATCACGACTGTGATCCCGACTGACATTATCTCGACTTGAGGATCTTCGTTTTTTAAGGGGCACCGGACTTTCTCTAGAACTTCTAGAATCTTTAGCTTCTTTCAGATCAAATTTAATTGGTACATGCTTGCGTTTAGAGGGTGTCAACGATTCTTTGTGACGTTCTTTATAATGATCTTTTAGTGGTGGAGTAGTTGAACGATCTTCCACCGACTTACGTTCTCTATCATGACTTGATTGCGAGGGTGGTGGCGATTCATTGCTACGACGCTTTAGTTTACGTTCTTTTTCAGGTGAATGTTTTTTCGAGGAACTCTGGTCATCATCTTCCGAGTCATTTTTTATAATAAGCTTTTTAATTTCTTTAGGTTTACGATAGATTTCTATAAAATCAGTACGTCTGGGTGGTGGCGTTGTGCTGTCTTCTTGCCTTAATAATGAGGATGATCTGCGTTCATTTGATGACGTAGATGATTTAGTGGAGAGTCTGTCCTTGATGTTGGATTTGCGAGATGTACCAGAGAGATTTGAAGTCGAGGTAGGTTCAGGATATTTTTCACGATCTTTTGAATTGCTTGATGAGGATGAAACTTGCGGTGGTGGAGAGAGGGATCGTGAAAAACGTGTTAGATTATGCCGTTTTAATTTCGGCAATGCTTTATCTTCTACAAGGAAACAGACAAATCAAATGTAAAAAACTATTTTGCCGCAACTTTAAATATAAATGTTTACTTACCGTTAAGAGTCACCACAAATTGTGTCTTTTGCATCGTTTCATGATTTTCATCTTCATCGTTTGAATGATTGTCATTGAGTTCGTTTTCACTGTCATGTTGTTGATGTATTGCCTGTGGCACATAAACGTAATCTTGATCGGATTCTCCTCTATCTGACACAGATTCTGGTATATATTCTTCATCATCCTCAACATTGTGATAGGAGGCTGATGAAGACTTATGTTTTGACTTTTCTGATGCAGAATTTCCATTCACTTCCACTATAATATTCTTAGTGGTTCGCGTAAAAAGTGCTCCTACACCAGAAGACGTTTTAACACGATCTCGGTAAGATTTTGTATAGAGTTTTGTATTGCGCTGAGCATTGATTTTGTCTCCCAGACGTAAAGCAACTTTTGGTTTTGTTGTAGTAGAAGGTTTTTTCAGTATTGTCGACCTTTGGGCTTCAGCTACAGCACGTAAAAGTAGATTTTTAGGTGCTTGTTTGCTAGGCGAAACAGGTGGTCGTGGCTTTATTTTTATAACCGAATTGACGGGCTTATCATTGAGATCTTCTTCATCAGACATTTCAACGGGTTTAGCGGGTGCAACAATCACCCGAGATCCGATGCGTTTACGAGTTCCACCTACATCGGGCGAGGCTTCCTCTTTGCTGCTACTACGTGCTCGATTTGTTGTAGAAGGTGTAGTTGTGCTTATTTTACCTACTTGACTTGAATTACGTTCTTCATTGTGATTTTCCGAAGTGGATCGTCTTTTATCACGTTCTTCAAAAGAGCGTCTTAGACGAGATCGTCCCCGCGTTAAATTATTGTGATCAGCTTCTCTTTGTCTATCACTGTCTCTTTCACGTCCGCGTTCTCGTTCGCGTTCTCTACCTCTTTCACCACCTGAGTGCTGATTCCTTTCCCTGTCTCTCTCACGACTGCGTTCTTGGCCTCTTTCACGCTCCCTTTCCATTTCTTTGCGACGAAATGCTGGCACATACAATTCCTGTTCTTGTAAATTCCTTCTTCTTTCTCTAGACAAAGGTTGTGAGGGTCTCGAATTTTCCCTTGATGTTGTGGCATTTTTCATACCCAATCTTTCATGCACGGGTCGTTTATCGTTACGAAATTCTGCTGCTTCATCTTTGGTATATGAATTAAAATTCATACTTGCTGTAGCTGAATTGAGAGGAGGAGGGGTAAATCTTTTGCGCTTAGAGGCAAATTCTTCGCCATCCTCTTCCTCATCAGCAGGATGTTTAGTTTTTTCTCGCTCAAAAACTATGGGACTTTTCTCTTTGTGCTTTTGTAAATTTTGAGACGGACTAACTGAAGGTTTTCTTACTAAATCACCAGCCTCATTGAACTCCTCTCGGCTGTCTTCATCGCGTAAATTAAGGAAATCTTCATCGTCATCATCTATTTCTCCGATTTGTTTTAGTTGTTTTTTGGCCGCATAGATTTTCTTTTGTATCTCAGCCAATTCAGCCAAATCCTTTTCTCTGTTTCCGGACACAACTACTAGTTCTTTGGTAGTTTCTGTATGGGTATTAACACCTGTAGTAGACGATATTTCCGATATTGTGGGTATATCAAATTCTTTTTGAGTTTCTGAAGTGTTTGTTGTTGAAGCATTGTTTAATTCTTCAGATAAACGTTTGTGTTTAGATTTTTTGATAATTTGTGTGGCATCTTCTGTTGCATTAATGGTTTGTTTGGCTTTCTCCAGCAATTCTCCAGCAACTAAATCGGTTATTGAACTTACAACTTTGCTAGATGAAGTCTTGTCAGGAGTAGTTGAAGATGTGCTTTCTTTAGGCTTTTTTGTTGTTGTAGTTTTATCTTTTTTGGCCAGTTTCTTATCCTTTTTAGTTGCTGTTGTAATCGTAGCGGAAGTGGAGTCTTCTTTTTGTGAAGATTTACGTTTTTTAGAGTTGGAGGCTATAAGAATATATAAAAGATTATAATGAAATAAAATTGAAACTGGATTTTATTAATTTTAGCATAAATAAAGATCTGAAAGAGCTGAAAAAACAGAAGTTTCTTCTTTTAACTCATATTTGTCATTGGTAGGATATTCTTTTTTAAGCTTCTTATTCATTGCGTTGGATGTACTCTCTTAAAACTATGTTTATAAATTTTTTAATGAAAATTCTGTTTTAGCCTTATAAAAAGATAATAAACACAATTTAATTTGTGAAATTTTAATTTTTTTTCAGCAAAAAATGCATTTCCAAGAAAAATATTAACTTAGTTCTAATTGTGTGAAAATGTTTTTTGCTGGGTATTAATATAATTAAAATATGCGTGGACTTACCACTGGCGGCTGGCAGTGTTACTTCTTGCAATTTCTGCAATACCTCATGCAACCAGGTTACAAATAATTCAGTTTGATTGCCTAAAAATAAATTTAGGTCGGATATCATTTGCTGCTTGCTTCTCTTATTGGCCACCATAATCATCACATAATCTGGCAACTCATCGTCTATGTAACCGGCAGAGCCTCCAGTACCCAATTCAACCAATTTTGCCTTGACGGCACTCTAAATTTTTCGGGAAAATAATAAAAATTATGTAAAATACATAAATATCATAAAAACAAAACGCATGCAGTATTGACCTGCTTATGTTTTTTTTTTTTCTTTTCTTTTAAGTGTTATAAATTGATTTTTCCTTGTTTTTTTTCTGCATTTTCTTTTACTTACTCTCATTTTTTGGCCAATTTCATTGCCGTAGTTGTCCATATTTTTAATTGCTTACGTTAACTTTTTATTTTATTTTACAATTTGCACTTTATTTTGTTCACAAAAAATTAAAAATTTATTATTGTGGCATATTTTCTTACGAAGAAAATTGAAATAAAAATAATTGTTTATTGCAATAAGAAATTTTCCGTAAAATCTATCCACAAGAAAGCAGATACTTGCGTCGAGCAATTTTAACGGCGGCGGCTGTTTTTGTAAAAATTATAAGCAGCAACTGAAAAGTAAACAAGAACGTTTTATTTCCTCGTTTTCGCATTTTCTTATAGAGCAACGGTTTCCAAATGTTGGCACACGTCTCATTACATAACCTAGTGTCTACATTAGGCAAATTTATATCAGAACAAACGTCAAAATCAGTGCGAATATATACAAGGTAACCTTAGTTAAACAGTTGATTATTATTTTGGTTGTTACAGTTGTCAAACTGCATATATAAAAAACAATAATGAATACGCCATATTGTTGTTTTTGTGCAACTGTTGCCACCTTCCATAAATTCTCGTTAAGTTTGACGTTTGCCTTGATAAAAAATTTTCTAATGTAGACACTATGTTAACGACGTTTTTCGGTAGATTTAACAATGAAAAATGACACTCATGATACCGAAAATAGTAATTGTCGTTTTTAATATTCATAATACCTTTAAATGAAAACGATGCTTTTTCGTCACAAAATTGTCACGAGAATGTCACATTATAAGACAGAATATAAAGCTGAAACGTGGCGATTTTTAATTGCTTTTGGCGACTGAATTTTCCGTTTGCGACATGATGAGCTTTTTTGGGATTTATAAAAAATTTGGCAATTTGTTTGGCTAATTTTTTAAATTTTATTAAATAAACATTTGTGGAGAAAAACTTTAATTTTCTTGCTAGAAAGCGATTATTTTTAGTATTTGCCTATATAGCAAAATTAGAGGCCTTAATTCATAAATACTTTCAACTAATTTACGAAATCTTATCCCCAAAATATATATTTCACAATACTTCAGTAATAAATGTTTGATAATTTTAATTTATTTTCCATTATGTTTCAAAGATGTTAATGATATTAATGATATCGGTCACAATAAAACAAAAATGTTCATGAATAAATGAATTCTTTGAAACAATTTAGAAGTTTAATAGGACCAATGTCATATAATATTAAAATTATTCTTTTAAAAAATGTAATAAATTTCAATAAATTTCTAAAGTTGTTGACTTAAAATGGAGCTGTATGTCAGAAAAGTGTATTTTAAATGATATATATATATATATATATATATATATATATATATATATATATATATATATATATATATATATATATATATTTGATACTGCAATTACAGTTGGCGTTGTTAAAGCTGAATTTACATATATAAATAATTATACGAAATTTTAAGTACTAGAACTTTTAGAATGTTAGTTAATTTTTTTGTGTTTATTTGAAAATCAAATAAAATTGAAATATGGTGATTTTTAATTAACAATTTGGCGACGGAGGCCCAAAAAATCTGACAACCCTAGTTGGAACTTCTCCAAGTTATATTTTTGGTCGATGTATGTCGGTGGCAGTCTTATATTTTTTTCCAAATTCATCACAACTATAATCATCTCTGAAAAAAGAGATAGAATATTTACTATTTTCTTATTTAAGAAAATTAAAAATGTTTTTTTTATCATTGAAATAAAATGCTTCACAAAGTTGTTAAGCACAATTGTGACAGGTCTTTATTTATAAAAATCTTGTCATAAAATCTTAAAAATTCTGTTTAAACTTAGTAAAATTATTTTATTTCAAAATAGTTTTTCTTAACTTATAACGTCATATGAAATCTTATAAAAATATTTTGACATGGCAATGCTTTTGGCAATGTTCGTAAAAATGCAACTCTATGTGTTTATAATTGTAATTTGTTTTAATTCTGTTTTGAAGTGTCTTTCTTAATTTTGAAGTGGCGAAAATAAAAACACACGTGCATCCAGGCTTGAAAATTGTTGAATTTTTATAGAATTTTATAAAAAATTCAGCAAAAATGCGTATTGAAACGTGTTATTTTTGCTCTAGCAAAATTTATCCAGGACATGGAGTACAATTTGTAAGAAACGACTGTAAGGTAAGTCTGAAATTTCCCATATTGTCGATACATGTGACGTTACGGAACATTTTTAGTGTAACCCAAAAATAATGGTCTATGTTTTTATTATTTTACAGATATTCAAATTTTGTCGTGGTAAATGCCACAAGGCCTTCAAACGCAAGAAGAACCCCCGTAAGGTAAAATGGACCAAGGCTTACCGTAAGGCCGCCGGCAAGGAATTGGCTATTGATCCCAGTTTTGAATTTGAGAAACGTCGCAATTGTCCCATTAAATACAATCGTGAAGTGTGGCAAAAGACTTTGGATGCCATTAAGAAAGTTAACGAAATCAAAGAACGCCGCCAAGGTCAATTCATATTGGAACGTTTGCGTAAGGGTCGTGAAGTTGAAATCCAAATGGATGTTAAGGATGTGCAGCGTAACATTTCCCTCATACGTTCCCCGGCTGCTGGCCTAAAGGAGCGTCGTGCTAAGGAAGAAGCCGAAGAGGCAGCACTTATGGAACAAGACTTACCCGAGGAGGAGATTACTTACGTCGATGCTCGAGAATTGGAAAAGAAACTCGAAGAAGGTCTCATGGATGAGGATATGGAAATGATGAAAGCCTAAAGGGCAAAAGGGAGTCATTAACAACAAAAGTGTTATTAAGGGGATGTTCTTAGATTTAAGCCGTATCTATAAGTTTTACACATTAGATAAATAGAAAAACGTTGTACTATTCTTAACGTAGATCAACATATAAGAATAATCGTCGAACCTGGACAAGAATTTTTTAACAAAAAATAAATGTGATTTGTGAATAAATTAAAACAATGTCAAGTATTTTATTTGAATAACATTAAAACCGACAAACAGCCAACAAACCATTAACATACATTCACAGAAAAGTTTTTCAAAGCATTTAATGTCCAAAGACAAAGTGATTGCTGAATTGCTTTTTTTTCTTCTATGTACTATTTGTTTCATAAAACACACGGTAATTGGATTAGTGGGATACTAAAACAAACATGTAGTTTATTTCGTTTTCTTCAGTTTAAGTTTAAATTTTGTGTAAAAAGCACTAGAAATAAAAGATAAACATGAATTTCAATAGTAAGTTTTACCAAATAAAAAAAAAAAAAAAAAAAAACTATTCCCAAATTTAAAAAATGTTCTCCATTACTTCTATATATGATCAGAGATTTTTATTTTGGCTGCGTTAATAATTGGTCTTCTATCTATGATGTGGTTTGTTATAGCTGCCTTACTGGAACAACGAGTTCCGAATGTTTTAATGGCTAAGGATGGTTACATATTTGACTATGTGGTGGGTAAGCAAATACCATACAACAATATAATACAATGCAATCGTAAAGGTAATAACAAATTTTTACTTTGGTTTAAGTGGGTGCTGGCACAGCTGGTTCTGTGGTGGCCTCATTACTTTCAAAAAATAGCAATGCCACCGTATTGTTGGTAGAAGCTGGTGACCGTTTTGGCCTGCTTAGCAAAATACCATTGTTGACTACATTCCAACAGAAGGGCTTAAACGATTGGTCTTTTCTTTCGACGCCACAGAAACACTCATCCAAGGGGTTGGAAGAACAGGTAATATATCCAAATGATTAGTGTTAATATTTTAAATGATTTATGGTGAAATTCGCAAGTATGAAATAAAATCTCGAAAATAAATTGTACAATACATCGTAAAATATAAGGCAGTAGGCGGTTTAAAAAATAATTCTTATTCGGAGAAAGTACTTTTTTGAATACATGATCAATTTATTCATATCAAAGTAGTATAAATTGGAAATAATTAAAAAAATAAATAAATAAAAAATAGATAAATTTTGTACTGCTAAATATTTTAATAACCTTCACTATTTATAGATTAATTTTCCTACATTTTAACCCTTTCATGGTCAATGTTTCATAGCAACAACTTTTAGATTTTTACATAATAATCCGATATTTGAATTCGCTGTTACTGGACAACTACAAATTTGTATGTAACAAAAATGAGGTGTAACAATTTTGTTGAAAAAAGTACTTTTGAATTTATACAAGTAAAAAACAAAAGAAGCAAAATTTTGCAAGAAAAGCCGTTTAAGACTTCATGAAAGGAAAACAATAAAATAAGGTACATGTCCTTATAAAGCAAAACAAAATTTATATTTTTTTGTCAGTTAATATTTATCCTAATGTTGCAAATATATATAATATATGGACAACATATTACTCCATATGTGGAAACTTTTCTTGGATGTTCTTTCCGATATAATGTAGCTTTCAGAGTTTTATTATTTTTCTACAAAGTAAAATTTAATGGTTTTTCATCTAAATAACTCTCAGTTTTCCTATCCAGTCTTCCATTCTACATTTTTTAAAAGGTCATTTTAGATGAGACTGGCAAGAATGTGGAATGAACTCCCGAGGGATTTTATATGTTTTTCATTCCAATCTCATGTCTTTCGAAGAAAACTAATGCTTTATGCTACTTTTCATGACTTATTATAACCTCTTTCTTTAATTACCATACCATAATTTAAAGTATTCAGTTCAATTATTAAATATATATATATTTATCTTTTTTGAATTTTCTATATGTTCTGTTTAAAACGAATCTGATAGGTTTTATTATACTTCTTATGATATTATTTTGTTATATTAAAATATTACTTTTGATGTAGTAGCTTCTATATAGCCCGTTTGACTTGGCTACGTAAATTGAGGATATATTATATATATTGATATATGCATTCATTTAGTCGTTTATTTTTATTGACTTCGAATTTACGGAGCAACGATATCTTTAGTGAAGATACTAGCCTAAAAAAGGTTTTTTTTCGCAATGCATATTTTAAAATTTAGGGGGTATTTAGAAGTTTTTGAACATAGATATTTCGATTGAAAATAAAAAGTGTCATTTTGTAGCAGCTTGTTATTATTGTGGTTTTAAAAGAATTTGTTATAATCCTTATATTTACTATATATTCTAAAAATAAGACTGAAATCTCACACACAGATAGTACCATTGCCGGAAGTTTGTAGATTTTGATAGATATCTATTGGATGTCACGCCCACATTTTACGTTTCTTAAAAAAAATAATTTCTAAATTTTTCACGTTATTATTGAAGCTATTTAAATGAAATTTGACACACAGATAGTGCTTGCACTTGATCAAATGCCACGCCCACATTTTAAGCCTACTTTCTTAAAACTATCAAATGGCTAAACAGGTTTTCTTAAAATTTTTACAGCATCATCCTGCCTATCCCTAAATTAATATATGATATTTTGTTTTTCGATCCAGGCAGGGGGAGTGGTATCCCCATACAAAGCAAATATTTATTACGGAATATCTAAGGAACTATTATAATGAGAGCCTTCAAACTTCGTGGGAACCACTATTTTCTCATATCGCATTGATGAAATGAAAATATGATGGATAGGTAAAAAACAAATATTATATTTTCACCTATCTAAAAGAGTATTATGTACAGTGAAAATTAAAAAGTTATAGAAATTACCACGCAAACACAGCAAAAAAGATACAACAAACGTATTGCTTGGATGAAATATATTATTGTGGCAACAATCGAATTCGTATTGCGGTAGATACTTTCTTCAGGAGAAAACATGAAAACATGTCTCGATAAGCAATACGATAGTGATTCTTCTAGAAAATAATCTGACAATATTGCCAGATAATCATTTGTAAGAAAATTGGAAAATTTGCGAGAAAACTACCCAAAAGAAAATTTATTTTTATCCAGTTTACATAACTTTTTTAATATATAAGGATGTCTGTGATTTCTTCGCTATTTTAGGAGATATTTCTTGCATTCATTGAGCAATAACTTTTCACAATTTAGTTGCTTATTTGCAAAAATTACTGATTTAACCTTTTGGGAACCAAATGCATAAAATTTACTCTTTTGCTGTTAAAGCGTTAATTACCTGTAATCTTCAGTAGTATCAGAATAGGTCTTACCAATGGTACCTCACTAAATGTTGAAAATGTAATTAGTTGTTTAAATAAATAAAATATGAAACAAAATTTTTTAATAAAATCTTAATATTCCTAAAATAAAAAGATATGTAACAATTATTTGAATGAGTGTGACAAGTGTTAGTATGTCTCTATTATATTTTGGAGTTAATTTTGTTATAAAGAAAATTTTGATAATGCTACTGAAAGAAATCCGTATTTTTAGAGGTGTTTTAAAAATGGTCCAGTTCATGAAAATGAAAACATTCTGATGTAATATTTTGAGAATCATATTAGAACATACTAATCTTCATTTCTAGGGAGGTACATTTTAAACTTCTTTCGTGAGACACTTTAAAGTATAGTGGGTGTATCTACCGCTATTAATTTTTTTTTTTCAGTTTTGTTTTTAAATTTTTCCCGAAAGTAGCGACTTCACAAAATCCATTTCCTTTACAGCGTCAATGTCTTCCACGTGGAAAAGGTCTTGGTGGCTCTGCTGAGTTAAATTACATGTTACATTGTGATGGTTATGAAGGTGATTTTGAACGTTGGGTGCGTGATTTTAATCTCAGTTACTGGAATTGGTTGTCAGTAAAACCATTTCTCGAAGCTAGCTATGCAAAACCATATGAAAGCCTGGAAATACCGGATGATTATTCGAAAATTACATTAGCCATACAAAAAGCACAAAATGAATTTATGCACAAACCATGGCGTTTTCGAAAAACACGTTACAATATAAAAAATGGTTTACGTTACAGCGTCTACCAAAGATTTTTACATAATGCCTATAAGTATAGAAATCTTAGGATTATGACAAATACTATGGCCAAAAGAATCGAATTTGAAATGGACAAAGATAAAAAAGTCAAAGTGAAATCTTTAAAAATTGCAACAAAAGATGAACACACTAGAAAAGAACTTGTCTACGAAGTAGATGTACAAAAAGAACTCATCATATGTGCCGGTTCTTATCAGTCGCCTCAATTGTTAATGGTATCGGGCATAGGCAAAAAAGAGGAATTAAGAAAACATAATGTTTATGTGCCAGATTTTGCACCCGATTTACCTTTAGTTGGTCAAAATCTTCATGATCACATCAATTTACCTTTGTATAGTTCAATACAGGTTGTGGGACCCACTTTAAATCAACGAGCTTTACTAGATCCTGTTTCGATTTTTAACTACTTAACAGTAGGCTCTGGTCATTTGGGTAATTTTGGTGTTCTTAGCCATATAGATAGTCTTGAAGGAAATGTTAATGATACTTTTAGTTTAGCCTTTTTTGGTGTCGGCGCTATAGATGAATTGGCATTAATGTCTATATCGAATTTTAAAAGAGAATATTTC
Source organism: Protocalliphora azurea (assembly GCA_932274085.1). NCBI lineage: Eukaryota > Metazoa > Arthropoda > Insecta > Diptera > Calliphoridae > Protocalliphora > Protocalliphora azurea. Next base: position 4,736,198 of record OW026519.1, read on the forward strand.
CGAGCGTTATTTCCACGTTATTTTAATACAAGTCAAGAGGGTTTTGTTGTAATCTCAACTTGTTTACAGCCGATATCAAGAGGAAGTGTTAAGATACAAAGTGCTAATATAAGAAAAAATCCTTTGATTGATCTAAATTATTTGGCTGAACAACAGGATGTGAAATGTGCTATAAAATCGATTAGAACGGCGGTGGAGGTGAGTAATTTAATAACTATTATTTTGAACATATGTACATAATAAATAGGCATGAATAAAAAGTTGAATTTTGAAATTAGTAAACATTTGTTTGCAGACTTTTTTTTTATAATTTTGTTTAATTTTTTATAGGTAATTACTTCGCACGCTTTTGCCGAATTGGGTACTAAAATTCATTGGCCACGTATAAAAGAATGCGCGAACTTTGGACCTTTCGAAAGAGATTTCTTGTTAAATAACCCTAGTGATCATTATTTGGAATGTGTTATACGATATGTTGGCTTGGGATCACATCATCCGGCAGGTTCTTGCTCTATGGGTAATAAACCTGAAAATAGCGTAGTTGATTCAAAATTTAAGTAAGTTAGGACTTTAAATTAAAATATTTTCTTGTAAACTAAAAATCAAATTAACATTTATCTTTAAAATAGGGTTCACGGTATAGATAATTTACGTGTTATAGATGCCAGTGTATTTCCTACTCCTATTTCGGGTTATCCCAATTCAGTTGTTGTGGGCATGGCTGCAAGAGGTGCTGCTTTGATATTAAAAGATTATAAAAAGAATATAAAATGATAGAATCAAGATTAAAAAAAGAAATTATTAATACGTAAATGTGTTTTAGATGTTTAAATGTTGTAAATGTTTTATATATTTTTTTTGTAATAAAAAAGCTTTATTGTTAAAAAAATTGTATTAGTTAAATTTTTATAAAATTTTTATGGAATTTTGTTTTATAATTTTTTTTTTATGAATTATGGTTAAAGTGTTTATCTTATTGTCTAAAACAGTCTACACATTTTTATTTATTCTAACTTTTGACTTTGTTCATCTCAAAGTGCTATAAAATTGTGCTAATGCTTTATACTCGAAAAAGAATTCCAAAATTATATTCCATAATATTTGATTAATCAGAATCTTTAATAAAACGAATTACTTTCACTAATTAGTAATCCAAAGTACATTTAAAATATGTCATTAACATTTTATATGAGAATCAGTGTACATACACTGTAAATGATTTTTTTTTTAATTTGGAAAAATTAGTAAAATTGGTTTAATTTTATGACATATGCATGAAATACGCGACGCTATTTTGTTATACCCTTCACCACAGGTGTAAAGGGTATATATAAGTTTATCATTCCGTTTGTAATTTTACAATATTCGATATAATGATGTCCGTCTGTCTGTTGAAATCATATATATGTTCGGAATCGATATATATGTTCGGAATTTTTTTTGGAATGAACAAAACCGATTAATTAGTAACTGAGATATAGCTTTTCGTTTTTGTACAAATCTGCTGTAGATGTTGTTCTAAAATTTCGGTTTTTTGAATTAACCATATCGGTACAACGACCGAGTTATAGGTAAAAAATTAAAAGAAATATTAAAAATATACACACACAAACATATATAAAATCATTGCAATGGCTTTCAGTTTTGTTGTTTTTTGTATAAGCAAGCAGTAGTTGTCTATTGTACATACACATAATAATCTTTTTTGTATGTTTGGACTTTTTTAGTTGGAAATAGAAGTATTGCAATGACTCAGTCTTGTTCTTGTTCTTTTTTGTATAAGCATTTACCTATATACAAACACACTCAGCGGTAAAAATGACATGGCCTTAATCGTGCAGGCCTTCTAGAAGGTCTATTTACATTTTTTAAGATGCAGTTGTTCATGCTAACCAGCCTTATGTAATAAGACCTTCAAGAATGGCTCATCCTTGCCTTCTAAAAAAGTTCTGTCCGATAGAACTTTCGACTTCCCTTCTCTTAGAAGGTGAGTAAGAAGCTGTATTTTTTTAATATATTTCGTTAAGCGAAAACAAATCTATGTATAAGAAATATAGCATCTTAATTCTCTTCTCTTATAAAGGAAGAAGAAAGATTACAATATTTTTTGCTTTAAGAAAAAACAAAACCATTCAGAAATCTTTACAAAATCAATATCAAAATTAAAAGCAGAAATTAAAAAAAATAATAATAATAATAATAATAATAATAAGAACTCATTTAGTATTGCTTAATGCTTTATTTGAGTAGGTAGGTTCTGTTTTTCTAAGTTAATTTTATTTTTTATAGTTTTTATTATAGGTATTTTATTAAAACCTGAATTGCTTATATTATCTATATACTTTTGACAAAATAAATTAACAAAAACTTAAATTTTTTCAGGAGTATTACAAAATTAAAAAAAAAAAAAAAAAATCAACAACTATAAAAATGTAAATTTTTGGATAAATTGTCTTATCTCGACTTGAGATGTTTTGTTGAAAGTTCAGATATGTTTTTCAATATTGAATTTTTTTTTAAGTTTTAAACTTTTTACAATAATTTAAAATAAAAAAATTGTTATTTTATATAAATAGAAAAATATTTTATTAAATAGTGTAGAAGACCTGCTGACAGCTTTTCTTCAGGAGGTCTGTTTGGACAACTTCTTCAGAAGGCCTGCTAACAGTTTTTATTCAAGAGGTCTTTTAGAAAGGCCATAAAGGGTCGCGAATTTGTAAGGCCTTGCTCTTCATGACATCGCGTGCAAAAAATACATGAGCATGGAATGCAGGGAGAAGCTGTTCTGGCTATAAAAAAGACCTTCTTTTTACCACTGGATATATAAATTTAGTAGTCATCAGAAGCTAACAGTGTTGTTGTTTTTTTTTTAAGGAAGCAAGGCTTGCTATGATAGTTTAATTTTGTGTTTACATCTTTGTAGTTGGAAAAAATGTAGATTATTTTTAAAAGTATAATGTGAAAATATGAAAGGATACTTTAAGGCCTAAAGTTTATTATTTGTCGGTAAGGTGATGAAAGATATAAATGCTTCGGCATAGCAGAATATAGCACTCTAACTTGTTTTTTTCTATTAAAATTTTCCCATTAAATAGCGATATGTTTATGCTTGTATATGATTGAGAATTATGGGCATTGTTTAAAATATTTTCAGGAAATATTTATGACGAACAATATTTTTTGGCATCTCACCCAATAAATTAATATTCCGCAATCAAAAGATATTGTATATTTTTGTATATTATATTATTGTATGTATGTATGTATGCATGTATGTATGTATGTTTGTATGTTTGTATGTATATTAGTGAATGAGAAACATTGGAAATATGTGCGTTAAATAAAGTTCAATATTTTGAATTTTTTATATATTTTAAAACTAGATACATTTCAATTTTCTATTAAAGAAAACAAAAAGTGTTAAAAAAAAGATTTTAGAATATGAAAATATAATTTTGCTAACACTTTTTTAATTTAACAGATAAATTTTAATAAAAAAAAAAAAAATAGAATAGAATATGTATAGTTTTTAGAATTTGGACAATATAGAAAAAAATGGCCTAAGTATAGGCATAAACCCTTTACATTGAAGGGGTGTGGACAATTCGTATATGTATGTATATGTATTTAATGCTGCAAATTGTTAATTCAAACAGTAATAAATAATATCACAACTGGACTTGTAAAAATTTATGTACTTTGTTTAAATAATGATAAATGTTTATTTGGTTGCACACAAAATTATAAAGTGTTTGTTGCACTATAAAATCTCAGCGTGTACATACAAACATATTAATGCCGGTTGGGTATTTGAACGATTTTGAACTTGACATTGAATAAGACCGATAGAATGAAAACATCAACAACAATAAAAATAATAAAAAAAACCTAAATATATATATGCAAATCATTCATTAATTTTACATACATCGTTTGAAATTTTCTTTTAGTCTCTTGTCTATTTTCATATATATATATATATATATATATATATATATATATATATATATATATATATATTTTTTTTTTTTTTTTTTCTAAATTAACATGATGACGAGTAAAAGAACGAAATCCCACAATTGATGAAAGTGGTTGAGGGTTGTGCTTTCGGCAGCATTCATGGCCACCCTCAGTTGTGCATTGGACGTTCGTTATGATCGGTAGTAATAAAGAAAACCTAAAAAATATTTCCTTACGTTGGTTCGTATCACTATTGTGATTGATAAAATACTAATAATAAAAGAAATTGAAAAATATATATTTAAAACTAAGAAAAAAATATTTGAAAATAAAAATTAAACGTGTAAATTAAAACTAATATAATTAATTATCTTCTTATATAAAATGCTATTTTAAAGAAAATAAGTGTTAAAAAAGGTGTGATATAATTATTTACTACGTCCTAATTAATTATTTTAATTTTGCCTTAATCTCTCTCCCAATTATTCAGTTTCAAATTCTAAATATTAAAATATTTTCGTCAGTATTAAACCTATTTTAATGCTTATATTAATTAATGTTTTTAATAAACATTTTCACAAATTTCCACATTTTTTCTTTTTGTAAAATAACAAGTGAAAGTTTGTTTGGTTTTGTTACAAATTTTTAAAAGTTGCCTAATACCAAACACTAATAGTACTTATGTTTATTACAATAGAAATTTTCTATTTTTTCTATATTATAAATGAAATATAAATTAAGCCACGAATTTTTTGCAAAAACGTGTATTATTTAAGAAATATTTTTATTTTTTTTTTCAGAATTTTTGTCTATTAAAAATTTTCAATTGTTTTATAAATTTACATACAGTATACATACTAAAGGGTGGCCCGAAGTGCATTTTGTCATTTCCAAAATGCAATAATTTAGAAACTAATATAAACATATTTTCATAATTCTTTCATTGCCTAACTGATATAAGTCCAAATAATATGTCATTTTACTAAGTTACGAGTATTAAAAAAAATAGGAAGAAAAGAGGGGAAAAATTTAGGACATTTTGGGTAAAAATTATGGTCAATTTAAAATGGAGCCAATTATAATTCTTACGTGTACATTTGGGAGAAAGAATTATATATTTTAAATTTGCAATCAATTTGTCTATTAAATGGAAAAAAAGTAATCGATTATACAAGTTTATAGAATTTATGTAGAATTTCTTATATTTTTTCATCGGTATTGTTAGGAAATTAAAAGTTGCGAAATATTTTTGTACAAAATTGAACTATAATTACGAAATCACTAAATTCCAAATAAGAGTCAGACAAAGCCAATAAATGAGTTATTCGTTCACAAGTTCAATTAGCGTAGTTTTGATACTAAAGATGTTGAGATATGTTTTTGCTATAACTAAATCATTTAAAGATAGTTTATGCTCTAAATAAATCAGGGTTTAGTACATCTCCGATACTTAAACATTTATAGAAACATTTTAAATTTAACTGAAAATCTCTGTGTAGTACATAGGTTAGTATGTGTCCAAATTAAAAAGTGAGATCATGAGACAAAAATGTAAATTATTCCAAAATGAATAAAAACTGAACTTTAATTTGTATTTGGGTCAAAAGTATAGATACTCGTAATCACCATTAATTGGGTATCATTAGAAGCACTTCGAACCACCCTTTAAATGTATGTATATTATAGTATATACTTATATTAAGAAATACATTTGAATGCCCTTATTTACTGTTTATAAAATTTTATAGAAAGTAGATTTTCAAAAGCCTGTCTCATGAGAAATTAACAATGGTGACCAACAAATAGATTTGGTTCTTATCTGTTCATATGGTTTTATCTTTAAAAGTCTCAGAAAATAATAGGTTTTTAAATTTAAAATGTATATTAAACTCGTTGTAACCTCTGATTTGTTAAAATATCTAATGATAGAGGTAATATTTTCATTGTAGAGGTCTTTGCTGGAGTATGATATGCAGTTTTTATAGTAAAGAGGAATCTAAGTTCTTTCCAATGATACCAATTTGTTTTTTAATCTAACAATGCTCATAAAATTTATTGACGTTTAAACTTTGCTCATTTTTAACAAAAATATCCGAATGGTGCTGGTTAATACGCAATATAAAGCAGAGGTTCAAAATCTGAGCTAGGACGAAATTTTTTGAAATTACTCCATAAAAAACTTCTGAAACGTAGGTTTTGAATAAATTCTTACAATATTATTTGAAATAATTTCTGTATCTTTCGGTCAATATTTGGTTTTCAATAATTTGGCTTGTATATAAAATTTCTAATACTTTATCTACTTGAATACCCCTATTACCATTCAAAGGTTTTTGCTAAATATAAACATTACAAATCAACGTAATTTATTTGATTAACGGAGATTTTATTTTATTCTATTTGTAAAACAAAATTCTTGCGAAGTAATTTACTAATTTAAATCATTAAATATACATATACACGTATATCTCTCAAACAAAACTAGATGATGATGAATGTATGTAAATGGGGCAAGAACTCACATTAGCATTTTACAAAATGTTTGCAACTGAGTATAATTATTACAAATATTATAGAGAAATAAATGTTTGGGTGCTCTTAAATATACAAAATATAATAATTTTAATTCAAAAAGAGAAAATTTAGTTGTATATGGTTCTGGTCCAACAAAAATAATATTGTGTAAAAAAAAAAAAGAAAAATAAATAAATATGTGAATAAGTTTACAAAAAATATAAAATAAAGAATTTAAGAAAATTGGCTTTAAAAACAAACAAAAAATTTAACAAATGGAAACGTTAAGTATAAAAATGTTTTTTTTTTTAAGATTTATTTATATATTTAAACCCATATTTGATTCCAAAGTTATTTTTTGTAAATATGTAAATAATTAAATACCATTTCAGTTTATTCAATTCCTTGATTAAACATACCCAGCAAAAACGTGGTAATGGGATGTAGTTACATATGTAGTTAATTTTGAATGACAACAACATACCGTCTGCATTACATAGAAATAGTTTAGTAACTACTTATTTATACCCCATTAATTACTTACTTATGATCAGATTTTTGAAAATGCTATTTTTTATTGATTTTTTAATTGGGTTTAACAAATCATATATTTAAAGAAGGGATAAATATATGTTCTTAAAAATCTTAAAAATATCAACTGGTATGCCAAAAAATCTGTTTGTTAAGTTTATGAAATTTGTAATTAAAGTGTATGGAATCTTTTTACGCTTAAAATAAAAATAAAAAACATTGGTTATTTGTAACCTAAAATGTAACTATTTCCTATTGTTTTCACTTGTAATGAATTCTGTAATACATTAAAATCAATAAGTTATTGAATAGCTTTGAAGTAATTAGTTCTTGTAATGATATAATGTGTTATTCAGCTAATGTGTAAGTGTAGTGGAGAGCCATTATATTAGGTTCTCAACTCATTACATGGTAACCAAAGTTTTTGCTGAGTACATACATATTAAAATAATAATTTTATATGAACGAACTGAATAAAAACTTAACTATACCAGTCTGTCTGCCAATCTTATTTTGTCTAACGTCATTATAATCATATACAATTGCCTAATATCAGACATATTGTAGTACATCACAACAATGGGAGAGAGAATTATAGTAATCATCATCAATCTATTAAAGCTTTAAACAAAACATTACTCATATTCGTATACAATTGTGATAATCTCCACAATTGACATAAATTAACCAAAAAGAATTGTGCGAATTTGGTGATAAAATTTAATTTGATCAACTTAAATTTAGTTGGTGTGAAATTTTTACAACGTCCAGTAGACAATACGGATAAATATATAAAAAATAAATAATAATAATAAATATATTAAAGAAATAATCCTGTGTGATTGTGTGAAATTAAAAGAAAAACAACTCTATCTAAAAAGGATTTAGTATCCTACAACGGAAAACCTTGAATATAACACTTACAACCGTCTTTTAAGGCGGAATTGTTTTCCACTACAGCTATATGGTATTCGTATAATTATATGCCAAGATGTCGGATATAGATAACATTATTGCTGAATTACAACGTTTTACATGGCCCGATTATGTTGTATTTATCGCCATGTTTATGCTGTGCATATTCATTGGCATTTATTTTGGCTTTATGAAGAAATCTATGGGAGAGTCTGACTACCTGATGGGTGGTCGTAACATGTTGGTTCTACCTATAGCATTATCTTTGGTTGCCAGTTTTATATCGGGCATTACTTTGTTGGGCCTGCCTACCGAAGTGTATTCATATGGAATACAGTATATCTATGTATCGCTTGGTGTTATTGCCATGGGCTTTGTAATGGGTGTCTTTTATTTGCCGGTATTCCATAATTTAACCATTACATCAACATATGAGGTGAGTTGCATTCCGAAAGTTATATAAGTATTTGAAAGTTTTTACTGATATATCTTTTTTTTTTAAATCTGATTATCTATTTCAATTCTTAATCCAAAAGTCTTAAATAAAATTGTCTTCCAACATTTTTCAATAATCTGATGGTATGTTTTTTAAAAAAAAAAAATATTTATTTTTTATTAGATAAAAGTTTTTCGGTAATAAATATTTCAAAATTATAAAAATGCGACATTTAAAAACAACATTTCTAACATTAATTTGGAAAAAGTTAAAATATAATTGATAACTTTAAATAAAATAGACAATGTTTCCAAAAATACTACAATTTTTGAAATTTAAACCAAAATTATATATTTTTTTATGATTTCATGTTGTTTTTAATTATTAAACTGTTAGCAATCTAAATACCTATATTTATACAAATTTATTTTTTTTTATAAATTAATTCTAATTATTAAAAAGTATTTTTACTATTGCAAATTAATTATAACTATTATTATAATTATTATTTAATGTATTTGCAACTAGTTTTACGAGTATTTTTTACTTCATTTTTTGTTTTAGAAAAAAAAAAAAAAATAGTTTAATATTTTAATTATACATTTAGCATTTTATATACGACCCACTGTAAAATAAAAATGATAAAAAGATTCATTTTTAATTCGTTAAATCCTTAAATTGGCATTGATTTTGCCAATAAATTCCCATAACACTTATTAAATATATGATAAACAACATCAACAATACAAAATGTTCGAAATAGTGACACGAGTTTTTCTAGTTTGTCATCTTAATGTAGACAGCAACTAACAATTTTCCTTTCATCTCTGTCTGCCTTTTAATCACCACATTTTTCTATTTAAACAAACTGCTATAATTAGCTAAAGCGAATTTATTTTTTTTTTTTTTTATAAAACTGTCACATTTCATTTTATGAATGAAAAAAAAAAGAAAACAAAAAATCGCAGCGCCACTTGTCAAGTAAATAACCAAAGAACGGAACAAATCGTCGGTGCGCTTGTGAATGGTCTAAAATGGTGTAATACATATACTGCCTGCCACTTGAATAAGGAATCACATTTTTTTTTTTTTTTAAATTTTAATTAAGTATATCTCCTAAACTAAAGTTTTTGCGCAACCAAATTTCAAAGAGTTGGCTTTAGTTTCCTGAAGAAATAAAAAATATACATATTTTGTTATACTAAAATTATGCACTTATTTAAAGACATGTATTTCTGTGGTACTTTTTCGTGTGTTACTTGTATAAGGAATATTTTAAAACTAAGCAAACTGTAATTTATCTTTAAATTTTAAGTTATAAAAATTAAAGTTATTATCTTCTAGCATTCAATTAGTAATGAGTACTGCCACCATTTTTAGAAATAACCTCAAAAATGCGATTTAGCATCGACTTGTATAATGACTCTAAGTAATTTAGCGAAATTAAAATCCATGCTTCAGTTATTGCATCCTTTAAGGATTCTATCGTCTCAAATTGTTTTCCTAGTTCAAAAACTTTTCTTGCAAGCCAACCCCAGACATTTTCCATTGGATTCAGATTTGGTGAATCCAATGGAAAATCAACACCTTGTTGATTAATCCATTGTTTTACTGCTTTGGCGGTATGAATCGAAGCGTTATCCTGTTGGTATGTCCATGGTATGGGTCCAAAGAAATCATTAAATTTTGGATATGCTTCCTCCAGAATGTTTTTGTAAGTCGTTGCATTCATTTTGTTGGATACAAAAACCTATTCTATGATACCTTAATACCCCACCCCATACCATTATTCCGCCCTCTCGACTGTGTCTGCGGCCCAAAAATATTTCCTCCTTATTTAAGTCAAGGAAGTAATAGTTATACCCGTCGGGACCATCAATATTAAACTTTTTTTCATCGGAAAATACAACTTTAAACCATTTGTCAGACCATGTCATTGTATTTTTTTTTGCCTTTCCTCTATTAATGTTTTTGGCTATTTGGGCCGGATTCTGACCCTGAGATTTCAAAATCAGAATTTTTTCTTTTTCAGAGTTATCAAGAGCCTTACCACGTCCCATTTTGAATAAAAACTATTTAACAACTATCAAATCAAAAATTCTCTAGCCGTTTATATTGAAAGAAGTTCAAATCATAGCCTTCCTGATTAATATTAAAAGAATTCCTTATTCAAGTAACACACGAAAAAGTTATTTCTTCTGGAAACTAAAGCCAACATTTTGAAATTTGGTTTCGCAAAAAAATTTTTTTTTTCTGAACTTTAGTTTAGGATATATACTTAATTAAATTTTAAAAAATGTATAATTTTCCAAATATTTTTTATTATATATCTGAAAGCTATTATTAATTTTTATTGATTTTAAAATATCAATTTTTTTTCTGCCCTCCTAAGAAGTCCATTGTGTGGCTGGCTGGACGGATGGCCGGCTTTTAAAGATAATTAATTCAATGAAATTTGGCACGTGGGACTTTTATGATACAAAGACGAAACCTATTGAAATTGGTTGTGATCGGTCCATTATTTCACCTAGCGCCCATACAAATGTCCCCCCGGAATAGAGCTCAAACACTCAAAACTGCCTTAAAAATAAGTACAAGTATCAGTCTTTGTACCAAATTTTATGAAGATCGGTCTACAATTGATCATAGCTAACATATAAACCCCACTTCCGAAAATCACTTTAACGTGCATAAATCCCATAAGAATGTTCGTATAAAGTTAATATTCTATACAAATAAGTTTTATGTAGGTAGAAACAACATTGCCAAATTTTATGAGAATCCGTCCATAATTTACCACATTCCCACTTCCAGATATTGCAATTAAGTGCATAAAATCATCTAGATTTTAGTACCAACGCATTATACTGCATTTGTATATTTTATGGTGTAATATAAGTGCCCTTCCCGAATTTTTATGTTCGTACACAATGTATCTTTAATCTCGTTTATTAATTGGATTGGTTCTGAGGTTGTCATATATATATATATATATATATATATATATATATATATATACATATGTAACACATAGGACTTTTTGTCACACAACGACGATATACATTTAGTTCTAAGCACAAATACACCTGTATACATACATATTCATACTATAAATTCGTATATTCATACAATTTCTGTTAGCCGATCAATTGATTTTTACTCGTATTTATTGTAATCACTAATTAATTTGGTGTGTGTTTAATTGTTTGTTTACATTAAATATTTACAAATACTCATGCAAAATAATTTAATTATACACACAATCACACAGATAAAAATAAATATGCACTTGTATTTCTTGCTTTGAACAACATACATACAAATGTATTGCGATATATATATATATTTTTTTTCTTGTTTTGTTTTTATTCTAATAGTGACGTAGTTTATCTTAAAATAGATTTTTTTGTGGTGGGCTTAATGATTAATCAAAATAATTAGGTACGGAATTTCCTTCGGAGTTTGTTAAAAAAAAAGAATTATAAAAAAATCTAATGAAGAATAGAAGATTCCCACCATAATTTTAATTTATAATTATACTCGTACGTACATACATGCACAGTATATTAATGATTTTACATATAAATATACATATATTCGTGTGTACAAAATAATTTCATTCATTAAAAATAATTTTTATTCTTTTGAATGATTTTTTTGGATGTGTATACAAATTGTTTAAAATATGTTTCTTTTTATACAGAAACACAGAAATGTGTTTTTAAATATTCTTAGTATAAACAAATTAATGATGCATATTTGGACTAATTGATTCGACAAATTTTGGGTCATCAAATATTGTCTCAATGATTCTAACGCGAAATGAAAGTATACCATCAGATAGATAAAATCTCCAAAGGGTTTTTGAAAGTTAGTTGGACTTTCAATTTTATGGACTCTTAAACTTTTTATTTTGGATCACTTTTTTCATTATGTGTGAAAAAAAAAAAAAATATTTAAATCAATAAATTTCGATATATTTATGGATAATTACTGTTTTATAGAATGCAAAGCTTCTCTTGGATACTACATACGATTTTCATTAAATGCCCCTCAATTTTACGCCCACTTTTCGTAACAAGATTGTTTGCAATATATGAGTAGTCACATTATTTAGCCAATTTACCTGGTATTTTAGCACATATATTCTCTAAAAGGAAATATAGGATATTATATTAATGAAGATTCCCTCTTTATGTAAACAATTCTTTTTTGGAAATGAAATTTAGCACATATATTTATCAAGTATTTTTTGTAGGAAACTATGGACTAAGATTTAAGTTGGATGCCAATTTTTAGCTCACTTTCCTCAAAATTCAATTTTTTGATACCACTAAGACAATTCACATAAAATTGGACATACACACGGGACAAAATTAAATTTTTATGAGTACGACGCCTCTTTTTCGCCCACTTTTATTATACCATAACATTTTTTTTACTACTATTATAAAGATTTTAATGAAATTTATTTACTAAGAAGCAATTTAATCACTTTCTATTAAAGTAGATATAGTACCCAGTCAGTACTTTCTTCAAGGGTACGCATATGTGCTTTGTGTTTCATTTTAATCAGATCAGTAGTAGTGCGATTCAGTAACTTATTTTAACGATAATCGAATAGTTAAAATTAGTAAACAACAAAATTGTCGATTTAGTTATTCTCTAACACTTTTAACGATATTTGTTTGCGTTAACTTAAAGACAAAAATTTTTGTGTTGTTAATATATTGACAAAAATTAGCCAAGAAGTCAACCCAATGATTCAGTCGTTGTTTTGTGGTTGTAGTCTGTGCTTCCACGTTATAGATGGTGCTTCTACGTTTCCGAATCTTCTTTTAGGAGTAGTGGTCATTTTGAAGAAAACCATTAAAAGAAACACATCTTAATCAATATCAAATACATAATTTAATCAATCACGGTCTTAAAATTGTTAAACAAACTTCGATTTGTTTCAAATTTATTTGTTTTTCTTTTTTATTTGGTTTTGAACCTTACTTTTATTTCGGCATTTCCTTGTGGAAAGCTGCTACACGAGATAATAGTTATATACAATCGTTTAAGAGTACTTGGTGAATCACACAATCGTTATTGCAAACAACAATTGCTATTGACAAGTTTTGCGATTGTCGAATCGTTAAAAGTTACTGAATCGCACTACAGTAGTTTAAACATAACGTCAAGTCAAATATAGTAAATAATATGAAGACAAAAGTAGGCGTAAAAAGGGTGTGACATCCAATAAAAATCTCGTAGAATGATAAAAGTATTCCATAAAATAACAAGACATAATAACATTTGGATTAAATAATTCAAATGTTTTTCATTTCCAATCATATTGAAAAAAAAAGAACTCCAAAAATTAAAACTTCAAGATGCCTTATAACCGAAATTAGAACTAACTAAAAAAAACCCTTTTGGGGTTTTATTAGACTACTAGTGCTATTTCAATTTGCTTTGGAATTATTAAGATAATTTTTTTTTGTTGCACTGTGTTGTTACTTTTTATGGTAAATATTAGAACTTTTTGATTATTGAAATTTTTGGCAAAAAAATAATGGTCAAATTATTTTGAAAGTAAATAGACTTCTTGCTAAAACATACAAATTTAATCACAATTATAATACAGTCATTGTAATAAAACTTTAGAACAAATTTTAATATCAGAATTTATTTATTTTATTTTATTTATTCATTTATTTGTTATTATTTTTTTTTTTTAAATATAAAAAAAATATCACAGCTATTAACTAAATTTAGTGATTATTTTAGTAGTTAATATTCGAACAACTTAATATTCGTTTTCTATCATTAAAAACTCATCAATATGAAACTTTTTTTGGTTGCTACTTCTTTTGCAGTACCTTGAGAGTCGTTTTGATCGTAGATTACGTATGTTTGGATCAGTTATGTTTACCATCATGAATGTAAGTAAAAAAAAAAAAAAATAAAAATAATAATAATCTTTTAAGAAACCAAACAAATAATAAATTTACATGACAGATTGGTTATTTACCGATTGTAATTTATGTGCCAGCATTGGCCTTCAATCAGGTCACTGGAGTGGCAGTACACACCATCACACCCATTGTTTGTATAATTTGTGTCTTCTACACAAGTCTGGTAAGTATGACGATCAGTTGTTATACAGAGTGATAAAATGATAATTTTATTAAGATGTTGTGTTTTTTTTTTACTGTCATAGGGTGGCCTTAAAGCTGTTGTTTGGACTGATGTTGTACAAACAGTATCGATGGTGGGTGCTTTGATATTGGTGGCCTTTAAAGGTAGCATGGATATAGGAGGAGCATCTAAGGTTTTTCAAGAAGCTTGGAATTCTGGTAGAATTGAAATGCCTGAGTAAGTGTTGAGAATTGTGTAGAGAATTATTTCTAAATTTAAAACTTTTTTTTTTTTTGGTAATTTAGCTTAAACATCAATCCTACTGTGAGACATACTTTGTGGTCGCAATTGATTGGTGGAGTTTTCTATTGGACCCAAACAAATGCTGTTTCCCAAAATATGATACAAAGATATTTGGCTTTGCCAACACTAAGTGCTGCGCGCAAGGCCTTAGCCTTTTTTTGTGTCGGAGTTTTAATTTTAATGGCTCTTTGCAGTTTCAATGGCTTACTGATCTATGCCACCTATAAGGATTGTGATCCTTTAACTACCAAGGTAAGACAGCAATCTTATAGTTGTAATAATGGTAATAATAAAATATTGTCTTCATTTTAGTTGGCCAAAGCCCGAGATCAATTGTTGCCTTTATTTGTTATGAAAACATTAGGTGATTTTCCTGGTTTAACGGGTCTATTTATAGCGGGTGTTTTTAGTGCAGCTTTAAGTTCTCTATCCACCTGTTTAAATTCAATGTCAGCTGTGGTTTTGGAAGATTTTATTAAGCCCTTTGTTAAAAGACCACTAACGGAAATGGCCGTTAATTGGATTATGCGTTCAGTGGTAGTGGTGGTGGGAGCTTTATGTGTTTGTCTTGTTTATGTAGTAGAACACATGGGTACTGTTTTGCAATTGACCATGAGTTTGGAGGCCATTACTAATGGTCCTCTATTTGGCATCTTTACTATTGGCATCTTTATGCCCTGGATTAATGGCAATGTAAGTTCTGTAACTATTTATTTATATGTATTAAATAATTAATCAAATATGTATATATTTTATATAATTTTAATAGAGTTCTCTTACTGGTGGCATAGTAGGCGTATTTGCTATGTCTTGGATTAGTCTTAATGCCCAATGGGCAATTGCATCCGGTGCTGTGAAATATCAAACAAAACCATTAACGGTTGAACATTGTGATTATCGTTTTGAATCTGTATTAATGTCAGCTGCAAATTCAACTTTAATTGAGGAAACCGCAGAGTAAGTTCATTTTTTTTTTCTTTATCACAATGTAACTTTATATCGTTTCAATATTTTTCTTATATTTTTACATCGTTTAGTGACATCTTTCCTTTGTACCGCATTTCTTATATGTGGTATACTTGTTTGGGTGCAATCGTAACTATTGGCATTGCCATCCTCTGTACATGTATCTTTGGTGGCAATGATCCAAATAAAATAGATTCATGCTTGCTGGCACCTTGCATACGTAAACATTTTCGTTATAGTGGAGACAATTTAAAATCCAAGGTAAGATCATTGTTATGATTATAAAAATAGATATTAATTAGAACAATTTATGAGGAATGATCTTTAAATCTATTATAGATCAAAAGAACTACAAAATATAAATAAATATACCTACATTATCTATTTTTTAATATAATTTTCAGACTATACAAAACGACATTCCATTGAAAAACAAAATATTGGCGGATGAAGTGCCACTTTAGAGGAGAGATTAATTTAAGCTTCTGAGTTTGGTAAATTTAAAATACATAAATGTAGTATGTATGTATATAATGAATACATAGTATATTTTAATGTATATTATTAGTATGTGTAATGTATAATTAAATTTTAGAAATTTATAAAATTAATTATTGTAAATACTTTAGTTTAAACAATTATTTATAAATTTTTGCTCAAAAATTTATAATATTTAAATAGAGTTTTTCTACAAGTCCAAATTTCAAAAAAATATACCTAGATGTTTAAATTTGTATTTATTTATTTATTTATTTATTTATTTATTTGATAAAATTATTTTCAATACTTTAATTTAAGGATTGAGCACGAAAAAATTGGTGGAGCTTATAACTTTTAACTTTTACTATACGTAAAAAAATTAGTACCGTTAACTTGTTTATTTTTTTTTTGTTATTCTCAGTATCTATGTGCTAAATAAAGCTCTATATCTTTTATCAGAGAAGTAAAAAGAAAGCTGACCCACAAAGTAAAAAAAGTTCCGACAAGAACGCTAAAAAAAAAAACAGAGAACGAAAATTATTGAGATTAATATTTTTCAAAAATATGAATACTGTTTAAAGTTTTCACAACATTCGGATCGGTTATGGAAAATGTATCAGATATGAAGTACTAAGCCTATAAACTACTTTTTTTTTTTAATTAACTCTGGTTGTCACCATAAATCGCTATTTGTAAAATTGATGAGGTTGTACCATATATCGAAGCATATTTTGAGAACGACTTGTCCGATTTCGTTCAGTAATTTTGGTCTGACAAGCCAATTGTACGTTCGGGTAAAAAGCATTTCATTCATAACAAATAGTCACTTTTAATAGAGATATGCACGCAAATGAGTGCCCATGGAAAATATTCATTCCTATCATTAGGAAACATGATAAATTCAAACTCTTCTGGCATGATCTCGCTTCTCATCTTTAGAACAAAAAAGTAACGAAGTGGTATTAAGCAAATGGAGCTGTTATATACCAAAAGAGAACAATCCACTAAACTGTCCAGAACTCAGTCCATTTTATATGTAGTGGGTCATACTAAAATAAATATTTAAAGAATACTGAAAGCTCTTATAGAGAGGTTTTTTTAATATTAACTATTTTATTTAAACTGAATAATTGTCGTTAATAAAAACTTAATTTTAAAAAAGATTGATCAAGTGATCAATTTCTACAAGCTGAATTGTATTCACAAATTTTTTCGAGCCCAATTCTTAGTTTATAAAATTTTAAAAAAGAAAATATTTTCGAAAGAAACCTTAAATTTCTATACATATATAGTTTAAATGTATTTTATATATTATTGAATATGTTTATTGAATTTATTTAGATTTCAAAATTAATCTTGTAGGAAATGTGCAATGTAAATGGTTTTCCAATAAGAACATGTCGGAAATTGGCTACTACTATCGTGCTACGTCTTTAGATTTTTCTTTTGAGGTTTATTGAATTAGCAGGTCTATACCAATAAGCTGCAATTGATAAAACTCAGCAAAATTTAGGTCATTGCCATTAAAAATTACACCTCTCGGATTTGAGCCATCGATCGATTTTATAGAAAATCCTAAACAGTTTATTTTATTTCATTTCAATATTGACAACATTATTGGAAAACTTTTTTGTATGTAATTATGATACATGTACATATGTATATGAATAATTGTTTAATGCTGTGAGAAGAAGTATCTATTCTGTTTAATAATTTTAATTTTTAATTAAACACTATTAAATGTATTATGTATACCTTTGTAAGATTGTATAAATAAATACTCAATTAGTTTAAAATATAAACAATCAACTTTGTGTGGGAGTTAAAACTATAAATTAATATATCAAACTTCATATTGGATAAAATAACGTTCAAAGAACTTGTAAGTTTATAATGTTTTACATGAGTTTATCATTGTTGCTGCTTCATACTGCTTGACAATTTGAAGTTGTAGTAATACTTAATTGATTATTTTTATAATGTGACACCTTTCAGAGTAGAAATGAAGATTTTTCTAATTGACATCATCATAATAAAGCAAAATCATTTAAATTATAAACTAATTAATATGATGTTTAATTTCATTACCAAAAAGAACAAATCTAATAAAAAAATAAAAAAAAAAAACACATTTCCTTCGAGCCGGATTTGAACCAGCGACCTATGGATATCTTTATTAGTATCTCATTGAAGTGTCAACGACTAGTGAATCAGAGCATGACATAACAAATTTGGAATCGAAACAGAATATGGCGTGCTGTGACCATATTGCCGTAAACAAATTGCTTCACACACTGCACTTTGACGTACACAACTCATGGAATAATTAGTCTACAGTCCACCGCTCTACCAACTGAGCTATCGAAGGCAATGTAAGATTTTGAGCAAATTGTTGTCAACAATGTTGCCCAAAGTTCTAAATAGGATATTTGTTTTGTGTATGCAGAAAATAAAAAGCTTTTGTCTAGCTTTTATTTGAAATGATTAAGCAAAAGCTTTTTTTTACGTATCCCATCCTTTTTTCAAATTTCATATTTAATTTTTGTTTATAAAAAGTATTTGATACTTATGACATAAGTTTGATGAGTCTTTAAGTTGCTACATACATACATACTATATACGTACACACATACTTACATGCATACATAAATATGTATATTTTATGAATAAGGAATAAGGTATTCTAAGACACCGTTTTTCAAATTCTCAAAAGAAAAAAAGGTAATTTTTCAAGTTTTTTATAATTTTGCCAAAGGAACAATATGAAATTTCGCAGGAGAGATCTTTGGGGCGTGAATTAATTTCATTCATTGCTATTTAAAAGAAATATGAAGTATTATCTTTAAAAAAAAAACTTATAAATATACGTATTTCGATATCAAATTCGTTTAATTTCTCCTCTTATAGAAACACTTTTATATAAAGGAAAATGTGTTTCGAAAAATTCGAACAAGTTCGAATTAAAAAAAGTGGAAAAACATTTTCGGTATATCTGCCTGAGCAATTGGATTGATTTTGAAACTTCCGGGGATGCCAGGAATTCCCCTCAAAAATAAATAACTGAAAATTTGAAAATATTTACAAAATCATTCAGTTGAATGAAGGTTGAAAACCACTAAAATAAAGTAATTTATCATTTTAAATATATGTACATATAAAACTACACAGAAAAAATTTTAGCTAAAAATAGTTTGAGCTTTACTTCTAATCTATACGTAGACATTTTTATGTTGGCAGTTGTAAATTCTATATCCCTCTTTAAAAGGTTATGTGTGGACCAATAAGAAATCTATTATTTATTTAGCAACAAATGTTTAAACGCAAAATTGTGCAATAATGTTTGAGATAAGCTGTTAAATTTAATGTTATTTTTAATATTTTGCTCTTTCAACAAAAACAAGTTGCATAATTAATTAATATTGTTTTAAAAAGACAAATACAAAATCATAACAGAAAAGAAATTAAAATTTTCGGTAAAAAATTTAATTTAAAATTTTAATTTCCCATGTACGTGTTCTCCACCCGTTGACTAAAGTTGGAAATAAAAATTTGTTCCCGTTATTCTGCCAACGTTATTTCTAATGTTAGGAAATAAAAATATCTTCGTATAAACGTAGAATTAATAAATGTTTTCATTGTACATACATACATATATATGTATGTATATACTATTATTTTGTTTGATTTTTATTTTAGTTCCAACACCGTTGAGAACATAAACAATTGTGATATACGAGCAAAAGTTTTTTAATTTCATTCGATTTTGTATACAACTTTCAGTGCCGTTTACAAATTAGCGTTTTTTTTTTACAGATTAGATATTATAGTAAGCAACACTACTTTATGTAAAAAATGCAGAGAAAGCCGCATAAAGTATGACGTTTTGTATTCCTACAACTACCGTGGAGATGTAAAACAAAAAATTACAAAAAAATATATTTGTATGAATATTTGTCGCATATTGTACACATACAGTTTTTTTTACAAGATCTTAACGTCGAGTTTATATTAGACAAATTTTTATCAAAACAAATGTCAAATTTTTATTACAAAAAAACTTGTCTAATGTATTTCAAAATCTAGCTCCGTTAGAAAATTTTAATTTTCTACATCGTATGGGAATTTCAGAAAATTCTGGAAAGAGAAAACAGGCCTAGGAAAATATATGTGTAGGTATCTCCTCACCCTGATAGAAATTTCAAGATCTGGCTCCATCAGGATTTTTAGTACGGATAATTATATAAGCAAGCCGAATTTTAACTTTCTATGTCGTATTAGAATTTCAGAAAGCTCTGGAAAGATAAAAAATGTTTAGAAAATTATATATAAATCCGGATATCTCCGCTTCCTGATGAAAATTTTAAAAGCTGGCTTCTTTAGGATTTGTAGGAAGAATATTTATATATGTCGCCAGGGAGCTTCAGAAAGCTCTTTAAAGAGTAGACAGGCTTATATATATATATATATATATATATATATATATATATATATATATATTTGCCAGTATTATTGCAGCTTTAAAACAAAGCTGTCAGTGCTCGAGTACTGACAACTCGAATAATTCTGCAGAATTCTTATTCCTTAAACTTAATATAATGTAGAAACTTAAATAAAATTTTTCCATCACATCACAATTTTAACACATTGACGACCAAAAAAAATATACTTGTCTGTGTAGTTTTTAGGTTATATAATTTTTTAGGTTATAGAGTAAGCGAAATTATTCACAATGCAATTTTTGTTAATTTTTTGTTGACTTTGTTATTTAAATTTGGATTTTTATTTTTTTCAAACTTTTGGGTCTACGCATTTTCTGACAGTACGATTTAAAATTTTTTCCATTTTTGAGATCTACGGTCATGTATTAATCAAATACAAATTTCCGCTCTACACCCTTTCTCTACACCACATTTTTCCACGGTTTTATGAGGGTTAATTGAGAAATTATTGATTTTTACAATTTTAAAGACTTCTAGGCGCTATGTGTGGCAAGTTGGAGACTTGACTTATACTACATTTTTGAAGCACTATTTCATGTCTATAAAATGTGAATGAATATCATCTAGAAAATTGTATAGCCTAAAAAGGGAAGCATATTTTCTTTGGTCGTCAATGGGTTAAAAATGTGACATGATGGAGAAAAACTGAAAAAAAACTGGCGATTGGAAAACCTACAATATCTGCAACATATTTTTCACCATATTTTTTTTTTAGTATTGACATATGTTATTTTTATTGAAAAAAAAATATTTTTTCGATTAAAATTTTACAAATTATTTGTTTGAATTTACAATTTTAGTGATAGGTCCCAATTCATAAAAAAAGGATTTAGTAAATTTCTTGATGGAATCAGAAAAACTCACCCGAAAGACGATTCATAACTTTGGCTTTCATATTGTTCTGTTAGTAAAAATTCCTTTGAACTTTTTGCAGAAGTAAGCTTTGTTGTTGAGAAAGCTCCAAAGAATTTCAAAAATTTTAAGAAACCTTATTTTTTCCAAGTTTATAACCCATTTCCATGAATAATTGTTTTTCTCACATAAAAATATAATTCCCTTCTACTTTTAGACTAAGGAAACCCTAAGCTTAAAAATTGAGTTTTTTGGTAATTGGATTCTATAAATTCCATGGTCTTATAAGTGAACAATTGCTAGAATTATTTTAGTTTCCATTTATTATACAAAAATATGTAAAAGACTCAGAAACTATTAAATATGTTAAGATATTTCCTTAAAAATATTTAAACACGCAACAAAATGAAATAAAATAAATATGTAAAAACAAGTGTAAAGTCATATCGCTCATTTGCTGCAACAACGTCATAACTCAAAAAACGAAAATTTCGAGTTAACATCACTAATTCATAATAAATAATTTAAATAATTAAAAAAAAAAAAAAAATATTAATAAAAAGGTCTTGTGTGCGAGTTTTTTATATTTCCCGCAGAATCGCGATAAAGCATTTTTTCCAAATTTTATAATCTATTGTATATTCCTCGCAACAATATATTATTTTATTTGTGCGATGGCTATTGTGTAGTCAACATCTTAAAGGTTCCTAGAAAGTTGATAAAATTTGACGATAACATCATCTTCATTAAAAATAAAAAAAAAATAACTTATAAACTAAAAAAGCGTCTCCTAAAAATATTTTTTTTTTTGAGTTATGACGTTGTTGTAGTAAATGAGCGATATTACTTACAAAATAAACCACATATGTGTTGGAAAATATAAAGATTTTATATATAAAAGAAAACCCCGAAAATTTCAGCTTGATTTCCCGGAATTACAGGACTAAGAATCTTGCGGAATTCCCGGTAATTCCCTAATTATAATGTATTATTTTGGTCCTATTTTTTTTAATATTTACATACATATGTACGTGTAAAAAATTTTAATATCTAAATTATTTGAGAAAAAAATGCAACATTTTCAAAACATTTGGTCCCAATTTAAGTTATGTCATTAAGTCCACGTCCGAAAGATCTTTTAGTCGATACCATGCCAGAATGAAAATTTTGAGAAACGGTATCTTGAGCTGCGAAAATCGATACTTTTCATTTTGGGGCCAACCTAATGTATATTACGTATATTAAGGCGACTCGCCTTCCCTATGAAAATAAATCTTGGTTGGGTCGTGAGTTGGAATATTCTATTTTTTAAGGTTTTTTCACAATTCTATTTTAAAGTTAGCCATTTATTATAGAAGTTTTTTTTTCAGCCTTTTGTTTTAAAATCCGTCTGTCTTTGTGTGGCATATTGTGTTCATATTAATTCCCAGTTTCTTTTTATAGATTTTGCTAATATTTTCCTTAACCTTTAGTATCTGTTGATAGTAAAATAAAATATTTTTTACTTTTATTTTTGCGACTCTTTATTTATTTTTTATTAAAGTAAATAGTTTTTTTTTTTTTTTTTTTTTTTTTTTTTTGTCAAGATGACAAAATAAAATTTATGTTTATGACCTTTAGAACATGAGAATGTTTAAAAGTTTCGACTTTTTTTAGGATGATCTTAGAATTGTTATTTTTTTTATGTCTTTATTTTGTTGTCAGTAAATATTTAAAGATTTTATTTATATTTATTTAAGAAACAATTGTTTTGTTTTCAGAAAACTTAAGGTCAATGTTGGTGTTGACTTTGTTATGTTAAGAGATTTTAGCAGAAATAAGAAATAAAACAAATACATAATACAAATGACAGCATGTGCCGGGATTTTTTAATACTATTTTTGAAAATGTATATCGCACGCATTTTCTCAAACTATACAACTAGTAATGTTGTTTGAAAAGTTTTAAAAAATTATCTATTTCAGTGGCCTTGTTGTAGCTTTAATATTTTTTAACATAATATTATTTAAAACGAAGTTAAAATTACCCTACTTTTGATCAATATTCACAATTTGAATATTTCACTTTAAACCCTTGACCAGCCGTACTAACATAATATTTTCAAAAATTAACATTTAAATCAGTAGATCTTTCCACAATTTATTACGTGTGTATCAATGTTACTTTAAACTGGATAAAGCCCGCATGTCGCATATTTCACCACTGTCGCCATGGGATTAAAATCTACATTTTATTTCAGATACCACCAGCGGAAATAACAGCAGTATTTGTTTTATTAATTTTTTTTATTTTTATTGTTTTACAAATGAAACGGTAACATTTCATGACAAGTACGTGAATTTTTTATTTATTTTTTTTAATTGATTTTTTTCTTGCATTTCGAAGTTTTACTTTGGAGAGTTATTTTTATTTTAATTCTACGAGTATCTCATTTAGATACAAAACAATATTGTGTTTATTTCGTTTTTCTCAAGTGTTTTGCAAACACTGTAATTATTTTTAATGAAACTGCTTTAGTTTAAGTAGAGATTTATTTAAATAATTTAATTATTTAAATTTTTATAGTGCAATGTGTTTGATGGCTCCTTGTCTATCTACTGCCACTGATTTGTGGCTGCTATTTTTTATTTGTGTCCCAGTTTTCAAAGTGATATTGCAAAAAATGTAAATGAAAACAAAAAAATATTTATGAAAATGATACTACTCAAAGTTATTTTCTATTTGTTTGAGGTTTAAATTAATAAAAATCTTAAATCCTCAATAAAATCGAAACCAAGAAGCTTATAGCGAAAGTAATAAAAATCTGTGATAATTTTTTGGAGCCCATCAATTATTGAACTTTATATTTAAAAATCATAAATAATCTCCACTAAAATTAAATTTAGAGGTTTAGAGAGAAAATAATGAAAATCTGTGATCACTTTTTAAAATCGAATTTTATATGAAAAATCCTAAATCGTCAATAAAACCGAAGGATTTTAGAGCAAAAATAAACAAAATCCGTGATCACTTTTTAAAATCGACAAAAAATCTATTTTAAATGAAAAATCATAAAAATTTAAATTATTTATTAAACCTAATCTAAAAGGCTTAGAGCAAAAATAATAATCACTTTCTGAAATCCACCAAAATTCGAATTTTATATGAAAAATCATAAAAATTTGAAATCCTTAAGAACCCGAAACTAAAGGATTTATAGAGAAAATAAGTGATCACCAGGGCAGCCAAAAATATGCTTTAAAATAGTGTTTTATGCGAACAACAAATTTACTTAAAATCGTAAAATATGCCCTTAAAATTAAGAAAAATATCCTCTTAAAATATATTTTTTTTCTGACTTGATTTTTATTAGCAATTGCTAAAAAATATTTTTTTACAGTTAAAAATATTCAAAACCTAAAATATTGTATCAGGAAATTACAAAATTTGTACCAATTTATAAGAAAAAAATTATTAAGTAATCGGATTTGAAAAAACATATATGACAGTAACAAAAAATTCTATTGGAAGCAAAAAATTTTTTTTTCTTTGTAAAATATGCAAAATAATAAATGTCTAATAAATGTAAAATTGCTTTTAAGTGTAAAATATGCAAAAATATGTCATTTCAATTGTTAAAATATGCCTAAATAAGGATTTTCTATGAAAATTTGACAAAATATGCTGTTAAGCCCAAAATATGCAAAAATATGGTGTAACAAATCAATGCCAAAATTCTTCAAATTATGTGAAGCGAATAACTAACTAATTTGAAGTCCAGGAAAATATGATTTTACATATTTTTAGTTGCACTAGTGATTATTTTTGAAATCCACCAAAAATATAATTTTATATGTAAAATCGTTAAAAATTTGTAATCCTCAATAAAATCAAAATTAAGAGGTTTATAGCGAAAATAACGAAAATCTATAATCACTTTTTAAAATTGACGAAAAATTAAATTTTATGTAAAAGAAATCCTTTTATAAACGTTGGTATTTATATGAGAATAATCTTTTATTGCACAGCAAAGCACTAAACCATTTCTTCAATTTAAAAAAAAGTTAATTGAACTGATAAAGATCTTGCTCTTGATATTTCTGTGTAATCAGTGAGTATGTAAGATCAATTTATGCGTGGGTGTTAACACATAATACGACTGCAAAAATTATTAATTTCTGCTGATTTAAAGGTCACAATTGAAAGGAATTAATACCAAAACAAATATTACATCTTCTGTATATTTGTTTTGTTTATTTGCGTTTGTTTTTTTTTTCATATTTCATATGAATAATTGATATTGTTAATTAAGCAAGGTTAAAATTCTCAAGTAAGTGAAGTAAAAAAAATCTTGTACAATGAATAAAAATATGCAAAACTGCTACTTCAACATGAATATTATTCTTAATAAGAAAACAACAAATATCTCGTAGATATTTTTTTAATAAAGACTACAATAATAATATTGCGTCATTAGCAAAAGAATCCAATAGATTTAAAACAACAAAAACAATGATTAAACTAAATAAATAACTAAATAGTATTTATAATCGTAATCTTAACTAAATAATTATTTAGTGGCATTAAATGATGATTTCTTAGCTGACATCTTGAACACACACCGAGACAATAGTAGCTGTCACTTGTGATGATGATGACGATTATGAGTATAACATAAACTGTTTGTTTTTTTTTAAAGCAGAGTTTTAAAGGAATATATTAATTGTTTTCTAAAAAATAAAAAGAAGCAATTATTGTACTTATTTTAAGAAAGTATAAACATTAAAAAGATGTTAACAAGTTTTATTAAAAAAAGAAAAAAATATTTAAATATATCAAAATGTTTGTCAGATTTCAGTTCAGTTCAGTTCAGTTCAGTTTTTTCTTTTGAGAATTCATATTTTTAAGAGCTGCTAATACTACATAATATTTTAACATTAAAAATCTTTTCCTCTTTGTATAAGTCGTAGGGCTTTAAACTTAAAAAGTAAAAGTTCATCATTAAATAGACAAAAACAGTCTTCTAAAAGTTTCTTATAGGAATGAAAAAACCTTCCTCAACATATGTAAGACGGTCATGCGAATTTAAGCTTCATTAATAAATATTTGAAAATTAAACAACAATAGTACAAACAATCATCATTTATTGTTACATGTCATGCATGTCATTTATATCAAAATACTCATACGAAAAAGAAGACATACATTGAGAAAATAATTTTCTTTATTGTGTGATTATAATGATAGTTTCAATAACTTTCTGTATGAACTATTTGGTAATAAATGGTCATTATACGAAGCAATACTTTGAGACGGAAAATATTGACTTCCGTAGCCGACTTAAATGTAATAGTGAAATATTTATACAAATTATTTTTATGTAATTTTACTGACATAATAAGCTAAACTATGTAAAAGTAATACTGTGAAAAATACAAAAGAAAAAGAAAAACAAAAGTTTAAAATGTTTTCTTTACGTGTAAAATTAGTAACATGTCTTTAGCACACGTACCATTAGGTAGGAGTAGTAATAGTACCCACAACGACTTCCTTTCTTATACGATTAAAGCGTGATATTTGTTTATTCGTATTCAAAGATTATTATGTTTATCATTATTTAATATATTTACATTGTAAAGCTCTCAGTATGTGGTAACAGTGTCAGTTGACTAAAGGTTTAATAACTTCAACAAAAATAGTTTAAACTTAAGATTGTGTTTGTTTTTTTTTTTTTTGGCAGCCATCATCTTGCTACTGGCAAAAGTAACGAAAAGTTTTCTTATTCAATTCATGCAGGAGTTTACTTGTAGGGTTATCAAAGATGAATTTATGCAGTGTAAGAATTATGAAATAAGTATTCAAAATTTTATGTTTTAACGCTTATAAGCAAAACTTCCTAAATAAAAATAAAGTGTTAATGACAACAATAATGAGGAAGTGTTTCTTTTCCTGTAGTTTATTTAGATTTCGGAGATTTAATAATTTTTTTAATATTTAACATAGACAAAAACTTATTACAAAATATACAAAATATTGTATATTTTAATAAAAATAATTCGGTGAAAATATTAGTAAAAACATATCTGAATTAAATGTCAAGTTCAGACCAAAATAAATCTTGAAATGAAATTGATAGTTCATAATAATTTGATTAGACTTTATTTAAACATATACATTATTCCTTATCAGTGTCTCAAATGAAAATAAATAAAATATTTTTAATTACTATAAATTAAACCTAAATGATAATATTTGTAGTATTGTGGTTTTTTTTTCTATTTAAAAACAAAATTAAAAAATGTATCAACTCTTAGTTAACATAAGACACTGTTAAAGAAAACATGAAATTTTTAGTTTTGTTGGCTTTTATTTTAAGTGTTTTTACACTTAGCTTTGCTGCCGAGTCAGCGGGATATTTTAAGGATCCAGGTAATATTTATACTAAAGGAAAATATTCGATTCAAAATCCACGACAGTTACAATTTGATATTGTTCGTTTACAAATTTTAAATAAACATAATGTAATTTAATAATTCAATACTAAAGTGGTATCAACTTGTTGAACAATTGGTATCAATTTTCGTTAATGATTTGAACACAAATTTAAACACACACATACACTATTGACACTGAATGGTATCGTTATCAATACGTATGAGTTCGATTTTTCTCTGGGTGTATGATTCTATAAAGATTTTTAGCAACTGAATAATTAAATTTATAATTTTAACTTATGACAGCTCATCCTGGTAAATGCGTTTATGAGAATTTAGTTCTATCGCCTGGTGAAGACGCTAAATTGCCTAAACAATGTGCTAAATTTATCTGCGGTGATGATAGTTTTGGCACCATACAGACGTAAGTATTTGTCCTATGAAATATAAGTATTTAATCATCAAAAATAATGTATCTTTTTGTTTTACAGTTGTGGTGTAATGATTCCTCCACCTGGTTGCAAATTCACAGATTATATTAATATTGATGCCCCTTATAGCGAGTGTTGTAAAAGAAAACTTGTGTGTTAAATTACTTAATTTAAAAATGTTTATTAAATAAAGGATAACATTAAAATAATAAATTTGTTAACAAAACTGGTATCAAAAAATACTACTTTAAATAGATTTTAATAGCCAGCAAAAAAGACCAACTCTTTTGGTTCGCTCAGCAAAACAAAATGACTCTCTTCACACCAATAAATTAGTTCTGTAGAAAATTCTACTAACACATAAAGGGTTGCCATGGCAAATCAATTTTTGTAACCAAAATTTTGAAAAATAGTAACCAAATTAGAAAAGAAATAACCAAAATTAAAATTTTTAATTTATTTATGTAAAAGTTTATATAATTTTTATATATTCAGTTTTAATTCTTTAGAATTGCCGTTTTATATATTTATAGTTCAATAATACAAATTTAATTATTCATATTACAAAACGTTAAAAAAAACTTTTATGTTGTGTGTTGATAGCAAATCAAATTATAATAAGTTGAAAATTTCAAAATTTTTCAATAATTTATATACAAAAAAAAAAAAAAAAAAAAAAATTAACAAGTTATCACGATATGGACAATACTGTAGTGATATAAAAAATAATAAGTCATTTTGGAACAAAAACCTTCTGCACCGAATATAATTTTTTGTTAGAAATTTTTTAATTTTTAAAAATATGGAAATAAAATAATTGTGTATTAACAATGATTCTATCTAAAACTTGCAATGGTTTTAATATATTGTGTAATGCTTCATAATTAGTTGGTTAATATTAACTCTGAAATTGAAAAATTAAAACAGATTTACCATATACTATATTGTTCTGTTTCAAATTTGCATTTAAATAGCGGAATAAAACGAAACGAATATGATCATTTGACAAAAACATTCCTAAAATATACGATTTTACGAATTAAATATTTTAACTTCATAAAAAATGTTTAACATTTGCAAAAAAAAAAATAATTTTTTTTTGCATTAACGTCCCTTTTTTTACATGTTTATTACATATGTAATAATCTGAAATACTTTAAAATTAAAAATATGCCTAATTTGAAAACTTCAAGGAGTGAAAATATAATATCTCACTTATACCCCTAATATACAAGTACGAATGTTACTGTTTGTCAATTATGTAGGTACATTTGGTTATAATTCTTTTATTTTTATAAGATTTGGCTTCCATAGGCTGTATAATCTATATCTACCGATCTTAGCATAATTTGGTAATGTCTTTGCAGAAATTAATATCATTGAATATAGAAATGTGTCACATCTAAAAGAAAAGAATTCTTTAATAGATATCTTTAATGTACCAAACCACAATCATGTTAAAAAAATTGCATTCCGAAATTACCCTAATTGTCTCTATTTGTCTCAACAACACTTAAGTTTGTAGAGTGTAATTAGACAATGAAATACGTACTTTTTTGCCGCAACACTATTCATTAGCATTCTTAATATTTTTAAAACTGTGGTTTCTTCATCATTATCAGTTAAATTTGAAAGGAGAAGTTATGAATCATTGCTATGAATTTATGAATTGTTATGAATTTATGACGGTTTTTTAGCACAAAATCGTATTGATGTTTATTTTATTGTTGGCAAATACTTAAATACTAGATTTACAGAGTAATCTAAAAAGTACTTTAGAGCTTGTTTATAAAAATAAAATTTTGGTTTAACAAAAAATTAACCAAAATGTAAAAAATAACCAAAACGGCAACACTGAACACATATCAA